>OY728119.1:328203955-329655830 GCA_963277665.1 Viscum album | reverse complement strand
ATGAAAACATTATTAAAAGTGATTCCAGCTGATCTTCAATGACCAAAACTTCCTATATGAGCTTAACTAAGAGATCTTGAGATCTCTTAGATATTTAGTAGGAAAAATTGTTAGTGGTTGAATATGAATCAACATTTACTGAGCTGGTAAGTATATGTCAAATCATATGATTAATATAAGTCTTAAGGAATGAATATTTGTGATGAAGCTATGACTAATGATGTGATCATGGACCAGTCTTCTGATTTTTCCCACCTATATATTTGTGTTTAGTATGATGTCTTTGAAAAATATAGATTTTACATGAACATGGAAGGGGATTTCTTTACTTCCTCGTTCTTCTTGAGGGAATACATCATTTAGAAGTTATAAGATGAAGTATAAGCACCTCCATAGGAAATTGTTTGAGGTGTCATCTTAGGATTCTAATAGAAGAGGATCAATATAGTGTATTCATTATAGGGATCTGGGACACCCAAATTTATTTTTCCCAAATCCACCATGCACATTTCCATGATATGGGAATATTGGATATCCTAGGAAATATTGTGACTGGTTCAAATGCCTAAGAAATGGTGGTGCATCTGACTAAGTGAAGGAATCTAAATTGAAGAGAATTGTGTTGAGATTGAATGAGTTATGGTCTCATGGTTGAGTAATAAGAACACTTCCTATGTCGTATCCTTCATGCTTCAGCATACACACTGCCCACCCTGCCCAACCTGCAGCATACACACTGCCCAACCTGCAGCATACAAACTGCCCAACCTGTAGCATACACACTGCCCAACCTACAACATACACACTGCCCAAACTGGAGCATACACACTTCCCACCATGTATCCTTCATACTGCATCATACACACTGCCCATGCTATATCCCCCCAGTATTCCCCACTCCACTGCAACATCCCACCACTCCACACTCCTCTACAACATCCCCCACTCCAGTGCAACATCCCCATCTCCCCACTCCACAACACTCCACTACCCACACATCCCACCTATAATCAAACACACACATCACTCCACTGCCCACAAAAAATATCCCACCTGCAATAAAAAACACACAACAAGCAGTATCATACCTAGACAATGTGTGGATTTTGATGAATAAAAAGATA
The DNA here is from genome assembly GCA_963277665.1 of Viscum album. Lineage (NCBI taxonomy): Eukaryota > Viridiplantae > Streptophyta > Magnoliopsida > Santalales > Viscaceae > Viscum > Viscum album. The sequence goes on along the minus strand of OY728119.1, from coordinate 329,654,706 downwards.
CCCTATTCCTCCCTCTATTGAATTTAAGTCCAAGATCATTGAACTAGAGACTCAATAAAAGTAATATACCATGCGTTCTAATTCAGTTGGTCATGCACTATGATGTACATAAGTGATACACACAAGTAGTGTGATATATATAGGCCATGCAATGTAAGCATGATAGGAGTTTATGATATAATCAAAGGCCAAACAGTTTTTATTGGGAAATACACGGACTTAGAAGACCACCATGATTTCTAATTCAGGCCAACCAATGTGTACGGGGAAATAAAGAAGACAATGATAAAGATTTTATCACCTCTCCAACCCAAAAAGCACATTCTAGTAGAGGGAATAAGGGTCCCTACAGGAGAAACTATAGTTTAGAAAGAAAAACCCACATCTGGTTGCTTATTATTGTCCAGCAAGTGGTTTTTTTGATGAATACATACATAATTAAATACATACCCGGTTTGATGCATTTTGTCTTGAAAGATCCTGAAATAAATAAAAGGCAATTTAATACTGATGTATTGAATGTCATGTCCTTTTCATATACATGTATAAATGTAAAATGAGGATCATATAATAATATATATTTCAATACCATCTGCTTATGATCACGATGTCTGTCAACAAACACTTTCCACTGCTCTTTTGGTACCCCACTGGGTAGCTTCTCATACATTTGCTGTGTGGTCAACGAAGTACCGTTGACATCACACCATAATCTCCATTTGAAATCTTTCCACTTCTTACCTAGATTTTTCAACGTCCACTTCCGTGCTATCACATCAGCAACGGTAAAGTGGAAGAACATCTGTATACAAAAATTCATTTTGAACATATTAGTAACATGACATTCAATTAAACCATAATGTAATAAATTTAGCTTTATTTGAGAATAAAACACTTCATTTTTCCAACTTGAAGGCATATGTCTCCAATCGTCATATGAAATGGGAAGGGAAATGGGCTCCGCTGCCAGCTGGCCTAGAATCTAGCCAAGTAACCCCGCGACATCATCCATAGGGACCCCGTAAGAATCAAATGACACAACAATCTTCTCGCCATTCAGATTCCAAACATCTGAACTTTTTATATTTTTTATCACGGTTGAATTTTTGTCATCTTCAATGAGCAAACAATTAGTATAAACAAAATGCAATAAATTTATTTAATTAAAATTTGTACCTATGATAGTGACACTCCAGTGTGTCCGGGATGAACTGGAAGGGGCACGACGCTGCCCCACTGCTGAGCCTCCTGAAAGGGGAGTCGATGAATCACCCTCTACTGGGACATCCACGGAAGGTGCGAGAGATGGTGCAGGGGGGATGGTGTAGGGGTATCGGCACCTGGTGTGTCAGATGTCATGGGGAGGGAGACAATTGGATCGCCATCTGTCGCGGAACTAGATGAAACAATATACCTCTTCTTCCTTGGCATTCCTGTCATTTAATCAAATAAAATTAAGTTCAGAATATATATTTCAAAAAAATTATGCAGAAAAAAATTAAAAATGATAATAGATGCCCAGTACTAACAAACAAAATATATATAACAATGATAATGAATGAGTGCAGAAATGAAACAAGTGGTTGCTGAATAAATAAAAAATTTTACATACAATCATTTTCTCCTTCAATCATGTCGGTTTCCTGCTCCATTGCTTCAACCACTTCATTCATCCTTGCTAGACTAATATTTTCAATATCATGATCGACAACTAATTCCGCTTCCTGTTGCTGATTAAATTCAATTTCAGAGGTCAATTTTTCCACTTCATCACCCATATCATACAAATCTCTTTGTATTACATGAGAAACTACACTCCACCCTTCATCGGCAACATCATTCACATAATATACCATTTTTTATTGCGATGCTAAGATATATGGATCATGCAGTTCACGATCACCAACATCCATGAAGCGAGAGAAGTTCACAGAAGTAAATTGCAAGGAATCTCTTTTAACACCTCTGATAATATCGACCCATTTTCATTTGAATAAAACAACTGAAAAATGTCCGTGGTAGTTTAATTCAATAATATCATACAACTTTCTATAGTATTCCACTTCAGAAAATGTAAATATACCACTATTCTGTGTTTTCAAACCCACTTCTCGATCAACTGTACGAAATCTAAAGCCATTCACATTATAAGCGTTGAACTTTCTAACTTCTTTTAGAGGACCTCTAGCAAGAAACTTCAAATCTTCTGACACCTCTGATCGAGTATCAGTATTCATGATCTGAAAAAAGAAATATACTTTATTAGATTCACAAAATGTATGTGTCAAACTAATATTTGTATTTATTGTAATATTTATGAACTTACACGTCGTGCAAACCATTCTACAAGCTCTTTATTAACAGATTTCATTATATCTTTCTCATTTCGTGTTCGGCCTCTCATTTGTCTCTTTGTTTTTATCCTCAACTCTTCAATAAATGGATCTGCAATGTCACTATTCATCAGCACAAATCTATGTTCCTGTAATAATTCCAATTCAGTCAGTGTCACATTTGAGGTCCTCCCAACTGATCGGCCAATAGAAGGAAATATTTTGGATTTCTGATGTATTTCAGATTGAGTCGATGTGTCGTCAACACGTAAAACTCGATTAAATCTTGTCTCAATATCATCCAAGTATCGAGAACAAAAGGTAAGACACTCCTCATCCAAATAGCCTTCAACAATTGAGCCTTCTGGTTGAGCTTTATTTCTCACGTATGATTTCAAATGTCCAAGATATCTGTGAAATAAAATAAACATAATTATGCATTTAATTAAGTACCAAAAATTGTTTACTTAACTGGAAAACATATAAATAAAGTACCTCTCAATTGGATACATCCATCGATAATGAACGGGGCCTCCTAATTTAGCTTCCTCAACCAAATGCACAGTTAAATGCATCATTACAGTAAAAAAGGATGGAGGAAAGATCATCTCCATTGTGCAAAGGGTCAATACAAACCTCTTCTGGAGGTTGTCAAGCTGAAATGGATGTAGACATTTCTCACATAATTTTATGAAAAATGTGCAGAATTACAGTACAACAGCAGTAATTTTTTCAGGTAATAATGTACGCAATGCCAATGGTAGTAACTGTTGTAACAAAATATGTGAATCGTGACTTTTCAATCCATGTAACTTACGATTCTTCAAGTCAACACACCTTGATATGTTACTTGAATACCCATCAGATACCTTGACATTATTTAACATTCGAAGGAATGTATCTTTATCCCTATTTTTCATTGCAAAAATTACCGGAGGATACTTTTCATTCTCATCTGGCCAGAGATCGCGTTTTATGTTCATTGCTTGTAAGTCTTTGCGAGCATTGAGATTATCCTTCGACTTTCCATGATCATTAAGCAATGTGAAAATCAAATTGTCACATACATTCTTCTCAATATGAATCACATCAAGATTAGGCCGCAAAAAATTAAATTACCAATACGGAAGTTTGAAGAATATACTTTTTTTCTTCCATTATTGCGTTCCGGTTTCGCTTGATGATGCACTTCGGACCCGTTTTCCGCTATCATTCAAATGATGAACCTTCCCAAATTATGTTTCAACATTTTCAAGCTGTTTCAATATTTCAAAACCATTTAACAACTTTGGAGGTGGTCTACGATCAATGGAACCATTAAATTTTGATTTATTCAGCCGAAATCTATGTGATGCATCGTGAAATCTTCGATGACACAAGAAGCACCATTTTCTACTGTGAGGTAGCCATTTGGGATCAAAATCAAAGTTACAAACGGGACAAGCCAAACCTGTGTAAGTTTTCCAACCAGATAAATTCCCAAGCCCAGGGAAGTCACTAATGGTCCACATTAAAGAAGCATGCATTGTGAACATTGTTTTAGAAGAAACATCAAATGTCTCAACACCGTTGCTCCATAACTCCTGCAATTCGTCAATCAAAGGCTGCAAGTATACATCAATATCATTTCCAGGCATTTGTTTTCTAGGAATAATCATCGAAAGGATAAAAGATGTTTGTTGCATACACATCCACGGAGGCAAATTATAAGGGATCAAAACAACTGGCCAAATGCTATAATTGGTACTCAAAGTCCCAAATGGGTTGAATCAATCGGCATCCAATCCCAATCGAACATTCCTAGGATCAACTGAGAAATCGAGATGTAATGAATCAAATGTTTTCCACGATTGAGAATCTCGTGGATGTCTCATTAACCCATCATTGTTATTATCTACAGAATGCCACTTCATGTGTTCGGCGGTTTTCGATGACATGAATAATCTTTGCAATCGAGGATTCAAAGGAAAGTAACGCAAAACCTTTGCAGGTGTGCTCCTTTTCTTCTTCTTCTCCATGAAATTATGTTCATTTAGACTTCCAATATCACTCTTTGTCTGCCATCTAGAAGAAGAACATTTCTTTCAATTTTTTCTACTTGAATCCTCTCCCCAATAAAGCATACAATCATTGGGACACGCATGTATTTTTGTATAATTCAGACCAAGCTTGTTAACAACTTTTTTCATATCATAAAAAGATTCTGGGATTTTTGCTTCAGGAAATGCATCATGTATCAATTCCAATATCATGGACATTGCCTTATTTATAATTCCACATAGACATTTGATGTGATACAACTTCAGCAGAAATGAAAGTTTTGAATATTTCAAACACCCACAATACAACTCTTGATTTCCATCGTCAACTAAATCATGAAACACATTTTCCTCAGTGAAGTTTTCTCTTACATTTGGATCCACAGAATCAAGAGGAGGATCCAATGATATGTGACAATCTTGATCTGCCTGTGTTGCAGTCTCAAAAACATCACTTGTCACGTTGCAATTTGTAGCACCCTCTTCTGGTTGTTATGATATGTTTTGATGCTGATAGTGGTGCCTTGCAGTGCCGAATGCATCATTTATTAGGTTTTGCATTTCATTTTCCATTGTCGACGAACTTGGGACCTCATTCTGCGGATTAACATCGGTGCTCAATCTTTCTGTAACGTTCGATTATCCATTCCAAATCCAACACAAATATTGATCAGGGAATTGCTTCAGTATTAAATGTTCATAAACCTCATCTCTCTTCAACCATGTTCTAAATTTACATTTAGGACATGGACATTTTATTCTCCCTTCAACGGATCGATTAGAAATTACAAAATCTAAAAACTCATTCAAACCCTTAACATACTGAGGTGTGTTCCTCAGTAATGTGATCCAACTTTTATCTATGTATATCACAATGTACCTACACAATAATAAGAAAAATTAAAACACATAGTTACTACTAAATAGAGAAAGAGATTCATATATACGATAGTATAAGATTACAGAAACATAATATAATAAATATGATCCCCTGAGTTAGATATGAACCCTTAGTGTTTGGGATAGGGGAAGTTTCTTTGGTAAAGAGAAACAGTGTGCTAACAACGTGGTAGCTACTTTACCATGAAAACCAAAACACATTGTTAATTTGGAATAACCCCAACCTAAGTTCTCTATAGAGTCTTCATATAAAACTCTCATATCGAATAAATCTATTATAAATAATTTGTACTTTATATTTTCATTATTTATTTGTGAAATATTTAAATCTAATCCAATAGAATCTCATTTAAATGATGCTAAAAATATTTTGAGATATTTAAAATGAACTATTTTCCTTTATCTATTTTTTTTCAAAACCCTCTAATTTTAATTAAATTTTATATTTGGATACATATTTTGTTCGGTGTAGACTGGATAGAAAGATAATGTCAGGAACCAGTAAAATTCTTGCTAAATACTTAGTATCATGATATAGTAATGGAAAACACATTATATAACTATCTAATACTAAAGTTGAATATATTATAGCCATATGTTTCTATGCATAGGTGTTATGAATGAAACACACCGTAACTAATTTTGGATTCAATTTTAATCAGGTTTAAATCATATGAGACACAAAATTTCAATAAACATTTCAAAAAAGATTGATAAACCATTATAGGATGAAACACATATATTTAACACATAATTTATTAATATATCATGCAGAAGAAGGTGATATATTTTTTTATTTTTTTCATAGACAATCAATTGTCATAAATTTTTACTGAACCACTTTCTAGTTATAGATTCAATTTTATCAAATCCAAATTAAGATTATTTAAAATTATTTAATATCATTTCTATTTTAATAATTTTATATTGTGAATTTATAATTAGTAAATATTTTATTTGAGTTATTTCATTTGAGATTTAGCACCACCATTTTGAATGATATCAAAATTAAATATGCATAATAGTATTATTTAGATAATTTAATTTTTTCGAATTAGATTTTATGACTGTAACATCCTATGTTGGGTGACACTAAATAGGTCCCTCGAGCCAATTATCCATAAGGCCATATGTGTGCTTCCCTGTACTCCATACGTTGACGACTAGACGCGAGGGTGTAAATGCGATACATTGGGGATATTATACCCTTATATCAGAGTATCTAATGATGAAATGAAAGGAGATCATCCATAGATGTAATAAACCGAGTACAAAAGTAGTAAAAATTGAAATAGAACATGATACAATAACAAATGAAAATATTTAAAAGCATGAACAACCATGTCATACATATAACACCAGTCATCCACATGGAAGAACATATAAGTTGGAGTACATAAAGGAAAATGAAATGAAATAAAAATCTACACTAATATATCTATGGAATATAACCTATACGGTCTCCACATACATATCTGAGCCATCCGTTCAATTACTCTAGGTCAGCACCTTATCTTGCTCTTTTAATCAAGCAAACTTCTTCTCGAGTAACATAGTGAAATTGATTCCCAAACAGGTTGTGATTACAATACTCAGTAGGGAACCGCCAATACAGTCCAACACATATCCATTAATATATAGTTTATGTATATATGATAAACTCATTAAAATTTCAGTAATACTAGTAATAACTTCTAGAATTAAGATAAAATAAAAACTCATATAATGTATGGTCAAGGAATGTGATAAGTCTAGCTGAGACAAAACTAGAAATGAATTAATAAAATAAATAAAGTGAAACCACAATCAACCCCTGGCTTCGTGATCCTATTCAGTGAGCTACTGTGGAATTATAAATATATATTTATATTTATATGTGGGAAAATATATATATTCCGATAAATGTATATGTATACACATAAACATGTATATATATGATTTAGGTGAAAAATGTCATGAAACAATAGGAGCCTATTCTTGGGTATGTAATCATTATTATGTGGATGTCCTTAGAAAAGGGTGTTCAGCTAGATGTCATACCAATCAAACCATTCATAATTAGTGAATCCTCAAGTCTATAATCCTTATTGACAAAACCATCTCCATTCAGTGCCATAAATATGTTTGAGCAAGCCATATCACTATAGGGGAATACACGTCTTAGAACTATCTTCCCCTATACTCTCCCCCAATAACTATAATTTTGGATGATGTATATTAATGGAAAATCCTATTAAGAAAATATTGTCTTAGGTCTAAGACCTAGGACATGATCCATAGCCTATCCTTATATTGGAACATAGATGAACACTAATGGGCTATCCCTATTGTGATATATAAAAGGAATTCTATCCAAACACAAGTACAAGTTCAGAATCTATTCATAATAATGATCAATATCCACATCATCAAGAAGTACATCTTGGATATATAGTAATGTTTCATCCACCCAACACTAAAGAGTATCCTCAGAATCACTCAAGTAGAGCATAATTATCTGTTGAGTATATGTCACATCAATGGTGATGTTCACCATGTCCACCAACTCAATCATGTAATTGATCAAGGAGAGGGTAATTGACCACTTCCCTTAGGAGAGAGTAATCAACCATGATTTCCAATCAATGATGTGGATTTCCATGTCCAACACTATGTCCATGTGATAGATCATGGATATCATAATAATCCCAATCACTCAAGAGAGCATAATCATCCATGAGCATCCAATCACATGGTATGTTATGCCAAATCGTCATAATCAATTATCTCAAGAGCCAGATTCGAAGATGTATGATTGAGTATCTCAATATTATAAAAATCAAATAAAATGTCTTAGAAGCCAGACCCCAGAATGTACATATGGGATTTCAAAATATATGAGTAAAAGGGAAACTAAATCGGTTCTTATGAAGCACATTTGGGAAACTGAAAGTGTGTCTTATCAAGCTAGGTTCATATTCCATAATCTAGGAAGTGACTCTTGTAATCACCAATACGTCTTTGGTTAAAGGTGAAAGAATAAACAAAATCATGACGGTGTGAGTGACTTATATCTGTATTTCCTAACATAATATAATATAGGGGTCTCATGTTGATCTTTTAAACCATGTGTTGATTGGTTGGGGTCTTGATAAGTGCCTTTTCAGAAGGAATTTCACCATTAGTATTAAAAGGGTTTTATTTTAAGGACTCAAAAATTTAATATATGACATATACATTTTAAATTCATAACTATTACAACATATATAGTATTTATATTATGAGTTTTGATTTATTTTTGTGTATGTATGATTCTAATGATTTAATTTTTAAAATTCTTATTAACTAAAAAAATTAATTTATTGACACCACAAAAATTTGTAACTCTTTAAACAACCCATAAGTATTTTTGACTAACCCCAAAATGAAAGCCATGTTTTTTTATACATATCCAAATTCATAATATTCATATTGGACATGAATGCTTCATGAAAAGGTAAAATTTATATGACTTTGAAAAACTCCACATGAGTAATCCTAGTATAATAGACAACCAACCCATTCACTTTTGTATCCAAGGAATAAGCCTCCAAGAAATTTTGTGGTTTGGCGAAAAATCACTCTACATTTGGAGACTTTACTCAAGTGAGAATTAATTATGTGAAACCACTAACAACTAACATGAATAAACTACATCCAAAAACAATTTACAATCTCATAACTATAATTACAATCCAAGTTCAAGGTATATTTAAACTAACTTTTTTGAAATCATACTTATTATGATATAAAAGGCGCTATCATAAATGAAATTTATCATAAATATGGGAAGGCATAGTATTCATTTTTTATAATCATTTTACTAATCATGAAAATAAATACGTAATTTAAAAAATTAAAATGAAATATATTTAGTTTCCAAAACATGAGACATGGTAAGACATCTAAACCCACCACTACATCCAAAACTATGTCCAATAATTTTCATCTATAAAAATGGTACAATTCCTAATCAACTAAATAAGGAAGTTGAGTATAATTGTTATATTCTTAACCCACATAGATGAGCCCCATACATCCTAATTCACCATACTTGTAATCACCATCGGCTAATCATTAATTTTAAAGGATTATGAAGCTGGAACAGTAAATACACATTGGTATGATTCATCTGTAAGATCAATGAGATCAAAAATCACATGTTGAGGGAGGGAAATCTAGCACAACATTGATGTCACTTAAAGAAACAATAATAAAAAAAAACTAATATCAAAACAAGTAAAAAATTAGAAATCAAACCCTAGGGTTTGTATAGGTCGCTGGGGAAACAGGTCGCCGGGGTCGCGGGGTCGCCGGGGTCGTGGGGGGCCGGGGTCGCCGAGGTCGCGGGGTCGCCGGGGAAGCAGGGTCGCCGGGGTTGCGGGGTCGCCGGCGTCGCCGGTGTCGCGGGGGGCCAAGGTCGCAGGGAAAGCGGGGGGCTGGGGGAGCGCGGGTGAGAATGGAGTCGGGGTGGGGGAAGGGTCGGGGCCGGTTAAAAAAAAAATTGTTTGGCGGCGGTTTGTTATAAACCGCCGCTACAAAACCGCCGCTAAACGATGGTTTTGTTGTAGTGTAATGATATTTTTCACATAGGCATGGGAATAATAAGTTTACTCACAAGGTTTTCCTATTATTTGATTATTATATATTTCTAAGAATATCTTTATGCTAAATTTTAATATTATTCCATACTTTTATTCTTATTCTTATGACTATATTTCTCTCTAATGGATTATGATTTCTGGCATATATATTCACACACTTTTGATTCATGTATTATGTTATGATAATATTTAGGTCGTGAAGCATGACATTAGATATTTGATTTGTTGGGTATGATATTATTATGTACATCAATTATAACTATTTTCTCATATTATGACCACTTTTTATCACTGCCAATTATCAATTATGCTTACCCATTTCGAGCATTTTATCTCTCCCCTTTATTACGTTACCATTTCTCTGGGTTAAGAAGAAAATTAGTGTGTATGATGTGTCTAAAAGAATATATTATATATAGAATTTGTGGGAGATATTGAATATTTTTTATGGATTAATAAATTTATTATGTAGTAGAAAAAATATCCATTGGTAGAAAAATACATGGGATTTGTTAGTTAATATGTTTTCTTAATTATCTAAAAATATAAACCTAAAAGACTATGGGAAGTCATGTAATTGAGACGATCACATTTGTGGGATATCATAAGTCGTTCCTACATTTCTATATGAAAATTTCACCATGAGGGCCTCTAATGCATCACATTGGGATAATTTATAGACAATATTCATTTGGTATATCATCATTCAATATTTTGTTAAACCATTCCCAAAACATGTTTCATAGATGGTACCATGAACTGGAACATGTCATCATTTGTTTTCCATCTATTATCTTATCAGGAAATCATAATAAAATTTAAGTGAAAAGAATGGGAGAACAATATTTGAGATAATGGTGGATTTAAGAATACCTGTCCACCTAATGATGAGCTGATGCTTGGGTTCATAAAATAAGTAAAGTATAAGACATGAATAAAATGATTTTTTATAGAGTAAAAATCCCTCAATGAGAAATTAATATTTGTTCAAGGTTTTATTATTCAAAGAAATAATATCAAATAATAAATATAATAGATGAAAAATATTATTATTTAAATTAAATACCAAGAACAAATATCATTAGAATGATAATGAAATATAAAACTTGATATAAAATTCTTGTCGAATGTGGCATCTTTGTCCCCACATTCACCCCATACTATGAAATAAATGATAAAATTATTAAGATAAAATTATTGAAGAATAAAATATAATTGAAATATAAATATAAATTATTCACATGTTAAGTAAAAAATCCACCATCCCTTTTAAACCTCATTATTTTCATTTCTAAAAAATCCTTGTTTAATGAGAGTCACAGAACATTAATTTTTGGGAAAAATTAATAATTTTTATTACACATTTATTAAGAGAAAAATAATAATTAATCCAAATAATATTATTTTTTCTAAATTTTAAATTATATTTTTAATCATATATAAATGTTTTTATTGTAAATAAAATTCATTTATAAATAAATAATTTTCAAAGAATTTATTTTTCTTTGATGGCCACAATAAAATATTTCTGAAGGAAAACTAATAAAGCGTGTATTCATCCATTCGAAATATCCATGAGTTTTTCCTAAAAAATACTCTTTGATTAAATTAAAAAAACATATTTGAAAATTAATTAAATTTTAAAACCTTAATTATATTTTTCATTTTCTCATTATATAAATTTTATGTGATTAAATCATGAGGAGGGGATCGAATCACAGAATATAAAATGAGGCGAATAAAACTATAAAAGTCCTACCTTAATAACATTCATCCATCAATTTTTCATCTCATTACATTTTTTATTCTTGATGTCCCCACTACCATGGATAACATCGAATAACTTGATCTTCATTGTCTTAAGGTGTAATATTTTCTCAATAGTGATCTTGATAATGAAGAGGAGAGGGAGATGAATTTTTCTCCTCTATCTTTCCAATGATGAAAATAATTAGAGTATTTAGGGGAAAGAATAAATCCTTCCCTTAATTACCATCATAAAATACTTATTAATTTCCCCTTATTAAAATAATAATTAAATCCATAAATATTGATAATTAAACTACCTTAAATATATTTTCTCTTTCCAAAATATCTATCATTCCACATTATCTCCATGTGGTACATCATTACCATGTCACTGTGAAATGTCATCACAATATCATTACACACAAAAAATAAAAAAAAAATTTATTTTTATTTAATTTTAAATCCTAAAAATACTTGATACCAAGGTTAAAAATTTTCTGTGAAAATTGTGATGGGGAAGGTCGATCCATGATACCATTGGAAGATGACACTTCAGACCACCAAAAGATCAATCATTCTAGATATTTCTCATTATGGAATTAGAACCACCAGATTTTAAACATGACTTTAGTGTACTTAAAGAAGAGAAGTATTAGGCCCCCACATACTTAAATAAGTTACACTACTCATAAAATTTCAAATAAAACATACAAACAAATATTAAATCAAATAAATAAACAAGAAAAGTAAATTAGACACACAAGATTAAATGGTTTGAAATTTCATTTAAAGTTCATTGGAGAACACTAAAAATTATTTTAATTCAATGAAAATATAGGGATATGAATCACTATATCTTAAGATTTAGTGATTAAACTTAAAGTAAAAGTGACACACAGAATAAGGAATCTGGTCCCACCACATATTTATATACGTAATTAGCCGATGAAACAAGTTGCACAACCAAATGAAAAATACAGTCAACCCATTGTTGGAGTCTGTCAAAATATGATTCCTAGTAGCTTCCATTTCCTCAATTATTACATAAAATAAAAATCCACTAGAATTCATTATTAAATCATCATAATTCTACAACCTTCATGTAAATATACCCACACGATGAAGATATAAATTTCTATTGCTTCGAAAAGACTAACATGAACGTCCAGAGTTCCATCTTCTAGTAAGTTGAATATGGTAACTTTAAGAGACTTATTATTCCCAAAAATATACCAGATGAATACTTATTTAAGGACCTCATTTATATCCTCCAACACTTCAAAAAAAAAAAATCCTATCCTTATCCTCTATATATGTAATGTTCTCCCCCAACCTCCATTCACCAAGTATAATTGAGGCATAGTGTTGGCTAAAATTTTATAAAAATAAAAAATTCTTGAACATGTCATTAGGATTTTACTTCCCTGATATATTATATAACTCTAACACTTTATCTTCCATCATATTTTGGTTTAAATGAAATTTCATATCAATTTGTTTCATTATTTCACAAAAAACTAGATTCCCTGGAAAGTGAATTGTACTCTGACTATCAAAAAATAACATTCCTCCATCTGATGACCTTTCAAGATCCTTTAGAAAGTGAATAAATGATATTAACTACTTTTTTGGATTTTATAGTTTATATATATTCTGCTTTAATTGTAGAAAAATCAACCACACATCTAAGGAATTCAACTGAATGTTTTTCCACCAAATGTAAACAAAAAGTTTATCATTCCCTTTTAGGTGTTTGAATCCCTAAAAGAATTCACATCTACAAATCCCTGCAATAGAACATATTTATTGAAACAAAGTATTTTATATTATGATCCCCTTTAGTATCATATGATCTAATTTATGGCTTCCTAATGCTTCCTCATGATGTTTGATATAAACCAACTTACTACTCCCACTACAAAGATAATTTATGGATGTGTAGGGATAATCACATACATTAATATTATGATATGTAATGCATATAATAATTTCACCTTATACCAAGATTTATATTTTGATGATGGTTCATGTTCCTTGGATAGTTTAAAGTTTCTGACTAGGGTGGTTGAGACAGACTTATATTTAGTCATTTTAAAATTTTCAACTATATTTTGGATATATTATCTCTAGTATAACACTAACATACCGGCTTTACTATCCCTCTACATTCTTTTCCCCATGATTTTATTGTCTTGGAAAAAATATTTCATTTTTAATCTTATGGAAAACATATATTTTAGCTTCTAAATCCATAAACTCTCCAAACCTTCCAGTAACATATCATCCACATAGAGATGGAGTATGACATAACTACCATTATCCCATGACTTCATATAATAGTAATGATTAGAATCACATTATGTGAAACCTTACTTATTATTGAAAGTAGTAAACATAAAGCTCCACTATTAAAGACATTTTTTCAAGACATAGAGGATTCTATTCAAATTTTAAAAAAATACCGCATTCTGATGGTATTTAAAATCCTTGGGATGATTTATATAGATCTCATCCTCAAAGTAACCATTAATAAAGGAAGTCTTAACATTCATATGATCCATGTATATATCATCGAAGTCAACTAGACTCGTTATTTTCTAGATGGTAATATGATTAACTACCTATGAAAAAAATTATATGAAATCAATTTCTTCCTTAGATTTGAATACTTTTATCACTAGTCATTACTTTTATATTTTACTTCCATATGACTATTTCTTAAAATGTAAAGCCCATTTGTTCTCTTATTCTTGATTTCTATCGGATAGTATATCAAAATCCAAAGTTTTTTTAACTTTAAATAATTCATTTATTCCTCTATGATTGAATTTCACTACTTTGATTCATTGGGTATCACTACATATTCTTGGAATCTAGGTTCCCAAAATTATATTAAATTTATGAATTTTATTAAATTATATAACTCTAAATTGGTCATCTGACTCTAGAATATCTTCTCAACTCTACATGAGATTCAAATATTTATAGTTCTACTATTTAGGGTGCCCTAAATATTAGTGACCATATTTTCAACTGATCAACTACTAGATATTTCCCTTAGGCTTCAACATACCTTGAGAATTCAGGCACATCTTCCACTGGTTGAAATTCTTTTGAACCTGTACTGATATTTTGTATCACCATAATTTTTGAACTTCTGATTATTCCATCAAGATCAACTTTCACATTAGTTTTTTTTATTATTTCCCAAAACTTTTGATCTATTCATGTTCTAGTCCATTCATAGGATATTATCCTTTTATAGAATATTTTTACTTTTGATGAATTGGTGCTTGTAATCATCCCACAGTCTGAAACCAAATATTCATTTCCATAACCCACAAGGAAATAAGATTTGGACTTTGTCTTTATCTTGTATTTTTTCCTTTGTATTATTGAGAGTGTAATATAAAATTCCTAATATATTAAAGTTTCCAACTTCCAATAACTTACCATACCACATCACTTCTGTTAGAATTTGTCCCATATATGATGATGGAATTTTGTTGGATAAGTAATCTATATTATTAATTGATTTCAACCAAGTGGTATTGGGAATTATAGAGTTCACATTCATGTGTCTTTTCTTCTTAGTCAAGGTTTGGTTCATTCTATCTACCATAACATTTTTTTTGTGGTGTACCAGATACTATCCTCTCAAGATCTATATCTTTCTTTTGAAAAAACTTTTAAAATTTACTTCCGCTATATTTTGTACAATTATTTTTTATCTTGGGAATATTAAATTTCAAAAACTTTACCTTTATTCTAGATATTTCCACTATAAAAATTCACTAAAAACATTAGAATTATAATACAATTCCCTTTTCCATATGATCATTAAATTTTTTGATAAGGAACTTGAAATTTGAATTGGTGGAGGGGATGAATTTTGAATCAGACTTTAGAATAAAATTTAAAACATTTTAACCTCTTAAAGGAGGTGTGTTAGACTCATAATAAAGTTTTATGTGTGTAAGATGGTTCATGAGAGAAAACTAGGTGATCATGGGGAAATATTCAGGATTACGTCATGTTGTTGCTGTCATACTAGTTAGCTGGTGGAAAAAACAATAACATTATTGGGATATTGGGATCACTGACTAGCTGGTGGAATCCCAACTACTAGACGACGAGTTGTTGGGTAGTTTTTCTAAATGGGTGAAAAAGGTAATTTCTACTTTTTCCTTAATATACCCACCCAATTTCTCACCCATCTTTCTCAATATCATCCCCCACACCTCTCTTTATTATATCCTCTTCCCATGGTAGAATCTACCTCATCCAAGGCATGTTTAAAGTGCTGTCAACTGTGTTGGGAATCCAGAGGTATGTCTATGACTCATCTTCCCTCTATTATTAATTTATTTATTTTTCAAATGTTTTCCCACATGATTTATATAATATTCCATATTTTGATGGTGTTTGAATGGTTTCTTACTTTCTTTTGATCCAAGATAAACCAATGGATAATACTCAATGGGTAGGATTATTTAAGTTTAAGTTAGGTGGACCCTAATCCTATCCCATATTTTAGATTATTTTTTCAAGTGTATTGGTTTTACAGTCATGCAAGACATTGGGTTTTGTCCTTGATTTTATTAAATTATATCATCTTTGTTTTTTTCTTAAATTAAATTCCCTAATTTAGATTAAAAAAATTATTTTGGATAGATTTTTATTAAAAGTTAATCCATATTTCAATAATTCCAAAGTGGGGGATATGTTTTATTATCAATTATTATAAAATAGATTATCAAAATCATCGGTTAATATGAAATGGGACCAAATATTAAATTAGATCTTTTTAAATGGTAACGTGGGTTGTGAAATTATGAATTTTGGTTTGGATTGGAATAATTGAAATGAGGCCATGTTTTCTCAAATTTATAAAATTATTTTGGAATATATTGAAATTATGTTTTATGTTATGAAAATAAAATGGTTTTAGTGGGAAAATGATATGGCTTGGTAAAATTTTATAAAATGGAAAGGTGCATTTATGAAGGATTTGGTTATGTGTTATAGTAAAGCTTGTGTTATGAAATGGGATTAAACCTCTTGTAATGTTTTTTAGAAATTAATATGGTGGGAATTGGTCTTTTGTAAATTTAATTTGTTTTATTAATTTTAGAGGAAGATTAATGGATTTTTTGATAAAATTATGTCTGTTTTGTAAATTTTTAATGTAATTAAAACATAACTTGAGGGTGGTCATGTTTTAAAGGATGATGAAAATTCCCTATTCGTATGTTTTTTTTAAAAGTACCAAAACTTCCCCTAGGATGGTTTTTTAAAGGAAAGGAACATACCTTTTTGGGCAGTCTTCTTTTAAAAGAAAGGAAAACACCCTTTATGTGTGGTTGTAATTTATTGGTAGAGAGAACTTCTAAAGTGGAGGTATATGTTACTCATTAGTTTATTATATAAGTGATGAAAACTAAAACATGGGAGGTTTTTCCATGATAATTATTGTATTATAACATGATCTAAGAAAACACATGTAAGGGGTGGTCTATGATAATTAAGAAAACACCCGCAAGGGGGATGACCTGTAATAACTTGAAAACGACCATCAGGGGTGTTATGTGATAACTAGTAAAACACTCATAAGGGGTCGTCTATAATGAAATTATTGAAAATACATGTATATATGATCTGTGATACTCATAGGGAATAAACTTGTGGGGTGGTTGTAGTGTTATGGTTGTAATGTTCAATGTGATGTGCTTAAAGACACCCAAACACATGATATAGAAGGTATTGTCGACCAAGGTCATGGACTTAAGGATCAACATAGTATAGTCTGATCTAAAGTTCCACCATGGATCCTGGGCATTAGTTGTTATTTACTACTTTGATTAAAACTGCTTAAAGGTAGTGAAATGTTTAGATTGTTTGTTTAGAAGGCTTCTATATGCGCTTTTTTTTTCAGGATGGTTATTTTAGGGGCACAACTAGTGGTGGACTTCTGATTTTTACTCATACCTCGATCTAGATTCCATGGTACCTATGTATATGATAATATGCTATTATTTATTTTAGAAATATTTAGGTAAAGGATTGATGTTGTTGATTGCTAGCTTAGAATTCTTGGATAGGGTATAAATGTTTTATCAGGCTAGAATCGAGACCTATTGGGGGATGAACCTTTAGATAAATTTTATTTTATTATTTTTATTATAACTTGTATATTATATAACCATGAGGGTGGGGTGATCTATTTATACATGTATTTAGTATTACATTTGTTATATCTTTGATATGTTTGGTTTATTTTATCAACACTTTACCTATTTTATCCATGGTTTGTATTTGGACTGGTTTATATGTTTCTACTATTTCTATTGATATTTCAAATTTGGTTAGAGGGTATAGTATCAAAATAGTAACCTCTATACTGTCACTGATATTCAAATGATATGCATCATACTAGGTATATGGGGATTTAAGTGTCGATTTCATGTTTCTTTTGATTTATATCATCTTTTGATTATTTTTTTCTAAATTATATCTACCCTTCGTTTTGGATATTTATTGATGAAAATGGTCTTGGTCATTTAAAGTGTCAAAGAAATATCATATGGTGTTTTCCCATATAATACTTACTTGTCCAATTCCCTAAATGATATCTTGATGTAAAGGTAGACATAAATGAATCATTAAATGGTGGAATTTCTTAAATAGAGTGCCACTAAGAAAACTATAAAGTTTTATACTTTATAGCTTGTGAATGAAACCATATTTAATCAAGAATTTAGAACATTAAAATCTTGATAATCTTGTAATTACAAAATGTGAACATTTGTATGAAAAAGAGATTAAAATTTGGGAAAGTCTAGAAATGTGAATCCAAAAATAAAAATAATGAGAATCTAATTATTATGTGAACTTTATAGATTAAATAATAATGAAATCCTTTGAAAAAATGATTTAATTATTAGTTGGTCATGATACGTTGAACCCTTGTGTACATATATTGATTAACCTTGTGTATGGGTGGTTGTGGCTTTTGGAAGCACCTGAGTTATGAGATTCCTATTTTGTGTTTAGATAGACCCTATAAGGGTGGTGGACCATGGGTATGTATAGTGTTGACCTTGATAAGGGTGTTTTGGGATATAAAGATCACCCAAATTATAAAACCCCTATTTTTTAGTGGTGTGATGAATAGTAGATACTAAAAATTTTGTGACTTTAGTTGTGTTTTTTTGTGCATGTACATATTTCCTTTAATTTGATTTCATATGATTTTGTTTGATTACTTTTATTATGTATTTTGATGATATATTAATTTAGGATATTTGGATTTTTTTGATTTTTATCACATTGGAAATATAAGATATTTATCTTTATTTTATTAGTTAATGAGGAAGTTTGAAAATGCTTATCTATTTCTAAAAAATTTAATGAAGTTGCTACTATGTTTTTAGAAACTCTACATTTTACTGTTTTAAAACATTTATGTATTTATTTTACTGCAACTTCTAAGGTTTTCCGATTTGCATGAAACTTGATTATATGGAAATATAAAATGTTTATCTTGATTTCATTAGTTTACATAAAATGCTAAAAATATCTTTTAAATGGACTTTTAATTACTTGAAGTTATGATATGCTGTTTTGAAGTAGCAGTTTTTCCAGAATTGTTTTGCTTCTGTTTTTTAATGATTTTAGGATCTGTAGATCTCGGTTTTAATTGATAATTTTTTTTCAGAAATATAATTAGTTTTTCTACAAATTATTATTTTTGACCAAAGTCTGAATCTTCTGTTAAGAGCCCTTCAAAATTCGTTGAAGTTTGTCACAACATTCTGTCTAGATTTCTTTCAAAAGTAAGGTTCATTTGTTATCAAAAGTAAGGTTCATTTCTTTCAAAATTAAGGTTCATTTTTTATCAAAAGTAAGTTTCATTTGTTATCAAAAGTAAGGTTCATTTGTTATCAAAGGTAAGGTTCATTTGTTATCAAAAGTAAGGTTCATTTGTTATCAAAAGTAAGGTTCATTTTTATCAAAAGTATGGTTCATTTGTTATCAAAAGTAAGGTTCATTTTTATCCAAAGTAAGGTTCATTTTTATCTCAAAAGTATGGTTCATTTGTTTATCTCACAAAAGTATGTTACTTTTCATACCCTACGTCACTGTTCATACCTTACGTTACTGTTCATACCTTACGTTACTGTTCATACCCTACGTTACTGTTCATACCCTACGTTACTGTTCATACCCAACGTTACTGTTCATACCCTATGTTACTTTACTATTCAATCCGAAGTTACTATTTAATAGGAATTTATTATTCACTCCGAAGTTATTTTTCACTTCGAAGTTACTGTTCATTCCAAAGTTACTGTTCATTCTGTGCAATTTTTTTTAAAAAATTGATTTTCTGCAAATATATGGATTATTTTTTTAACGATTTTTTTTTGTAAAATCCTCATTAAATATAAGGATCGTAATGAAAGAGTTTTTAATGTTTTTGGTGCTATATTTAGAGGGAAAATTTAATAACGTTCTTCAACATGTTTTACAAATAAATTTGGACATTTGAAGATTGTTTAAATTTAAATGTTTGAATTTAATTCTAGAATCTGCTGCTAGTTTTCAGGAACTGTTTTGACTTCGTTTAAATCATTTTAAATGGATTTAAAATTCTATTTTGAATCATTCAATGCTTTTATTATTCTGGAGATTTTATTGGAAGGCTTATTCAAAATATTTTGAATTACTCTATTAGATATTTTATTCTACGGGAATAAAGAAGCAACAGTTCTGTTATTTTCAGGGAGATATTTATGGGATCTCTTAACTTAATTAATTTTGAATATCCTAAGGAAGCGGAGTTGCTGAAGCTGCTATATAT
Organism: Viscum album; assembly: GCA_963277665.1. Lineage (NCBI taxonomy): Eukaryota > Viridiplantae > Streptophyta > Magnoliopsida > Santalales > Viscaceae > Viscum > Viscum album. The sequence continues at coordinate 329,634,200 of OY728119.1, read as the reverse complement.
TTATTCTCTATATATATAGTTCTCTCTTGCAGGAAAAACAAGAATACAATACAAAGAGAAAGTGCTATGAACTTTGAACATGTTGTGCATTTGCAACGTCCTGTTACACTCTACTTCACCACCTTCTCGGTCTCTCAAGCGCTAAATTAATTCTTCTTCGACTACAATTTCATCGATGAGACGTGCTGAACTAAACCTCTAGAACCAGAACCTGTGCTTTAATTTTTATCTTTTCTTTTATCTAGTTCTGAGTCTGTAACACTACTTCCCATCTCTCACACGCACCCTTATTTTTCTGTTTATGCTTTTGCACACAAAAGCATTATTTGTTATTCTTTTTCTTCGGGTTGTGACTCCCGGATTCTAAAGTCAGGATCTTAGGGTTTTGACTCCCTTTATCTAAAGTCAAGACTGTTTGGGTTGTGACTCCCAGTATCTAAAGTCAGGTTGTAAGGGTTGTGACTCCCCACACAAAAGTCAGTGTCGTGGTTATCCCTCCACTAGAAAAAGATTTTGTAATTGGGTAATGATTCCCCTTTAAAGATCATTTTTAGTGCACACGTATCTCTCGCGGAGTAGAGAGGTATAAGAGTAGAGTAGGCCCACTTTGGACTGAACTACTATAAAAAACATCCTTACGTTATTTAATTTTTTCGATGCTAATTAAATTTAATAATTAACTTTGATAATTAATTTATTTGATTAAAAATTTTAATCTGGTCTATTCACCCCCCTCTAGACCATCTTTCATTACCCTGTCTGATCTAACAATTGGTATCAGAAGATAACCTTTTTAAGAATAGTTTTTCTCTATATTTATATTTCATTATACTTGGTTGTTCCTTCAGGAATTTATCCCATCATTTCTTTTATCTGCTTTTATATTTTATTGTGCTAACCTATTCCTAGACCTCACAGTCTAAGGATAAAGATCTTATAAGATGACAGGATTAAACCCGAATGATGCTTGGATTCCTCAGAAGCCACCCCATTTTTATGGCAATGATTATGGATACTGGAGATCCCGAATGGAGGCATACCTCAAACAGTTGAGCATTGAGCACTGGTCTGTCATGTCAAAACAATACACACTGCCTGAAGCTGATCTAGATACTCTTACAGGAATTGATGCTACTAGATATGTCTTAAATTACAAAGTCGTTAATATTTTATATTGTGCTATTAACAGAAGTGTTTTTAGTCACGTTTCTGCATGCAAGACAACTCATGAGATTTGGAAGATTTTGCAAGTTACTCACCTTGGCTCTGACAAATTGATCTGAACCAAACTTGGAATGCTTCGTCTTGAGTATCAAGACTTCAAGATGGGTGAAGATGAAACTGTAAATCAAATGTTTCATAGATTCACAAGCATTATGAATGGAATGAATTCACTTGGAGAATCTCTGGAAAATCCTATACTTGTTGAAAGAGTCCTACAAGCATTACCAAAGAAATGGCATGCAAAGAAGGTTTCCATTGATGAAAGTAAGAACTTAAAAGAGTACACACTTGATGAACTAATTGGATCATGTCACGAACCAACCCGGGTCGACCCCGAACCGGTCACCCGAGCTAGTCCGCGACATGGCCCGAGAGGCATTCCCGATCCTCCCGGGCTGGCGACAAGCGCCAGGGCATCAACAGAGGTTGTGGGAACTATTTATCCCAATATAAATAAATAAAACAACAGTAATAATACATAGCATCACGGAATAAATAAACCAAATAAAGTGACTAAACATGAATAGAAGAAAAATAAAACTGACCAAACACGACGTCCGAACTAACTCCGTGCGACCTCATGGGTCACTCTCCGACTCAATGATCAAGCGTCGCCCTAGGAGAGCGCACTCAAGCTATAGCCTGCACAAACACTAAAAACAGAAAAGAACTATAGGCGTGAGTATTAAAAATCAGTAGGCTAGCCCGATATCTATTCCCAATGCACTACCTTTAAAATAAAAGAAACATTATTTCAAGTTTGAACTACAATTTATAAAAGTATGTTTTTCTAAGTGTTTTACTTAAAAACAAAGTATGAACCATTGCCCTTTACCATTTCCAAATTTGGATTCATTTCATAGTGTCAATGGCTTTTGAGGAAAATGGAAAGTGATGTTTATATTTTCAAATTTGTACAAAGAGGATTAAACACTTTCATTTGAAAACCATTTTTAGAATCCTAATCAAAAGAAATTTACCACTTCCCAAGGAAAAAAATACACCAGAATGCACAAAGTAAAACACACAGCAAGGGAAATGTAGGTATACATGTGAGCATCATAATCACTATTGCAAGAAACAAAAGCTGAATAGACATGGGTGAACCTAGGAGATCAAGAATAAACCAGAAGACACCAATACATGAGAAATCATCCTTATCGACATGCCACGATGAAATCAAAACGCACAATACGCTCAACCATCCTCTCTTAGGCAGGTCGAGGGAAAATCCCATAATAATAAACCCAATATATCCACCTACTATGGGCCACTGATCAGAACCATAACCTACTAGTGCGACAATCATTCTTAGAATATTCTCTCAATATGCCAGATTCCCATGTCTCAAGTGTTTTAAAAGGGGTGAGCCAACCAATGCCAACCGAGCATCCAATCAGATATATCTATATATAAAGCACAACATGAATCACCCCGAGCCACTCCATGGGACAACCTATTGCCTTTAACTACTCAAGTACATGGGGTCCTCTAAGCGTGAACTCCCAAACAATCAATTGGGACCAAGGCATGAGAGTTGTCCTAAGAGGTTTTTTATCAAAACATTTTCATTGCTTTCCATAAAGTGCCAAATGGGCATTAAATACATTTCAAAATCACTACTCTAAAAAAATAAAACTTCTTTATAAGACAAAACCCAGTTTAAAACCATTTAAAGAACCCCCAAAACACCACTTTGCAGGTAGCCAACACTCTTATAAAACCAAACCAAACCATTTTATTTTTCCAAAAAAACTTTATGAGCCAACCGGAAAATTTCTCAAACGAGCCAAGGTACTTGTTCACGCTTCAAAATAAATCTTTTATCATTAAACCAAAACTCTATTTTATATTCCGTGAATTATGTTTAATATCCAAATAAGAATTATTTCATTATTGGGTGTCCGTTCGTCAAGAGGATATTTCATGTGTCGTGTATAAAATAAACAACACTTTCTTACACTGGGTAATTATAAAAAAAAACAATTCTCTAACACTATTTCACATTTACTAAGATTAATAAAATACTTAATTTGAATAGATACTGTGCGCAAATAGCAGGAAATAATGTAACTTAAATTTTAAAAGCAGTGAAAAGGGGACCTACCTCAGACACACGACGCGATGAAACTACGCACGTTTGAAAAATCACAGTAAAGTCCAGCGCCCTACATAAAAAATATCAAGAACTAAAAACACATACAAAAACTCACTAGAGCAAGCGAAACTAAGCGTCGGGGAGAAAATCTCACCTCGAAACTGAAGCGCGATGACGACACAAACTCGGAATTGCTCCGTGCGGATTCTAAAACAATAATCCTACAAAAAACAAACATAAGTTGATAACTCCCTAACAAAGAAAGGTCCAAAGCAAGAATAATAATAATAATAATAATAATAATAATAATAACAACAAAAATAATAATATTAATATTAATAAAAATAATAATAATAATAATAATAATAATAACAATAATAATAATACTACTACTAATAATAATAATCACTATAATAATAATAATAACAATAATAATATTAATAATAATAATAATTCTAATGATAATCAAAGTAAAAATAACTAAAATTAAAAAATAAATAAAAGAAACCTTGGGGGGGTATGAGGCTGACCGTGGAGCAGTGGCGAACCAAGAGGAGCCGGGGGGGGGGGGAGCTGTTGTGCGGGCTGCTAGATGAATATGGAGGAGGGGTTGTGCGCCACACTAGGAGGGAGGAGGGGGCACTAATACAAAGGGATAGGAGGAGGGAAATCTTTGGATATGTGTTTTTGAGATTCCGGTACAAGGCAGAGGGGGAGGTCGGGTCCAGGGTGGTGCTAGGGAGAAAGGAGCTAAGGCTGACGGTGTCCAGAAAGAGGCTGCGCTACAGGGGGTTGGGTCACATGCAATAAGGAGAGAAGGGATGAGCCGAGGCGAGGTTGCGCTGTAGGGTTGAGCTGCACCACTCTGTTTGTGTGAAACAAGGGGGAAAAGTAGCGGCAGACAGAGGGGGAAACTGGGCGCCGTGTCTGGAGTGTAGGAGGGGGGGCCGTGGTTCATGCGGGGCAACCAGGAAGAGCCGGACGAGGAGTCGGCTCGCTTCAAGGTGTAGGGGGTGATGAGTAGTAGGAGGAGATGATGAGGGATGCAGTGGGTGCACAGGCGGTGCTGGAAGGGAGGGACCGCGTTAGGAGGCAGCGCCTGAAGGCTTCTTGTACCGCAACAACAAAGGAAGGAATCAGGGGCGATGAAGAAGAGAGAGAGGGGTGGTGGCGCACGGAGATGAGGACAGGCCGTGGAAGGGAAAAAAGGATGCAATAATTAGGGTTAGGGAAAAAAACAAAAATAAAATAAAATAATCTTAAACATGACAAATCAATAAAATAAAATGAAGCATTAATTAATGATGAAAATAAGCATAATACTAATATTCATAATGAGACTAAAATTAACAAAACGATAAAATGATTTCCAACAATTTTAATTAGCATTAATTTTAGTTTTAGTATTTATAATAACACTAATAAAAATAATAAAAGTATTTACTTCATTTTGATAATAATAAAAATAACAATTTTAGTTTTCATAAAAATATTACAATTCCTAATAACCACAAAAATTTTACATGACATACTAAATTTATGTCTATTTATTTATTTTAATTCTTCAAAGCTGAAAAGGCCATGAAGTTGCTTGGGCGAAGCCGCACGGTGTCGTGCTCTGCCCGCGCGTCCAACATTGTTGAACCCAAAAGTGCGTTTTTTATCGAAGACTCAAAAATCTCATCCGAGACTGAACGCGAACTAAAGCAAAATAATTTAAAACCAAAGAAATCACAAAATAAAATAAAAGCATGGTTCGAGGTGTGACAATTCTCCCCACCATAACGCTTTCCACACCCGGAAAGCCACAACACTATCTGGCCGATCGATCTATACCTAATAACTCTACACATCACGATCCAAACTCTGAACCAAAGGAAATTACATAGACCATCTACGGGACTCAACCTCATTTCCCGAAATAGACCAACAGTAGAGGGGAGGCCTGAATGGACTCCCCACCATAAGGACTCCACTAGCCCCTGATAACGGCTTAAGAGAAAACCCAAAGAGACTCATGGTGGGTATCCCCACCATAAAGAACTAACCTACCAGCGCCCAACCAGAAAACCAACTTAGGCCAGAACCAGACCTTACTCAAGCTATAAAAAGCACAACAAAAACATTTAAACCACTTACTCCCATATGAAAGGGATAAAAGTTCATCCGAAGAGTCTGCACTAACCAAAAAACCCTTACCCCATGGGTGGGGAGGGAGGGCCCAACGATCGGATCATTGAAAATACGACGGGCGACTACTCACGACCCATCACTTCGTGATAAACACAACTCAAAGTCGCAACTGATTTACATGGGTTGTCCACGCAAGACCACCACTTGAAACCTCACATCCAAAAAAAATACACAATTATCAACTTTGTGTGAGGGTTAAGTCCATCGCACACTTTATGGCAAGAGGAAAATTACAACGACCGAGAAACCAAAGCAGAAACACTAAAACTTTCTCACCGCGACGATAGAGGCACGACTTTAAACAGACTCTTTAAAATTCCCCGGGGGTTCCTGACTACGCACTGTCTTTACTCCGAGACCTTTTGGCTGGAGCTATGATGGATGAAGCATCTTCTACCTCACAGTCAGGTTCTGATTATCCAAATGAGAAACATACATCTTTTGATTTGACAAAATAAAGGACAAGATTTTGAAATTTAAAAACATACCAGCATTGAAAGCCGAAGTTCGTCAAAAGACCCATGACATTCCCATACATTTCAAACCCAAAACACCATCAGTACAACTACAACGATAAAAGATCCCTTAAACTGAAAGGAAACTTACACAAAAAACTTTGAGCAAAGACCCAACAACAAATTACTTCTGAGAACTTCCTCTACGACACTTTCTTGCAACGTCCCGACAAAATTGTCGCAAGTGACCCAGGCGTCTACATTCCTGGCAGGGCTTCAGAGCGCTTGGGCACGACGACTTCTTGTGACCCGACTTTCCACACTGATAACACACGAGGATCTCTCGCTCCGAAGAGGTTGATGAAAGATCCTGAGGCCTCTTGATTCCACGACCTGCTCCATCCACTTTCATTTGCTTACTCATCTCCTTTCCAGAATCTTCACCAGTGATCATAGGGATCGAAGGAGGGAGAACTCCTTTGAGAACTCCTATCATTGTGACTTAGACATGAAAAGATTGTCTTGCCACATCAACAAAAGATGTTAGGTTGGACTCTGACACCTTCGACTGTAGATCAGGGCGGAGACCCGCCTCGAAGCGTCGATCCTTCATGGGGTCATTTGTGGCATACTCTGAATCATAAGGGACTAGCTCCACAAAGAACTGGAAATATTCCAACATGGATCTATCTCCCTACTGCAGACAACACATCTAAATCACCTTTCTCACCCTTTCTTCCTCAGAGAAATACTGGCAAATGAACAAAGCCTTGAAGAACACCCAGGTAATCTCTTGATGGGGCTTGTTCCGAGACACTGACTTCCACCACATCCACGGTGAAACTTCAAGCATGAAGGTCGCAAACTTGACCTTCAACGACTTGGGAAACTCGATGAGGTTAAAGTCCCTTTCAATCTTCCACATCCAATCCTATGCCATGGAAGGGTCTGCTTGACCATAGAAGAGAGGTGGATCTAGCTTCCGAAACTCAAGCATAAAATCCTTAGGTTGATCAACCGCACTATGATCACCCATCTAAGCTTAAAAGGGATAACCGCTGGACCAGGAAAAGTCAAAAACTCAATCAAGGTCACCTAAATGAGTGAATAAAAGCCTCAAAATCAAACGCTGCATAGGTGATAAGTTCAAAACACAAGCAAGCAAGTTATCATAACATCAAAACTTTTCTCTTTGAAAACAAATTTAATTTAAAACAAGATTAGTGGGTTAAACCCTAACCATTGGTATCCCTTAGAGTCTCACTCACATGCATGTATTCGTGCCACCCTGGGCATCCATCCACCATACCAGAAATCCATCCACATTTCCAACATACCACAATGCATGTGAGCACTATCGGAACACCAAGTCCAAAACGAAGCAACTTAATTTTCCAAAAACAATCCATTCATACTACCTCTTTTAAAACAATATGAAAATTAAACATGTGATTTCAAACAACCATTTTTTTTCAAAACCAACTTTTCTGATTCAAACCACTTGCAGAAATCAAGGGAAACCCAAAACAACTCAAACAAGGGACTAGTGTCAGTGGGTGACTTGACCATATGGTTGGAGACCATATGCCAACCACGTCACTAATACAGAGAGACTTCTTGGACCATGCCCCTAGATCCACATGGCTTGCTAGGCCTTATGGCTTAGGACTATTCGCCCAACTCCCTTTTTCGTATCCCAATCTCAAAATGTTTACATAAAACCCAAATAAATGAGTTAAACCGGACTTCCCATGGAAACCTGACGATCAGTACGGGAAAGAGTTCGCGACGCTCTTCTCGCACCTACCCCTCAAGTCCTGAGAATCCTACTCCATCTACCTTGACATCCCAAATAACAAAGGGCACTCTGAAAAGTGAGTTATGCTAAGAGCTGACCCCCTCTGATACCATTTTGTGACAACTAGGTCCTAGTGACAGCACATGCACCCCGCCTTAACAAGTTCGTCAGGTCTTGGCCCACCAGGTACCACCAGTTTCCCCACAGACATGTGGGGCCCACCCCAGGGTCCACCCACATGCCTGAACGGGTCATCTGACAAATGATTGTCCCCACAGGCCAACACTTTTCCTTTCTAGTGTGCTTTGTCCTCACTCACACATACCCTGGGAACTTCTCAAAAGGTCACCCATTCTGATCACTACTCCAGGACAAGCACGCTTAACTGTGGAGTTCTAATCAGGTAGGCTCCCAAAAAGGAAGGTGCACCTTATTGACATGAGTCATATCATTTAGTCATTTAACCCTTTATCATTTGGGGATGTTACAGATCACTACTCCAATATGAACTGGAACCGAAGAACATAGCTGATGGGGAGTAAACAAAAAGAAAAGGTGTAGCTTTTAAGTCTATAAATGTTATTTCTAATAATTCTTCTGTTTCCGATCTACAAGATATTGAAAAGGAAGACATGGCTCAGATTGTAACTGGAGTCTACAAAATAATGAAAAAGATAGGTTTCAAAAACCAGTTTAGTAGAAATCCTCAAAAAGAAAAATATAAGGGAGATAAGAAAGGTGATAAAAATTACAATGCTTTATATGTAACTTGTTATGAGTGTAGGAAGAAAGGTCATATCAAACCCGATTGCCCTAAACTAAAGAATAAAGACAAATACAAAAAACAAGGATAAAAAGGCATTGGAAACCATCTGGATTTGTACTAAGGAATCTGATTCTAGTGAACAAATTAAAAATGAAAAATAATCTGCTAACTTGTGTTTCATGGCATCACTGGATAAGTTTTGTAATTCTAGTTATTATTCTGAATGTTCTGATTCTTAATATGAATATGAAAACCCCAATATTTTTGAATTAAATAAAGAAATTGACAGATTGAGAAAATATATTTTCAAAGATGCTGATTTATATAATAAACTTGAAGAAGATAATGACAAACTTATTTATGAAAATAAAGTAATTTTGAAAGAAAATAAAAGGTTAATAAACACTGCCTCTACTTCTCACTCAACAGTTTATGATAATTTGAAAACTACTCAAGATTTGAATGAGAAATTGAAAAATCAAGTTGAATGTCTTAAACAAAATTTATCTGCTTTTATTTAAGGTCGTGAAAAATATCATGAGATGATGTCTTTGACTAAAACTGATAAAAATAAATATGGTTTTGGTTATGATAAAATATTACCTCAAATGTATAAAACTTGTTTTGTTAAAAGTAAAAATGGTTGTAATTCAATTGTTACTTGTTTTAGATGTGGCATGAATGATCACTATGCCAATGACTGTTCACTTAGATTTAAAAAATCTTTGGGATTTACAAAAACTAATATTTCTAAATCCTTGTTATCGAGAGTACCTTACAATACATGTTTAAATTTTTTATGGGTACCTAAAAATTGTATTACTAATCCTATTGGACCCAAAGTAGTTTGGGTACCAAAATTGTCAATTAATTGATTTTTGTAGGAAAAATACCTTGGATGTCTCAAGAATGACATATGGTACATGGATAGTGGATGCTCTAGGCATATGACCAGAGACCCATCAAAGTTCACATCATACAACACATGTGATGGAGACACTGTTACTTTTGGAGACAATTCCAAAGGCAAAGTAAAAGGTTTTGGTAAAGTTGGTATTTCAAATTCTACTTTTATTTCAAAAGTTTTATATGTTGAAGGTTTAAAACATAATTTGATTAGTATATCACAATTATGTGATGATGGAATGGAAGTTAAATTTCAAAATGATAAATGTTTAGTTTTTAAAGATGATTCTTTATTATTTTATGCTAATCGAAAAGATAATATTTATACTATTGATTTTGCTAAACTAGCTGTTCAACATGTAAAGTGTTTGAATGCTGTATAGAATGACTGCATCCTTTGGCACCGACATTTAGGTCATGTTAATTTCAGAATGTTACATAAGCTCTCAAAGCATGAGAATGTTTTACAGCTTCCCTCTTTGAAGAAAGAACAACTTCATGTTTGTTACGCCTGCATGAAAAGGAAGCAACACAACATTTCCTTTAGACCTATCAATCAGATAAGTACTATTAAGTCTTTACAGTTAGTACATCTTGATTTATTTGTTCCAACTCAAATTTCTAGTCTTGGTGGAAATAAATACACTTTAATTATTGTTGATGATTATAGTAGATTTACTTGGGTATATTTTATAGCTCATAAAAATGATACTTTATCTAAATTCACTGCTTTCTCTAAATTAGTTCAAAATGAAAAAGGTTGTATGATTATTTCTATTCGTAGTGATAAAGGAGGTGAATTTCATAATTTATATTTTGAAAAATTCTGTGAAAATAATGAATATTTTTATAATTTCTCTGCTCCTAGAACACCACAACAAAATGGTGTTGTAGAACGGAAAAATAGAACTCTTATTGAAATGGATCGAACTATGTTAAGTTAATATAATCTGCCTAGATATTTTAGGGCTGAGGCTATTTTTGCTGCATGTTATATTTCAAATAGAATTATTATTAGACCTTTTCTAAAGAAAACTCCTTATGAATTATTCAAAAATAAAAAGCCCAAAGTTGGTTATTTTAGAGTTTTTGGATGTAAAGTTTTTATTTTAAATTCAAAGGATAATTTATATAAATTTGATGCTAAAAGTGATGAAGGTATTTTTCTTGGATATTCTAATAACAGTAAAGCTTATAGAGTTTATAATAAAAGAACGATGGTTATTGAAGAGTCTGTTCATGTTATGTTTGATGAAAGTAATGTTAAAATAAATTCTGATTCTAAAGTTATTGATGATGAGTTTAGAGATTGTAATTTAGGTGAAGATATTCCTCAAGATAAGAGTGAATTAATTGAGGGGGAGAATACTCCTTCTCAACCTGATCCAAGATCATGGAGAATTCACAAAGATCATCCTATTGAAAATGTAATTGGCAATGTTGATTATGGTGTCAAACCCAGAAATTCTATTTTAATTTTTTGTGCCAACTCTGCTTTTATTTCTGATTTTGTTCCTATTAATATTAATGATGCTTTATAAGATGCAAACTAGATTGTTGATATGCAAGTTGGATTAAATTAGTTTGTTAGAAATAATGTTTGTACTTTAGTAGAATTGCCTAAAGATAAGCAGGTAATTGGAACTAAGTGGATCTTTAGAAGCAAGCTGGATGAATCTGGATAGATTGTCAAAAACAAAGCCAGACTTGTTGCTCAAGGATACTCTCGAGAAGAAGGTATAGACTTTGAAGATTCATTTTCACCTGTTTCCAGGTTAGAGGCAATTAGAATTTTGTTAGCCTTTGTGTGTTTTCAAGGTTTTAAATTGTATCAAATGGATGTAAAAAGCGCTTTCTTAAATGGTTTTATTACTGAAGAAGTTTATGTTTCACAACCCTCTGGTTTCGAAAATGAAAAATTCCCCAACCATGTTTTTAAATTATCTAAAGCTTTATACAGTCTCAAACAAGCACCTTGTGCTTGGTATGAAAGACTTTCTTTATTTTTATTAAAAAATGGTTTCAAGAAAGGAAATGTTGATCCCACTCTTTTTATTAAAAGATCTTCTGATGATATTTTAATTGTTCAGATCTATGTTGATGATATAGTTTTTGGATTATCTAGTGACATACATTGTAATGATTTTTCTTTATTGATGTCTTCTGAATTTGACATGAGTTTAATGGAAGAATTAAAGTTCTTTCTTGGACTTCAAATTTCTCAAAGGAAAGATGAAATTTTTCTTAATCAATCTAAGTATGCTAAAGATTTAGTTAAACGATTTGGTCTTGATTACTCTAAATCCATGAAAACTCCTATGGGTACTAATTGTAAATTAGATAGTGATTCATCTGGTAAATCAGTTGATTTAATAGTTTATAGAGGTATGACAGGTAGCTTGGTATATTTAACTGTATCTAGACCTGATATCATTTTTAGTGTTTGTTTATGTGCTAGATTTCAAGATGATCCTAAAGAAATCATATTAAAGATGTAAAAAGAATAATTAGATATGTTAAAGGAACTGTTGATTCTGGTTTATTTTATCCAAAATATAACTGTTTTGATTTAACATCTTATTCTGATTCTGATTTTGGAGGCTATAGAATTGACCGAAAAAGTACATTAGGTATGTGTCATTTTTTGAGAAAATGTTTAATATCTTGGTCATCTAAGAAACAATTATCTGTTGCTTTATCTACTGCATAAGTCGAGTATATATATGCTGCTAGTAGTTGTGCTCAAATTTTATGGATTAAGCAAACTTTATGTGATTTTGGTATTTATCTTGATAAAATACCTATTTATTGTGATAATACATCTGCAATTTCTATTTCTAAAAACCCCTTACAACATTCTAGAACAAAACATATTGATCTTAGATTTCATTTCATTTGAGATCATGTGAATAAGGGTGATATTGTTTTAGAATTTATCCCTTATGAAAATCAGCTTGTAGATTTTTTTATAAAGCCTTTAGACTCTGCTCAGTTTGAGAAAATTAAACTTTCTCTTGGTATGTTGGAATTTTAAATTTTATTTTCTGAATTTGTTTAGGGGGAGCATGTTTTTACTTTTTGTTTATTTACCAAAAGGGGGAGAAGTTTTGGAGAGAAGTTTTGGTGAGAAATAATTTGGTTTTAATCCTTTTAAAAAAATTCATTTATAGTTTAAATGTTTTGGTTTTGTAATCAAACAAAAAGGGGGATATTGTTTGTGCATGTTCATATTTCCTTTAATTTGATTTCATATGATTTTGTTTGATTACTTTTATTATGTATTTTGATGATATATTAATTTATGATATTTGGATTTTTGTGATTTTTATCACATTGGAAATATAATATATTTATATATATTTTATTAGTTAATGAGGAAGTTTGAAAATGCTTATCTATTTATCAAAAATTTAATGAAGTTGCTATTATGTTTTTAGAAACTCTACATTTCACTATTTTAAAACATTTATGTATTTATTTTACTGCAACTTCTACAATTTTCCTATTTTCATGAAACTTGATTCTATGGAAATATAAAGTTTTTATCTTGATTTCATTAGTTTACATATAATGCTAAAAATATCGTTTAAATGGACTTTTAATTACTTGAAGTTATGATATGCTGTTTTTAAGTAGCAGTTTTTCCATAATTGTTTTGCTTCTGTTTTTTAATGATTTCGGGACCTGTAGATATCAGTTTTAATTGATTCTTTTTTTCAGAAAGATAATGAGTTTTTCTACAAATTATTAGTTTTGACCAAAGTCTTAATCTGCTTTTAAGAGCCCTTAAAAATTCATTGAAATTTTTCACAACATTCTGTCCAGATTTCTTTCAAAAGTAAGGTTCATTTTTATCTCAAAAGTAAGGTTCATTTGTTATCAAAAGTAAGGTTCATTTATTTCAAAAGTAAGGTTAATTTTTTATCAAAAGTAAGGTTCATTTGTTATAAAAAGTAAGGTTCATTTTTATCAAAAGTATGGTTCAATTGTTATCAAAAGTAAGGTTCATTTTTATCCAAAGTAAGGTTCATTTTTATCTCAAAAGTATGGTTTATTTGTTTATCTCACAAAAGTATGTTACTGTTTATACCCTACGTTACTGTTCATACCTTACATTACTGTTCATACCTTACGTTACTGTTCATACCCTACGTTACTGTTCATACCCTACGTTACAGTTCATACCCTACGTTACTGTTCATACACTACGTTACTGTTCATGCCCTACGTTACTATTCATACCCTACGTTACTGTTCATACCCTACATTACTGTTCATACCCTACGTTACTTTACTATTCACTCCAAAGTTACTATTCACTTGGAAGTTACTATTCACTCCGAAGTTACTGTTCACTTCGAAGTTACTGGTCATTCTGAAGTTACTGTTCATTCCGTGCATTTTTTTTAAAAAAATTGATTTTCTGCAAATATATTAATTATTTTTTAACGATTTTTTGTAAAATCCTCATTAAAAATAAGGATCATAATGAAAGAGTTTTTAATTTTTTTGGTGCTATATTTAGAGAGAAAATTTAATAACGTTCTTCAACGTATTTTACAAATAAATTTGGAATTTTCAAGATTATTTAAATTTAAATGTTTGAATTTAATTCCAGAATCTGCTGCTAGTTTTCAGGAACAGTTTTGACTTAGTTTAAATCATTTTAAATGGATTTAAAATTCTGTTTTGAATCATTCGATTCTTTTATTATTCTGGAGATTTTATTGGAAGACTTATTCAAAATATTTTGAATTCTTCTATTAGATATTTTATTCTACGGGAATAAAGAAGCAACGGTTCTGCTATTTTCAGGGAGATATTTATGGGATCTCTTAACTTAATTAATTTTGAATATCCTAAGGAAGCAGATTTCCTACACCTGCTAGATATTTATTTTCTATATATATAGTTCTCTCTTGCAGGAAAAAAAAGAATACAATACAGAGAGATAGTGCTATGAACTTTGAATGTGTTATGCATTTGCAACGTCCTATTACACTCTGCTTCACCACCTGCTCGGTCTCTCAAGTGCTGAATTAATTCTGCTTCGACTACAATTTCATTGATGAGACGTGCTGAACTAAACCTCAAGAACCAGTACCCGTGCTTTAATTTTTATCTGTTCTTTCATCTGGTTCTGAGTCTGTAACACTACTTCCCATCTCTCACATGCACTCTTATTTTTCTGTTTATGCTTTTGCACACAAAATCATTATTTGTTATTATTTTTCTTCGGGTTGTGACTCCCGGATTCTAAAGTCAGGATCTTAGGGTTGTGACTCCCTGTATCTAATGTCAAGACTGTTTGGGTTGTGACTCCTAGTATCTAAAGTCAGGTTGTAAGGGTTGTGACTCCCCACAGAAAAGTCAGTGTCGTGGTTATCCCTCCATTAGAAAAGGATTTCGTAATTGGGTTATGATTCCCCTTTAAAAATAATTTTTAGTGCACACGTATCTTTCACCGAGTAGATAGGTACAAGAGTAGAGTAGGCCCACTTTGGACCAAACTACTATAAAAAACATCCTTGCATTATTTAATTTTTCCGCTGCTAATTAAATTTAATAATTAACTTTGATAATTAATTTATTTGATTAAATTTTTTAATCTGGTCTATTCACCCCCCCTCTAGACCATCTGCCATTACCCTATCCGACCTAATAGTGTTGTGACCTTTATGTCCTATCCAGGACCCAAGAGTGGGTAGGGTAGATTGGGTTAACATCATTTTATGAGACCTTTAGGTGGGTGTTTAGACATGATAGATGTGATGTAAACTTAATATGAGGAAAATTATGTCCTGTGAGATTTTTATTTAATGAGACCTTGATTGATGGAGTTAGTGGAAGATCCCAGTGATGCTTATATGTGACTCTATTTTAATATATCAATGCCTTTGGACCTTTTATGGTGACCTATGAAAGGGGTTGGTTTGGTTTTATGGATTCCTTAAAGATGTGATCAGTTCATGTTTAGTCCTACCTTGTTTTTGATAAGGTTATGGTTAAGCACCTATAGTGTAAGTGCCTTATAATTATGTTGGGATCGAAGAGCAGGATCTTTGAGATGCTTGACCATGTTTTTTCAGATGTTATTTTGTTATGTGGTAGAATTTCAGGTACGATATCTGGGGTTCTAGAAATATAACCCAGGATAATAGGTGGTTATGCACTTAACCTTGATATGTGCAAGGTTTCAAACCTATTATAAGAGAGCATTTTTAATGCATCTTGTTAGTAAATGTGACATGTTAGAAGCATAGTATATTGCTTGATTAGGTGCGGCAACCTAGGATCATTGATGATCGAATCATGGATGATGAGTTGGGTTCTATAAGTTAGTTTCAATAGATCATGATACATTTAACAAACTGAGAATTTATGATAAATTTATTTAAAGATAAATTCAATCTCTTTGATAGCTTGTGATCCACATAACACTTGGTTTAAAAGAAACACGATACTATATTAAAAAATTATTATTTAAACATAACCATTATAACCTAGACATTAAATTTAAAGGTGTGACTCAGATTAACTAAATTATGAAACTAATGTTTAAACACAATTATAAAATAAATTCAATGGTTATCTATTTATTATAAATAAAATAAAAACCATTTTAAATAGAAATAAAATTTTAATGAAAAAATGTGTATTTTTGAAAGGAAGATTTGTTGCACTTTATACAAATATTTTAAAATTAAATTTTTTACCACTTTTAGCAAATTTATCTAACACAACAAAAATATTTTTTGAAATCATAATATCAATATTAAGTTACGGTTAAATTTTTATATTTTTCAAAAAATATTAATTTTTCAGTGAATAATAAAAAATAACGATTTTTATAAAAATATAATTTATTTTAATAAATTAATTAAAATAATTATTTTAATTTATTTTAAAATTAAAATAGGTATTATTTAGTTATATGAAATCCAATTAATTACTTTTAAATCATCTTTATACTATATTTTAGTATAAGTTTTTTTGGATTTAAAACACCTTTTTTCTAAAAAATGTTTTATAGTGTATAATGTTTAACCATTTTAAATAATTAAAATAACACATAAAAAAGAATTATTGAAATTAAAACAATATTATATATATAAATATTAATTTAAATTAATCTAATTATGATTACTTTTCATATAATTAATATGAGATTATATTTTCCTTAAAAAATGCATTTCTTGAAAAACTGTTTTTTCAACATGTCTATGGATTTAATTTTAAATTGAATTCTTCCAATTATGTGAGTTGAATTTGGTAAAATGGATTTGATATTTTTAATAATCACAATTTTTATTATCTAATAATTTTAACTTATTCTTTTTTACCTTAATGATTAGTGAAAACAATAAAAAATATTTACCAAAGTTAAGGTAACAAAGGGTTTATCGGGGGGTTAAAATAAAATGATAAGGTTTAAGAATGACCCAAAACTTATGTAATTATAATTTTATGGACATATTTATATATTATATCTTCTAAGGATCTATAATGGTTCATTTTTGATGCTTTTAGGATGGGAAAAAAGTGGGTTCAATTCTTTCTTTTAAAAAATTCCAACCTTGTCCTCACCCCCACCTATAAAAGGCTACCCCTATACTCACCTTTAGACACATACACAACCCATTGGTTTGGAAAATAACTACAAAAATAATTTCCCTAATTATTTCCCCACATCTAAGAAATCTTTTTGGTAATAAATCCAACCTAGGAAGTATTTTGATGAAAATCAAAAGAAGTTGTCCAAAGAAGAGGTAACATCCTTAACTGAGTTTTTTATTTTATTTATTCTTATATCTACTTAAAATATTATTAAAACATGATGATATAATAACCTATATATATTTCATATAATAATATGTTTTTATGTTAAGTTCACGACCTACAAAAATCTCCTCCTCTCAAATTGGAAATGAAATCGTTGATCGTGTGTATGGCAGACTACTGCCTCACGAACTGTCATAATTTTCTTTCAATCACTACTTCTAAAAGATGGATATGATGATGAATTTAATGTTTATATATGATATTTATGATATAATTATACCTATTTAATTATAATATCATATATAACTTATTACTTTCCATTCTTTAGGGTATACGATAACATCGCTCGTGTTTAGACAAACTACCACTTCAAAAAGTGATGTTATTGATTTTTCACTTAAGATTTACATGGATGGTAATAATGATTAATTTTATTCTCATATATTATATTAATAAAAAATTAATCATTATTTGAATTAAATATATCCTATTATTTCTTTCTTCACCATCTATTGAATAAATGATAATGTTATTCGTGTGTACGACGGACAACCACCTTGCAAAGCGATGTGATTTGTTTTTCACTAAATCTTTACATGGAAGGTAAAAAAAGATATATTTAATGAATATATGTGATATATATGACATTATATTGATTCTGTAAATTCAATATAAAAAAACTTCTTTACCCTTTCTCCCTTTATGGAAATGATAATATCTCTTGTGTGTACGTATGGTCTACCGTCTCCACAAAGCGATGTGATTCATTCTACATGTTCAAAATTCAATAATTATTATAAAGATATATATAACAAAAAATGATATTTATAAAATTAATATCATTTAGGATATTATGTAACTCTATCAAAATCATGACCATATTGATTTACTTCACATGATCTATCCCTAAAATTCATTCCAACAAACTCATACTAAAAAAGGATTGCATTATAAAAAACTTGTTTAATGACATTGATTTTTTAACATATCTTCCAGAGCTTCCATCATTTAAAATATATTCTTCTTATAACAGATGTTGAAGGATACATTCCATGCCAAAAAAACACCACCAAAACTAATCCTTTTCCATATATCTTTTTTCATTCCATTTTCTCTATATTTTTTGGATTATATTTATCCCAATAAAGATTTAGATTCTTATGGATAAGGTAATATTCTATCTGTATCCAATAGAAACCATAATTAGTTCTATCAAATAGACCGAATCAATTTTTTTGTCTTCTATCATCACATCTACCGATGAAAATAAATCCAATATAAATTAGTATATCACTGAGGAAATAATGAATTCTACCTTAGATTTTGGGTGAGTGTGAACTGTTGAGCCTTGATACCACTTATTGGGGAAGAACCATCTGTGTAGCCACTAGAAGATAAAATTTCAAACCACTAGAATATCAAACAAGCTAGATTTTATGTGGTTTATATTTTTAACCACCATAATTTTCCCTTTAGATTAATGTACTAGACGATAAGACGAATTAGGTACCCCACTCACTACAATATTTCCCACTTCTCACAAAATTTCTAAATAAACTCACACAAAAACATCCAATCAAATAAATAAATAGGAAAATTAAATTGGAAAAACTAGATTATGTGGTTCATACTTTCATCTTAAATCCATGGAGGAACATTATAATCCATTTTAATTTAAATAAAATACAAGGATAGTAATCACTATAGAAAAATAGACAATGACTACACTTAAAGTAAAAGTTGGGTAAACAATACAGAAACTAGTAACACATCTAATCTGTAAAAGTAATTATCTGATGAAAAAATTTGCAACTCTAAATGAAATATGTGGTTAACCCATCATTGGTGTTAGTTTACCACTAATTGAATATAGATTCCATAACCTTAACCATTACATCAGGTGAAACTTTTATAGTATTCACCATCAAATCATTATAAATCCATCATATTTTTGTAAATGTACCCACATGCTGAAGATATCATCTACCGCTACTCTGATTATACAAACATAAAATTCTAGAGTTCATCCTTCCAATAAGTTGAATTTAGTAGCTTGGTGATACTTCAAAATCCCAACAATTATACCTCTCTTAAGAACACCCCTAGTTTAGACACAACCAAAATGTTGAATTATCAATTCAAGACTTCATTTAGGTGATATAAAAAGTTAGAACAAAAGGGATTAATTTTTATTTATTAAATAAAAATTAAATATTTCCAATTATTCAAATTGGCTCATAATTTCACCAAAATTTTTCCTAAGGGAAAATAACACATACCAAGTTCAGTGAGACCATCATATTTTTTCTGAGATCAACAATAAGAGTAAATTAACCATTTTATCCCCTCTAACTAACCTAACCCATAAGATTCAAAATTAAATTAAGCATCCCTTATAAAAAATACATGTCGCTACATCCCCACACACCTATAAAACTATTCATCCATTAAACGGAAATAACCGGTGTTGTTAATTAAAATTTCATAAAATAAGATCACAAAAAATCAAGATTACAATCATGCATGAAAAATTCACCCACATAGGTACTGTTATTCAGCGGACATTGTAACACCCGAGACTTTTACAAGAAATATTTTGTTTTTATTTTATATAAATCATCAAAGGAATCTTTCACTACACACAACACTAGTTTGGCTTTCTTTACACGTAATCGCGACCTTCCTTGATAGCCTGCGTCGTACGCAATACCGAGTTTCACTAAACAACGATATGCTATTAAAATATTATTAAAACTACCCATTATGAATAGTAATAACCACTTTTTGAAATTTTTTAAATTTTATGTTTCAAAATGGACTTCATTTTTGGATTCAGAATATAGAAATTAGCCTAGGGTGAAATTTTGGTATTTTTCTAGAAACTTTCAGTTTTTGATGAATAGTGAAAACACTGGGTTACTATTTAAAAACCGAATTTTTATTTAAATAATTATTTATTTTATTGAAATTTATTTTAGGTCAAAATTGATACATAATACCTATATAAGTTCAATGTAATTCATTGGAGTAATTTTATAATAATTTTAGATATATAAAAATTTTATTGAACTTTTCACCGTCTTTTACCC
The DNA here is from genome assembly GCA_963277665.1 of Viscum album. Lineage (NCBI taxonomy): Eukaryota > Viridiplantae > Streptophyta > Magnoliopsida > Santalales > Viscaceae > Viscum > Viscum album. The sequence continues at coordinate 329,613,889 of OY728119.1, read as the reverse complement.
ACCTCCTAGGAGAATTTGCAAATTTACATAAAACTTAATTTTACCGCTTCTGTGAGTGGAATTTCAAAAATCCGAGAGACACGGTTGATCTCAGTAAGTAAAATGTGGTTCAATGAGATGAAAATAATTTTTGGTGAATAGTAACTTTTTACTTTTATTTACCACGGTTAAAAGTAAATAGGGTACTTAAGGGTAAAAATAATATTATTATTACCCTAACACACGTCCTAATTCTATTGGATAAGTGTAATTAGACCAAAAACAACCTTAGGAATAAAATATGACCATTTAGGCCCACTTGGATTATATTAGGACAATTATTATTAATTTATTTAAGGAAGGGTTAAAATAGTTAAAATCAATGTTTAATAAGTAAATAATTTTTAATATAGGGTTATACATGAGATAAATTCGACTATAAATATTCATTAGAAAGATAAAAATATTTCCTACATAATGGTATTTTATTTGTAATTTGTAGACATTAAATAAGTTAATTTATTTATGACGCAAAGATGATGTAGTAATTATCTTATTAATGAAATATTGACATAATTGATGTTATAAATACCCAAATAAATGTAATTTGAGACTTTTTATGAATTACACTAATTTTATAGGTTAATATGACATTTTTTTATTGATTTAATTAACGTTTTTTGAATTAATCATTCTGTTATGATTTTCACAAAAATCAATTACTAAATAGTGTCAAAATTGACATAAAATAGTTTTTAAAAAATATATTATATTATTAATTGTTATTTTATTCCCAAAAATCTAAGGTTCGGTAAAATGACTTATATAAGGTTATATATATTAATAATAAACAACTTGGGGTTATTTTGGCTTGTTATAGTAAGTTTATTAACCTTATAGTGTAAGAACACAAAAAGACACTGTAAAAGTAAAATTATCTAACTTAAAGTTAAATCTAAATGATAAAGTTAAAATAGTAAACTAAACTTGTCCAAATTATATTGGATGAGTGGATTTAGACCCATCCCCACCTTAGATTCTAAATAAATCAATTTGGAGCTATTTAAAACTGAATATGGCTTTATAATAAAATAATATTTTTAGTTTTTCCAAAGGAGCCCCTCTCCTCCCTTATAAAAGGGCACCTCCTTCCTCTCTTGATCACACCATTTTGAGCCTTCAAGCTCATCCAAACCCTGAAAATTTCTCCTCTACACTTCCCTAGAAACATACTAGAGGTCCTGTTCTTCTTCAAAGACCAATTTTAGTGCCGTAAAAGGAGGTCTTAAAGAAGCGCTTCAAAGAAGAGGTAATGTCCGTTACCGATTCTTTCAACATTATTTCTTCTTCCAATTATTCTTATTTAGTTGTTTAATTATTAATTAATAACATCAGTATCAATAATATACTGATATTTTATTATAAGTATGAAAAAAACCTATTTCAACATCTATCCATGCTACGAAAAACAAAATCACCGCGCGTGCGTACGTACGGAATACCGTCTCCACGCCGTGGTGTAATCTATTTTCCACCACCACCTTACTTGGATGGGTATAATGGTGTAAATAATGAATATATATGATTATTGTAAAGTGATATTGATTCTGAAATAGTATACATACACTCCAATACAATTCCATGATCATGGGAACGATATCATCGCTCGTGCGTACGTACGAAATACCGTCTCCACGATGTGATGCGACTCGTTCTACATGATTTTCATTGCATAATGATTACATAAATGAATTGAGTGAATAAATATGATATTTATTATACTAATAACATTATGTAAATGAGGTATCTATAACCTAAAAATAAGAATAGGAATTTAATTGACAAAACACGCATAAGAACAAAAAGTAATAAACACCCGAATAACAAGTAGCAATGAAATATTACTAATAATAAACTAAGAATATGACCATATATGATATCATAACAATGATTATGATTATATAATAAGTCAATGACATTATTTAAATCATTATACATGAGGTTCGGACACTTACGAAGCAAATCAGACCTAAGGTATGGGAAATATCACAATCTCATTTTTATCCGAGATTGTTCATAATTTGGAATTTACTGGGGTGTAATTTAGCATCCACATCCATGTTTCCTCAATATGTAATATTATTTCCATCCGCATAAAATTTTTTAAATCCAATTTTACCCTTCGGTGAGTTTTTAGTAAAATATATGAAAGGAATATTTTGTTGTTTTTCATACGAGGTACTTTTTGACTTTTCCGACAAAAGTACGAGAAGAATATTTTTTTTAACTTATACGGAATGAATGTATTTTTAAAAAATTATTTCCAAGAGGATTCTTTTACAAGTTTTCAAGTTTATTTTTAATCAACTTCTTTTAGTTTAGAATTGTATGACATTTTAAGAAAGGAAAAGTGTTTTTAATGTAGAAAGGATATTTTCCTCAAGAATGGAGTTCAAGTGTTTTATTAAAATTATTTTCCATATAAGATAATAAAGGGTTCTGTTTCTATACCTATTATTAAATTGATTTTATTATGTTGCGATGAAATTATTTTTATGAATTTCTTTATCTTATATGAATTGTTTTATGATGTCACGATGTTTAAGAATCCCATTTTATTACATGGGTTATGCTATGATGTATGGTTTATGATTTTGTGGAACACATGAGAATGGTATCATTATGAGATGTGTGGGACCTATATCTCCCTCCAATGAATTGGGTAAAGATTTTATATCTCATGATATAGACATGGCTGGAACGGCAGGTTAAACTGGTTCAGTGAAACAGGACTGAAATGAGGAATGAAATCGGTTCAGAAATGGACTTTGTCCACTAAGATAGTCTTGGAAATGAGTCTTGACTAATAAGAAATTATTCTCTATGATTATGTGTGTATTCCACAAAGCTTCATGTTTTACGTTATGATTATTGTGATTACATTTCACTGCCATGATTTATCCAATGTTATGAAATTATGATCTCTTTTGCAGGGTAAGATTTCCAAAATGTTATGTTCTTATGATGTGATTGATATTTCTTTTGTTTACCCTTACTGAGCATTTGAGCTCACCCTTTTGTATATTTTCATTCCCCAGGTCAGGAAGAAGGTTATTAAGTAAGATATGCCAAAAGGGACTATAGATATGATGAAATAAATGGGAGACAGTGTAGACGCTTTATGAACCAGTTTTTTATGTTTCCCAGTTTCTAAAGACACTATACCTATACGGTCCTTTCATGGTTTTCTTATATGTTGTAATAAGTGTACTTTAATTTTGAAGTACTAACAATGTATGTAAAGTATGGGTCGTTATAGTTGGTATCAGAGGAAAGGTATAGTCAACCTTTGGAAACTGGGATGTGAAAGCCTTAGTAAGAACCCTAAGGATAAGTCTAAGCATAGAACACAACATTAGTGTTTTAGAAATGGCCATGAATAACCTATTATAAGACCTTAAGTGTGAAATTTTATTCTTTATTATGTGGTTTTCCTATTATAATTAGTTTTGATCACACTATTCTTCTTGGTTTTAGTCAATGGCTGGAACCCGAATGAACCGTGTTAATGCGGAATGCGATGGGCAATGTAATGATTGTCCCCCTGAGCAACTAAACGTTATGGGAGATGGAATGAAAAATCTTCTAGCCATGCTCACACAACTTTCTCAAGATATGAATCATGCAGGACTTCCAAATGAGAAAAGGAAGGAGCAACATTCTGTTGAATCCTTCAGGAGGCAGCGTCCAGCCTCATTCAGTGGGTCTACTGATCCATTAGTTGCTGAACAATGGATCAGTACTACTGAAAAGATATTTTCATTTCTTCTATGTTCTGAACATGATAAATTCATCTTAGCAGTGTATCATTTGGAAGGTGATGCTGATCAATGGTGGAATCTTATCAAGAATACGAGTCCAAGAGATGAATTTGAAACCATGGAATGGGACGAGTTCAAGAACTTATTTTTCAATAAGTACTTCCCTCGTATTCTCCCAAAAAAGATGGAGAAGGAGTTTCTTGAACTAAATCAAAAGGATGATGAATCTGTTGGTACCTATGAAGCAAATTTTACAAGACTTGCAAGGTACGCTTCTAGTATTATTATCCAACATGAGACTGAGATTTATCGATTCTTTAGTGGCTTAAAACAAAGTCTTTGAAGGGCGTTAGCCATAAGGGACTTCAATAGCTACGAGGAAATCGTTCGATGTGCTCTCAAAGTTGAGATGGATATTGGAGTAACCCATTAGTCATATGGGTTTGATAAGAAGAGGAAAATGGAATTCAAAGGAAAATCTAAATACCACACTGAAAATAAGATGAGTTTTGACTTATGCTCAAAGAGTGGAAAGAAACATGGAGGGAGTTGTCTTAAAGGGACAAGTAAATGTTTCAAATGTGGAAAGGAAGGTCATCGGGCATTTGAATTCCGCAATGATGGGAAGAAGATGTCCAGTGATGCGAACAATGAAAAGGCTACATAGAGTTCACCTCCTACACTTCAATGTTACAAGTTCAAGGAAATGGGGAATTATGCCAATCAATGCCCTAATCCAAGGATTGTTGATGATGATTGACGTCAAAAAACTCTTAAGGCTAAAGACAAAGGAAAGTCACATGAAATTTCTATCAGCGATGTGGAGTACGATAAATAAGTGGTGAAAGGTACACTTACCATCCACTCTAAAGTAGAAAATGTTTTATTTGATTCTGGATCCACCCACTCCTTTATTTTTGAAGAATTTTCTAAGGGTATCACCGTATTACCTCAACAATTAGATGCTGAGTTAGCTGTGACAACCCCTAATGGCACAACAGTTGCATCCAAAGTTTATAATTCTTCTCCGATTGAAGTTTGTGGGAAAGTGATTCCTGCAAATCTTGTGATCCTTCCTATAGTGGAATTTGATGTGATTATTTGCATGGATTGTCTTTATCTATATGGAGCTCATATCAATTTCAAATAAGGGAAGTCACATTTCATATTCCAGATCAATCTTTGATCGTCTATCGATGCACGGATGAACATAACCTTCCAGTGGAAATTTCTTCCATCTTATGGGTCTTGATTCCACTAAATGAAGGTTATTTATCTCAAATGGTTGGTGAGAAACTCATGATTAAGAATATGCCCATTGTACGGGAGTTTGATGATGTCTTTCCAGAGGAATTGCCGGCTCTTCCACCAAATCGTGAAGTTGAGTTTTCAATATAACTCGTACTAGGTGCTTTACCTATTTCAAAGACACCTTATAGAATGACCCCAATTGAGTTGCAGGAATTAAAGAAGAAACTCCAAGATAATCTTGATAAGGGGTTCATACACCCTAGTGCATCACCTTGGGGAGCACCTGTTCTATTTGTTAAGAAGAAATATGGATCATTGAGACTCTGCATTGATTATCGAGAACTTAACTAGATCACTATCAAGAACAAATATCTTCTCCCACGCATTGATGACTTAATTGACCAACTACACGGAGCTCAATACTTTTCCAAGATTGATCTTCATTCAGGGTATCATTAATTAAGGGTCAAAAGGGACGATATACCAAAGATGGATTTCCGTACAAGGTATGGACACTATGAATTTATAGTGATGCTATTTGGTCTTACTAATGCCCCCAATATCTTCATGGATCTGATGAATAGAGTCTTTATAGACTATCTTGATCAGTTTGTGGTAGTCTTTATAGACGATATTCTTGTATATTCAAAGAGCAAGGAAGAACATGAAGATCACTTGAGAATTATATTGAAGACCCTGAGAAAGGAGAATATTTATGCCAAATTTACCAAGTGTGAATTTTGGCTTCAAAAAGTTTCATTTTTGGGTCACATAATCTCAAAAGAGGGGATATCTGTTGATCCAGCAAAAACAGAGGTTATCAAAAGATGGTCGAGGCCAACCATAGTAACTGAGATCTGAAGTTTTCTTGTCTTGGATGGATATTACCGATGTTTTGTGAAAGATTTTTCACGATTATATAATCCACTCACTAGGTTTACTCGAAAAGGAGTTAAGTTCGTGTGGACAGAGTAATGTGAAGAGAATTTCAAGGAGTTGAAAAGAAGGTTATCCAGTGCACCTGTACTCACACTTCCTTGTAGTGGAGAAAGGTTTGTGATCTACAGTGATGCATTCAAGAAGGGATTGGGGTGTGTTCTCATGCAAAATGATATGGTGATAACTTATGCCTCACGACAGTTGAGAATACATGAGCAAAATTACCCAACTCATGATTTGGAGTTAGCTGCGGTAATCTTTTCATTAAATATTTTGAGGCATTATCTTTATGGAGAAGGTGTGATATTTATACTAATCATAAAAGTTTAAAGTATATTTTCACACAAAAGGAGCTGAATATGCGCCAAAGAAGATGGTTGGAGCTGATTAAGGATTACGACTGCTCAATTCATTACCACCCTGGGAAAGAAAACAAGGTGACAAATACATTAAGTCGACAAGACCATGCCAGTTTATCCATGGTGAGGATCACAAAAGATCCAATATTTATGGATTTACAAAGGATGGGTCTTGGAATTATAATGAAAGGGGAAAAATCGCATCTTTCTCAATTGAATGTTCAGCCATCTATACATGTTAAGATTAAAGAGGAACAAAAAGAAGATGTAGAGTTACAAAAGAAGGTGAGAAATTTTCCTGAATTCAACCTTGATTGTGATGGGATAATAAAGTTCCGGAATCGGGTTTGTGTTCCTCCCATCCCCAAATTAAAGAAGGAGCTGCTGGATAAGGCTCATAGTTCTTCATTCTCTATTCATCCTGGAAGCACGAAGATGTATAGGGACCTGAAAGAGTACTTCTGGTGGGATGGCATGAAAAGAGATGTTGCTGAATATGTCTCTCGATGCTTGGTTTGTCAGCAAGTTAAAGCTGAGTGACATAAGTCTAAGGGGATGTTACAACCATTACCCACACCCAAATGGAAATGGGAAAACATCACTATGGACTTTGTCATAGGAATTCCTAAAACAACCAAAGGCAATAATGCTATCTGGGTCATAGTTGATCGTCTAACAAAGTCTACACACTTCATTGCTATTAGGGATGATTTCTCTCTGGATCAGCTTGCTAGGATATATGTAAAGGAAGTGGTAAGATTACATGGAGTACCACTTTCTATTATATCTGATCGGGATCCGAGGTTTACCTCAAAGTTCTGGCGAAGTCTTCAGCATACTCTGGATATAGAGTTGAGTTTCAGCACTGCTTATCATCCTCAGACAGACGGTCAGTCTGAGAGGACAATTCAAACTCTAGAAGATATGTTGAGAGCTTGCTCTATGGATTTCAAAGGTGGTTGGGATCAACACCTACCTTTGGTGGAATTTTCTTATAATAATAACTTTCACTCTAGTATTCAGATGGCTCCTTATGAATCTCTCTATGGAAAAAAATGCAGGACTCCAACTTGCTGGGATGATGTTTGGGAAAGAAAGATATTAGGACCTGACCTTGTTGATGAGATGGCAGAAAAGGTCCGATCTATTCAACAACACATAAGAGCAACTCAGAGTCGACAAAAAGGTTATGCTGACAACCGAAGAAAAGGCTTATAGTTTGAAGTGGGTGATAAAGTGTTCCTATGAATATCTCCCTGGAAGAGGGTAATGAGATTTGGAAAGAAGGGAAAGTTGAGCCCTAGATATATCGGTCCTTTTGAAATTCTGGATCGTGTTGGGAAGGTAGCTTACCGATTGGCTCTTCCACCGAATCTCTCTCAAGTTCACGATGTGTTCCATGTATCTCTCCTGAGAAATTACATACCTGATCCTTCACATGTACTCAGCTCAGAAGTTGTACCGCTAGAACAAGATCTTTCTTATGAAGAACAACCGATAAAGATTCTCGATCGTAGTGAAAAAGACCTACGTAACAAGACCACTCGCTTGGTGAAAGTTTTATGGAGGAACCACCAATTAGAAGAAGCTACATGGGAGCTTGAGGATATGATGAGGGAGAGGTATCCTCATCTGTTTGTTACAAGTGACGAATTTCGAGGATAAAATTCATTTTAAGGGGGGTAGAATGTAACACCCGAGACTTTTACAAGAAATATTTTGATTTTATTTTATATAAATCATCAAAGGAATCTTTCACTACACACAACACTAGCTTGGCTTGCTTTACACGCAATCACGACCTTCCTTGATAGCTTGCGTCGTACGCAATACCGAGTTTCACTAAACAACGATATGCTATTAAAATATTATTAAAACTAGCCATTATGAATAGTAATAACCACTTTTTGAAATTTTGTAAATTTTATTTTTCAAAATGGACTTCATTTTTGGATTTAGAATATAAAAATTATCCTAGGGTGAAATTTTGGTATTTTTCTGGAAACTTTCAATTTTTGATGAATAGTGAAAACAGTGGGTTACTATTTAAAAACCGACTTTTTATTTAAATAATTATTTATTTTATTGAAATTTATTTTAGGTCAAAATTGATACATAATACCTATATATGTTCAATGTAATTCATTGGAGTAATTTTATAATAATTTTAGATATATAAAAATTTTATTGAACTTTTCACCGTCTTTTACCCACCTCCAAGGAGAATTTGCTAATTTACATAAAACTTAATTTTACCACTTCTGGGAGTGGAATTTCAAAAATCCGAGAGACACAGTTGATCCCAGTAAGTAAAATATGGTTCAATGAGATGAAAATAATTTTTGGTGAATAGTAACTTTTTACTTTTATTTACCACGGTTAAAAGTAAATAGGGTAATTAAGGGTAAAAATAATATTATTATTACCCTAACACACATCCTAATTCTATTGGATAAGTGTAATTCAACCAAAAACAACCTTAGGAATAAAATAGGACCATTTAGGCCCACTTGGATTAGATTAGGACATTTATTATTAATTTTTTTAAAGAAGGGTTAAAATAGTTAAAATCAATGTTTAATAAGTAAATAATTTTTAATATAGGGTTATACATGAGATAAATTCGACTATAAATATTAATTAGAAAGCTAAAAATATTTCCTACATAATGATATTTTATTTTAATTTTTAGACATTAAATAAGTTAATTTATTAATGACACAAAGATGATGCAATAATTATCTTATTAATGAAATATTGACATAATTGCTGGTATAAATAACCAAATAAATGTAATTTGAGACTTTTTATGAATTAAACTAATTTTCTAGGTTAATATGAAATTTTAGTATTAATTTAATTAACTTTTTTAGTATTAATCATTCTGTTATGATTTTCACAAAAATCAATTACTAAATAGTGTCAAAATTGACATAAAATAGTTTTTAAAACAAATATTATATTATTAACTGTTATTTTATTACTAAAAATATAGGGTTCGTCCAAATGACTTAGAAAAGGTTATATATATTAATAATAAACAACTTGGGGTTTGTTTGGCTTGTTATAGTAAGTTTATTAACCTTATAGTGTAAGAACACAAAAAGACACGGTAAAAGTAAAATTATCTAACTTAAAGTTAAATCTAAATGATAAGGTTAAAATAGTAAACTAAACTTGTCCAAATTATATTGGATGAGAGGATTTATACCCATCCCCAACTTAGCTTCTAAATAAATCAATTTGGAGCTATTTAAAACCGAATATGGGTTTATAATAAAAAAATATTTTTTGTTTTTCCAAAGGAGCCCCTCTCCTCCCTTATAAAAGGGCACCTCCTCCCTCTCTTCCTCACACCACTTTGAGCCTTCGATCTCGGCCAAACCCTACCAATTTCTCCACTACACTTCCCTAGAAACATCCTAGAGGACCTGGTCTTCTTCAAAGACCAATTTTATTGCCCTAAAAGGAGGTCTCAAAGAAGCGCTTCAAAGAAGAGGTAATATCCGTTACCGATTCTTTCAACTTTATTTCTTCTTCCACTTATTCTTATTTAGTTGTTTCATTATGAATTAAAAACATCAGTATCACTCATATACGGATATGTTATTATAAGTGTGAAACAACCCTATTTCACCGTCTATCCATCCTACGGAAAATGAAATCACCGCACGTGCATACGTACGGAATACCGTCTCCACGCCGTGGTGTAATCTATTTTCCACCACCACCTTACTTGGAAGGATATAATGGTGTAAAGAATGAATATATATGATTATTTTAAAGTTATATTGATTCTGAAATAGTATACATACACTCCAATATGATTCCACGATCATGGGAACGATATCATCACTCGTGCGTACGTACGGAATACCGTCTCCACGATGTGATGCGACTCGTTCTACATGATTTTCATTGCATAATGATTACATAAATGAATTGAGTGAATAAATATGATATCTATTACACTAATACCATTCTGTAAATGAGGTATCTATAACATAAAAAGAAGAATACGAATTTATTCGACAAAACACGCATAAGAACAAAAAGTAATAAACACCCGAATAACAAGTAGCAATGAAATATTACTAATAATAAGCTAAGAATATGACCATATATTATATCATAAAAATGAGTATGATTATGGAATAATTCAATGACATTATTTAAATCATTATACAATAGGTTCAGACACTTACGAAGCAAATCAGACCTAAGGTAAGGGAAATATCACAATCTCATTTTTATTCGAGAGTGTTTATACTTTGGAATTTACTGGGGTGTAATTTATCATCCACATCAATGTTTCCTCAATATGTAATATTATTTCCATCCACCTACAATTTTTTAAATCCAATTTTACCCTTCGGTGAGTTTTTAGTAAAAGATATGAAAGGAATCTTTTATCGTTTTTCGTACGAGGTACTTTTTGACTTTTCTGACAAAAGTACGAGAAGAATGTTTTTTAACTTATACAGAATGAATGGACTTTTAAAACATTATTTCCAAGAAGCTTCCTTTAAAAGTTTTCATGTTTATTTTTAATCAACTTCTTATAGTTTATAATTGTATGACATGTTAAGAAAGGAAAAGTGCTTTTGAAGTAGAAAGGATATTTTCCTCAAGAATGGAGTTCAAGTGTTTTATCAAAATTATTTTCCATCTAAGATAATAAAGGGTTCTGTTTCTATCCCTATTATTACATTGATTTGATTATGTTGTGATGAAATTTTTTTTATGAATTCCTTTATCTTATATGAATTTTTTTATGATGTCACAATGTTTAAGAATCCCATTTTTATTACATGGGTTATGCTATGATGTATGGTTTATGATTTTGTGGCACACATAAGAATGGTATCATTATGAGATGGGTGTGACCTATATCTCCCTCCAATGCATTGGGTAAAGATTTTATATATCATGAGATAGACATGGATGGAACGACAGGTTAAACCGGTTCAGTGAAAGCGGACTGAAACGAGGAATGAAATCGGTTCAGAAATGGACTTTGTCCACTAAGATAGTCTTGGAAATGAGTCTTGACTAATAAGAAATGATTCTCTATGATTATGTGTGTATGAAACAAAGCTTCATGTTTTAAGTTATGATTATTGTGATTACATTTCACTTCCATGATTTATCCCATGTTATGAAATTATGATCTCTTTTGCATGGTAATATTTCTAAAATGTTATGTTCTTATGATGTGATTGATATTTCTTTTGTTTACCCTTACTGAGCATTTGAGCTCACCCTTTTGTATGTTTTATTTCCCCAGGTTAGGAAGAAGGTTATTAAGTAAGATATGCCAAAAGGGACTATAGATATGATGAAATAAATGGGAGACAATGTAGACGCTTTATGAACAAGTTGTTTATGTTTCCCAGTTTCTAAAGACAATATACCTATACGGTCCTTTCATGGTTTTGTTATATGTTGTAATAAGTGTACTTCAATTTTGAAGTACTAACAATGTATGTAAAGTATGGGTCGTTATAGACCTAGGAGACAAATACTCAGGGAAAAATTCTTCACCTATAAATATGAATTTTCCTTTTCAAGACTATACCAACAAGGACTTACAAACAGGTCATAAAATAATTCTATGTAGCTTACTTCAAGATTATTCATCAATTAACATTCTATCTACATGCCATCTATCCACATATAATGAAGAAAAAAAACACCATAAACATCATCCTTATAAATAAATATCCCACTCTATGTGTGAGTTGTATTTGTTTTCAATTGTTTTTATAATTTTTCAATGGATTTAAATGAAATAAAAATATTTCATTGATGTAAATATATTGAAGAATTAATAAATATGATGTTATTGTTCAGTTAAAGGTTGAAACATCTATGATTTGTTACAAATTTTATTTTTTTTGAGTGAATGAATTAAGAATAAAGAATTTAATCTATTATAATTATCTTAAGAAATTTATTTTGAAGATGTTGAGTTTATGTATGATGATTGATGAGTTAATCTAATGTCTAAAATAGGTTCAATGCTTGTTTGAGAAGAAAATTTATTATCACTATTATGAAATTTTTCTTAAGGAGTTTCCTTAAGAAGTTTTTGAACTGTATAAATAAATATGAAAAGTCGAATTGGATAATGGAATGTTTGGGAGTCCACCATAGGTATTCTTAAACATAAAATGAATTTAATTGAATAGACTGAATTGATCACCTGAGAAGTGGAATTAAAAGTTTGACCGATTAAATTCATAAGTGACATTGGATTGATAATGATTAGGCAAACTAATTCTAGTGATGTTTTGTTGTTCTTAATGTTTCTAACATTATGAGTGTTAAATTACCTCATGATCTAAGATGAGTTGAAGGGAGGGGTTTTGTTATGAGGTTTATAAGTATTTTTTAAAAATACTATATTAATTAATGTTCTATATAAGGTTAAACACTAAATTGTATTAGTTATTTCAAGGTCGAATAACTAGTTGCATAATGGTAAAAAATATTTTTTATATGATCCATAAAAGTACATGAAAAATACAAAGTTTGTGTTCTATGCTTGTGAAGTTTTGGAAGCTATGTAAGTGTGAAGTGTTTTTATTCAATTATTTATGAGGATTTATGATTAGAGAAAAGTCATTAAAGGTAAAAGGAAAGGTGATGATAAATTTCATCGGATGAAGACCAATTATATTAATACCATCAAATTATCTCTCAAAATGTCATTGGTCTAAGTTCATCGGATGAACCGTTTGAATCGATGAAATATGTTTACGTATGAATAATGTTTATTACATGGATATTTATGATGTTATGATGTGTTTTTGTTTTGGGATGACCAGATTAAAGTATCTGAGTATTTGGATAGAATGTTCTAGTCGACGCATTAGATGGATGTTTCTGTATGAAGTTCAGTGGTTAATGGAGTAAGTTCTGGGCACAACAGAAGTGTGTGATGGGTCATGCCCAAATTTTATTTTTCTATGATCGATGATCAATCCAAGATTTACACACTGATAAAATTCATGATCTATGGAATTGAATCAAAGAATATAGATAAGGGATACAATTCCAGAACCAGGGAGAGGATCATCACATATTATTTATAGTCAATTTTATTAATTAAAGAATTACCTCGTTGGAATTCTATCTTCATTGAAGAATATGAAAATAGATATATATTGTACCATTTTTATTTTATAGTAATAAAGTGCGTATTCGCTCAAGAATTGATCCACATGTGTTCTGCAAATCTTTGAACAATGTCGTTGGAATCTCCAAGCACTGGCATGACATATCCTATTGCTTGCATCGTCCACCTTTGATCACCTCGAGAACCACTTCTAAAGCATTCTCTGGGATCTCTATTGAATTTAGAGTGGGTGGTGGAGGAAGATATCTACCCATTCTTGGGAGAATTCTTGGAGAAGGAATATCTCCAGGGCTTTAGGGGATTCTCTAGATCCATTATGTACAACAAAACTAATGAATTGGTTCTATTAGAAAATAATATAATTGGGTTTATATACTTCTAGGGTTAAAATAAAATAATTTCACAAGTGACCTTTATTATTTATTCAATCCTTTCATAACCCCATGTTAATTAATTAATAATAATAATAATATTTCTTAACATGCACTTAACTTTCAAATTAAATTGAATATTATTTAATTAAATAATATTCAATATTTATTATTTCTCAACAACCATTAAACTCGGTCCCCCATTCCTTGACAATATTTATCGAGCCTTGAATAATGACTATTTATTTATTAAATAAATATTACTTCATTGTTATCTAATAAATAAATAAATATTATATCCACTAAATAGAAAATAATTTTTTATTAAATATTCTACTCACATTATATTCTCTCAAATAACTAGTGAAGAAATATATAAGATCAAGAAAACATGAATAATAATTAAACAAAATATGCGGGAGTAATATTTATTCAAATTTTTAAATAATAAATAATAATAATATTATTTAACTGATATTCTGGATACACTTAGTGTGTGACTGTTTAGGCCTCTTTCTCAGTGGAATTAGACAAAGCAGCCTAAAGTCCAACATTAGAATCTAGCAACATTCAAAGGTACCGATAGAGAAAGTAGTTAATGCCACAATAATATAATAACTTATACAGATGCTTATTGTGTAATATAATCCCATTATCATGATATATCTAATCAAGTAGGTTGCATGCGGGTGACATCAACCTATTTGCTCGATGTATCCTTCTTTGAATTCCTAGAAATTGAAATTTCTTATAGTACACCATGGACATGGATTTATTTAGGCTACATCATTTCCATCAAAGGGAATAAGATATAAAATTATATTAAGGAATAGAAGTGACAAATCTTTTCTCACATTAATCACTAATGAAAATTACTCACGATGCACCCAACGTATCCTACCTCACCGTGAACATCTGTCATAATGGGTTTCATTAATACATCAATGTATATAAATCATAATAGTCATTAATAATAATATTAAAGTATAAGGATCAATACACACATATGCATATTAGAACACCCAATGACAAATATAAATTTGGATTTCCTACTGGTGGGTCTCACTCTCATATTATCCAACACTGGATATTACAAAGGGTGTACACCATGAGAAGGTGACTCAAAGTCCTATGAGTCTCCACCCCTGATAGCCTATATCATGTTTTCCCCTCAAATGATATCATATATTTATAGAACATATATTTACTAATTGTTTCATTTCACTTTCGGGTTCTCATCATAGTGGGGAGCTGCTATGACCTTTTAGTGAGACAAGTACTCTTGGGACATTATCACATACTATGTTACATAGAAAAACAATCATGATTTGATAAGAATTTTATTAATATTAAAAAATATGAATACATGTTATCATAAAGTACATAGAAGTTGGTTCTTGGGAAGCAACTCCAACAGACCCCCACTTTCACTAGAGCCAACTGGTAACAACCTTCAGTTCACTAGCTCTCACATGGTACTAATGTTTCAGATGGGATATGCCTTTAGTCAATGGGTCTTCCACATTCTTTTCTGTGGTTACTCTACTTACTACAACTTCACCCCTTTTATGAAAACCCTTCAAGAGGTGATACTTCTAGAGTACATGCCTTATCTGTTGGTGTGACCTTGTCTCTTTTGAAAGAGACACCACTATAGTATTATCTTAGTATAATGTGATAGGGTATTTAATATTATATACCACATCATGCTTTTGGAAAAAAATTCTGAATCCAAATTGATTCCTTAGTATTTCAAAAGCCACTCTATACTCAGACTCTGCTATAGAATCAGTGAAAACTGGCTACTTTGAAATCACCAATCTCACAAATTCTCTATTAAGACAGAAGACATATCATGAATATGATTTTAGATCATTATAACCTATCTAAAAACAAGTATTAGTATACCCTCTGATGACCAACCCGTCTTCTTCTCCATACACTAGGAAAATATCCTTAGTTCTTCTCAAATATTTAAGGATAGTTTTAACAGTAAACCAATGGTGTTCTCCTAGATCTTCTTGATATCTACCTACCATATGAAATGCATAGGCAACATCATGTCTAGTATATAAAATGACACAAATGATTGACCCTATCACTGAATCATATGGGATATTAATCATTATCTCTTTCCCATGTTGTGCCTAAGGACACATTTTCTTAAAATGATGTAAAACATGTGACATTGAAACCAATCACCTCTTGGATTTTTTCATACTATATCTCTTTAGTATCTAGTTAGCATATATAATTTTACTTAGTCCTAGTATCCTCTTGGATCTATCATGAATGATCTTTATCCCTAGAATATAGTCTTCTTCACCTAAGTCCTTCATGGAGAAACACTTGTTTAACCAGTCCTTAATAGACTACAAGATGTGTATTTCAATTCAAATAAGTAATATGCCATCAACATAAATTACTATTATAATTACTACATTCCTATTAAACCCCTTTTAAGAAAATAACGCATATTTTTTATGAATGAAACCAAATTATTTTATGGATTCATCAAATTGAATGTTCTATGACCTAGATGTTTACTTCAACCCATAAATAGATCTCTGCAACTTTAAAATACTTTTGGTATCACCTGGAGTCATAAAACCTTTTAGTTATATCATATACACATCTTCATGAAGGTTCCCATTAAATAATACAGCTTTGACATCCATCTACCAAATCTCATAGTAATGGAAAGATACTATTGAAAGTATAATTTTAATGGATTTAAACCTAGAAACTGGTGAAAAGGTTTCATCATAGTCAATTCTTTGATGCTGTTTAAAAACTTTACACACTAGACTTACTTTATAGGTATTTAAATTACCTTTCATTTCTAGTTTCCTCTTGAATACCCCTTTTCACCAAATGGGCTTTACATCAACTGGTGCATCGACCGAAACCCAAAATTGATTTTGATACATGGAATCCATTTTAGAATTCATGGCTTCTTACCATATTTTAGATTCTAAGCTCTCCATTTCCTCCTTATAGGAGAGAGGTTTATCATTTTCAACCAATAATTATTCACCATCTTCGGCGATTAGAAAACTTTATCTCTCTAGCTTTCTTACCTCTCTTTTAGTTTTATACAATACTTTTGTTTCAGAAACTAATTCTTCTACGGGGGCCTATAGAATCTATTCTTGTACCAACTCTTGTGTATCTTGAGCATAAAGTTCATCTAATTCAATCTTTCTCCCACTCTCATTTTCAAGGATGTGACCCCCCTCGAGAAATATGGATTTTCTGGTGATATTTATTTTCTTGTCTGAGCGGTTGTATAGGCTGTATCCCTTTATTTCCTTGGGATACCCTATAAAGATACAATTTGTGCACCATGGTGCTAGTTTTTTTTCTAATAAGGCCTTAACTAATGACTTGAGACCCCATACACATGTATACGACAAAACAAGTTTCTATTCACTTCGTAACTCGAAGGAAATTCTATTTTCCACTTTAGTTGGTACTCGATTTAATGTGCGTGCTGCATTTTGTAATTAATATCCTCAAAAGGATAATCAAAGACCTGTATGACTCATCATTGACCTCACCATGTCAAAAAGGTATAATTCCTCCTTTAAATAACACCATTCCACTATGGTGATTAAGGTGGAGTTAGTTAAGATAGAATCCTAACCTCTCGTAGAAAGTGTATAAACTCTTGATTAATATATTGACCACCTCGATCTGATTGAAGATTCTTTATCTTATTTCCAAGTTAATTATCTAATTCATTCTTGAATTCCTTGAATTTCTCAAAGGAATTAGACTTATACCTCATCAAGTAGACATATGCACATCTACTCAAGTCATCAATAAAAGTTATGAAGTAAGAATATCCACCTCTAACTTCTACTTGAAATGGTACATAGGAATCTCTGTGTACCAATCAAAGAATCTCTATGGTCCTTTCACCTTAATAACCAAATAGAGGTTTGTTAATTTTTCCTTATAAACAACACTACGAGAGAAAACAGTTATTGCAACGGGGTATTTGCGATGGGTCTTAATCCTGTCGCAACAACTCCGATTAAAAGGTTTTTTGCGACGGGAATATATTCCCGTCGCAAATGGTCAGTTATTTGCGACGGAAATACAGGGCCCATCGCAATTGCAAGGGCGCGGTTTGCGCGCCAAAACGTGGGAAGGATATTTGCGACGGGTAGAAGGCTACCCGTCGCAAGTACCCGGCTGTGGTAAATAATATTTGCGATGAGGAAATTTCCCCGTCGCAAACCAATATTCACCCGGTATTATTTGCGACGTGCCCCGTCGCCAATACCGTCCGCTATAAAGCCTATTTGCGACGGTCACCTACAACCCGTCGCAAAATACCTCGCGGTTGTAAATACGTTTTTGCGACGGGACTGTTCACCCGTCGCAACAGATAATCCAACCGGGGGTATCTACGACGGGTCCCGTCGCACATACCGGCAGTGGTAAATAGGAATTTGCGATGGGGATATCCACCCGTCGCAAATACCGGAGGCGGAAAATAGTAATTTGCGACGAGGATATCCGCCC
Organism: Viscum album; assembly: GCA_963277665.1. Lineage (NCBI taxonomy): Eukaryota > Viridiplantae > Streptophyta > Magnoliopsida > Santalales > Viscaceae > Viscum > Viscum album. The sequence continues at coordinate 329,595,495 of OY728119.1, read as the reverse complement.
GTCGCTAATGTTGTGGCATTTACGACGGGCCCGTCGCAACAACCCTTTTACCCGCCGCCCGTAATTAATGCGGGCGAAGGTATTTGTGAAGGGCCTCGTCGCGAATACCGGTGGCGGTGAATAGAAATTTGCGACGGGGATAGCTGCCCGTCGCTAATGGTGGCTATTTGCGACGGGCTCGTCGCAAAAGTCCTTTTACCCGCAGCCTGTATTTAATGCGTGTGAAGGCATTTGCGACGGTATCCCGTCGCAATACCTAGTATTTGCGATGGGCTCCCATCGCAAATATGACCGTCACAAATAATCTAACCTATATATACACCCCATCCATTTTTTTCTATAACATTCAGATCTCAATTCTTTTCTCTCTCTCATTTTTAGTGCTGAGCAGAATTTTTTTTTGTTTTAATTTTTTCTTTCGAGAAGAGGAAGGAAGGAGTTAGAAGGTGTAGATTAGTAAAGGTATTTATATTTTTTTTAATTGTTATATTTTTTAATTGTTAAATTATTTTTAATTGTTAATTTTATTTTTAAATGTTAATTTTATTTTTTTAATAGAATGTTTAGCTATATAGTATAATTAGTTTATGTGCTTGTACCAAATAATCCTTGTCTGGGTACGAACAAGTAGAGGCAGCTCTGGAACAGATGTACCGAGGAGTGAAAACTCCGACAAGGTGTTTCGAGCTTGACTCGGGGTAACCTGGTACACGACAACGGGCCTTGCTGTACTCTTGGTTCGACACTCCCGGGGGATGTTTTGGTAATAATTAGAAATTAATATATAATTATCAAATAATTAAGAAATAATTAGATTTAATTAAAATAATTATCAAATAATTAGGAAATAATTAGATTTAATTGATTAGAAATAATTAGGAAACAATTAAAATAATTAGGAAATAATTAAAATAATTAGGAAACAATTAATAAGAAATAATTAGATTTAATTAAAATAATTATCAAATAATTAGGAAATAATTATATTTAATTGATTAGAAATAATTAGGAAACAATTAGATTTAATTAAGAAACAATTAGTATAATTAGGAAACAATTAGTATAATTAGGAAAAAATTAGTATAATTAGGAAATAATTAGTATAATTAGGAAACAATTAGTATAATTAGTAAACAATTAGTATAGTTAGGAAATAATTAGTATAATTAGGAAACGTGATTGACCGCTCATCTATCTCAATTTTATTTTCATTTGTGTGTTAAGGCTTGACAGGAAACTTCTGCCTCCACATGTAATATCTGCTTTTACTGTCAAAATTATCAACCTCCTCGCCAATATAGAGGTGAGGAGGTTTATAATTTTGACAGTAAAAGCACATATTAGATGTGGAGGCAGAAGTTTCCTATCAACCTCAACACACAAATGAAAAGAAAATTGAGGTAGATGAGCAGTCAATTACGTTTTTTTTCTTCTATTCATTGATTGATTAACCACCTGATGTATATTCATATCTTCGCATTTCTAATTAATAACATAATTAGTAACATAATTTGTAACATAATTAGTAACATAATTAGTAATATAATTATTAACATAAATTGTAACATAATATAAAATATTATATTACTCTAATATTATTAGTTAAATAATACTTATAATATAATTATTTTATTATTATATGTTTAATATTTATAAAACAATATTAATATTATTAAAATTATAAAAAATTTATAAAATATTACAATTATCAATATTTTCAACAAGTTTTGCTTTATTCTTAAGAGTTCAAATCTTAAAGGGTTGCCAATTTTCAGGTCATTCCCAATAAAAAGTTTGCATCAACCATGTCCAATGTAAACTCTATAATTGTTCTTGCTTGGTTGATCACCTCGCAAGTAGAATTGCAATAGGATAACCCAAGTCATGTCTTTCTCATTACTTGTGTCGTCCTATTGCAACACTACTTGTGAGATGATCAACCATGTAAGGAAAATTATAGAGTTTAAATTGGCCAAGGTTGACCCAAAATTTTTATTGGGAATGACCTTAAAATTGAAGACCCTTTAAGATTTGAACATGTTAAGAATAAAGAAAAATCTGTTGGAAATATTGAGATTTGTAATAATTAGTAATAATTACTAATAAAATTAATCAAAAATCAAATAAATTAAAGTATATGGTTATAAATTGGAAAAATTTCCAGTGGATTGACGACCACCTTTTGTTCAACATATCATATCTTTGCTACTTTCTCCCACTGAAATCAGTATAAAAAATGTGCTCTAACGTATGTCAGAGCAAGTTTTTCATACTGATTTCAGTCGGGAGAAAGTTAAAAAGAGATGAGCCATTGTACAAATCAGAATAATTAGTAATATAATCTTCACAATGATGATTACAAAATTTAATTTCATTATTCAAGCATATTTCATTTTGCCAAGTATTTCTAAGTATTGCTAAATTAATAATAATTAGTGGGGATGATTACAAACTTACTGTGTCGCCTATAATTATTGGTAATTACTAATAAATAACTATAATTATGTATCTTGTTATTTTAGGATATTGTTTCTTATATCAAATTATTTAACATGAGTAATGGTTTTAAATTTTGTAGAAACATATATATGAATATGGAACAAGGAAATCAACATCAATCATTATTAGATGATCGTGCTTGGATAAATCAGCGCAGAAATCCAAACAGTTCTAGTTTAAATCCTATATATGTTGATGGTGTTGAAGCTTTCTTATCATTTGCATCATCAAACCCGGAATTTGTTTCAGAAGGGAAAATTAAGTGTCCTTGTAAAAAATGTGCTCTAAGAACGTTTGAGACATTTGACATCGTTGGGAAACATCTCTTGCATTATGGTTTTCAATCAGATTTTATTTGTAGGGTCATCCGTTCAACAAACAGAAATTGAGGATGATGTTGATTTACCTCCCGAGTTGGCACCATCTGAATTTGCTGAGTTGTTCAGGTATGCTGAGGATGCATTATATCCTGGTTGCAAGATAAGAAAATTAGAAGCAATTGCAAAATTTATGGCTATTAAATCAGATAATGGAATGTAAAATAACTATTTTGATCAGATATTTTCTTTAGTTAAAGCACTGTTACCTGAAGGAAATGTGCTGCCTGCTAATTATTATGAGAGAAAAAGACTCGTTCGTAATCTAGGCCTTAGTTATCAGAAGATCCATGCATGTTCAAACGATTTCATCTTATATTCTGGTGAAAATGAGTCGTTGGATAGTTGTCCCACATGTGGACAATCGAGGTATAAAGAAGCTCAATCAGGGAAGTCTGGATTGATTCCTGTAAAATAGTTGAGATATTTTACCACTTACACCCAAGTTGCAGCATTTATTTATGCCTCAGAACACAGCGACAATGATGTCATGGCACAAAACCAATATTTCAAATGGTAAAAGCTTGATTCATCCATCTGATGGCGATTCATGGAAACATTTTGATCAAGTGCATCCGTCTTTTGCTTTAGAATCCCGGAACATGCGATTGGGTCTTTCTACGAACGGTTTTTGTCCATTTGGATCTTTTGGTAGTCAGTATTCCTGTTGGCCTATCTTTATAACTCCGTATAATTTGCCTCCATGGATTTTGATGAAAGAGCCTTATATCTTTTTGACATTATTAATCCCAGGAAATCCGAAAAAGAATATTGATGTTTATTTGAAACCACTGATTAATGAGTTAAATTTATTGTGGAGTCATAGTGTTGGTACATATGATGCTGCTGTGTAATAGAATTTTGTAATGAAAGATGCTTTGATGTGGACAATTAGTGACTTCCCGACATATGGTATATTATCTGGCTGGAGTACACATGGTCCAAAATCATGTCCTTACTGTATGGGAGACAACAAAGCATTTATGCTTGTGAATGGAAAAAACCTTGCTATTTTGACTGTCATCGCAGATTTCTTCCAATCGATCATCCTTTTCGGAGGAATAAATCTCATTTTAGAAAAGGCAGAATTGAAAGAGATGAACCTCCAAAAATGATCTCAGGTACAGAGTTACAATCAGTTGTATTTTCATTACCTTCCATCACTTTTGGACCGACAATAAACCAACAAAAAATTCATGGTTTTGGGAAAGAACACAATTGGACAAAACAAAGCATTTTTTGGAATCTGCCATATTGGTCTGATTTGTTGGTTTGACACATATTGGATGTCATGCATATTGAGAAGAACTATTTTGATAATTTATTTCATACAGTTTTGGATACACCAGGTAAAATCAAAGATAATTTAAAGGCACGATTAGATCTTTCCCAAATTTGCAGGCGACCAGAACTTGAATTGTTTGAAAATGTCAGATCACAGAGATTAATAAATCCAAAAGTAGCTTATACACTAACCAAAGAGAGTCGCTTATTGTTTTGTCAGTGGATTGCAGATTTGAGACTTCCAGATGGCTATGCTTCCAACATGGACAGATGTGTTAAAAATGGTCATATTACTGGATTAAAAAGTCATGACTGTTATGTTATAATGGAAAGACTTATGCATATTGGATTAAGAGGTTTGTTGAATTCTAAGATTTGGGATTCAATAACAGATATATCATATTTTTTCTGAGAAATGTGCGCGGCGACAACAGACTACGATACACTAAGCAAACTGGAAGAAGCTGTTGTTGTAATTATACGCAAATTGGAAAAAATCTTTCCGCTGGATTTCTTTGATTTGATGGAACATTTGATATTACATTTTCCACATGAAGCAAAATGTGGAGCTTCGGTTCAATTTCGATGGATGTACCCATTTGAGAGATGCATGCAGAAATTGAGGAAAAAAGTCCGTAACAAAGCATCAGTTGAAGGTTCAATTGCTGAAGCTTATTTGCAAGAAGAAATTTCTTTATTCTGCTCTAATTATTTTGAATCTGAATATCCCTGAAAATTTAACCGTATGGGCCTGAACGATGGGAATGTTGATGATGATATGAAAAATCAATTATCAGTTTTCAATCAGCCCAAACTTGGCATTGGTGGAGTTCATAATAGATGGGTTTCAGATGATGAACATCATAGAGCTCATACATATGTTCTACTCAACTGTGAAGAAATGTCACCAATTGTACAGTGAGTGCTCTTATCCCTTATTCTATAGATTCTGTTACAGTAAATTAATCATATTGTATTTGTAGGTTATATGATGATTATATCAAGAAACAATTTCCACAAATTACAGCAGCTGGCTTAGAAGAACGTCGGCAAAATTTTTTTTCCTACTGGTTTCAAAAACTGGTAACGCACATTCTTTTTTGGTTTTAAATATAAAATCAATTTATTACTTGTAATAGTGATAAATGTTTTACAAATTTTCAGGTATCTGTTCATGCTGATAAGATTGATAGTCGATTGCGTATTTTGAGTATCCCACCATCCAAAATGGTTAAATATTATAATGCATATGTGATGAATGGTTATCGCTTTCATACACGTGCATATGGGGAATCAAAGAAAACAATGAATAGTGGTGTTTGTTTAAAGGGATCACATCCTAGAGATATTGAAGTTGAATTTTACGGCATGCTTGAAGAAATTATTGAAATATGTTATTTGGGACAGAATTATGTAACAATGTTTAAATGTCGATGGCTGGATACTGAGAGAGGCTTGCGTATTCATCCAACTCATGGAATTTTTGATATTAAACATAAAATTATTCTTGTAGTAAATGAACCATTTTTATTGGCTCATCAGGCACATCAAATTTATTATGCAAAATACTGTGCCACTGCAAAAGAGTTGGATGATTGGTGGAGTATAATAAAAGTTAAATCTCGAGAAAACCAGTTTACTCAAACTGAATGTGGTTCCACTGAAGTGCAAGGAAATGAAATTTTTCAGGACACTCCTCAAAATGCATATTTTTTACAAAGAGACATGAATATTGAGGATGACACCCCATAGTTAAGGGTCGATGATGACGATGTTGTCAATGATGTTACAACTGAATTTGAAATGACAAGAGATGATGACAGTGAAAATAATATGGAAATTGATGATGTTGATGAGGAAGATGAAGACATTGACATTGACAACTATGAAGATGATGATGAAGATGAACATTGACACAATAAAATGATGGTTTGAATCATAACAAATATATATCTATACATAATAGTTATTTTCAATTGTTTGATAATAACAATCATTTCATGTTTCAGATGGACTCAGAAATGTTTCGTCAGTTGCTGGAGGCTGATCTACCTATGGATGATGAGGTTCTTGAATCATCTGACCCTCAGGTAGTTGGCACTACAGGGAGAACTCGGAGGGGGCGTGTTCTTACCAGACTGATGATTCCAGATCCTATCCAGGAGCGACGTCCACCTCTTGGATTCGATGCACACACACGGTGGTATGGTAACCTGTGTATTTTAGTTATCTTTCATTATAATTTGTTAATATTCTAATTGTTTGATTATTTGTTCTTTTTCCACAATTTTATGCATATAGTTATTGGAGAGGGGAGCGCTATCTTGCGCAATTATTTTTCTCAGCCCTGGCTCACATGGGATCAGATTCCCGCTGATGTGCAGGCCGCCATGTTCGATCATTGGCTGGTACGTAATTAAATATTATTTATTTTGAAATTTAATTCATTAATAAATTTATATTAGGGTTTATGGTATCCCATCGACAAGAGCATGCGTGCCACTATCCACGCGGCATGGGTGGTGTCTATGCGTGACCGTTTCCGTCAGTTTTTGCATAATTTGAGAAAGACGGCTGTGAAGAAAGCCGAAGTGACAGAATTTGATGAGTCCTGTAGAGCCCACCAACCATAGTACATTTTATCTCACGTTTGGGATGGATTATGTACACACTGGTTGGGTGGTGGGTTTCAGAGGAGATCTGCATTAGGTCGACAAAATCGGGGGAGACAAGAGGTGACGCATTGAGCCGGTAGTCGTACATTCAGTGCGCATAGAGAGCGTCTGGTAAGTACTTTTTTTTAATATTTTATACAACTTTAAATATAAACAGTTTATTTTATATGCATATAGGAAGCCGAGCAGCCAGGTATTTCGGCGTACGACGTTTATCGGAGGATATACACTGACTTGGCTACTTGAGAGATTAGAGGTGACCACCAGCGTCAGATTGTGGTCAGTATTATTTTCTTTTCAGTTTGCAAATTAAATGCATATAATATTTTCATTATTTTAATTTCTAATTGAAATTTAAAGAGTCATATGAGGCCGCGACCTCTTAGACACATGATGAGAGTCAAGATGAGACATGTGATCAGACTAGTGCCCACCATTTTGATGAGACGACATGGATGCAGGCGACCCAATATGGCTTCAAAAAGGGCGGAGTAGTTGGTATCGACTCTCATTTGACTCTTGCAGCTTATTATGGTACTGCTGCGATGTCGGCGTCCAGCTCGAGAGGAGCTCGTGGAGAGACATCATCTTCTGCCTCACAGTATCAGGAGAAACTGCGTGCTCAGAGTCAGCTTATAGAGGATTTGCGTTAGGGGCAGGAGCAGATGCGTCAGCAGCACGATGAGGAGATGCGTCGATGGCAGGAGCAGATGCGTCAGCAACAGGATGAGGAGAGACGTCGATATGAGGAGAAAAATCAGGAGTATATAGAGTATATGCGTCGTCTGACTCATAGTTTAGGGATGGAGTTTCCTCCACCACCTCCTCCAGGTCCTCCAGGTCCCCCAGATTATCCACCCCCAGTGATTTTTTAGATGTAATAAACATTTGAGTTCGTAGTTTATTGTCATATTAACTATTTACAATTCCTCTTTCATTTTGGTACGAATAGTACGTGATTTAATTTGTTTTTATTTTTTTAATATATTATTACTTATTAGTATTATTTTTAATGTCTGCTTATTTTAGTAATATTACTTTTAATATTTTATATTTATTGTTAATATTGAGAAGTTTATAATTTTATAATTTTATTAATATTAATAATATTAATATTATTTTTTCATAAATATGTATGTTTATTTTAATAATAATAATATTATATTAATTTTTTATATGAATAATATTAGTACTATTATTATTATTTTTTGATATTAATATTTCATAATTATATTATATATATTTTTTATTATTAATATTATAATAATATAATTTATTTATATTATTAATATTAATATTATTATTATATAGATAGTTTAATAATAATAATAATATATTAATTTTTTATATTATTAATATTAGTATTATTATATTATATTATATTATTTATATTCATATTATTATTATTATTTTATATTAATATTTCATAATTATATTTTATATATATTTTTTATTTATATTATAATAATATAATTTTTTTATATTATTAATAATATTATTATTTTTATATAATATTATATAAAATTTGTAATAATTATTTTATTTTTATTTTATTTTTTTAAATATTTGTGACGGGAACATTTATGATGGGAATACCCATCGTAAATGTTTTATTTACTATACCATTTGCGACGGGACGAATACCCCTCGGGAAAACCTTTTTGCGACGGTCCGTTGCAAATACCTTCGTCGCAAGTATTTTTTAAAATTTCACATTTGCGACGAGATTCTGACCCATCACAACTAATATATCTGCGACGACCCATCGCAAATACCTTTTTTATATATAAAAGAAAACTCATTTGCGATGGGGGAAAAATACCATCGCAAATAAACTTTTTACGATGGGACCGCCGCAAAAACACCTATTTGCGATGCCGTTTTCGGCAAAGGGCGATTTGCGACGGGGCTCCGTCACAAAAGACCTTTTGCGATGGGATCCCGTCGTAAATAGCCCGTTGCAAATATTCAGTTTTCCTATAGTGCAAGCAGAAGAGACTAAATAACCATCTTGAAAGAGATTTTTCAAATTCATCTTGTTCACATGACCAAGATAGTGATGCCATAACTAGGTGTTATATGAGTCATGTTAACATGATTCATTATTAATTTACAATACTTGATTTTTATAATTTAATATATAAAGACTATTATTTAAATGTTTCATTCCATAACATATGTTTTCCTTATAAAATAAACAAATTTTATTTCCAAACTTGTAAATAAACCCATCTTCATCTAGATATGATACAAAAATTATGTTCTTGGTAACCTTCAGTACATAATAATAATATTTTTAAACTAAAATCATTCCTATTTAAAATGAAAGGTGGTAGTCACCAATGGACAGGGCATCCAACCTCATGCCATTAGTAGCTCTTAGATCCACCTCTTATCTAGAAATATTTTAGAATATACTTGGCTCTTAAATTCAAATATAGATTTCAGCACCAAAATCTGAATATAATAATCAATGTGTAGATATTGAAATATTAAACTTGATAATGAATGCACCTTTAGCTTCCCCTAGCTTCTGGGTGCAGTTACTCTTATAGTGGCCTATCTTTCCACATAAAAACATACCGCCTCATTTTCCTAGCCCCTCCTTTATATCTTCTTCTTCTTGCAAGGAAAATTCTTGGGAGATTTAGAATTTTTAGGAGTATTGGGACCATTTTCCTTGTTCTTACTTTTCTTGTTTACCATAAGGACCATGAGTTAATCTCTCCCCATGTCCTTATCCACTTGGAGAATCATATAAAGAATTTATAAAAGACTATTTTCATTATTTATCATATTATAATTTACAATAAAAATGTAGGAGGTGTTCAGTAATAATAAAATTACGAGATCTATATACAAATCATACGAGAATTTAATCCCTAAGATGTCTATGCCTTCAATGTATCCAATAATCATGAATACATGAGGCCCATCTGGCATAGAATCTCCAAGATTAGATGTAAATAAAGCATTGGATATCTCATACCTCTCTTCCCTCACCTTCTCTTGATAGAGATCCTGAAATTGAGACATCATTATATACACATCCATGTCCTCATGTTTCTTCGGACATGGATGACAGCATAAAACATTGAACATCTATGGAATCATTGAAATTATTCTCATAGAGTGATAAATCTTCAACAATTACCTTATTCCCAGGTGTATCAGGAAACAAATCTTCTAACACATACAATTTCCTTTCAAAATGATACGTTTGAATTCATTTTAATATTGTTTCTACAAATTAGATGATCAAAATTTTAGTACTTTAACTGATAAAATCTTGTCAAATAAATAAATAAATATTTTATTTATTAATATCCCACTATTTTATGGAAACCCAATAGCCCTCACTATTGGATTTAAAATATCCTGTTTCTTAGAAATTATAGAAGAAAGTATCCACATTCCCCTTCTCATTACCCCAACTTTGGATAGTTAAGTAACTTGAATGGTTTTAGGTAGGCATTCTAAATGACAACTGTATTAACTCATAGTTCCTTGATCTGTTGAATGTACTCTCCAATCCTGAAATATTTAAATTGGATTTCCTCATCCCTTGCCTCTTAGTTACACCAAGGCATGCTTTGTAAGTCAACCCTTGATGTGAACCAAGTTATGTCAACCCAAAAATTCAAGTTAGAACTCCCCGATAATTGAAAGCACACCAACTTAGGTTGGTCAATCACTTTTAACTTTGGTTTGATTTTAACTAAAGTAGTGGAAGGCTATAAAAACTTAATATATATAATTGAGGTATTTTATCCTTTATGTGTAAATTTATAATTATTATCTTTATTAAATTATTGTTAATATTATGTGGATTTACTTAAGTGATTAACCATGTCTTAGATAATATTTACACATAAGTCAATTTATTTTAGTTCTATTTGCATGCCTGTTAATTTCATTAATTTATGTGATTACAAAAAACATAAAAATGAAATAACCATGAAACTTGACAAAAATAAAATAATAAATCATTATGATCTTGATATTTTACTAATGGTTAGTTTATTTAGCGGTTTATAAACTAAGCATTGAACTAGGGGAAATAACTTTGAACCAATTAAGGTTTATTTTACAACTTTCCACATGTCCACTTATGCATCTCTCTGGATTTGGTTTCACCTCAGATTCATACTTGAACTACATCCACTAGATTGGGAGATGAAACAAATCACATTCAAAGGTCTGTTATATGCTCATGATCATCTGCATGAATGAAACAAATTATGTATTTAATAAAACAAGCATTTAATTCTTGATCATTCTTATTTAAGATAAATCGCACTTGAATCAATTAATTATCAACTTTAATTAATCAATTATTTTATCTTAATTCTCATCCTAATTTCCTTGAGATTAACATCCATTATAATCTTAAACAAATTAAATAAATTTATTTAAAATTAACTATGTACATAAATGTACCTTGGAGGTGACATAATGAATACTCATCCGAATCTACCCAACATGTATTATACTCATATACAATTTACTCTTGTGAAATATGGAATAAATGACTTATCACGTACTTTCATGACATGTACTATAAAATTAATGATTACACGAATTAAATGATTTTTCGGTCACGTGTTATGCTTCAATGAACGTGGAGTAACAACTGCTAATATGACTTATACATGATATACAGATCTGAATATTATGCAGATATTAATTATATATATATATATATATATTAAAACCTATCACATGGCATGTTATATAAACTTAATTCCCACACTCAAGAACATGTTGATAAGGTTTATACAGTATAATAAATAAATTTTAAATATAAATCATTTGGTATAAGTACACGATGGGTATAGGTGAGCTACACAGAGTGTACATATCTTACTGTGTATCCAAGGAACATGCCTTGGGACTCGATGTGTAAACTGTTCCTCATAAAATTGGAGTACACATCCTGTATAACTGACTATACGATGTGTGGTATCTAAGTTACACGGTCACAAGTTAGGTAGGCCATGTATGGTAATACATGGCCCATCTGTGACTCAAAGGGACTACACACCATGTACACAGGCTACATGACATGTAATATGGCTGACCATGTGCCACCCTGACCTAACCAACATGAAATATAAGAAATAAATACACCTTGTGTCATCAATGCACATGGTTTGATTAATTTTAGAATTAATTCCTGATGAATTGAACACAAGTACAAGGCATATAACTCCAGTTACATGGTGTGTAATCCTATGCTATCCGGCAGGAATCCTTGGCACCTCAATATGAGATCTTCAATTTTATTTCATTCATAAAATTAATTGAATTGATTAGATCTACAAGAAATGAAGGAGGAAGAAGAAGATCCCTCAATTTAGATCAAAATAATGATTGAACTTGAATTGAAAACTAAATCATAAATGAATAAATTAATCAAAATTTTTTAAATAATTATAAATAATTGTTCTAACCCTATGATACCACCTATATGTTTTGGAAAAAATGAAAGCATGTGATGGGTGGTGCCCAAAATTTCTTTTTTTTATGATCGATGTTCAATTAGAGATTTACCCAATGATAAAAATTGTGATATATGAAATTGAATCAAAGAATATAGAAAAGGGATTGAACACCATAACTATAGAGAGGATCATCATATATTATTTATAATAAATTTAATTAATTAAAGAAATACCTTGCAGGAATTATTTATTCATCAATGGATCTGACAATAGATATACATTGTTTCATCATTGCATTTTAGGAATTAATAGTAGATTCTGTCTAACGGTTATCCACACATGTTTCACAAATCTCTAAATTTCACTGTAGGAATCTCTGAGTGCTATAACGATAGATCCTATTGCTTACGTTGTCTACCTTTGATCAACTCAATGACCACTTCTAGAGAATTATCCTAGATTTCTTTTGAATTGAGAGTGGGAGGTGGAGGAATATCTCTCTCCATAATTGGGAGTGTTCTTGGATAAGGGACCTCTCTAGGTTTAGATAAGATTCTCCAAATCTGTTGTTCACAACAAAACAAATGAATTGGATTTATTTAAAAATAATATAATTGGGTTTATATACTACTAGGGTATTTTTTTTTGAAAAAGTGCCTTTTATTATTTATTTAACACCTATATAACCCCATCACAAATAATAATAATAATAATATTTCTCAACATGCACTTAACTTTCAAATTAAATTAAATATTTTTTAATTAAATAATATTCAATATTAAGTATTTCTCACCAGACAATTAAATTCACTCCACCATTCCTCCAAAATATTTATCAAGCCTTGAATAATGACCATTTATTTATTAAATAAATATCACTTCATTATTTACCAGTAAATAAATAAATATTATATTCACTAAATAGAAAATAAATATTTATTAAATATTCTACTTAAATTATTTTCTCTCAAATAACTGGTGAAAAAATATATGAGATCAAGAAAAAATGAATAACTATTAAACCAAATGTTGGAATAATATTTATTCAAATTGTTAAATAATAAATAATAATAATATTATTTAACTGAGATTCTGGACAAACATAGTGTGTGACCCTCTAGGCCTCTTTCGGAGTGGCATTAGATGAAGTATCCTAAAGTACAAGGTTAGCATCTAGAAACATTCCAATGCACCCATAAAGAAATAAGTGAATTCCACAATTATTTAATACCTCATACAAACACTTACTGTGTAATATAATCCCTTTATCATGATATCTTTGATCAAGCAGGTTGTATGTAGGTTCTATCAACCTATATTCTTGATGACTCTTTCTTTGTATTTCTAGAAATTGAACTTTACTATAGAAAACCATGGACATGGATTTATTTAGGTTATATAATTTCCATACAAGGTCTTGAGACATAAATATATGTTAAATAAATGAAGGGAAAAAATATTTTTTCATATTATGCATTAATGCAATATTACTTGTGACACACCCAATATATCCTACCTTATCACAAACATTTTTAATCATGGTTCTCATCAATACATCAAAGTACATGAATCATAATACTCATTAATAATAATATTAAAGTATAAGGATCAATGTACATGTCTTTTGATAGGAACATCCAATGACACAAATAAATTTGGATTTCTTACTGGAAGGTCTCATTATCATAATATTATACACTTGATATTACCAAGGGTGTACACCATGAGAAGGTGCCACAATGTCCTATGAGTCTACACCCATGATAGCCTATATCATTTTTCCCCTCAACTGATATCATTCGGCTATAGAACATATATTTAAGAATAGTGTTATTGCACTTCCAGGTTCTCATCATAGCAAGGAGCTTCTATGACCTTTTAGCGCGATAGTTACTATTGGGTCATTATCACATAAAATGATATGTATAATTAAAATCATGATATGATAAGAATTTTATTAATATTTAAAAATATGAATAGAAGTTATCATGAAGTACATAGAAGTTGGTTTTAGGGAATCAACTCCAACAAGAGGTTGGGGTGTAAAGAAAAATATGAAGAGTTCTAATGAAAGTCATTAGAAAATGGTAGTGTATGGTGGAATACATCTGAAATAATTTGATGAAGTTGTGCATGAACATCAGATGGAGTTTAATTGGTCAAAAATGTTTCTATAAATATATACTAGACAAATTAGTGGTATCAAGTTATACTAGTTTGAAGGAATATAAGAATTATTTGTAAATATATGAAATGTGTCGATGAAAATATATTCATTAATTCTTAAAAATATCATATAGGAAAGATCCATCATTCTCACATAGTCAGAATAATTTTTTAAGGACTATATTTGGATGATAAAAAAGAAAGATTCTGATTCTAGGTGATATTTTAGAAGGATATAAAAATATTATTAACACTAAGATTTAAGGAAGTTGTTTATAAATATTTTTTAATTCATATATTTTAAGAAACTTTGATGAGAGAATTTTTTTCAAGTGTGTCACTAGAAATATTGAGTGAGAAATTTTAATTTCATGTATGAAAATCACCCTGAAATTATCGAGAAACACTTCCCATAGAAAAGGGTTTTGATTCCTTATGAAGGTGTGATTGTTTCTGATGAAAATCATGGTATGTATTTTATGCTCGATAGTTGATTGTGGGGGGATTGAATGGTTTCACAATCATTCATTTCACATTCACCATTTTCAAACATCCTTTAATGGGTTTTGTTTGTGGAGTTGTAAACACCCAATAGTTTCCTTATTTGAGATGTTTCATGAACCTTATTTTCAAAAACAAGTGGTCATTGGAGAATAGCACCCATGATATTTAGGGAATCACATTTATTTAGAGGATGGGAGTGTTTCCAAGGCTTTCACTAGGGAGAATTTGTCCATCTTGTTCGAGGACGAAAGGCGCAGTTTCGTTGCCCCGCATTCCTGCTTTCCAAAGGCAGGTAGCATCCGTCGCTTATTCAGGGACGTTTGCTCCATGACTGAAATGGGATGATGAGATGTCAGTTCATCCTTCCGTATATTCCTCCTTGGAACTCGTCACCTAGTTTGGGTCTCCCTTATAGATTTAAGACATTGTTCATGAAACTCTTCCTGGTGTCATATCTTCATGGACACCAGTCAATTACACTACTTTTGTCGGGAAATTCCAAAGGGTCCGGTCAGGGCAGCAACCTTCAGTCAGGGGAGTAGTCATGTTGGACATCACTGGAGTGTCTTGATGCTTGAACACTAGTGCGTCTGGGTTTATTCCCCTTATTATAGGGCTTCTCGAGGGCACGATAGCCCGAGGAATCCCACATCGAACGCGGGGAATCGTATTCCATAGGCATGTATATGAGGTTTTTCTCAGCATACCATGTTTAACATAAGGTATGCTGTACGTTAAACCTATGGTGGACATGGATTGGAATGATCATAACACTGATCAAAGTGGATCTGATGGGTGCAACCTTTGGAGGGAACAATGATGCTGGGGGGTGGGTTGACATGACATCACCGGGATGAGGCGGCCCGGGTAAGAATCAATATGGATGATGGAGTGTTTGAATGAAGTGGAAAACAGATGGGATGGAACCGTCATGAAGGAGATGGTAGTTTTTTTCTTGAGCCTCGAAGAGACTTCCTGCATATCCCCGTGGTAGGGAATCAAAGTATGCATAGTTCGGTATGATTGATGGGACTCCTAAGGAGGTGGCCCGTGAGAATGGGCGCGTGTATTGGACCCGGAGGAAATGGAACCTATGGGTTGGGGACTGACCTTCCCAAAACACATAGGCTCAAAGGGAAGACCTGACAATGGACTTGAATTGGGGGCGTACACATAAGATGACAATTCGATGATGTGTATGGGGCTCACACATGGTTAACAACCCAAGTTGGTCTGACGCCACTAGGACGGACCAAAGATGAGGGTCCCAGCAAATGGGATTACAAAGGTTTTCCACTGAGTAGGTGACTCAACGACTTACCGCTGATTAAGGTCACAATGACTTACAACTGGATAGGGTCACAATAGCTTACTGCTGGGTGGGGTCACAATGGCTTACCACTGGATGGGGTTAATCCTCATGGAAGATTCCTACGTACCCTACCTAGGAGACAGAGATCAAACACATGTAGTTTTTATGGGATGGGGGTCGGTGGAACAACGTGAAGGAGGACCTGGGGTCCAAATGGATGATGGTCTTGAACCTCGTGGAGGCTTCCTACATACCATGCCTTGGCAAGGATCAAAGACCTCATAGTTCATGGAGGAGTTTAGTGAACCGATGTGAAGGGGTTTAGAACCAATGGATGGGGGGATTGAACCTCAGGGAGGCTTCCTACGTACCTCATCTTGGCGAGGATCAAATTCTACATAGTTCAGGTGGGTTCAATGTCTTACCGCTGACTAGGGGAAACAACGGCTTACCGCTAATCGGGGGAGATAACGACTTACCGCTAATTGAGGTTCATAGTTTAACATCATGTAGGACGGGGTTGAACTGATGTGAAGGAGGACCTGGGGCCCAGATAGATGGTGGTATTGAACCTCATAGAGCCTTCATACGTACCTTTCCTTGGTAAGGATCAAATACCACGTAGTTCAGGTATGGTTGTGGGGCTTACACTCTAGGCTGCCCGGGGTGTTGGTGAACCGGCATGAAGATGTTCGGAATGACTGGGTGTTGGTATTGAACCTCAGGGATTCTTCCTACGTACCACGCCTTGGTAAGGATCAAAGACCACGTAGTTCAGGTGTTGGTGAACCGACATGAAGATGGTCGGAACCAATGGGTGGTGGGCTTGAACCTTAGGGAGGATTCCTACGTACCTTGCCTTGGCAAGGATCAAAGACCACATTGTTCATGTATTGGTGTGGGGATTACACTCTAAGAATCCCGAAGATGATGTCACGGTCGATGCTTACTCTAATCCCATGTGAGTCATGATCGGGGTGAGAAACAAGAGGCATCAGAGACCTGACGATCATGTCACGAAAGGTGTGTCCATCGGAAGTAGACTGGGGCTTACGTGTGATTATCTGCCCAAAGAGGAAATAGGGGATTACGCATGATTAGACACACAAGTGATGGAGATTGGGACTTACTCCAGGGTGGAGGCTCGGATGGTGGAAAATCCCAGCATAAGAGGGACTTGACACATATGAGAGGAGGAGCACCATTCCCCACTACGCCCTTTGCTGGCCTTTGGCACCAGAAAGGAAAGGAGGAGTAAGGGTACTACCTCATGCAAGAAAGGATAGGGGCATACATCAAGATAGTTTCCCTTCCCTGCAGACAGGCGCCACTGCAACAAAGAGGTTCTCATTCCATTTGAGGAAGATTTCCCTCCTTTTGAGATGAGCGGACGTGCATAATTTCCAAGGTGGGGGACCCCGCATAAGATGCATGGGGTGAGGTTATAGTTTAATGTCATGTGCTGAGGACAATGGTACTTGGTAGTTTAACGTCCTGTAGCTCGGACGAGGTGGGTTCTCTCCCCACCCCTAGGAATTACATAACTAATACCCACCCACCCTTGAAGGAAGGAAGGCTTCGACAATTCCATGATTGGGGGGTGTCGAGAGGTGATCCCATTGGGGGTCCACATTAGCATGGATATGCGAAGAAGCAATAGCTATTAGTGTGCCTATGTAAAGAAGTATGAGGCAAAGCAACACAACGGGTAGTATCTTCCAAGGGAAATTGAAATTTCTCCATAAAAACCTGAAGGGATACATGGGAAAAAGAGTTGCAGGGAAGAGGTGTTCATATGTAGAAGCCTCGTGAAGTTCTGGTGATCTATGAAGTGGAAGGGCTTCATATAGTGATGTGCTTCATGAAGTGAAGTCTTTTAGCCTAGGCATATGGAATATGTGCATATGGGAGGATCTTCGTGAAGTGTAAAGGCATTCACAAAGCAATGTCTCACAAAGCAAGGGTCCCACGTGAGGCATGGTGTTGTGAATCAATGTGCTTCGCAAAGCACAGTGACCCTGCCCTAGCATGTGGTTCACGTGTGTTCGGAGGGTATTTCATGAAGCATAAATGATTATCGATGACCCAAGTCCCCATGGGGATCTCCTTCCTTTGCAAAGGCATGTGGTATTCACGAAGGGAATCCCTCTAGAAAGAGGGGTTCAATTAATGCATGGGGGGAGCCATTTCGTGATGCAAAAACACCTCACTTAGCTCATGGTTTGTAGAATAGAGAGTGCTTCGCAATTTAAAAGCAAGGAAGTTGAAAGGTCGGATGGTCCATCATCTGGGCTTGAGGGGAGCTTTGTATTTATAGGCAAGTGTCACCACAAAGTAGGGATCGCTCGGCATGAAGATGGATTTGGCTCCACGGCGGGCTCACAAACGGCAATGGGGTTTTCGGAGTATCCCACCTCCTTGCTCCACGGTGGCCTCGCGAACATCAATGGGGTACGTAGAGCATTCCGCCTCCTTGCTCTGCAGTGGGTTTGTGAATATTAATTGGCTCGTAGAGCCTCCCGCCTCCTTGCTCCGTGGTGGGCTCGTGAACGTCAATTGGATCATGGAGCCTCCCACCTCCTTGCTCTGCGGTGGGCTTGCGAATGTCAATTGGCTCACAGAGCCTCCCACCTCCTTGCTCCGCGGTGGTCGCGGGGCCATGGGGGCTCTGTGAATGGTCTTCATGAGTCATCCCCTTAATTCTTTTGTTTTTACTCCTTCATCCCCAATTTTGGCATAAAAAAATGCCCCCCCATCAGACATGGAGTTGAGGAGAAATCAAGGGTCAAAGTATTAGGGTTAATCACCAAAATCCCTTGGCGGTTTGCGATGATGTCTCACGAAGGAGTCTCGCAGAGCGGGGAAGTGTCAGGACAGATGAGCGAGCCGCGAAGCTCACTGTGGTTTAGATGTGCTGCGAAGCTCCGAAGATCGTCGCCTATAAATAGAGGAGATGACATCTCTTTTTTATTTTCTCTCCTTCGCAATTTTGGCATTTAGTGCTCTCGATTCGCGAAGCTCCACGTACTCCACGATTTCTCTCTGTGAATCGAGTCTTCTGCTCCTTGGTGCACAGCGAGTCTTTGACTCTGTGACAACACTTTATGATCTTGCGCTTGAAGGCCGAGCAGCGGTTGGCACATGTTCTTTGCGAATGAGCTCTGCGACATTGCTCTGCAAAAGGGATTCATGAACCGAACACAGGAAACACCAAAACTTCACACTGAATGGATCATCAGGAGGCTACCAGGGGGGTCCTTGTGATGATTCCCGAAGGGAGGAGATGGAAAATAGTTTGGGCTTAGGGAAGTTAGTTTGGATCCACTCTGACCATGGCTCATTGGTGGAGCTGCTATCGGAGAGCCAGAGGAACTACCCACTGTGTAAGAGGTTGCCTCTATATGGATTTGGGCTGAGGGATGACGTCTTCATCCCAGAAGGAAGTTGGGATGAGCCAACTTACTAGTTCCAGAGCACATCATTCCAGCGCCGATGGTTCAGGGCGGATGACGGCCATGCCCGGGAGGACTTCACACCCGTCATCACTGACTGCCTATACAATCACCTGAATAATGTGGATGAGAAGGAATTACAGCTAGAGACATATCCCCCTATATACCAAACAATATTGAAGGAATCCTTGAGGAACCTGGTGAAGGGATGGTCTGAGGAGTGGGACCTGTGCCGGGGCGGCAAAAAATCCTCGATGCCACAAGCCAGAGGGTGGCAGAGCTGAAACTTTCTTTTGATGGTGTTAATCCCTCCGTGGGAGGGATTGACCCTCGGGTATAGTAGTGATTACAAACCTTCAAACGTACTTTCATGCTTTGATTGTTTTATTCCAGATGCATGCACGTGTTCTGTTATTTGTATTGGTTTGTTGCATTCCCATCAAATTTGTGGAGCGCCCAATGATCATTCCCTAAGCTCACGTGGGTTGGGCCTGATGTGAGAAATAAGGGACGACCCCCTTATTACTCCATTCAAACATGGGAATGTAAATAAAGATTCATGTATCTCGGGGTTTGGATAACCGATTCATATTTTTGAAAATAAATGGGGGAGACCTGACCAGAGAATGAATCTCTTAGAACAATCATATTACCATTTTCCCAGTGTGCTCTTGTGCATAGACGGGGTAACGCCATGGGTGTTGGAATTAATATGAACATAGGGGAGTGGAACGTGTGAATCACGATACCCAAAACTCAAAACACTGTAGGGGTGTCATGATAATGAAGGATAACTGTTGACCGTGTTCGAAACACAATATTATAATTGCGTTAGCCTAAAATGGGGATAACAAATGAGGGCCTACCACTGACCATGTTTAAAACATGGGGCCTAACTCGAAATGTTATCCATTAGTCTTACGGAATGTTATCCCAGGGTAGTAGAAAATCCATAGGTCAAGAATCCATACTGTTAGGGGGTTCCTTCAAACATGAAAGGGGATGAGGGTCCAAATAAAAGAGAACTAAAAATTGTGGAGTCTGGAGTGATGAGTTGTTTGACTGGAATCCAACACTCCTGAATTTATGCCACCATGGTAGAGACACATTGGGTGGGTGCATTGGTCTGATCTGGGATCAAACATAATTCCAAATAGGACCTATCTGGTAAGGACCTGGAATGATCAGTAGTTTTACGTCATACCAATACGGATTATGGACACGTAGTTTAATGTCATACAGTGAGGAAAATGAACATAGTTTAAAGGTCATACTTCCTGGACCAAGATCAGGGCTGAGGGGCTAGAAGGGTTAATGACCCAGGGGTTGGGCCGAAGGCAGAATTCTTGGGCATCGCTACGTATCCCATAAGGATGAGAATCAAGCTAAACATAGTTCTGAGAGCACAATTTAATGTCCTGCAGGATGAGGAAGGGCATGGATACACCAGTACACATCCTACCAAAACTACTATGCCCATATGAGTCATACTCGATGTGGAAATTTCTTGACACAAGAAAGAACATGTTAGAGGAAAATGGATGCTGGGTGAATACAGTCCCAATGATACTGACCCATCCATGTAATGCACCTAGATTCACGAAGAAGTAAAGCCAAGTATGTCGTAATTCCACTTGAACAAAAGGAAGTGGAAATGTGTGAATCATGATGCTCGAGATCTGGACCACAATGATGGTGGCATGAAAATAGGGGATAACTATTGACCATGTTTGAAACACAGTATCCATATCACGTTATCCTCGAGTGGGGAGAGACAAATGAGGGTTGACCGCTGACGATGTTCGAAACATGGGACCTGTCAAAAATGTCATCCAAGATCTTTAGGGACATTGGCCCGAAATGGTAGGTGAGCTGAGGCTGCATGAGAGCAGGACATGAAGGGGGTCCCTTCGGATGTGGAAGAGGATGAGGATCTAAATAACATGCTCATGAAGCTTGGACATGGAATGAGGGGAATGTCCCCATGAAAATTCCACACTTCGGGCTCTTTGTCAAAATGCATCTGAGTATGACAATGAGACATATTAGATAGAGGGAGTCTAGTCCCTTCCCAAGGAGAAGGGTCCTAAGGTCGCACTCTTTCAAAATAAGGTCCTAGGGTGGACCATTAAGGGGGGATTGATTTAATGGAATGTTCTCAGGGTGGTGAAATAGCCAAACGTGATGCGCAATTCCCATGGGGAGATCTTAGTTTTGGGTCATATAACTCGGACCAAGCTATGAAAAGATGTGGGAAGAACACGGTGAAACTATTGAAAAACCCAACTTGAATGAGAACCTAAGAGGTAATCGTCACACCACATGTTCCCAAATGAGTTTGGGCCAAGGGGATGAAAAATAAAGGACATGATTTTTAGATTCCTGGGGCTGGACCTGGAGACAAAAATACTAGGACGTTCCTACATATCCCATGAGGATGGGAATTGAGCCATACGTAGTTCTGAAAGATGTCGTGCAGTTTAACATCTTTTGAAAAGCATGTAGTCTGGTCTTATTTTATGGTCATAGATCTTGGACCATAGATGGTTGGAACTAAGAGACAAATGACGATGTGATTACAAGACCCGACATGAATGAGGACATGGTCCGGATCACCGTGCGCTTTTTAGGGGAGGTTTCAGGTTAAGGTACCGAAAAAGTAAGTTAGGCTGGGCCCAAGGAAAAGTGCATGGGTGTTCCTATGTATCCCATGCGGGTGGGAATCAAGCTACACGTAGTTCTAAAAGGTCATGCAGGTCTGGACCTTGCACCAAAAGAAGCGGTATTTGATAGATCTTGTTTGTACTTTAGGATGAATGAGTGTTTTTTTTGTGTAGTGATGGACCTAGGATAGAAAGTCCATAAATCACCACAAAAATCAAACCGTGTGCAGGAATTGGAAAATGGTATGGTGTACGACCAATACCAAACATGATGCCTCCTTGAGTGAGGATATCACGGTGCAGTGCTATTTTTCGTCGTGCGACCAGGATGATAATGTCATAGTTTAAGGTCATGTTATGGGACCAACCATGAATTTTTAACGTCGTGCAGGATAGAAGCAATAGTTCAAAGTCCGGTGGGACTAAGAATCATAGTTTAAAGTCACATGGTTCTAACGTATATAGGGGATATGAAGTTCCAGAGGGGATGCACACGACGTGATAAAGCACACCCAACGTAAATGAGGATGAGGTCCTCAGCATACCAAATGTGATTTTGAGGAGGAAATCTCGGACCGAGGGTCCAAGAAATATTAGAGGATAAGAGGTAGGAGAAACTAGCTCTCAATTGAACTTGACCCAAAGACGATATGTCCGGGTATTCCTACGAATCCCATGAGAATGGGAATCAAGCTGTACATAGTTCTCAAAGGTTCCTTTTAATGTTGTGCGGGACAACATATAGTTTAATGTCAAGTGGGACAAGAATTAGGGGGGGAGTAACTCCTAGAAAGGGGTGTATGTGGTGAAGACAATGAAAACCTGACATGAATGAGGACATGGTACCATACCATGCCACGCTGTCCCATAAGAGTTAAATCCCCGAAGGTAGAACATAAGAGATAAATTAGTGGAACTCGATCTGGACCGAAATACAAGATGTCTAGGCGTTCTTACATATCCCATGGGAATGGGAATTAAGCTGTATGTAGTTCTAAAAGTGATATTAGTTTATGGTCCTAGAGATCAGACCATAGAAGAGTGAAATCCTTAAAAGTTATTGCAGAACTCAACCCAATCCCTAAGCCCACATGAGTCAAAATTGGTGTGGAAAATAATGGTGGAAAAGTTTTTTGCAATACCTGGAATGCACGCCAAAGGGAAATCAGTGTGGATCCCCAAATGATGCCTTTACCACAGCTCTTGTCCCCCTTACATGTAAATGTGCACTGAGGGATAGTGCCAATAGTGTCAAAATTACATTTGGATATTATGGGGTGGAAAATAATGTAAATCATGTAACCAACATTCAAGGCTTGAGGGGGTTGGCGTGACGATGGAGGATAACTATTGACCGTGTTCGAAACACAACATCCATATCACGTTATCCTGAAATGGGGACAAAAAAATGAGCGTTGACCGCTGAACATGTTCGCAATGTGGTACTTGTATCGATTTGTTGCCTAAAACCCTCGAGGATGTTGGTTCATAATGGTAGTAGAGCCCTTAGGCCTAGAATCCATGCCATTTGGGGTTCCCTTCGAGTGTGAAAGATTATGGAATCCCAAATGAAGGGGAACATGAAGCCTATAAGGTGGGTGATGTCGAGGTAAAATCCGACACTCCAGATGCTGAACCAAAATACTCTTGGGCACATTGGTGAATCACCGAATAGGGTTGAGGGGCTCAACTTGGGAGTGGCCGATTTGAAAAGATAATTATAGAACAAAGGGACAGAGAACTTCTCAGGAGAAAGAGGCACATGACGTGGTTGTTACAGAGGTAACATGAATAAGAATATAAGCCCACACAACACCATATATTCCTCTCATAAAAGAATTCAAGCCAAGGGGCCTAGATAACAGGGAGATCTCTAAGAGATGGGGTTGGACCCAAAGTTAAGACATTCAGGTGGTCCTACATATCCCATTATGATGGGAATCAAGCCAAGCGTAGTTCTAGAAAAGGGTTGATGCAAATAAGGGCCAGATACCCCAAACAAGGGAGGTGTACGACACAACGAGTAACCTGACGTGAATGAAAACATAATCCTGCACCACACCGTACAACCCTAAGTGAGAACTTGGGCTAGGGGCTCAAAAAGTCCAAGGGGCCTGAGGCTGGGCCTCATACAGAAAGTCCCAGCCAATTTTCAGTTTAAAGTTTTGCAGTGAGGATGAAGGTGATCTTAGTTTAGGGTCATAGATCTCGGACCGTATATGCCTAGTCTAATGTCATATATGTGGGATAGAAAGGGTGAACCATCGTGCTTATGGAAGACCATAAAGAAAAAACGATGATTGAAGACAATTATTGACCAGATTCGCAACACAGTATCCACCTTTGTGTGACCAAAATTTGGGGCAAGCAATTGAGTGTAGACCGTTGGCCATATTCGAAACACGGGAATTTCATCAACTTTTCACTCATAATCCTCAAGGGCGTTATCCCATAACGGTAGGAGATCCCTTAGTATGAGAATCCATGCCATTCGGGGGCCCTTTTGGATATAAAGAGTGACGGAAACCCAAATGACGGGTCATGCCGAGCATGGCAGGGCCTGTGTTCAGGGAACAAATGATAAATAAAGGAAGGGATATCTCAAGGGGATATCTGTGGCATGGAGAAATAGACCTACGTGAATGAGGACATGAGTCCACACCGCACCACACAATCCTAAATGATAACTTGGGTGAGGGGCCTGAAGGGGTCGAAGGACCCGAGGCTGGGCGTCCTGACCAACTGTAGCCATATGACCTCTTGTGCGGTTACCGCCTCATCACAACTCCTAAGCCCACATGAGTAGTACTCGGTGTGGGAAACAAGGAGTTTGATTCGGCTTTCCCTATTATATAAGGGTTTGATAGCTGGCATCGCCTGAAGGGAGTCGCAACTCAAAGATACAGTGGGCAGGATGAACCACCATACTCAATGTTTGAGATCTACAGGGGTGGTGACAACGACAAAGGATAGCTTCTGACCATGTTCGAAACACATCTTCCTTATAGTGTGACCTGACATGGGAAAAAAATGAGCATCAACCACTGACCATATTCACAACGCAGGACTTGTATCGATTTGTTTCTCAACATCCTCGAGGGCATTGGCCCGATGTTGTAGGAGAGCCCTTGGGTCGAACATCCATGCCAGTCGGGGGTCCTATTAGACGTGAAAGATGATGGAGTCCTAATCAAAGGAGTGGGTGAATCATAGCTGTGCCCATTCATTTTAATGTTAAGAAGGGTGGTGAGAGTGATGGACATCTCCAGGGAGCGGGATGTATGGCGGGATAGAGATGAGCTCGACGTGAATTGGGGAAAAATCCTATACCACCATATGTCCCGACCTGAGGGGGGATTCTGAAGTTCGGGCTCGGCCAACAGAAAAAATGTTCAGGCATTCCTACGTATCCCATGAGGATGGGAATCAATCCGTACATGGTTCTTAAGGGCCATGCAGTTTAACGTCGTGTGGTGAGGACGTGTGAGTATAGAAGAATGGGGAGGGGGCACATGGTGCGACCGTAGTAATCCTCACATTAGTGGGGATAAAGAAACCTTCACTACGCCATGTAAGAATCCTCTAAGAGGTCTACCCCCAGGGGGGTTAGTCAAAGACGAGAGTTTGGGGGATGGACTCAGGACCGAGAATCCAAGCATTCCTACGTATCCCATAAGGATGGGAATCAAGCCTTAAGTAGTTATGGAGGACCTATACAGTTGAACATCTTGGAGGATGATGACAAATTTAATGTTGTGGGGGACGAAGTTGTTTAGGGTAATGCAGGACCCAACAGTTTAGGGTCATGTAAGACCAGGCTGTTTAGGGTCATGCAGGACTAGGAAGTTTAGGGTCGTGCGAGACCAGGCAGTTTAGGGTCATGCAGGACCATCATGCAGTTTTGGGTCCTGCAAGACCATCTAGTTATAGTCATGCAGGACCATACAGTTTATGGTCATGTGGGACCCTGGACTCAAGCAAATTATTGCTTGAGGAACTTATCATTGGTGGGAGGATTTATATGCTCACCATCCATGGTCACCAGTGAGTACGCACCATTTGGGTAAACCCTATGAACAACGAATGGCCTTTCTCATTTGGGCTCCAACTTGGGTGGTTTCTTGCTAGGTATCATTGGTGTCTGGAGGGACAAAACCAGATCACCTTGCAGGAAAGAGTGGAGGCGAGCCTTTTTGTTGAAGGCTCTACTTATCTTATTTTTATGCCTTTCCAGATTGTGCAGGGCACGAAGCCTATTTTCATCAAGTGCTTCCAACTCGGCCAGGTGAATTTCACCTACTTTATCTAGAGCCTGCTGATTGTAGATCACTGTGCATAATGAAGGAAACTGAATCTCGATAGGCAGGATGACTTCTGTTCCATATACCGGGGAATATGGGGTCACCTGTGTGGAATTATGAGTCGTCGTCCAATAATCCCATAGGGCATTGGGGAGCTTGTCTGGATAACTATTCTTATTCGGACTAACTAGTTTCTACAAAATATTAAAGAGGGTCTTGTTGAATGCCTCTATCTATCCATTTGCCTATGCATGATAGCGGGAGGTATGGTTAGAGTGGACGTTGTACTTAGCATATAACTTCTTCATCTCAGCTACTCGGAAGTTGGTTCCGTTATCAGTGAGGACGGTGTGAGGGAATCCAAACTTATCAATGATATTGTATCTCACTACGTCAATGATAGAACAATCCTTGACGTCCTTGAGTGGAACTGCCTCTACCCACTTGGAAAAGAAATCCATAGCGGTCAAGATGAACTGACATTGGCGAGCTGTCGCCGACGGATATGGTCCCATGACATCCAGTCCCCAGACTGCGAAGGTCCAAGAGTACTTGGTAGTGTGGAGAGGCTCTGGAGGCCGATGCATAAATTTAGCATGAATTTGGCATACATGACATCTATTGGCGAACTCGATGAAATCACGGATCAGGGAGTGCCAAAAGTACCCTAGTCTCTGGATCTGGTGAGATAGATTTGGTCCGGTCTGATGGGAACCACAAGAACTGGTGTGAACCTCCTGAATGACCTAATAAATCTTGAATCCTTGGATGCAATGGAGGAGAACACCATCAGACCCATTCTTGTAGAGAATCTGCTCAAGACTAGGACCATCCTGGAGGTTAAACTGTAATGCATGGCTTCGAATTCGCTCGCGCTCAACCCGATCTACCAGTAGATTACCGTGTTGGAGGTATTCAACCTAGGGTATACTCCAATTGGGAGTCAGTTCAATCACTGCATCTGGGGGACTTGACATGGAGGCGTCGACGGTAAGATGGATTACCTATGGGATTTCATCGTCATCTAGAATGACGAGAGCAATGAATCTCTAATGCGCCACATGGATAATCAGGTCATCCTGTTTGGGATCTGCAAGTGATGTCGCTAAGTTTCCCAAAGCATCTGCTCGACCATTATGTGACCGAGTGACATGGGTAACCTCCATCCAAGAAGGGAACTGTGCCATTAGCTGGAGAGTGCATTCCAATAATGGTACAAGCTCTAGATTCCTGAAGACATAGTCATCGTTGATCTATTTGATGACTAGTTCATAATCCCCTTTCAAATACAGATGGGGAACGTCAATCTCGAGAGCCATCTCGAGGCTAGTGATGAGATCCTAATATTGTGCTTCATTGTTGGTGCAGACTTCTGACAACATGAATGAATATGGAAGAATGGTTTGCGTTGGGGTAATGAAGACGATACCCATGCCCAATCTGTTGTGTCTGGGGTCATTGATCCTTCTGCCGGTGGGGCTCTGGGAAGCACAATAAAAATGCATCTGCCAACATGGGATGGAATGATCTATTAAGAGGATTTACTCATTAGGAAAATCAAGATCCAGAGACTGGTCCACCAGGGTTGGATGAGAAATGAGGAAATCTTCCAATGCTTGACCCTTGATAGCCTTCTAAGGCATGAAACTGATGTCAAACTGCTGGAGGATCACCTCCCACCGTGCTAGTCGGTTTGTCAACATGGGACGACTCAGGATGTACTTCATCGGGTCTACTCGGGACAATAGCTGTACCTCGTGGTGATGAATTTAATGTCGTAACTTCTGTACTACGAATACGAGCACAAGACATCTTTTCTTGATGGGGGAGTATCTGGTATTTGTATCAAGGAGCATGGAGATGAGGTAGTAGAGTCTATTCTCTATCCCCTTATTGTTCTTCTAGGCGAGAAGGGTGGTGAGAGATCATTCTTGGGCGGTCACATAAAGGTCCAGTGGATTTCTGGAGACAGGTGGCATCAAGACCGGGGGCTAAAGCAGATACTGATTGATTTCCTCAAACGTGGTCTAGCACTCTTTGTCCCATTCGTAGGCGATGCCCTTCTTCATGAGCCAAGAAAAGGGCTTACACTTTCCAGCCAGATTCACAATGAATCAACATATGTAGGACAAGTGGCCTTGGAAGCCCCAAAGTTCCTAGATGTTGCTTGGGAAAGACATCTGACTGATGGCCTTGATCTTCTCCAGACCGATCTCGATGCCCTGATATCTGACAAAGAAGCCGAGGAACTTTCTGGAGGTGAACCCGAAGGCACACTTCAATGGGTTCATCTTCAGGTGGTGAGAACATAGGAAGCTGAAAACTTTCTCAAGGTCCTTGAGATGGTCTCAGAACTGGAAAGATTTGACCACCAGATTGTCCACGTAACATTCCACCAATGTTTCGAGTATTGTATTGAATATTCAATGCATGGCCCGCTGATAGGTGGCACCTGCATTTTTTATGCCGAAGAGCATGACTCGGTTAAAAAAAATACCTTGTGGGGCCCTGAAGGATGTAGACTCCTCATCCTCAGGGGAAATATGGATCTGATTATATCCAGAATACCTGTCCATGAAGGAAAGGGCTTGGAACCCAGCTATAGAATCAATCAACAACTCCGTCACTGGAAGGGAAAAATCATCCTTCAGGCATTGACGATTGAGGTCTCAGAAGTCGATGAAGACCCTTATCTGCCCATTCTTCTTCTTGAATGACACAATATCAGCTAGAAATTTGGGGTACTAGACCTCCTTAACAAAATTGGCTCTGATGATATTATCAACTTCGGTCTCGACCATGGCACCGTTAGAAGGGTGCATCTTTCTGGGAGGCTGTTTGAACCCGTGATGATTTGTCGGAAGACCGAGCCGGTGGACGACTACCTGAGGATCTAGTCCTGGCATCTCGTCAAAGATCTAGGAAAAAACATCATGATGCTATTTCAGGAAGTCTATGTATCGTTTTTTCTCCCTGAGGGACATGGAGGCACTGATTAATGCAGGTCTCGGATCTTCCACACTACTGAGGTTTACCTATACCAACTCATTGACCATGATTGAAATTACCTCTTTAAAAGCAGGGGGAGCATCCTCTAGGTCCTCTTATTCACTTATAGAGAAGGGATTCCCAATGGGAGGAGATTTATCTAAGTTGATAGTTCCCAAGGAGAGGCTGGTGCCAGCCTAAGCGGTAGTGGTCACTGCATCGGGAGATTCTGGTGCTGTCGAAACCATAACAATGATGGCTGTCGACCCGATCCCATCTGGTCTTCAGCCCAAGGGGCCAAGCTTGATAATATCAAATAAATAATGGCGCGTCATCTTGAGCTGGGTAATTACAGCTCGA
Source organism: Viscum album (assembly GCA_963277665.1). Classification (NCBI taxonomy): domain Eukaryota; kingdom Viridiplantae; phylum Streptophyta; class Magnoliopsida; order Santalales; family Viscaceae; genus Viscum; species Viscum album. Next base: position 329,565,470 of record OY728119.1, on the reverse strand, counting down.
CGGAACAAGAAAGTATAACATACTACCGTTGCCATGGGGAGGACATCCAACCTTATGGGAGTAGGGGGCTCAGGGATCAGCAAGGCCTAATTCGTATAAGAATACGAGGTGATCTTATGATGCCTCATAGATCTAGTAATGTGGTTCCCCCTTTTCCTAGAGAAAACAAAACATTTCCCTATATCATGGGTCTTGGCCTCCAACTGATGGATTGGGAAGACATAGGCATCATTCAGGCCTACCCAGTGGTCGGTCGTAGCCGTGATAGGCTCAAACACAGTTTCCTGAATATGTTTATCCTTACTCTTGTTATAACACCCCAAAAATTTTATGGTATGATTCTATTAAATACATTCTATTCATAGCCTAAATTGCATTATGAACTATGTCTTTTGTGAAATCAAAACATTATAGGAGAAACTTATAAGCTATCCATTAAACATAAATTTTCCACTTCTATGTTTTGAATCTTGAAAAACGGTCATCTAGAGTTGTGACCAGTAAGTCATTTAGAGTATGATAGAACCAACTTGATTTTTTGATGAATAGTAACATACCCTTATGAATAGTAAAATGAATAGTAATATGACATTTATAAATATTAAATAATGATAATATTTTATTTTCTTAAGGTAACAAGATAATGAGATCTTAATTAATTTTTTAATGTGATATAGAACTAATTATACCTTTAAAATTTTTATTTTTCTAATTAAATATGATTTTATTTAAAAATTAAATTAAAAATACATAGAAAATCATTTTCAAAAAATTTAGTTCATTTTTGAATTCTACACATCAAAAAACGGTTAGGGTGAAGTTTTGGGATTTTTCTAAAATACATGAATTTTTCATGAATAGTAAAAATACTATTTTGAGTTTTCGGTAGTTTAATGACATCATAATGATGTAATAATTAAATATAAAAGTATGGTCGACTTTTTTATAGTAAATTATTACATGAGGTGTCCCAAGTGGCTAAAACCATGGGAAAATACCATGGGAAAGCCCATGGTTTGGCAAAAACCACTAATGAGGTGTCCCTTTGAAATTATTAAAAAATTACCTCTTTTTTCTATAAATACCCACTCATCCATTCGTTTTATTTCATTCAAAATCCATAATCCTAGAATCTCTGGTGGTTTTACCTCTCTAGGAGTCCTCCAAAGGTGTCATTATGCCCCCAAGGTCCCATCCTTTAAGATCTAGGAGTTACTCTACAAGGTAAGAGAAACCTTCATTCTCTTCTTTTAGTCATCACTTATTTTATTTTATCTATTTGAATTTCCATTATCATATGTTGGGGTTTGATTTTATTTATTCTTATTACTTCCCTTTTGATTTCAATATGATGAGATACCCATTTTTTCTCATCATTTCATTTTATAAAATTTTAAGCGACGCCATTAGGCTGCAAAATTTTCATAAGGGATCTCTCAACTTTTCTTTTATTTTCAAGTTCATATCTTTTATTTTTTTCTTCTCACCTCATATTTCCAAATTACCATTATAAACTCTAGTGTCTTCTATATATTTTAATTATATCACATGAATAGAATAACGATCATCAGTATGCTTACTCCCCCCCTTTTTATTTTTATAAACGAAATCAACATCCATGAGGTTCCAATTTATAACCTTTGTGGACGACGAAGTTTTGTTATTCAATTTCTCCTTAATTAATGGTCATGAAACCATTTTAATTATTGAACCAGATAATAACATATTTATTTAATCTCATTAATGTTCTGGAATATTTACACACTCATAATATGGAATAATAATACAAAACATGTTCATTGTATACAAAACTGCCAAGCTAAATCCAAGCGTTTATAAAAAACATTCAACTAATGATTGATCCTCAAGTATATAACGTAGAATCATTATAAGATCATTTATATATCTTTAATTTTAATAATATTATATATTAACAATTCTGGATGTTTAACCACATTTCAAATGAATTTCTATTCATGAATGCAAGTAAATGTATCATAAAAACCAAGGAAGAAAATGCTTCCAAAACAGTAAAATTGAACCTCTTAAACGCTTTAAAAGGTCCATGAATGAACCTAATAAGGTTATAATAAATAAATTAAATGTATAAGAGGTTCTAGAATTATTAATTAATGGATCTAAATTTTATTATTCAGGTCATTAAAACAAACAAAGAACACACTAGAGCAAAAGGTAAGGGGTTTCTCATCTCACTTTTATTTCTGTGAGATTTTTCATTATTTTCCACTTATTTCTTGTATGTGGTATATGTGTACTTCCATTTGATATATAATAACATTATACTATTTATATTCATGTTATTCAAAGATTATTTTGAGGGTTATTAAGTTCTGGTCATACGATTCGACCGATTACATTATGGTAAGAGACTTTCTATCAACTATTATTTTGTTGTGACTAACTCTGTGTGGTGCACCTAATAATACTTATGTGGTGTCCCTAATTCCAATTTGAGATCAATTTTTACTTGAAATAATATTTATATCCATAATCTCATGTCATGTATATTGTTTTGTCAAAATTGTATACCATTTTACTTTTAGTGTTTATTTGGAAAGTTATTTTAATTATGGAAATATTAATGAATCTGTATACTCTACTCTATTCGGATATTGAAAAGGCATATTGCTCTTGTATTGAATCAATTTATAAATAATTATTTGGACTTGTAGTGGTGGGTGGGGCCCTCTATAACCCCTCGATGTATCGGTAGGTCTCATGAGACAAATCAGTTTGGTGACAAACCCTTTGAGTTTGTTTCCAAAAATCAGACGTGTTTCTACCCACAGAACTAAACCGTTTTAACAGTATTATGGTTTCATGTGATAGATACATGATGTTCAATTAATAATAATTTTCTTTATTCATTATCAGTTATTACTATCCATGAGGTTTTCACTATGATAAAATCTATGGATGCAATTTCACTCTCAGTTTATTAATGGCGTGAGTTTTTCATTTATTGACCATGCCATGTTGATTATGTCAAATTGTTTTCAATTCAATTATTATTGATTCATGATTATGCTATTTTTAACCCTTAATAAGAATTTAAGCTTACCCCTTTTATTTTTTACCCTCAACAAGTGATGAAGATAAGGTCATTTACTGAGTTCTCGTGGATGCTGTTTTTAGTTTTCTTTATGTATTGTATTTTGCAAACTTTTCCAATGTAATTTGAGAAACATATATGCATCTAGTTTCTTAAAGACTACTAAACTGATCATTCCTTCAATATTTTCATTCCATCTAACCATTCCAATATCACAAGTAATGCACTGGCTTCAGCCTAGAGGGTTCGGGGTGTTACAGTTTGTATCATAGGAAGTTTAGTAGAAAACTTGGAAACTAGAGTAGGAAAAGTATAGCAGGGGACAAAGCCCTAAGGTAGTATTTTAGGATAAAACATAAAAGAACATCCTGGTATTTTGGTAACAAATATATTATGTGGATCTTTTAAGCAATATGTCTCTTTCTGGATACGAGAAGGTAGAGGCGGCTCTGGCATAGATGTATTTAGGTGTAAAACTCAAAAACACTTCTTTGAGATAGAATCAAATGGGAACCGGTGCATGACATCAGGCCTTGCTGCACTCTTGGTTACGACACTCTTGGGAGATATGCTTATGATAATTCACATTTTCTTTACAAGCCATTATGATGGATTTTAATGTAATTTTTTCCTCAGAGGAACCATGTTTATAAGATTATCTATGCATAGAATTTCAATCTATGTTGAGTTATTTTCTATTTGAGATTCATAAACTAATCTAGTGTATCTCATTATTTATAAATGACGTCTAATGGAAGAAAGAGAATCAATACTCGTGGGAAAGGTAGGGATATCCCTACTGAGCAAGTCAACACAGCCAACGTTGGAGCAGATCAGATCATGACCACATTGGGAAAAATTACTCAAATTATAACGAATAACCATTCCACACCTGTGTTGGATCATTTTATACAGCAGGAGCCCCCATCTTTTAGTAGGACTACTAATCCAGTGGTTGTTGAGCAATGGATAAAGTCCCTTGAAAATATATTCATGGAATTAAGATGCAATGAAAATGAAAAAGTAGTACTGGTAGTATATTGTCTTAAGGGTGACGCTGATCAATGGTGGTCCTTGATTCAGAATACCATGGAGGAAGAAGAAATAGAATATATGGAATGGAGGACTTTTAAGGAAATATTCTTCCAAAAATATTTCCCTCATGAGCAACGAACTGAGATTTAGTGGAAATTACTTAGCTTAAAACAAAGGGAATAAGACAGTGTTTCAGAGTATGAGGCTACTTTCACAAGGCTGGCTAGGTATGCCATGGATTACGTACGTGACTCAGAAGAAAATATTGATCATTTCTTTGAAGGTATTAAGCCAAGTCTTCAAAGGGAATTATATTCTCAATAATTTTCATCATATGATGAAATTGTATCAAGTTCCATTAAAACAGAGAGAGAATTTTCTAGATCAAATCTTTTCAAAGGAAACCAAGATATGAATCGGTACTCTAATAACAAAGGAAAGGTAGAAGCACCAAATAAGAGTGAGGGAACAAAGCTATTCCCATTATGTGAGAACTGTGGAAAGAATCATCTCGGGAAATGCTTGAAAGGCATGGGAGTCTGCTATAACTGCGGATAAAAGGGTCATAAATCTGATGAATGTAAGGGGAAGAAACAATTCAATGATATTCAATTCTAAAATTGTAGAGATATGGGACACTATGAAAGTGAGTTTCTTAAGCGCCAAGGAAACATGCCTCAGAAAAATCCAAGAGAATAAGGGAGAGCCTATACGATTACAACCGTAGAGGTTGGAATTCCTAATGACGTGGTGGCAGGTACTTTAATTGTTTCCTCATACTTAGCCAACACTTTATTTGATTCTGGATCATTGCATTCATTTATATCTTCCTAGTTTTCCAAGAAAATTAGATATGTACAATTTGATTTAGTAAAGGAGTTGTCAGTCAAAACTCCCAGGGGATGTATCATTGCAACAAAGGCATGCCGACTAGTCCCGCTCTGGACACCAAAACGTGCTTTAGTTTCTAACCTTATCATAATAACAATGACTGAATTTTATATAATTCTTGGTATGGATTGGCTGTCAAATTATGATGTGAAGTTTTATTGTAAGAAGAAAGAAGCTACAATTTGTGAAAATTGTTTATAATCCCTTGTCTTTAGGGAAGAAACTTCGCCACTTGATTCTTATCTAGAACCACCCCTAGTAGCTCTACTCAATTAAATACTTAGAGAGGAATATAAAACAATATCTATGGGTGAAAAAATAAATATTAAAATTTAAGATGTGCACATAGTGCAAGAGTACATTGATGTATTTCCAGAGGATTTACCTGGACATCCTCTAGAGCTGTAAGTTGAGTTCTCTATTGATTTAATTCCTAATGGAAGACCTATATCAAAGACTCCCAATAGAATGGAAACTATGGAATTAGTAGATCTAAAGAAACAACTAGAGGATTTGAGTGAAAAAGGATTTATTTGACCTAGTGTTTCTCCATGGGGAGCCCCTATCCTCTTTGTCAAGAAGAAAGATGGATCCATGTGGCTTTGCATTGATTATAGGGAAATCAATGCTATTACAATAAAGAATAAATATCCTCTGCCCCAGATTGATGATTTATTTGATCAACTTCATAGAGCTAAATACTTTTCAAATATTGACCTTCAATCCGAATATCATCAGTTGCGTGTGAGGAAGGAAGATATTCCTAAGACAACATTTCAGACCAGGTATAGGGCATTACGAATTTACAGGGATGCCTTTTTGACTAACAAATGCACACTCTATTTTCATGGATTTAATGAATAGATTTTTCAAGGAATATCTTGATAACTTTGTTGTGTTATTCATCGATGATATCCTCATACACTCAAACAACTATGAAGACTATGAGAATCACTTACGTGTTATTCTGAGAACTCTTAGAAGAAATAAATTATATGGGATGTTTAACAAGTGTGAATTCTGGATTCAATCAGTTTCTTTTCTGGGCCATATTGTCTCTAAGGATGGAACCCTAGTAGTTCCTGCAAAGACAAAGGCAATCCAAGATTGTCCCTCACCAACAAACATAACTGAGGTACACAGTTTTATTGGATTAGCAGGTTACTATCAACATTTCATTCAGAATTTCACCTGACTGGCTAAGACGCTAACCAAGCTCAAACGTAAAGGAGTTAAGTTTTTGTGGAAAAAAGAGTCTACATAATGCTTCTAATAATTGAAAATATTATTGGTCAATGCTCCAATTTTGACTTTTCCAGCTATAAGTGATGGACTTTTGATATATAGCGATGCATAAAAGAATGGGTTGGGTTGCATCCTTATGAAAAACGATAATGTTATTGCCTATGCATCAAGATAGTTTAATACCCATGAGAAAAATTATCCAACTCATGATCTTGAGTTAGTATCCTTAATCTTTGCTCTAAAAATATTGAGACATTATATCTACAGAGAAAGATGTGAGATTAATATGGACCACAAGAGTTTGAAATAAATTTTCACCCAAAAATAACTCAACATGAGGCAAAGGAGATGGATTGAGTTACTCAAATATTACAATTGTTCAATACACTACCACCCAAGAAAGGCGAATAAGGTGGAAGATGCATTATGTAGGAAGGATCATGGACTTTTTACTCAAATGAGGATTGAGAGAGATCCTATATTTTTAGATCTACTAAATATGTATATGGTAATTGTTAAGGAAAGGGAAACATCTTTCCTCTTTCAAATGATTGATAAACAATCTCTATTAGAGAAGATAGAAAGCTCTCAATCTGATGATGAGAATCTGAGTAAGAAAATTAATGGTGTCAAGGATGGGTGACTGGCTGACTTCGTGTATGAAGAAGGAGTTTCAAAATTTGGGAAGAGGTTATGTGTTCCATCAGTACCTGAGATAAAAATAGAACTATTTGAAAATTACCATAGCTCAAATTTTTATATACACTCGGGTATCACCAAGATTTATAGAGATCTGAAGAAATATTTTTGGTGGGATAATATGAAGAGAGAAATTGCTGACTACATGTCAAGGTGTCTAGTTTGTCAACAAGTGAAGGCAGAGAACAACATCCCAAAGGGGTGATGCAATTTTTACCTATTCTTATGTGGAAGTGGGATAAAATTACGATGGATTTTATCACCGGACTACCGAGGACACCTAGAAGGAATGATGTAATATGGGTAATTGTTGATCGTCTCACAAAATCAGCACATTTCCTTCCTATAAGAGAGGACTTACCACTTGAGCGCCTGGAAAGACTGTATATTAATGAAGTTATAAGAATTCACGGTGCACCTCTATCAATTGTATCTGATCGAGATCCCCAATTTACATCAAAATTATTTAAAAGTATCCAGAAATCTTTGAATACTGAGCTTCGTATGAGTACTGCTTATCACCCCCAAACTAACGGACAGTCTAAAAGGACTATTCAAACTCTAGAAGACATACTGAGGTCAGGATCTCTTGACTTCCAAGGTATGTGGGATCAATACTTGCCTTTGGTGGAATTTTATTACAAAAATAGTTTCCATTCTAGTATTCAAATGGCCCAATATGAAGCATTATATGGAAAGAGATGTTGAACACCAACTTGTTGGGATGAAGTTGGTGAGAGGAAACTTATAGGCCCCGAACTTATTGAAGAGACCATGAAAATGGTGAAGAAAATACAAGCCCATATTAAAGCAGCCCAAAGTAGGCAGGAGATTTATGCTAACAACCGAATAAAGGACTTGTAATTACAAGTGGGAGATCATGTATTTCTGAAAGTATCTCTATGGAAGGGTGTCTTGAGGTTCGGTAAGAAAGGGAAATTGATCCCCAGGTATATCAGACCATTTGAAATTCTGTAAAGAATCGGAGCTATAGCTTATCGTTTAGCAATGCCGCCAAATCTCTCCAGAGTTCATGATGTGTTCCGCGTATCATTGTTAAAAAATACATTCCAGACCCAACGCATGTACTCACATATGAAGAAATAGAACTGGAACCAGATTTTTCATACTGTGAAAATCCTATTAGGATTCTTAACATAAGGGAGTAGGTATTGAGAAATTGAACAAATCGTCTAGTAAAGGTTCTTTGGAGAATCCAAAATATAGAGGAAGCAACCTGGGAACCAGAGGATTTCATGAAGAATAACCACCCACATTTTTTGGTGGGATTTATACATAAAATTTCGAGGACGAAATTTCTGAAGGAGGGAATAATATAACACCCCAAACATTTTATGGTACGCTTCTATTAAATACATTCTATTCATAGCCTATATTTCATGAAGCACTATGTCTTTTTTGAAATCAAAACATTATAGGAGAAACTTATAATCTATCAATTAAACATATATTTTCCACTTCTATGTTTTGAATTTCGAAAAATAGTCATCTAGAGTTGTGACCAGTAAGTCATTTGGAGTCTGATAGAACCAAATTGATTTTTGATGAATAGTAACATACCCTTATGAATAGTGAAATGAATAGAAATATGACATTTATAAATAGTAAATAATGATAATATTTTATTTTCTTAAGGTAATAAGATAATGAGGTCTTAATTAATTTTTCAATGTGATATATAACTAATTATACCGTTAAAATTGTTATTTTTCGAATTAACTATGATTTTATTTAACAATTAAATTAAATATAATTAGATTTTTTTTAAAAAATGGAGTTCATTTTTGAATTATACATGTCGAAAAATGGTTAGGGTGAATTTTTGGGATTTTTCTAAAATACATGAATTTTTCATGAATAGTAAAAATACAGTTTTGAGTTTTTGGTAGTTTAATGACATCATACTGATATAATAATTAAATATAAAATTATGGTAGATTTGTGTATAGTAACTTATGACATGAGTTGTCCCAAGTGGCTAAAACCATGGGCAAATACCATGGGCAAACCCATGGTTTGGCAAAAACCACTAATGAGGTGTCCCTTTGAAATTATTAAAAAATTACCTCTCTTTTTCTATAAATACCCACTCATCCATTAGTTTTATTTCATTCCAAATCCCTCATCCTCAAATATCTCGTTATTTTACCTCTCTAGGAGTCCTCCCAAGGTGTCATTAAACCCACAAGATCCCATCTTTCAAGATCTTGGAGTTACTCTACAAGGTAAGGGAATCCTTCATTCTCTTCTTTTAGTCGTCACTTCTTTTATGTTACATATTTGAATTTCCATTATCATATGTCGGGGTTTGATTTTATTTATTCTTATTAATTCAATTTTGATTTCAATATGATGAGATACCCTTTTGTTCTCATCATCTTATTTTATAAAATTTTAAGCGATGTCGTTAGGCTGCAGCATTTTCATAAGGGATCTCTCAACTTTTCTTTTATTTTCAAGTTCATTTCTTTTCTTTTTCTTTTCTCACATAATATTTCCAAATGACCATGATAAACTCCCATATCATCCATATACTGTAATTATATCATGTGAATGGAATAATCATCATAAGTATTCTTACTCCCCCATGTTTATTTTTAGAAATGAAATCAATATCCATGAGGTTCCAATTTATAACCATTATGGATGACGGAGTTTTGTTCTTCACTTTATCATTAATTACTAGTCATGAAACTATTTTAATGGTTTAAATAGATAATAATATATTTATTTCATCTCATTAATGTTCTGTAATCTTTACAAACTCATAATATGGAATAATAATACAAAACAAGTTCATTGTATACAAAACTGCCAGGCTAAATCCAAGTGTTTATCAAAAAATTTCAACTAATGATTCATCCTAAAGTATATAACCTAGAATCATTATAAGAACATTTATATCTCTTTAATGTCACAAATAATATATATTAATAATTCTGTATGTTTAACCATATTTCAAATGAACTTCCATTCATGAATGCAAGTAAACGTAATAAAAACCGAGGAAGAAAATGCTTCCAAAACAATAAAATTGAACCTCTTAAACCCATTAAAAGGGACATGAATGAACCTAATAAGGTTATAATAAATAAATTATATTTATAAAATGTTCTGGAATTATTAATTAATGGATCTAAATTTTATTATTCAGGTCATTAAAACAAACGAAGAACACACTAGAGAAAAAGGTAAGGGGTTTCTCATCTCACTTTCATTTCTGTGAGATTTTTCATCATTCAACACTTATTTCTTGTATGTGGTATATGTGTACTGAAATTTGATATATAATAACATGATACTAATTATATTCATGTTATTAAAATATTCTTTTGAGGGTTATTAAGTTCTGGTCATATGATTCGACCGATTACATTGTGGTAAGAGACTTTGTCTCAACTACTATTTTGTTGTGACTAACTTTGTGTGGTGAACCTAATAATTCTTATGTGGTGTACCTACTTCCCATTTGAGATAAATTTTCATTTGAAATAATATTTATATTCATAATCTCATGTCAATTGATATGTTTTTTGTCTAAACTGTATAACATTTTACTTGCGGTGTTTATTTGGAAAGTTATTTTAATTATGGAAATATTGATGAATCCGTATACTCTACTCTATAAGAATATTGAAAAGGCATATTTCTCTTATATTTAATCAATGTATAAATAATTCTTTGGTCATGCAGTGACAGGTCAGGCCCGCTATAACCCCTTGATGCATCGGTAGGTCTCATGAGACAAATCAGTTTGGTGACAAACCCTTCAAGTTTGTTTCCAAAAATCAGATGGGTTTCTACCCACAGAACTAAACCGTTTTAATGGTATTAAGGTTTCATGTGCCAAATATATGACATCCAATTAATAATAATTCTATTTATTCATTATCAGTTATTACTATCAATGAGGTTTTTACTATGAAAAAATCTATGGATGCAGTTTCATTATCAGTTTATTAATGGCGTGAGTTTTTCACTTATTCACCATGCTATGTTGATTATGTCAAATTGTTTACAATTTAGTTATTATTGATTCATGATTCCGCTATTTTTAACCCTTAATAAGCGTTTGAGCTCACCCCTTTTATTGTTTACCCTCAACAAGTGATGAAGAGAAGGTCATTTACTGAGTTCTCCTGGATGCAGTTTTTAGTTTTCTTTATATATTGTATTTTGTAAACTTTTCCAATGTAATTTGAGAAACATTTATGAATCTAGTTTCTTCAAGAATACTAAATTGATCATTTCTTCAGGATTTTCATTCCTTATAACCATTCCAATATCACAAGTAAATCACCGACTCCAGCCTAGAGGGGTCGGGGTGTTACACTTGTAATAGGCAACATTCAGATAGCCAGCTTCACAAGAGGAGAAAGAAGATGCGCCACCTTGTAGTACGCCCACTCGACCATTAAGAGAGTACTTGAGGCACTGGTGATACTATGAGGGGACCGCCGCGTGTAGGTTGAGCCACGAACTTCCCATCAATGCATTATACGTAGTGTCCTGGGAGACAACCATAAACTTGGTGCTGACAAATAGGCCTTTGAAATGGGTATTCAAATCAATATTACCGACCGGGGTCTTCTCTTTCCTATCATAACCTTGGATTTTCAGGTTAGAGGGAGTCAAGTCATCCTTGGACAACCCTAGTTTCCACAGTGTATGTGTTGGGATAAGGTTGATCCCAGAGCCCATATCGACGAGGAAACAATGAACTTCTACACTCTTGAACTGGATAGTGATATAAAATGGGTGAATATTCCCCTGTATATTAGAACCTTCATCTTATTTGGAGAATGAGATGATGGAATGTCATTCAGGATTCTTGATTACCTTAACGTGAAAGGCCTATGCAGCTGCTACCTCCTTCTCAAATTGAAGGTGGATTCTTAAAGCTTCAGTGAGGGACTCACGCATATCTACCGATAGGAGGACCTAGAGGATTGAAATCCTTGCTGGGATGCTGGAAAGGTGCTTGAGAACATCATACTTCTGCACCAGGCATGAACTTCTACTTGCAAGAGGTCGCTCCAAGACAGGAGGCATGGAGGGCCCTGCCGGCTAGACCGGTGACTGACTGGTGCTGGGCATATCCCGCTTCCCACTAGTCAAAGCCCACCGAGTGGCTACCAGATGAGGTCCAGGAAACTGAGACTAGCCTGTAGCAGGTCGTGGCTGGTCGCAGCATGGTCGAGGTGGCTCTCCCTGATCCAGTAGCACAAACGGTGGTGGAGGTGGACCTGATGACACCAGATGAGGAGGCTGTGTGTGATGAGATCTGCATTAGGCCTGCTGTCTAGTCTCAGTGGAATTTACATGCTATATGGAGGTTCTAATTGATGTACCTTGATGACCCATGTAGAGACCTCGATCCCCGGGTGCCTTATGAGACATGATATACTAACATTTCATCACAACATTTAAAAATAATATATCACGTCCCATTACTACAGAAGATCACGAGGCTCAGGATTCTGGGAAACCAGCTGCTTCTGATAAACTTCATTAGTACAAACCATGCCTGAAAATTTTAAAACAAAAACGTAGGGTGGGAAAATATGCCCAGTAAGGGGTTTTACAAACTTTTTAAGTAAACTCTTTCTCAAAGCAATCATTTTGAATAAAATAAAACACTTTACTAAAACAAATCATTGTCTTTTCTTAAAACATGAAAATCCTACATTTTTGAAAACCACTTGCACAGAGAAGAAGTACGTACTTAAAATAAGATTAAAAGAAGACATGAATCAGAGAGTGCCAGCATGTGAAGAATAGATGATGCATAACTTACAAACAAAATTATTTCAGTTCTAATAGATTGAGTGTAAGCAGGGAAGACATTCATACCGTGATACATTGGCATATAAGGTTCTTATAATAGTGTACCACATATGTTGAGTTCTTATTTCATAAATTCATTCTCATAGTCAAGGGAATTTTCAACTAGGGGATGTCTTGTTTGTTGGAAAAACCCTTGGTTGACCATTTATCATCACGTGCAGAGGGAATGTATAATGTCGGACTTTGTCCAGACCTTGTGTCATGACCTTAAAACATAACTTAGTACAGGTCAAGGCAAACCGCCAATCCTGTTCCCCATAGTAGCACAAGCCAAGGATAACTTCCAAGACCGTCGCACATAAAAGCACAAGCCAAGGATAACCGCCAAGGCCGTCGCACATAAAATCACAAGCCAAGGCTAACCGCCAAGACCGTCACACATAAAAGCACAAGCCAAGGCTAACTGCCAAGACCGTCTCACATAACGTCTCATGAGACTCTTACTTTACCCAATTCATTGGAGCGCTATATAATTCCCGACACACCCATCCATAAACAATTAAGTCCAAAACATCCCTCACATATCTTGACATGGTCTTTCTTTCATGGGGTTTCATTCATACATTCTTAATCAAACCCCATTTTACATGCGTTTTCATAGTCAGGAAGATAGTTCAATCATTAATAAAATTAAGACGTACGTTCTGAAAAATCCGTACACATAAGAAATTAACTTAACAATTGAAAATATGGGTTTTAAGGAAATGGACATGAACACCTTAACATTCTAAAGCATCATAATACCAAGTTAAAAACAAGGCCGTTCATAACAAATACACATACTGGTAAATGGGTATTGTGGATGTTTTTTTAAAACTGTGTGAATATACATATATTTATACAGTTAGGGATATAAAGTGTGAAATTAGGTCCATCTTGGGAAGTCATGTGTATATGTATGCAAACTGTATGAACATATATATAGTTTTGTAAAATCTCATTTGCACTTTAAAATAACATGACCTTTCCTTTGAAAAGTTTTCAATCATCATAAGAAGAACTTGTATTAGAAGACAACATATTGATACAAGGTTATATATACCTATATGTATATATATAAATTTAGGTGAGTATATACTTGTGCATGGGTTTACCAAATTAAACCATACTGAAATAATATTTCTCATGTTATACATTAAACAAAATTAATGTTTGGTAAAACCTAATGGATTTCTTTTACATGAAGAAGAAAAAAAATGAATGTGAACATAGTTTTCATAAAACCCTTATTGGCATAAAAGAAATAACCTTTGCTACAACCGAATAAATTCATAAGTAAGAGTATATATATTTATACACAAGGTATATACAGGTAAATGCACACATTAAAACCGAAATAAAACATAACCCAAGAAAAACTTCCCTCATCCCGGTTGAATCTTGGAAGAGAAGAGAAGTTATGACCAGTTCTTAAGATCCTTTAATATGTTTATATACACATGTGTATAAAGTGTATATAACCGTATTTTTCCACCCAAACAGATGAAATTTGAAAACAGGAAGGTCACCCTTACTTGGTTCGATTCTAGGAAGGGGAAAGAGGGTATGAATCGGTTCATATGATCTTGTATACATATCATTACAAATTTATATAAAAAGTGTATATACATGTATATAAACATTGTAGTTGAAGGGAAACAAGACATAGGTATTTCCCTTATGCCGGTTTTTGGGACTCCATAAAGAAGCGGATCAGAACATTTATCAAAGTTATGAATATATGTATAAACAAGGTGTATATACATATAAGTTTATATATAAACATATGTATAAATATATATACCGAAGATAAAATAAATAAAACAAGGCTTGTCCCTTACCCACGGTTGAAGAGGAGAAGAAGGAGAAGCAGGCGATGTCGGACTGGTGGTCGGAGATCCAAGAAACCGGGTGCAAAAACTCCCCTTGCCTTCGGTGCAAACCGAGGTTTAAAAAAAATAGAGGACTCTTCAATCGAGGAGACGTCGACCTGGTATCTGAGGCCAACCAATAACTAGGCGGTGCCGACTTTGTGGAAAGAGGGGTGTCCACTGTCGGCTTAGGCGGAGTAAAAGAAGGCCTATCCTACTGGTTCGGCATGCGCGCGAGGAAGAAGAAGCCGTGTGGAGAGAGAGAGACACGAAAAGGATTGGACGGCCAGGATTAAATGCGGATCGATCTAATGGCTTATATACGGTGCGACATTAAAAAGAATGGATGGACGTGATCAGAGGGGGAGGATCGGACGTCTAAGCACAACGCGATGTTTAAAAAAAACGACTTTCGTTTTTAACGTTCTAACATAATATATATATATTTTTCTCTTTATTTTATTCATTTATTAAACTTATTATAAAATCATTATTATTAATATAACCTTATTATTAAACTATTATTATTATCTTTAAGTCAAAGGTTATTAATACACCTATATATTAAACTATTAATCCCCTATTTAAGTCATAAAATATATTATTATTTTCCTTAAAAAAACAATTATATTAATTTATAATTACATGTAAAGATTTGAATACATTTGTTATTAAAAAATTTGGCTGCTTAATCCCATATTTAACATAATTTCAAAAACATAAATTCATATAACATTACCAATTATTTTAATGTTTTACAATCATTTTATTATCTTCATTGTTTTTAAAGTAATAAGAGTATTTGTGTAAGAATTAACATAAAGACGCAAAATTTGTAATGTAAATAAAACCATAATTTGACATAGTTTCAAAACTGTTAATGAAAAGGTCAAATTATAAATATTTGCATTATTATTATTAATTATATTTAATTTAGAGATAAGTATAATAAATTTAATTTAAAGTTTGACGCAACATATATAACTCAAGAGTTTTAGTGCATACTTTCTTAAACAAAATAAAAACCCATCAGATTCAACATAATTACAAAATAATTGTTTAATTTCTCAAGTTAAAAATGTGTATAGTAAATAGTGGAAAAAAATAATATTTATTTTCACCATTTTGAAACACAAAATATAATTCTCCTTTTGGGAAAACAAGCAATAAATAAATTATATTATTATTGATGTCACTCTTTAAATATTAAAGCAAATAACGTAATTAAATTTTTTGAACCTTTTGAAGGTAAACAACTCTTATCTTCAACGGTCCACTTGAAAATTAAAACATTGGAGGATAAGAGGATCATGGGAGAGCCAATGACTATATTTATAGCCGTTAGTGTCTAACGGCCAGGTAAGTTTTCTATAAAAAGCCTGGTCTCAGGGTATCCCTCACTCAAGGCGACTGAAGCAGAAAAAGAGGAGATGGTTCGTGTTATTCCATTAGTGCTCAGTACGGCTGCGGTGGCTTCGGACATCCTTATGTTTATTCTGATGGATTCCAAAGACCCTTACCGCCTTCTTGGTGTCCTTGTGGTTTTAAGCGGTCTCCCTATAATTGTAATCGGGTTTTTAATTGGGATTTTTGGTTAGCTAAACTTCTTTGTTTGATCAGTGTGAGTTGTAGTCACCAAGATGTAACTAATTTGAATAAAAGAGCCTTTTCATTCATTTTGATGTGTTTTCTCTATTTTATTATTATTATTATTTTATAAGATGATTGTTTGTTCAATTAATGGATGACATTGTAAAATAAACTTGTCATTACTCAAAACACAGTTTCTTGGGTCGTTACATTATTTCCCCCTTCAAAGAATTGTGTCCTCGCAATTCTATTCATAAAAAGAAAAACAGAAACCCCAGACGTACAATACTACCGAAACAGAGGATCTGGCTCGGTTAACGGAATACCAAAGTTGGCACATAGTTCTTCCATTTCCCTAGCCCAGATGCACTTTGAGCAGTACGTCTTGAACTCCTGCTCATGTGTACTGCACACAGGCTTCCAAAGGGAGGCCCGTACGGTGAAAAGCTCGGAAATGTCCGAGTAGATAAATTCCCTGATAACTCTCCGGGCTACATCATGCTCGAGGTAATCGAGAGGAATGATGCGATTGAGGAGACTGAAATTTAAGACCTAGAGCATATATGCTACACTAAGCTGGCCATCCTGGGCAACTATGGGGAAGCATGCTCTGGAAGAGAAGTTTTTCACCAGAGTAAAACACTGAAAGAGACCCTCAAAATATCTTCCCCTTCACCTATAGCAGGGATGTTGAGCAGTGGCGATGAGATGAAAAACACGATCATCCTCTTGACACGAACGAAGAATCTCAGGACCATTCGCTAAATCGAGCAGACGTTGGCAAGACCCTCACAGGTGGAGAAAGGATGGATAATCCACCATGCATGTCCTGATCATAATAACCTCTACTAGATCATCGGGTAGTGATGAGATGTTCGTTTGACCAGCCATCTGAAAAAAACATTCGATAGAAAACTCTTAACAACACTGATAAGGTATAGGCAGGAAAGGGAATATGAAACTTTTATTTATGCAAAAGTTTACATAACAAAGCCTGAGTTTACTAAACGAATACCACAAAGAAGGAAAAAATCCCTAACTCTTCAAACCACACACAAGCTGAACAGATGGGGTCAAAATCATGGGAACATCTATGGCGCCTTCTGAGTTTAGCATGAGGGGTATGGAGTTGGGAAACATCATTATACACCTCTTGCCTAAGAGACAATTGGGTGGACTCATCTTCCAACACCCCAAAGTCCATTAACTAGCCCCAGAAGCCGTAGTGCAAAATTTGGCACAGGTAAGCCGCTCGGAGGTCTCCGGCAGCAGCAGCTTCTTGAAAGGGTTTATCAAGCATCATGCCAAATTCTTCGCCAGTCATGAACACTCGGAAGAGTCCCTCGTGGTACCTTCCCCGACGTGCATAAGAGGGAAAATTGGGTCATCATCATTAGGAGATAATCCATCCCCAATCACCGGTGAAGACTAAGCACCCTAGGTGAGTTTGACATGTCATACAGGTACTTACATGACATGCGAATTTGGGCGTAATTTAGAAAGTTCTCACGGCTAGCTAGAGATACAATGTTCTCTAGAGCCTTAGTGGGAAGTGACAGTAGGTTGGTAGGTACATTTTCATCAGCCATCGGAAAGTCATAACATTTTTACTTAGTCAATCATAGTAATACATTCATACCACCTAGTTTTCCAGAGTTGCCTGAACCCATCCTCTGATACCAACTGTAGAGACCCCGATCCCCGGGTGCCTTATGAGACATGATATACTAACATTTCATCACAACATTTACAAATAATATATCATGTCCCATTACTACAGAAGATCACGAGGCTCAGGATTCTGGGAAACCAGCTGCTTCGGATAAACTTTATTAGTACAAACCATGCCTGAAAAATTTAAAACAAAAATGTAGGGTGAGCAAATATGCCCAGTAAGGGGTTTTAAAAACGTTTTAAGAAAACTCTTTCTCAAAGAAGTCATTTTGAATAAAATAAAACACTTCACTAAAACAAAGCATTGTCTTTTCTTAAAATATGAAAATCCTACATTTTTGAAAACCACTTGCACAGAGAAGAAGTACGTACTTAAAATAAGCTTAAAAGAAGACATGAATCAAAGAGCGCAAGCATGTGAAGAATAGAAGATGCATAACTTACAACCAAAATTATTTCAGTTCTAAAAGATTGAGTTTAAGTAGGGAAGACATTCATACCGTGATACATTGACATATAAGGTTATTATAATAGAATACCACATGTGTTGAGTTCTTATTTCATAAATTCATTCTCATAGTCAAGGGAATTTTCAACTAGGGGATGTCTTGTTAGTTAGACTAACCCCTGGTTGACCATTTATCATCACGTGTAGAGGGAATGTATAATGTCGGACTTTGTCAAGACCTTGTGTCATGACCTTAAAACATAACTTAGTACGGGTCAAGGCAAACCGCCAATCCCGTTTCCCATAGTAGCACAAGCCAAGGATAACTTCCAAGACTGTCGCACATAAAAGCACAAGCCAAGGCTAACCGCCAAGGCCGTCGCACATAAAAGCACAAGCCAAGGCTAACCGCCAAGACCGTCGCACATAAAATCACAAGCCAAGGATAACCTCCAAGACCGTCGCACATAACGTCTCATGAGACTCTTACTTTACCCAATGCATTGGAGCGCTATATAATTCTGGGTGCACCCGTCCATAAACACTTAAGTCCAAAACATCCCTCACATATTTTGACATGGTATTTATTTCATGGGGTTTCATTCATACATTCTTAATCAAACCCCTTTTTACATACGTTTTCATAGTCAGTAGGACAGTTAAATCATTAATAAAATTAAGGCGTACGTGATGAAAAATCCATAAACATAAGAAATTAACTTAACAATTGAAAACATGGGTTTTAAGGAAATGAACATGAACACATTAATATTCCAAATCCTCATAATACCAAGTTAAAAACAAGGCCATTCATAACTAATACACATGCTGATTAATGGGTATTGTGGATGTTTTTTTAAAATTGTGTGAATATACATATATTTATACAGTTAGGGATATAAAGTGTGCAATTAGGTCCATCTTGGGAAGTCATGTGTATATGTATGAAAACTGCATGAACATATATATAGTTTTGTAAAAACTCATTTGAACTTTAAAATAACATGACCTTTCCTTTGAAAAGTTTTCAATCATCATAAGAAGAACTTGTATTTGAAGAAAACATATTGATACAAGGTTATATATACCTATTTATATAAATTTAGGTACATATACACTTTTTCTTGGGTTTACCAAATTAAACCATACTCAAATAATATTTCTCATGTTATACATTAAACAAAATTAATGTTTGGTAAAACCGAATGGAGTTCTTTTACATGAAGAAGAAAAAAAATGAATGTGAACATAGTTTTCATAAAACCCTTATTGTCATAAAAAATCACCTTTGCTACAACCTAATCAATTAATAAGTAAGAGTATATATATTTATACACAAGGTATATACAGGTAAATGCACACATTAAAACCGAAATAAAACATAACCCAAGAAAAACTTTCCTCATATCAGTTGAATCTTGGAAGAGAAGAGAAGTTATGAACGTTTTTTAAGATCCTTTTATATGTTTATATACACATGTGTATGAAGTGTATATAACCGAATATTGCCTTCCAAACAGATGAAATTTGAAAATAGGAAGGTCACCCTTACTTGGTTCGATTCTAGGAAGGGGAAAGAGGGTATGAATCGGTTCATATGATCTTGTATACATATCATTACAAATTTATATAAAAAGTGTATATACATGTATATAACAATCGAAGTTGAAGGGAAACAAGACAAAGGGATTTTCCATATCCTAGTTTTTGTGACTCCAAACAGAAGCAAATCAGAACATTTATCAAAGTTATGCATATATGTATAAACAAGGTGTATATACATATAAGTTTATATAGAAACATATGTATAAATATATATATCGAAGCTAAAATAAATAAAACAAGGCTTTTACCTTACCTATGGTAGAAGAGGAGAAGAATGCGAAGAAGGCGACGCCGGACCGGTGGTCAGAGATCCAAGAAATCGGGTGCAAAAACTCCCCTTGCCTTTGGTGAAAACCGAGGTTTAAAAAAATAGAGGAATCTTCGACCGGGGAGACGTCGACCGGGTATCCGAGGACGACCAACAACTAGGCGGTTCCGACTTTGTGGAAAGAGGGGTGTCCACTGTCGGCTTAGGCGGAGTAAACGAGGCCCTATCCTATTGGTTCGGCGCGCGCGTGAGGAAGAAGAAGCCGCTGGGAGAGAGAGAGACGTGAAAAGGATTAGATGGCCAGGATTAAACACAGATCGATCGAACGACTCATATACGGTGCGACATAAAAAAGAATGGATGGCCGCGATCGGAGGGAGAGGATTAGACGACTAAGCACAACGCGATGTTTAAAAAAACAGCTTTAGTTTTTAACGTTTTAACATAATATATATATATTTTTCTCCTTATTTTATTTCTTTATTAAACTTATTATAAAATCATTATTATTAATATAACCTTATTATTAAAATAGTATTATTATGTTTAAGTCAAAGGTTATTAATACAACTATATATTAAACTATTAATCCCCTATTTAATTCATAAAATATAATATTATTTTCCTTAAAAAAACAATTATATTAATTTATAATTACATGTAAAGATTTGAATACATTTGTTATTAAAAAATTTGGCTGCTTAATCCCATATTTAACATAATTTCAAAAACATAAATTCTTATAACATTACCAATTATTTTAAAGTTTTACAATCATTCTATTATCTTCATTGTTTTTAAAGTAATAAGAGTATTTGTGTAAGAATTAACATAGTGACGCAAAATTTGTAATGTAAATAAAACCATAATTTGACATAGTTTCAGAATTATTATTGAAAAGGTCAAATTATAAATATTTGAATTATTATTACTTATATTTAATTTAGAGATAAGTATAATAAATTTAATTTAAAGTTTGACGCAACATATATAAATCAAGAGTTTAAGTGCATATTTTCTTAAACAAAATAAAAACCCATCATATTGAATATAATTTCAAAATAATTGTTTAATTGCTCAAGTTAAAAACGTGTATAGTAAATATTAGAAAATAATAATAATATTTATTTTCACCGTTTTGAAATAGAAAATATAATTCAACTTTTGGGAAAACAAGAAATAAATTAATTATATTATTATTGATGTCACTCTTTAAATATTAAAGCAAATAACGTAATTAAGTTTTTTGAACCTTTCGGAGGTAAACAACTCTTATCTTCAACGGTCCACTTGAAAATTAAAACATTAGAGGATAAGAGGATCATGGGAGAGCCAATAGCTATATTTATAGCCATTAGGGTCTAACGGTCAGGTAAGTTTTTTATAAAAAGACTGGTCTCAGGGTATCCCTCACTCAAGGTGACTGAAGGAGAAAAAGAGGAGATGGTTCGTGTTATTCCGTTAGTGCTCAGTACGGCTACAGTGGCTTTGGCCAAGCTTTTGTTTATTCTGATGGATGCCAAAGACCCTTACCACATTCTTGGTGTCCTTTTGGTTTTAAGTGGTCTCCCTATAATTGTAATCAGATTTTTAATTGGAATTTTTGGTTAGCTAAACTTCTTTGTTTGATCAGTGTGAGTTGCAGTCACCAAGATGTAACTCATTTGAATAAAAGAGCCTTTTAATTCATTTTGATGTGTTTTCTCTATTTTATTATTATTATTATTTTATAAGATGATTTTTTGTTCAATTAATGGATGAAATTGTAAAATAAACTTTTCATTACTCAAAACACAGTTTCTTGGGTCATTACAACCCATATATCTGTGGCTCCATCGACACTGGCATCGACTGGGGATGTTGGGGAGATCAGCCTGGCATTCCCTGATGTCGAGAGTCATGTAGGGGTTTACAATCTCCATAGTGTTAATCAAAGCATACCCTTGAATGTCACTCAAAGAGTCATCCACTATTGGGTGGATTCTGGGAGGAATCCCCATCTCTGGGGGCATGAAGTCGTCGAGAGTACGGGATGACAGTGGCATTGGAGGGGTGCGTTACTTTCCCTTGCACCACCGGTGTTTGATCTTCTATGAAGAGGCCAGCTGAGATGATGATGCAGAAGTGGTGGCCTAATCTTCTGAAGGATTTGCCAATTCATTCATGCACAGATGATACCATGAGCACAGGTTACCATTTTGTGATCCATCTAGTCATCATACTTCTGGGACCTGTGGTTAAGAACCTGCTACCACTCGCCGTCACTGTCTCTACGGCTGTCTGGCCTTACGACAATGCATACCACTTGTGCTGGGGCTGGGCCCAACCTGTAAGGACCCAACCTTAAACATTACATAATATTGAATTAAATTAATCATTCACATAGAGGATCTTTTCAGGTTTAGAGTTTTAGAGAATTAGGACATTACATTTACATAACAACATGAATATTACATGTAGACAATTCTACCCAGTATCCATTTTTTTCATAAAATAAAAAAATATTGAAAGAAAGAGTCATGTCTAGTTCTAGGTTTTAGACAACATGACTTTTCCATGATCCCATCCTTGACCCTTTTCATCTTTATGTCTTGTGAAAACATTTCAAAACTTGGGATGAGCATAAAAATCTCAGTAAGGGATACACAAACAAGGAAAACTATTAGTTTTTCAAAACAATAAGTAAACCACGAATACTTTAACATAAGTAATACTTTTTACCTTTATGAAGTAGTAAATACTCTTCACTGAATAAAAGATTACTATTTACCCTTTTGTAACCAAAATATTACCCATATAAAGAACACATAACATATAAAGGTAACTTGAAACATAAACATACTTAAATGGAATAACCATACGGTCTACTTCCACACATATCACTAAATAGAATAGACATACAATTGACTTCCATACCCAATGCATTGGAGGTTATAACGTAACCACCTATCCTGGTATTCACGGAACCACCCGTCATTTGGTTTATCAGGTAACCACCTGTCAAATGTCCAAGTACCATTATAAAATCATAAGACATAAAACAAATATAAAGGAAAGAAAACATTTCCACATTTCAATCAAAATATATCACTTAAATATATCGACGTAACAAATTCATTATAAAATCCATTTTCAATACCAAAATACATAAAAGATTATATGGTATTTATTTTATTTCAAAAACATTACGACTTGTTGAGGAATCCAAAGATCAAATAATACTTGTAGCGGTGGAAAAGGTCGTTGTCACCACTTACGTTAAAAAGAACATTTATTTTGTTGTTTAGTAAAATGATTTGTAGAAAAAGACTCCTTTTGAATAAAAGTAAAAGTCAAATGGTTTTATACACCGTATAAAAGAAAGTTGTGTATAAATGAAAATATGCCTCAATGAAAGGAGATTGAGATGAAGTCCCTTACCTCGTGTCCGACTTGACTCGATCGTTCTTTAATCTCCTGAATAATAAACTAAAGTTAATTTCTACTTGCTTAAGAACCTTTTTCAAGTTTATTATTACTTTTATATCCCTTATTACCATTTTATAAACATTATGTAATCATTTAAGTTAATAATGTTCGTTTTGTCGATATTTGGAACTTGAGTCGAAAATGAACACCTTATATTTAAAAGTTGTCCATGCGGTCAATAGTCCATTATATCAAGAATGATATTCATTATTTAGATATCATATATATCATATATATCCAGTATATACATGTATTTATAACAGTACATAACATTTGGTGGTAAGAAATGAAATGCACTGTTCATGGAGACGGTAAACCGTACGTACGCGTGAACGCTACTTTCATTTCTGTTTCTTATTTTAATGGAATTAAAAAATAATGGTACATAGGTATATTATAATTCCAGTATAATGTCACATATAATTTCATATATAATATCATTAACTCCATCCTTTATACGTCCCATATATGGAATTAACGAGTCATATCACTTTGAGGGGGTAGTAGTCCGCACTTCCTCAAATGAGATTATCGTATCTACCCACTAGGGAAACCATAAAGGCATGCTATAAATGGAAAATATAGAAGCATAAATAAAACTTAAAAATAATATAAATCATATATAAATACAGTTCCATCAAAATGGCCACCATGAGAGGTGGTAGGAGATAATCGAACAATCATCGTTTCGTGAGGCGTTAGTTTGCCATCCACAAAAACATTATGTTCTTCACCCATTAGATGGAGGTGTGTGTAAGTGTAGTTTGAATACTTATCATAAAAACATCCTAGTATATTTAGGATACTGGTGTTATTACAAAATAAAGGAATAAAAAGAGTTTAGGGGTTGGATAAGTAAAATAAAAGAAAACAATTTAAGAGAAACCGTTACCTTTAATTTGGGTAACTTCCTTTGGTTTGAACCAAAAGGACTTATTAAAGTTACTTCTTCCTAAGGTAAGGCTTCTATAAGTAGGATAATAATGTTGGGAGATTAATTGGACAGAGGTTGGATGAGCCAAATGGCTTGATAGGTGTGAGGAATTGGTTATAAATGGTCTCCTTTTATAAGGGAGATGAGGGGCTCTTTAGGAAAGTGTGAAACTATTATTTTATTATATAATGATATTCAGTTTCTAATGGTCCAAAAATCATTATATTCGAATATAATATGACTCATGGTCGAAATAAAATCATCCAATAGGAATTGGACAGGTTTTGGATAATATTTTAATCATTACAATCTTATTTATTTAAATAATTTATTAATGAGGAAAACACTACATCATTATTGTGTCATAATTAATTTAATTTATTTATTGACTAAAAATTATAAAAAAATACCATGATGTAGGAAATATTTTTATATTTCCAATGAATATTTATAGTCGAAAAGATAATTTATATAACCTCTTGTAAAAATTAATTTACTAAAAGATATTTGTTTTTGTCATTTTTGCCTTTACTTTAAATTAATTAATCTAAATTGTCATTATCACTCCCAAGTGGATCAAAGGGGTCCCAAAATCTACCCAATGATTCCCATGGTCGTAAATGACTCAACCAATATGGTTTGGACTAGTGTTAAGGTAATTTTGAATTATTATAACATTCTTTCTACCTTTATTTACCTTATTTACCTTTAACCGCGGTAAATAAAAGTCAAAATTTACTATTCACCAAAAATTATTTTCATCTTATTGAACCAAATTTTACTTACTAATAACAACCATGTATGTCGGATTTTCGAAATTCGACTCACAGTAGTGGTAAAAAATCATTTAAATGAAAAAAATCAGTTTTTAACTACTACTTAGTGGTTTCACTATTTATCAAAAATTGATGTTTTTTAGAAAAATACCAAAAATTAATCCCAAGATATATTTGATATTACAAATTCAAAAATGATGTCCATTTTATCAAATTCGAAACATAGAATTTTCATTAATTAATTTTATAATTAATTTCTGCTGTCAAAACAAATAGCGTGTTTTTAAGAAACAATATCTATCAAAAGATTGACACTTGTTTATGTCCAATTTCAAAGTGAAATTAATTCCAATGACCAAAATTGGATTAAATGATAAAAATATATTCTAATTACACTTTAAAACCAATTATAATGATAATCTAACCATATAAATAAATTATATTAAAATGCACATTTGAATTAAAATACAATATTTTTTACTATTCATTAAAAAATTAACTTTATCTGAAAAATACCAAAAAATCACCCAAAGTAAAATTTGATGTCCCAAATCTAAACTAGAATTTTATTTGATCAAATAGAACATATAAAAAATGACCAAAACTGGATTTAAAGAGGGTTCGCCATTAAAAGGCGGTAAATCGACCTTTTAATGTAAATTATACTAAAATTAGATTTATTCACATTTTAAGCCTCTAACTTTTTATTGGATAAATGTAAATACATTTAAAAAACATGTATAATCATATTTTAGTTAGTTTTGTTCATTTACGCCAATACAACGGCTAGGAGTTAACTACCATTTAAAATAATAATATTATATTATTAGTGTGCAACGTAAGATTTCAAAGAAACCCGTTGTTGTGTATCGGGTACGCTATCGAACATAGAAACCCTTTTAAAGGAAAATTAATATTTAATTTTCAAATATTAATAAATATGAAATATGTCTTATTCTTTATTTACCTGGGATGTTACACAACCTGACTATGTTGTTATCGACCTAGTCTTGGAGCCAGTATTTGAACACATAGCACTACTTGAGAGTGTTCCCTAGGATCCGGTGATAGGGGTAGTAGTTGGGGTGATCAGTGAGGTTCACCTCTTCTGGCCTTCTACACTCAGTAAAATGCACAATCCCTTGTTCCAAGGCACTTCAAAAATAGCCGGGGACCTGATTCTCACTGAATGAGTAGGTTCAGTTTCTTCTGTTCGGAAAGGAGGGCCTTGGATATTGGCCCAGACGAGGAGCTGGAGCAGCCTATTGAAGAGGCAAGGCATGATTATCCCACATAGGTAGTGGCGGCGCATTACACGGGGGAACCTGCCAATTTTGAGGAGGCCCCTGCTGGGCTGGAGGCTGCACCTGTGGTGGAAGGCCTCTGTAAGGTTGCAGAGGCGACTCCACTGGTAATAATTCTAGCTGTCTGGGGGCCTCTATTTGGGACACCGCGGCAGGCTCAGCTCTGGCGACCCTCCTTGTGGGAATTACAGGAGGAAATAGAAATGCCTGTCTGGCTTGCTACATGGCTTCTTCTAAGCGGTGGGCCTTATTAGAGAAGTCTCGAAAACCCCCAAGATAGTTCTGGGTGATCAAAGAGGGAACCCGTTCCATATTATCATTTCCTACACACATCGTTAGTAATTTATCTTGAATTAGTGGCATCTCAAGAGAATATGTGAGCCCTTTACACCAGGAAATTAAGTACGAAGTAGGCTCATCAGGCCTCTGTTTTCACTTGAAGAGGTCTGCGATACTTGTCTTCCGCGTGGTGGAGAAGAACTGGTAAAGAAACTGCCTTCAGAGATCCTCCCATCCCATTATTTACCCGATGGGGAGTTGGCTATACCAGATGAACGCATGCCCTTCCAATTTCTGTAAAAAACACCAGAGCTTGGGGGCCTCTTGCTGTGTCGGGGTTCCCAACATGGGCCCACACCTTGAATAAAAGTGGGCCAGATGCTGCAGTGGGTCACCCGTTCTATTAATTTAGGAGAAGGTGGGATTTCTGAAACCCGGGGGTGCTGGCATATCATCAATCCATGATGGATATGGCTTTCCATCAGGTGGGAGTTCCACCTGTCGCATTTCCAATGCCTCAAGTCGGGAAATGAGTTCCACTATTGGATCATCTAGATGGGGTTCCCTATCTTGACGGGGATACATAACCACGAGCGTGTTGGAGGGTTCTTCAACATGGTAAGGTGGATCATCCGCTCGTGGCGTGGCTGGTGGGGTGACCTACGGGGCAACTGGGGGAACCCGAGTTGGGTTCCTTGGATTTTCGCACCATTCTGGAGGGTTTGGCGAGACACACCGCACCCTCTTTCCATAAGTTCCAGCCTCAACCCTATCTACGGGGGCAGGATAGTCAGGTTCACCTGGAGGTAGCTCACCGTGGGGAAGTTGTTCCTACCCCTGCTTCCCTATCCTAAGATTGCCGTAGTCTAGCCATCGCTCTACAACGTGTTCAGTGAAGAGGTCATCGACCAACTTCTTCTGTTCGGCAAGTTGTTGGCACAACATGGCCTTCTCAAGGTCTTCCTCTATCTTCTGCACTGAGGTGGACAGGTCAGAGTGTTTGGCCGATCCTAGGTTCTCTTTACCCTTACCATGATTTCAGATAAGGAACAATGCCTCGGTGGGCGCAGGGAGACCTAGTAGACTCCTCTGCTGGAAAGTGACTCTTCCTGATGGATCCAGTAGTGGTGGGATTACCTAGGGGGGTATGTCCCCGTCAAGAAGCTCCAGCTCATTCTCCTCATCCAATATGTTGGCCATGTTGACCGTGACCCTTCCTGAGGGCATGTCTTTGATATCGCCAAGTGAGTCGGGCTGCCGTCAGATATGACTGAAGAGTAGGGAAACATATTTCCCCCAGCCACAGATTTGTACATGGGGGGAAGCCTCCTTGGTAATCTTGTGGAGTACCTTGAAACTCTGAACACATTTCTATTGAAGGGCCTTATGACAGCCTGGTGACTCGGGGTGCTGGTCCACAGAGAGTGCGGCCAAATCAATTACACGACATTGCTTTCTATTGTCCTCAAAATGCACTCTACTCCTGGGATAAACCACTCACTAATGATGAAGATGGAAGTGTGTCTCCCAGAGGGTTTGGTAGAAACACTCAACTTCCTATGGGGTGAGGGATTCTGGCACACATAAATTCAGTGCTACCATGAGCCAGAATATCTTGGGGAAGTGGTCCACTGTGAGTATATTCCAAAAGCTCCTTAGCTTGGATTCAGGGTCTGGACCTTGATTTCTCTATTGGTCAAATGGGGTTGGTTGATGAACTGGCAATGGTAATGATGCAGACCGCTGGGAGGGTAGGCTGGATGGTGGGGAATAAGGCGAACGAGCTGACTGGCCACCGAATCTCGGGATGTCCTCCAAAGTGTGTGGCAACTCAGCCACCACATCTTAGTAGGATGGACTGACGACCGTAGTTCCTGGCACAAGGGCTAGGGCTTCTAGCGATAGGCCGCACTACTGCTTGCCCACCATTGGTCCCCAGAATAGCTCTCCATGATCTCTAGTCGAGGTAGAGAGTGCTTCTGGTGAGGATGGTGGTGATTTCACGACCGTAACATGTGGGGTTGCCAAATTTTCATCATCTTGGATATACCTGTAGAGGGAGGTGGGAATCCGATGAACCACGCATTCTGGTAGTACTAGGCTGGTGCACCTCATTCTTGCCCCAGCCCTTGACTTGAATGAGTGAGGGGAGGTTTCTCGCGCTGATTTGTATTCTGCTTTAGAGTCTGAGAAGCATACTGGTTTGATCTATGTCCGGACCTTTCCCGAATCCTTCTTATGGCAGTGATGACCCGCCTTCCTTCCCCTGGATGCCTCTTCTGGATGGGGCAGATTTCTGACATGAGTAGGTCCTTCGACCATACTGGTGCTGGGGCAAGGAGGACTTCCACCCGATAAAGCTGGGGTGTGAGGAGCACCGGGGCAGATATCAAAAGGGATATGGGGAGGACCTCTATGGGAATTGGTGAATAGGGTAGGAACTTTTCTCAAGACCATAGGAGCATGGGTGGGACCCCCATGATTTTTCCCTCTGATGACATCAGTTTGAGGAGGGACCTCGTACTGGTCGATCTGAACAGGGGTAGGACCTCCACGATGGACGCTAGTGAGGAAAAGCCGACTCTCACTCTTTTGATTACTAAGGTGGGGAGGACCTTCACCAGTTTCTCTGAGGACATGGTGAGGGTCCCCATGTTGAAGAGTGACCAGATGTGCAACATCCCCATACCAACAGTCTGTGGCGGGAAGAGTGACTCCATATCCAGTGTAGTGGGCATGAGAGAGACTTCTGTAGTGAGAATCACTAATACGGGGAGGACCTTTTTTTGGACTGAAGGTGGCACATGACAGACCTCCATACTGATCTTGGAAGTGGGGAATGCCTACGTTCTCCATAATAGCGGTACGGGGAGGACCTCCGTACTGGGTGGAATCACTGCGGGTTGGTCCGCGGTGGCCACCGCCTATGCCGGCGACCAAGAGAGTCGACCCAGCCTTCCTGTGGGGTGTTTGGGGCCTCGATTCAGGTCAGGTGTATCAATGTCCTTATTCAGCACACATAGGGAGTTATTGATTTGCGTCAGTATTAGCTCGGGCCACAGTTGCCGCTGCATTGATGCCCCTTGGCGGGCTTCCTCTTCGGCTTGCGCCCGATGCTGGCGTCGGGTCAGATGGACCAGAGCCAATGGCATAGGTACATGGCTTACCTTCTCCTCGGCCCGTGGGACCAGGTGTTGGCGCTAACACGGCCTAGTGGGAGCCCTTGTTGGGAGCCCGTGGAATGGGACTCTAACCGGGATGGCCCAAACATCCCCTACCTCATCAGCATAGGGCGGGGAGTCGTCGAAGAGTTCCAGGGATAGGCTACCGAAACAGTTATATGTTGGAGTGGGGAGCAATGGCTCCCTTCACAGCCCTCAGAGGTGGCATTGACGACGAGGCGCCGATGCCTCTAAATCGAGGTGGGCCATATCCCGTGTACGGATGATCCCCTCCTCCTCGTACCGGCGTACGAGGTCATTGATTACCCTATACTAAATAATCCCAGAGGGAGAGATAGGGTGTGGGAGCCCCATGGTCGTGGGTGTAGAGGCTGTTGTAGAAGAGGCGGAACTGCGTGGGACTGTCGTGCTGGTACTGCCACTACCCCTGCATCGGCAGGCAGGTAGTGACCGAGTTCCGGGCGCAACAGCTTGGTTTCTGAAAGAAGGGAGATTAACTCATTAGTGTTGAAAGAAGAAGGAAATAGATGACCAGTGTCCCAACGCCATTCTGTCTTCCATGGATGGTAAGATGGATCCACACTAAAAACATCATAGACCGGGACATCCAACATTCTACTGTCCCAAATTTTGGTGAGTTTCATGCCAGGTCCGCTATTTTCTTGGAGGGACATGGCACTAGATAGCTGGATCTGGTGACATGATAATCCACTGATGTATTGAATGCTACTAATCTCCATATTGAGGAGAATATCTTCACGTCGGTTTCACCATTTCTATTTCCAACTCTTTCGCCGGGGCACACGCGTTCATCTTGTTTGAGGATGAAAGGCGTAGTTTCATTGCCCCGCATTCCCTCTTTCCAAAGACATGAGACATCTGTAACTTATTTAGGGAAATTTTCTCCTTGATTGAAACAGGATGATGGGATGTCAGTTCTTCCTTCCGTGAATTCCTCCTCGAAACTTGTCACCTAGTCCAGGTCTCCCTTATATATTTAAGATGTGTTTCTAGAAACTCTTCCTGGTTCCATATCTTTATGGACACCAGTTAATTACACTGATTCTATCGAGATATTCTAAAGGGTCCGGTCAGGGTAGCAACCTTCGGTCAGGGGAGTAGTCATATTGGACATCACTGGCATGTCTTGATGCTGGAACATTGGTGTGTATGGGTTTCTTCCCCTTATTATATGGCTTCTCGAGGGCGTGGAAGGCCGAGGTATCCCACGTCAAATGCGGGGAATCATATGCTATAGGCATGTATCTGAGGTTTACCTTAGCTTACCATTTTTAACATAGGGTATGCCACAGGTTTAACATCCGGCAGAGATGGATCGAACTGATTAGAACGCTGATCAAAGTGGATCAGATGGGTGCAACCTCTGGAGGGAACACTGATTCTGGTGGGTGGGTTGTCATGACCTCACCGGGATGTGGTGTCCTGATTAAGAATCAAGATGTATGATGGAGTGTTTAAATGAAGTGGATGTTGGATGGTATAGAACCACCATGAAGGTAACTGTAGTGTTGGTCTTGAGCCTCGAAGAGAATTCCTACGTATCCCCGTGGTAGGGAATCAAAGTCCGTATAGTTCGGTATGGTTGAAGGGACGCCTAAGGAGGTTGGACATGAAAATGGTCACATGTATTGGAATTAGAGGAAATGAAACCTCTAGGTTGGGGCCTGACATTCCTGAAACACATAGGCTCGAAGGGAAGACCAGACAATGAACTTGAATTGGGGGCGTACACATAGGACGACAACCTGATGATGTGTATGGGGCTCACGCATGGTTAGCAGGAAATTTGGTCTGAAACCACTAGGACAGAATAAAGATGATGGTCCCAACAAATGGGATTATAAAGGCTTGCCGCTAAGTAGGGTACGCAACGGCTTACCGCTGATTGAGGTCACAATGGATTACCGCTGGATAGGGTCACAATGGCTTACCACCGGTTGGGGTCACAACGACTTACCGATGGATGGGGTTGATCCTCATAGAAGATTCCTACGTACCCTGCCTAGGAGACAGAGCTCAAACCCACGTAGTTCGTATGGGATGGGGGTTGGTGGACTGATGCGAAGGAGGACCTAGGGTCCAAATGGATGATGAGATTGAACCTCGTGAAGACTTCCTACATACCATGACTTGGAAAGGATAAAAAACCTCGTAGTTCATGGAGGAGTTTGGTGAACCGATGTGAAGGGGGTTGGAACTAGTGGGTGGTGGGCTTGAACCTCATGGAGGCTTCCTACGTACCTCGCCATGGCGAGGATCAAAGTCCATGTAGTTCAAGGGGGTGCAACGACTTACCGCTGACTGGGGGAAACAATGGATTACCGTTGATTGGTAGAGATAACGAATTACTACTAATTGAGGTCGATAGTTTAATGTCATGAAGTATGGGGGTGAACCAACGTGAAGGAGTACCTGGGGCTCAGATAGATGGTGAGCTTGAACCTCGTGGGGTGATTGCTACGCACCTTTCCTTGGAAAGGATCAAAGACCATGTAGTTCAGGTATGGTTGGGGGGATTACACTCTAGGATACCCGGGGTGTTGGTGAACAGACGTGGAGATGGTCGAAATGACTGGGTGTTGGGATTGAACCTCAGGGAGGCTTCCTACGTACCTCTCCTTGGCAAGTATCAAAGACCACGTAGTTCAGGTGTTGGTGAACTGATGTGAAGATGGTCGAAACCAATGGATGGTGGGATTGAACCTGAGGGACGATTCCTACATACCTGGACTTGGAAAGGATCAAAGACCACATAGTGCTTGTGTTGGTATGGGGATTACACTCTAGGAATCCTGAAGAGGATGTCACGGTCGATGCTTTCTCTAAGCCCACGTGAGTCATGCTCGGTGTGAGAAACAAGAGGCAGCAGAGACCTGACGATCACATCGCAAAAGGTCCATCCCTGGGAAGTAGACTGAGGATTATACATGATTAGTAGCCCAAAGAGGAAATAGGGGCTTACGTGTGATTATCCACCCAAGTGATGGATATTGGGACTTACTCTAGGGTGGAGGCCTAGGTGGTGGCAAAGCCCAGCGGGAGAGGGACTTGGCATGAATTAGAGGAGGATAACCATTCCCCACCATGCCCTTTGCTGGCCTTTGTAACCATAAAATAAAGGAGGAGTAGGGGTACTACCTTCTGTAAGAAAGTCTAGGGGCTTACAAAATATGGTTTCCCTTCCCCACGGACAGGCGCCGCCGCAACAAAGAGGATCTCATTCCATTTGAGAAATATTTCACTCCCATTGAGACGAGTGGACGTGCCAAATGTCCAAGGCAGGGGAACCCGCAGAGGATGCGTGGGGTGAGGTCACATTTTAACATCATGTGCTGAGGACGATGGTTCTTGGAAGTTTAACTTCCTATAACACAGAAGAGGTGGGTTCGCTCCCCACCCCTAGGACTTACATAACTGATACCCGCCCGCCCTTGGGGGAAGGAAGGCATCAACAATTCCGTGGCTGGGGGGTGTCGAGAGGTGATACCACTGGGGGTCCACATTAGCGTGGCTATGCAAAGAAGAAATAGACGTTAGCATGAATATACGAAGAATCATGAGGTGAAGCAACACAATGGGAAGTATCATCCAAGGGACTTTGAAATTTCTCCGTGCAAACCAGAAGGGCTGCATAGGAAAAGGAGTTGTAGGGAAGAGGTGTTCATATATAGAAGCCTCGTGAAGCTCTGGTGCTCCATGGTGTGGAAGGGATTTGTAAAGGGACGTGCTTCGTGAAGTGAAGTATCCTAGCCTAGGAATATGGCATAGGTGCATATGGGAGGAGCTTCATGAAGTGGAAAGGCATTTGTGAAGAAATGCCTCATGAGGCATGGTGTTGTGAAGCAATTTTCTTCACGAAGCACAATTACCCTAACTTAGCATGTGGGTCGCGTGTGTTTGGACGGTGTTTCATGAAGCATAAACACTTCATGACAACCTGAGTCCTTGTGGGGATCTTCTTCCTTCGTGAAGGACCATAGGCTTCGCGAAGGGCATCCCTCTTGGAAGAGGGGTTCAATTAATGCAATGGGGGAGCCATTTCGTGATGAAAAATACCTTTCATAGCTCATGGTTCACAGAGCAAAGAGTGCTTCACGATTCGGGAGCTAGGAAGTTGAAAGGTCGGATGGTCCTTTATCTGGGATCAAGGGGATCCCTATATTTATATGAAAGTGGTGCCATGATGTAGGGATCGCTCGACACAAATATGGATTTTTCTCTGCAGTGGTCTCATGAACGTTAATGGGGTTCATGGAGCATCCCGCCTCCTTGCTCCGTGGTGGGATCACGAACGTTAATGGGGTTAATGGAGTATCATGCCTCCTTGATCCGCAGTGGGCTCATGAACGTCAATTGGCTCAAAAATCCTCCCACCTTCTTACTCCGTGGAAGGCTCGCGAACGTCAATTGGCTCGCGATGCCTCCCACCATCTTGCTTCATAGTGGCTATGGGGTCATGGGGGATCCGCGAACGGTCATCGTGAGGCAGCCCCTTGACACATTCATTTATGCTCCTCCATCCCCAATTTTGGCGTCAATAGGGAGGTCGAGCTCATCACACCCTTTTGGGGTGAATTATTATTTACTTTTGGAATCTCTTACAGATTAAAGATATGTTTTAGAATAATTTATTAATTCCCAAGAATGACATGGGTTTTCCTTGAATTAAAAATCAATTATTAGCATGTACGAACTTTAGAATCATATATATGCATTTGATTTTCTTCATAGATGGAGACATATTTATGTATCTAAAATTCTATATCGATGGTATGATTTTGTATACAGATTATAGGTTTTTTTGCTTATCATTATGATTCTAGTTTCAAGACACAAAATGGGGAACTCCTAAATTTATCATTATCCAGGGAGACAAATGTTTTTTTTGATATTGGGATTAGACCCATGAGATGGGAAATCTATATATCCACGTGAGATGAATCATAACCTAAATAGTTTGGTGCCACTTTACGGGACACATCATACTATTTAAGTTCATGTGATGAGGAACAAACCATATAGTTTAAATTCATATGGTAAGGAAGTCTAGGTGAAATGGTCTTAGTCAAAGGATGGTGCTGGAATTTGGCCAAAGCAGACCATGGAACCTATATGGGATGAGGGATACTAGGTAAAATATTACCTTACTGAAAATTTGGACCATATATAATTATGTTTGATTTAGGGTGTTGGGTTTGGAACTCAAGGAGGATTCCTACTTATCTCATTTGGATGGAAATCGAAGCCCATGTAGTTCATTTTTATCTAGGACCCATGCCCGTGGAGGTCCTTTAAAGGTTTTTCTCACATGGAATGTGGACCTTTGAGAGGGTTTTAACATGGTTATGGATTATATAAAATAGGATGCCCATTTGAGTTGGTCCATGAAAAGTATAGCGACTCATAGTGATTTAGAGGTTTGGTTGGGACTTACACCAAAGATGATTCCCATTTGTCTCGTAGGGAATATGGCCCTTTGAGATGGATCGGTTCTTAGAGGAACCATGCCTATGGAGGATCTCAAAATGTTTTACCCATAGAAGATATGTCCATTTGATATTGATACATAGATTTGAGAACCCACACCTATGGAAGTCATATGAATAATGGAAAGAGGAAGATATGGAAAGGATTCTCTGCTGAGACATGCATCTGATCATGCGTATGTCATGATCGTACCTAGCCTAACTGAGTTGAGAAATAAGAGTAAGTGAAAGATCTATAAATACACAAAATATCTTTCACCTTCTAGTGGATGAGGCTGGGGTTATGGAAGAGATAAAGGACTTTAGTGCATACCTCTATTATTTTCGTAACCGGGATAAGAACATCTAGATACCCAACTATCTACGGTCTATAAGAAAGGCTAAGGGATTACTCTAGGATAGATACACTCTTTGTGAGTCTATGTAATATAGAATGAAAATAAAATAAACTTCAAAAAATGGAAAATAAATTATCTCACCTCCCACCATCTAATGTGGGGAAGTCCCTAGTCTTAGAGGTGAGAAGGAGAGGAAAAATCACGAGCACTTGTGTCAGAGTGATGGAAAGGGGAGAACAAATCCTTGGACATTTTTTTTGAGACCGAGAGGTCCGTAAAAATACATCAAAGGTTGGGTCCCCTATTAATAAAGGGATTAATAAATTTACACACCCAGAGGACCCTACCAATCAGGTAAGAAAAGTGTGACACATCTCTTACTGAAGGAATGCATAACTGAATAGGAGACACATTGGTGTGTCTTTTTCCATGGTAATGTAAATATGAGGGATTTAGTGGAGGCTTGGGCTTGGTACCTCTCATATTAGGGATAAAAGGGAATATATTACTTTCTATTAGTGGTATAAGAGAGGGCTCAAAGGAATCTCATGTAGGTATGTTCTAGGTGAGAAAAAGTGTGTCTCCCAGAGGTAGAGGTTTGGTGAGATGGAGAGTGATTTGCAAAAGGTAAGGCCTAACATCAACAAAATTAGTTAGGGAAGGGTATTACTACATGATATAGAAGTTACTTTTAGGCAATAGTTATCCTAGGAAGCAAAACTTGGGTGAGACCTTTCTCTGGGATCCAAGGGATTTCTCAGGTGTCCCTCAAAGGGACTCACATAGGTACCAAATTTAAGAGGGAACCTTAACACTTTTATATGATGATTATGGGGAAGTGTTTCCTCTCATAGGTGATTTTTATACACAATAAGGTATTTTATCCTATTATCCCCCTTAATTCTTGCTTATCTTGGGTTTTGGAGAGCTACCTAGATGGTCTCGAGGGTCTGGGTGAGGGAATAAGGTTAGAAAAACTTTGAGGATTCTACAAGTTTTTTCATCATATAAAATGTGGATCCCAAGGGTCCTATTAATAGGAAATATTATGACCCTAGGAAAAAGAGGGGCCTAATATTGGTGGTTATTACTAGTCAGATCATAGTTGTGACCTACGTGGTTCTCCTAGGTGTGCCAATTTGGAACTGTGTGGTGCCGCTAGAGCGCAGGCTGGACCTATTTGGTGATGGTGATTTGGGGACCTATGTGGAATGTCTTTAGTGAAGTTTGAGACCTTTTTAATTATTCACATATCCTTTCCTTGAAATATTTACCATTAAAACTTCTCATTCTCACATGAAAAAAAGGAGTGTCAACACAATCCCCCCTTATAATTAGATTTGATCATAAGAAGAGGGCCTTATGATAGGGTTGAGGAAAAGGATGTTTATGTATCCTTAATTAATTGGAATATATGTGTTTTTTCACCTTTATTATTATGTATTGATGAAAATGATGACTTTAATGTCATGAAAGAGAGATTTTATAGGGTTAGATGTACATATAAGTTGTGCTGGTGGATCATGTAGTTCGACTACACAGGGGTTTCACATGCATATCCCACAAAGGTTTACCCATGTATATAAATATTACTAAGGTCCTAATAGATTATTCCTTATTTCCCTAATACTATCATTGTGGATTCACTAGTAATCCTTTCATTATAGGCAGTTTGTTGAATCTTTATTTTCATAGATATGGTATGCCGTTACCTGTGTGATGCATACACTTGGGTGAGTGACTTGCATGAGTCACTTGGTCTAGTGACCCTTGCGAGGCCACCAAGGAGAGTGACCTATGTGAGGTCTCTTTAGTGAGTGACCTATACGAGTCCACGCCTTTGAAAAATTTCACAATTTTTGAACTTAAAAAAAAATTATATCAAATGAAAATATTGGTACTTACTTATAGATTCCCAATAGCTGATCAGAAGGCGGAATTTTTTTGATGAACATGATGGTAATAATATTAAAGAGATGATCAATGCCATATGGCCAGATTATTATCATGTATGCAACACTATTCTCCCAGACATAGTGAATCACATGAAGAAGAATCATTATGAATTTCCTGAGAGTAACTATCAACCAATATACAGGCACAAAAATATGAAGGATATATTCATCCCACAACTAAAGAATTATATCCCACTCTCCTAGTTCCAAGAATACAATAACTTTTCCACCATCAACATCTCAAACAAGTGTGAATATATCAATGAGGTAACATCATCCACAACTTATATTATACATCACAGAAGCTGTACTGAGAATTTGAAATCTCATAACCCTAAGCTAAAAACACATTGATTTCCATCTATCTTATGTGATTCCAAGATATAATGATCGAAAGACTAGAAGGAAGACTGGGACCTCTGTCTGGGAGGGGGTGTGAGAACTGAATAGATGTGGTCATAGTGGGTGCACCAAACCTATGTCGATTTCATGACTGATCTGAAATAGGTTTATATTTATGAGGCTTTTTGTATAGCCTAGACATAGGTATATAAGAATCCATACATCATTAATGAGCTACTGATCCAATGGATCCGGCAGACCAATTCCTTCCATATGATGCACAGTGAATTCAACATTATTATATGGGATGTCTACAAGATCTTTGGACCTCCCATCCTTAAAAGATATGTAGGATGAGTTTATCCCACTGAAATCCACCTGGGAATATGTAGAGAGGACGCATGTTATGGATCATGAGTTGTTGAAGATATCTATGTAGATCAAGAATGAAGACCATCACCTATGGGGAGGCATTCATTCTGAGGCATCGATAAATGATTTACTTAAGACCAAGGGAAAAGGAAAAACATAGAAACATCCCCTGGGATGTACTACAATGAGAAATTGAGGAATTACCACTAAATTTTGGCCCACATTGGAACAATATGAGTACAACTGATGGAGGTATGCAATCAAGTCTGACATACCTACCAAGATGCATCTTGATGGATTCAGAGAAATGTGGTTGAGTATCTACATTCTTCTAGTTCATGAGTCCAATGGAAGCCTGGGGTTGAGAACATTTGTGATAGAGTCCAAGCTAGTAGCTAGAGAGCATATAGGATTAGAGGCCCCTATCTTGGTGAAGATCCATCAGTTCCTATTACATGTGCACATAAAGAATGGAAATTTTAGAATTATAGGTCCATTACATGTATTCTAGGGATGAATTGAATTACATATCACTTCCTACACCATGTTGAGTGGAATTAAAGTTCTCGAGGGAAATTTTGGACTATTTTTTCTAGGTTTCTCTTGCATCCAGATCCTGTCTCTGAAGAATGAAGAACCCCTAAAGAGAATGATTTTTTAAGGAGTTCAACTTCTTTCCATATGAGTATGTACCCATTAGGATGTTCATTGATGATGTAAAATCTAGTGATTAACTGTGTTCGTATATTATATCCTTTCGGGGTGGTGTTCTAGTGGCCTAGATTAATGGAGAGGTTATATATAAGGCCTATGCCTCTTAGAAATTTTCACTCTAATTCAAGTTCCTACAAAAAAACTGTATCCCCTTTTGTACACATTCTATTAGAGAGGCATCCTATGCTTTCCTAACAACACTGGATTTTTACAACTGTGGAGGTGAATCGAGCGGTAATTAAATAGCCTCTAGTGAGTGTGTCTACTAGGTTGAACTCTTGGTATGCTATGACCTAGATTTCATTGTATCCCAAAGGGGTGTTGACAATGGAGATTCCTTAATTCAGAGCTAAAATGGATGTTGAGTGGGGTAAGAAACGTAAAAAGGCCCAACTATTCTAGAGAGTGAT
The DNA here is from genome assembly GCA_963277665.1 of Viscum album. Lineage (NCBI taxonomy): Eukaryota > Viridiplantae > Streptophyta > Magnoliopsida > Santalales > Viscaceae > Viscum > Viscum album. The sequence goes on along the minus strand of OY728119.1, from coordinate 329,525,643 downwards.
AGTGACGAGGCACCAAGCTCACCCAAGCGAACCCACACATGCTTTAGTCTTCCAGTCATGGTCAAAAGGGATGTTCCAGCTGAGGTTGGGCCTATAATTTCTAGTTTCCATTTCCAAGAGGAATCCCAGATTCTAGTGTCCCACCCTTTAATCATGATGTATAGATCTAGGAAGACCATACAATTAAGGAGTGTTAGGTCTTCTTCATATAATAATAGAACAACCTCAGACTTTATGTGGATGGGAATAGTTCAAACTTGGAAAAGAAGGCCTTTAGACGCCCTGGACTTGTGACCGCTTATTTGTGTTAGGATAAAAATTCAAAAGATTGGGGATGTTTAAGTCCTACCCAAAATCCACTTCGAAGATGACCCTATAGAGGTAAGAATATATATCTGAGATCTGGTGATACTTATTTACACCACTGATGATTGGATCCCAACTACGAAGAGGGTAACTAACACGTTGGAATATGGGGTCGTTAAAGGGGTTGATGAGCCATCCACTGATAAATGGGTCAACTTCATCGATCCATAGGATGTAATTTTTGCCTTTATTTTGTTTCATTATTCATAATTTTCTTATTTTTTTACAAAAAGGTTATTAATGAGGAAAGGTCAACCTTGATTTACAATGGTTATAGAGAGAAATGGATGGGATACCTTCATTGAAATATAAACCAACAGGCTCCCTTATTTAGGATGAGGAATCAAATATTAAATCGGGGGATGCATCTTCAATATATAGGACGATTTAGTAGGATATGGTCATAGACTAATCTCGATTGACACCTCTAATACCTATATTTTAGGAGGTAAGTTGTAGATTTCCTCTATCAAAAGTTAATGAATGAAATAAAGTTAATCACTTGAACAAACGAATCATTAGTTAGGGTGAGTTTTCTTGAAACTATTTATTTTTGATTTGTCCTGAATAAATTATTAATCATGCCCATGGGTCAAAAGATCCACTCCCCTCACAAATATCAAGGGGATTAGAGATGACACCTCGATAATTGAGGACGAAATCCCAGATCAGATAGGGGTTCCGACTGATGATCCAGTTATCTCGATGGGAGAAGCATTAAGGGTCGATGCCACATATGCACCTGCCACTGTGGATAGGGAGGAGAATCAGGGAAATGTCAAATACACATCATATGGTGTCATGTTATAATTAATAAATTCTATTTATTATGATATTTTAGATATGATGCATATACAGGAGGACCCTACGATCATTGATGCCAGTCCTGTCATCACTCTAGAAGGAGATGGCTTGGATCTCAAACTATTCATTGAAGGTGATGGTGCTGATACCAATACAAAGAGAACTAAGAGTGTTGGTATCACTGAATGTATAGTGGAAACTATTGATAGCGAAGCCAATTCGGGTTCTAATCCCAATGTATTAAAAACCATTATAGGTGAGGATGCTATGAGACTTGATGCCATATATAATGAAATAACAGACACACTTAATCTAGATATTGATATCCCAAGATCCCTTGAACTGTTCTTGGACTTTAATAAGGAGTTGGATGGATGATAGTTTTCTTTAGTATTTTCTCTAATAGTTGACCTTACTTATAATTTATTAAACCAACTATCTTGATTGGTGAAGCTCTTTTTATAGACAAAATCTCCAATTAAAGCCATGACTAGGGTGTTGAAGTCCATCCCACTCTTGGTTATGGGGGAATTATGGTTGAGGTCCCCAAAGTGGGAGATTCAGAAGAGACTTCCATTCTAGGCCCTGAGAAAACTAGGGGGAATATTCCTCAGTAGGGAATCTTGTCCCAAAGTGTTGAGACCAAGGGATATAGGGAGGAATAAGACTAGGAAGATGATCCATAAATGGATGGATTTCATCAACTACCTTTATTCCCCTATTTTCTTTCTATATTGTCATTTTGATGACTAATTTCATTCATCTTTCTGTGTTGATAGTCGCAGTAGTTAAACCCAAAGGGGAAGTTTCTGCCCCAATTTAATTACTTGCACATGGAGATAGAGACATCACTTCAGGGAGGAAAATGTGAGTATCTTCCATAAATTAACTGATTCTGGAGTATATCTATTTCATTGTGACTAGTTCCATGATGTTACAATAACTTTAGGATACTCTCTAGGCACTTCGATGGATCATATGGAAGGATATCTAGGAGATGGTTTTGAGGAAACCCATTGAAAATTTACCTCCAAGACACCCTATTATCTAGAACATGTTTGGTATATTGGGGTAAGATATATTTAACTACTGTTTTGTTCACATTACCATGAAGGAAACCATTTTCTAGCTGGAGAAAGAGAACGAGTCACAAAAACACCTTATCAAAGACAAAATTATCATCAGAACCAATGATCTTTGAGTTACATTATCCCTTTAAGATCCCAATAATTCCAAGAAATTTATGGAGTGCAGGAAGTGGTTTGATGAGAAATATTCTCAAATATAGCCCCTTAAGAAAGTGATGGGTTCCACCAAATGGGAGCTTATAGAACTTCATCATCTGCTGGATGGAGTTCAAGATGAGGGGGTGAATTTCATTGTGACTATGGAAGAGAAATACACCTGGATGAGGAGACTGAGGATGTTCAACTAGATAATATTTGATAGGCTATTGATGGGGATTAGGATACCCTTCAACAACTGAAGATTTATGTTGATGATCTTCTATAGAACATGACAAAGAGACTCTGATTTTGTGGATGTTCCTTTGATTTTTTTCTCCATGAATGAAAAGTATTTTACGTCCATATAATATTATGTCTTTATACTTGCTTTACTATATCATTATAATACAAATCTAAAGCTGATTTGTTTAGATGAACATCATCACATTAAAGAGTTGTAATCAAAATAATAGGGATGGGTAGATGCTCTAATTTTTACCTAGGATTTTATCCCTAGTGAGCGTAGTTTGACTATATCTAGAAACTAACAATGGACCCTATGGATTTTTTTTCTTTTGGAATCATTAACCTAATTTTTTTTTTATGAAGACAAAATTAAATTCAATTGGTGGGATAGATGTTTATTTTTTATAGGCCACCCTTTATAGGTTTTCATCCAAACAAATTTTATGCCTATTATTTTTCATTTCTATTTTATTTTCCTTGACTATATAGAATGCATGTATAGTGAGATAAAACTCAACTTTTACCAAGGGTTCCATTTTTATGGTTTTCAACCCAGTGAGTATCATGTATCTTTTTTTGGTAAATTTAGAGTATTTCAAGATATATTAATGTGAATGGTGTTTTAGTTTGGAAAACCTTGACCATGAGTTTTGGAATGATGACCCAAGTAGGGATTTATGTCCAAGAATGTTTCAAAATTCTTCATATAAACGAATGGGGAGTTTTGAGTCACGATTTTGTGATTTCTGGAATGAAAACATGATGTGATAAAATAATTCAAAGGATGATTGTAAAACATATTCAAAAAGAATTTTCTATCATTATGTTTTCATTGGGAATTATGAAGATAGAAAAGGAATCTCTTGGGAATGAATGTGCCTCTAGTTGACATGTCCTTTTTTGTGGGTGACTCATTCTATGACAAATATGGCATATCAATGAATAGTCAAAGCAAAGGTATCCTTAGGAATATTAAATTATATTGTTGATAATAGGTTCGTTTGTGAAGATATGGATTTCTCAAGACCATGAAGGTGGGTTTTTGAGGGGAATGCGTCTATGAATGAAGGGAGCATCTGTGTTTGCAATGGCCATGATTGGAAAACCACTCCTACATAAATTTATTTATTTTTTGTAAAAAAGGGGGAATTTTATTGGACGAACAACATTAGGGGGAAAGGATCCTCCATGAAAAGTGTTGATTTTTTTTGAAGTTTAATGTCATAAAACTAAGACTTGGACCATGCAGTTTAACATCTTTTAGAAAGGATGTAGAGGAAAAAAGTTTAATTTATTTTATCTTTGACCAAAATATTATCGATTTTCCCTTTCAAGGTAATCTATACAAGAATGTTCCATCATTTTCAGGAATGAAATGGGAAATTTTTAAGATGTAATATGGGGAATTCAGTATCCTTGGAATTATATGGTAAAATTAATCTAGGTATGACCATATACCATTTTTGAATGTTTTTTTCAAGAATAATGTTGTTTGGGGCTTACAGAGATATTAGAGGTCTCTCCTGGGAATTAATGTGCCTCTAGTTTATAGGACTGTTTTGTTGGAAATTCATTCAATGACTAATTTGGCATATAAATGTATATCCAAAAAACATAATCAACAAATTGAATGGACCTTTTGGTGGGTGAATTAGGAAAATCCAACTTGGGAATATCAATGCATAGTCTAATGAAGGCGTCCTTAGGAATCTGACATTCCACTACTGATGGAAAAGGAAGGATTATTAAGATTTAGATTTTCCAAAACAAGGAGTTTTTTATGGAAGGAAAGTTCTTAAATATGGAAGGAGAATTTCATATCAAAATTACCCAAAAATGGGTAGAAATGTTTTCCCTATGTAAGTCTAACCCATATGCCGAAAAGGGTATTTTTTTGTAGATAGGCTCAATATATAGAATTTAGGCATCACTACTTATCCTATCATAGAGATACTAAAGTCACACATAGTTTTTAGAGAGATCCCCCACACTGATTGACTCCTTTTATGGAGAAGGGTATTTTCTAGAATACAATCTCCTGAGTAGGGTGAGAACCCATACTAGACCCTCCCATGTAGATCTGACTCATACGTAGGGAAGTGATGAAATTTTTCATATTATAGCTAGATCGAGATATAGAAACCGAGCATCATTATGAATCTTTTAAAACTAAGAATCAATCTACATATATTTATTAATCTCACTTCATGTAAGAGATGCCAGCCATGTAGTTTAACGTAATGTGGTAAGTATGTATAGTGTGCCTTTTAAGGTATTTTGATTAGGACCATGGTAACCCTGATGTGAATTGATATGCCTTAATCATATGGATAATCCTTTACCAAAACTCATAATCCCATGTGAACTATGATAAGTGTGAGAAACAAGGAGTGGAAATGGTTTATTATAATATGCAAACATGATAAAAATAAAGGAAATGAGATTTTTTATTTTGTGATGGCTAGAACAAGATGTAGGATCTATGTATCACAATGTATCTCATGGTAATTTTAATAAATATGTATTAATTTATAAAAAACCATACGGTATAGTCTCATCGTGTGAGAACATCAACCATGCATTTTAATGTCATACAGTACACACAAAGGCTACCTGATGTGGAAAAGAAGGCCTGAAGCCTTAAGAATGCTGTTTGGGAATTAGAGAGATCATCTCATGAGAGGCATCCCATTTTTGTGATATGAGAATTCCTGAGGTAGTTTCCCAGGGTATCCTGTTCTTGATACATAGGGTAATACTATATTTTAACATCATGTGATGAAGATGTTGTTATATAGATTAAGCATCATTTTACTAGGACAACATAGTGTATTTTAGTTTTATGTCATACATACAGGACCATATGTTATTGAAACGGTAAAAGATATAAGGTTATCAGGACAAGGATGTCTCTAAATACATCATAAGTGAAGAAGGAAATCATAAACCATGGTCTTGTGGATTCCTAGGTCACAAGAAGTGGCATGAGACAAGAAAAAAGGAATGACCATGGAGAAATGTTTAAAAAAATATTCCCATCATAATATCATTGGGGATTACAGAGATAGAAGAGGTCTATCCCAATGAAAAATTTTCCTTTGGATGAGAGGACATTTTGGGGGTGACTCATGAAAACTCAAACTATGGTGTATCAATGCATAGTCAAAATAAAGGTGGCATCAGGAACATGACATCCTATTACCGTTGGACAAGGACAGATTATGAGTATCCAAAATTTCCCAATAGAAGGAGTATGATGTGTGGAAGAAATATGTCTGGGCACAAAGGAAACATTTTTACTGACATGGGGTGTATAGTGTGGAGTCCCCTATGCATATTTGTTTTGTTTATATGAGGGAGAGAGATATTTTTACATGATAAGCTCCTAAATGAGGGAACCTGAGTTAAGGTCTCCTATATAGATCTCTTCTTTTCTACAAGGGAGGAGGTATTTATTTTTTTCTTCAATAATGGGCCATAGAAATATGGTTGAGGCATCACTATGTATCCCATTTGAAGAGGGAATCAATCCAAATGTAGTTCTTGTAAAAAGGATCCACTGTGCAGGTCCGAACTATGAACAAGGAGGGGGACATTTTTATGCTACGAATGGACCTAGGATTGGAGATCAGGGCATCACTATGTATCATGTGATGGTAGGAATAAATCCACACATAGTTCCTGAATAGAGGTGTGGTGGGAGACCAACACCTAGAATTGTGATATACTCATGCATGAATCGAAATGTTATGTAGTTTTACATCTTGTAAAAAGGATGAGGACTAAGTGGTTTTAGGTCATGCGGTAGGGACCTTACCATATAGTTTAACATCTTGTGACTATGACATTAGGATATTTATTTTAATGTCTTATAGCTCAGACCATGGTGTCATATAGTTTTGGGTCGTATTACTGGGATTATTTTATGTGCCTTTTACGGTCATGCACATAGAACCATATCGCTACATAGTTTAACATTGTTCAATAATAACAAGGAATCCATGAAATTTAACTTTCTACAGCCATGATGATGGTGTCATGCAGTTTATCATCTTGTGATGTGGACATGGTTGTCTTTATCATATGAACTATTTCATGATAAATATTTCATTGGTAGGGGTTGTAATGGGCTCTCCATCCATAGAGATCTATGAATAATATTTTTTATAGTGAACCCTATGTATGGAATAAGGTCCATACCACTTTGGCTCGATATTTTGAAGATTTTCCCTTAATATCATCAGAGTTCAAAGGACCAATACCAATTATCCTTGGAGTAATGAGGAGAGGTATACTTTCTTGTTAAAATCCCATTCTATCTAATTTTTATGGACCACTATGCGATAAAAGGTATGTAGTATTTTCTTTTGAATTTGGTCAAATTCATTTAGCTGTTTTTGAGATTGAACATCTATGCATAATTGATCATATATGGGAATTCAGAGTGAAAGAAATTTGACCTAAATGGGAAAGACTACTTCTATAATATATACAAGTGAATATGGGGTTTCCCATGTGGCTGTATGGGTTGTAGTCTGGTAGGCCCACAGGGCATGCAAAATCTTATCAGGAAAAGACTTTTTATCTTTATACACCATCTTATAAAGTATATTTGACAAGTTCTTGTTAAGGTAATCTATCTATATATTATCCACCATATAATAGAAATAATAATGGTTGGATTTGATATTATAATTTTGATATAACTTCTACAACTAAGGAAAATATAATTAGGTGTTGTTGTCTTCCATTATTTTATTAGGGAAAAATAATCTAGTAATGATGTTCAATTTCACAAAGATGACAATTATTTTAGACCCAACTTATTTGAGTGGTATTGCTTTAACACATTTAGAGAATAATTCAGTAGTAGTGAGGATATATTTAAATAACTTGGATATGGTTGGAGGATACATCCCTAAAACCTCTATTCCCCATATGGAAAATAGCTTGGAGTATTTGGTTTTTTAGCAATTCCATGGGTTGATGGATGAAGTTGGCATGCACTTGATCGGAATGGAACTTCTTGGTGAATTTTGTGAAATCATTTATCATTGAAGGTAAGAAGTATGAAAGCATCTATATTTTACTAGAAATCCTACAATATGAATGATTTGAACCTTAGGCTACCATGTGTACTTCTTTTATGATGGAAGCCTCTACTTTCCTTATTCTCTTCCATTGATATGATGGAATTACTTGAGACTTGGCCTTGGATTGCAAGATAGAATCTTCCAATTTTTGAGTGACTGCCAAGAGATACCAAAAACATCCTATATATTATACAAGGATGAGTGGTATATGTAACTCATCACAAATAATTTCTATACAAATCAACAAAAAATCTTATTAGAGTAGTTGTATGTTTAGGAAGTAAGTCAACCCCTTTAATCGAGTAATGGAATCCGAGACACTCTCATTATTCTTCTATTTCGAGTTTGAGAGGTCAAGGACTGTTTTATTCTACATTGTTGATCTGAATTGAAAGGGAAAATGTGAAAGTATATCTTCTCATCCCATGATTGATTGATCCAAAAAACTATTGTACCATACAAAGGATGTTCCTTTCAATGTTTCTATGACACATCTAAGTTTCACTACTTCTTATTGCATAGAGGTTTCTATAATGGGATCATAGAGAGACATGGAATGTGTAAAATTATACTCTGAATATCCTAATCCATTAAAAATTATAAATATATGGTTTCCAAAATTTGGTGGGGTAAGGGTTAGATCCATCCATTCAGGATAAGGATTACTCTCTAGCTATACTAGTGTAAGCCTATCTCCCATGGATTCCAATCAATCTTTTAGTGACTAAATAGTATTGATAAGCCCTTGGGGGATGTTTGTTTGAATAAGGGCTTGAGTAGGGATAGTAACAAGGTAGATCCATCTATAGCATCTCTATTTTTACCCACGGTGGGTTGCCTGTAGGGGCTGGTCCGTGAGGGTGTACTTTACCCAGTCCTAGATATGTACCCAAAGGAGGTAACTCCTAATATATTAATATCATGGGGTCCAAATATATTGGTCATCATTCCCACATATTGAGTAGATGTTTTGGTTCCATTTCAGATGATGGGGAGAACCATCATTGTTTTGGTATACCAGTTGAGATCACTAGATAATTCTCTTATTATAGAGCTTATTCAATAGTAATATTTCTTTAGAGTAATTATATATTGATCCTTATCAACTCTTTCATCTATTACTCTCGATGAGAAAATGTTTCCTGCATTGTGAGAGGTTAAACCTCTTAGGGAGGTGGGTGAGGTATAACCTTTCCTTAACCATTTTCTTTGGTAGATTCTCACTAAGGAGGTAGTAATGGAGTGGTTGAGGGAGTCCCCAAATTCAGTGGGTATTCACACCTCCTTTAATCATTTTGGTGTGGAACATATTAAGACTAAAAAATTATTCCTCTTTCCCATTTGTATTGGCCTCATGTTATATAGAATCTATATGGGTGATGTTAATGATGTTCATTGATGCATAATGAATTGAAGGAATTTTATCATCCTCCTTGAGAGGATTCCTTTGTTTTTCACCCTTCAAGAGGCCTCATCCTCTCCTCTGCTAGTATTCTTGTAACTATTTGGCAGATGGTGATATTAAGTTAATATTTGGAAATACATTCATGCATGTTCCTAGTGAGGATACTGAGTCACAGGATGGGAAAAACTTGGAAGATCCATTTTTAGGGGCTTCCCTTAATTGGAAGAATACTGAATTCTATTAAAGAGGATGAGGTTGAGGTATAAAAGCCCCATCCTCTAGTATGGGGTTGTTCCCATTCCATTTCTACAACCTTTTGAGCATATTTTACCAACATAGAAGGTTGTTTTAAAAAATCCCTTAGCCTTGTGGTCTAGTGTTTCTCATAGATTGTTGAGAATGATGCTAACATGGATGAATTATTAATTTTATAGAGATATTTTCGAACACTGGATGGGTGCATTGTATATCCTGCACTTGATCCACCTACTTACAAAGATATTGGTGATGCTTGATGATTTTCCTCCCTTAGGTGGGTGGATTTCTCAATATTTTTAGATGTTTTACATAGAAGTTTCTTGACAGCACAATATCATCCACCCTGATGTTTTTAGGAGTCAGACAAGGTCATTTTTTGATGAGTGTACCACATTTTTTTTGAATATAACCCATTTATTTTAATTTATTAAAAGGATATGAAACTGAATTATGTCACCCTTGGAGGGCTTTGTCGATTGGGGATCATAATGAAATTAAATTACCCATGTTTCCCTATACTCTAATATAAACACCAGATGGGGTGTTCGTGATCAAATAAAACAACCTTTTTAACACGTTGAGACATTCACATTAAAGGGGTCTTCACTATATTCCCAATTTTGGGTGTCGTGTAGCTAGGAGATCCAACAAGTCAATTTAATGGTGTATCCATTATATCACCTTAATGTGGATTTGATATTCATTGTAAGGTAATTAATTATACTTTATGTTATGAAGAGTTTTCCATACATTGGGGAGGTTTTCGTGCACACAATCATCCAAAAACACCTCTGGAATGCTATATCAAGGAGTGGCTAAGGGATAGAGCGTGACTGTTATGTCCTCTTTCACTAACTATCTCCTCATGTTCAAAATTTATTCTTAGTATTTTTCAAGAGTTTTCTCATCCCAGTCTGACCAAAGTGGATGCTTCCCTATAGATTTATTGTAAACAACAGTATAGCTAGAGATTTCATCTATCATTTAAAAAGGTAGGTGATCCTAGGGTGGTATAGTGAATGAACGTCACCTTGGGATTTTTTATAGATGAGAAACAATTTCCCTAGAACAAATCCCTGGTCTATTTCTTACCATATGTAGTGATAAAGATATTTCATTTATAGTAGGACTATATTACACCATACTTACAGAAAAGGCAATAAGGTGGCATATTTTCTCGCATCGAGGCACATTCATGATGATGTATTTGTTCCATTTTACAATATCGACTACCTCTACCAAGATTTTGTGAACATTTTTAGAGTTGACTCTATTTGAATCCATTTCTTAGACCCCATTAACCCTTTCTATGGATTCAAGATGGTTTTTTTCATCACACACAACTCTTGTTTTTTTTATCCCCATTAAATAAAATATATAAGTTTGTGTGTGTGAGTAAAAAAGGATTTCAATTATTACTGAAGAGCCATAAGTAATGACCAAGATCATATTCCTAAGTTCCTCAAAATTGGAGGGATATCTAATTATTAAATCATAAAGGGGAGGACCTTATTATTTAAGTGAAATATCACTACGGGGAGGACATTCATAGCAACTACTATCATGGGAAAGACTACTATCACAACTTGATGTCTGACTGTAAGGTGAATTTCTATATTGTATACCCTAGGTAGGAACTTGAAGATGGAAAATAGAAAGAGAAGGAACTTATTTCTCTTTGATCTTCTATCCATGTGAAGGTATTCTACAAAACTCATCAGGAGATAAGTTCTTGAGATTGATCAGATTATGGAAATGAAGTAATCCTTCATGGTAAGATGTTGGTGGAGGACTTCTAGAACTCTTGATAGTATTTATATAATTTAGTAGTGGAAGGGTAGTATCATCATCCTCCATAGATAAATTTCTAAGGTATTTAAGAACTATAGATTTAATTAGAGTGGGATCAATGATTGGCTCTTCATTTTTAAATCGCCTTTATTGAAGATTATTTTTGGATTCCTTCTTGTGGGTGACTAGCGCCACTTGATATAGATAAAAACCTTCATATATAGAATCTTATTTTATTATATCCTATGTCACTGTTAGAATTTTTTAACAGATTGATGGAATTTTGGAAGGGGTTTATGAGTTCCCTAGAATATCCACCAGTGTATATCGACAAAATTTAGTTAGAATGGGGGAATGGACCTAATCTGATTTTTATATATCATGGGGGAATTTGGCTCACAATCCTCCTAGATGGGAGAACATAAGTGTGTCTACTCAAGAGTGACCCTTTATTTTGTTAGTAACTCACCCAAATTATGGGGATGGATTTTTTTGTCTACCCCTATACCACTTCCACTATATTTATTATATCCTAGTAGTTTTGTAGGATGTGAATGAAAGTTTCTATCTACCTATTCGCCATTGTTAAGATGTGTCTAGTAACTTCAGTGGAAAGAATGAGGATATATTCCCATTTCATGGCTGGATCAAGGGTTTCTTTCTTGATCATGTCCTCTATTTTATGTCAGTATATACTAATAGTACTCAGGTTTAGGGGTTGAGATATGGGCCTTCCACTATTTTTTTGGGATATGTTGGCAAGTTCTCTGAATGTTTTCAGATCATAATGGATGGATAACAGATGAAGGTAGGTGTGAGAACCTACTAACAATTTGTTTCCTTGTTAGATTATAGAACCTTTTTAATATGGGAAGTTTTATATTTCTACTCTCATTTTCCACATAATTTTATTTGTGGGATCCTATAGATGATTCTGAACTTTTTCTAGCAATCTTGGATAGTACAAGAAGGTGTGCAACACCCCAAGCCCAGAAGCCTAGAGGAGGTACATTATTTTATTACATTGGCATGATTATAAGGAATCAAATTCCAAAGGTCTAATTAATTTAGTAGTATTGGAAGAAAATATTACATTCATGATAAACATAATACATTAGGAAAACAAAACAAAACATGATATAGAATAAAATAAAATAAACTACAACCTTGAAATGTTATTCAATGTTTTCTTCTTTATAACCTCTTGAAAGGAAACATAAGAAAAGAGTGAGCTCAGATTCTCAATAATGGTAAGTAATATAACAGAATAATAAATAATAAGTCATGGTGAATAACTAAATTCATGCATTTTATTAAAACAAAATCTTGAGCATAATATGGAAGGAATAAAATATGATTAAATAATTCCACAATAAAACACAACCATGGATATTATACTAGTTAAATAATAAAATGGAATATCACTTTCTAGTTTCATAATGAGGTAATGAATTTTTTCATCTTTTATAAACATACCTTCAATGCCTTGACTAAGACACTATACATAATGGGTAAAAACCCGCTCTAGTTTATCTAATGGTACATACTGATTCATCAAGGGGATATAGCGGGACCCACCCATCACATACTATATCCAATGAATTCCTTATCTGTCAAATATTTTTTTAAATAAAAGTGTCCCATACCAATTTTAAATTTTTTAAAAATAATCATAAGTGAAATTACTCTAATAAAATCATTGAGAAATTCTTGAGGAAAATAATCTTTAAACATTCTAAAGTGTCCCATACCACTTGAAACATTTAAATCATAATACCTTTTAACATTAAATGAAATATATAATATCATTAAAATAATATAATTCATGATATAATATATCAAATGGAAATATATACACTACACACAAGGAAATAGTGGTGAACAAGTCATATATCTCATAGAAGTAAAAGTAGGATGAGAAAAACCCCTTTTTACTGTGGAAAGAAATGTTATTTTAGAAAATCATTTGTATTTGTCATAAAATAAGATTTTAAAGATGTATATCCAAGAAAAGAAAAGGGATGGGCATTGATATTATATTTTAGTCATAAATAATTTCCCACTGTAGTAAAATCATGTAAAAATAGTTTTTATGAAACTTTAGAAATAAAACATTTTAGCGCGGTTTAAAGAAAATATGAATGAGATTTTAAAGCGGAAAGTAATGTTTGTTTTCATAAAACCAGAAATGAAACAAGATTTTTTTTAATGATAAAATGAGTGATGTTATAAAAATAATGGTGGAATAAATTTATTTTGGAGTGCACTTGAAAAGAGGTATGAAATCAGGAAGTTCCCTTGAATGAGACTTGTTTATCAAGAATAATTGAGAGGGGAATATTTTTAAAACATGTATTTTACCATAAAATAAGGGCTATATAATCTGGATATATGATATTGGAACATATAAAATGAATTTATAATAAATATAAAAAATAATTAATCATTTAATTGGAGTAAATATAGAGAAAGAGTAACTCAGAGGAAAAACGAGGGTTCAGGTAGAATCTCTTACCTTATGTCCAAATGTGTTCTGCACTTGTACTTAATGTCATAGATAATAAAAATAAATAAAAAAATTAATTAATTAACAACATTTTATATATCTATTTTTTCTCTATTATTTTATTAAGTTAATTTATGGCCATATTAATGAGTTATAGAGTTTAATTTCATCATTCAGGAGAATTAATTTTCTTGGTTTTCATAATCTGTTTTCTTGTTTATAAGTAATGAAGTTCATGGGTGTAATTATCCATAATTGTAATTATATGAAATTAATGAAAAAAATAAGTTTAATTTGTTTTATATATTTTTTTATTTCTAGATATTAGGATGAATCATTAGATAACATGTTAATGATAATCTTTTTAATTAATTTTAGGGGTTTTAGATGACAACAAAATTTTTTTGTTTTATAATTTAGTAATACATAAATATTTTAATTATAGAACATAAAAATGGTTATATTATATATTTTACAATATATTTCAACCATTAAAATGGTTTTATAAACATCCTTGAAGATGATTAATGAAAATGAAAAATTTTCTTCCTTGAAGGCGATGGGACAACACCTCACGGGCTACATTTCCTTTTTAAGAATAAAAGAGTGGGGAAGAGGTTTGATGATGGATTATTACATTAGTATAATAAAATTCAAGTATATTTAATTTAATACAATTATCAATAAATTTGTATGAGGTTAGGTGAGAAGAGGATAATAAAAGAAAAGAACTTGAATGAAAATAAAAGGAAAAAGAAGAAAATTTTTACCTCTTGAATTCTCCTCCTTGAGAACCACCTTAAGGGGATTGGTTTTGTTATTTTGATGAGAAAAAGAGATCCTGGACATGGTTTAGGGGATTGGGAAGATTATTAGGCAAAATTTAGACAAGTATCAATGCTCCGAAGGTGTGAGGAGAAAGGGTGGGGAGGGTTGGTATTTATAGTGAAGGAGAGGGGTGATTTTTTGAATATTTTAATCATTAGTTTGTTATTTTGGCTCAAAACTATAAATATTTTGAGTATTATAAATAAATATATTAAAATAATGAAGTAAATTCCGAGATTTTATTTCTTAAATCAGTAATGACTCAAGTAATATTGTATTTAACTTATAATGTAGTTATACCATAAATTACCGTATTTTACTATTCACAAAAATCAAGTATTTTAGAAAAATCCCAAAAATGCACCCTAACCATTTTTCAATGTATATAATAAAAAAATGGAATCCATTTTATGAAATTAATTTTTTAAATATGAGAAATTTAATTTTTAATTAAAACCATCATTTTCATGAAAAATACAGATTTTAAAATTATAACTGATTTTATAACTATTTGAAAAATTAATTAAGGTCTCATAAAATTGTCCTAAAATCATAAGACAAAAAAAATTAATTTATGAATACATTTTATGAAAATAAATTTTTTTTAAATCACTTTATTAATTATAAACTTGTAATTAAATATATATAGGACTTTCAATAATACAAACACATAATTATTAATTTTGAAAATATTTAATTACAAATACTATGATATAATTATATCATACCTTTATTTATAAGATTCCTAAATTTTATTTATACATTCATGGTTGAGTTTACTATTCATTTGGCTGATTTACTATTCATAACGGTCATATTACTATTCATATGGGTTACATTACTATTCCAAAGGGTCAAGTTACCATTCACCAAAAAAATAAGTTGATCCTATCAGAATATAAATATATTACTGATAGAAAATGTGTATATTCATTTTTAAAATTTTTATTCTTAGAACCAAAAAAAATATTTAATACTAATCCAGCCGGTGTGGTGAAAAGGCGGGTAAAAATAATGTTCAAAAGGTCAATAAATCTTCATATCTAATTCCAATATAAAAAATGATTCAAAGGATCTAAATTTGATTAATATGTGTATAATTGATCTATTATGACATTAAAAACCAATTTAAATTATATTAAGTATTAAAAATGAAAAAACACATATTTTAACTATAATGCAGTATCTTTTTATATTCATAAAAAAATGAAACTTTTCAAAAAAATACTAAAAATTCCCTCTAAGTTAATTTTGACATTATGAATTAAAATAAAGATAATGTTTTATTTTACCAAATTCAATTTCTAAGAGTGTATAAAATTAATTTTATTATTTTTCACAAAAGGACATAAAAAGCAGTTCCTTTAAGAAAATAGTATTTCTAAAGATATAAAGATTTTACCAAAAAATATACATTTCATTATAAATATGTTTTATTTTTGTGAAAACATTTTAAATAATATTTAATAGTTGTTATTAAAATTCGTATGAATATGTTTTATGGATAGTCCATAACTATATCATTTAAATAATTATAATAACAAAGTATTGTTTCATAGAGACTCGGTGTTGCACACATTACCTACTATATTAATTTTTTGTAAATACTTGGGGTGTTACATTATCCCATCCTTCAATAAATTGCATCCTCACAATTTGAAATTGACGTTCGAAAAATAAAAAGTGTTAATACTAGGAAATACTATTATGGAATACCCACATCAGAAATATGTTTAATAAAATATACTCTTTATTAGATGGAAAAAGAAATGCAAAGGTAACCACAAAATTAGGATTTTGAATAGGGTAACATTGATGGAAAGTAAAAACATAGACATGAAAGGGAAATATCACTATCAAGTTCTGATGGATAGTGATAGAGAACATAGTCAGGTGAAGGTTAAAATTTGAAAATCCATAAATCCACGATGATCTAAGGGACCATTTGATTCATCAAAAAATAATTTATTACGATAAGTTTTTTTGTTTAAGACTCCTTTCCTAGAGTTGAGAAATTATTCCACTCTATAAGTGTATAAATATATATTTCTATTTCATAAACCCAATATTATCCTTTTATTGTTCCTTGAAATATCTATAATTCATATCTTAGGATATGTTGCTTCATGTGGTGAAGTAATACATTAACCACTAAAACCTCATAGAATGATCAAATTAAACCATTTAATATATGGTTAAACTTTCTAACAGATAATCAGCTAACACATTATAATCATTCACATGGTGGTTAATACTATCCAATTTACTTTACACATATCAATCATATGTCTATAAAACATCATTATCTCATTACCAAGAACATTTTAAGGTTTATCATTCCATTAACCATGTGTTTTCCAATTTTTAACTTATTACCAAATCATTTTTTATTGGTACCATTCAACATAAAAACTCAAATCCTTAACGAAATAATACTGTATTATAATCCTTATATATTAAATAATTCTCATAACCAGTAAATCATTTATGAAATACTCAATTGATATAATTATTTAATCTAAACATTACCACATTAATCATTCCTCTTCATCCATAGTAATAATATAATATTGACCATGATCCATTATCTTATTATAGGGTATATTTATTTGATGCATGGGACATTGATTTGTGCAGTGTCCCATATCTTTGTAGTTAAATAATTGTATATTATAAACGTTTTTCTCATCCATAAAATAATGTGCATGGTGTTATTTTCCTCCACACTTGAATCATACTCCTTTTCCTCTTAATCATATACCATGGTGTTTCCTTTCACAATTATCACATGTGGGAAAATACTTCTTTACCTTATTCACATTATCCATACTTTCCCTTATATTATCTTCTTCTCATGATTCCTTTAAAATTCATTATACGTTGAAAAATATTTCTCCTTCTTGTTTTAACATGACATTATCTTCTCATATGATGAGAATGCTTGATAGAAAAGCTCCCTTCAAAAGACTGGCATAAACCCACTGAAGAAATGACCATTATTACTCTTTGGATTATGTGAATTTATGTGGTTCCCATTGCTTCCACTAGAATCCATTTCTAAATAATGGAATACAATATATTAGGCTATGAGTCATAATGAATAATTTTGGACTAGTAAAAAACTTAACATAAATTGAAACTTTTTGTATAAATAAACTCAAAGTCATAAATACGGTTTCATTAGGGACATATTTACTTTTAAATAATTCATAATGGTTTGTAAATAAAATATAAATCATCTTAAGAATATCTACCATGAGTGTCAAAATAGGTGCACAGTAAGGCCCATTTTTATGTACCACGTTATCCTAATCCAGGCCCGGGACACATTGTCAGAGTTGTTACCCCTAGGTATATGTATGCTAGAACCACATCCACTTGTAGTATCCAGATAGGGATGTATTTCTAAGAATATCTACATAATATATACCTATCCAAAATTCTAGGATTTTATTCTATTTTATCCTAAAAGTATATCTTAGGGTTATTTTCCCTAATCTTTGTTTTATAAATTTAGTTTCCAAATTTTATACTAAACTTCCTTCGATTCCATCTGTATTTTCCCGAACCCAGAAGCCTAGAGCCGGTTCATTATTTTGTTACATTAGCATGATTATAGGGAATCAAATCCCAAAATACTGCTCAGTTTAGTAGTATTGGAAGAACATATTACAGTCATGATACCCATAATACATGGGAAAAGAAAATAAAACATTATAAATAATAAAATGAAATAAACTGCATCTTTGAAATCTTATTCACACTTTTTTACTTCATAAAATGGGGAAAGGAAACATAAGAAAGGGGTGAGAACAGATACTCACTAAGGGTAAGTAATATAGAATAATCATAAATAATAAGGCATGGTGAATAACTGATAGTACACATTCCATCAAAATATAATATTTAGAATAATATTTCATAGATAAAATATGTTTAAATAATGCCATAATAAAACATAACCATGGATATTTTACAAGTCAAATAATCACAGAAACTATCAATTTATTATTTAATAATGATAGAATTAATAATTCTAGACATCATAAACACACCTTCAATTCCTAGGACAAGACACCATACCTAATTGGTAAAAACCCAGTCAAGTTTGTCTCATGAGACCTACCGATGCATCGATGAGTCATAGTAGGCCCCACCTATCACATACTAAGTAAAATGAATTTCTCATATGTCAAATAAATATATTTATATAAATCAAAGTGTCCAATAACACATTTAAATATTTTAAGCATAATAATTGGTGAAATTATTCTAATAAAATCATTGATAAATTCTCGATGAAAATAATCTCTAAACATTTAAAAGTGTCCCATACCACTTTAAAACATTTTAATTATAATACCTTTTAACATTAAATAGAACTTATAATATAATTATAATAATATAATTCATTATATAATTTATTAAATAATAATTATATACAACACCCACAAATAAATAGTGGTGAACAAGGCACATATTTCATAGAAGAAAAAGTGAGATGATTAAACCCCTTTTTTACTTTGGTAAGAAGAGTTATTTTGGAAAATCATTTGTATTTTTCATAAAATTAGATTTTAAACATTTATATCCAAAACAAATTAATGAAATTGAAATTATATTTTAGGCATAAATTTTGTCCCACTGAAAAAAAATCATGTAAAAATAGTTTTTAAGAAACTTTAAAAATAAAACATTTTAGTGTAGTTTAAAAACAATATTAAAGATATTTTAAAGTAGAAAGAGTTTTTTTTCCTAATACCATAAATTAACCAATATATTTTTTTCATGTTAAAATGAGTTATTTTATAAAAATAATGATGTCTTAAAACATATTTTGGAGTGCACTTGAAAACAAGTATGAAATCAGGTAGTTCCCCCAAGTTAGACTTGTTTATCGGGAAGAATTGAGAAGGGAACCTTTTTAAAACATGTATTTACCATTAAAAAAAGGATGATATGATATAGATAAAGGAGTTTGGAACATATTCATATAATTTAATAGAAATATAAAAAAATAAATAAGCATTTAATTGGAGTAAATATAGAGAAAGACTAACCTGAAGGAAAAATGGGGGTTCGAGTAGAATCCCTTACCTTATGTCCAAATGTGTTCTGAACATGTAGTTAATGTCTTGGATAATAAAATTAAATCCATTGATTAAGTAATTCATAAAATTTTATATATGTATTTTATTCATTATAGTTATATTAAGTTCATTTGTGGCCTTATAAATGAGTTATAGTGTTTAATTTCATCATTCGAGAGCATTCATTTTCTTGGTTTTCATGATCTATTTTCTTTTTTATATGTAATGAAGTTCATGGGTATGATTATCCAGAATTGTAATTATATTAAATTAATTAAAATATAGAAGTTTAATTGGTTTTATTTATTTTTTTATTCCCAGATATGAGGATGAATCATTCTATAACATGTTAATGATAATAGTTGAGATTAATTTTAGTGGTTTTAGATCACAACAAACTTATATTGTTTTATCAATTAGTAATTTGTAAATATATTACCTATGAAAAAATGAAAAAGGTTTTAATATAAATTTTAAGATTAATTTTGACCATTAAAATTCTTTTATGAATATCCTTGAAGACGGTGAAGGAAAATGAAAACTTCTCATCCTTGAAGGTGATGAAACAACACCTCATGGGAAACATTTTGATTTTTAGAATATATGATAAGGGAAGGTTCTTGATGATTGATTATTCCATTAGTATAATAATATTCTAGTATATGTATGTTACTTTAGTTATCAAGACATTTTTATTATGGGAGATGAGGATAGTATAATAAAAGAAAAGAACTTGAAATAAAATTAATGGAAAAGGAAGCATATTTTTACCTCTTGAATTCTCCTCCTTGAGAACCACCTTAAAGGGATTGGTTTTGGTCTTTTAATGAGAAAAAGATATCTTAGAAGTGAGGTATGGTCTTTGGAAGAGTATTGGGTTGAATTTAGACAAGGATTAATTCTTGGAAAGTGTGAAGAGAAAGGGTGGCGAGGGGTGGTATTTATAGTGCCGGAGAGGGGTGTTTTTTTGAATATTTTAATCATTAGTATATTATTTTAGCTCAAGACAATGAATAGTATGATAATTATCACTAAATATATTAAAATAATTAAGGGAATTTATAGATTATGTTTCTTACATTAAATATAACTCAAGTAATAGATTATTTAACTTATAATATATTTATACTGTAAATTACCGTATTTTACTACTCACAAAAATTCAAGTATTTTAAAAAAATTAAAAAAATTTATCCTAACTATTTTTTGATGTATAGAATTTATAAATGGAATCCATTTTATGAAAATAATTTTCTAAATATGAGAAATTTAATTTTTAATTAAAATCATCATTTACTTGAAAAATACAGATTTTAAAATTATAACTGATTTTATAATACTTTGAAAAATTAAATAAGGTCTCATAAAATTGTCCTAAAATAATAAAAAAAATTAATTTATTCATAAATTTTATAAAAATAAATTTCCTTTAAAATCACTTTATTATTTATAAACTTGTAATTAAATATTTATGACTTTCAACCGGTATGATAACCACTTTATTCAATTCGGCCACTATCTCTATTCTTGTCCATGGTGTCAATAAGGTATTTTTTAAATGCACCAAAGGAGTTAGGTAGGTATATCCTCTTTCTACTATTATCTTTTCCATGGTGAAAGATTACTTAGGCAGATTGCTCACTCGACTTGTGGATCAAAACAAGATTAAACCTACTTAGGCTTCTAGAAACTTAAATGTTCCCATGCATCTTTTATATACTTGATGACAACATCCTGTTCTTACAAGGTGATAAAAGGAATATCCAAAATCTTAAAAAATCCCCTATCTCATTATGAAGATATCTCTGGTCAATCTATTAGATGGAGAAAATCCTTTGTGTTTTTCAGATTTTTTACCTCTAACAGAAAATGTAATATCGTTAATTACTTAGGTATCAAGGAAGGTTCTTTCCCCTTCACTTATCTTGGTGTTCCTATATTTTGGGGATGGTCTAAATCTTGTTACTTCTTCAATATTTTTGATCAAATCACCAATAAACTTTCTTCTTGGAAGGGTAAATTCCAATCTATGGCTAGAAGAATTAGTCTCGTGAAATATACAATCGTTTCCAAAATGGTCTACTCGATGATGGTGTACAAATGGCCTACGTGTCTCCTTAAGAAAATCAACGTTTTCATTAAAAAATTTGTTTGGACTAGAAGCACTATTGAAAGAAATCTTATGACGATACCCTGTGCTACTTGTTCTAAACCTTTAGACAAGTGTGGTCTTGGAATAAAAAATCCTAAACTCTTTAATGATGCTCTCTAGGCCAGGTTGACCTGGAGGTTACTTCATAATAACTCTAATTATAATGTTTTCTTTAATAAAAGATTCATCACTAAACTTAAGAATGGAAATCTGAACTACATCACTTCTTATATCTGGCCATCCATTAGGAATTATTTTTCCATCATTATGAATAACCCTTGATGGATGGTTCGTACTAATTCCTCAATGAATTTTTTTCTTGAAAACTAGACTGGTGATCCTTTAATCTCCATGTTACCTCCCAATTATCTTCCTGATAATACCAGATCCACCATAATAGATGTTTTTAATTCTCCCAACATATGTTTTCCTGATAACATCAGTCTTGTTATTGACAACTACCCATTCTCCAACACTAAGGATTTTTTTAATTTGGGAACCTTCTTATAATGGTGTTCTTGATTCGAATTTTTTTAATAATTACAATTTCATTAGCTCTGATTGTAGTTTATGTTGGTTGAAATATTTTAGAAAAACTTTTACTAAGCCCTTGAAACTTACCCTTGTTTAGAATATTGCTCATAATAGGGTCCCCAATGATGTTTGTCTGCAATATTTCGGGATCCAACATTGCTCTGAATCTCACGTGTCCAACCAACATAGAGAAGATATTAATCACCTATTTCTATCTTGTGCTACTCCTGCAGCTCTTTTGAATTACATTCTTGACATTTTTAGTTGAAGATGGTTACTTCATGATTCTATTAGATCGCAATTGCAGCATTGTATAGTTTTTGAATCTTCTGAAAAAATCAAGAATCAGTTCTTATCTACTATTGCTGAGCTCCTCCTTGTGATCTGGTATGATAGAAATAATATTGTTCATAATAATTTATCATTCAGGCTTAATGAAGGTAGGACATGGATTCTCATTACCATTATTGATGCTGCCTCGATTCATAAAGCATATTTTAACAACACTGTTGTTGATTTTGAGATCCTTCACTGACTCAGGATTGCTGGTTTGTAAAGACATCCTAGACACACCTTTGAGGTATTTTTGAAATCCCCACTTCCATGATGGATCAAAGTGAACGTTGATGGTTCCTCTAAAGGAAACCCGGGATCTACAGGATGTAGTGTTATTTTCAGGGACTATCTTGGTAGGTGTCACATATTCTTCTCTGGTAGGTTTGGTATGACCTCATCTCTAGAATTAGAAATAATGGGTGTGATCCATGCCATTGACTTTGCCAAACAAAAGGGTTGGAAAAATATTTGGATTGAAAGTGATTCAACCACTATAGTCCAAGCTATTTGGAAAGGGGTGGTGCACCTTGCCTGGCTGCTTAATTCCCATTGGATGAATTGTCTTTCATTACTCATGGAAATAAAATACATTGCCACTCAGGCCTTTCATGAAGCAAAAGTGGTTGCTGATGGTCTCGCCAACAAGGAAGTCAACCGGGGAATTACTTGGCTGGATGGTTTAGCTTGTGATTTTCTCCCTTTATATAAAAAATATTGTAATAAGATTTCATCATTCAGACTCATGTAATCTTTCTTTTCATTATTCAATAAATTGTGCCTTAGTCATTGACTGAGGCACCACCTTTCAAAAAAAATATGAATTTCAATAATACCAACACTTAATTATTAATTTTTAAAATATTCATTTACTTATACTACAATATAATTATATCATACCTTTATCTATAAGATTCCTAAATTTTATTTATACATTCATGGGTGAGTTTACTATTCATTTGGATGATTTACTATTCATAAGGGTCATATTATTATTCATAAGGGTAACATTACTATTCCAAACCGACAACACGTTTTTCTGCAGGGGCTGGGTGAGTTGGTTCAAGGCAGTGGCGTCCCATCGTTGAGGTTCCAGGTTCGAGTCCTGACAAAGGCAACGTGCACCATACGCCAGCGATCCTCTTATCCCCTCGACTCCATGGGAACTGGCCCAAGCCCAAGGTTGGCCGCCTTGGACCTAGCTGGGGATGTGCGATAGGGGGTGGGTTAAGGCTACCTCAATACCCTCTAAACCGACTACATGTTAGCCCGCGGGGGCTGGGTGAGTTGGTTCAAGGCGGTGGCGTCCCGTCGTTGAGGTTCCGGGTTCGAGTCCTCGCAAAGGCAATGTGCACCATATGCCAGCGATCCTCTTGTCCCCTCGACTCTGTGGGAACTGGCCCAAGCCCAAGGTTGGCCACCTTGGGCCTAGCTGGGGACGTGCAACAGGGGGTGGGGTAAGGCTGCCTCAATACCCTCTAAACCGACAACACATTTTCCCACGGGGGCTGGGTGAGTTGTTTCAAGGCGATGGCATCTCGTCGTTGAGGTTCCGGGTTCGAGTCCTTACAAAGGCAAAGTGCACCATACCCCATCGATCCTCTTGTCCCCTCGACTCCATGAGAACTGGCCCAAGCCCAAGGTTGGACACCTTGGGCCTAGCTGGGGATGTGCGACAGGGGGTGGGGTAAGGCCGCCTCAATACCCTATAAACCGAAAACACATTTTGGGTGGGGGAAAATATGGGAGACCTCTCGCGCGGCGATTCTTGGGCGATTTCGAGTCAGTGATTGATGGAGAATCTGCTAGACTGTTATTTCGATCCTAAAGATGTCTTCGTTCCCCACTCAAAGGTGGTGGTTATGGGTGGAAATCTTGCTTCGGGTCCTACGAATTCAGTGAAGGATGGTCTAATAAACCCTAGGAGGAATAATGATGGTTCGACTTCCCGAAATAGGTTTTTCTCTGAATATCAAATTGATTCTACCTCGTTAAATAAGCAGAACACCAAGAATGGCTCAATTGCTTTTGTTGAAGCGAGTTCGAAAGTTTTGGAAGATTTCCTTGAAGAATTTCGGTTCTCTCTCCTTGCTAGATCATCGGGAACTCTAAGTGAATCTCTTGTGAGGTTTGATGAGGTGGGAACTTGCTTGGACAAAAGATGGGGATTCTTTGATTGGCGCTTGATCTCCATTGGGAGAGGTATGTTTTATGTCATTTTTCCATCGAAGGAATTGCAGAATGAAGCCTGGAGTTTTGGACCAGTTTCTATGAAACCTGGCTATATAATGGTTCAGCTGTGGGATCCATTATCAAATCCTCTTTCCATTAGGAACTCTAACACTCAATCATGGAACCACATTAGGGGATTAAACTGGGTTTTTCTGGCATCCTTCGGTTTTATGGGAAGTTTCTTTGGCTGTTGGCTGCCCGATAAAGGTTGATAAGGAAACTGAACACCCTAGATATGGTCATTTTTCTCGTGTCTTGGTAGAAATTGATCCAGCACAGGTTCTTATTGACACTGTATTTCTTTTTGTTGGTGAGTTTAAGCTAGAAATTTCCATACAATATGAGTGGATTCCTACCTTTTGTAAATCCTGTTTATTTATTGGTCATACGTCTTTGCAATGTCGTAGGAATGCTAAATGTACACTTTGTAAATCTATGGGTCATATTTCTGATCAGTGCAAAAAGAAATTGGTTGTGCAGACTGGTACAAAGTTTGTTTCCAGGGGAACAGAGCCTCAAAATATAGGTCCTACCTCATTTGCAGAGGCTGTCCAACATGGGATATCTAAGCTGACTGACTTTCAGCCGGCTGCTGCTGCTGCTCGACCAGTGGATATGGAATTGGAGCCGGTTATTGTTGGAATCACCAGGGATGTTTCTAATAGGTCATGGGATAATATATTTTAAGAGGAGGAAGGGTGCAATCTAGATCATGAGGATGCTGTTACAAAGGCTTCTGAAATCCAATAGGATGTTGCTGTTGATGTCAAACATGGTGAAAATATGATTGTTGAGGAGGAGGAAGGGTACCAATCTGAGCATGAGGCTGCTGTCCAGAATGATGTAAATTTGGAAATTGATCATGCTCCACTGGCCTCGGCTTGTAGGAAGGGTAAAATGATGGTCTTTGATGAATATGGTTTCCAATTGGTGACGCTGAAGAAGTCACGGGCATTTCCAGTTTAGGTGCCTACTATGGGAGCTCGGATAGAAGATGTTGTGCTGGTGGATAATGCTAATGTAGGAGAGGACGCGACCCAGCAGGTCAATAATGAGGCTATACTAATGAAGGGATATGCTTCTATTGGAAATGAGGATGTGTTGGAGAGTTCACATGTGCAGGTTGCTGTTTTGGAGGAAAGATCTAATTCACAATTGGAGGCTGCTCCAATAGATGCTTTGAGTGACGAGGCATTGAAAAAATCTCCAAATCCAGTAATTAGTTTCTTTTCCATTCTGGAGTCTATTAATACTCTGGATTTCGACTTGTTTAACCTTGAAGGTCTCAAGAATGCTGGATGAAAAAATCGAAGAGCTGCTTCTTTGATATCTGCTACTGCTGATGGGATGGAGACCTCAACGGTGTTGGAATTACTAGTACATAATGTTGCGATTTCTTCTACTGATGTGCAGGATTCTTAGGTTGTACTGGAGGCTTGTTAGGAGATGCATGAGGAGGTTCCTGTAGTTCTGGACCACCAGGATGGCGCCTTCATGGAATTCGGTCTGCATGGGGAAGCTTCTCCTGTGGAAAATGATGAGGTTCTGCTGGTGGAGACAGAAGCTGGAATGCAAAGGGGGCGTGGGCGTCTCCCGGCCAATTGGGGAGGGTCTAGGGGCCGAGGCTGTCCTAGAAAAAAGTGATGTTTGACTGTTTTTTAGTTTTCTTTCTTGATGTGGAATGCTTCATGGTAACATTTCCCCCTGTATCTTGAAACTTTTATCTTTTTCAATAATTTTTGGGGTCATGGGTCTTTGAGCCCATGGATGAGCCTCTTCTAAAAAAATATATTAACCTCTAAAACCTCATACAATGATCAAATTAAACCATTTCATAAATGGTTAAAGTTTATAAAAGATCATGATCCAATACTTTAGAATAATTCCCATGTTAGTTATTACTATCCAATTTACATTATCCATATCAATCATCTCTTTATCCAACATCATTATCTCATCACTAGGAACATTTTGAGGTTTATCATTCCTTTAACCATGTGTTTTCCAATGATTAACTTACAAACAAATCATTTTTCTTGGTACCATTCAATATAAAAACTCAAATACTTAATGAAATAGTATTTTAGTACAATCCTTTTATATTTCATAATGTTTATAACCAGTACATCATTGATAAAATAATCAATTGACATAATTATATAATATAAACATAAGCACATTAATCATTCATCTTCATCCATGGTAGTAGTATAATCATGACCATGATCCATTATATTCTTTTGGGGTATATTCCTTTGATGAATGAGACATTAATTTTCATTGTATCCCATCTATTTTTAGTTGAATCATTGTATATTATAAACATTTTTATTCTCTGTGAAAAAAACGATTTTGGTGTCATTTTCTAACACACTTGAAGCATAGTCCTTTTCCTCCTAAGCATATACCACAATGTTTCCTTTCACAATTATCACATGTGAAAAAATACTTCTTTACCCTATTCCCTTTATAGTTATTTTTCCCTCTTTTCCTCTTCTTCTCATGCTTCATTTCAAAGTCATAATACAAAGAAAACTATTTCTCCATCTTGTTAGCACATGATACTATCTCCTCAAGTGATAAGAATATTTGAGAGAAAAGTTCCCTTCAAAAGTCTGGCTTAAACCCATCGAAGAAACAATCATTCTTACTATTTGGATTATATGCATTTATTTGGTTCCCATTCCTTCCACTTGGATCCATTTATATAAATGGCATACATTATATTATGATATGAATTATAATGGATAATTTTGAACTAGTAAAACACATAACATAAATTGAAAATTTTTGTAACTAAAATGTGAATTATCCTAAGTATATACCCTGGGAGTGTCAAACTAGGTGCATAGTAAGGCTAGTTGTTGTGTACTGGGTTACCCTGAGATAGGCCCAGGACACCTTGTCAGATTTTTACCCCTAAGTACATTTATTCTATAACCCCATCCCCCTGTATCATCCAGACATAGATATATTTATAATAATATCCATATAATCCCTTTATTACCAAAATTCTAGGGTGTTCTTCTATTTTTATTTTGAATTTATATCTTAGGGTTATGTTTCATAGTCTATGTTTTCTTAAATCTAGTTTCAAAAGTTTCTATTAGACTTCCTATGATACCAATTGTAACGCCTTGAGCCTAGAAGCCTGGTGATAGTGCATTATTTTATTACATTATCATGATTACAAGGAATAAAATCCTAAAGGATAGATCAGTTTGGCAGTCTTGGAAGACCATATTACATTCACAATACCCATAATACAAAGGGAAAATAAAATAAAACATGATACAAAATAAAATTAAATGAAATTCATCCTTGAAATCTTATTCAAAGTTTTCTTCTTCATAACTTGGGGAAAAGAAACATAATAAAGGGGTGAGATCAGATGCACAGTATGGGTAAATAATATAGTGGAAGGATATATAATAAGGCATGGTGAATAACTAAAACTACACATGCTATCAAAACATAATCTTGAGCATAATATGGAAGGGTTAAAAGATGAATAAATAATGCCATAATAAAACATAACCATTGATATTATAGTATTAAAATAATCATATCGACTATCAATTTCCAGTTTCATAATGAGGGAATTCATAATTCCATATATCATAAACATACCTTTAAGGCATAGGCCAATTCACTATACATATAGGGTAAAAACCCAGTCTACTTTGTTTCATGAGACCTACCGACGCATTGAGAGACTATAGCGGGCCACACTCATCACATACTATATCCAATGCATTTATAATATTTCAAACAAAAAGATTTATTTAAATTAAATTATCCCATATTACTTTTAAATTTTTTAATCATAATCATAGGTGAAAGTAATCTAATAAAATCATTGATAAATTTTTGTGGAAAATAATCTTTTAACATTCCTAAATGTCCCATACCACTTTGAAACATTTAAATAAAAATAAATTTTAACATTAAATGTAACTTATAATATCATTAGAATAATAGAATTAATGATATAATATATCAAAGGTAAGTATATTGACGAAACATAAGTAAATAATGGCGAACATGGCATATATCTCGACAAAATAAAAGTGAGAACAGAAAAACCTTTTTTACTTTGGAAAAAAGAGTCCTTTTGTAAAATAATTTATATTTATCATAAAATCAGATTTTAAACATGTATATCCTAGAAAAAAATTAAGGGAATTAGAATTATATTTTTGGAATAAACAATAAACAAATAAAGTAAAATCATGTAAAAATAGTTTTTAAAAAACTTTAGAAATAAAACATTTTAGTGTAATTTAAGGAAAATATTAAATATATTTTAAAGTGGAAAGGAATGTTTGATTTCATAAAACCATAAATAAACAAAGTTATGTTTTAATGATAAAATTAATGATTTTATAAAAATAATGCTGGCTTAAAACATATTTTTTAGTACACTTGAAAACAAGTAAGAAATCAGGAAGTTCCCTTGAATCAGGTTTGTTTATCAAGAATAATTGGAAAGGGAACCACTTTAAAACATGTATTTATTCTTCCAAGAATTATGATATGATATGAATATATGATTTTTGAACATATAAAAATTATTTATATTAAATATTTAAAAATAAATAATCATTTCATTTGAGTAAGTATAGAGAAAGAGTAACCGGAAAGAAAAAAAGGGTTCGGGTAGAATCCCTTACCTTATGTTTGAATGTGTTCTGCACTTGTACTTAATATCCTGGATAAAAACATTAAATCCATTAATTAATTAATTAATAAAATTTTTTATATGTATTTTATTCCATATAGTGTTATTAATATAATTTATGGCCTTATTAATGAGTTATAGAGTTTAATTTCATCGTTTGGGATCATTCTTTTTCTTGGTTTTCATGATCGGCTTTCTTGTTTATAAGTAATGATGTTCCTTGGTAAAATTATCTAGAATTGGAATTATATGAAATTAATTAAAATATTGAAGTCTAATTTTTTTTCTTTTATTCCTAGATACGAGGATGAATCAATAGATAATATGTTAATAATAATCGTTTAGATTAATTTTAGCAGTTTTATTACAACGAACTTGTTTTTTTAACATTAAGTATTATATAAATATGTTATTTAAAAAACATAAAAATAGTTGTAATATGAATTTAAAATATATTCAAACCATTAAAATGTTTTTATGAATATAATTGAAGATGGTGAAGGAAAATGTAATTTTTTCATCCTTAAAGGCAGTGAAACAACACCTCCAGATGACATTTCCTTTTTTAGAATAAAAGAGAGGGGAAGGGGTTTGATGATGGATTATTACATTAGTATAATAAAATTATATTATATTATAGGTAATGTATTTATAAATCCATTTTTATGGGGTGAGGTGAGGATAAAATATCTTGAAAGAAAATAAAAGGAAAAGGAAGATGATTTTTACCTCTTGAATTCTCCTCATTGAGAATCACCTTAAGGGGATTGATTTTAGCCTTTTAATGAGACCAAGATATCTTGGATGCGTGGGAGTGTCTTGTAAAGAGTATTTGGTATAATTTAGAAAAGTCTCAATGCTTGGAATGTGTGAGGAGAAAGGGTGGTGAGGGGTGGTATTTATAGTGGAGGAGATATGTGTTTTTTAAATATTTTAATCATTACTTTATTATTTTGGCTCAAGACTATAAATAGTTTGATAATTATCACTACATATATTTAAATAATGAATTTAAGTTCTATATTATGGTTTTTAAATCACCTATGACTCAAGTAATAGTGTATTTAACTTATACTGTATTTATATCATAAATTACCATATTTTACAATTCAAAAAAATTCAAGTAATTTAGAAAAATACCCAAAATTCACCCTAAATTTTTTTAAACATGTATAATTAAAAATTTGACTCAATTTTATGAAAATAATTTTCTAAATATGATAAATTTATTTTTAATTAAAACCATCATTTACTCAAAAAATATAGATTTTAAAATTGTAACTAAATTTATAACACTTTTAAAATTTAACTAAGGTCTCATGAAATTTTCCTAAAATCATAAGACAAAAAATATTAAATTATGAATACATTTAATGAAATTATATTTCCTTTTAAATAATTTTATTAATTATAAACTTTTAATTAATTATTTATGACTTTCAATAATGCCAATACTTAATTATTAAAATTTTAAAATATTAAATTAGTTATAATATGATATAATTATATCATACCTTCATTTATAAGATGAATATATTTTATTTATAATTCCCTGGGAGAGGTTACTATTCTTTTGGTCAATTTACTATTCATATAGGTCATATTACTATTCATAAGGATAACATTACTATTCTAAAGGGTCAAGTTACTATTAAAAAAAATTAAGTTGATTTTAAAAAAATATAAATATATTTTGATGGAAATGGTGTATTTACATTTTTTAAAATTCAATCATTATAAGTGGAAAAAATATGGTTAATTCTAATCTCGCTGGTGTGGCGAGAAAGTGAGTATAAAGAATGTTCAATAGTTCAATCAGTCTTTATATCTAATTTCAATATTAAAAATTGATTCCAATGATCTATATTGGATTAATATATGTATAATTGATTTATTTTGAATTTAAAAATCAATTTAAAGTATAATCACTATTTAAATGAGAAACACAGTTTTTTACTACAATGCAGTAATTTTCTCCATTCATCAAAAAATGAAACTTTTCTGAAGAATACTAGAAATTAACCATAAGTTAATTTTGGAATTATGAATTAAAAAAAGTGTATGTTTTATTTTACCAAATTCAATTTCTAATATTGCTAAAATTTATTTTATTATTATTCACAAAAGGACATAAAAATAAGTTCCATTAAGAAAATAGTATTTCTAAAAATACAAATATTTTACCAAAAATTATAGATTTCATTATAAATATATTTTATTTATGTGAAACCCTTATAAATATCATTTAATAGTAGTTATTATTATTCATATTACTATGTTTTAAGGCTATTTCAAAAATAACTCATTTAAATAATTATAATAACAAATTTGTATGTAAGACTTCTTTGGAGAGATCATTGTTGCAACCCTTCTCCCCATTGTATATTTTTTATCCTTAGTATTCTGTCTTGCATGCCTGGTTTAGGGTGACCACAGCTTGAATCTTGGGGAAAACACCCCCATCATGTTGAGGGTAGGTCACCGTGTAACATTGGCGGTGGTGTATTCTTGAAAGATCCCATTAGAGGGACGCCTATGTCATCTATATGAGTTTTTTGATGACCTATTGATCCACATTTATAAGATAGAGGAGGAGATTATTATTATGTTATGGGAATATGCTCCTAAAATGATTTGAGATGGAAACTGGTGCCGTCTTCTTTTGGGCCCCTGAATATACTTGAATGGATGAATGATGGGGCTTTATGAGTTGTAGGGTATGTTAATAATCCTCTTGGATTAGGATGATACCATTTAGGTGGTACTCCCTGGACAATGCTTTTGAGACCCAACATTGATGTCATTAAGTGGGAATAGGTATCCTCTGTTTAGACGAGGACCTAGATTTTAAAGTAGCCGAAGCATAGCCTGTTGGAACTGGTAAGATTCCATTTAAATCAAAGGGATACCTAGTTGAAGGTTCTTTTATATATTTTAAAAACAAAAACAAGAAAACCCCATCAAATTAGCATCTGAATAAATGAAAATATGCATAATTAATTTTTTTGTTTGAACCGAATTCACTTTGAGTGTGAAAGGGGCCTAACATGTGGGTGACTCAGCCATATTTGTTAAGGATTCACATTGGGTTCACCATTTTTTGTTTCTGATGAAAATCATGGTGTGTATTTTATGCTTGATGGTTTATTGTGGGGGTTTTTAATGGTTTCATAATCATTCTCATTGGGTTTACCATTTTCAAATGGCTTCCCACAAGTTTTGTTTGTATAGCAAGAAACACCAAATGGTTCCCCCATTTGACATGTTTCATGAAATTTATTTCTAAAGGCATGATTTCATTCGAAAATGGATACCATGACACTTATAGACTCACATTGGTAGAGAGAATTCAATATTGGGACCATCACACCCTTTTAGGGGGAGCTATTACATACTCTAGGACTCTATTGAGATTTAAGATATGTTCATGAATCCTTCATTAATTCCCAAGTATGGCATGTGTCATCCTTGAATTAAAAATCATTTACCAGCACATATATACTTTATAATCATATATATTTATTTGTGGCGTTTCATTGATGAATTCAACTATATGCATTAGAGGTTCTCCATCAATGGTATCCTTTTTTATGTGGATTAGAGATCCGTTGGTCACTTATCATTATGATGATAGTTTCAAGCCACACAGTGGGGAACTATAAAATTTTTATCCATAGAGGGAGATAAAATTCATTTTGATATTGGTATCAAGCCCATGATATGGGCTTCCTATATATCCTTGTGAATGGAATCAGAACCCACATAGTGCAGTGCCACTTAACGGGACACATTATAAATTTTGAGGTCACATGATGAGGACCAAAGTGTGAATTTTAACATCACTTGGTAATGATATCTAGGAGAAAGGTTCCTAGTCAAAGGAAGATTTGGTACTTATTCCAAATCATACCAAGGAACATTGAATGGATGTGGGCTCCTAGGTTAGAAATGACCCCACTAAGAATGTGGCCCTGAGAGAATTAGGGTTGATTTGAGGTGTTAGGTTTGGACATCAAGGAGGCTTCCTATGTACCCCATTTGTATGGGAATAAATTCCCACATATTTTGGTTTTATTGAGGCCCCATGCCTATATAAGTGGTCTAAATATTTGTCTCGTAGGGAATGTGGCCCTTTGAGAGGATGTTAACATGGTTGGGGTTTACACCAAATAGAAGTCTCATTAGAGTGGTTCTGATAGAGATAATATTTTTCAATTTTTTATATGTATTTAAATTATTTTAAAACTTTTGAATTTATAAATTTTATGTTATTTTAATTAGTTTTTTATTTATGGTGTGTTTTGGGATAAAATTTGATAATTTATTAATTATGAAATTTTAATAGATTTTATTCACTTTGGTATTTTGACCATAACTTTTAAAATATTGATCCAATTTGAGTTATTCATTTTTAAGACTCCTTTGTTTGTGTAATACAACATTTATTTATATACCCAGAGCTAATTTGAATATATAAATGACCAAAAAATCAATAAATATTAGAACAAGTTCTGGAGGATAGGGTGTACCCCACCTCCCGAAATGATGTATAACTCATGATACACAACCACACCTAAGGTTATTCATGTTGCATTTGAAATAGTAGTCTTATTAATTTTTAAACATTAAATTTAAAATAGTTATTAACTCATTAATAAGGACATTGTACACTCAACACTGAATGAATATTTAGGAAATATTTGTACAAAATAAATATTAGGTTAATTGGGATATAAATTATTCTACACATGGTAGATGGAGATGAAATTTGGAGGAAAAAAGTGAAACATATTTGAAAATAATTTTCGAGAATATTAAATTCATAGATACATCTAAAAAGTGGGATTGATAGGCCCAAAATTTTGAAGGGAAATTCTAGAACCAAAATTTCAATGATTTAAGACCCAATATTTCCTAAAACACATTAATTATCCTTTATGACACCCCGAAGCCTCTTTCATGACTATAAATTATATTATAGGGGTTTATTGAATATTAAATATATAATTTATTTAATATTTGGATGATGACCAAGATTGAGGATTTCTATTTTCTTTTCTTTTTTATTTTAGTTTTATTTCCTATATAACGTGTATTCATATTTTAATTAAACCGTTTCGCTTTCTTCTTCTATAACTTTTTATCTTCCAACCCTAATATCATACTATATATCTTCCATCTCTCTATTGTGATATATTTTCACTTTTCAATGACAAGTGACTAAACTAAGGCTCGACCCTAGGGGAGGATTCAAAATGTTCTTAATTATTGAGCTTAATTATATCATGTTTTCATTCTATTTGTGGTGGATGAAATATTATTAAATGGGTGTGGTAGTTATTCACCATGTAACTATTTCTAATTGAATTCCTTTTTTTGATTCATTATTTTCCCACCCTTATCTCAAAAAAACCCTTTATACTGTGGAGATGGGGTTACTTGAAGGTATAAAACAACATTTGATGGAGCTATATCTTTTAAGAATTATAGTATCGGTTGAGGTATTATATTATTTGAATATCAGAGGAAGTGAGGTTTGGTGTACCGAAGACATGAAAAATTCACACACTCAATAAATCAAAGGAAATTAATTTCTTAATTAAGTTTCATAAAATGAATTATCAAATTGAATCTAAATAATAATAAATAATGAAAAAACCCATGTGACCAACCCCAAGACCAAGACATTTCTTTCTGACCCTCATTATGTGTTGCATATGCATGTTAGGATAGTGTTATTTTATTTCATTTAATTATTTTCCAAAACTAGAAACCGTTGTTCTCAAAAAAAAATTTAAAAAAAGAATTATATTAGGTGAACTAGAATTAGTTATTAAACTGGTTGTGACACTCCTCAAGTGGGATGACCCTAGTTAGCCACTGTGTTACACTAAGAAAATAATTTTCATTTTCCATGTCCCGTGACAGTTTTGCATAAAAAAT
Organism: Viscum album; assembly: GCA_963277665.1. Taxonomy (NCBI): domain Eukaryota; kingdom Viridiplantae; phylum Streptophyta; class Magnoliopsida; order Santalales; family Viscaceae; genus Viscum; species Viscum album. Next base: position 329,490,155 of record OY728119.1, on the reverse strand, counting down.
GGAACATTTTTTGAGGAGCTAAATAGTATTTTGATCACTTTTTTTATTTTCACATTGTAGATAAATTATTATTGTTTATTAAAAAATAAAAAATATTTTTCCATGATGTTTTCAAATTATCATTGTTTCAATTCATGAAACAATTAATCATATGTGGAAGAACAAAAAAAGGATATAAAAAAGAGGAAATCTAAGAAGAGAGAATTATCTTATGATAATTGTAAATTAGAATAAATGAGTCAAAGTGATAGGCACCTCACCACAAGATCTGATGAGCTTGATCAATTAACTCATGATTTAATTAAAAATATTTGAGTCCAAGAAGGAAGTGCAACTGGTCTTTCCTGATTTTTCTGAGAAAATACAAGAAATTAGGGATAAAATCGAGGTGGAGGAGCCAGACTACCTACATTCACTTTCCACCATCCAACTCTATGAGGCACTCATCATTGAAAAATATATTGAACCAGAACCAATCCAGGGAGATGATACATTCTTAAACTCATGTTTATTTAATTTTACTGAAACTAATTTGAGTATCACTTCTAATTGTTTAAATTTTTTAGAATTAGATAACTCTTATTATTCCCTAGAGGCTGATGATGAAATGAAATTTCACCTGTTGAGGGACACCTGGATATCTCTGAAGTCATTGAATATTTACTAGAGGGAGTATATTAAGTGATCCTAGTGTCTCTTCTAGAAGAACAAGATATATACAATGCCGACATTAGAATTGAATATTTTGAAATTAATACTTCAAATTTAAATTTTGAATCTCCCTTGGATTATTATTTTCATGAATCACATCTAAAGCAACCAATGGATTGTGAAGAAGACATTGCACAAGTAGTATTAAAGGAGGAGCAGGTTTTTCATCCCACCCCTACCATGAAAGTTGTACCACATTGCAAAGGGGGAATATCTGGGGTACTATATACATGGAATTATCCCAAAAATAAAAATATTTATGCTAGTAAAATCCACATGTGGTGATTTAAGTCTAAGAATATTCACCCACTATTAGATTATGGATAACTGCCAGTAAATCCTTGTGTAAGTAGTTAAAATCCAAGGCCTACTTTGGGGATCATGCCAAGATTTATATTTAAATTATATCTAGGAATTTATATTTAAAATCCATTTTTAATAATTAGTCCAACGTGTATCCCACTACCTCTGATTTTTTATCTTAAATGAAATGATCCTTGTGATTAATTTGGTAATTTTATTTTTCAGTTTCACGATGGAATAATGAATCTCCAAATATTCAATGGGGAAAGAGTACTAAGCTTTATTTAAAAAGGTAGTTCACTTTTAATATTTAGATTTAAAAGCCTCTTTATTTTTTTCGCAATAATTTTTTTGAGATTTAAATTGGAATTTCATGACCATGCTTGAATTCATGCATCAATGGACTTAAATAAGACAATTTATTTTCATAGGAATACTATGATTCCATGTTTTATATTTCAATTTTAATGAAATTGAATAATTAAAATATAGAATTGGATAATTAATGTGAATCATGGATATTAAAATGAGGACTCATGATTTGAGGGAATTAATTGATTCATGTAAATGAAATTTCCATATAATTGTTTATACTTTGAGATTATAAAATTCATGTGAATTGATTTGTTATTATTAATCACACCGTCAGTGATTTTACAAAATCATATTTTCATTCCCGAGATGATTCCTATACCAAATAATTTCCTACTTTATCTGCAGCATATTTCATGAGTGATCTTGGGACATGCCACCTTCTAGATCTTTCATTTTAACTTATCAAAGATATTACTATACATAAACCCATTTTAAATTATTGAGTAATAATTTTAATATACCTTATCCTTAAAGTAAAACCTTTACATAAATACCTGTTTATTCCAAATAAACAATGAATGAACTTGTTTTTAATGAGCCATGTTTCAATCCATTTTTATCCATTTCTACCATACTCTTTGTATTTTCATGATATTTTAAAGTTAAAGTGTGGGGGTTAAGGGAATTATGGTGGAATGAATGATTTAAATTGTAAGGAGAATTTGTGTGGGGTGATAATTATTGGAATAAATTAAGGTCACTGATTCATTCAAGATATTCCATTTTCCCCTCTTGAATTAAAAAAATAAAAAACGATACAAAGAACCAAAAAAAAAGGAAAAAATGGGTTATGATTTACGAAAACCAAAAACCACCATTACTAGACATTTGATTTTTATCATATGTGGTTAGGTGGAGGATGTGAGGTTTATTATAATCATAAATTTCAAAAAAAAATTAAAAAATGAAAATTCTCTTTGATGAATAATAGAATTATAAAAATAGAAAAAAATCCAGAGGGTGTATAAAATCATTTATTATTATTTACTTGATCATGAACTTACTTTGAGTTTTGGGAAAAATGATATTTTCAACTTTGATGTGGAGAATTCAATTGAGCTTCATTTTCTATATTATTAACTATAATTTAAGAGATAAACCACCTACTTAAACCTTAATTTTTAAAGCACAAAATCCTATCAACCTTAACCCTCAAATTCATTTGAACCTTTATTGCAAGTCCTCATGATTTTATGTGCCTTTTGACATAAAAAAGTGTAGAAAGTAGTTCCTTTACAAGAAAATGGATAAGGATAATTTTCTCATGATATGAAAATAAATATAATTTAATTGTATCATTAGTGTTGAGATAGAATATTCATAAGAGAGTTAGATCATGGTTTGACATGTTTAATAATAATGAAAAGAGGAGTATAAATGAATTAAAGGAGAAGTACAATCATTTTTCAAATTGGAAAAGTAAAATACTTGATTTTATCATCCCTTTTAAAATTGAGAAATTAAATGTCTATTTTATTTTTAATTTTGAAAATTTGGGTTGACATTGAAAATTGTTTCACTTTTTCTTTGGAATTTGAATATTGGTAACATTGGTTCCCTTTAATTTGCATTCTTGAGATTTTATGTTTGAGGAAAATCATGGTTTAAGTTTGGTGGAATTGATAGAGATAATATTTTAATGAAATTTTATATTTATTTAATCTATTTTAATCCTCCCAATTTATCTATTTGAGCTTATTTTCATCAATTTTGGGTTTATGGCGTGTTTTGTGCTAAAATGTTAAAATTTTTCAATTCTATTTTTTAACATATTTTTTCACTTTGGTGTTTTGATCATAAATTTTAACATTTTGATATAATTTGATTAATTTTTTTTGATTCCTTTATTTGTAGGATTTAAATTTCTTTTATGGACGTATAGGTAATTGTAACATATAAATGCACAAAAAAATCAATCACTGTTAGAAACCTTTCTGGAGGACAGAGTAGACGCTACCTCCATAAATTAGGCATAACTCAGGATACACACATCCAATTTTAATTCTAAAAATTGAATGAATATTTAAGAATCATACATCTAGAATAGAATATCAAAGTAATTGGAATATAACTTATTCCAAATGTTGAGGATGTAGCTAAAATTTAAAAGTAAAATGAGAAACATATTTTGTAACAACTTTCATGAAGACTACATTCATTGATTCAAAAAAATGATGAGTAACATGCACAAACTTTTAAAGGAAAATACCAGAACTGAAATTTCAACTATTAAACACCCATTATGCCCCAGAACACATTAATGGTCCTTTATGACACCCAAAAGCCTATTTAATTCCTATAAATAAGAGTCTAGGTGTGAATTAAAGAGGAAATTAATCAAATAGGGAATATTTGGATGAAAACCATGATTTAGGATCTCTCTTTTCTTTTCTTTTTTTATTTTAGTTTTATTTTCCCTTTTAATGTGCATTCATATTTTAATTAAAGTGTCTCCCTTTCTTCTCCCATACATTTTTCTCTTCCAACCCTAATATTATCCTCTCTATATTCCATCTTTCCACCATGATATCTTTTCAATTTCCAATTACAAGTGACTAAACAAAGGCTTAGCCTTGGGTGGGGATTCATGACATTCTTCATTATTTAACTTAATTGAAACATGTTTTTATTCTATTTGTGGTGGATGCAAGAGTATTTCATGGTGTGGATGTCATCCAAAACTATATTATTTACAATTCCATTCCTTTTATTTTATTCATTATTTTCCCTCCCTTATCTTAGGATAACCCTTCATATAGTGGAGATGGGGTTGCCTAAAGGGATGAAACAACATGCTATAAAGCCAAGTCTTTCAAGAATTACATCCTTGGTTGAGGCATTATCCAATTTGACTATTGGAGGAGGTGAGGTTTGGTGCTATGAATGCATGATAAAATCACACACTTACGAAATCAAATTAAAGTTATTTTTTAATGAGGTTTCATCAAATGAATTATCAAATTTATTTTAAACAATAATTAAATAATGAAAAAACCCTGGTAACTAACCCTAGGACCAAGACCTTTATTTCTTACCCTCATTCTGTGTTTTATCTTCATGTTAGGATATTGTTATTTTGTTTTATTTCACTATTTTTTAAAACCATAAACCATGGTTTTTAATAAATAATATAAAAATAATAATTATATTAGGTGAACTAGAATCAATAATTGAACTAAACAAGACACTCCTAAAATGAGATGACCCTGGTTAGCTACTCTGCTGCACTAGGAAAATAATTTTTTTTCTACACCCCATTACAGCTATGCCTCAGGTTCCCTAAGGAGTATCTTGAATCATTGTGATTTATAGGTTTTTTGGGGGTTTCACCTAAGAGGATTCTCATTTTTCTCATAGGAAATATATCCCTTTGAGATGGATATGTTCTTGGAGGACCCACACCTATGGAGGACCTCTGAATGTTTTTTTAGTAAGGTAAATGAAACATTGATATTTATACATGGATTTAAGGACCCATGACTATGGAGGACCTCTAAATGAAAGTTATAGGAAGATACATAAAACAATTCTATTTCGGGACATGCATCTGATTGTACAGATGTCACCATCATAAATAGCCTCTAAGAGCACATGATTCATGATTGGTGTAAGAAACAAGAGGAATTTGAATATCTGGAAAACCACACATCCTCCTTAATCCATTGGTGGATGCATCTAGGGAAATGATAGAGATAAATTTATTTGGTGGATTTCCCCTCTCTTGTTTTCATAACCAAGATAGGCTCATCTATCTACCCATATAGATACTAACCCTCAGAAAGGTAAAGGTTTACACAATGAGGGATTTAATCATCTTATATCTAGAGAAGGGAATAGTAAAAGATACTAACCCTTATCAAATGAAAAATAAATAATCTCCCATACCACTATTTGAATTGGGGAAGTCCCTAGTCTTAGATATGATAAGAGAAGGAAAAATCCCCATCCCTTGTGGATGAGATTTGAAATGGGGAGAACAAATCCTTGTAACTCATGTATAAGATGGGGAGGTCCCTAGAACTACCTCTATGGTTAGGGTCCTCATTATTGATGGGATGAATAAATTTAACAAACCCCTAGGACCCCACCCATATCTTAGGATAAGTTTGGGACACCTCTTACCGAAGGAATGCATAACTGAAAAAGAGACATGTTGGTGTGATTATTTCCATGGTCATGTAAATATGATGAAATTGGTAGAGGTTTTGGAATAGTACCTCTCAAATGATTAATCCAAGAGAATATATTACATTCCATCATTGGATTAAGGGAGGGCTCAAAGTAATCTTTTGTTGTAAAGGATTGGGAGATAAAATGTGGGTTTTGTGAAGGTAGAGGCTGTGAGAGCTGGAGAGTGCTTCACGTAGGGTAAGGTTTGGGTGGACTCAAAGTGTGGTGCGTATGGTAGGATTTTTTGAGATGGAATTGACTTTTGGATAATGGAAATACTAGGAAACAACACATGGGGTGGGGAATTTCTACAGGATCCAAGGGCTTCCCCAGGCTTCCCCAAAAGTGCATCATGCAAGTCAGAGATTTAGGAGGGGACCTTCACACTAGTATCCTCCGATTAGTGGGAATTGGTTTTTCACATAGTTTATTTTAATTTCCTATACTGGAGGGAATTTTATTTCATTATACCACTTAATTCCCTCATCTCTCAGGTTTTGGAGACTTGCCTGGGTGGTCTCGAGGGACTAGGAAATGGACTAGGGTGATCAGAGATTTGGGGATTCTCTAGGTTTTTTCATTGTTTGAAATGAGGATCCCCAGGGTCCTATTTATAAGACATATCAATACCCTAGGGGAATAATATGGCTCATGAAGGTGGGTCTTTCTGGTAAACATGTAGTCATGACCAATATGGTTCTCCTGGATGTGCCAGTTTGGACCTGTGTGGTGCTATTGGCATATAGGACAGACCTATTTAGTGATGGAAATTTGGGAACCTACACAACATGTATTTGAAAAAGTGAAAAACCCTTAGAATTATTCACTTATCATTTTATTTAAGTATTTACATTTGAAAATTATCATTCTATAAAAAAAGGATTGTCAATAGTGATAAAATAGGTAATCATAGCTGTGCATTATAGAAATAATTGAATATCCATAAGAAAGTGTCATCCATGAAGCATGGGGATGATTTTCAGTTGGGCCAAAATTTTTGATAGAAGAGGTTTTAGATAGATTAAGGGTTATCAAATGGATCTAAATCTCTATATGGAACTAAAGTATAGGTTAAAGAAGGGAAGTTGTAATCAGAATTAAAGGTATTGGAGTGAGTTGAAGATATTAGACAAAATAGTAACACTAGGAAAATTGGTATGGGATAATAAATAAGAAGAAGAAGGGATCTTATAGATATATTAAATAGGTTTCCTGTAAATTGGAGATCATACGAATAGAGTGGATTGGATGGATCAGATGAACTATAACTACAAAAATCCAAATCACAAGGACAAGATTTAATGAAGTTATCATATGAACAATCACTGAAAAAATGAAGAATACAAAGAAGAAGGAGGTGAGGTGATTATATAATTTCATTCAGGTAACATTAGAAGAATAATGAATCAAGGAATAAAGAAGCACTAGATCATTCATTATAAATCTCAACTGGTGTAATATTTTCTTGGTGTTTTAAAGTACCTTGAGAAGAAGTAGATTACTATTTTTAGTTGTAGTATAATGAACTATCAAGGAGCTACAAGTTGGACATGGTCATCACTAGTCTAGTTAATAATGATTATTTCTACCCCACTCACAATGCGTATAGACACACACATAGGATAAAGTGTTTTTTCTAGCCACACCACTTTACTTGATACCATACTATGGTGGATAATCTGTGTACTTTTCGTCACCACACCTAACAAGGACTAGCTTCACTTATTGAGTAGTGAACCCTGTAAAAATATCATGTTCCATATTTAACATGACTTCATATAGTTATATACGAAAAGAAAAATATGGTAAAAGAGTCAATATCCTTAAAGGTCTAAGAGGTAAAGTGATAAACAATTATAGTTGGAGAAAAAATCTCCCAACACCGATTCACACCCACCCTTCGTGTAGAGTATATCTTGAAGTGTTCCTAAAAATTGGTATGAGAGCTAAGGTCCACCACTCATGGATTCTATATGTTGTTGTTATTCTATTCAGAATATTTGAGTTTATTTCCTATATTAACAATGAATTTTAATTCTAGTTAAGTTTTAGTTATCTTATAGAACAATTTTATTTCTATCAAGACCATGATGAATATGACAAATAAAAAGAAAACAAAGCTAAAGAATAAATCCTTCTTTCCTAAAGAAGAGGAAGTTTCAGTTTCTCTATGGTTTACTAACATATAAGAAAAGTCTATATTAGAAACTAAAGACCAGGTGGATCAAGTTTCCTCCAAGTAGAAGGAGAAAATTCCTACCACAAGTTAATCAAGGATGTTAAGTGATCATGAGGTTTTTGAGAATTCCAAAAAAAAATTTCCTCAATAAGGATATTATAACATTAGTGGTGATGATTATCAATCTATAAATTTTAAATATATATCAATTTATAGTTTGAAATATATTCTAAATTTTGTTACCAAAGAAAAAATTTCTCTTCTTTGTGAAGTATTTCAAAGTATTCAGGATAATATCAATTAGTTGGAAGAAGAAGAAGAAAACATACAGAAGTATTTTCAATAAATAGTTCTAGAATGTATAAATATCTCTAGATACGTTGGATCCTTTGGATCAATAAAAGGGCGGATCTTAAAAAAAATTCATTAGAGTTCGAATATAAATGACTTAAATTATTTGAAAATAATGATAGAGTTAAGAATAATCATGAAGAAAATATCCCTGTAGTTGAAGAGAATTTAAAAAATATCATTGATGTCAAGGATTTTCAATTTGGATTAAATTCTAAGAAGATCAAGGAAATCTACTGTTTATTACAAAAAATGTTAAGTTTCATGAAGAGGAAGTTAAAATAATGAAGAAGGTTAGTGAAGAGAATGTGAGTATTATTGAAGATAAAAAATAACTTCAATATTAGATTCCTAGAATTGGAAGTTTAGTTATAAATTTTTGAGATGAAACATGTCGACGCTTCAGAAAAGAAGGATAAATTTGTCACTACTACTCAATTATCATCGTAGGAATCTAAATTTGAAAGACCTCAAATTGGTGATAAGAATATCATTAATTCGTTCAATGATCTATCTAAAGTAGTTGAAAAGAAATAGGTACAATATATACCATCTTTTAATAAGAAATCTAATTTTTTTTCATTAATATTTTAGGTTTTCAAATAAAATCTATACAATTATTCATGAATAAAGAAGATTGGAAGCATATTAACATGACTGGGGTGGATAGGAAAAAGACTGTGGATGCTGGTTTCCCCTAAATATCCAAAACAATTATGAAGGAAACCCAAAAACATCATACAATAGAAATAATAAGGTCACGGTTTATGGGTTAGTGTTGGATTTGCAATATATTTACACATCATGGATTAGATTTTTATTACAATACTCAAAATGAAAAAAATAAAATGGAATCCCATGTCAAGGGGGTGAAAGTTGGATATGAATAAGAAATATCCATAGTTTAATAAAAATCTAAAAACATACAATATATTTTGGAAGTTTAAAAATACCTATGATGTTTGAAAATATTGTGGTTCTAAGGTTTTTATATGATCAACTTGACATTTATCTAAATTTGATAAAAAATAGAGACTATAGAGGTAGGTTAAGAAAATAACAAGAAACCTTGGTTAGTGAACATAATAATGTTGTACAAAAATTACCCCAAGAATATTTCAAGTAATAAAAATGATAATTCCTTGGATTTCAAATCCATGAAGTTGAAGAAAATCTAATTATCCAAAATAAGTAATAAAAATGATGGAACTTTGAAGAATATATAAGGGAAATAAAAACTTACTGAAAATTTTCCTAATTATATATTTGTTATTTGGAAAGAATATTTGGAAATAATGAGAAAAATAGAAGAAGTGCAAGAAAGGGATAATGAAAAATAAAAATAAAATATTTGACATGTAGATAAAGAATTTATGCATGTGAGGTGCAACATGGATGAACACATTTATAAAGATTATTCTATAATAATTCCATAACAAGAAATGTTATTAAAGAAGATGGAATTTTCACTCGGTGATACAAATGCTTTAAAATATCCTAGGAAGAGAAAGTTCACATACAAATAAATTAAAGGAATGATAATATCCACACAAACCCAATCATAAATTAAGTTCAAATGTGAAAGCATGAAGAGTGGAAGAAATGGAGAAACTTGGTTGTGAAAGCTATATTAATTTTGTTGTTCATATTAAACATGAATAATGATCCACATTATTCCCTTTATTTTTTTTTGTATTGTATTTATTCATTCAAAACACAAAATTAAAGGCATGTCATGATCTCATGGGGGACCTAAGATAATGGTTTGATACCAAATGTTTTTATCCATGCTAAGGAATTATCCATCCCAGAATGTTTCTAATATTTTTACACTGAATATTTTTTGAAAGGATTATCCTTGGTGAAGATGTGAAAACTGTCATGTCTGGACATCCACATAGAAAATAATACATTTTGGTTCACTCTCAACATTAAGTTTCTAAAGTATATATATTTAAAATATTAATCATTATGAATATCATAATAAATATATACACTTGGAGAAAGTTTAATATGCTTATAGAATAATTATTACATACAAATGTAATTATTCTAGAAATTACTTCAAGATCATGCCATTTGAAAAGGTAATTTTTTCAAATGATCCCATCCTTGATTAAAAAAATAACAAACATAACCCAAAGGGGGAGTAATTGAATTAATTAATAACAAAATAAAAGTGGAATTATGGAAGTTATCTTAGGTAGCTTATCCATATTGTTACACTTGAATATTTTTGTTCTATTTTTTGAAGTGGGTCCATGAATTTCAAGTTGATTTATCTTAATTTTTTTATCTCAATTATTATCTTTATCCACGAATAGAAGTATACATCCCTTGAAAACAAGTTTATAATTTATCATTCCATGTGCTATAAATATTAGTTGGTAAGGGACAACTTTGTTTTCTAAATTAAATCCTCTTGTCTTTTATATCGATCATGGATCACATATAATTAGAGTAAAATAATTAATAAAACATTACTTAGTAGTGAAATTATATCATTTTCCCATGAATTTTTTATTACTTATATGTAAATGGGGGGAGGGGGGGTAATTAAAATGAAATTTTGGAAAAGTAATTGGGAGTGAAAGACGATTAAAACCCACATATTGAAATTTTCATTTAAAATTTATTTTAAAAGTATTTCAAAAATATACAAAGGTAGATATTGAAGATCCCACTATATGTGTGATTTATTTTTATTTTCAATGGTTTTTATTTGTTTCCAATGATTTTCAATGAAGTAAAATAATTTCATTGATATGAACATGTTAAAGAAGATATAAAATAAAGTTGTTTTTGAATTGAATATTTAAGCATCCATGATTGATAACAAATTTCATGTTTATTGGGTGAATGGATAAATAATAAAGTATTATAGTCCTATTATCATAATAAAGTTCTTTTTAATACTTTGATTTTACTTATGATGATTGATAATCTAATCCTATGTTCTATGACATGTGCGAATATTATTGTAGAAGAATATTTGTTATCACAATTATGAAAGTTTCCTAAAGAATTTTGGGAATATTCATGGATAAATGTTATAATTCCAATTGGATAGAGTAAAGTTTGAGAGTCTACCAAACGAAATTTCACACATATAATGAACTGATGTGAATAGACTAAGTCGATCAATCAACTAGTTTAAAGAAATTTTTTACTGATTACATTAATAAGTTACATCAAACATATAATGATAAGATAAACTAATTATGGAAAGGATTTTTTATTAATGTTTCTAACATCATAATTATTGATTTTTTTAATCCAAGTTGATTAAAAAGGTGGAGTTTGGGTTTGAGGTGTGTAAATATTTTTTGAAACTATTGTATGAATTTCTTCACTACGTATGTGTAAAATATAAATTGTATAGGTTATGCAAAGGTAGATTGACAAGATATGTAATGGATTTTTTTTATATTCTTCATAATTGTTCATGAAAATATATAGACTTTGTTTTCAACACTTTTGATATTTTGGATGTTTTAAATTTAAGAAGAGTCATCAGTCAATAATTTTTGAAAATTTATGATCAGAGAAATGTTACTGAAGTGAAAATAAAAGGTGTTAAAAAATGTCATCAGATAATGACCAATTAGATGAATACCATCAAATTTTATCTCACAATGTTATATATCTAAGTCTATCAGTTAGACTTTTTGAATTTTGAATAGTGCTTACTTATGAATGATTCCCATCAAATGGAGATGTATGATTTTGTGAAGTGAAAATGTTTTAGGAATATTAGATGGAAGTCTCTGACTCATTAGAAGGGTGGTATTGGTTGAATTCATTATATGTATTTTTCAACATGAAGTTAATTGGTGAGGGGTTGCTGTGAAAAGGGAAAAAATGCTCTGATATAGGTAATCAGATGGTGCATATGTTTGTAATATGACTTCTGAAATGTTACCACAGTGTTTTATTTGAACTCTGGATGAAGTTACATCAGTAGAATGTTTTTCTATAAAGATTTACTGGAATAATGAGTGGTATAATGTTATACCAGTTCAAAGGAATTTACATAGATTTTGTAAACATATCAAATGTGATGATAAAAATATGCTCATTAAATGTTACAAATATTATGAAGGAAATATCTTTTATTCTCACTAACTCAAAAGGAAGTTTCTAGGAGTATATTTAAATAATCATAATGAAATATTGTGATTCTAGCCAATATTTTAGGAGGATATAATAAGATCATTTATGATCATATACAAGGAAGTTTTCTATGAAAATTAGTTTATTCCTATTATTTAGTAAATTTTTAATGTGATATATAATAGTATTTTTCTAAATGGGTATAAATATTGAGTGAGAAGTCTGAATTTCAAGTATTCACCTCACTCTAAAGTTGTGGAGAACCATCTTCTATATAAAAGTGAGATAATTTGTTGCAAAGTTATGATGAAATAGGTAATATCTACTATGTGTTACGGTGAATAATTTATGATATAAAATAAAGTAGCGACCAACTAGAATGGTATAAATTTTCATTTAGGCCAAAGTTTTGATAGAAAAGTTACCAGAAAGAGCAGGGGTATTAGAAAAAACTAATGCACCGATCGAAGAAGGGAAGTTGTGGTAAAACATATAAGGACATGATTGAAATGAAGAAATCAAATAGATAAGTAGAACCAGATGAATAGGTACCAGATGATCAAGAATAAGAAGAGAGTATCTTCCAGATACCAAACATAGATTACCTATCAATTGGTGATCAGACAAATAAAGTGAAAAATAAGGATCATATGAACTATCAAAAGAAGAATCAACATCGAATGGAACAAATTAGACAAATCTATTGGTCTAAAAATATCCAGATAAATAATGAATAGATAAAATAAAAATTTTAGTTACTTACCCGCTGCTATAAAATTAACAACAGAATAATAATGAAGTGAAGAAAAAATCATCACTACAACATTCATCTGAATTCTCATATGGTGTAATAATTTCTTGGTGTTTATAAGTAACTCAGGATTAAGGTTATTAAAATCTTATATGGTAGTATATAGAACTAGTAAGTAGTTGTAGGTTAGAAAACTCCATCACCAATCCATAGAAGAAAGATTATTTCCATCCCCATTCTAAAGTTCATTGACCCACACTTAGGATAAGAATTGTTTTCTAGCCACATCATTGTACTTAGAATCACATTATAGTGGATAATACATGTAACTGTAATCACTATATACAATAAAAACTAGATAATATTATTGAGTAGTGAGACATGTAAATATATCATGTGCCATATTTTACATGCTTTCACATACTTTCATAGGATAAAGAAAATATAATAGGAGTATCAAGATACTAATTGGTATAATGTGAAAAGTGATAAAAATTTATAATTTGTGAAACAAGTTCTTAATACTGATTCACCTCATAGTGTCGAGTAAATCCTAATATGGTTCTCATAATAAAGGATCATAATTAAGGGAACCATTAGGGAGAGTATCATGCTCCACACCCGTAATTTGAAATGATAAAACCACATGCTCACATTCACTATTTAAGGAATTTTTTTCGGTCGATATTTCTCTTTTTAAAATTGGAAAATATTCATACCAAGAAATGAAATCAACCTCATAAAACAACTATGTAACAAACCCAAATATCATGGGAAACCTATTTCACCACAATCCATAGTATAAATTCCTGATCATTTAGATAACCCTACACTATCAACTTCAGACCCTTAGATAATACCTTTCAAAACTAAAGTGACTATAACCAAAACACATTTAGTGATATTGTAATGACTATTCTTTTTCATTGAAAAACTTGGGAATATTTTAAATAATATTTTTTGTAATTGAAATCTAATACCACCATTAAATCAAAAATGTGGGTTTCACCCTAGGCCCGACATAACCTTTTTCAGCATTGGGTGTTTCTATTAAGTGTAATTATGGATGGATTAGTAAATAAATATATTTATTATTTATTAAATGGAATAAAACCTAACTCATCTATTTAATATTATTTATGTAAATACCTAGGGTTATCCACACAACCCTGGGGATTTGAGAGGTGCCATTGGAAGAGAGTTCTTAGGAGAAAAAAAAAGATCATGGGTTGACAATGACTGTGCCAAAGGATTTCATTAATCTCACTAGTGTTAGTGATATCAAATAATTATTTATCATCAATCAATCCAATATTTAGGTTGGTATTTTTTTTATTTAATCAAGGTATAAATTATCCCTTTTCAAATACTAATAAATACTTCTAAAAAATTGATTCTTGGTTCTAACATTGACTTATAACTATTGATTTATATTCAAAGAGTTAGGAATTGATATTGTTTTGAATAAAAACTGACTATACCATTTGTTTTATAATTCACCATCAATGGATGCGTAAAAACCAAAAAATGGAGGAGGTTCATTCCTTGTGTTGTTTTTTTGTTTTTATCCCATTGTTATACATGTATTTATTGTATGTGTTTCATTTGGCTTATAGTTTGAAAAATACCAGATAACAGATCATTGAAAAATTATTCTTTAGTGCAATAAATCAATACAATGAGTTTAGGTAAATTATAGACAACTTTATTGTGATGTATAAAAAATATGAATGATTTTGAATCATATTTAGAGATATAATTTATTGGGATCAGGTTTTCATATGACACGATGTTGTAGGAATTAAATAATGAGAAAATTAATGGTCGGAATCTGGCCACTGGTGCTGATCAAAGTTCGGTCAACATTGATCCTCTTTTCATGGATGAGTTTTTTAGCAGATCTAGTAGGTGAGGAGGTGTGAGTGGAACTACATGGAAAATAAAAGGTTCTGAAAAAACTGGACATACATGACATGTAGTATGAATAACACACGTCGTGTAGTCCCTTTGCTATGGAAACTAGGGTTTTAGAAAAAATAAAATATCATACACTATATGGAACATAACACATTCCATGTTACCCATGACTAGAGACTCAGCATGTAAACCTAGGGTACACATGCATAAACATGATCAGGTACATGGGAATGAACAGAGCGGACGAGCATGAACATGTACACAGACATGACTATGTATTTGAATATGAAAAGTGTGTACAAGAAATCCCAAAGTATATGGCCACAACCATGTCCTAAGACATGAACAAGGTACTTAGAAACAACATGTTATAGGGAAATGAATAGTGTATGTGGTGAAAACCAGAGTACATGGGCATGGTCTGTTGAACATACGAATAGACATAGGCAGGTACAGACTTAGTGAGACATATCATGTACTCCCACTACATACACGGTACTTTTAGCAAGTATTTTGAGGCCCCCATTCTCTTCAATGTAGAACAATGATTTTATGGTACATCAAACTTATCCATCCCAATGAGGGTGAAATTATTCATCATGTTCTTAGCATAGGATATGATTCCCTATATGGGATTTATCTTAGATAGAGTTCATGAATCCCTTCATATGACCTGGAGTGTGATACCTTATCCTTTTCTTCTTCACTCGGAGGGGTTTCATGAATCGCCATGACCACCATACCTAGGCATTCAATCACCTAATTAATAGGTAATTCCAAATAGGTTCAGGTACACTCTATCCGGCTTGGGTGAGATCCCCTATCCATGTATATATATCTTAATGGTTCCAATTTGTACTTCTTCACGGGGATTCTTGATAGGAATGACCTCTCAGATGAGCGCCATGAGTGATATCAAACTCATGGAGTGAGTTATCTCAAAATATCATTATCTTAAAGCCTTGATAATGATCCTAGGATAGTAGTATGGTTGTGACGTTACCTAGAGACTTATCATCTATCTTCAATATATTTGGCCTATCATTATTGTTAGGTACCATATTCTGATTGACATGACTTTATAATGACGAGCTTACTAATCTCTTGATTCTTTATGTTTGGTAATTATGGGGTATACTATTTTGAATTTTTATACTCACCCATACATTGGATCTTCCCACACATATCATGTCATATGTAGATAACAAATCTTTCAATGGTATCCTAGGAGGACTATAAGTAGGTGAAGCATAGTTTAGGAAAAAAACTGTGGTTTATACTAGGTGATTTATTTGACAGTATTCCCCTCCTTCCTAGATGGTTAGACTCATGATAAAGGTTTGGTGGGACTGTATTTGGACCTATATGTTTCCAGTACCTATGTCATCCTTTGATGTGGTATATAAATATATACTTGAATTTTGGTATCATTTTTATTTTCAAAATTGTATGTGTATTTGGATATATGTGCATGTGTAGAGTTACCTTAGGCTAAGTCCTCCCATGTGTGTGATATTCTTACTCGACACTGGTCACCAGTCCCTAGAATATTGTAGGTAGTCTTAGGGGTGTCACAATCAACTTACCACCATCCATGAAGGACCTAGAAGGTTAGGTCATGACAGAGTCGTATTATAGGAGGTCATCTTAGGCCCAAAGATTAGAGATTTTATAGCACTGAGGATTGGTTTTGGAACTAGGGAGACCATGTTAAAATGTTTCAAGTTCATATATAAGTCCAGGGAACCTAGTTTTGGTGTGTTGGTTGAAGTATCCATTCACCAGAGCTCTGATAAAATGTTTTTTAAATCAGTATATATTGGTACTGGTTGTAGAGAAAACATGGGTACATGCACCATGTAGAAGTGATTTGTGGTATCCTTGTCCATATTGAGTTATCTATATAGATATTATATTTTATTCTAGTATGTATTATCTATTTTAGGATGCCTCTATGAAAATAAAACTAGGATCCCCTATTAGGTTCATGAGAATGATTTTCTTGGTGATAAGGCTTTTGTTCAGGGTCCTGTATATGAGGTGGTACCTCTGGGTGGTTTTCCATCCATACCACCACTCATTGAGCCGAAGGTTTCACCCAAACTACTTTATGAGGTTATTTATAGGATAATAATACTCCATGAGTCTATTTATAGATAACTATTAGGTTTTAGGGTTATCTAAACCCCCAGATACTGGAGGACAAGCTTGAGGTAATTGCACAGGTCTTTTTTTGTTGTGAGGATATCACCAAATTATATGGTAGTCCACGTGGTGAGGCTTATTCATGGATCAACAAGGCGATGGTGGTTTTTAGTGACTCAAATGTATGACGAGGTGATTATCTTATGGATAGAGTTTTAATGTCACTTTAGAGAGGATTTATATCCATCTATGTTACAAGCAGTGCACATACAAGAATTTCTAGAGCTTCAACCAGGTAACATGATAGTGGAAGATTATTCCAAGAGGTTCACTAGATTATCACATTACACCATATATATGGTTCAAGATTTTTTCTTCATAGAATATAAATTTGAGAATATACTTCACTGATATATCGGTGTTAGATTGATATCTATTTTAATTCCTACTTATGTTGGAGTACTCGAGCAATATTTTTTAGTTGTGATTTTCTTAGTGGAGAAGTCACCAATAGTTGGTACTAGTAGTGGGCACCTTGGAGTTCATACTTCAAAAACTAGTATTTGATGTCATAAATAGGAATATAAGTGATCTATGAAATTCTAGAGATAGTCTCAAGAATGAGGGTCTATAGTTTAGTGCTTTCTAAATGGTTCTAGCCAGCTGAGGGAAAGGTGGTGTTACTATTGTGATGAACTGGGACATCTCATGTGAAATTTTCCAAACCTCTATATAGATGATAGGGAGATAGAAAATGAAATTATTAGGTAGAGGAAATGACTAGATTTCAGAGGTCCAAAGGGAAGATAACATGAAATATGAGTTAGGAGAGAATCACGAGGTGACTAACGATTTGATCTATTACCACCACCATCCCTAAGTGGTCCATGCCAGGCTCAAATATCTAGTTGTCAAGTGTGATGATAGTTATAAGCAGTGGAGGACTATACCCCATAGGATCTAGGAATTTTTATAAGTATGATCTATTTCTTATATACTTTAGATGTAGTATTGATAGACACATGAACGAGGCCATTCCTTTCTTACGACATGCCTTTTTTGAGATATATAGATTATAGTAGAGCCTCTGGCTTTCCATTTATGCTTGGAGACTCCTACCTAAGGGGATTTAGTGATCACAAAATTTTTCAAGAGTATAACCTATCTCTTGGAAAAGATAGATTCCTTTGGGATATTTTCATGGCCATGATGAGGCCTTATGACATCATATTTTGTATGGAGTTTTTATCCATATTTCATTCACAAATTAACTATTTTTGGTAGAGGATGTTGTATTTACTCATATACAAGATAGGGAATTCCTTATTAAGGTATAAGGAAACTTAGGTAGGTTATGATGGAATCATACATAGGAGGATACAAATGATTACTCATTAGTTGGCTTGTATTACCCACGGAGTAATAAATGCTTAGGGTTTTCATCTTCTGAAAGTGGTTTTCGAGTATGCGAACGTCTTACCTAAGGACATGTTGGGCTTACCTCCCCATAGAGAGATAAAATTATGCATATAATTACACATAGGGACAACCCTAATATCTTTTATAGAATATCAGATGGATTCCAAAAAACATCCTGAGTTAAAGGTGCAGTTGGAGGAGTTGTAAATAAAGGGATTTTTCAGAATCAGTGTTTTCACCTGGGTAGCCCCTATTTTTTCGCTAAGAAGGTGGATGAGATATTGAGGTTATATGTGAATTAATATTTCCAAAATTTGGTAACTATGAGGAATATGTATCCACTCTTAAGAATATATTATCTCATTGAATAGTTTAAAGGGGTGAAGTGTTTATCACAGATTAACCTCAAGTCAGGCTATCACTAGCTCCGAGTTTAGGATAATGATATACCAAATATGGTATTCCATTTTATCTACAGTCACAATGAGTACTTGGTGATGCATTTAATCATGGATAGTTCCCCAACTGTGTTAATGGGACACATGAACTGGATCTTTCATCCCTTGTTGGATAGGTTCATGGTTGTCTTTGTTGATGACATCCTGGTGTACACGGCTTCTGAGGAGGATCACATGATACATATGTTGATGGTATTAGACATACTCTAAGGGAACCATATTTTTGGAAATATCTCTAAGTGTTAGTTATGGATTTAAGAGGTCTAGTTCCTAGGACATTTCATCTAAAAAATAGGGTGTATTAGTGGACCTGATGAAGGTTGAGTTAGTGCTAGCATGGGAGCCACCCAAGAGTGTGATTGAGGTGCGGAGATTTTTTTGGTTTTATGGTAACTATAAATGATTCATTCCAAATTAATCATGGATTTTGGAACCCTTAAATTATCAGACATGGAAGGGGAATCCATTCAATAGGATAGAGAGGTAGCAGTAGGATTTTTAGTAGAGTTGGACAAGTGCCCCCGTCTTGAGACTGCCAGAGGAGGGTTTTAAGTACATGTTATTCTGTAATTACTCTAGAAATAGATTTTTTTATGTACTTATGTAGAGTTAGGCTGTAACACCTGAAGATTTTACCATATGTTTTCATTAACAAAATATATATTTAATATAATGTGTTGCACGTAACAACGAGTTCAAATGCACTGTAATATATTATAACCAAGCCCTTAAAATAGAAAGGGTGAATATTATTGACCAATTTATATGAAATATAATGTTTAACATTCATTTTTTGTGTTCTCTAGATATGATATATGAATAAATCTAATAAAACAAGTATTTTTTCAAAACACAGTTTTACTACCTTTTGACGACACACCCTTTTTGAATATAGTTTTGGCACATTTACAAGTTATATTTGAAAATATAATTTTATTATTTTTAAATGCGACATAAAAATTTAATTTAGTTATTTTTTTTGTTATTTTTTTCCAACTTTCATATTTTAGTGAATAGTGAAAAATATTGCATTTTAATTTAAAACTGTTTTTTCATATAAATTATTTTTATTTTTAGATTATAATTTTAATTGATTTTAAAGTATAATTAGATTAATTTTTATCAATCAAACCAATATAGTTTATTTTAATAAATATTAAATAGAAATTAGATATAAAAACATTTCCAACTTTTGAACGTTTCACTTTAAAAACTCGCTTTTCCGTTTTGCCTGAAGAATTAATTTTAAATATAATTTTACCAATTTTGTGAATTGAATTAGGTAAAATGGATTCCATGTTTGTAATAATTAGGTACAAATTATATTATAAGGTATATTTTATTTTTAGTTTTAGAAAATGTTACCATGGTAAAAGAATTATTTACTATTGTATAGGTAAAATTGTGACAAGGGTTAAAGTTAAAAGGTAAAAGCTTAAAATACCTAAAAATTGAAAGTTTTAATGGTTTTTTGAGGTGTGGATCGACCCTAACCATCCTTAACAACAATAATTTAAATTATAATTCGTTTCAATTAATTACACCTTAATGCGGTAAGATTTAAATATAAAATAATTAATAATTTAATAACTTGAACCCACATCTCCTCAAGTATAAATACCAACCCCACCTTCCCATTTAGACTAAAAAAGCCTTTAATATCCTCAAATTACTTACCAAAATTATTCTCATCACTATCCACATGTCAAATTGCTTCTTGTCTCATGAAAATACCAAATACATGGTCTTCATGGGTCTTTCAAGGAGGTGATATTCAAGAGGTAATTTTATCAAAGTACCTCTCTTAATTTATTTTCTTTTTCTACTTTCTCCTCACCTCCTTCATACATAAATTCATGATAACTAAATAATCATGTATATATTGGAGTTTTATGTTTCTAATGGAATATCTCATATACAGTTCTTTTCTTACTTCCTCTTATTCCAAGAAACAAAAGTTTTGTCCATGTTATGCCGGTTAATCGACTTCGTGAATTTTTTTATTCTTTTTCCATTACAACCTTCATGGTTGGTATTAAAACTATTTTTTTGGTTAAATTATATTTTAATATGTATATTATAACATATTTGATAATATGTAAATTTTATATTATACATACCTTTATACTTTCTATATTGTGGAGATATGATAACATCGTTTGCAGAAGTGTGGACTACCGCCCCTTAAAGTGACGTGATTCGTTCACGCTATACATGGAATGTATTAAGGAGAACTTTAATAAAAATATTTAAAATATATTACATATATATTATACTTTAATTATAATATACATATGTATCATTCACTTTTCAATTGTTTAATATGACAAAGAAATGAAAGTAGTGTTCATGCGTACGTACGACCTACTCTCTCCATGAATAGTGAATTTCATTTCTTATCTCCAAACTTTATAGATTATTCTAAATACATATGTACTCAATATATAGGATAATTAAATCATGATTTACATTATAGAGATTATTAAATCATGAACTAATTAATAGAATAATCAAATAAAAAGTTAAAACATACTTGAGAAAACTATGCAATTAACATCCGAAATAGTTAAATAATAAAATATTGTTAACAAATGGATAATAATATATTATAAAGAGAAGATATAAAATATTATAAACTTGATTATAATTATATAATAAGTTAGTAACACTCTTTAAAACATTACACATTATGTTAAAGGATGATCACCCAAGAATAATTACAAGGTAAAGGTTAATTTCATTATCTCATTATTATCTAAGGTTGTTTGTACGTATGAATATACAGGGAAATATTTATCATCCATGTACATGTTTATTAAAAATTTATGTCAAAATATTATAATTATTCATTTAAATTTTTTTAAATTCATTTATAACTATGTTTGAATTTTAGTAAAATGTTTTGAAAGGAATCTTTCGGTTGTTTTCCATATGAGGTACTCTGTGACCTTTTCAAAAAATTAAGGAAAAAATATTTTTTAAATTATACGGTGCAAGAGGATATTTTGTACTATTATAAAGACTTAAAATTTTGAGTCATACCTTACAATATTACATGGTTATTTTGAAAATAAATGTTTTATTTTATAATTACATGGCTTTTAAAAGATTTCAAAGTAAAAAGTGATATTTATCTAAAAGAATTTTAATGATTTTATTGGATTATTTTCATCTATATAAACATCCTTTATTGGATTTTATGCTTAATTGATGTTGATTTGTTATGATCAAATATTCCATATTTTATTAAATGTTTTATGATATTTTTGAATGTGGATGTGCTATTTTTATACCATTATTGGTTTATGGTTAAAGTATTAACATTTCATATGGTATTTTTAGTATGAATGTTTATGATATGTTTCAACCATTTCATATGAGGAATGAATTAGACTTAGAAAGTGACTGGCGGGGCCCACTATAGCCCCTCGATTCAATATTTGGTCTCATGAGACTAGCTAGTTTGGGTTTTTACCTGCTTATATATGGTCTTGGCATGAGGCATTGACAGTATGGTTATGATGTCCGACATTATGAACTCCTTCATTATGAGATTAGTTATTAATATTACATATGTTTATTAAACTAGTAGAACATCCATGTGAATGTTAAAATGACATTATTTAATTTATTATTTCAATAAAATACATAATATAATGTTTAAAAGGCTTGCGATTTAGTTTTATACCTTACCTTAAAAGTTTATGCATATTCATTATAGCTTCCACTATATTGTTTATCCATAATGAGCAAATGAGATAACCCCTTTCTTATTTTTTATTTTCCCAGGATGCCAAGATGTGTATTATGATTGATATAGAGGATTAATCTAGTATAATAATGGAATTCTCAAAGTATTATCTATGTTGTATTTTAAGTTTTGAATTGAAATGTAAAGTTCATGTATGTAATCTATTTTCCAAGACTGCTAAACCAATCGGTCCTTCAGGAGTTTATTACTTATAATCATGGAAATGTATAAATTAATGCATTAGCTCCAGGTTTTTGGTTTTGGGGCGTTACAGTTGGTATCAAAGGAATTTTATCAAAAACCTTGGAAATTAGATTTAGAAAACATAGATTGGGGAACATAACCCTAAAATAGTCATTGATGATAAGTATAAAAGAAAATCCTATAATTTTTGTAAAGTAGAGATTATGTTGGTATACCTAGAAAATAAATCATTGTTTGAATACTACAAGTGTACATGGTTCTGGAACAAATGTACCTAGAAGTAACAACTTCAACAAGGTGTTTTGGGCCTCACTCAGGGTAACCTGGTACACGAAAACAGGCCTTACAACACACCTAGTTTGATACTCCTATGGGATATGATTAAGATAATTAATATTTTCTTTATAAACTATTATGATATATTTAAATTTAAATATGTATCCAAAGATACCATGTTTATGATTATGTGATTATATATGCACAAAATTCTCAATTTATGTTACTTATTTTGAAATTACACATTATTATTCATAACCTAATCTAGCAAATGTCATTGTTTAGAAATGGTGCCTAGTGGAAGAAATGGAAATCATATCAATTCACTTAATCCATATATTTATTTACCTCTATTGTAAGATAATTATGTTGGAGATGGAGCTACAACTGGTTCCAAGTAACTTATAACTATACTCATATAGTTGACTTAGGTTATGAACAATAACCTTACCCATATGGATCATTCTAATACACAACATGGAGAAATAATGTTAGACCAATTCATGAGATAACAACCACAAATATTCAATGGAACTACAAATCCATTTATAGTTGAACAATGGATAAGTTCTTTAGAGAAGAAATTTCATACTTTTGGAAGCAACGAAAGGGATAAGGTTGTCATGACAGTTTATTGTCTCTTGTGAGATGCAGATCAATGGTGGTCAGTGATTCAAAACCCAAAAGATGAGGATAAAAATTCAAGTATGTATTGCTACAATTTTAAGGAAATTTTCTTGGAAAATTATTTCCTTCATGAACATAGAGTGAATATAGAGATAAAAATCTTAAATCTAAGACAAAAAAGAATGAGAACGTTTTAATGTATGAATATAAATTTACAAGGTTAAAAAATAACACTTTAGATTATATAAATAACCCTAGGATCATGATTTATCAATTCTTTGATTTGTTAAATCCATTTCTCTAAAGGGCATGATATCCCAAACTCTCTCATTATATGAAGATATATCTCATGTTCTATCAAGATAGTGAAACTTTTTTCTAACTCTTATGACTTTAAGGGAAAGAAAGATAAAAATTGAATGGCAGAGCAAGAGATGGATATATGGGAAAAAGAAAAGAATGATTTTACTATATTCAATAATTTTGGGAAGAAACACCCTGGTAGTTATCTAAAAGGAATGAGAGTTTGTTACAAGTGTAGAGAGAAAATCCACCAAGCTCATGATTGTAAGGGAAATAAAGAAGACGTAAATGTGCATTGATATAATTTTAATGATATGGGATGTAACACCCCGAGATTTTATGAAAAATATTCTTTTTAATTTCATTAATGTCTTGTGTTATATGCTACACCAAAAGGAGCTTTCACAACACACATCTCTGACCTGGCTTGAATTACACACAATCGCGACCTTCCAGGATAGCGTGTGTTGTACGCAACACCAAGTTTCGCTAAACAACGATATGCTATTAAAATATTATTAAAACTAGACGTTATGAATAGTAATAAGCACTTTTTGAAATTTTGAAATTTCTATTTTTCAAAATGGACTTCATTTTTGGATTCGGAATATCGAAATTAGCTAAGGGTGAAATTTTGGTGATTTTCGGATAACTTTCATATTTTGATGAATAGTGAAAATTACTAAATTTTAATTAAAAACAACTTTTTCAATCGAAATAATTAATAGTGATAAATTATTAATTTGAGTGGTTTTAAAGTATATTTAGAATATATTTTTACAATTTAATACAATGTTGGTCATTGGATGTAATTTCACATTTAAACCAGTTATAAACAAGTGTCAATCTTTTGATAGTTATTATCTCTTAAAAACACGCTATTTGTTTTGACGACGAGAATTAATTTTTAAATTAACTAATGCAACTGATATGTTTTGAATTTGGTAAAATAGAAATCATTTTTGAGTTCATAATATCAAATATAGCTTAGGCTTAATTTTTGGTATTTTTCTGAAAACTTTCAATTTTTGATGAATAGTGAAACCACTAAGTGGTAGTTAAAAAAACTGAATTTTTCATAAAACTTAATTTTACCGCTTCTGTGAGTGGAATTTCCAAAATCCGAGAGACACAGTTGATGTCAGTAAGTAAAATTTGGTTCAATGAGATGAAAATAATTTTTGGTGAATAGTAACTTTTTACTTTTATTTACCACGGTTAAAAGTAAATAGGTTAATTAAGGGTAAAAATGATATTATTATTACCCTAACACATGTCCTAATTCTATTGGATAAGTTTAATTCGACCAAAAACAAACTTAGGAATAAAATATGACCATTTAGGCCCACTTGAATTAGATTAGGACATTTATTATTATTTAATTCAAAGAAGAGTTAAAAGAGTTAAAATCAAAGTTTATTTAATAAAACATTTTTAATATAGGGTTATACATAAGATAAATTCGACTATAAATATTCATTAGAACGATAAAAATATTTCCTACATAATGGTATTTTATTTGTAATTTTTAGATATTAAATAATTTAATTTATTTATGACACAACGATGATGCAATAATTATCTTATTAATGAAATATTGACATAATTGATGTTATAAATACCAAAATAAAAATAATTTGATACTTTTTATGAATTACAATAATTTAATAGGTTAATATGACATGTTATTATTGATTTCATTAACTTTCTTCGAACATATAATTCTGTTATGATTTTCACAAAAATCAATTACTAAATAGTGTCAAAATTGACATAAAATAGTTTTTAAAACAAATATTATATTATTAATTGTTATTTTATTCTTAAAAATCTAAGGTTCGGCCAAATGACTTAGATAAGGTTATATATATTAATAATAAATAACTTGGGGTTCTTTTGGCTTCTTATAGTAAGTTTATTAACCTTATACTGTAAGAACACAAGAAGACACGGTAAAAGTAAAATTATTTAACTTAATGTTAAATCTAAATGATAAGGTTAAAATGGGAACCTAAACTTGTCTAAATTCTATTGGATGATAGGATTTCGACCCATACACACCTTAGCCTCTAAATAAATCAATTTGGAGCTATTTTAAACCGAACTTGACTTTATAATAAAATAATATTTATAGATATTCCAAAGGTGCCCCTCTCCTCCCTTATAAAAGGGCACCTCCTCCCTCTCTTCCTCACACAACATTGAGCCTTCAAGCTCAGAAAAACCCTGCCAAATTATCTTCTACACTTCCCTAGAAACATCCTAGAGGTTTTTGTCTTCCTCAAAGACCAATTTTAGTGCCCTAAGAGGAGGTCTCAAAGAGGCGCTTCAAAGAAGAGGTAATTTCCGTTACCGATTCTTTCACCTTTATTTCTTCTTCCACTTCTTCTTCTTAGGTTGTTTCATTATGAAGTAATAACATCAGTATCACTCATATGATGATATGTTATTATAAGTATGAAACAATCCTATTTCACCATGTATCCATCCTACGGAAAACGAAATCACTACCCGTGCGTACGTACGGAATACCGTCTCCACGCCGTGGTGAAATCTATTTTCCACCACCACCTTACTTGGATGGGTATAATGGTGTAAATAATAACTATATATTATTATTTTAAAGTGATATTGATTCTGAAATAGTATACATACACTCCAATACAGTCCCACGATCATAAGAACGATATCATCGCTCGTGCGTACGTACGGACTACCGTCTCCACGACGCGATGAGATTCATTCTCCACTTTAACCATTCATTAATGATTATAAAGTATATATAATAAGTAATCATGAAATATATGACATAATAATGATACTGGATTTATGTGTATATATATGTATGTCATCTACTTAATTCCGTTCAACTCAATAAGGAAATGAAAACAGCGTTCATGCATACGTACGGCCTACCGTCTCCATGAACGGTGTATTTCTTTCCATTTACAGATTTATTATATATATGTATATTCTGAATATATATATATATATAAATCATGTTTTATATTCTGGAATTAATTAATCATGATCTAAGTAATCATATGAATAATTACAAGTCAAAACACGGACGACAAATGAAACAATTTTACCCAAAACGCTCTTTAACATGGAATTTACAAAAGAACGGGTAATATAAAGTCATAAATGAACCATATATGATATCATAACAATGAATATGATTCTGTAATAAGTAAATGACATTATTTAAATCATTATACAGGAGGTTCGGACACTTACGAAGCAAATCGGACCTAAGGTAAGGGAAATATCACAATCTCATTTTTATCCGAGATTGTTTATACTTTGGTATTTACTGGGGTGTATTTTATCATCCACATCCATGTTTCCTCAATATGTAATATTATTTCCATCCACCTAAAATTGTTTAAATCCAATTTTAACCTTCGGTGAGTTTTTATTAAAGGATATGAAAGGAATCTTTTGTCATTTTTCGTACGAGGTACTTTTTGACTTTTCTGACAAAAGTACGAAGAATGTTTTTTTAACTTATACGACATGGATGGATTTTTTAAAAAATTATTACCAAGAATCTTCCCTTACAAGTTTTCAAGTTTATTTTTAATAAACTTCTTTTATTTTAGAATTGTATGACATGTTAAGAAAGGAAAAGTGTTTTTGAAGTAGAAAGGATTTTTACCTCAAGAATGGAGTTCAAGTGTTTTATCAAAATTATTTTCCATATAAGATAATAAAGGGTTCTGTTTCTATCCCTATTATTACATTTATTTTATTATGTTGTGATGGAATTATATTATGAATTCCTTTATCTTATATGAATTGTTTTATGATGTCATGTTGTTTAAGAATCCCATTTTTATTACATGGGTTATGCTATGATGTATGGTTTATGATTTTGTGGCACACATAAGAATGGTATCATTATAAGATGGGTGGGACCTATATCTACATCCAATGCATTGGGTAAAGATTTTATATCTCATGAGATAGAAATGGCTGGAATGGTAGGTTATACCGGTTCAGTGAAACAGGACTGAAACGAGGGTGACTAGGTTCAGAAAGGGACTTTGTCCACTAAGATAGTCTTGGAAATGAGTCTTGACTAATAAGATATGATTCTCTATGATTATGTGTGTATTCCACAAAGCTTCATGTTTTAAGTTATTATTATTGTGATTACATTTCACTACTATGATTTATCCCATGTTATGAAATTATTATCTATTTTTCAGGTTAAGATTTCCAAAAGATATGTTCTTATGAATATGATGTGATTGATATTTCTTTTGTTTACCCTTACTGAGCATTTGAGCTCACCCTTTTTATGTTTTATTTTCCCCAGGATATAAAGAAAGGTTTTAGGTATTAAAAAAGGAAGATCTTTATGGGAGATGTTGAAGATCTTTCACCATGATTAGAAGATTACGTTCTGAGTTTCCAAAGACACTAAACTATTATGATCGTTGTGTGTGTGTTTTTGTTATGTACTAAGTATTCCGCAAATGTAATGTAATGTCAATGTATGTCAAGCTTCGGGTCTCTACAGTTGTTATCAGAGGAAAGGTTTAGTCAACCTTTGGAAACTAGGATGCGAAAACGTTAGTGAGATCTCTAGAGATATTTCTAAGGTATGTCTAGGGATGTCCCTAAGGTTAAGTATACGTATAGGTTATAGTACTAGAATTACGCTAACGATCATAGAATTAAACCTAAGATGTTAGATATTGAAGGTACTCCCCTTTATTATGTTGTTTTCTCTAGCATGATTTTTTCCTCTCACACTATTCTTTTTGGGTTTTTGACGATGGCTGGAACCCGAAGGAACCGTGTTGATCAATGCAATGGACAATGCAATGATTTCCCTCCTGAACAATAAAATGTTATGGGAGATGGCATGCAAAATCTTATTTCTATACTTACACAAGCTATGAATCATTCTGGACTTCCAAATGAGCAGAGAAGGGAAGAATATTCTATTGAGTCCTTCATGAGGCAACGTCCACCTTCTTTCAGTGGGACTTCCGATCCACTTGTTACTGAACAATGGATCAGTACCACTGAAAAGATATTTTCAGTTCTTCAATGTTCTGAACATGATAAAGTCATCTTAGCAGTATATCGTTTGGAAGGTGAAGCTGATCAATGGTGGAATCTTATCAAGAATATGAGGCCAAGAGATGAAATTGAGTCCATGGAATGGGACGAGTTCAAGAACATTTTTTTCAGTAAGTACTTCCCTCGTATTCTTCGAACAAAGATGGAAAAGGAGTTTCTTGAGCTGAAGCAGAAGGATGATGAATCTGTTGGTATATACGAAGCGAATTTTACAAGACTTTCAAGGTATGCATATGGCATTATCATCCAACCTTAAAGTAAATTTGATCGATTTTTCAGTGGCTTAAAACCAAGTCTTCTAAGGGAATTAGCTATAAGAGACTTCAATAGCTATGAAGAAATTGTGTGTTGTGCTATCAAGGTAGAAATGGAAGTTGGTGTTACATATCCATCTCATGGTTTTGACAAGAAACGAAAGATGGAGTTCAAGGAGAAATCTCAGAATAATGTTGAAAAGAAGATGAATGTTTCCTTATGCACAAAGTGTAGAAAGAATAATGGTGGAGATTGTCTTAAAGGGAATAGAAAATGTTTTAAGTGTGGAAAAGAAGGTCATCGAGCAACTATGTGTCGAAGTAATGGAAAAAGGGTTTCTAATGATGTGAATAAAGCAAACACTGCAGAGAACGCACCACCAACACTTCAATGCTTCAAGTTCAAGGAAATGGTGCATTATGCTAATAAATGCCCTAATCCAAGGGTTAGTGATGATCGACATGAGCAACCGCTTAAGGCAAAGGACAAAGGCAAGTCACATGCGATCACTATTGGCGATGTTGAATATGACAACGATGTGGTGGAATGATTAAGTGTTTATGTAATGGGATTCCAAAATAATGTTGTATCATGGAGTATTGGAATATTTATGTATTGGTCTAATGTGGTATTCAAGGTGATTGAGATATCTTTGGAAATAAGATGATTTGCGCATAATGAAGGGAAAACGAGAAAATGAAATGTTTAACAGTATTCATGAGCTCATGATTGATATAAGGACTAAGTGATGTCATGGTTTGAGTATATAGAATTTTGAGGATTTTGGTATGTGAAAAGTGTTAACTATTAACTGCATTCAAGTTTTCACTATGGTTTAATGGGTATTCAAGAGAATACATTATTAAGGCCTTTGAATGTTTAGAATGTGACCAACAAGACATATCTTATGATGTATGGGGATCAAAGACGGTATTAAATCTCTGGTAATCGTTTTCACTATATTATGAGAGTGGACTGAAGTATTATGGATAAGCCTAAAGATTGTAATGGATTATGTTGGACATAAGTTAGTATTGTTTAAGTATATAAGTTTTTTTTTCGATATTATTGATGGGATGTTATAGTAATATAGTTTTAGAAAAAGGACAACCTGCAAGACGAGCGACAACCCATCGCGTCGGACAAGGCTGTGGGAATCGAACCCACAACCGAAGTGCGACTGGCCTTTATCGCCTACCACTAGCCTACAGGAAGTCCCTGTTTAGTAGAAACTAGTTTTATTATATTAAGCAGTATGATATATGAAGTATAAGTCCATTTTAGGAACCATATATGACTAATCTCACTATATAATGACTTATGTATATTTAATAACTTTTGCTAACCTTTTGTTTGAGACAGATGGAATGACCCGTTATTCTATAACATGATCTGATAACACTTCACGAATAACAAATTCAACTTCATTTATTTAAGAGATGAAGTGGAAATTTTTCAAGGCACGAACAACAATGAGATTGTACCAAAATAAAGTAAGTATTTATTCTAATTCAAATTATTCAACTTTAGGGAAACGATCTTGAAAACCAAAAATGTTGTCCTAGTTCTCTTATATATGATTAATCAGATGGTACCTTAGATCTTCACAAATTTATGGATTTGTGATTGTTGTCTT
The DNA here is from genome assembly GCA_963277665.1 of Viscum album. Classification (NCBI taxonomy): domain Eukaryota; kingdom Viridiplantae; phylum Streptophyta; class Magnoliopsida; order Santalales; family Viscaceae; genus Viscum; species Viscum album. The sequence goes on along the minus strand of OY728119.1, from coordinate 329,459,114 downwards.
TTCCATAGCCATGTTCTCTACCACTCTCCATCAGAACATGATGGTTAGATTTTTCTTCCATATCCATATTTTCACCTATGTAGAAACCCAGTGATTAGTTTATTTGGGTAACCATTACGTTTCATACTTTTTTTTAAAATATTGGTTTTGGTATTCCTTTTTACGATGTGGGTTTCGATTAAAGAAACTTTCGAATAGTAAACCATTTATAACCCCGACGAATTTCAAGGACGAAATTCATTTTAAGGGGGGTAGAATGTAACACCACAAGATTTTATGAAAAATATTCTTTTTAATTTCATTAATGTCTTGTGTTATACGCTACACCAAAAGGAGCTTTCACAAAACACATCTCTGACCTGGCTTGAATTACACGCAATCACGACCTTCCATGATAGCATGTGTTGTACGCAACACCAAGTTTCGCTAAACAACGATATGTTATTAAAATATTATTAAAACTAGACGTTATGAATAGTAATAACCACTTTTTGAAATTTTGTAATTTCTATTTTTCAAAATGGACTTCATTTTTGGATTTGTAATATCGAAATTAGCTTAGGGTTAAATTTTGGTGATTTTCGGATAACTTTCATATTTTGATGAATAGTGAAAATTACTAAATTTTAATTAAAAAAAACTTTTTCAATCGAAATAATTAATATTGATAAATTATTAATTTGAGTGGTTTTAAAGTATATTTAGAATATATTTTTACAATTTAATACAATGTTGGTCATTGGATGTAATTTCACATTTAAACCAGTTATAAACAAGTGTCAATCTTTTGATAGTTATTATCTCTTAAAAACACACTATTTGTTTTGACGATGGGAATTAATTTTTAAATTAATTAATGCAACTGATATGTTTTGAATTTGGTAAAATAGAAATCATTTTTGAGTTCATAATATCAAATATAGCTTAGGCCTAATTTTTGGTATTTTTCTGAAAACATTCAATTTTTGATGAATAGTGAAACCACTAAGTGGTAGTTAAAAAAACTGAATTTTTCATAAAACTTAACTTTACCGCTTCTGTGAGTGGATTTAAAAACTCCGAGAAACACGGTTGATGTCAGTAAGTAAAATGTGGTTCAATGAGATGAAAATAATTTTTGGTGAATAGTAACTTTTTACTTTTATTTAGCACAGTTAAAAGTAAATAGGGTAATTAAGGGTAAAAATGATATTATTATTACCCTAACACATGTCCTAATTCTATTGGATAAGTGTAATTCGACGAAAAACAAACATAGGAATAACATATGACCATTTAGGCCAACTTGAATTAGATTAGGACATTTATTATTATTTAATTCAAAGAAGAGTTAAAAGAGTTAAAATCAAAGTTTATTTAATAAACGTTTTTTAATATAGAGTTATAAATAAGATAAATTCGACTATAAATATTCATTAGAAAGATAAAAATATTTCCTACATAATGGTATTTTATTTGTAATTTTTAGACATTAAATAATTTAATTTATTTATGACACAACGATGATGCAGTAATTATCTTATTAATGAAATATTGACATAATTGATGTTATAAATACCAAAATAAATATAATTTGAGACTTTTTATGAATTAAAATAATTTTCTAGGTTAATATGACATGTTAGTATTGATTTAATTAACTTTTTTAGAACTTATCATTCTGTTATGAGTTTCACAAAAATCAATTACTAAATAGTGTCAAAATTGACATAAAATAGTTTTTTAAAAAAATATTATATTATTAATTGTTATTTTATTCCTAAAAATCTAAGGTTTGGCCAAATGACTTAGATACGGATATATATATTAATAATAAACAACTTGGGGTTCGTTTGGCTTCTTATAGTAAGTTTATTAACCTTATAGTGTAAGAACACAAGAAGACACGGTAAAAGTAAAATTATTTAACTTAATGTTAAATCTAAATGATAAGGTTAAAATGGGAACCTAAACTTGTCTAAATTCTATTGGATGAGAGTATTTAGACCCATCCCCACCTTATCCTCTAGATAAATCAATTTGGATCTATTTAAAACCGAACCTGACTTTATAATAAAATAATATTTTTTGTTATTCCAAAGGTGCCCCTCTCCTCCCTTATAAAAGGGCACCTCCTCCCTCTCTTCCTCACACAACTTTGAGGCTTCAAGCTCGGAAAAACCCTGCCAAATTCTCTTCTCCACTTCCCTAGAAACATACTAGAGGTTCTGGTCTTCCTCAAAGACCAATTTTAGTGCCCTAAGAGGAGGTCTCAAAGAGGCGCTTCAAAGAAGAGGTAATTTCCGTTACCGATTCTTTCACCTTTATTTATTCTTCCACTTCTTCTTCTTAGGTTGTTTCATTATGAAGTAATAACATCAGTATCACTCATATACTGATATGTTATTATAAGTATGAAACAATCCTATTTCACCATCTATCCATCCTACGGAAAACGAAATCACTGCGCGTGCGTATGTACGGAATACCGTCTCCACGCCGTGGGGAAATCTATTTTCCACCACCACCTTACTTGGATGGGTATAATGGTGTAAATAATAACTATATATTATTATTTTAAAGTGATATTGATTCTGAAATAGTATACATACACTCCAATACAGTCCCACGATCATAAGAACGATATCATCGCTCGTGCGTACGTACGGACTACCGTCTCCACGACGCGATGAGATTCATTCTCCACTTTAACCATTCATGAATGATTATAAAGTATATATAATGAGTAATCATGAAATATATGACATAATAATGATACTGGATTTATGTGTATATATATTTATGTCATCTACTTAATTCCGTTCAACTCAATAAGGAAACGAAAACAGCGTTCATGCGTACGTACGACCTACCGTCTCCATGAACGATGTATTTCCTTCCATTTACAGATTTATTATATATATGTATATTATGAATATATATATATATATATATATATATATCATGTTTTATATTCTGGAATTAATTAATCATGATCTAAGTAATCATATGAATAATTACAAGTCAAAACACGGACGACAAATGAAACAATTTTACCCAAAACGCTCTTTAACATGGAATTTACAAAAGAAAGAGTAATATAAAGTCATAAGTGAACCATATATGATATCATAACAATGAATATGATTCTGTAATAAGTCAATGACATTATTTAAATCATTATACAGGAGTTTCGGACACTTACGAAGCAAATCAGACCTAAGGTAAGGGAAATATCACAATCTCATTTTTATCCGAGATTGTTTATACTTTGGTATGTACTGGGGTGTATTTTATCATCCACATCCATGTTTCCTCAATATGTAATATTATTTCCATCCACCTAAAATTTTTTAAATCCAATTTTACCCTTCGATGAGTTTTTATTAAAGGATATGAAAGGAATCTTTTGTCATTTTTCGTACGAGGTACTTTTTGACTTTTCCGACAAAAGTACGAAGAATGTTTTTTTAACTTATACGGCATGAATGGATTTTTTAAAACATTATTACCAAGAATATTCCCTTAAAATTTTTCAAGTTTATTTTTAATCAACTTCTTTTAGTTTAGAATTGTATGACATGTTAAGAAAGGAAAAGTGTTTTTGAAGTAGAAAGGATTTTTACCTCAAGAATGGAGTTCAAGTGTTTTATCAAAATTATTTTCCATCTAAGATAATAAAGGGTTCTGTTTCTATCCCTATTATTACATTGATTTGATTATGTTGTGATGGAATTATATTATCAATTACTTTATCTTATATGAATTGTTTTATGATGTCATGTTGTTTAAGAATCCCATTTTTATTACATGGGTTATGCTATGATGTATGGTTTATGATTTTGTGGAACACATAAGAATGGTATCATTATAAGATGGGTGGGACCTATATCTCCCTCCAATGCATTGGGTAAATATTTTATATCTCATGAGATAGACATGGCTGGAATGGTAGGTTTTACCGGTACAGTGAAACATGACTGAAACGAGGGTGACTCGGTTCAGAAAGGGACTTTGTCCACTAAGATAGTCTTGGTAATGAGTCTTGACTAATAAGATATGATTCTATATGATTATGTGTGTATTACACAAAGCTTCTTGTTTTAAGTTATTATTATTGTGATTACATTTCACTACTATGATTTATCCCATGTTATGAAATTATTATCTATTTTTCAGGTTAAGATTTCCAAAAGATATGTTCTTAGGAATATGATGTGATTGATATTTCTTTTGTTTACCCTTACTGAGCATTTGAGATCACCCTTTTTATGTTTTATTTTCCCCAGGATATAAAGAAAGGTTTTAGGTATAAAAAAGGTTGATCTTTATGGGAGATGTTGAAGATCTTTCACCATGATTAGAAGATTACGTTCTGAGTTTCCAAAGACACTAAACCATTACGATCCTTGTGTGTGTGTTTTTGTTATGTACTAAGTATTCTGCAAATGTAATGTAAATGTCAATGTACGTCAAGCTTCGGGTCTCTACAGTTGGTATCAGAGGAAAGGTTTAGTCAACCTTTGGAAACTAGGATGCGAAAACGTTAGTGAGATCCCTAGAGATATTTCTAAGGTATGTCTAGAGATGTCCCTAAGGTTAAGTATAAGTATAGGTTATAGTACTAGAATTACGCTAACGATCACAAAATTAAACCTAAGATGTTAGATTTTGAAGGTACTCCCCCTTTATTATGTTGTTTTCCCTAGCATGATTTTTGCCTCTCACACTATTCTTTTTGGGTTTTAGACGATGGCTGGAACCCGAAGGAACCGTGTTGATCAATGCAATGGACAATGCAATGATTTCCCTCCTGAACAAACAAATGTTATGAGAGATGGAGTGCAAAATATTATTGCTATACTTACACAAGCTATGAATCATTCTGGACTTCCAAATGAGTAGAGAAGGGAACAATATTCTATTGAGTCCTTCATGAGGCAACGTCCACCTTCTTTCAGTGGGACTTCCGATCCACTTGTTGCTGAACAATGGATCAGTACCACTGAAAAGATATTTTCAGTTCTTCAATGTTCTGAACATGATAAAGTCATCTTAGCAGTGTATCGTTTGGAAGGTGAAGCTGATCAATGGTGGAATCTTATCAATAATACGAGGCCAAGAGATGAAATTGAGTCCATGGAATGGGACGAGTTCAAGAATTTTTTTTTTCAGTAAGTACTTCCCTCGTATTCTTCGAAAAAAGATGGAAAATGAGTTTCTTGAGCTGAAGCAGAAGGATGATGAATCTGTTGGTATATACAAAGCGAATTTTACAAGACTTGCAAGGTATGCATCTGGAATTATCATCCAACCTTAAAGTAAAGTTGATCGATTTTTCAGTGGCTTAAAACCAAGTCTTCGAAGGGCATTAGCTATAAGATACTTCAATAGCTATGAAGAAATTGTGCGTTGTGCTATCAAGGTAGAAATGGATGTTGGTGTTACATATCCATCTCATGGTTTTGACAAGAAATGAAAGATGGAGTTCAAGGAGAAATCTCAGAATAATGTTGAAAAGAAGATGAATGTTTCCTTATGCACAAAGTGTGGAAAGAAGCATGGTGGAGATTGTCTTAAAGGGACTAGAAAATGTTTTAAGTGTGGAAAAGAAGGTCATCGAGAAGCTGTGTGTCGAAGTAATGGAAAAAGGGTTTCTAATGATGTGAATAAAGCAGACACTATAGAGAACGCACCACCAACAATTCAATGCTTCAAGTGCAAGGTAATGAGGCATTATGCTAATAAATGCCCTAATCCAAGGGTTAGTGATGATCGACATGAGAAACCGCTTAAGGCAAAGGACAAAGGGAAGTCACATGCGATCACTATTAGAGATGTTGAATATGACAACGATGTGGTGGAATGATTAAGTGTTTATGTAATGGGATTCCAAAATAATGTTGTATCACGGAGTATTGGAATATTTATGTATTGGTCTAATGTGGTATTCAAGGTGATTGAGATATTTTTGGAAATAAGATGATATGAGCATAATGAAGGGAAAACGAGAAAATGAAATGTTTAACAATATTCATGAGCTCATGATTGATATAAGGACTAAGTGATGTCATGGTTTGAGTATATAGAATTTTGAGGATTTTTGTATGTGAAAAGTGTTAACTTTTAAATGCATTCAAGTTTTCATTATGGTTCAATGGGTATTCAAGAGAATACATTATTAAGGCCTTTGAATGTTTATAATGTGACCAACAAGATATATCTTATGATGTATGGGGATCAAATATGGTATTAAATCTCTGGTAATCGTTTTCACTATATTATGAGAGTGGACTGAAGTATTATGGATAAGCCTAAAGATTGTAATGGATTATGTTGGACATAAGTTAGTATTGTTTAGGGATAGAAGTTTTTTTTTCAATATTATTGATGGGATGTTATAGTAATATAGTTTTAGAAAAAGGACAACCTGCAGGATGGACGACAGCCCATCGCGTCGGACAAGGCTGTGGGAATCGAACCCACAACCGAAGTGCGACTGGCCTTTATCGCCTACCACTAGCCTACAGGAAGTCCCTGTTTAGTAGAAACTAGTTTTATTATATTAAGCAGTATGATATATGAAGTATAAGTCCATTTTAGGAACCATATATGACTAATCTCACTATAGAATGACTTATGTATATTTAATAACTTTTGCTAACCTTTTGTTTGAGACAGATGGAATGACACATTATTCAATCACATGATCTGCTAACACTTCACCAATAACAAATTCAACTTCATTTATTTAAGAGATGAAGTGGAAATTGTTCAAGGCACGAACAACAGTGAGATTATACCAAAATAAAGTAAGTATTTATTCTAATTCAAATTCTTCAACTTTAGGGAAACGATCTTGAAAACCAAAAATGTTGTCCTAGTGCTCTTATATATGATTAATCAGATGGTACCTTAGATTTCACAAATTTATGGATTTGTGATTGTTGGATTTTCCATAGCCATGTTCTCTACCACTCTCCATCAGAACATGATGGTTAGATTTTTCTTCCATATCCATATTTTCACCTATGTAGAAACCCAGTGATTAGTTTATTTGGGTAACCGTTACGTTTCATACTTTTGTTTTTAAAAGATTGGTTTTGGTATTCCTTTTTACGATGTGGGTTTCGATTAAAGAAACTTTCGAATAGTAAACCATTTATAACCCCGAAGAATTTCGAGGGCGAAATTCATTTTAAGGGGGGTAGAATGTAACACCCCGAGATTTAATGAAATATATTCTTTTTAATTTCATTAATGTCTTGTGTTATACGCTACACCAAAAGGAGCTTTCACAACACACATCTCTTACCTGACTTGAATTACACGCAATCGTGACCTTCCACGATAACGTGTGTTGTACGCAACACCAAGTTTCGCTAAACATTGATATGCTATTAAAATATTATTAAAAGTAGACGTTCTGAATAGTAATAACCACTTTTTGAAATTTTGAAATTTCTATTTTTCAAAATGGACTTCATTTTTGGATTCGGAATATTGAAATTAGCTTAGGGTGAAATTTTGGTGATTTTCGGATAACTTTCATATTTTGATGAATAGTGAAAATTACTAAATTTTAATTAAAAACAACTTTTTCAATCGAAATAATTAATAGTGATAAATTATTAATTTGAGTGGTTTTAAAGTATATTTAGAATATATTTTTACAATTTAATACAATGTTGGTCATTGGATGTAATTTCACATTTAAACCAGTTATAAACAAGTGTGAATCTTTTGATAGTTATTATCTCTTAAAAACACCCTATTTGTTTTGACAACGGGAATTAATTTTTAAATTAATTAATGCAACTGATATGTTTTGAATTTGGTAAAATAGAAATCATTTATTAGTTCATAATATCAAATATATCTTAGGCATAATTTTTGGTATTTGTTTGAAAACTTTCAATTTTTGATGAATAGTGAAACCACTAAGTGGTAGTTAAAAAAACTGAATTTTTCATAAAACATAATTTTACCGCTTCTGTGAGTGGAATTTCAAAAATCCGAGAAATACGGTTGATGTCAGTAAGTAAAATGTGGTTCAATGAGATGAAAATAATTTTTGGTGAATAGTAACTTTTTACTTTTATTTACCACGGTTAAAAGTAAATAGGGTAATTAAGGGTAAAAATGATATTATTATTACCCCAAAACATGTCCTAATTCTATTGGATAAGTGTAATTAGACCAGAAACAAACTTAGGAATAAAATATGACCATTTAGGCCCACTTGAATTAGATTAGGACATTTATTATTATTTAATTCAAAGAAGAGTTAAAAGAGTTAAAATCAAAGTTTATTTAATAAAACATTTTTAATATAGGGTTATACATAAGATAAATTCAACTATAAATATTCATTATAAAGCTAAAACTATTTCCTACTTAATGGTATTTTATTTTTAATTTTTAGACATTAAATAATTTAATTTATTTATGACACAACGATGATGCAGTAATTATCTTATTAATGAAATATTGACATAATTGATGTTATAAATACCAAAATAAATATAATTTGAGACTTTTTATGAATTCCACTAATTTTATAGGTTAATATGACATGTTAATATTGATTTAATTAACTTTTTTAGAACTTATCATTCTCTTATGATTTTCACAAAAAAATCAATTACTAAATAGTTTCAAAATTGACATAAAATAGTTTTTAAAAAATATATTATATTATTAATTGTTATTTTATTCCTAAAAATCTAAGGTTCATCCAAATGACTTAGATAAGGTTATATATATTAATAATATACAACTACGGGTTCGTTTGGCTTCTTATAGTAAGTTTATTAACCTTATAGTGTAAGAACAGAAGAAGACACGGAAAAAGTAAAATTATTTAACTTAATGTTAAATCTAAATGATAAGGTTAAAATGGGAACCTAAACTTGTCTAAATTCTATTGGATTAGAGGATTTCGACCCATCCCCACCTTAGCCTCTAAATAAATCAATTTGGAGCTATTTAAAACCGAACTTGACTTTATAATAAAATAATATTTTTAGTTATTCCAAAGGTGCCCCTCTCCTCCCTTATAAAAGGGCACCTCCTCCCTCTCTTCCTCACACAACTTTGAGCCTTCAAGCTCGCCCAAACCCTGAAAAATTATCTTTTCCACTTCCCTAGAAATATACTAGAGGTTCTGGTCTTCCTAAAAGACCAATTTTAGTGCCCTAAGAGGAGGTCTCAAAGAGGCGCTTCAAAGAAGAGGTAATTTCCGTTACCGATTCTTTCACCTTTATTTCTTCTTCCACTTCTTCTTCTTAGGTTGTTTCATTATGAAGTAATAACATCAGTATCACTCATATACTGATATGTTATTATAAGTATGAAACAATCCTATTTCACCATCTATCCATCCTACGGAAAACGAAATCACTGCGCGTGCGTAGGTACGAAATACCGTCTCCACGCTGTGGGGAAATCTATTTTCCACCACCACCTTACTTGGATGGGTATAATGGTGTAAATAATAACTATATATTATTATTTTAAAGTGATATTGATTCTGAAATAGTATACATACACTCCAATACAGTCCCACTATCATAAGAACGATATCATCGCTCGTGCGTACATACGGACTACCGTCTCCACGACGCGATGAGATTCATTCTCCACTTTAACCATTCATGAATGATTATAAAGTATATATAATAATTAATCATGAAATATATTACATAATAATGATACTGGATTTATGTGTATATATATGTATGTCATCTACTTAATTCCGTTCAACTCAATAAGGAAACGAAAACAACGTTCATGCGTACGTACGGCCTACCGTCTCCATGAACGGTGTAATTCTTTCCATTTACAGATTTATTATATATATGTATATTCTGAATATATATATATATATAAATCATGTTTTATATTCTGGAATTAAGTAATCATGATCTAAGTAATCATATGAATAATTACAAGTCAAAACACGGATGACAAATGAAACAATTTTACCCAAAACGCTCTTTAACATGGAATTTACAAAAGAACGCGTAATATAAAGTCATAAGTGAACCATATATGATATCATAACAATGAATATGATTCTTTAATAAGTAAATGAAATTACTTAAATCATTATACAGGAGGTTCAGACACTTACGAAGCAAATCAGACCTAAGGTAAGGGAAATATCACAATCTCATTTTTATCCGAGATTGTTTATACTTTGGTATTTACTAGGGTGTATTTTATCATCCACATCCATGTTTCCTCAATATGTAATATTATTTCCATCCACCTAAAATTGTTTAAATCCAATTTTACCCTTAGGTGAGTTTTTATTAATGTATATGAAAGGAATCTTTTTTCATTTTTCATACGAGGTACTTTTTGACTTTTCCGATAAAAGTACAAAGAATGTTTTTTTAACTTATACGGCATGAATGGATTTTTTAAAACATTATTACCAAGAATCTTCCCTTACAAGTTTTCATGTTTATTTTTAATCAACTTCTTTTAGTTTAGAATTGTATTACATGTTAAGAAAGGAAAAGTGTTTTTGAAGTAGAAAGGATTTTTACCTCAAGAATGGAGTTCAAGTGTTTTATCAAAATTATTTTCCGTCTAAGATAATAAAGGGTTATGTTTCTATCCCTATTATTACATTGATTTGATTATGTTGTGATGGAATTATATTATGAATTCCTTTATCTTATATGAATTGTTTTATGATGTCATGTTTTTTAAGAATCCCATTTTTATTACATGGGTTATGCTATGATGTATGGTTTATGATTTTGTGGCACACATAAGAATGGTATCATTATAAGATGGGTGGGACCTATATCTCCCTCCAATGAATTGGGTAAAGATTTTATATCTCATGAGATAGACATGGATGGAATGGTAGGTTATACCAGTTCAGTGAAACAGGACTGAAACGAGGGTGACTCGGTTCAGAAAGGGACTTTGTCCACTAAGATAGTCTTGGCAATGAGTCTAGAATAATAAGATATGATTCTCTATGATTATGTGTGTATGCCACAGAGCTTCATGTTTTAAGTTATTATTATGTGATTATATTTTACTACTATGATTTATCCCATGTTATGAAATTATGATCTATTTTTCAGGTTAAGATTTCCAAAAGATATGTTCTTATGAATATGATGTGATTGATATTTCTTTTGTTTACCCTTACTGAGCATTTGAGCTCACCCTTTTTATGTTTTATTTTCCCCAGGATATAAATATAGGTTTTAGGTATAAAAAAAGGAAGATATTTATGGGAGATGTTGAAGATCTTTCACCATGATTAGAAGATTACGTTCCGAGTTTCCAAAGACACTAAACTATTACGATCCTTGTGTGTGTGTTTTTGTTATGTACTAAGTATTCCGCAAATGTAACGTAATGTCAATGTATGTCAAGCTTCGGGTCTCTACATGGGACATTATGAAAATGATTTTCCAAAGCATAAAAGAAAAATAGCCCAGAAGAAGAAAATGAATCATGGTTATCTTTATGCTATTACTACAGTCGAAGTGGAATAATTAATGTTTTTTTTGTTTTTGGATTCAGAAATTATGTTTTTATATTCTATTTATAAGAATCATGAGATATATAAGGAATGTATTTTAGTACTTTTGATGAAGTATTTAGAAGCTTGAAAATTATTTATTAAGGTTTTTAAGGTAATTAAATATACATATGTGACAATAAGAGCTACATTGCGTTATTTGGGGAATTTGATGTTAAGAGTGATTTTGGAAATTTGGAGATCTTATTGGATTTTTAATTTGGATAGAAGTATTTTGGATGAATCTCAAATTTTGAATGGATTAATTTGAACATTGGATATTATTTTATAAGGTTAAAACACTTCTTAAGGTTATTTTTAGGAATTCTATTATAATATATAGTTTCAGAAAAATGAAAACCCACATGTCAGACGAAAACCCATCGTGTCTGGAAAGGTTGCGATATTTTAACCCACAAATGAAGGGTGATGAGGGTGTATCACCTATCACTAGACAATGTGATTTATTTTTTAGTATAATATAGTCTTCTTTGTTTAAACAGTATTCTATATGAACTATAAGTTCATATTTGGAACCCTATACATTTAAGTTAAATAGATTTTTTTGAATATTATTATATTTTATAGAGAAAGATGAATTTTTCATTGGATGAAACCTTACTTGGAAAGTAAGTATATTTCCTTATGTTTTAGTACATGTAGTAAATGAATTTCTCAACCTTTTTTTGAAACCAAAACGTTATCCGATTTATTTTTATATCGGGAAATCAACAACCTTTTAACCGATCACTGATTTATGGTTTTTTAATTGTAGAATTTATGATGACCATGTTATCTAACACTCTCCATCATAAAATGCTCATTTTATTTCTCTTACACACCCTAGTTTTTACTTTCCACTATTTTTTCCTATTCAAAATCCTAATTTTATGGTAAGCTTCACATTTCCCCTTTCCTCTTATTAAGAGGAAGTTTTATTAACCCTATTTTCGATGTAGGTTTCCCCCAAATTAATTTTCAAGTATCAAACTTTGATTTATGAAGTTAAATTTTAAATTGTGAGGATGAAATTTTTTTAAGGTGAGGATAATGTAACACTCCAAGATTTTATAGTATGGTGTCATTAAAAAAATATATATTTAATAGCTTGTGTTCCATGTAACACCAATTTCAAATGCACAAAAATCTATTATAACCGATTCATTAAAATATAAATAGTGAATATTATTAACCAAATTATATACAAAATAATTTTTAACATTCATTTTTTGTGTTATCTAGTTATGATATATGAACTAATCCAATAAAACTAGTATTTTTCCAAAACACAATTTTACCATCTTTTGATTGTGCACCAATTTTAAATCTAGTTTTTGAAAAATTTATAAGTTATAGTTGAAAAAATAATTTTCTTATTTTTAACTGTAAAAATAAAATTTACTTTGGTTGAATTCTTGGTATTTTTCTGATAAATTTATAATTTTTGGGAATAGTGAAAAATACTGCATTTTAATTCAGAATTTCTTTTTCATTTTTTTTATTTGTATTGTTTGATTATAATTTTAATTGATTTTAAAGTATAATTAGATTAATTTTTTATAAATAAAACCAATATAGTTTATTTTAATCAATTTAAAATTGAAATCAGATATAAAAACATTTCAAACATTTGAACGTTTCACTTTAAAAACTTGTTTTTTCCTTTTATGTGGAATTAATTTTAAATCTAATTTTACAAATTATTTGAATTATATTAGGTAAAATAAATTTCATATTTGGAATCATAAGGTCAAAATTAGTTTATTAGGTTTATTTTATTTTTATGTAAAAAAATGTTACCATGGTAAAAAAATTATTTATCGTTATATAGTTAGAATTGTGATAAGGGTTAAAGTGAAAAGGTAAAAGAGTAACATACATAAAAATTACAACATTTAATGGTTTTATTTGTCATGTATAGATCATAAAATGAATACAAAAAATTAATTTTAAGTTCAATTCATTGAAATTTAGGCCACCTCAATGTGATTAGCTATTAAATATTAAAGAATCAATAAATTAATCACTTGAACTCGCCTATGCTCAAGTATAAATACCACCTATCACCTCTCCATTTTGACCCAAAAAGAATTTTATCCCCTAAAATATATTCACAAACCTCTACTACTCACTCTACCCACATAAAAGTTCTTTTTGTCTCACCAAAAGGCCATATCTAAGGCCTTTAAGGGTCTTTCAAGGAGGTGATATTCAAGAGGTAATTTTCTCTATGTACCTCTCTTAATTTTTTTTTCTAATTTCTTCTCACATCCTTCATACATAAATTAATTATAACTCCAAAATAATTTATATACTTTAGTTTTATGTTTATAATGGAATATTTTATATCCATGTTGTTTCTCACCTCCTCTTAATCAAAGAAACGAAATTGTTATCGAAGTTATGCCGGTTAATCGACTCCATGAATATTGTTTTTTCTCGTTTTCCATTACCGCATTAATGGCTGGTCTTAAAATTATTATTTTTTGTTAAATAATATTTTAATATGTAAATAATAACCTATTTAAAATTATTTATATTTTATAGTAAACATACCTTCATGCTTTCTATATTGTGGATATACGATAACATCGTTTGTGGAAGTGTGGACTACTGCCTCTCAAAGCGATGTGATTCATTCACACTATAGATGGAACATATTAAAGATAATTTTAATAAAAATATGTAAAATATATGACATATATATATATATATGATATTTTAATTATAATATACATATGTATCATTCACTTTTAAATATTTTAATACAAAAAATAATTGAAAGTAATGTTCATGCATACGTACGACCTACCATCTCCATGAACAGTGAATTTCATTTCTTATCTCCAAACTTTATAGATGATTATAAATACATATGTACTCAATATATAAGATAATTAAGTCATGGTTTACATTCTATATTTTATGAAATAATGATCTAAGTAATAGAAGAATAAAATAACAAGTCAAAACATACTTGAGAAAACTAAGCAATTAACACCTAGAATAGTAAAATAATGAAAGATTGTTAATAAATAGGTAATAAGATATTATAAAAATATGAAATAAAATATTATAGACATGATTTTGGTTCTATAATAAGTTAGGAACACTCTTAAAACCATCATACAAGAGGTTAAAGAATTATCACTCAAAAGGAATCGCAAGGTAAAGGTTAATTACACAATCTCATTATTATTCATGGTTGTTTATTCATAAGTATCTATTGGGAAATATTTATCATCCATATCCATGTTTCTTTAAAATTTATATTAAAATATTATTACTGTTACTATTATTTTTTGAATTCATTTATACCCATGTTTTACTTTTTATAAAATGTTTTGAAAGAAATATTTCTATCATTTTCCAAATGAGGTACTTTTTGACCATTTTGAAAAATTAAGGAAAGAATGTTTTTTTAATTATACTGCACAAGAGGATATTTTACACTGTTAGGAAACCTTAACATTTTTAAGTTCCCCTTAAAATATTATAAGTTTATTTTCAAAAGAAATGTTTTCTTTTATAATTGCGTTACTTTTAAATGACTTACAAGTAGAAAAGTATATCTCTATCAAAGAGGTATAATGATTTTATTAGAATATTTTCATCTATGTCAACATAATTTGTTAAATTTTATTCTTAATTGCGTTTTATTTATTATTATATAATATTATATATTGTATTAAAGGTTTTATGATATGTTTGACTATGTATGTGCTATTTTTATACCATTCATAGTTTATTATTAAAGTATAAACATTTCATATGATCATTTTAATACGAATGTTTATGTTATGTTTCAACCTTTTCATATGAGGAATGCATTGGACTTAGTACGTGATGGGTGGGGCCGACTATAGCCCCTCAATTTATCTATAGTTATCATGAGACAAGATAGTTTGGGGTTTTACCTTCTTGTGTATTGTATTTTCATGAGGCCTTGATGGTGTGGTTATGATGTACGACATTATGAATTACCTCATTATGAGATTAGTTATTGATATTACATATGATTATTCGACTAGTAAAATATCCATGTTAATGTTTAAATGGAATTATTTGATTTATTCTTTCCATACTATTTTGAATATTATGTTTAAATGGTGTTTGTTTCAGTTTTATACTTTTCCTTAGAAGTTTAAGCTTATTCATGACAGCTTCCACTATATTGATTATCCTTGCTGAGAATCTGAGCTCACCAATTTCTTATGTTTTATTTTCCAATGATTCCAAGATCTGTATTATGATTGATATGTGTTTTTAAGAAAGGAGAATAATGGCGTTCTAAAAGGGTTATCTATGTTTTATTTTAAGTTTTTAATTGAAATGTGAACTTCATGTACATAATCTATTTTCTAAGACAAATAAACCAACCAGTCCTTCAGGATTTTATTCCTTATAATCATTCCAATGTATTAAAATAATACACTAGATTTAGGTTTTTGGTGTTGGGGAATTACAAAGGTAGTGACTACCTATGAGACCCAATAGCTGAGATCATATGGGAAGAACTATGCATCCCATGATGTAGATCTAGAAGCAATGGTAATATCCCTAAATATGTAGAGAAACTACCTTTTGGGGGAGCAATTTATCATCTATTTTGACCAAAATAATCTCATGTATATCCTTTCACATAAGGATCGCAACATGAGACAGTAGCAGTGGCTATAGTTCCTCATATATTATGACTTCAAGACAGTGTATACTCTTAGGAAGGGTAATGCTATGGTAGACACTCTCAACATGAGATATTGTTCATAAATTTTGATCATGGAATTTGAGAAATTGGACTAATTTTATTTGTCATTAGTGGAATGGGATGGTGTAACTCTTACCTATAGTCTATGATTGGTTCCCGCCACTTCTCTAGAATGTTAGGGAGAATCATATTGGGGATATCAGCTATGATACCTTAAATTTTATGATATCCATTGGATGTGCTCATAATGAATTTTATAAAGTTGGGGAGCAAGTCCTCTTATTTTGAGGACATAAGATAGTGCCGATGATGCTGTGAGATGAGTTTTTGAGAGAGTTTCATACATCCCCATTAGCAGTATATACAAGAGTGTTGAAGATGTTCAAGAACCTTCAACATTAATTTTGGTGTTCATGGATGAAGAAGTGTTTAATGGATTTTATATCTTTATACCTCACTTGTTAGTTGGTGAGGGCTAAGCACCACGTTCTAGTGGGTTTAACAAAACATGGTGTGGTGCTGGAGTGAAAGTGGGTTGGTATATCTATATAATTCATGATAGGACTTCCAAAATCATCTAGAGGAAACGATTCCATTTGGGTGATCATAGAATAAATCACCAAGTCATCCCATTTCTTATCCATTAGAGAGTAGAGTTCAGTAGAGAGGTTGAGAAAAATTTATGTGTTGGATATATTACAGCTTTATAGATTTCCCTTGACGATCATTTCAGATCTTGATTATCGATTCACATCAAAATTATAGAGAGGATTATAGGAGGTGTTTAGGAATCAGTTGCACTTGAGCATGACTATTTTCCACGAGATAGACATCCATACTGAGTGAACCATTCATGTTCTAGAGGACATGATTCATGCTTGCATATTTTCCTCTTTACCACTATTAGTAAGATCACTTACACTTGGTGGAGTTTTCATATAGAAACAGTTACCACTCCACCATCAGTATGGAAGTATTCAAGGCCTTGTACAAGATAAACTGCATGTCACTAGTTTGTTGGAATGATATAGGAGATTCAACACTCATGGGATCATAGTTTTTGAGAGAAACATAAAAGAAGGTGAAAATTATCTAGGATCTGATAGACTAACAAGAGATATCATAAGTATTATACAAATAGATGATGGATTCCTTTAGATTTTGATGAGGGAGATCCTGTGTTCCTGAAGGTCTCACCTCATCAATGATTATAAAGATTTGGATGACACTAATATTTATCTCTAAGATTCATTTCCCCTTCCAGATACTATATAGGTTTGGTGAGGTGGTGAAACGCTTTTCCCTACCACTACATTTAGATCAGGTACACGATGTATTCCATGTGTTACAACTAAGGAGGTATGTCCATGACCCATCACATGTTATCTAATGGGGTGAGATAGATATCAAGGATGAAACTACCTTTATAGAGGACCCAATAGATATCAAGGATTGGAATAAGAATATCCTCAATGGGGAACTGCTTCCCTTGGTACATACCTAGTGGAAACACTATAATCTTCATTAGAGCACCTGGGAGTGGGAGAACCAGATGCGAATTTAGTACCCACACTTGTTGGAGATGGTTTTTAATTTTTAGGATGAATATATCTTAGATTGGTAGGATGTAATGAATCTATTTTTTCTTTATAAAACATTATAATAATTTTTTAAAAAAATTGAGGCTAGGTGCTATGTTGGTACAGGTTTCCAGGTTTCAGGAAGAATTCATATTGATATAAAAATAATAATAAAAATATTATATCATGTGTGGAATTTTTTTGATATATTGTAATAACTCTTGAATAAAGTATCCAACGAGAAATATAAAAATACCATTAAATATGGAATGTGGGTTTTACCCTAGGTGCGATATAACCATTGTCAACATTGGGTGTTTGGATTAAGTGTAATCGTAGGTTTATTATTAAATAAATAAATAAATAAATCTTTTTATTATTAATTAATCTACCCAAAAACTAACTACTATATTTAATATTTTTTATGGTAAATACATATGGTTAGAAAAAAATCCTCGGCATTTGAGAGGGGCCATTGGAAGAGAGTTCCTAGGTGAATGAAAATGGATTGTGGCTTGATAATAGACGTGACAAAGGAGTTCATGGACCATGTCGACAATAGTGATGTGGAACCTTTATTTTCCCGTGATAAATACCACCTTGATCTAGGGAATTTTTTAGATTTATTTAATGCTCATATTAATTTTCATTTGTTGAGAATTAATCATTATTTATAAAAAATTTATTCATAGGTCAATTCTTGACTTATAAATATAGATTTATCTTTCTAGAGTTAATAATGGATATTTTTTTGATTAAAATTTGATTATTCTCTTCATATAAATATTATTCATCAGTAGATTGATTTCAACCCAAATAATGGATGGTATTCATTCCTCATGTTTTGTTTTGTGTTTTTCTCCCATTATTCAATGCGTGTTCATGTTTGGTGTTTCCTTTGGTTGATGATTCAAAAAATACAATGTAAAAAATCATTGGACAATTTTTTTAGAGAAAAGAATAAATATTGTGGGATCAAGTTTGGGGTCAATGGAATTATTGTGGATTATTATGATGAAAAAGGTTTAGTAATCTGATCAAGAGATATCATTCTTCATAATCGAGTGTTTTTACGACACATTGATACGAGAATCGATTCATGAGAAGATTGGTGGATGGGATCTGAACACCATTTACGATCAAATACTGGTCTACACAGATCTTTATTTAATGGGTGAGTTTTTGGTGGTTCCAAAATTATTAGAGGAATGAGTGTAACCACATAGAAATCAACAGGTTTTGGAAAAACCCAACATACACAGTGTGTATTTTGAAGAACCCACACCGTGCAATTCTATGGATGCAGTGAATGGGTTTCAAAAAAAATAAAACATCACATACCATGTGGGACATAAAAAATTCCATGTGACCCATTAATGTCCATAGAGACCCTACTTTTTCTTACATGATTACTACATCATTTTAAATATAGAAAACATAATAGTTATATAATCAAGGATCAAAAGATTTAGTAGCTTGGAAAAATTATGACCATAAATATTCTATACATAATAAAACATAATCATTGTTGAAATACTTATTATTTATCCACTTGAAATCTCTTATATCATCCTTAGTACGTTTAGTCACATGATGATATACATCAAATAAATGGTTGAGATAAAAGCTCGGTAAGGGGAAGGATAAAAAAATAGAAATAAGGGACATGAATAAATAGTACATGGATGTAAATAATCATAATAATTATGTCATAATAAAGGGATCATAATTATAATAATGAGTAAGAAATTTGAAAAATTTATGGAGTGATGTGATGCATAAAAATGAAACATCATGTCATAGTAGTTAAATTACATAGATAGTTCTGAACAAATCTAGCATCATGTTCACACATAACATATATGAATAAAAAATAAAATCATAATTGTTAAAAAATATAGAATAATTTTAAGACTTAATACCCATAATATCATGAGATATATCACATTAATCAATTAATTTAAGGTGTATATAATTTTAATCCCACCTGTCACATCATAATATTCTCATAATCATGCATGCCACATAAAACCTATAAAAATTGTAGTGATGAAATAACCCATGAAACATAATGGGTTTATTAAGAATTTCTTAAATATTACTTTCATGAAAACTTTTGGGTTCCCAAATCAATAAGGGAAAAATATTTTGTATAAAGAATATAGTTTTTGAGTGAATAAGAAATAATTTAGGAGGAGCAAAAGATGTATTTTGAAGGAAAATTATTTTTTTAAAATCTTTGTAATTAGATTAGAAATCAAGGTGGAAACATATATATCCAAAAAATGGAAGGGTAAGAATACGTGAAAATATATTTAAGTATCATTAGAGGAATATCCATATCGAATATGCCGTGAAAGAGGTAGAACCCAAAGAAAGAGAGTTGGTTTTAAGAATCCCCTTATCTTAAATCCTGCTTTATTTCATTTTTTTCTGCCTACTGAATAATAAAAATAGGTTTATTAATTTTTTTAAAAAAAATTAAATTATGTTAATATATGTCTATATTTATCAATTATAAAAATTGGATTGTATTTATTAATTTTTCATTGGGGATTTCAAATATTTTTGATATTTTTCCTTAACTATTTTCTATTTTTCTTAGA
Source organism: Viscum album (assembly GCA_963277665.1). Classification (NCBI taxonomy): domain Eukaryota; kingdom Viridiplantae; phylum Streptophyta; class Magnoliopsida; order Santalales; family Viscaceae; genus Viscum; species Viscum album. The sequence continues at coordinate 329,438,687 of OY728119.1, read as the reverse complement.
TTTTTTATTTTTCTCAAGGTAATGTATACATTAGTATAATTAATTCCATAAGATTAAAAAAAATATATTTATACATTTAAATAACCTAAATATTTATTTATAACCATCCATAGGATTGGTGATAAGAAAAAAAATTGAAACATCCACATTAGCAGATAACAAACCGTTAACGTGAAATTGTCAAAAGAGGAGGAATGAGAAGTATGTGAATTTAATATGTCATAAATATAATAATTATAATAAGTTAACATGATTAATTTAATTTTAAAATACTAATTAATTATCCTTAGAATATTCTGGTTTTAAATGGTTGAAGGAAAAGAGAAATTGGGGAGGATAATGAGAGGGAGAAGTGATGAGAATATACCCTCTTCTTTGTGTTGCCTCTTCTTTATGACACTAAATTGCTTTAATGATTGGTGTTGGATAGCTCCATAATGTAACTAGGTATTCAAAGAGTATAAATTGAGATTATATTGGTAAATATATGGATTTATAAAGTGAGGGAGGAGTGGTTTTCCAAGTTAAGGGATATGGGTTATTTATACTTGAGGAGAGGGGTATTTTTAGAATAATATATTAAATAAAATGTCATATAAAAGGATAAAATTGAAATAATGATTTATTTATAATATAAATAATATATAAATCTAATATATTGTTTTTAATAGTTTAAAAGCCTTTATAATTCGAAATTACTTTTTTTAAAAATGAAAGTGGAAAAAAAGAAAAAATATTAATTTAAGGGATCACTTTTGATATTAGGCTCTTGGAAAAATGATTTCAGGTTTAGAAATTAATTTTATTTTAATTTAATGAATAATTTTTAAAATAAAATATTTTTTGGATGATTATGAAGTTATATAAATGATTAGGTCATTATTACATAATGAATTACATTATTTAAGATGCACCAATTATAGAAAATCTGTATTTTTACTATTCAACTAAAAATTAAAGTATTTCACAAAAATTACAAAAAATAACCCTTGATAAAATTAAATGTGATAAATTAATAAATTAAATTAGTTTTATAAAAATAATTTTTTAAAATATTTAATTTTATTTTTTAATATAAAAACTATAATTTTTTAAAAATACATTAAAATACAATTTATTAAAAATTTGCTTATCTTTTCTCTATGTTTTTTAATCACGATATTTATTTTTTAGAATTATAATATTTATATTTACTTAAATTAATCATGATAAATATTATTTATATATTTTTTATTTTTTGTTTAAATTATTATTCCAATGGTCAGTTTACTTTTCTAAATAGTCAAGCTATTATTCCCAACGGTCAGGTTACTATTCCAATGGCCACATTAATATTCTAATAATCAAATTAAATCGTAAAAATACCTCTTAATTCCTTAATTAATTATTCACATCAATTCATCTCATGGTTTTACATTTCCATTTTCTATATTTTCGTTTGGCTTAAAAATGTTTTGTTTCATTTCTATAGTGTTGTTCGTGGGAGTGATGATTTCAGCTAGTCAGGGTGATCCAAATTTTCCTGTGGTATTCTTTCTATTTTCTATTTTTTTGTGCCATTTAAATATTTATAATTTTAATTAGTTTAGTCATTAACTAGTGTAACTATTTTCATTAAGAAATTAAAATGTTGTTGGTTTTTCTATGCGCTTTATGTGTATGAAACTATATAATATAACACAAATTTATTTAGGAATAAATTATCATTTAAAAAGTATGGGTCATTGAATTCTTCCCCGATTATAAACTTTTCAACAAAATTTCAACTCATATTCTTGGTTTAGAATAGATGATTGTACTTTTGTTTCATTGTTTCCTATATTTCCAACATTTCCTCCTCATAATTATGGTTCTACCGAAACACATTGACAAGGGGTGTTGTCTTATTGTGTAGAACTTTGTCTCTTTGGTCCAATATCATCACCAGATTATCCTCATATCAGAGGTCATTGTCCAGTTATAAAACCTCTGAAATTATTATATCTGAGGGGCCAGGTATTTACTTTCTCAAGAGAGATACACGTAACACATCATGAACTTGAGGCTTATTTGGTTGAAGTGCAACCTGATAATCCACCAATCTTGTGAAATAAAGGATCAAAAAGGGGATAATTAACCTAGGGAAAAGCTTTTATTTCTTTCTAAACTACATGAATCTATTCCACGGTGATATTAAAAAAAAATTCTCCAACTTTAAACTTCAAGTCCCTTTGATGGTTTTTATAATATCTCTTTTAATAACTTTAATTATAATTTATATGTTGTTGGATAGGTTAAAACTTTTCTATCATATCCTACACAATATTAGGTCCAATTATATTCTCTTCACCAACATCATCTCAACAAGTAGAAGTTCAACATCAATTATCATATAGAGCTTCATATATATCCATTTGAATACTTGACTGGAAGCCATTTTTTATGAGAACCCAACTAATTTTGGACATTGATCTCATCCTCCTTTAAATTCCATTTAATAATTCTCATCATATCCTTGAGATTTTGAATTGTACTCTTAAATTGGCTATCAGTTTTGGGGTGATCGGGCACAATGAAATTCAATTCAATACTTAAAACATGTTGATCCTTTCTCTAAAATTTAGATGCGAACCTTGGATCATGATAAAAAATGATCAAAAGTGGTACCCTATATAGCATCACCAATTCTATTATGTATATATAGGAAATCTATTAAAGAGATAAATATTCCTGAAAATTGATGCAGTGGGAAATCTTGGTGAGTTGATACACCAAAACCCATATCACATTGATTCCTTTGGATGTCTTTGGGAGACCAATGACAAAGAACATGGTGATTTTATCCCATTTACACATGGGTATAAGTAATGGATTTTATCCCTATAGACTTATGTTTCTCTTCTTTAACTTGTTGACTTACCAAAAACATTGAGATATACTAAAAAATCTCCTTTTACATGTTTCCCCACCATAAGTTCCCTCAAAGAGCTTGGTATATCTTTTTAATTCCAGCATGGATAGAGAAAGATGAGATATATGCATTATCGGATAACCATTTCTTTATCTTAGGTGATTCAAGAACAAAATGTATAGTTCAAAAATGAATTAAATCATCCTCATCTATGTGGAACTCATGTCACATCCCTTTATCATTTTTACCTTTTTGAAGATCTAGATTATCCCTTTATGCCTCCTTGATATTCTTCTAGATAGATTGTTGGGAAATCATTTTGGAAAGGTAATAAATATTCCCTACCATTATGGTTCCCATATTAATCCTTTATATATCTGTGAAGATATGTTATTTCTCAATCCACATCATGGATAGAGTAGTCGGATATTTTCTGTTAAGAGTATCAGCTACCTTATTCCCCATTCCTAGGTTATAGCGAATAAAGAAATTATAGTCCTTGATTGTCTCTAACTATGTTCTTTGATGTGTGTTGATCTCCTTATATGTGAATATATACTTTAGACTATTTTTATCTGTATATATGTCAGACTTATCACAATATAGGTAGTGTAGACAAGTATTTAAGGAAAATAAAATAGATACTAACTTCAGATCATGTGTTGGGTTGTTTTTCTCATGGATATTGAACTATCATGAGGCATAGTCTAGTAATTTACCATTATACATGAGTACACAACCCATTCCTTTCTTTGAGGCAAAAATTTATATAAATAACTTTATATAATTTTTAGTAGTGTGATTATAGGTGTAGTGAATAACCTTTTATTTATTTCCTTAATTATTTCTTCACATTATTCTGTCCGGAAGTAATTTAACCATTTCCATGATAACTTATTCAGTGGCCTATAAAATCATGATAAATTTATCAAAAAATGTCAGAATTACTCTTATAATATAAGGAAACTATGTATTTCTATTACCCTAGTGGGTATGTGCCATTCCTTTAAAGGATCTATATAAATCCCCTCACTTATGATCACATGCCCAAATAATGTGACTTGCTACATCCAAAACTCATACTTGAAGAACATATGATATAGTTTACCCTAACTTAATGTCACTATCACAATCCTTATATTCTTTAAATATTCTTCCTTACTCGTGAAGTAAATGAAATATAATTGATAAAAACTACCATAAATATGTTGATGTAGTATATGAAGACTCTATTTATCATATCCATGAATATTTCATGGGCCTTAGTATGTATGAAGGGAATCACAACAGACTCATAGTTCCCATACCTAGTACTAAAAATATATTTTTAAATATCTCCATTATTTACATTCAAATGATGATATCCATAATGAATATCCACATTTAAGAAGTACTGGGATCCTTATAGTTGATCGAAAAAATCATAAATCCATCATGTTTCGAGGGATTCTAGGAAACTCTTAGGGAAATAAAACAATGTATTCCATCAAAATGGGAATTTCATATAGGTTTATACCTTAATTTGGGTCAACCATTTGGGTAAGGTATGCTTCTTCACATCATATCTACACCTACACCATTTTGGGATTTTCCAAAAGAGATTCTTGATCTTTCTTGAATTTGTATAGGACCATGTGATGTTTGAAAATATGAAAATAGATATAATTTTCTCAAAATTTGTTGTTTCCTCTATATAATGAGATCCAATACATTCCTATTGTAACATGTAATTCCACTAGGGGAAGAATTACAAGATTTTCTGGAAGAATATTACCACACATATTGATAAGAGATGATTCCAAAACTTGGGTTGAAATGATCTCAACACTTGGTTTTTTTATATATATCTCCACTTGAAGTTATTGGGGATTCTATTAAACAATAATAGAAAACATACTATATATAAAGGAGTTTATAGAACTATAAACAAATAAAAAAATTTCCATTCTTGAGTGGATAGGAAGTGTAACTTTTATGACTACATTTTCATGATCCACATCAGTAGTTGTTATGGATAATATTTACATTTATGTGTTGAATTTAGTGGTTGATGATGCTATTTAACATCAAAGACTCATGGTTTAGTGACATGGCTTTCAAATCTCCCTTTATACCTACAATTGATGCATTGAACTACGGGTTGTGTGGTAAGAGGTTCCTTCTATTCCTCCATCATTTTGGATAACTTCTTTATGTATCTTTGAAATTAATGATATTAGTGTACTTATCTTTCACACTTTATGCATTTCCACTTCCATTTTTGGAAATTACCCTGATGCTTTTCCCCACATTTTTGACATGTGGGTGGTTATATCCTCTTTCTTCCTTTGTCATTTGACCCACCAGCTTGAAAATCCATTTTTCCCTACTTATCCCCATATCTAAAGGACCAATATCCAAAATCTATCTCTACTCTGAGATCACATAAAACCATTTCTTCATAAATTATAAATTCTCATATACTTAAATACTTTAAAATTTGTGGTTTTAATACACTAAATAATATATCTATTTTTCTATCTTTATTGATAATAAATATTGAGGTGTATCTTGAAATCCTTAAAAATGTTTCCTTATATCATGTAATTGATAAACCTTAAGTTTTCTTTATCTCTAATAATTATATCTCCATATTTTCTCAAAGAGTTCTAGGAAAATACTTATTAAGAAATATTTTCTTAAAACCTTCCCACTCCATATATTTCTTTTTATCCTTCAACTTGGTATTCTTTATCAACACCCACTATTGATCAAATTCTCCATCTAAATAATATATAGACAAAGTAATATTATTATTCATAGAATAATGGAGTACAAAAATATATTTTTAATTGGGTTAAGTCACTATTCCACAACAAGTGTATCCGAAGATCCACTAAACATCAACGGTTGTTGCTTCATGAAGGACTCAATGGATATTATCTCTTATTAGAAAAATGTGGAAATTCTACATGGTTCAGGTTGTTATTAATAACTTTAGATAACTAAAAAGACATCAACATTAAGATTTTAACTCCACTTCCCATGGAACTAGAGATGTCATTAATAAAATTGTTACAATATCCCAAACATGGGTTTTTAGAATGGTTTCTCTTGGTTCCCACCATTTTATAAAATATAAAAGGTTTTAAAAAAATGTAATATAATAAATAATGAATAAATAATTTATTATTTTTCACAATTAACTCATTAAGAACATATTATAAGATCCCTGTGTTTATCCTTTTACTAAAAAAATGTTTCTTGGATGTTTACCTGTACTTAAAATTATCCTAAGGGTAGTAACGAACATTCTATAATACAAATTTAAAAATTAACTAAACTATACATATGATACCAACTATAGTGACCTTACTTTTTATTATATGTCTATTTCATTATTTTAAGGATAAATAACATAATACTTATACATTTAAGGATAAACAGGTTTAGTATATTGGGAAAATTATGATCATATATCACTTATACATAATAAAATATAAAAATTATTAAAATCCTTCTTCTTTATCCACTTAAAATATCTCATGTTATTCATATTATATTTAATCACCTGAGGATATACATCAAAGAAAGGGATGAGTTAAAAGTCCAGTAAGGGGAAGGATAACATAACATAAATAAGAGTCATGAATCAATAGTTCATGGGTTAGTATAATCGTCATAATCATTTTATAAGAATGGGATCATTATCATAATCAGAAGCGAGACATTTGAAAAATAATGGAAAGTGGAGATGATAAATATGAAACATCCTCCCATAATGGTCAAATGCCACAGATAGTTTTGAAGAATGATAGCATCATGTTCATGCATAACATATGTGAATAGATTATAACATCATCATTGTGATCAAATATATCTTCCTGTTTATCACTCATACACATAATATCATGAGATACATCACACTAACCAATTCATTGGAGTTTTATATAATTCTGGTCCCACCTATCACATCAAAATATTCACAAAATCATGCATTCCACATAGAACACATAATAATCATAGTCATGAAATAACTCAAAGAAAGGAATGGGTTTCATAAGGATTCCATAAATCATACTTTCATGAATAAACTTTGGGTTCACAAATGAATAAGGGAAAACATATTTGGTATTAACATCATTTTTCTTGAGTGAAGAGGAAATAATTCAAGAGGAGTCAAATACGTGTTTTGGAATGAAATGTATTTTTGGAAAATATTTTTAATTGGCAAAAAAATCAAGGTAAAAACATGTATATTATAGAAAATAAAAGGTAAGAATAGTAAAATGACATTTAAGGAATATTAGTGTAATATTAATATCTAATATGTCATGAAACAGGGACAACCCAAAGAAAAGGAGCTGGGTTCGATAATCCCCTTACCTTAAATCCGATTTTATTTTTTCATTTTTTCACCTCATGAATAATAAACATAGGTTTATTGAAACACTTAAAAGGTATTTAATTATGTTAATTTATGTAAATATTTATCAATTATAACATTTTTATTATATTTATTAATTTTCCATTGTTCCTGTTGTACTATTTTGATATCATGGTTTCGTTAAAAATGTATCATTTTTCTTTGATTTCCCTTTTTTGTTCAATGTCCTTTATACATAAGTAGAATTAATTTTAGAAGCATAAAATAAATATATATATACATTTATATACCATAAATAATTTATTATAACCGTTCATAGGGTAGTTGATAACAAACTAAGTGGAAACATCTTCTTTGGTTGTTAACCGTCCGTTAATGAGACAACATCAAAAAAGCGAGAATATAAAGTATGGGAATTTAGTATGTCATAAATATTATACTTCTAGTAGGTTAAAATAATTAATTTAATGTTAAATTAATACTTAATTATCCTTATAAGATTTGGGATTTAAATGTTAAGGGTAAAAGAGAAAGGTGATATGAGAATGAAAGAGAGAATTGACTGAAAATTACTTTTTTTTATTATTAGAACACTTTTGCTGAAAAAGTGAGAAATCAAAGAAACCAAAATTACAATGGATAAAACCAGAAGAAAACCCAAGAAAAAATTAAAGGTTCTGCTCCTCCCCAACAACAATATCATGGTGACCAACCTTCCTCAATTCATGACTACTCGGCAGACAGTCCTGTGAAAAAATGCACAGGCACGGAACCAATGGCATAGACATACCCTCTCATATGACCAATTCTAGACGGAATGCACTGATATAGTCTAAATACTCTAAACCCCATCTAAAGCAGACCCATGTAGAGTACTGGTGGAATTACCCAAGGATTCACATTAAAAAAATAAAAAGCAACCAAGAGAAACCCACCCGATCTAGTGTACCTCCCAATCTGATCAACAGTTTCCACCACATTAAAAAGAGTTATTGAAAATTAATTTGAGATTAATAGAGGTCGATTCCCAAAAACTATTCTATGAGATAGAATTAATTTAAATTCTTGGCTCACTAACCAATAGATTTTCAAATTCAGAAGCCATCTGATCCTAGGACTGGATGTACTTCTCAGGGATGATACTCTCTTTATGGAAGCCCCCTACCCATATTAGATCCTTCTTATCAATCCAGGAGTATTTTTCCTCATTCAGAGTTACCCTTATGGACCTCCCCATCATTTTTTCTTTCACCTCTTCAGTCGCATTAAGAATCAAGACCTATTCCACCACTTCTTCTTCAAAACTTAACAATATGTCTAGTGATTGGTCACCCATGTACTCTAATTCTTCCTTCATACCATTCATACTTTTGGAAGATCAAGTCTCCGATGGAGGAAGTAGAGAGTAATAATCCCTCATAATTCTTGTCCTCCTATTAATTTTATGTATCATTGGGCTTTTGTACCCACCATCCGAATGGATAGTAGCTTCCCCAATAGGTTTTTTCACATAGGCCTCATTAGAATCCAACAAATAATTATTATTGAGGTTCTCAAATACATCTTCTAGGACCTCAAAACGGTTACTCAGCTGGATAAAATTCTAGGACATCAATCTAGAACCTCTCCCCCCTCTTTAGCCAAAAGCGTCACACCCCTATTGGGCCTCTACCATCCCTTCTTCAGGCCACCCAAGTACATCACCACGTCACAAAGAGTTGAGGCTCCATTCACCTCATCGCCCCCACTCTGTTCCAAGACTATTGATACCCCGTCCATCTGGTTTGAGTCTCGTATATGTGCCAAACCATTACTCATCCCCACACTTTCCAACAGACCCAGCCCATTTCCATTGGAAGGGCCTTCCAAATCTTGCCTCAACCGGCCAGAGCCTACCAAGTCATACCTCAACTGGTTGAAAACCTCAGAGACCTTTAGATTAAGCATAGGTACCACTACCTTCATTCCCAACGGAGCCCACAAGATGAATTCCAAAGGGATATTGGACACCCAAAAGTTCCAGTCCAACTAGTTCCCATCCCCAGGACCTGATGGCTGGTGCACGCCCAACCCAGACTGCAAAATACAGTCATTGACACCCCAACCACTGCATTCCACCCCAAAGCCTACTGCTTTGACTTTCCATATTCAACATGAACCTTGGAAGACTTGATATTGTCTCTACCCACCTTCCGATCAGCATGATGAACACCCTGACGACAACAATCTAAAGCACGACCCAGCTGATTGCAATTTGAGTCGAAATCCAACCAGTTCTCATACACCACACATTTCTTGAACCATTATTCCTCCCCAATTCTGACCCAAATATACTCATATGGTAACCTCGACACATCTATTTCAACGTAGACCTGCAGGTTCACAGGATAGAAAACAGAGTTGGTACGACTGTCCGAACAAAGGTATCGACCAATGAGGTTTTCCAACATTCTAATGACAGTGAGATTCTGAAATGGAAGGGGTAAATGAGGTAAACTTACCCAGACCGCAACAATATGTGCATCTCGACCCATATGAAAATTTAAGGACCACCAGAAAAATAAGAACTGATAGCCATCAATGTTGTGGGGGGAACTCAAAAAAGTTTAAATGATATCCTCCTCCAAAGTAAACTTAATCATAATATGAAGCCTACCAACTAAACCGACCATCTCCCTTTTCTGCAAATTCCAAGAATTGAAGACAAACCCGTCGAACGAGTCCACCGATGGATGCCTCTGACTAAACTGAGCAATCAAGGTGAGGTTAAGGAGCACTGTGGTTGCTGTGAAATTCTAAGATAACAACTAAATATTGGGGAAACCATTGATGAGATCCAGCACTTTAGGGAAAATGAACACTTAAAGAAATTGAAGAAGAAGGTGAGGGTCCGAGAAGGGGAGAAAATGGAACCCCACACCCTCGTGAGTCATCGGTGATCCCTCCCCCACTGGGGGGGAGGGATCAGCTCAAAGTCTGACATCTTCGCAATGAATGAGGAAGCCTCAACTCCTCCATTGAGAAGGAGAATTTATGAGAACATACCATGTTTTCAATGTTTCTTCTTCTCTATGACACCAAAATCCTTTGATGATTGGAGTTGTATGAATCCAGATGGACCCAAGGCACGATAAGAGGATAAATAAAGATAATTTTGGTATATATTTGTCTTTTTAATGTGAGGGAGGAGTGGGTTTCCAAGGGGAGGGAGGAGGGTTATTTATACTTGTGGAGAGGGGTATTTTTAGAATAAAATAGTAAATAAAATACTATATCAATGGTAAAACTTGTAATAGTTATTTTTTGACATTAAAAATAATATATAAATATAATATATTTGTTTCAGGAATTTAAATAGATTTATAATTCAAATTAACCGAGTTTATTACTAAGGAATGTAAAAAAAATGAAAAATTGTTATTTTTGGGGATCACTTTTGAATTTTAGATTTGGGAAAATGCTTTTTAGGTTAAGAAATTAAGTTTAATGTATTTTAATGGATTATTTATGAAATATTTTTTTTGGTTAGAACCTAATGTTCTTGAATTTATTATGTCATTATAACATCATGAATGATGTAATTAAGAATAAATCAGTTTTGAAAAAACTATATTTTTACTATTCACCAAAAAATTGAAGTATTTCAGTGAAAAATGACCCTTGGAAGATTTTGATATAATGATTTAAAAAAACATTAATTTTATCAAAACATTTTTATAACATTGGTAATTTTAATTTTTAATATATAAATAATGATTTTTATAAAATAGTTTAAATTACTATTTATTAAGAATGTTCTTATATTTTATTTTTGTTTTTTAATCATGGTATTTATTTTTTGGAATTATAATATTTATATTGAATTAAAATAATCAAGATAAATATTATTTATATAAAAATGTATTTGTTTTTTTTAAATTACTATTCCAACAGTTAGGTTACTATTTAAATGGCCGCATTACTATTTCAACTATCACATTACTTCTTATAAATACATATTCATTCCTTTTGTAATTATTCTCCTCAATTTCTCTCAAGGTTTTACATTTCCATTTTCTATAATTTCTGTTGTTTTACTAATATTTTTTTTCAATTATATAGTGTTGTTGATGGGAGGGATGATTTCAATTGATCGAGGTGATATAAGTTTCCCTATTTCAGTTTTTCTATTTTCTAGTTTCTACGCCCTTGTTATATTTGAAATTTTAATATGTATATTAATTGACTAATTTAATTATTTTCCTTAATTAATTAATGTATTTTTGTTTTCTCTATGTTATTTAAATGTATAATTCTATATAACATAACATATATTTATCCAGGAATCAATTTCCATTTAAAAAGTCGATGTCATTACACTGGCGAGTCAACATATACCCCTTGGGTACATAGAGACATTCACAGTCAGGTATGTGGGCATGAAAAAAGTAAATCAGAATGACCACATACTTGGAAAATTCCATGTACTCCAACACAATTAGTGTATACAGTCATGATCAAAGTACACAAGCACGGCCTTGTACTCGAACCTGGACATGGTACTCAAATACAGTTAGGTACATGGGAACAACCCATGTATATGGGATCATACTTAGTACATGGGCATGGGATGTTGACCATAGGAATGGAAATAGAAAATTATAGACTTAGTAGGATGTACCGTGTACTCCCAATTCACACTATGGAATTTTTCTGAGGTAGTTTATGGCCCTCATTCACTTCATTATAGACCAGTGTTGCTAGAGTGTGTCCCCATGGTCTATCTATATGAGGGTAAAATGAGGAATCATGTACCGAGCATAGGATATGATCCCCTATGCGAGATTAGTCTCAGATAGATTTTAAGAAACTCTCTATGTGCCTTAGGGTGTGATCATCTATCATTTATTTCTTCTCTTAGTGGGGTTTTAGGAATCGTTATAACCAATATACCTAAGAATTCATTCCAATACTTAGTGGGTTATTCCAGATAGGGTTTGGTATACTCGATTATTCCTAAATGAGTTCCCCTATCTATGTATTTTTATCTTCAATGTTCCATTGTCTACTTATTCATGGTGATCCTTAATAGGAACAACCTCTCAAATCAGCACCATCAGTGTTATCTGACTCATGGAGTGAGTTCTCTAAAATTAGAATTATATTGAAGCCTCAATAAAGATCCTAGTATAGTAGTATAGTTGTGACCATACTTTTTGAATTACTATATATCTTGAGTACATCTAGGTTTTCATTATTGTTATGTGTCATATTCTGATTAACATTCCTCAGTGACGATGAGCTGGCTACTCTATTGATGCTTTATGTTTGGTGATTTAAGGGTGTCTTAATGGGTATATATATATATATAATCACCCCTACATGGAATATTCCCCAATATGTCATGTCTTATGTAGATGATAGTACTTTCAATAGTGTCCTAGGTATACCAGGAGAAGGTGGAGTATAGTTGAACTAGATAAACAATGGTTCATACCAGGTGTTGCATTTGATACTAGTCCCCTCCTTCCGAGTATATTGGGCTATGTTTATAGCTTTGGTGGACTTATATTTGTGAATTTTTTTTTTCTAGTACATGTTTTTATACTTTAATGTGGGATATAGATGTATGCATGCATTTTAATATCAGGTTTCTGTTCATAAATTTATGGGTATTTGGAGATGTTTGTGTGTGTACATATATCTTAGCATAAGGCCTCCCATGTGTGTGATATGCCTACTCAGAATTGGTCTCCAGCCCCTATCCTATAGGGTGAATACTTAGGGTGTCACATTTATCTTAATTCCGACCATTCAGGCCCTAGTGCGTTGGTCCATGATAGATATCCTTCACTATATAGCTGAACTTTCCACACAATAGAATCTAAATATCTTCTAGGCTTACATCACTAAGGCTCTAAACTCACCGGGGAACCTTATTTCAAAAATATTTGTTACCTAACCCAAGATTAATCTTTGAAACATATAAACATTCAATCTAAATTTAATATTGAATACTTCCCACCTTTTAGTGAATGTGTATGGTTAAATATATGTAAACACCAGATTCCACATTATTACAAACTCAAAGCTATCATACATGGCCTCTCACATTCATAATGATGTGAGGGACATTGCGATAGGTGAAGAACATATAACCCATTCCATTGTATCCTTCCACAAAAATTTCATCTACTCAAATCTATCAAACATCCACAAAGAACAATACACATTTCTATAGGAACCAGATAAAACCACACCAGTGTGCCCCTATGACCACCTAAACTGCTATATCATCAATCATGATATAGATGAATCACTAAGTCATCACATTGAATACCATTTATGGAATGATGGGTTTATCAAACCCAAAAAATTATAGTGCATAGGTTTTCTACACTATAAGAGTTCTCAAAGGAGGTCCGAAATATTCTCCAAATGATTGAGAAGATCACCCACCATTTTTGATCTAATGTCCACTAGTAGAAAATGTATTTGGCACATCTGACTCTTCATGTCAGTTATCCATAATCACTATGAAAAATCCATGTATATTGATTTATTGCATTAGTTATCAAATAAATGACATGAAAAATTGATTACAATACTTTATCAAATCAGTTATATAGTAATCGACATGATAAATATGTTTTTCATTTCGGTTATTTTTTAACAGGCATGATAAATTAATATTTATTCATTTATCACATTAGTTATAATATAACAGATATGATAATGAAAAATTTTCACACTGGTAACTATATAACTAACATTATAAAACGATAAAAATCTCATTATCATGTTGTTTATAATATAACCATCATGATATACAATTTACAATTTTATGAATTTTTTTTTGAATCATTTTAGTGTTATTCGATATCATAAAAGAAAACTCGTTTCTCTTGTGTGGAATACCTAACATTGTTTTTTTAATTGTGTGGTCTCCAATATCAGTTTTCAATCTTCAGAAATCATCTGGTTCATCGACTTCATTGTTGTGAATTCAATCGGCTCGTCTCTCAACTCCCATTTAAGCCCCATACATCGATCCTCATCCGTAGATTCCCTAACTCTTTTTTCAATTATCATTATTCAAATATCTTATTTCCATATTTTTTATGTGAAGTGACTATGCTATGATTAAACAATTTGTTTCTAAATATGATTATAGAATTTGAATATTACCTAGTGGATTAAATTATCACTTTTGATGGTAATGGTGTTGCAATCATTTCTTTGTTATCTACCTAGGGTTCCCCCTATTTTATTATTATTATTGGTTTATGATAAATGATTTATTATAGTATATTTTCTTTAAATTTTTATAGATTTTATAGGATCCTCTTTGATCATTTTTATTTTTAATGATATCCTATATTAAGATTAGGCGGTATGAACCCTTATGGTGAATTTTTGGGTTATTCCTGTGACATGCGTACAAATTGTTTTTGTAAAATAATAATAACGAGAAAAATAAAATTTTCAAGTAAGATTGGATGGTATTTAATTTCTACGTTAATTTAATTAATATGATCCTTTTAATGTATTTTTTATTGAACTATTATATAGTATTAAATCACACATTCATATAAAAAACCTTGTTTGTGGTTTAGTGTAATGTAAATTATTTTGAATCCATTAGATAATTAAATTTATTTTCTCTTTGAATGTGTATTGTTAAGAAATATTATAGATCCCTTTTATTTCCCCCCATATAACCTTGCCTAACATGGTTATAGAAGTAATCTTGTATTTATTTTCATTTATATGTTATATTGAGACTGAATGATTTTCTTCAACATAGTATCATTGAAATATAAGTCTTGATGATGTATTATGTAATGATAGATGTGTGCCATTGGAATTGGTATATTCAAATCAATAATTTACCTCTATTGACTACCATTTTTATATTTTACTATGTTATATAAGGTGTCATAAAAAGTTACAATGGATATCTAGGGGTTTAGCCTCGACACTATTGGAATGATTGAGTTAGTGATTTGGGAATCTTGAGATGGAATTACAGAAACTATGGATGAGGATTAGGTTTAAATTAGGAGAAAATGTTAGGGAATATTTTTATGTCATATATTTAGTGGAACATTAGGTTATCTATATTCCTTTGTATAATTACTATTATAGATGAATTTCTAGGATTTATTGAATAACAACTCATAATGTAATCATAATTTTCCTAAAAACATTATTATATGTTATATAATTAATTAGAGCCATTCTAATATTTTTCTATTTTATGATTAGTGGTTTATATCCAATTTTTTTTTATTATAGAATATTTATATAGTTTTAATTTTTGAGCATCTTACCCTCCATCTATTCAGTTTCTTATTACATAACATTTTACATGTAATCTATTCAATATTGTATAATATATAATATTATGGTTTTTTATGTTGACAAAGTTATACCTGTATTTTTAAAAATTTTCAAAATAAGGGGTAATAATATTTTTCTATCCATGATGATAAGAAGTTTTTGTTGTCAAAAACATTCTAGTAAGGGAAACAAGTTTTTTATTCGATATAATGAAATAATTAATTAAACATTTGATTTAAATATATGTTTTTTGTTTTAAATTTGATTGATATTTTTTAAAATTTACCTTTTTCTAAAGTAAAACATTGAGGATTTTTTAATTATATTATATTGTTAAATGATTTGATTTTTTAAATTAAATTATTTTTGAAAAACTGTTGTGACGTGTTGTTTTAAAAGTAATTTAATGTTAATAATTATTTTTAAATATAAATAATATATAGTGGTATTTGGGATTATAAATTTAAAGGGTGATGAATTTTTATTTATCAATTATATTTAAAATTATATTCCATTATTTTTTATATTTAATAATTATGTTTTTCAAATATTCATATTTTGTTAAAAAAATTCAATGTTTTTTTACCTTCAAATCATGACATATTTGATATAAATTTACTCTTGGTTTGGAATGAATAATTTATTCTCACTTTTATCACCACTATATTCTTTTGACAAGATATTTAACTTTGATATTTGTTATAGATAATAACGAGTCAAATTTGGACCTTGGAACTTCAAATAAGTGACGAATATGAGGAAGGTGTTGATGCTTTTTTTGAAATTTTCAAATATAAATGTTCCAAAAAATGTCATGTTTTTCTATATATTCCTAAAATGTTTAAATATGAAGAGTTTTAAAAGTAGAGAGATCAAAGATCATTTAATTTTTCATGTTTTTAATTCGACTTACAACCCATGGATTTGGTGTGGTGAAACTGGGTAAAATTTCAGATCTATTGATGATGATGTTTTGAAAGATGATAACTCTGATGAAATTGATGAAATAATTTGTGATATTTAAGTAGAGGAAATTAATAAATAACCCACAATTCAGCGTCTATATGTTGATGTTGAAAAACCAATGTATTCAGTTTGTACAAAATTTATAGTTTTATCGTCAGTGTTAATATTGATTAACTTGAAGGTGATACATGGTTGGAGTGATAAGAGTTTTACTGATTTTCTAGAATTGTTGAAAGCTTTTCTTCCTAAATTCAATGATCTTAATGATTTACATTCTAAAGAAAAGAAAATACTATTCCCTAAAGGATTAGGTTACAAAAAAATGCATGGCTTTTTGAATAAATATTTCCAATATTGGAAGGAATATGAATTGCTGTCAAGGTGTCCTAAATGTGGGACATCTCTGTATAATTTGAATGTTAAATTAAATGCAAATTTAGTAGTTACAGAGACCCTTTCTAGGGTATTTTGGTATCTTCTTATAATTATTCCTTTAAAATGTTTATTTTTAAAATCACATGATGAAAAAAGGTTAATATGCCACACATATGAGAAGATATGTGATGAAAAATATGGCATCCAGCTGATTCCCACAGTGGAGGAAAATTGATCAGTAGTTTCCTACATTTGGAAATGAAGTTATAAATCTTAGACTTAGACTATGAACAAATGTAATGAATATATATTAAATCCTTAGTATCACACATAGTTCATGGATTGTTTTTTGGTAATTTATAACTTATCTCATGAATTTTGTATGAAGTGAAAATATGTCATGTTGAGTTTAATAATCTCTAGACCAAAATAGACCAGAATTAATATTGACATTTTTCCCCATTAATTGATGATTTGAAACTGTTATGGGAGAAAGGTATAAAGGTGTATGATTATTATAAAATGAAATGTTTTCAACTCCATTAAATTACAATGTTCAATATAAATGACTTAACATCAAATGAAAATTTTTCTGGATATATTGATAAGGTGTATAAAAATTATCCAATTTTTGAACAACAAAATTCATATTATCAACTACATCATGGGATAAAAAATAGTATACATGGTTCATCAAAAGTTATTTTATATGGATCACTATTATAAAATATTAATAAATTCATTCAATAGATCACACAAATTTGATATTGATTCAAAACCTTTATCCACAAATGTGTTTTTTTGAGAGGGTGAAAAACATTGAAGTGAAATTTGGAAAGTAAAAAAAATCAGATAATGATAAAAATATTTGGAAGAAATGGCCAATATTTTTTGAGATAACATATTGGATATATATTAATGTCAAAAATAACATTGATTTCATGAATGTAGAGAAGAATATATATGAAACCTTTATTAGAACATTGTTATATATTAAAGGGAATACTAAATATCATCTAAATTAAAGACTAGATTTACTGTCAATTGGAATACATTTGGAGTTAGCTCCCACTCCAAATAGAAGGAAAAAATTCTTGCCCCTGGAGTTTAATAATTTATCCAAGATGGAGAAAATTAGTTTTTGTTCAATGTATTCATGATATCAACATGCCACAGGGTTACTCTTCAAATGTAAAAAAATTTTTGTCTTTAAAGGATTTGAAGATGATGGGTATGATATCTCAAGACATTCACATCACTATGCATCAAATCATACTAAATTCATTGAAGGGAATATTTCCCATTCATGTCAGAATGTCTATCATGAATGTGTGGTATTTTTTCAATTCAAATTTTAATACAGTGATTGATCCAAATTATTTGAACACTTTGGAGAACGAAGAGGTTTCTAACATTTGTCAATTAGAAATGCATTTTCCTCCATCTTGTTTTTGATATTATGGTGGATTTAATTATTCACTTGGAGTGAGAAATAAACATTTTAGGACCTATATATATATGTTGGGTGAATCCTTTTAGAAGGTATATAAAAATATTTAAGGGGAACCTTAATAATCTATATCAACCTGAAGCCTCCATTGTTGAGAATTAAATTTTTCAGGAGGTATATGAGTTTTGAATAAGTTATTCTTGTATTATAGAGCACATTGGCTTTCCTACATCTCATCATGAATGAGTTAAATATAAGGGAAAGGGGGTCTATAGATTGAATATAAAATTGATGATAAGTGAAAAAATAATTAATGTTCATTTATATGTTTTAAATAACATAGATTATGATCATCTATATATAATATTTCATATTAATATGTTGAAACAATGTTATCCAAAGAAAAAAGATATGTTGATTTTGAATGAGCATAAAAAAACTTTTTTCCATGGTTTAAAGAGTGTGTTATTGGTAGATCAGATGAATTAGAAACACTGATATGGTTAGTGGAAATTCTATGTTTAAATTTGATAACATGGTTCTTGTGTGACATTAATGGATATAAATTTCATACGAAATATCCGAACAAAAGAAGTGTGGTTAAAAATAGTAGCATATTGGAGTTCACAAAATCAATGAATTTTTCAACTGCCAAAGACAAAAAATAAATCTCCACGCCAATTGCATACTATAGAGTCATTAAAGAAATATGGGAGGTTGATTACATTAAATTTCATGTTCCAGTGTTCAACTTCAAATGGTTTATCGATAAAAATAGTTCCAGACATGATGAATTTAAAATGACAGTAATTAATTTGAATAAATTGGAATACCCAACTGCTCCTTTTATCATGGGGACACATTCAATTTTTTTCCATGTTCTTGATCAATCAAACATATAGTGATCTATTGTTTTACCAGAAAAAAATATTATGTTGGTGATAATAAAAATGATGAAGATCCCGATTTATGTGAGATCCCTACTTCCATGGAAATATTAATAGATAATATTGATGAGTACATCATATACCTGGTTTTTTCCACACAAAAAAACCATGATGAAAAAAATTGGGGAAACACACCCTTAGTAAAATCATAATATTACAGGTAACATGTTTCTAATTAGGGGTTACTTTTTTTAAATTTCATAAATTTTTACATATTTTAATTATATTTTTGTTATTAAAACATATTTTATAACTAATAAGTTAATTTTTTTTGTCTATATTAGATTAATTTTATTAAATTTACCATGTTTACCCTTATATTACATATCAATTATTTGATGTTTTTGAAAACCAATTATTTTAAATTTCAAATATTAAATAAAAAAATATAGTATAATAGTATATGCAAACAAACTATTTTTGGATTTGTTTTCATTAATTTATGTCCTTTTATCTCTCATGAAATATGTGTTAAGTTTAGTGTTACTTTTTATTTGATAATTATTAATTTTTTATTTTTATATTTATATAGTAGTATGATTAATATATTTGGGTAATAATTGCTTGTTTCGTTCATTTGTAGGATAATAGAAGATCAGACATCTGATCCACCACATACTGATAGAGATGATCGTACTCAAACCTCTAGGGAGGAATACACATGATCCTATTGATGATCCTACTCATAATTCATTACATGATACATCTACTTCCATAGGGTAAAAGAAGAGTTTTTGGGTTGGTAAATGTGGTGTAACACCCCAAGCTTCCATGGTACATTTCCCTTTGAATAATGCAATAGCTTGCATTGTACGCAACTTCAAGATTCTAACACACCGAGATCAATCAAACTAGCCATTATGAATATTAATACACAATTTTTGAAATTTTATAAATTTTATCTTTTAAAATGGACTTTATTTTTGGATTCTTAATATCGAAATTAGTTTAGGGTGATGTTTTGGTATTTTTTTGAAAACATTCAATTTTTGATGAATAGTGAAAAACACTACATTATTGGTTAAAACTGAATTTTTATTTAAATAATTATTTATTTTATTTTAATTTATTTTAGGTAAAAATAGATTCATAATACCTATATAATTTTAATGTAATTCATGGGATTCATTTTATAATAATCTTAGATATATAAAAATTTATTGAACTTTTTACCGTCTTTTACCCACCTCCTAAAAGCATTTGCAAATTTGCATAAAACTTAAGTTCACTGCTCTTATGAGTTGAATTTAACAAATTAGATAGACATGGTTAATATCAGTAAGTAAAATGTGGTTCAATAAGATGAAAATAATTTTTGTTGAATAATAACTTTGGACTTTTATTTACCACGATTAAAAGTAAATAGGGTAATTAAGGGTAAAAATGATATCATAATTATCCTAAAACTTGTCCTGATTCTATTGCATAAGTGTAATTCGACCCAAAAAAACCTTAGGAATAAAATATGATCTCCTTTGGTCCACTTGTATTAGATTAGGACATTTATTATTATTTTATTTATGGAAGAGTTAAAAGAGTTAAATTCAATGTTTAATTACTAAACCATTTTTAATATAGGGTTAAACAGAATATAAATTCGACTATAAATATTCATTAGAAATATAAAAATATTTCTTACATAATGGTATTTTATTTATAATTTTTATAAATTAAATAATTTAATTTATTTATGACACAATGATGATGTAGTAATTACCTTATTAAAGAAAGATTAAAATAATTGATATTATAAATATCCAAATAAATGTAATTTGAGACTTTTTATGGATTAAAATAATTTTATAAGTTAATATGACATTTCAGGGTAGATTAAATTTTTTTTTTGAATTAATCATGCTTTTATTATTTTCACAAAAATCAAATACTAAATAGTGTAAAAATTGACATAATTGAATTTTTAAAACAAATACTATATTATTAAAGGATATAATATTCCTAAAACTATAAGGTTAATCTAAAGGAATTATATAAGGTTATATATATTAATAAATAACCACTTGCAGTTCGTTTGGAAGTTTATAGTATGTTTATTAACCATATAATACAAAAATACAAAGAGACTTGGTAAATGAAAAACTATTTAACTAAGAGTTATATCTAAAATATAAGGTTAATATGGTGATATAAACCTGTATAAAACCTATTTGTTGAGATTTTTTCTACCCATCCCCACCTTATACTCTAAATAAATCATTTTGGAGCCATTATAAATCGAAAAGATTTTTATTTTAAAATAATATTTCAAGATTTTCCTAAAGTGACCTTCACCTCTCTTATAAAATGGTACTTCCCCTTATCTTAATTTCACAACTCCAAATCCTTTTGGTTCAGCCAAACCCTACCCAATTATCCTCCCAAATTTCCTCCCTTAATACTATAGGCCTTAATTTGGCAATAAATCCAATCTAATGAGCCCTTTTGATCAAATCAAAAGGAAGAACCCGAAGAAGAGGTAAATATTTCATCACCACTTTCAAGTTATTTTCTTCTTCCACTTCATATTTATTTGTTGTTTCCATTATAAAATAATAAATACAATATATTCTCTATAATATGATGTTATTATAAAAAATTTACAACCATATTCATTATTCTATCCATCATATGAATGACAAAGTCACCATACGTGCGTACATATGACTTACCGTCTCCACGTCGTGGTGAAGTTTTTCATTCAAACACTTCATTATTTGGATGAGTATAATAATGATGTAAATAATAAATATAACATGTTAATGATTTTTTATATATTATATAACATTAAAATATATATTATTTCACATTTAATTGAATGATATTGTCACTTGTGCATGTGTACATATTACTGTCTCCACGAACGTGATGAGATTCATTCCCCATCATAATCATTCAAGAATAATTTTCATTTGATGATTAAAAATAATTTTTAAGAAATTAATATCATTCTGGATATGAATCAAATACATCATATCCATAACCAACATGGCTTACATAACAAAACATATAGAGGAAAATGAATCAGTTAACACCCCAAATGACGATAATACTAAAATATTGTTAACAAAGTAATATTAGAAGATCATATATGATATCATATTCACATATATAGTTCTTGTATGATTTAATAACAATGATTTAAATATTATAAATGAGGTTAAAATATCCTCTACCAAGGAAAAGTACAAGGTAAGGGTTAATTTCACAATCTCTTTATTATCCTAGGTTGTTTTTACATAAGTATCTACTGGGACCTCTTTATCATCCACATCTGTGTTTTCTTAAAAATGTAATTCAATTTTTTTTACTATTTACTGTACTATGGGTTAAATCATTTATACACTTATTTGACCATATATTTTTTGAAAGTAATCTTTTTGTCGTTTTCCAAACAAGGTACTTTACGACCATTTTGACAAAATTAAGGTAAGAATGTCTTTTTTTAACTTATATGACGGGTGTGGCTATTTTCTATAATTATATGATCATCAAAGCTTCCCATAAAAGCTTATAAGAATATTTTAAAAATAAATGCTTTCTTTTATAATTATATTACTTTTAAATGATTTTCATATGATAGTTTTAATATGAATTTTTATGTTATGTTTAAACCTTTTCATATGAGTAATGAATTGGACTTATTAAGTGACAGGTGGAGCTCGCTATAACTCTTCAATGCATCAGTAGGTCGCACAAGACAAACTAGTGTCTTTACCAAGGCCTTGAAAAAGTCTTATTTGTAGTCATGGCACAAGGCCTTGACTATGTGGTTATGAAGTCTGGCATTTTGCATTCTATCATTATGAAAGTGGCTATTGATATTGCATGTGATTATTTGACTAGTATAATATCTATGTGAATAAGTAAATGGAATTATTTTATTTTATTTTTGTCATATTATTCTGAAGTTTAAGTTTAAAAGGATTTTGTTTTAGTGTTATACATTACCTTAAATGTTTATGCTTATTTATGAAAGTTTCTGCTATATTGTTATCCTTAATGAGCATCTGAGCTCACCCCTTTCTATGTTTTATTTTTTACTAGGATGTGAAGAAGTATTTTATGGTTGACCTACAGGGATATACCAAGGATATATGTGTGTTCGAAAGAGGACAAAATGTTGTTGATTTTTTTATTTCATGATGTAATGTAAAACTTATGAATGATATCTGGTACTTCCTAGGATACTAAACTGATCGGTCTTTTGGGATTTGATCCCTTGTAATCTTGCCAATGTTATATAATCATGCACCGACTCTGGTTAACTAGGGTCTAAGCATTACAGTTGTATCATAGGAAGTTTAGTACAAACCATAGAAACTAGATTAAGAAAAACTCTGATTAGATAACATTACCCTAAGATAGACTTTGAAGATTAGTATAGAAGAACTTCCTAGAATTTTGATATTGTAGAGATTTTGTGAGTTTTACAAAAAATACATCCTTGAATGGATGGAAGTATGTAGAGACGGCTCTGACATAGATGTACCTAAGGGTAAAACCCAAAAACACCGCTTTGAGCTAGACTCAAAATGGAACTGGTGCATGACAACGGGCCTTGTTGCACTCTTGGTTACAACACTCTTGTGGGATATGCTTCAGATAATTACCATTTTCTTTACAAACCATTATCAAGGGTTTATGAGTATATACTTCCTCATAGAATTTTTTTTATGATTATGGATTATATCCATAAACTGTTCAATTTATGTTCATTTTTTACATGTTTTTCATTTTATATTGTGATTCATTAACTAATATAGTGTATTCCATTGTTTAGAAATGGCGCCTAGTAGAAGGAATGAAAATCATATCAATGAACGTAATCCATGTAGGGATTTCCCTCCTACTCAAAATAATTATAGTTGAGCTGGTGAAGCAACTGGTTCTAATCAGATTATCCCCATACTGGCACAACTCACTCAGGTTATGAATAATAACCTTACCTGTATGGAAAACCCGGATCCACAATGTGGAGGATCAATGTTAGACTGCTTCATGAGGCAACAAACACCAACATTAAATGGGAGTACAAATACATTGGTAGCTGATAAATGGAAAAGTTCCTTAGAGAAAATATTTCAAGCTTTGGGGAGTAACAAAAGAGAGAAAGTTGTCATGACAGTTTATCATCTCATGGGTGATGCAGATCAATGGTGGTCATTACTCCAAAACACAAAGGAAGATGAAGAAGTATCGAACATGGAATGAAGGGAGTTTAAAGATATTTTCTTGGAAAAATACTTTCCTCGTGACCATTGAGTGGATATAGAATGAAAATTTCTTTGTTTGAGGCAAAAAGAGGATGAGAATGTCGCAAAGTATGAGGCTAACTTTATAGGGTTAGCAAGTCATGGAGCAGATTATATACGTAACCCAAGGAGTATGATTGATCAATTATTTGATGGGTTAAAACTATTTCTCCATCGAGCATTTTTCTCAGAATCCTTCTCATCGTATGAATATATTGTCTCATGCGCTATCAATATAGAAAAATAATTCTCTAAGTCTTACGAATTTAAAGAAAATTAAGAGAAAAAGAGATCTATTGAACACTCTAGAAATGGAAATAAGGGTAATAAGAGAAAATCTGAATATCAATCCTGTGGTAAATGTGGGAAGAAACAAAATGGTATTTGCCTAATGGGAATGAGAGTCTGTTACAAGTGGGGTGAAAAATGCCACCAAACTTGTGATTACAAGGGGAATAAAGAAGATTTCAATGTTGAATGCTACAATTGTAGAGAAAAGGGGCATTATGCAAATGAAAGTACTAAGCACCAATGGAACTTACCTTAGAAAAGAACTAGGGATCAAGGCCAAGATTATGAGATCACTACTACTGTAGTTGAATCTCTGAAAGACATGATGGTAGGCAATTTAATGGTTTCCTCATGTTTAGAAAATGCTTTATTTGATTTTGGATCATCGAATTTTTTTATATCTTCCTAGTTTTCTAAGAAAATTAGATATTTTCAATTTGACTTAATAAGGGAGTTATCAGTCAAAACACCTAAGGGAGGTATCATGGCAAAAAAGGTTTGTGAATCAGTTCCCATTAGGGAATATAAATGTTCTTTATCTGCTGATCTCATCATCATAACCATGATTTAATTTGATATAATCCTTAGAAAGGATTGGTTTTCAGACCATGATGTGAAATTTATTATAAGAAGAAGGAGGTTAAAATTTTCGATGATGATAAGGAGTACCTTATCTTTAGAGTAGAAATGCCCCCACCTAATTCTTATCTAGATCCGCCCCCAGTAGCTCTACTAAATTAAATTATTGGGGAAGAAGAGAATGAAATAAATATGGGTGAGTAAAAGAATTTTTGAATAGAGGACATACTTATTATGAAAGAATATGTTGATGTGTTTACAGAGGATTTACCTGGACATCCCTTAGAATAAGAAATTGAGTTTTCCGTTGATTTAATTCCTGGTTCAAGGCCCATATCAAAGATCCCTTATAGAATGGCCACTATGGAATTAGTGGAACTAAAGAAACAACTAGAGGAATTGAGTAATAAGGGATTAATTCTTCCTAGTGTTTCTCCCTGGGGATCCCCTATTCTTTTTGTTAAGAAGAAAGATGGATCTATGAGGTTGAGCATTGACTAAAGGAAGATCAATGCTATAACAATAAAGAAAAAGTATCCCCAACCTCGAATTGATGATTTATTAGAACAACTTCATGGAGCTCAATATTTTTCAAAGATTGACCTTCGATCTGGATATCATCAGTTGTATGTGAGGAAGGAAGACATTCTGAAAACAACATTTTTAACCAGGTACGAGCATTACGAGTTTACAGTAATGCCCTTTGGATTGACTAACATACCCTCTGTCTTCATGGATCTAATGAATAAATTTTTCAAGGAATATGTTGATGAATTTGCAGTGGTATTTATTGATGATATTTTTGTATACACAAAAATATACTAAGAGCATGAACATCATTTGTGCATTATCCTAAGGACTCTCAGAGGAAATGAATTATATGGGAAATTTACCAAGTGTGAATTATGAATTTAGGAGATTTCTTTTCTTGACCATATTATCTCTAGGGATGGAATCTCTATTGATCCTTCAAAGATCAAGGCAATCCAAGAATGGACAGCACCAACAAGAATAACTGAGGTACACAATTTTATTGGTTTAACAGGTTATTATCAACATTTTGTCCAGAATTTTTCCTGATTGGCTAATCCATTAACCAAGATCACACGTATAGGGGTTAAATTTGTTTGGAAAAAAGAGCGTGAAGAATGTTTTGAATAACTGAAGAGAATATTAGTCAATCCTCCTATCATGACTCTACCACCAAGGAATTATGGGTTTATTATTTATAGTGATTCTTCAAAGAAAGGACTTGGTTTTGTTTTTATGAAGAATGATATAGTTATTGTCTATGAATCACGACAACTAAAAACTCATGAACAAAACTATCCCACTCATGATCTTGAGTTAGCAGCTGTAATCTTTACTCTGAAAATATGGAGACACTATCTCTATGGTGAAAAATGTGAGTTTTATACTGATCACAAGAGTTTGAAGTTTATTTTCTCACAAAAAGAACTCAACATGAGGAAAAGCTGATGGATTTAACAACTCAAGGATTATGATGGCACTATACACTACCACCCAAGGAAGGAAAATAAGGTGGAAGATGCTTTATGTATAAAGGATCATGGAGTTTTGAAGAAGATATGAATTGAAAGGGATCATATTTTCATGGATCTAGTAAATATGGATATGGGAATAACTTTGAAAGGTAAAAAATCAATACTTTTTCAAATGACTGCCTAACAATATTTACTAGAAAGGATAAAGAGTTCTCAGACTGATGATGAGGAGTTTCAAAAGAAGATTAAAGCTGTGAGTGATGGGAGATTGAGTGACTTCATATATGAAGGTGGGATTCTGAAATATGGGAAGAGACTTTGTGTTTCTGATTTACCTGATATAAAAAGGGAATTGTTGAATGATGCTCATAGTTCCAGTTTCTCTATACACCCTGGTAGAACTAAGATATATAGAGATTTGAAGGAAGATTTTTGGTGGGACAATATGAAGAGGGAGATTGCTAATTTTGTGCCAAAATTTATGGTTTGTCATCAAGTGAAAGCTGGAAGGCAACAGCGTGGAGGAGTCATGCAACATTTTCCCATACCTGAGTGGAAATGGGATAATATTATGATGGAATTTGTCATGGGGCTACCAAAGACTTTTAGAATAAATGATGCAATATGGGTCATTGTTGATCGTCTTACTAAGTCAGCACATTTTCTTACTATATGAGAAGATTTACCACTTGAACATCTGGAAAGAATATATATTAATTAAGTTGTAAGACATCAT
Organism: Viscum album; assembly: GCA_963277665.1. Lineage (NCBI taxonomy): Eukaryota > Viridiplantae > Streptophyta > Magnoliopsida > Santalales > Viscaceae > Viscum > Viscum album. The sequence goes on along the minus strand of OY728119.1, from coordinate 329,411,011 downwards.
GGAGTACCCCTATCAATTGTTTCTGATCGTGATCCCCATTTTACATCAAGATTCTGGAAAAGTCTTCAGAAGGCCCTAGATACTGAACTTTGTTTGAGCACTGACTAGTACCCTCAAACCGATGGACAATCAGAATGGACTATTAAAACCATAGAAGACATGTTGAGATCTTTTTCACTTGACTTTAAAGGTATGTGGGATCAATATTTAACTCTGGTAGAATTTTCCTATAACAATAGCTTCCATTTAAGTATTCAGATGACACCATATGTAGCGTTATATTGAAAGAGATGTCGCACGCCAACTTATTGGGATGATGCTAGTGAAAGAAAACTCATAGGCCCAAAACTTGTTGAGTAAATGATGGAAAAGGTGAAGGTTATCCAAACCCACATCAAAGTAAAGTAAAGTAGGTAGAAGAGCTATGCCGATAACCGAAGGAAGGATTTGAAATTTTGGGTAGGAGATCATGTTTTCTAGAAGGTATCTCCATGGAAGGGAGTTTAAAGATTCGGTAAGATGGGTAAATTAAGTCCTAGGTACATCAGACCTTTCAAAATTCTAGAATAAATTGGGGCTGTAGCTTACCGTTTAGCAATGTCTCTAAGTCGCTCCAAAGTTCACGATGTGTTCCACATATCACTGTTGAGAAAATACATGCATGACCAAAAGCTTGTACTCACCTATGAGGAAATTGAACTGGAACCTGATATGTCTTATTGTGAATAACCTGTCAAAATTCATGATACAAGATAAGAAGTGCTGAGAAACTGGACGACTCATTTGGTGAAATTTCTATGGAGAAATCATAATATGGAATAGGAAACTTGGGAACCTGAGGAACTTATGATGAATAACCACCCAAATATTTTTATGTAGAAATATTCTAGAAATTTAGAGGGGGAAATTATTTTAAGGAGGGGAGAATGTAACACCCCAAGCTTCCACGGTACGTTTCCCTTTTAATAATGCAATAGATTTCATTATACGCAACTTCAAGATTCTAACACACCACGACCAAACTAGACATTAGGAATATTAATACCAAATTTTTGAAATTTTATAAATTTTATCTTTAAAAATAGACTTCATTTTTGGATTCAAAATATTAAAATTAGCTTAGGGTTAATTTTTTGGTATTCTTCTGAAAACTTTCAATTTTTGATGAATAGTGAAAAACTCTGCATTATTGGTTAAAACCAACTTTTTATTTAAATAATTTAATTTAATTTATTTAATTTTGTTTTTGGTCAAAAAATGATACATAATACCTATATAATTTCAATATAATTCATTGGATTCATTTTATAATAAGCTTAGATATATAAAAATTTTATTGAACTTTTTACCGTCTTTTACCCACCTCCTAGGAGCATTTTAAAATTTGCATAAAACTTAATTTTACCACTTCTGTGAGTTGAATTTTAAAAATCCAAGAGACATGGTTAATATCATTTGGTACAATGTGGTTCAATAATATGAAAATAATTTTTTTGAATAGTAACTTCTGACTTTTATTTACCATGGTTAAAAGTAAATAGGGTAATTAAGGTTAAAAATGATATCATAATTACCCCAACACATGTCCTAATTCTATTAGATAAGTGTAATTTGACCAAAAAAACATTAATAATAAAATATGATCTTCTTTGGTCCACTTGGATTAGATTAGGACATTTATTGTTATTTTATTTAAAGAATAGTTAAAAGAGTAAAATTCAAAGTTTAATAACTAAACCATTTTTAATATAGGGTTACACACAATATAAATTCAACTAAAACTATTCATTAGGAATCTAAAACAATTTCCTACATAATGATTTTTATTTATAATTTTTTGGCATTAAATAATTTAATTTATTTATGACATAATGATGATGCAATAATTACCTTGTTAAAGAAGGATAAAAATAATTGATATTATATATATCCAAATAAATGTAATTTGAGAATTTTTATGAATTCCACTAATTTTATTGGTTAATATGATAAGTTAGGGTTGATTAAATATTTTTTTTCGAATTAATCATGCTGTTATGATTTTCAAAAAAATAAAATATAAATAGTGTCAAAATTGACATAATTGAGTTTTGAAAAACAATACTGTGTTATTAATGGATATAGTATTCATAAAAAACTAAGATTCAGCCAAAGGACTTAGATAATGTTATATATATTAATAATGAACCACTTGGTGTTCTCTTGTAAGTTTATAGTATGTTTATTAACAATATAATATTAAAATACAATGAGACATGGTAAATGACAAACTATGTAACTATGAGTTAAATATAAAATATATGGTTAATATGGTGACATAAACCTGTATAAAACCTATTGGTTGAGAGGTTTTTGACCCATACCCACCTTAGACTCTAACTAAATCATTTTTGATCCATTAGAAACCGAAAATGATTTTATTATAAAATAATATTTTAAGCTTTTCCTAAAGTGACTCTCACCTCTCTTATAAAAGGGTACTTCACCTTCTCTTAATTTAACACCTTCAAAGAATTTTTTCTATGCCAAACCCTGACTGAATATCCTCCAAACCTTCATCCATTTATCCTAGATGCCTTACTTTGGTCAGAAATCTAACCTAAGGAGCCCTTTTGATCAAATCAAAAGGAAGAACCTAAAAAAGAGGTAAATATTTCGTCACCTCTTTCAAGTTATTTTCTCCCACTTCCTATTTATTTGTTGTTTCCATTATAAAATAATAACTCTAGTATCTTCTATATACTGTGATTTTATTATAAAAATGGTACAACTATATTCATTATTCTATCCATCATATGAATGACAAAGTCACCATAGGTGTGTACGTGCGGCTTACCGTCTCCATGTTGTGGGGTAGTGTTTTATTCACACACTTCATTATTTGGATGAGTATAAAGATTATGTATAATTAATTTAAATAATAAATATAAAATGTTAATGATTCTGTATATATGATATAACATTCAATTATATACGATTTCACCTTCAATTGAATGATATTGTCGCTCGTGCGCACCTACAGATTACCGTCTCCACGAACACGATGAGATTCATTCCCCATTGTAACCATTCAAGAATAATTTTAATTTGATGATTAAAAATAATTTTTAATAACTTAATATCATTCTGGATATGAATAAAATACATCCTATCCATAATAAACATATCTTACGTAACAGAACATATAAAGTAAAACGACACATTTAACACCCAAAACAACGATAATACTAAAATATTATTAACAAAGTAATATTAGAAGATCATATATGATATAATATTTAATTATATGGTTCTTGTATAATTTAATAACAATGATTTAACTATTATATATGAGGTTAACTTATCATCAACCAAGGAAAATTACAAGGTAAGGGTTAATTTCACAATCTCTTTATTATTTGAGGTTGTTTTTACGTAAGTATCTACTGGGACCTCTTTATCATCCACATCCGTGTTTTATTAAAAATATAATTGAAAACATTTTTACTATTTAATATACTATCTGTTAAATTCATTTATACCCTTATTTGACCATATATGTTTTGAAAGGAATCTTTCCGTCATTTTCCAAATAGGGTACTTTATGACCTTTTCGACAAAATTAAGGTAAGAATATCTTTTTTTAACTTATACGGTGGGTGTGGCTATTTTTCACCGTCATATCATCATCAAAGATTCCCCTACAATCTTATAAAAATATTTTTTAAAATAAATGTTTTATTTTATAAATATATGACTTTTAAATGATTTCTAAATATAATGATATATTTCTCTAAAAAGGTTTTAATTTAATCTATGTCAACATCCTTTGATGGATTTTTATCTTGTTTGAATTTGATTTCCTATGATACAAATTTCTATATTGTATTGAATTTTATGTGATATGTTTGACTATGGATTTTTTAATTTTACACCATTCATGGTTTATGAATAAAGTATTGACATTTCGTATGCCAGTTTTAATACGAAAGTTTATGTTATGTTTAAACCTTTTCATATGTTGAATGAATTGGACTTAGTAAGTGACAGGTGGAGCCCACTATAGCTCCTTGATGCATTGGTAGGTCTCACGAGACAAACTAGTGTCTTGGAACAAGGCCTTGAAAAAATCTTATTTGTAGTCTTAGCACAAAGCCTTGATTATGTAGTTATGAAGTCTGGCATTATGCATTCCATCATTATGAAAGTGGCTATTGATATTGCATGAGATTATTCAACTCTTAGAATATCCATGTAAATAAGTAAATGGAATTATTTGATTTTATCTTTTCCATATTATTATGAAGTTTAAGTTTAAATGGGTTTTGTTTTAGTTTTATACATTTCCATAAATGTTTATTCTTATTTATAAAAGTTTCTTCTATATTTTTATCCTTACTGAGCATCTGAGCTCACCCCTTTCTATGTTCTATTTTTCCTAAGATGTGAAGAAGTATTTTGTGGATGAACATTAGGTATAGGCTAAGGATATAAGTTTGTTCAAAAGGGGACAAATTTTTGTTGATGATTTTATTTCATGATGTAATGTAAAACTTATGAATGTGTCTAGTACTTCCAAGGCTACTAAATTGATCGGACTTTTGGGATTTAATCCCTTGTGATCATGCTAATGTTATGTAATAATACACCAACTCTGGGTAACTGGGGTCGGGGTGTAATATGTCGAACCACATGTTTACCAAAATTATTAGTTTCCCATAGCCAGGATTAGAGGATACCAATAGAGTTTGATGATAATGATATTTGGAGAGTTCCAAACTCAAAAACTTCAATACTTTTATAGCTATGTTGGGTAAAAGAAATGTTATTATTTTGTTTGATTATTGGTGAAGTGTTTAAAAAGTGACACTATCTCAGTTGTGGGCGACCATTTTGGTAAGTCCATTTGTTATTATTTTACTTATATTGAAATGTTTTTAATAATATATGTTTTCGGACATATTATCAAATGGAATATGATATACCCAATACCAGAGGATTCAGAAAAAATGTTTATCATTGGATGCTATGATATGGAGGGATTTTAAATCAACCTTCACATCATATTTCATTTTTGGGTATTGGAAACATCATAATCCTTGTGATATATACCCATTCATAGATGAAGATACATGGAAGCAATTTTTTGAAAGTTGAAGATGAGAATCATTTTTGGTTAGTGAAATGTTAAATTTTTGATGTTTTTTATATTAAAGATCATATTAATGATTTAATAATGATTCAATTATTCTTAATTTATATCAATAGAGGAGATCTCATCAGGATATACAATCTAGAAATGTACACCCTCATTTTTTTCTTGGGAAGGGTATATGTTATGGAAAGAACAAATGATGGCTGAAAATTTTAAAAAACTGAGAGTTGAGTCTTCAGGATCATTAGAGGTTGACTTCCATCCCCCCGCCAAGCATGAAAAATGGAAGAGGGATCAGATAAGCAAAAAAGGAAAATATCTTATGGAAGAGTCCAAGGTTTTAGTTGAGTTGATATTAGGATGTTTACTTTATTTATTTATTTAAGTTAATTTAATTCTTTATATATTGTGATTCATTGTAGATATTTCTAAATATTTCATACAAGATTATCTTTAGGATAAGATCATATAAGGTATCTTTATAGCTGAGGGTAGGATAGATATTTTAGCTACAACATTGGGAATACCCGAACACCTGGGTTGTGTATCAGGATACTCGACTGGTGTGTCGGTGAAAAACTCTTTTCTACATTTTAAAATTATTCAATAGATAATATTTATAAAAAAATAGAATATTTGGAATCTAATGTTCAGGATATTCATGTGATGATGGAGGAAGATAATAGAGCTTCAGTATAGTTGATGTTTACATTCATGCAATGATAATTTTAGACTGCTGATCCTACTCCACCTCTTCTAGTAGCTCACACTCCTCTTACTTATCCCACTCCTCCACCTCCGCCTACAAATCCATCTCCTTATTCTCCAACTACTAAACCCATCCACTAAATATACCAAGTTATTTTGAGTTATATGTGGATGATCCCCATAATATTGTTTCAAATGGGTTGATATTTGTTATAAGTGATACCGTTTATCATCTTTGAATAGTGATAGATCATAATAGGGTCACTTTATAAGATATTATACATAGGTTAACAAGAATTACATGTATTATAGATGAGGTGAGTATTATTGGATAAAGTAGCATCCATTTTTTAGTTTGTACATCTATACTTATTCGACGTGTTACCATAGCAGTATGTGTATATTTTATCTTTTATTTTATTTTGGTGTTAAATTATTTTTTTATCATTTTAATGCTTATATATTTATTTAACTTTTTATAAGAATAATTTGAAGGTAATGAAATACTATATAGACAAAAAAAAAATAAAAATTGAATCTTGAGATATATCCTCGACTTATCTTGATAGATTTGAAACATATTCAAATTTTTTATTGGAAGTATATGATATTCCAATTGAATTTGATGTTTGTGGGAAAGAAATGAATGTGGGGATTTTGTAGTGTGATATCTTGGATCCTGTAAATGGTGATCAGTTGGGTATCAATGCAATGTAAATTTTTCCATGTAATTCCATTAACAAAAGTTTTCCATTCATTTAATTTTTTGAAAAATTTTACTTATTTTTTTTATATTAGTTATCTTATAACAAATTATAAGAAGCATGAAATGATAGATGTAATGTATTTATGGACCCATATTTTATATCACCAGTATTGTGGACAATGAATTATGCAGAAAGAATAGTCTATATTGATGAATGATTTCAAAAGAATGAAATTGTTCAGTGCAGGAGGTTTCTTTATCTTCAAGAGTAAAAAACATATATCTCGTAAAGTTTTTTATATCTATTAGCATAATATCCAATAAAATTATATTTTTTTATACCTGTAGATATTTTATGTTGGGTGTTTTTTGTCCACAGGAGATGGTGCTTTACTGGCTATTCTCTATCTTTGGAGAAGTACTAGAAACTTTTCAGACTGTATTGGAAACATAAGTTAGAATATTTTAATACATTTTTATATTATAATGATTTAAATTTATATATTCATATTATTTTCATATATGGAATGGAATTATTATCGAGATACCAAAAATAAGAAGAGTTCCAAAATCAAATATTTGAAAGCAAGGGTTAATTTTCATTTACAATTACAAAATTTAGTATATATACTACTTAAAAAAGTTATTTTTAATTTAAAAATTATTTTAATTAGAAATTTTATAAACAAAAGGAATAACTGAATATGGATAGTTTGTTTTATGATTTATGTATGAAATAATTACAACTTTGATAGTTATAAAGTTCAATCAGGTTAGAGTTTTTTTATAAAAGTTTCCTTAATATTTCACTCATTTTATTCAGAATACATATTAGATGATTGAATTTTAATTTGTATCATTTTGATGACCCCCAAACTTATAGTATACATGATTCGAGACACTTTATAATATAATGGGTGAATAATTATAGAGTTTTTATTAAATTTTAGTTTATTAGAGATATATATTGTAAACATGAAATTTAAAAATTGTAAGTGTATTTTGTTTGGTTATAAAGTTTTTTTTCTGGTATTTTTCTTGAAGTTTTTTGCTCTTTTATACAATAAATAGAAGGGAAACATAAAAAAATTATATCAATACAATTTTTATTAAATCAGTTATTTTGTAATCAATGTGATAAACCCGTCATCATTGGTTTATCGTATTGGTTATATCTTAACTGAATTGATAAACCTTCTTTCACGTTGATTATTTATAAATATGATGTGATAAATGGGTTATCACATTGATTCCAAGAGAACCGATGTGATAATCCTTTTTTACATTGGTGTTTTTGGTGAACTGACATGAAAAAATGTTTTTCACATCAGTTCTTTAATAACCTATGTAAAAAGACCCAAATAATATTATTTACAATGTCGGCTTTAATTATCTGACATTAAAAACATATTTACAACGCCTTCTTCAATTATATCCCTTAATAATAGATTTGAAAAATAAAATAAAAATATAATGAAGAATATTTTTGTACACTAGTGGTTCCTGCATCAATGAACACAACTAAAATAATTCATGGATCCCATGGGGTTTATTATTTCCAATGATATCATTTATATTTTTTTAATATGTCCCATAGAAGGCTCAAATGCTTCCTAGAGAACATAATTATTATAAAGCTAGAGATGTTATTAACTTGACCTAAAATTAATATTTAGGAACCACTATTTGGGGGGGTTTATAAAGACCAAAAAAATTCTCCTAAAATTCTTCAAATTACACAACAATTCTGTAACATAAGATAGGATATTCAATAAAAACTAAGAAATATTGGTATATACATTGAAGTTGGTTGATACATAAATCAAATACTTGATGATGTAACCTTAGGATATCTTCAGAGATATTGTTCTCGAGTTAAACTAGAACTAAAATATCTACTCCACCATAGATTATATAGATTCATATGGTAAGATCACAAATTGACAAATTATTAACAACAATCTAGAAAATTCTAGTCATGAACAAAGGGTGACCACCTTCTATTATAGCCTCTAGTTATAAGGGTCTAGCTAATATCTCTACTAGAATCACTAACCCTACAAACCAAAAACTATAGGGTGGAAATTGATAACTTCAAATTTAAGGAGTAAAAGTGTCTATAAAGATTTGAAAAATCATAAATCCAACCATATAGGTTACTACCTGCTCTGCAACATTCACCACACACAATTATCTAGAATTTGACCGCCATCATTTTAGGTATAATGGGAACTACATAAATATGGTAGATAAATATTTCATAAAGTATCATCCATCTTTAACTCTTTTTATATTTCCAACTACCTACTAGTAAAATATCCTATAAAGATTTTACAGAGTTATATAAGGAATCACCTATTCCTGAAGCTCCCCCCATCATGGATATTTATCCAATACTCCTCTCTTTCTATCCAAAGGAAGGAACTATTTTATTATAATTTTTTTGGTGCATTAAACTAAGAAAACGTCAACTTTGAAAGTCCCACCTTAGGTATCCAGTATAATTAAGGGATATAGGAGAGGTATAACTCAAATTTGAGATCTCATATTATAACCCCTTCTCAAACTTCTAAGCACATAATAATAAATTTAACATTAGTATTAATGAATTATCTATCCGAAAATATGAGTAAAGGATCGAACCCTAATCATGGAAGGATAATACCATTGTGATTTTGAATAATCATATACCAATGGTTCACTGCAACACAAGAATTAAATCAAATTAAAGAATCACTATCTAGTTGAGAGATACCGAAACCATATAAATATCATAAATCTCAAACTCCAACCAATCCTCCATCAACTTAGAATATGACTCAACTCAAATTTCAATGAGACATATTTCATAGAATTTCACATGGAATTTCTATACTCTAAGAAGTATTTTTTCACCTTATTGGGAACTACCATCCATTCTACGAGGAAGATTTTAAATAAGAATAATTGGTGTAGGACCATCCATCTATGTATAGAGAAGCGATACCTCAGAATCAATCTATTAATTAATTCCTCATCACTAAATAATGAGAGGCTCAATCACTAGTATGTTCACCTCATGAACCATTCATCAAGAGCTTATTACCTATGGCTGAAATCCTCTATTAGACATGAGGGACCCATGATTTACTTAGAGAATATCTAGGTGAACTAACATAAGTAGGATGAGAAACATCATGACCTACTGATGAATGATTCATGTTATGAATTATACCCTAAAAATAGATATTTATATTTTTGATTTGACTAATAGTTTATTAGTGTTTAGAAAAAAGGATACGTCAGATGCTTCACCTACATCATTGTCCCTGGTATGAGACCAAAATCAATAAACACTTAACATCACTGAAAAATTTCCAAATAAAAACTGATAAGGAAACTAACTCCAATTTTTACATAATACAAAAACTACTTTGATACTATTATTACATTAACCAACCCATTGATACCCCACATGGGTTGGTGGTAACCTAAGTGTACCACACCAATCCCACCTCAAATAAGTATGTGATCAGGTGTGGTGTGTTTGAGATCACACAGGAGGTGTTATTAAACACATGAATTTTCTTTTGGTAGGAAACTATAATGGTGTGAAGTGTCATGGATCATAATTATCCTTCATGGTTTATTACTTATATTTGGGATCTCTGTATACTTTTTGATTAATTGGATGAAATCATGGCCATTTTCCACTTTATTTATCTAATATGCCAAATTTTTATGGAGTTTTTCTAGTTTCTTGATTTCTTTTGATCTAGGTTGAACCATAAACTAATACTCAATATATGGGATTTTATAAGTATAAGTTAGGTGGTTCCTAGGACTAAATCATAATTTATCTTACTTTTTCAGGTGTATAGTTTTTTGTGGTCATGATGGCTATTGAGTGTTGAATTTGATTTTATTAAATTATATTTCATCGGTTTTTCCTTAATTAAATTTACAAATTTTGACAGTTTGACTTGTTTTGGATTGTTTTTATTAAACAGTTAATCTATATTTAAATTTGTCCAAAGTGGGGATTTTGTTTTGGAATTGATGACCATGAAATGGAATTTCACAATAATTGGTTAATATGAAATGTGATTGGATAATAAATTAGTACTTTTGAAATTGTAATATAGTTTTTGAAATGATGAATTTTGGTTTATATTTACATAGTTTAAATAGGACAATGATTTATATAATTTATGAAATGATTTGGGAAGCTATTTAAGTGGTGTGTTATGTTATGTAAATAAAATGGTTTCCTTGGAAAAAATGACACGGTTTGGTAATGTTATATGAAATAGAAAGTTGGATTTATTATAGGTTTGGTTATGTATTTTAGAAAATCTTATTTTATGGAAAATGATGAAACCACATTGATTTTTTTGGAAATTAATATAGTGGGAATTAGGTTTTTGGAAATTTAATTTTGGTAGTGAGTTTTAATGGAATCCTTGTGGATTGTTTTGATAAATTGATTTCAGTTTTGAATTTTTTTATGGAAATGAAAACACCCATTTGGGGTGGTATTAGTTTGAAAGATTATAAAAAACCCTCATGAGGCTATATTTTTTAAAGAAGTGAAAATTCCTGTTTTTTTTAATGGAAACTCAAGTGACCATTGGGGAGGCATTAATTTAAATAAATGGAAAACACTCTTTACATGTGGTTTTAATTTATCAATAGTGAAAACTCCTATATAGTATCTCTATGATACTTATTGGATTATTGCACAGGCTAAGAAAAATCTCATTGGGGAGGTATGTTCATCAAACATATTTACTTATACCCTGAACTAAAAAACACCCATAAGGCATTCTCCATGTTCACTAAGAAAACCCCTTTAAGGTGGTAGTTTGTGATAACAAAGAAATCACCTATAAGGGGTGGTACACTATAACTAATAAAAAAACTATAAGGTGTGATCCATGATTAATATAAATAAATCACTCATATGTGTGTTCTGAGATACTCTTAAGGAATATATCTAAAGTGTGGGTGTGATTACATGGCTGGTAGAGTCAATGTGGCTTGCTCAGAGACACCCAAACACTATCTAAAGTAGGTATAGTCAATTTGGGTCACAGAATTTAGGAATGAAATTGTATATTTTGATCCTAGATGTCACCATGGTTCCTAAGAATTAGTATTTATCTACTTATTTTATTGAAATTTTTTAATGATATTGAAATTTTTATATTTTTTATTTAGAGAACTTATGTATGAACTTTTATTTCAAACCGGTTATTCTAGGGGTGGCTTTGGTAGTGGACTAGTGAGTTATACTCACACCCTTCTCATGATTTCATGGTACTTGGGTACATAAGAAGACACTATTATTGATCACATGAATAGGTAGGGTTAGGACTGATAGTGATGACTGTTAGCTTAGAGTGCCATTATGAGGTATGGATGTTGGTATTGGGATAGACTCAGGACATGTTGGGGAAGAGTCATTAGATCAAATTTATTTTGTTCTCTTTATTATCCCATGTGTATGATCTACCCACAAAAGAGTAATCTATTCTGAAATGTATGTCATACTTCATTTTTTACAACGTTGTGATGTTTTATTTATTTTATTATCACATTTTATATTTTATCAACGGTGTATATTTATGCCAGTTTATATGTTTTAACTATTTTTACTACAATTTATACTCTAATTAGAGGGTATAGTCTCCATATAGTATCCTCACAGACCCTTGATACTAGTTGGTAGCCTTTTTTGTTTGGGTAGGAATGCCTGAGGTGATGCAGTGACCACTGGACAATTTCTGATTTTGAGTCTGGGGAAGTGATAACTTACATTTGATTTAGTAAATACACCCGTAAATTCCTTATAAAATCATCAATGAATTAAAAAATATAGTGCGATAAACTTTGTGATCAAACTAGGGTTTATTATCATACATTTGAGTGAACTAATTCAATATTCTGGGATATGGGATTCATGCCAATCAAGTTTTTTGTATCCTAGTGGACCTTGCATATATACCTAGGGGAGAATTGGTTGTTATAAGTTTTTTTACTGAAATCCAATTTGTAATTTTATCTTAACCCCTTTAGTATTTGAACCCTAGTTGTTGGTTAAGTCATGGATGGATCTTATTATCATTTACTCAATAGTACGACAAGTGTAAGTAATAAAAAAATGTAAATATGATCGTAATAATATATTTTTATAAAGTTTGACACTAATGTGGTAAACCTACTCCTTAACATGTCAACTCCTAATGATTCATGGATTATCCATTACAATCAAATCACCAATTATAATAGGTGGCTATCGATGATCCTAAATCTAAGTTCACACAATACTACACATGTGTTGTCCACTATATTTTGAAAGTTTACTAGAATTCTCCCCTATTTTATTTATACTTAAATCACATGAGTTCCTAAAATAATTCATCTTTTTTAAGTATAACATGATTTTTATAGGGATGTATCGACACTAAAAATATTAATCCACTCCCTCAAATCAGAGTGATTTAATGCCTTCATTTATTCAAACAAAACTCATGAAACTCATCCCCAAAAACTATCCACAGATTCTAGTTCTTAATAGAAACTATCACTAGTAACACTTTTCAAATATCTATCTCAAAAGATTCACATTAAAGAATAATCAAATTCCTAAAACCTTATATTCAACTTCTCAAATACTTTATCTCACCATATAATTTTTCTAACCTACTTTGAGAGCCAAAAAAGTTTTGTAGGAACAACATAATCTCTTCTTATTATTATTCAATACAACTTATAACTTATATTTATTATTTTATTTCTCACTATAGGTTATATATTATTCTTCTTCTTCAGGAGTTTTAGTTCTTTTGGATTCTCATAATGCCACAATAGTTTATTCCTATTTTTTGTTGTATAGAAACTTGGATGTGTCATCACTTATCTCCTCGAGATCCGAACTACTCACCAATATATGTGACTTATTAAATTAATTAATTATTTTTAAAATACAGTAAATATAATTTTGATATGAAAATGTATCATATGGACCAAAATAACCATAATATTTTACCAAGTATGGGTTCCCATGTTTTACCTTGCATTTATTTTACAACTCAAAGAGTATTGCAATAATAACTTTATTAAATGAATGTCATTTATTGAAAATCATTCAAATAAACTTAACAATTTATTATTCTACTAGATCAAATTCATATTTTGAAAATATCCCATAGTTTAAATCCATGCTTAAAAAATCACCACAACTATATAAAAAGAACACAAAAAACATATTTTTCTACATGGAACTCTATCTCGTAGCCTAATAGATTCTCATGGTAATAAAAGAGAAATTTTTTAGTGTTTATAAAAAGAAACAAAAACCTAACACACTTTCACCTATTTTAATTTTTAAAACACATATTTTTCATCTAACATAACTTCAAAAAATTTCAATGTGTCGAAGTAATATGTTGGTTACTTTAAAAACTTATGTTCGCCAAGTCATATAATGAAGAATTATCTTTAGTGATAAAAGTATTATGCTCATATTCAAAAGGAATATATTTAAGAACTTTTAAAAATTAAAACCACAGTAAAATGACATATGATATAGTGAAGTAAAATGATAATATCAAAGTGGTGAAGCCATATGATTATTACTTTTGTGTCGGTGAAGTATTATGAACAATGCATTTATCAATTTATAGAAAACTCCAAAGTCATGTGATGGGAAAGGAAGTCATATGATGAAGTATTAAAATTATAATAGACTTATGTCTATAATATGAAGACTTACGATCACTATGTAGTCCTATTATCCAACAAGAAAAGTCATACATTCAAGACTTGGTCATTTTCTAGAGAACTCCAAAATTTTAGATTTCTTCAAGTGACATTAGAATAGCTTCCACTTGCTTTAGAACTCCTCCAAAACATTTCAAATCAACATGGAATCACTTCATATGGGTATTATAATTATTAAAAAAATTAAAAACTTCTTTTAGTTAAAATTCGAGATATTGAGACATATTGAGTACTTATATAATATTATTTTAGTGAACTTACCTTCCTGGTAGGGTAAATAATTTTAGACACAACCTAATCCCTCTCAAATCATATCAACATTATTTGAAAAATGTTTCCACTTAATAAATCATATTTAAAAGATTTTTATATAAATTCAACAGCTATATCTTCCATGCCTTTGTAACTAATCTTTAAAAGTTTTCTCCAAATTTTAGCGAACTTTTTATATCCATATAGACTACCTCATATAATCATAAGATATTTATGACTCCCCTTCCTAGACATGTATTCAAGGGAAGTGAACTCTAAGCTTATTTACCCCCATATATATGGGGGACACCTTCAACTACTTTGGGTGTATAGTAAATCCCATCACCTAGGACATATCCAATGCATTAATCACATTAAAAATATTCTTGAAAAAAAAACCTAATTTAAAAGAAAAGACAACCAAACACCTTTAGAAATAATAATATCACCCCATATGTTTGTTTTAAATTCTAAATATTCCATTAAAACTTTATGCTTCAATGTAACATTTCTCCCCCTAATTATAAATAAATGAAAGCAGTATGTTACTATCCCTTGTCTTTTCATATTAGGGTTCATGATTCAATATATCCCCCTTTAAAAATCAGATACCACTAGGATACTAAGTGTAATTAAAGAGAATGTTATTCATAAAATTCCTCTCCCTATTATGATTTCCAATCAATAGAATTTTAATATAAACTTCTTATTTAATAACCCATATTCTCATCATGTTATTTCTAAACTTGAGACAAGGGTGGAATTTTTTGATAACAATAGTTATTTAAAATTAAATGATACTAACATATAATTAAGACTACCACCAGGTATACCCTTTATCTTATTTATAATATCACCCTAAATTCCATGATAGATTTAATTTATAAAAAATCACTACTTTCTAATTTAAAGTGATTGTAATAACTTAAAAGCAATATAACATTGTAATATTTTAAGTGGAATCAGATTTATCATAGAAATATTCCATAAAATGATCAAATTCTTGTCTATGTGGGCTAACCCTTTGTATAAAACAAGAGTTATAGTTTTAGAAAAAAAGTTTTCTATAAATAAATCTTATGTGATACAAGTTTATACCTCTCAAAATTTGGTGGCAACATATATATATTTTTAGGAAATCATATGAACCTGTACTCACATGAATACACATATAAAAAATATTCAAATACATGGACTTCCACATTTGGTTAGATAAACACACCCATTTATAGTAATCACATTGAAAAATAATAAAATGATGGTGGGAAAGTGAAAATCATTCATCAATATTCAATTTTATCAAATATTTAATGAATTATAGATTCATGTAAATTTAATAACTTCTAATAGATTGGAATCCTTTGACATATCCCCTTTAAGGTATGATCTCCTTTATTCATCACATACAATTTATAGCTTTGGATCACAAGAACATATAACTTGGGAATAGTGGATATTAAATATATCCTCAATTTGAGAAACAAATATGAGATAGATTTCTCAACCTAGAAGGATCTTTATTTATGGTCCAAAATTTTTTATACCCCTTTATACTTATTTCCATTCACATTATAAATTCCTTCACATTTTATTAGACTAGGATTTTATAATTTTATTACTTTATTTGTAGATAGATAAAACTAACTTACTTTGGAAAATAAATCATTAGATTTATTTTCTTCTTTATCATGATTTCTATCCAACTTAAATTGATCTAACCAAAATTTAAATAACATTTGGGAACATACTCAAATGATTGTGTTAGAACTTGATCTCACTAGTGATTTTCCTCTATATTTTATGAAATCCTCTCATTGAGAAATCCATGTCATAAATTTGACAACATTGCGACTTTCCTTATTAAACCATACACACTCACCCTCACTAATCTTTACTTTAATATTTTTATGAGGCTTGTCACACTATTAACAAGGTGTGTCAATAACCATTCCAATTTTTCTATCTCTTACTTAGATCAACTCTCTTTTATATTGAAATTTTTTCCTATACATTATTTCATTCATGGAATACTTATAATGGCCCATGGTGTGGTATTACTTTAAATAATATAACAATTTATTCTATATTTGTTGTTCATCTTGACTACCTTTATTCACTATCTTAATGGGTGATCTTTATTTCATAGATTTATAAGCCAAGGTATAATTATATTTATTTTACCTTTCTATAAATATATGATCATTAACTCTTATCCCCAGCAATTGTATGATACATGAAAATTTTATATAGTAATTAATCATAAAAATTACCACCAATTATTCAAACCTCACCAAAAGTTTTCAAAATTTCAAATTATTTTTTCAAATACAAATTCTTTACATTTTGTAAGGTATGATTATTTCCAGGTGGTCTCTTAATTTCTAGATAATTGATCCCCCTTTCATCAGACCTTTTTGAACGTTTACAAAGTGACATATTATGAAAAAAATCTATATTTACGTGTGTAAACCTCAATCATAACTAACATATACCAATTAATCATGAATATTTTATTACAGGCGTAGTGTGTCCAAATATTTTTGTTTATTGATTTGTAGATGAAATCTAATATTTTTATGATAAATTTGGGGGAACCTTTTCTTGATAATACTCTCATATTTCCTTAACATGTTGGTGGGTTTACTATTTTTTAATTTCCAAATTTATATAATTTCTGAATTTTATCTTACGCTATTCTAGAAAAAATATTTTGTGCTTAATGATTTAACTTGACAGTGGGATACGAATTTGTGTTATCTGGGGGTGGATGATTATCCAGAAGATATCATGTTATATTAAACACCAATATTAGTATTCTAAGGTTCAATAATGTTATATGTAGTTTTTTGGGTAGAACAGTTCATATCATAAGATTAAGAGGTTCTGGTTTTTTCTTTCTCCAGATTCTCGAATTGGATTTTCAGTTGTAGAAAGTTCAGGATGAGAGTGTTATTATCATCTTCCTCCAAGCTAAACATATCTTCTCAATATTTCTTAAACCTTTTTAACTGATCCAAATTCCTTACATTGGTCTCCTGTAATTTTTTTCCAACCCATTTCACATGGTGTTTTTTATGTTTAATTGAGTAGTCTTGATATCCAATGAGACTTTATATAGTTTCTCTAATGCATAGATCTATTCCCTTATAAACTTCAGAAATAATTGTTTCTCACATTTATATCATTAAAATTCTTCACACATGAAATTATTTCATTTAAAATTATGATAGATTCTTCTTTTGATTTTACTAGCTAAATAAAGGTGTTTTAGGACATCATCTTCTTTGACAATGGTTTTTCCATTTCATCATCCATTTATTCTAGTTGTGACATTTCATCAGTCAGTCCCTTGATATATGAGAACATATATACAAAAAATAATTTATAGAAATTTATCTATATAATCTTTATATAAAAATTAAAATTTATTGGATGACTCATTAAAATATTTTTCTTCACATATTGATCTATATTCACTAGTGAAGTCATTATCAATAGATATATCAAGACACTTAGCACTTTGAATAACTTTATATAGCGATTTTTCCAATTTTTTTTCAAAAACATGCTTATATTTTTTCCACTATATTACAACTATTTCTTAAGGTATTTTCTAATAACTCTAAATATGTTTAGATAGGAAGGAAAGTAGATTCTTTAATTTTATGTTCTTATTCAAACATATAAAATCTACAATTCATATTAATATATATATATATATATATATAAAACAGAAAAAACATTGATTTATTTCTACTAAGAGTCACCCTTTGGTCTATGAAAGATTTTTATAATCTAAAATATTTACTTAGAGGTATCCATCACATTGATACCACTTTTTTGTTCCTAAGTGGGTCATGCAGACACACTTTGGGGGGAGGGTGAATTAGGTGTTGTCAAAATCTATTTACTCAAAATAAATTTGAATTTTTATCTTAATATATATAATATTTGAACATGAATTACTAGTTAAATAATTTATGTATATTTTTATCTTTTACTTAGTATTCCCAAACCATAAGCAATGTAGAAGTATAAACAAAATCAACAAGTGGTTTTTTTATAAGGTTTAGACTTTTTTTGAAACCTACTCCATTCCATATAAACTTCTATAGATTCCTAGATTCTAAAATATAATCAAGTAAATAATTAAAATGGGAGTTTTATGATCATCCTAAAACCAATTTTACACAACACTATACATATCTGGTATACTATATTACACAAGTGAACAAGTATGATCCTTCTGGTCCTTTATACTCTCATCCCATGAGCTTTTCATATAATAATTCCTCCTAATTTGAATAATTATCTATCCAAGTATGTTTCTACACCCATATTACTAATACATCCCATTAAATTAGATTCTTCAACTACTTTTGGGTATTCAAACACAAATCATGCATCTAAACCTCTAAAACTGCCCAGACCTTCTAACTATTCAAAAAAATTCACTAACAAATAAAATAAAACATTCATTCCAAAATATTGGTGTAAATAATAATAAAATTAATAGAACCTAAACTTCATTTTCTTAGATGATTCATCTTCCAATCTACTTATTGTAACCTTATTTGAGACCCATAAAGTTTAACAATCTTGACACACTCTCTTATTATTCTTCACTACAAGTTAGTGTATATCATTATTATTTAATTTATAATTTTTTGTTGAAACATATTCTTCTTCTTCTTCTTCTTATTTATATTTGAGATCTTTATTACTCTAAAATTTTCACAATTCTATAGATGGTAAACCCCATTTCTTTTATCTAAGATAGTCACTTTATCTGTTCTCTCATCAAGATCCACACTGATCACATGCATAAATGGATCATTAAATGTGTTATGTATTATTAAAATTTAATAAATAGTATATTGATAAAAAAGTAAACACTATACTAAAAGAACCATAATAAAATACCCAGTTCGGGATCCCATGGTTTCCTATGTTTTTATTTTCAAACTCAATTAGTATTATAATAATAACCTTATTAAATGCATCTAATTTCTTGAAACTAGGATAAATAAACTAATCATTTTATTCTCTTCCATGATTTGTTTTATCTTACTCAACTATTCCATACTTTAAATAAACAATTCAAAAATTACTACAACTATATAAAAAATACATAGTCAACATATCTGGTAATGTTGAAATCTCTCTTACAACAAGTTAATTTCTCATGATAATAACATAGAACTTAGTTTGAGTATGTAGAAACTGAAACAAAAAATCAGTACACCTTATCATCTTTCTAAATCATATTTTTCATAAATGAATTGTTCTATGATTAATGATAAATCTTTGATTCAATAATATTCTAATTACTCTTGAAAGCCCAAAAACTACATTTCCTTCATCAAGAAACACATGCAGTTTAACACTTCTTTTATTATTACAAAAAACAAACATAGATCCTATATTGAATAAGATTCATGTTGTATTGATCACTTAATAATAACATTTATATAATCAAATTTATATTTCCTTAGAATTAATTGTTTTAGAAACCCCTATTATTATCTTGCTTTAATATTCCCTTTTAATGGGTAAAGATCATCTTCTCTACTTCTTATCAACCGTAGATAACAGAACAATTTGGGTGTTTGTGATGTTTACCATGAATAAAAAACTCTTGCATCATCCTAAATTATTTCCCTATTCATCATATTTCAATATAAAAAACTCATGTTTTTATTATATCAAAACATTAATATTTTTATAAGTGTTGAAGTATTACATTGGAGACTTCAAAGACTTAAATTATCTAAGTCATACATTGAATAATTACACTCTATGGAAGAAAGATTATGCTCAACACCAAAATACTCATACTTAGTTACTTTTCTATATTCTTGATTCAGTACAAAGTTGTATGATCTAGAAAATTCATATGATAATCTCAAATACATATAGTGAAGTCTTATGATAAAGGAATACACTATAGATAAATTATTATTATCAGTACCTATTTCATTTTTCCATAGACTCGAAAATCACACGATGGTCAACAAAGCCATAAGATAATGGATTATTATTGGGTAATACATGAGTTTGTCATTTAAAGTCATATGATCATTGTGTATTCAAACAGTTTAGTAGCCACAGTCCAATGTTCAGGACTAATCCATTTTTTAGTGAAATGTAATTTTTTTTCTAGATTTATTCAAATGTATTTAGAATAAATTCCATGTAAATTATATTTCCTCTAAAACGTCTCAAATAATCACAAAACCTTTTCATATGAGTATTTTAATTATTAAAAATATTTCCAAACTCATTCAAAAACATATTCAAGGTGTTTTATCATATAGAATACTCATTTTAGGTTATTTCAAAAACTTATCTTCCAAATTAGGTGAATCCTTTCTCAAATCAACAGTAATTCATATCAAATAACATCAACATTTATCTAGGAGTGTGTAATCACTAACTTCTCAGCAAATGAAATTATAGGTAACTCTATGATGAAATATATAGTTTTATCTAGTAGTAATCAAAGCTTTGAATTATATTTACACTTAATAAATATTGGTTTATAAGCAATGAGATCCATATTTAGTATCCCGCTCCTTCATGCATTTGTAACTGATGCATATAAGGATTCTCCAACTATTCTAGTAATTTTCATAGATATATATACTGGCTCATACTATCATCATATATCTGAGTTTCCTCATATTTTTTTCCATTATGGTTTTCAAGGGTAGTAAATTCCAAGATCCTTTACCAATGTAGATGTGGGTGACACCTTAACTTCCTTTAGGTTAATAATAAAGTCTATATTTCAATCCATATCATGTAAATTAATCTCACTGATAATCTTCTTTACAACAAACCTAATTGAAAAAAATTCAACCAAAAAAATTCGGCGACATCAAAGTTGGATAAAACCCATTTTTGTTTCCACAAAACACATATATCAAAACTTTTGATACTTATATTTTCAAGACTTAGTATTACTTTCAAAAATAGATCCCTTATGTTCTTCTCACAGAGGTGACCATGTCATCAATGACAGACCTCAAAAACATCCTAGGTTAAAATTACATCACTTTCACTTCCATGTTAATTCCCAATCATGTAAAGTGTTTCATACTTTACTCCTTGATCCAACACCATAAATCTTAGAGTATCTTTAAAACCTCTATTGGTGGAGGTAGTTTCTTAACCATTGTTCTCTATATATCCCATAGAGATTTTTTTTCAGAGACTTATAATTTTCCTCATATTCTTCAGTCACCACAAAAGACTTTTTATTTTGTGGAGAAAAGGCTGAGGAGGTTTACATATCCTTTTATAATCACCCCCAAGAATCATTATCCATCAGATGAACTTTCCCAAAGATTATAGATACATAGTTGACCATACTTTTTTTATTTGTATTTTAGTGGAAGGATGTATCAGAATTAACATCCCATGAAACTACCAGAACATTGATAATGAGTTTTTTTTACCTACATATATTGTGTTAGATGAATATGAAAATCCAGAACCATATATTTTTGTAACTTCCTTTTTGTTCCTATAATTCCGATGAATATTTCAAAATTTTCCAAAAAATCATTCATTTGGTCCCATACCATTTGAATTTATATAACTTTTCTCCCTAAACTTATATTTTGGTAATTGATGATTTAGTCTTGAAGGTGAGTGTCCCCTTACATTAGCATTAAAATTATTTCTATAAGGTTCATAAAACTCTATTCTAGGGAGTTCCTCATTTAGGAAAAAGGTATGGATGTCTTCAAAAACCATATTTGTTTTTCTGTAGGAATTAGTTATCACAATAACCTTTCCATCTCATAATTCTAATAAGGATTATTGTAGTAGGATTTACCATGTATTGTTCATAAAAGTCACTCTTATTGCCTCTATCTAACCCATGATCGTGTTGATGTACTTCATATGGCCTAATACTGAAATTATATAAAAAAAACTCATACTGAACAAGTGTAGAATTAGATACAAATTTTTTAATGGAATTGATTTATTTACATACCTTCCTGAGTTTCCATCGGTTCAACCACATTATTGTTATCCCAGTTGTTGAAGGACACATTCCATACCATTGAAAACCTCACCAAACCTAATTACTTTCTATCTTTCTTTTTTCATTTCCATTTCTCCATATTTTCAGGATTATCCTTATAAAAAAATGTATATATTATTTGGATGAGATAATATTCTATCTATATCCAATATAAACCATAATTAGTTCTTTTGAATAAACCAATTCAAAATTTTATGTCTTCTATCGTAACATATATCGATGATAGTAAAACCAAATGAAGTTAGTATAACACTAAAAAAAGTGTGACTACTACCTGAGTTTTTTTCTAAGTGTGAAATACTAATCCTTAAGACCACTTAAAGGTTAAGGAATATCTATGTAGCCACAAAAAGTTGAAACTTCAAATGACCACAACATCACACATTCTAGTGGTTATGTTATTTTGAATTTAAACCACCATAATTTCCCCTTGATCTTAGTGTAATAGAATATGGGTTGAATTAGGTACTCAAATCCCTTTAATAAGTCACAATTCTCACACGATCGCCAAAAAAATCACACAAAATCATTAAATCAAAGAAAGAAATTCACAACTACAAAAATAGCCTATATCAGCGCAAAAAAGAGGCCTTTATAAGTGCTAAAAAAGCACTAAAAAGCTCAGAACAGATATACGGGGTCTCTTTTATCATCGCTCTGAAAAGCACTGAGAAAGGACACTTTTATCAGTACTAAAAAAAGCGCTGATAAAAGAAACCTTTATCAGTGCTTTTTTTTAGTGCTGATAAAAGTGGCCTTTATTAGCGCTTTTCAGAGCATTGATAAAAGTAAAAAAATTATAAAAAAAATTAAATAATGTGCGGGGAGAGATTTTATCAGCACTTGACCACCCCTTTATCAGTGCTACGAGGTCACCCATCCACTGCCCTCCTCCCCCCCCCCCGCATCCTCACATGCGTGCACCACCGACGCCTCCACCCGAACTCGAACCCGCAACCTCCACCTTTCGAGGCTGCACCTTTACCACTATGCTATTATGTTTTTTTGATATTTAATGATATATCTCTTTATATATATATAGTAATATTTTTTCTAATATTTATATAGATTCATATTAATATAAATATATTTATTCATATATTAGTATATATATATTCATTCTTATATTAATATATATTTATATTTATTTATATATAAATATATATATTTAATTATAATTTTTTATCCGTATATTTATTTGTATATTAATATATACATATAAGATTAGTTTTAAATACAGTTATGAAATATTTATTTTATGTGTGTTTATAATTAAATATATAAATACATACATACATATATACAACACACACACACACATAGACACACACACACAGACACAGACATATACGAATAAATACATATATATGTGTCTTTGAAAATCCATTGAATGTTAAAAAGACCATAACTTATAATCGAGAAGCCTGTTTCAACTCCAAAACTAGTAAAATCGAAGAAAATGAAACAATATTCGATATGATATGTGGTACAGGCCTAACGGAGATCCGGATCAAAAGTTATACCTGTTTGAATGTTAACAAATCGGGGTATGCCAACTAAAAACTCAGTTTTAGAGGCGTTCTGGGCCTATTTTAGCCTTGAAAAAACCATGACCATGGTCCCCTAGGGTCACAACGATGTAGATCTCGTCGCAGGCTTCGATTTGATATATGGTAGAGCTCAAACGAACACCCTGATCAAAATTTTTGGTCTTTTGAAGTTTGAGTTACATTTTCAACATATTTTAGATCTTTTATTAATTGTCTTGATTTTTTGCGTCCTCAAATTGTTATTAAATTATTTTTAATCGATAGTAATTAGAAAATTATTAATTTACAATTTTTTTTAAAATATTTTGAATCCATTTTCACTAAATTTATTATATATTAAATGTAATAGTCTATTTATACGTATCTATAACATATTTAAAGAATATATATTGTATTTATATCAATATAAATTTACTTACATAACAAAATATTATTTTTCATGAAAAAATATTTTTTTTGAAACTTAACATTTATCAGTGCTCAGGAAAAGCGCTGATAAATCCCCCCTTTATCAGCGCTAAAAAACCCGCTGATATAGGGGGCCTTTATCCGCGCTAAAAAAAGAACTGATAAAGGGGGCCTTTATCAGTGCTTTTTCTATCACTGATAAAGCCCCCCCTATATCATCGCTTTTTTTAGCGTTGATAAATTCTCCCTTTATCAACGCTTTTTTTAGCACTGATAAAAGTGAAGTGCATCCCTTGCCCGTTTTTGTAAATTGTAAAAAACAAGATTATGTGGTTCAGACATTCATCCTAAATTACTTTTAGAAAACTATAAAAAAATTATTTAATAAAAATAAAAGGGTGAGAATCAATATAGAAAAATAGATAGTGAATGAACTTAATGTACAAGTTCCACACACAATACAACAAATGGTAATAGTTATAATTTATTTACTTAATTAGCTAATGAAACAAGTTTCACTGCCAAATAATGTTTTTTTTTCATCCCATTATTAGAGATTTTTTACCTATCATTACCTATAGATTTCATTACTTTAACCATTGCATCCGATAAACCTATACTCAAATTCATCATCAACTCATAATAAGTCTAGACCTTTTGGTAATTGTACCCAAATGCTGAAGACATCAACTACCACTACTCTGATTAGTCTGAAATTAACTCCTAGAGTTCCCCCTCTTAGTAAGTTGAATTTAGTATCTTGGTGAGACTTTAAAATTCTAAAAAATTATACCTCTCATAGGAACCCCCATATTTTTGACACAACCAAAATGTTGAAATTCTAATTCAAGACTCCATTTAGGATTTATGTGAAGTTACCAATCACGAAATTTATAATTATTTATTAATAAATATTAAGTATCTCTAATAATTCAAACTAGATCAGAATTCTAGTAAAATGTTTTCCACAAGAAAAGAACACATTTCAAGTTCAATGAAACCATCATAAAATTTTTCTAATATCAACCACTTTGGTATTTTGACCATTTCCCCTTGAAACTAAACTAAAAAAAACAAAAAATTAAATTATGTATCACTTATGAAAAATACAGGTCACTAAATCCCCCACCACATATAAACCTTCTCATACATGAAAAGGAAATAACCAGTGTCGTTAATTAAAACTCATTAAACAAAATCCCAAAAAATAAAAAACAAACATCACGCCTAAAAAATCCAACCTTAGAAGTCCTGGTCCTAAAAAGAACTAACACAAAGCTACCTAGGGAAACATTCTTCTCCTATACATAGGAATTATTCTACTCAATCCTAACCCAAACAAGACTTAAAAAAAGGGAATAAAATAATTCCATGTAGCTTACTCAAATATTTTTTGTCCATGAACTTTCTAACCGTAGTTCATCTGTACACATTGCATGAAGAATGAAAAAAACTACAAAGATCATCCTTATAAATGAAGATCCCACTATATGTGTGAGTGGTATTTATTATCAATGAATGTTATTAGTTTTCAATGAAATAAAAATATTTCATTGATATAAATATTTTTAAGAAGTTATAAATATGATGTTATTGTTTGGTTAAATGTTTAAGTATCCATGATTAGTTACAAAGTGGATATTTTTTGGGTGAATGAATGAATATGAAAGGAATTAGTATAGTATAATTATCTTAAGAAATTTATTTTGAAGACATTGAGTTTACTTATGATGATTAATGAGATAATCCTAATATCTAAAACATGTTTGATGATTATTTTAAGAGAACATTTATTATCAATATTATGAAACTTTTCATAACAAGATTCATTAATATATTTTTGAAGTTGTACAAACAATGATGAAAAGTCTAATTGGACAGAGGAATGTTTGGGATACACTGAGGGAATGATAAAACTTATAATGAGCTAATATGAGTTGATCACCTAAATAGTGGAATGAAATATTTGACTGATTACATTCCTATGTTACATTAGAAATATACTGTTCAGACAAACTAAATATGGTGATGCTTTATTGTTCTTAATGTTTTTAACATCATGAGTATTGAAATAACTAATGATTCAAGATGAGTTGAAAGGTGTATTTTGGTTTGAGGTTTATAAATATTTATTGAATCTACTATATGATGTTATACTCTACATAAGAGTAAACACTAAATTGTATGGGTTATATCAAGGTAGACTAATAAGATGCATAATGGTAAAACATATTTTTTATATGCTCTGTAAAGATACTTGAAAAGATATAAAGTTTGTGTTCAATGATTATAATGTTTTGGAAGTTTTGTTTGTGTGAAGTGCTGCTGGTAAAATATTTTTTAATATTTTCAATTAGATAAATATTATCCAATGTAAAAGGAAATTTACAAATAAATTTTACCAGAAGAAGACTAATCATATGAATTCCATCAGATTATCTCTCACAATTTCATTGGTCTAAGTTCATTTGATGAACCATTTAAATTGATGATATATGTTTAAATATGACTAATTTATATCGAATAGATATGCATTACGTCATGATGTGTTTTTGTTTCAAGATGATTGGATGGAAGTATACGAGTCATTGGAAATACAGTTTTGGTTAAAGCATTAGATGGATGTTTTTTTTATGAAGTTCAGTAGTTTGAGGATGGCGTGTGAAGGGAATATACAATGATTTCTAACAAAATTAATTAGATAGTGTAAGTTTATGGATGAATACTTCTGAAATGTTACGATGAAGTTATATAGGATCATAGGATGTAATTGCATTAATCAGAAGTGTTTCAATAAATATTTACTAGATGAATTAATGTTATCAAGTTATACTAGTTTAAAGGAAATTATGAATATGTTATAAAGATATCAAATGTGATGATGTTAAGATATTCGTTCACTATTAAAAATATAATAGAATAAATATTCATGTTTCTCACTAAGTCAAAATAATTTTTGAAGGAGTATGTTTGAATAACAACAACGTTATATTGTGATTCTAGCCATGATTTTAGTAGGATAGAACAAGATTATTGAAACTGTGATCTAATGAAGTTTTCTATAAAGATATGTTAACTCTAATATTTTATGAATTTTTGAATGCAGTTTGAGCGTGTCACTAAAAATATTGAGTGATAAATTTGAATTCCATATATTCAAATCACTATGAAATTATGGAGAACCACTTCTTATATAAAGGGGTTTTGAAATATTATGAAGGTGTGATTGTTTCTGATGAAAATCATGGTGTGTATATTATGCTATATAGTTTATTATAGGGGTTTGAATGGTTCTAAAATCATTCATGTTGGGTTCATCATTTTTGAATGGCTTCTAATGGGTTTTATTCATAGAGTAGAAAACATCTAATGGTTCCCTTATTTGAGATGTTTCATGAAAATTATTTCCAAAGGAAAGTGGAACTACTTAAAAAGTGTCCTTTAAATCACTATAATATGCCTTTATCTGCACTAAAAAAAGTTATAAATAATGGATCATGGATAAAATCCTAAGGATTTTATCATCACTATAAAAGTGGTGATTAATGGGTTCTTTATCAATGCTTATAGAAGTGATGATAAAGTGTTCCTTAATCAATAATTTTAGTAGCACTGATAAAGCTGCATACTGCAGTGTATTGTAACAATAGACTACAACACCAAAAATAGGGTATCCTGTAGTGTGTTATAACATCACACTAAACAACTAGAAACATCATCATAAATTAGCAAAATTAGATAAAATATATAATATAAATTAAATATAAATTATAACCCAAATACAAGAAAAAACACTACTATAGAGTAAAATAACTCACCTGTATATAAGAACAAACCATACCTAATCAAGAAAAATAACACACCTATATAAGAAAAAGAAATTATTATGTTAGAAATCATATAAAGAAATAAATTAAACAAAAATTGTTAATTTTGACCTAAATTTTGAGTCATACGAGGAACACTATGTATCTGATTTTATTGTGATTGATTATTTCACGTCACAATGATTATTTTTTATCTTCAAGAATTATCTCTGTGAAAATCAATTAAATAATTATAACATAAAAATGATAAGAAATTAATTAATTAATAGGAGATAAAATGATGAGAAAAAAATCTAAGCTCGTTTGTTCAGTTTTAGATATTTGATGTGCGTTTTAAACAATAAGGACACTTATATATTGAAAACACACACTTCAAGTTTGATAAGAACACAGAACAAGTAATAAACATAAGTTTATTAAGAATAAAATGGAGGATAAATAGGGAGGAATTTCAAAAACATATAGTAGAAGAAAACTACAGGTGATCTAGTCCCCAGCCTATCCCAATCCTCAGGCCATATTTCATAGAGTTCCCCCTCCTAGACACCCAATCAAATACTATTTAACTAGAGATATAGGGTATCTTCTAATATCCATCTAACAAATTCCAAACAACCTACTAATAAACCATTAGGACCACATGCTAGGTTCTCTAGAAAACATCCTATGGGGACCACCAAGACCCTCTTCTAGCAGCTTGTGGGGACCACCCTGCCCCTCCTAGAGTATACCGTCTATGGTATCTTTATAGTTTCTATAGAATTACCATAACTATCTCCCTCTTGAAATTCCACCTTATCCTCAAGGTGGTGAAACATGTCCCATATTGGATGGCTCATCCTTCCCCTCCAATGAGTCAGGTCTGAATGCAATTGTAGGAGTGTGGGTGATCTTTGGTGCAAGTGTAGTGTGGTTTCTAAGATCTATTGAGTTATTGTAATATGACTCCCTTTGGTGGGTGTCACCTTTGTCTCGCTGCTATGGAAATTTCACTATGCTGTTTCCTGGAAACTCACTTATCATTTATTCATAATGTGATCCGTCCTTATGCATGCACTCAATCTCTATATTCTAAAGTGATTTAGAGTAGCCCTCCCGAATCCTTACCAAACCATTTTGAAACTTGAACATATGTTTAGAATCATTAAAAACTACATAATCTTTCAAATAAATATAATTTTCCATATCCTTAATTGGTGGAATCAGCAATCCTTGCATCTCATGGAGGGATTCTACCAATTGTATCTAAATTCTGGTGTGTACATTTATAGGTTTTCCAATTTGGAAAACATGCACATTTCTTTGAATGAACTATTTTATGTTATTATAATATGGTAAGAGATATGTCAGAAACCCTACTAATGACTGCATTCTCATGTATCTATTTTGAGGCATCAACTATTCCATCGATTCTCCAACATCATTAAATTTTTTTCACATGTTATCATAATATTCAATCTGTGTTCTATTTGAAGATGTTATTCCATGGGAATTTAAATTTATTGGATGGATGTGGGCCATTAAATCATCCAATTTTCTTACCCCTGAGACACAAATTCTATATGATAAATTATATCCAAGCATCCTCTCAGTAGGTAGAGATGATGCATGACTAGGATCTGACACCAAAGTGTCAAAATAACTATTCTGTGATGTCTTGTGCATCATTATTATATTTCAGATAACCATTTTCTTATGTAAATATGTTATATGTAATTCAACTCTTGTATAAACCTCTCTAACACAACTTTAGTCTTGAAAAACATCTTTTTTAGAAAATAGAGGTTAAGTTGTTCATGATATATTCCTTACGCAGGACTAGAGGTCCATTAGTTATTTCTTGAGAAACAATGACAATCTAACCAATCTTATTACATGCTTGTAGAAAACTTGGGTTTTGGGAAGACATGTAAACTATTGGTAAATATACCTAAATTAGATACTCGTTTCTGGTTAATTCTTCCTGTAACAAAGTGTCTTGCTCCACCAACTGAGATGAATCCCTAAACATTGAACTATTTTGGGGAGGATATTCTACCATGAGTGGAAATACTCAAAAACTACTTCATGTGTTGAACAAATATCTAGAAGGTATCCCAAGAAACCTTGGTATTTTAGTTTCTATGGTTCCCTAATAGTAGAATTTTTCCTAAGTCATAGTATTCTCGAGTTTTATCATGGAATGAATCCCATATATAATAGGTTTTGAAGTTCCCAAAATGGTAATAGATGATTTTTATAATGAAGGGTGTGAAACCTTATGTAGATTCAGTTGGTATAGGATTAGAAATTCATGATCCAAAAACTTCTTGTTATACTTGTGGAATACTTCCTGCTATTGGGGAGCTACCAATTCTGTATGCACTTGGAGAATTTTCAGTCCACTATCTTGCTCCAAAAATTTTGTACCCCTAATTTATGTTGGAATCATGGGAAAACAAACATATTATCTAGTGATCTACTTCCTTGGTTGACTTGTATTTGACCACATGGGATATTGGTCAAATACTCCATCCCTTAAATGAGTTTCTTATGTTGTTTCTTATGTCATTTGCATAGGAAAAACTGTCATACTGAGAGCTATGTATACAGTTTTTGTTGTACTTGATTCTACTTATATTTGAGTCCAGGTGTCACTATGTTTTATTCCTCCTATAAAACATCTCCTGTATTTGTCATCTCTTAATAGGGTTTGGGCATCCAGGTTAACAAATCACTCCATTAATTCCTCTTAAAATTGTGGCCACAAAACATGCATATAGACCTTCAAAAGTAGTTTAAACCCTTATTTAGAAATGTAAGATATAATCACATGGGTGAGGATAACCTTTTATTTCTATGAAATTTGATGTATAAGAAATTGTGCTTCTACTTGGTGATTCGTCCTTGTGAATCTGAACCATCAACCAAAGACATCTTCGCTTGGTTTGTAGCTGCTGGCTCCCAAATGAATTTTCTCAAGAATTTGGAAGGAACGATATGGGATGCCAAAAGGTCTTATGTAGTGAATGAGTGCTCTTTAGTGAGTAATGAAAATTTCTCTAGATAGAGAGAGATGAAAGTGATTATGTGGTGGATGTCTTTCAATTTAGATGCCATATATTTTTGTAACACAACCTTCTCTGTTTGGGTCACAGCTAACATTGATTCCCTGGTGGTGAGAGTGGTTTCCAAGATCCCCATACATTGGTCAAGGACATATGGATGAGATTTTTGTTGGGTTTCCATGGTAGGAGGTTTGAGGTGAAGTGGAATGCCAAACTAGTCTAATTAGCACACATCACAAGTAAGGAACCTCAATATATTAAGAAGAAAATTGAGAAGAAATAGTGAGTAATTTAATGAAATTATAGAATAATGAAACTATAGGTGAGTCAGTCCCCCACCTGTCCAAAGCTCGAGGTCATATTTCACATAGCCTCCCTCCTAACCTCTCACTCTTGTACCATTTAACTATTGATCTAGAGAATCTTCTAACATTTGTCTAACAAACACTTAACAACCTTTTAATAAAACACTAGGATCATAGGATAGGTTCTCTAGCCAACTGCCTATGGGGACCGCCAATCCCCTGTGCCAACTTCTTGTAAGGATTTCCCCACCCCTTCTAGAGTAGACCTTCCATAGCGTCTAGCTAGTTTCCATCAAATTCCCATAAAATTCATACTGGTCTCACCATGGGTAGTATTGAGGTGTGACTGATTTCTATATGTCCAAAATGAATTATGAATATTTTTCCTAAATTATAAAAATAATTAGAGTGAGTTTTCTTATTTTTGGGTATGTCACTTGTGTTTTTTTCTAAAATGTCATTTTAAACTGGAAACACATACTTTGAGTAATACTGATCACATCATGCACAGGTTTTATGTGAGACATATTCCTACACATCAAAAATTAATAAAGAATAATTTTCTTAAATTACCAAGACAATATGATAATGTTTTATTAGACTTTAGTGAGTGACCCTTTTTGAACTAAAATACCAATTTTTAATTGATAACAAACACTTTGAGTCATACTGGGCATATCATGTATCAGATTGAGGTCTGACAGATTCCTACATAAAAAAAATGACTTATGGATAATTTTCCTAAAGTATCAAAAAATATAAATGTGTTTTTCTAGTTTTGAGTATTTCAATTATATTTTTAGTAAAATTAATTCCAATTTTAAATAAAAAGATGCAATTGGAGTCATACTGGTTACACCATGCATCAGATTGAGGTGAGGCTGAATCTTACATGTCCCAAATGACTTCTGTATCATTTTACTAATGTATCAAAATAATACTAATGTTTTTCCTCAGTTTTGAGTACGCAAGTTGTGTTTTTCACTAAAAATGTCATTTTAAACTAGAAACACACACTTTGAGTCATATCGATCACATCATTTATGATTTTTACGCAAGACTAATTCTTACACATAAAAAATAAATTATTAATGGTTTTCATAAATTATCAATACAATATGAGTGTGTTTTTTTGTTTTTAATGAGTGACACTTTTCAAACTAAAATTTCAATTTAAAATTGATAACAGACACTTTGAGTCATACCAGGCACATCATGTATTATATTGAGGTAAGTCTAATTCTTACACATCAAAAATGACTTATAGATAATTTTCCCAATGTATCAAGAAAATAAAAATTCATTTTCTCATTTTTGAGCATATCAGTTTTCTTTTTAGAAAAATCAATATCTATGTTATATAAAAAGATGCACTTAGAGTCATAATGATCACACCATGTGTCAGATTGTGATTTGGACAATTCCAGCTTTTCCCAATTGACTTATGGATCATTTCCCTAAGGTATAAAATAAATCCTAATGCATTTGCTTAGTTTTGAGTATGGAACTTGTGTTTTTTACTAGCCTACCATTTTAAACTGAAAACACACATGTTGAGTCATACTAGTCACATAATTTGTGGGTTTCATGTGAAACTAATTCCAATAAATAAAAAATGAATAATGAATCATTTTCCTAAATTATCAAGATAATTTGAGTGTGTTTGTTCAGTTTTTATTTATTTTTGGAAAAGGGAATTCCCCAGTGTGTCCTTTTCGAACCCTCCAATAGAGAAACCCCCCTTCCCCACGAAGTGGTAGTACCCAAAGGAAAATCCCCAGCCGGGGAAGGAGCCTTTGCCAGCCGAGATGGAAGAGCATCCCAGAGGGCAACGTCCTGGCAGCGATGGTTATTCATAGCGATCTGTCAGTAATTTGGGCCGCACCTCGTTTTGCCTGCCCAGATGAGTCCGATCGACCCGACAAGGTGGGTGGATCCTGGGGGAGAGGTTCGCCCTGAAAGCAGACTCCCAGGATTCGAACCCTAAACCTCCCAAAGAACAACCTGTTTTGGCAACTCACCTTCATGTTTGTTCAGCTTTTAGTTAGTGACACTTTTTGAACTAAAATTTCAATTTTAAATTTAGAAGGGACACTTTGAGTAATATTAAGAAAATAATGTACCAGATTTATATTTTGATGATTTATACACATCAAAATTTACTTATTTATCATTTTCCTAAATTATAAAACAATCTAATTTTTTTTCCTCTATTTTGAGTATGTCAGTTTCCTTTTTTGAGTAAAATTAATGTCAATTTTTAATAGAAAGATGAACTTGTAGTCATATCGGTAACACCATAAATAGGATTGAGGTGTGTATGATTCATACTTTTCAAAAATTACTTATGGAACATTTTTATTTGAGTATCAAAATAATATTAATGTGTTTTCTTGATTTTGAGTATGCCACTTTTGTTTTTTACTAAAATGTCATTTTAAACTAGAAAACACACACTTTAAGTCATTCTAGTCACATCATGTGTGGGTTTGATGTGATATTTATTCATACACATGAAAATGAATTATGAATCATTTTCATAAATTATCAAGACAATCTGAGCGCATTTTTTTAAGTTAGTGACACTTTTTGAACTAAAATTTTAATTTTAAATTAAAAATAGGCACTTTGAGTCATAATGGGAACATCATGTATCAGATTGAGGTGTGGATGATTCCTAAAAATAAACAATTACTTATGGATTGTTCTTATAAAGTATCAATACATTATCAATCCATTTTCTCTTTTTTGAGTTTATCATTTGTCTTTTTTAATAAATTTTTTGTTAATTTTAAATAAAAAATTCACTTTGAGACATACCAGTGACATTGTGCATCATATTGAGGTGTGGACGATTCATAAACATCCCATATTACTTATGGATATCTTTCCTAAATTATAAAAAAATATGAATTCATTTTCTTGGTTTTGAGTATGCCAATTGTGTTTTTTTACTAAAAATTCATTTTAAACTAGATACACGCACTTTGAATCACTCTGATCACATCGTTTACGGGTTTGATGTGATACTAATTCATATACATCCAAAATAAATTATGAACTATTTTACTAAATTATAAAGACAATCCCAATGTGTTTTTCTAGTTTTTAGTGAGTGAAACGTTTTTAACAAAAATATCAATTTTAAATTGATAAGAGACACTTTAAGTTATACAGGGCCCATTGTATATCAGATTGAGGTGGGGATGATTCCTACACATCAAAAATGACTTATGGATCATTTTACTAAATAATAAAAAACAATACAAATGTTTTGTTATCATTTTTGAGCATGTTAGTTGTATTTTTAATAAAATTAATGACAATTCTAAATAAAATTATTCACTTTTAGTTATACTGGTCACACCATGAATCAGATTGAGATGTGGATGATTGAGTATGTGACACATGTTTTTCTTTAAATTGTCTACACCATGCCAATAAATAAATAAATAAATGTTCCAATTTTATAGAAGAATAAACCCCATGCTTCCAAAAATGCCTCTTCCAAAAGCACCATGTTCTATCTTTTCTGTCTTGTTTCAGAAGATTGAAGAAAGAAATATGACTTAAAAAAGATCAGTACAAAACAAAATATTAGATAAAAATTATATGGAAAGTAACTGAAAAATAGTAGATAAAATGGTGAAACAATTAACTAAATAATTAGTTGTAATTAACCTTTTCATGGTGGTTGTATACATTGTTGACCTATTTCATTTTTTTTATCTCAGTTTCAGCCTCAAAGTACAGTATTTCATGAGCATGAGTAGCTTTGAACAAACCACCCCAATTCAAGAACAATAATACTCCTATATAATAAAAAAATTCTTATTTTAGTAATACTATAAATAAATAAATAAAACATAAATGTGAAAAAAATACCTTAATAAAATGTCAACTTTGAACTGAAACCACCCAATTTGAGTCATACCGGGTACACCATGTATTACTTTGAGGTATGGCTAATTCCAACATGTCATTTTATCCTACAATGCATTCAACACCCTGGGTCATCTAACAATATTTCAGTTTGATAACCCATAATGTTGAATACCTTGGAGAATAAAATTAAAATTTTATCATCATGAGTGAATCATCCTTGTGGAGTGTATGATCATAGTACATGAGTGAATAATCCTTATTAATAAAGTCATTTACTCATAGAAAACATTAACCATTATTGTAAACCTATCAACATCTATTGACTGAACTAAAATAATTATTTACATATGAGTATTTATGGAACATAATAAAATCTATATCACCATCTCACCATCATAGAGAGTACAAAATCCATGATAAACTTTTTACATTTTTAATGAAAAAAACATCAGTGTAATCCATTATATATTTTTAGAAGACACTAAAATCCATTATAAATTATTTAATCCCATTTGAAAGTATTAAACATTAATATATCCCTTAATATCATACAAACAAAACTAAAATATAGTATATCCATTAATTCTTCTTGAATAGTGCTTCAAATTAGTATATCCTTTTCAATATTCTGGGTGAAATATAACATAAAATCATAATTATTTTTTCATCAAAATGGGAATATCCCTGTTCTCATATATTTTCTTATTAATAATGATGATGTTTTTTTATTAATGAGATTATGAATATAGACAATTTTACATAATGAATGTTCCCATTAATAATAAATATTACTTGTATAGATTTTATAAGAATTTTTTATATTAAATCATGCATCTAATTAAAGATTTAATATTCTAAACAATTTCAACTCCAACCAAAGTGAAACCACTGTTTTTTTATGAAAATTCATGATTCAGTTGATGAAAATTTGAATTTATTTATTTTCATTAGAGGTTTTTGATCAAGATACTAGATTCTTTTTCAAAGTAGACTTTATTTGGATTTTATGTTCTTAACGGTTTCATTTGAAGTGAGTTTTTCATTTTCAGGAATTTCTTCATAAGGTCGTTTCTTTTCATTTGATGTCATATTTCCTCTGACACTATCCCTCCTCGATGACCATGATCTCCCAATTATGGTTTTCCTCTAATAGTTCTCTCATATACCTACTGGATTTGATGGTTGATTACACACATATTTATTCACACATTTGAGTTGGATTATATGATTTAATTGGTGTTTTATGAATCCCAAGTGACTAATGGATCCAATACTAAGACCCTTTGTGTATAGTGTCAAGAATTCATGGGGAAGAAACTGCATTTTTTTGTTTTTCTTCATCTTTTTATTGTTTAGGGGTTTCTTTCAAACTTTAGAAATATTCAATAGTACTTAGAATGTTCTAATAGTAATTGTAGCCTATGATAAATAGCTTTTCCATTTGATTTTTTTGTTTCTAAAAAAACAATTCACTTAAATTCTTGTATAAAATCACTTAAACAAGTGGTGAAAAACATTTTTTTAATAAGACCCCTGAAAAACTCGCAAAATGGATCTTATATTAGGTGAAAAGTTTTATGCGCACTTATCAATAATTTTTTGCAATCACAACCTTGGTTTGATCCCCATTCTACTTCATTACCAAACAATTTTATTGTTTTAAAGATAGAGCTTCATCTCCTCATCTGCCTTAGTTTCCACCTCAGTCTCCACCTCTACCTCATCTGCTACCTCGATCTCCAACTCCAAATCCACATCCGACTCTGTCTCCACCTTCCCCTATTCCTCCACCATTTCTCAAAAAGTTTATTGTTTATAGGTCAGTGCCTCAAAAAAAATAATTTCCTCTATTATACTTCCCCTTGATAAGTAGATAAATAATAATATATAATCATTCTAACACTAATTCCATACACCCTAAATATATTTCTAAGTAAATAAATTATACTAGATCACAATCATAGTAGGTATTCACCTAAATTTGTAATAGACAAGTATTCAGACAACATATACATTACTCACTGATCTATAAAAAAATTTATTTCTTAATTTTAGTACAAAGGTGGTTGGAAATATTGATAGTAATGAGAAAATATATAAAAAATTACTAAGAAATATATTTAATGAAATTGTAATTAACTTTAGAAATTACCTATTGGGGAATGTTGGTCTATTCGTGCTTTATGATATCTATTATAAATTCTCAAACATAATATCCACAATCAATATCCTTATCTTGCTTTGGAAACTGCAGAAAATATGACAAAAATAAGTAAATTATTTTGAAATATGTTTTGATAGTTAAATATTTGTATATATACATTAATCAATTTCAATTTGTAGAAAATCACAGGCTTTGTCTATTCAGACACCGACTTCATGATATGAATATTCCTATATTTGGAAACCACCCTATCATTAAAAATTTATTTTTAAAACATATACTAAAACATATAATTTTTAGTTTGTCTACAAAATATTGATTTTAGTGTATTAAAAGTTCACAACAAACATCATGTGTGGCCAGTTTTTCAGATATCCATGCATTGGATCCAAAAAATAAATATTCTAGGTATCCAAATTGACTACAAACAACATCTAATGTTGCCTAAAAAAATAAAATAAGTAATTTATAAATTAAAAATATATTTCATTTTATTTTATTTTAGAGTTCCACCTATATTTTTTAGGCATAAAAAATAGTCCTTCATCTGATATTTTTTAATCAACACTTTGAGTAACTCATATATTTTATTCTCAATTTCTTCCTTTTCCAAAGTAAGTTTTTTCCTGGAAATGATACAAGTATTAATGAATGAAAATTGTTTTCACATGGTTTTACCTTTATATAGTAGTAATATAAAAACTTGTAGGAAATTTGAATATCTATTAACTTTAATAAACATATTATCTCACTATTTATAGAGAAATATTATTAAATTGTACCTTATTTATGTATTCACAACTACAACTCCCAACCATTCATGCTTGAGAATCTCATTTAATGTCTCAAGACCTATTACATATGTCATCAAAGTTTCATATGTTTAATTTTCATATGGATTTTAAAAAATTATATCTTTAAATGTGGTATCTGCATGAAGTTGTAGTGATAATAAATGTTGCTTTGGAACTAGTGGGGGAAGTTTATATTATAAGTTTGTTTTAATTTCTTGGTTGATTAACTAGAAAGTCTTTATTTTACCATTAATTTCTCTATTGATTTATCCATCAATAAAATCACACATAACTTTAGACATTTTTTCATCAACTATTATTGGATTTACATATGAAAGAATTTGTTAAAGCCATACCTCAAGTATCTTTATAGTATTAAGTTTTGATGCTAAGAAAGTTCTAATTGAATCATTGACCATTCCAATATCCATATCATCAAGTGGAATAGGAAAATCAGCCATAATCTCGTGATCTACCTTAATAACCACTATCATTTTATATTTTTGGGGTTATTTTAGGAATAACTTGTCTCTCAGGATATTATAATTCGTACCCCTTTCTACAAGGAGTTGTGTGGGTGTTGACATATAGAAATAACATACAACTGTACCCTATATAATTTTAGTAATATAAAGTTATAATATGTTTTTTTATTCATATTTATGATAAATAGTATTGAAAAATTGATTACCTCAGGTAAGTTTTGTGGTTGAGGGAAATAAAAATAATAAAAGCTAGTGGGATCATTTGGTTCATGTGTGAATCTTTGATTTGTCACTGGTTCTCTTTGATCCATTATAAAAAATTTGTCTTCCAACCTAGTATGGGAAAAAATATATTGAAATTAGTATATTTGTGTTATAAATCATTTCACCATATTATATGTATGTTCATATTGTTTTATCTTATTGAAATATGTTTGAGAAGACACTCAAAAACCTAGTCCTCTAACCTGACTATACTATTCCAGCCACATCAAAGCTTCTGAAAGTAGTTTGTATTCTAGTATGATATTTTATAATACTTATTCATAAACCATATAAAAAAATATGAAAATAAATAGGAATTTTTATGTAATATTGTTATAAAGAATAATGATTCACTATTATGTCATTATTATACATGATTCCCATACTGCTTTTATGTTTCCATCAACTTGTTTACCCTTCTTATT
This sequence comes from Viscum album, assembly GCA_963277665.1. Taxonomy (NCBI): domain Eukaryota; kingdom Viridiplantae; phylum Streptophyta; class Magnoliopsida; order Santalales; family Viscaceae; genus Viscum; species Viscum album. Next base: position 329,371,237 of record OY728119.1, on the reverse strand, counting down.
TATGAGAGCCTCCTTCCATAGAAAATGATGTGGGATGAAAGTGGATTTAGATTTTTATTCATCAATATGCATATAAAGAAATGAATATATGTTTTTTCAAATCACATAAAAATTTTATTGTCAATTTAAAATATATACCCTGAAGTGTACCTCATCCTTGCTTTGCGATAGGGGTATATTGGTTTTGTGGCATGTTCTTTATTTTGAGAAATATTTTTCTATTTTATAAATTAAATTTTTTGAATAAAATTTTATTAAATAAATAATTTGAAATAATATAGTATCAAATTTAATACACCTAAAATCATTTCTCATTATGAACATTGATGAAAGAAGTCCTTGTTTTCTTCTTTATAATGTGTACATAACTATATTTTTTGCGGGGCTTTAATTTTCCCTCATTATCCCTAAGATGTTACTTCATAAGAAGATACTAGATTCCTTGATGGGATTTTACTGTTTCCCTTTAGAGACTTTTATTACAAAAAGCTTCTGAAATAAATGAACTCGGTAAAGAATAATGAAAATTATATTAAAGTTTCATAATATAATTTATCTATATATTAAAGAATGTATATCATAACATTAATATTATATCTTTCCAAACAGTTTCTTTTCTTGCAGGTTGGATGTTTCACCATGAATAAATATAAATCAGAACATTAATCCTCATTGAAACCATAACATAACTAATATAAATTTACTTTTTGGGGTGAATAGTATGACCTCGTCGATTCCATCCAACCTTAAAATTTATACCCTAAGTTATTGACTGGGTCATTTTATTCACAAAATTTATGTTGTATCATTATTATTGTTTTTCATGAACATGATGTTGATCCCCTAATAATTCTATAGTTTTATCTATAAAAATAAATTCTTTCTCAGAATTTCTAACATCATTATGTTTATAAGACATTTTCTTCATGATTATTCAAACATTTAATTTGTCTTGAATAAGAACAATATAAACACAGATAAATGAATTGAGAAGGGTCATGTGCGTTCTCTATTTCAAACACGGTGAAATATTTAATTATATATTCAAACTCTTTTTTAAATGATTAACATGAATACATTTTGAAGGAAATGTGTAATTAAATTTAAGAAAATAATTACCCCACTATGGTAGGTGTTATCCTATGAATTAATCTAAAGGTGAAAGTTTAATAAAAATTTCATCATCGTCAGCTTCATCTCATGAATAGTTAGTATTGTATTTTATTTGTTGATAATCATACCCCATCTCTTGTGGACATCCACATAGATTTCTTGAACTACTCTAACCAACATTCATCCCATATCGGGTACTAGTGATCATTTTGGATGACTACTACTCAGAGTATTTCAAACAATATAGAAGAGATATAGGATAAGTCTCAAGCATCAAAATGCAGTAATAACTGTTTGGGAGATGAAGTTGGTGAGAATGACAGTTGTATCCTTTAAACATTTAAATCACCACGTCTTAATTTAAAATTTCAAATATCATATCAAAATTATAAAAGGTCCCTAACACTACCATGAAGACATCAACTCATCCTCGCTAAGCTAAAACAACTCTAATCTATGTTACTAGTCCTTTTCCCTCACCAGTAACTCAAATATAAGAGATCTATATCCACTATGGTTCATGTTTAGGGTGTGAGTAAAAAAATTAAAAATAAAATACTAATAAGAGGTTAACATTTGAATCATAGGAGAAGAAAAAATTATTTATCTATCTATGGAAATAAACATATTATAGGTACCATGAGATTCAAACTCATACCCCTTGCATCCAAGACTATCCCTCTGGGATAACCATAACATGTATTTATTTTATCCAAATCATGAAAAGGGTATACCATATCTATTTTTCATAAGAAGTGAATTTGAAATATGGGTTCCAAAATACATTAGTTAAACCTGACCTTTGAAAACCCATAAATAAGAATAGACAACAACAAAAATGACATATCACCCTCACCCTAGCACTCTACGAATCACAAACTTATCCATAGTAACTCACATTCTAACATACCATATCTAGCCCTCATATAATACCCATCATAATCTAAAATATGAAAAAAATTATTTTAATGACATCCATATAAGTATTTATTATAAAAATTACCTCAATCATAAATATAATATAATAGTGCTAAGCAGCACTAAATTTTATAATATTTCACACAAGCTTAACATAAGACCTTTAATAATTCTTTCATACAGTATATCAGCATCTCATTTTTCAATAATATATTTTGCATGTGAAATTATATTTAGATTTATATTCAAATTGTGTATGAACAAAAATAATAATCAAATGAGTGAAAATACTTAGGAACCACAAAAATAATCTATCATTTTATTACATAGAATCAAAATCCATTTTTTCATTCAAATACATCACCTATTTTTCACTAATCATCCAATATTAATTAAGTGAAAATTCTAACCTATAATTATATGAAATTTTATGAAGATGATTTTCTCACTAGATACAAATATGTTATAATTCATCTTATCGTTTTAATTTTTTTTCCATTTTAATGTGCATGACATATTGTGGAAAATATATTCACACAATGACATCCCACATTATACAAAAGGTAATAAGAAATAATAATAGAAACATCAATAAAATCACCATAAGTTGCAATAATGGATGGGGATGCAGTTCGTAGTGGTCACATATGATGTTGGTATTAGTATACAAAGTATGGGTGGCGTTGTTTAGGTTTAGGTTAGTGAGTGAGTGAAAGCAATATGACATATAGGGCTCATCATGGTTAAGAACAAAACAAAAATGAAAACCACAGAACCCAAACAAGAAGTTAATGAGAGAGGGAAAAGGAGAAAATAACATACCTTGGATTCTGGCCTTGATTTGTCTGAGAGAGCATATATGAGTATCACCGACAATAGGGGAGTTCTTTGAGAGCTTGAGAATCACAATTGAATGAGTTGTGTTCAGGGTTCTTTTAAGTAGATCGAGGACACTTTTATCAGCGTTATATAAAAAGTGCTGACAAAGATCGATTTTATCAGTGCTAAATTAATAAGCACGGATAAAACTCATCTTTATCAGTGCTTTTCTAGCCCTAATAAAGGTCGAGCTTTATGGGTGCCAAAAAGTGATGATAAAATACATATTTATCAGTGCTAAAGTTTTAACGCTGATAAAAGGAAACATTTTTTGTGCCAAAACTTTAGCGCTGATAAAGGATTTTAAATTATAATTATAAATTAATTTTTTTTAAAAATATTTATATAATTATATATATTTTTATAGTAATTTTATAATAATTTAAATATATAATTATTTTTATTAATTACATTAATACTTTTTTAAAAAATATTTTTTATTTATAATTATAAATATATATTTTTATAAATATGGTAAATATACATTTATAAATATATTTATAATTATTTATTTATAATTATAAATATATTTATATAAATATATATATATATATATATATTATAAATATATTTATAAAATAACATATATATATTTTACTAATATATATATAAATATAAATATAGTAGATATGTTCATTATTTAATTATATTTATTATAATTTTATAATTATAAATATATGTATATCATTATATATATTTATATATTTAGTAAATATATATAAATATAAGTATATTCATTATTTAAATATATTTATCTTAATTTTAAAATTGCTAAATTATATAATTATTTATTTATAAATATATGAAGGCCACTAAAATAATATATATATATATATATATATTCCCTAGGGTACAACTTAGTGGTATCTTCCCCTATGAGTCTCAACGAGATTTCAAGTTCAAGTCACGTTGAGTACATCCCTACATTGTATGTTGTCTGCTTTTTTTGTAATGTAGACATTTTTTTCAAATAAACTAAGGCTTCGACCACAACTTATATATATATATAGTAAATTAATTATTTAAAAGACAATTATAATAATTTTATAATAATTTAAATATATATAGTTATTTATTTATAATTATATTAATACTTTTTTAAAAATAATATTAATTTATTTATAATAATTATAAATTTATAAATTTATAAATACCATAAATATAATTTATAAATATATTTATTTATATTTATTTATTTACAAATATATTTTCAACATTATTATTGAATATATTATCTAAAATACTTGCATTTTAGAAATGAGTGAAATTATATAATTAAAAATGAGTTTACTTTAAAAATATTGAAAAAATGGATAAATTTTATTAATTAAATATAAATTATTAAAAAAATATGGATATATATATTGAAGTAAATATGAATATATATTTAAAATAAAAAAAACATAGTAAAGAAATAAATATACATATATATATATATATATATTTAATAGAAAATGATTAAATTCAAAAATAAAATAAAAAATAAAAAATAAAAAATATTAAACATGAATAAATAATACATAACTCTAATAATATTTAAAATAAATAAATAAAATTGACATATTAAAAAAAGAGTATATTAAATGTGTCTTGTTATAATGAAATTCTAAAATATACTAAAATTAAAATAAATTAGATAAATAATAGGTTTATGTGTTTCTATATAAGATTTAATTAATTACATAAATATCTTTGTTTGTGCATTATATATAAAAATATATTAGTTATGAATATGTATGTGAAATTAATGTAACACATGACCTTTGATATAAGTTAAATTGAAAAATCAAACAACATTAAAAATTAATAAGAGATTAATATGATTTTAATTATTAAAATTTATTCATTTTTGATAATATATATTTAATATATTTCATTTATTACTATTTATAACTAGTATATATATAATAGTTATTTATTTTTATTAATAATTGTTTCATTAGTAAACTTTTAAGTTATTTTTTAATTTATTCACTTTTAATTTCGTTGTTTAACTATTACATTTTATTCATTTTTATTTTTTTTGTTTAATTATTTAAATTTATTCATTTTATATATCTATATTTAGTATACACTATCACTACTACAAAACACACCTATAATAGTGCTGAAATTTCTCAATGCTAGAAAAATTTGATGATAAAGTCTATCTTTATCAGCACTAAAATAATCGATGATAAAGGAAGACCTTTATCAACACTAAAAAATGGTAACATTTATCAGTACTTTATTTTAGCGCTGATAAGGGAAACATTTATCAGCGCTTTATTTTTAGCACTGATAAAAGGTTCCATTTATCAGCACATTTTTAGCACCGATAAAGGTCCAGAATAAAATGAAAAAATTAAACAAATCAAAATAAAATGAGAAAATTAAGAAAAATATGAAACATTTTATTAATTAAATAATTATTGATAAAAATGAATAAATTTCATATACATATATATATAATATAAACATACATAAATTTTATATATTAAATATAGATATATAAATGAATAAGTATAATATATATAAAATGTTAATTAAAATCATATTAATGACTTATTCATTTTTAATGTTTTTTGATTTTTTAATTTAACCTATATCAAACATCATGTGTCTAATTTATTTCACACACACACAAACACTCACACATGCACAATAAAAAATATATATGTTGATTCATTTGTATACAAAAATGCACACCCAAATATATTTACTCAATTTATAGAAACAGACACACCTAATATTTAGGTAATTTATTTAAATTTTAGTATATTTTATAATTTCATTATAACATGATACATTTAATATATATTATTTTTTTAATCAGTCAATTTTTTTAATACTAAAGTTTGGGTATTCATTTTTAATATTATTTTTATTTTTATTTTATTTCTGAATTTGATCATTTTTTATTATTTATTTAAATATTTTATTTACAATGTTTTTGTATTTTCAATATTTATTAATCTAATTCGGTATATATATATCCACATTTTTTAATAACTTATATTTAATTAATAAATTTTTTCCAATTTTTCAATATTTTTAATGTGTTCTCATTTTGAATTATTCAATATCACTCATTTATAAAATGCATGTATTTAAGATTATATATCCATTAATAATGTTAAAAATATTTTTGTAAATAAATATTTATAAATAAATATATATGTAAATGAAAATTTACTGCCTTTATGATTATTATAAATAAATAATATTTATTTTTTTAAATAAGTATTTATATAATTATAAATAAATAACTATATATATTTAAATAATTATAAAATTATAATAACTTTATTTAAATAATTATAAAAATATAATAAAATTATTTAAATAATTATAATTATAAAACATTTATCCAATTTATTTTAATGATGATAAAGATCAATCTTTATCAGTGCTAAAAATGCACTACCAAAAGATACATTTATCAGTGCTAAAATAGTGCTGATAAAAGGGATCTTTATCACCACTTTCTTCAAAACATTGTTAAATGTTTCCCCAATCAATTTCAAAAAACCCTAACCATGACTTAGTCACTCGTGATTCTCAAGCTCTTGTGGAACTCCTCTGCAGCCGACATGACTCCTCTATATTCTGCCGGGTTAATCACGGCTAAAATCCTAAGTATGTATTTTCTACTTTTCTTGTATCATTGTTAGATGTTTTGGGTTTTGAATTTTTCATTTTTGAGTTATTGTTAACCATGATTAACCCTACATATCTTCTCCTTGCTACTGAAATACAAAGTGTTGTTCGATTTCATTGTTTTCTTCTATAGAGAAATGTTTCGAAGAAAGAGAAGGGCGTTCTAATATGGTAAGTCTATCCAAAATATGTGTATGGCCTGTATGGATAAATAAAATAGATTTTGTACCACCCGCTACAGGTAAGGTAATGATGGATTTATAGAATGATCAAATTGAGTTTAGTTAAACATTTTATAGTCTAACCCATTTCTCAAACATGTTATCTATATCCCTTAGCATTGACAGATGACTGTGGCTAGTTTGTGAAAAATCATATCAAAGCATAAGTTCTTTAGAGTTCTTAATTTTCAAAGTGTGATTTTTTATTTTAAAAGATAGGGTAGTGTGGAGTTAGGTTTTTGGAACATGAGAGTTACATGTGGGGGAGAGTGTCACAAACTCTCTTCCATTTAGGGAAATTATTTTCTAGGGAACTTTGGGCTTGAGTCATGGAATTTGATTGAGATTTTGATAGTTTTGATATCTTTGATATGAGAATTTATATTTAAATTCCCACTGATTTTATGTTATTTTTGGATTTTTTTGATCTTATAGTGATAGTGGATGAAGATATGGAGCTACACAGTAGGTCCCCATGGTTTATCCAAACATTTAGAGCCCATGTGGATAGTTCTAAGGACTCTTTTAAACCCTCAATAAGTTTTTAATTTCATTTTAGACTTATTTGAAGAACTTTTGATTATTGAATTACTCTTAATGTTAATTCTCACTTGTGGGTGGTGAATTAAAGAGGTGTTGGTGTTGTTTGAAGTTATTAAAATAAATTTGATCTAGTGTCATGTAGTGTTTTAAAAAATTTAAATGTTTTTTTGGGTTAAAATGAGTTTTTATTATTTTTCTAAAAAAATGATAGGTTCTTAAATACTTTAAATGATTTATTTAAAAATGGATTTATTATATCATAAAAGTTATTTAAAAAAGTGGTCGATTTCATTATGGGTTTGGAGAAAAATTCTTTGTAAAAATGTAATTTTTTATGGAAAATATTTAAAATGATATGACTTTATTTAAAAATGACTTTAATTATTAATAGACTCTAATAATGATTTTTTTTTAATAAAATGTGGTGTTTCAAAACAATTTATGTAAAGTTATTTATTTTCAAGAAAAATAAGATTTATAATTTGTTGTTGTTGTGTTTTTTGGTGTTTATGCTGTTGGATTTTTCTTCTGGTCTTATAAGAACTATTTAGTTTGATATGTAGGACATTAACTAGTCGAGTGAATGTCTTGTGTCATTTAAAATCTTTGTACTGATACATCCAAATAAAATAGTAGATGGGTTTCCCCCATATAAGGATATTTATTTTTTGTAAGTAGAGTCGATTGAGACTTGGGTATCTATTGGTTGGTTTTTTTATTGATTTTGATAGGTATTGTTTTCCTTGAAGATCCTCATTGTTTGGATATAACCTTCTTCATATGTGTGGTTTTTTAGGGTCTTGGTGCAATTTTAGAATGGAACACATAATTTTTTTGTATTTTTATTTGTTCTTATGGACTGGTTGTTTATCCTTATCAAGGTTGGTCATATTTTTTGATATGTTCTCGACCTATCTTCTTGAGTCTCATGCCTCTTATTTGGGAGTTGATAGGTTGAAATAGGTAAGACTATATGAAATTTCATGTTCTTTGGTGTATTTTTTTCTAGAATCAATTATATATTTATATTAATAAAAACATGAATAACAAATAAAGAGTGAATTTTTATTTACTTATTATTGATTATTAGGTTTATATAACTTATTAATTGATTGATTTTATTTAGTAACCCCCTTTATCGATACTATTCGTTAGTTGTTTCATTCTAATATTTAAAATAATTCTTCAAAAATATTTTAAATTATATATAAATTATAAAAAGACTTATTAAAATAGAAATGAATGAGAGGGAGGGGAAGGGGATTCACATTTAATATATATTATTTTGTGTGTATTTCTGAAAGATTGTTGTTTTTGAAGGGGAAAATTATGTGAATATCTACATTAATATAGAATATGTCACCACTCTAACCCCTATCTCTCCATAGGAATGAGACAATGAACATCCTCTGTATGCTAGAACTTATATTGATCCTCATGTCCTTGAGATAATTATAGATCTAATTCAATCTATGTGGTATAATTTTCATTGATGGGAAGTATCTATAGTTCCTCTATGATTTTATAGTAATATATAATATTAATAAAATTAGTATGGCATTTTATATATTTATTTCATTTATAAGAGTATAAATAATTCTAGATCAATACTAAGAATAAGTTAAAAAATTCACTCTTTAAAGGGATCTATATTATTGGAGGGATATTATGGTCGAGTAAAAAAATATCTAAAATTGGAATGTGGGGAATCCTTTTGTATACATAAGTGATGTCTAATGTTGGTGGGTGAGATTCATTTCTTCAAGACCATTAGAGTGGAGGTATTCCAATTCCGTTTCAATTGAGGAGGTTTTTTGAGTGATTCCCTTAGTGTGTTTTCCTAGGGTTCTTTAAACCTTAGATACTAGATTGTCTTCCATCTATTGATGATGGATTGGACTCCCTCATTAAAACTAGGCTTCCTCCCATCATTTTGGTTCCAACATTCATTGATGACATACATCACTAACAATGATAGGAGGAAGGCTAGTGTGAAAGGGGGAACGAGTATCCTCAAATCCATAATCAAGAGATGAAAGAAAATAAAGTGTCCAATGATAGATTAAATAAATGAATTGAAGGTTCATTGTAATATAGAATTGAAGTATTATATCTCTATTAAAGATAGAAACAATTTTCATGCAAGATGCATACAATTGTGGACTTTAATGCATATAGTGTATTGTATTATTGCCATTCAAGCCAAATTAAATGTTTGACTACACATACAGACAATATATTCTGAACATGATGATGTTACCAATCCTGAGGAAGAATAGATTGTTGATGATGAAGCTGCATAATTATTAGAGGATCAAAAACATATCGATGAAAAAACTACAAGGATTCATCATCACAGTTTTGAATCAAATTATCAAGGAAAGAAGTCAGGGTATAAAATTTGAGATCGGATGGAATCAACATAACCAACCTATTGACCCCAACAAGCCAACATTAATTATTTATCTTGGTGTCACAAAAAGGATGAATGTGTCGATTGATATTGACTAATGGTGCCAAGTCCATCTTGTAACAAAGGGAATCCTTTAAAATGATATAATGGTAATGTTACAATATAATTTCTCTATTTTACTGTAAAATTATATATTGAAACATTGATTTATTTTTCATTATTCCTTATAGAATTGATTTATTTTAGAAGATTTTTGTAATAAAATTGTCTTAATGGATGCTGGAAGATCCCATAGTGGGTTTCAGACTCTTCTGATGAAGTTACATCTTAGGTATTCTGAGGGGAAAATAAATCCCCACCCACCACTTAGTTATGAAAACATTATAATTCAAGAAGCATGAAATTATTTCTACAGTCATCTGAATGAGAAATAATTTTAGGTGTATTATGGTAGATAATATTTTATTTGACATTATTTATTTTATCCAACTTGATTCAAAATTGTGAATTTAAAAATATGAAAGAGTGTTAAAAATAAATAATGTGCATAAAAACAAAAGTACCCCTACCAAAAAGGAAGGATGGGGTTGGATTCATTAGAGAAGAAATTGTTATTTATTTTAAATCAATAATAAAAGTTTAATTATGTGATATGAAACAATATATGTTTCATTATTTATATTAATATTGATGAATAAAAATCTAAAGCCACTTCCATCCCACATCATGTGATATGGAAGTAAGCTCATGTAAATAAGGAGGGTATATTAGTTGATGAAATCAAAAAATTAGAATGAGTAGTATGTGTAATTATGAAATAATTGTAATTATTTATGATTTATAACAATATTAAATAAATATAAATATGTCCATATTTTTTATATGGTTTAGAGACAAGAATAGGAAACAACCGTATGAGAAGAAAATATACTTTCAATAGATTTGAAGTGGCCTAAACAATATGGTCGGGTTAGAGGATTAGGTTTTGGAGTCTATCCTCAAACATATTTCAAGAATATAAAACCACATGAAGATACAAATAACATTATGAGATGATTACAAACACAAATAGACTCAACGTATGATATTATTTTTTAGTCTGGTTTTGTAGACCAATGTATGAGAAAGGATCTAAGTGAACCAGCGGTGGAGAAAAGATCCGCATGTGAACCAAATGATCCCACGACATTTGAGGATATTCATTCCCCCCAACTTCATACCTTACCCAGGGTAATCAATTTTTTATTTACTCTTTCTCCTAAATGTGAATCAAAAAACATTCGACAACTTTATATTACTAATATTCTATAGGGTAAAGTTGTATGTGATATTTCTCTTTCAAGACTCACGTACCACCGTGTTGTGATGGGAATAATGTATAATATCCTGAGAGACCAGAAACACTATCAAATCCTCCCAAAAAATCACATGAGAGTGGGGATTGAGGTAGCTTATGAGCTGACTACTAAGTTGCCTATTCCACTTGATGGTTCAGATATTACAAGGGTCAAAGCTGCTATTAGAGTTTTCATAGCATAGACCTCTAATATTATAAAGATGAATGAGGTGCGTCTTTAACAAATTTTTTCATATCAGAAGCATTTAACAGTTTATAATAAATTTTTTGAAGTGGGGTATGATATTATAGATGGATAAAGCGGTGATGAAATGAAAGCTCGAATCTAGAAAATATAGTGAATTATCACAAAAAAAAATTTCTTTCTGAGAGTACCTTATCCCCAGTAGTTCCAAAGCAAAATTTATTATAATTACAACATCATAAAAATACCACATTTAAGAATAAAAATATGTCTACATTGAATATGAATAAAATATATATGGATATTCCTTCACAGATGTAATTGGCCTCAAGACTCTAACTAATACTCTCAAGCATGAATGGATAGGCCTGTCACTTGTGAATACATAAATAAGGTATATTTTCATAATACATCTATCCAAACAGTGATCTAAATATGTTTATTAATGTTAATAACTATTCATATTTTTATAGGCATTTATATTATAACTATATAAAGGTAATATCGTGCGTAGCATGATTTGGATTCATTAATCCCGATATAATTTAAATTATAGAATTTACATTGAATGAGGAATTAATTAATTATAAATAAGGAAAGTTACTCAAAGCATTTAATAAAACTCATTAAATGATAGACTCTTTTTTATGCGTAAATCATAAAAGTAAAACTCTAAAATATAATCATATAAAATATATTTCTAATTTTTTCATTACTTAATTGATTTTGTTTTTTTAGGAAGCATTGGATGTTGATAGCAGTCAATATAAACACCCCAAAATTTTATTTTTTCTATTAAATGCATGGATATGGAACAAAACGACCACACATGATGTGTATTGTGAATATTTAATACACCGTAATAAAAATGTTATAGATAAACTTCAAATAATATGTTAGGTCTATGTTTTAAAGAGAATTTTATTATGATAGGGTATTCGATCAATACAGGATAGATCATGGCTTGAAGTCATTTTCTAAAGAGATAAAGCCTATGTATTACTAAAAATGGAAACTAATTACGGTATATATAAAAACATTTAACTATCAATAAAATTTAAAACAATTTACTTATTTTTGTCAATGTTTTTATAGTGTCTAAAACAAGATAATTAAATAAATTGTGGGTATTATGTTTTAAAATTTATGATTGAAATCATAAATCATGAAAATACCAGCATCCCCCAATAGTTAATTTCAAAAGGTAACTACAATTTCATTAAATATATTTGATAATGATTTTTTTGTCTATATTTTCTCAGTACTATCAAAGTTTTCGACAAGGAAGTCACTCAAATGAATAAATAAATTTGTTTAGAGATGAGTGGGTAGTGTAATTTTTTTCATAATGTATTCTGACAAAAAATTTAGGTGATTACTTACTATGTTTGTCATCTAGTTTGAGTTTTGAAATTTGAAAGATATTTGGGGTGTGAAGCATTACTATCAGAATGTTTATATTTTATTTTTTTATTTCTTTCTCATAGAGAAGAATAATAGACGAAATCAATTTTTTTAAAATAATTGAACTTAAAACAATAATATTATTGTTAAATCACATAGGAAAGGTAGAGGTATGTCAGATTCATAGATCGATGTGACAGGGGAGGTAGAGGTGAGGAACGAGGTGGAGACTAAGGCATAAGAGGATAAGAAACACTGGCTTGAAAACAAAAAAATTATTGGTAAATTAAGTAGAATATGGATCATTCCATGATTGTGTTTGATAAAAAAAATTAAAAGTGCACACAACACCTCTCACTTAAGATAATATTCATTCTGCATGTTTCCAGTTTAAAATGAAATTTTAGTACAAAATACACATGATGTACTGAAAAATGATGAAATGCATTCCGATTATTTTGATACTTTAGAAAAATGTTCCATGAGTCATTTGGGATGTTTAGGGATCAACATAACCTCAATAAGATGTATAGTGTGACCATTATGGCTCTAAGTGCATCTTTTTATTCAAAATTGACATTAATTTTAGTAAAAAAAATGAAATACTCAAAACTGAGAAAACGCATTTTAATTGTCATGGTACTTTAGGAAAATGATCTATAAGTCATTTTTGATGTGTAGATATCATCAAAACCTTAATATAGTGCACAATGTGACCGATACGACTCTTAGTGTGTATTTTTATTCAAAATTGACATTAATTTTAGGGAAAAACAATTGACTTACTCAAAACCAATAAAACACATTTGGATTATTTTGTTATTTTATGAAAAAAATACATACATCATTTATTTTGTATATATATCAACCACACCTCAATCTAATGCATCATATGACCGGTATGACTCCAAGTGTTCGTTATTATTTTAAAATTGACATTTTAATAGAAAGAAGTATCACACACTGAAAATAGAGAAAACATGCTTTTATTGTCTTGATAATTTTAGAAAAAAATTCATAATTCATTTTTGATGTGTATGAATCAGTATCATGTCAAACCCAGACATAATGCCACCTATATGAAACAAAGTGTGTCTTTCTAGTTTAAAATGACATTTCAGTAAAAAACACATGAGGCATACTCAAAATTGAGAAAACACATTTATATTGTTTTGGTACTTTAGTGAAATGATCCATGATTCATTTTGGATGTGTATGGATCATCCTCACGTCAATTTGACACCTGGTGTGACCGATATGACTCTAAGTGCATCTTTTTATTATAAATTGACATTAATTTGAGTGAAAAAAACAATTATCATACTCAAAACTGAGATAAAACATTATTATTTCTTTGGTACTTTAGGAAAATGATAAATACATAATTTTTGATTAGTAGGTATCATTCTCACCTCAATCTGACATATAGTGTGACCAATATGACTCCAAGTGTGCATTTTTATTCAAAATTTACATTAATTTTATTAAAAAACTCACAAAATGAAAACCTAGAGAATACATTTGGATTCTTTTTTTACTTTAGTAAAATGATCCATATATCATTTTTGACTTATAGGGATTAGAAACACCTCAATCCGACACACGTAGTGACCAATATGACTCCAAGTGCCCGTTATGAGTTTAAAATTGACAATTTAATACAAAAAGTGTCCCTCACTAAATATGAAGAAAACACACTTGAATTATAATGATAATTTGGGAAAACTATTCATAATTTATTTTTGACATTTATGAATCAGTATCATGTCAAACCCACACACAATGCTGCATGTATGGATCAAAGTGCGTATTTCTAGTTTAAAATGACATTTTAGTAAAAAAGCACACACATCGTACTCAAAACTGAGAAAAAACATTCCTATTGTTTTATTACTATAGTAAGATGATCCATGAGTCATTTTTGACATGTAGGGATCAAACACACATCAATATAACACACAGTGTGACAGATATGACTCTAAGTGCATCTTTTTATTCAAAATTTACATTAATTTTAGTGAAAAAACAACAGACATACTCTGACCCAAGAAAATGAATTTATATTTTTTTGGTATTTATTAAAAAGATCCATACATAAATTATGACATGTATCGATCATCCACACCTCAATACGATTCACGGTATGATTATTATGACTCCAAGTGCGCCTCTTTATTCAAAATTTACATTAATTTTAGTAAATGACAACTAACATACTCAAAATTGTGTAAACACAATCGGATTACTTTGGTACTTTATAAAAAAGATCTATACATAATTTTTGACCTTTAGTGATCATCTAAACCTTAGTATGATGCACATTGTGACCAGTATGACTCCAAGTATCCGTTATCAGTTTAAAAATGACATTTTAATACAAAAAGGTGTCACTCACTGAAAACTGAGAAAACATTCCTGGATTATCTTGATAATTTGGTAAAATGATTCATAATTCATTTTTGATGTGTATAAACTAGTCTCATCTCAAACTCATAGAAAATTACACCTGTATTTCTCAAAGTGACTGTTTTCAATTTAAAATGACATTTTAGAAAACAATACATGCGATGTACTAAAAACTGAGAAAACAGATTAATATTGTTTTGGTACTTTATATAAAAAATCCATGAGTCATTTAGGATGTGTGTGGATTATACATGCATCAATATGACGCACGGTTTGACAAATATGACTCCAAGTGCATCTTTTTATTCAAAATTTACAATAATTTTAGTAGAAAAACAACTGACATACTCAAAATTGATAAAACACATTCTGATTATTTTGGTTGCTTAGTACAAAAATCCATACATCATTTTTGACATGTAGGAATCATCCACACCTCAATCCGATGAACGGTGTGACCAGTATGAATCCAAGTGAGTCTTTTTATTGAAAACTTATATTAATTTTAGTAAAAAATGACAAACTCTATAATATTGTTTTGTTTTTCTTATATTTGTGTTATAAATTTTATTTCCTTTAGATTCTGTATTTTTATCTTATTTTGGTGATTATTGTTTCTATCTTTAGTGATTCGGTTTGTTGTTGCTGCACACTGCTCCTATTTCTGGTGATGTAGTGTGCTGCAGCATCACACTACAGTTTTAACCTTTAGGAGCACTACTAAATATGCTGATAAAAGTATGATATATCAGTTCTTTTAAAGGTGCTTATAAAGATACCCTTTATGAGAACTTATATATACACTGATAAATAATTCTCTTATCAGTTCAAATAAAAGCACTGATAGTGCATCATTTTATCAGCATTTTTAAACGTGCAGATATATCATATTTTTATCAACGCTAAATAAAATCGCTGATAAATGGGGTCTTTTATCAATGATTTTATTTACACTAATAAAGTTACCCTTTATCAGTGCTTTTTTAACGTTGACAAAAGCCATGTTCTTTTAACCGTATTGAGGTAGTCAGTGCTTTTCTAGCGCTACTAAAGGCCAATTCTAGCTCTGTTAAAGAGGTGTTTTGTAGTAGTGAATTTATTGATATTTATAATATATATATATATATATATGTATATTAAACTTAATCATTTTTTTTCAAGAAATATTTAATTAATAAAATGTTTAATAATTTTCTTAATTTACTCATTTTTAATTTTTACATATTAATTTTTTAATTTTATTCATTTTAACATATCTATATATTAAATATATACTATTTATTAATTTTTATAATTTATGTAAATGTATATTTAATTTAATTATTTTTATCAATAATTATTTCATTAATAAAATTGTTAATATTTTTTTATTTGTTTAATTATTTCATTTTATTCTAGACCTTTATCATAGTACTGATAAAGGCCACCCTTTATCAAAGTGCTGATAAAGGCCACCCTTTATCAGTGTTAAAAATAAATCACTGATAAAGTGTATCCTTTATCAATACTAATAATATATACTATTTATTTTCTAATGATTATTTAATTGCATTATCATTTTTTTCTAGTTGTGACTTTTCATCAACCAGTCCCTTGATATATGAGAACATATATATAATAACTTATTATTAAAAATTTTCTATATAATCTTTATATGAAAAATAAAGGTTACTGAGTGACTCATTAAAATATTTTTCTTCACATATTGAGATAGATTCACTAGTGGAGTCATTATTAATATATATATCATGACACTTATTACTTTGAGTAACTTTATTTAGTGGTTGTTCCATTTTCTTATTCAAAATGTTTCTTATCTTTGTTTATAATTTATTCCATCTCTTTCATATGGTCTTTTCTAATACCTCCAAATCTATTCAGATAGAAGAGAAAATAGATTCTTCTATATGAGGTTGTTCTTCAAATACATAAAATCCAAAATTCATATTAATATATATATATATATATAAGAAAAAAATATTGGGAATTTTTTTCCAAATATGAGTTTCCTTTTGGTCTGATACTTGTTCATATAATCTAAAAGATATAGTTATAGGTAACCATCACATTGATTCCACTTGTCATTCCCATGTTGGCCACACAAAAACACCTGAGGGGTGGGGGGAGTGGGGTGAATTAGGTGTTGTAAAAATAGTTTTATAAAAAAGAAATTTTTATTTTTATCTTAACCCAATTTATATTTGAGCCTGTATTACTAGTTAAATAATTTATGTATTTTGTTATATTTTACTTATTATTACCAAACCACATGAAATTTATAAGTAGAAACAAAATCTACATGAGGTATTTTTACAAGGTTCAGACACAATTTTGGAAACCTAATCTATGTTGTGTGAACTACTATTGAGTCCTAGATTCTATTATATAGTCAAATTAAAACATACAATGTGAGGTTTAGGATCATCTTGAAACCAATTTTACACAGCACTACACATGTGTGGTCCACTATATTATGAAATTGAACTGGTCTACTCTCACAGGTTATTTATACTCTCATCCCATTAGTTCATTAAATACTTCCTCCTCCTAATGTAAATGATGATCTATCCAAGTATGTATCTACCCCGAAAGTACTAATAAACTATTTTAAATTATATACTTTTACTAACATTAGGTATTCAAACACAACTTATGCATCTCAACCTCTAAAATTGTCCACAAATTCAAATTATTTTTAAAAATAGTCACTAACAACTCAAATCAAATATTCATATCAAAATATCAGATGTAAAAATAATAAAATACATAGAACCTCAACTTGAGATTATTATATTCATGATCATTCAACCTACTTTGTGTTACATTATTTGTGACCCAGAATGTTTCACAAGCTCGACGCACACTCTTCTTCTTATTATTATTATTATTATGTACTATATATTATAGTATATCTTTCTTATTTTCTTTCTCATTTCTAGTTGAAAATATTATTATTATAATTATTCTTCTTCCTATTCAATAGATTTAGTAATCTCAGATATTCACAAATCTACAATAGCTCAACCCCATTTATTTTATGGATGATAGACACTTCAGCTCTTCTATCATCGAGATCCATACTACTAACATGCATAAATGGATCATTAACTGGGTTGTTTATTTTGAATATTTTAAAAATAGTGTATTGAGAAACAAAATTAACCACTATCCCAAAAGAACCATAATAAAATACCTAGTTCAGTTTCCCATATTTTTCTATGTGTTAATTTTCATCTCAACGAGTATTCTATGAGTAACATTATTAAATGTATCTCTTTCATGAAATAGGATAAATTAACTAATAATTTTATTCTTATCCATAATTTGTTTTATCTTTCTAAAATATTCCATAATTCAAATCCACAATTCAAAAATTGCTACATCTATGTATAAAGTACACAATAAACAAATCTGGTGGAATGAAACTCTATTTTTCAATAAGAGAGCTTCTCATGATAATAACATATAACTTATTTTGAGTATGTACAATCTGCAACAATAAATTGGCACCGTTTCTAATATTTCTTAATCAATTTGATTCATAAATTATTTGATCTCTGATTAATGAGTATGATTTGAATTAATAAAATTTTAATTATTCTTAAAAACCAAATAATTATATTTACTTTAGTAGGAAACACATGTAATCAAACTATTCTTTCAGACATCCACAAAACAAAATTGGATAATGTATTGAATAAGATTCATGTCGTTTTGATCAAATAATAAAAAAATTTAACTCCATCATATTTATATTTCCTTATAATTAATTATTTTTGGAAACCACATTTACCATATTTCATTGATTATCTCATTTCATGGATAAATACCAGCTTCTCTACTTCTTCTCAACCTTGGGATACACACCAATTTAGATGTTTTTGATGTTTACTATGAAAGAGAAACTCTTGCATCATCCCTAATTATTTCCATATTCATCAGATTTCAATATGAAAACTTGTGTTTTTCTTCCATCAGAACTTCCATAATTTTCTAAGTTTTAAAGTATTACATTGTATAATTCAAAGAATTACATTATCCAAGTCATATGTTCAATAATAACACTTTATGGAATAAGGATTATTCTCAACACAAAAAGAGTTATACTTATTAACTTTTCTATACTCCTTCAGTAAACATTTATATGATCCAACAAATTCATACGATAAGATCAAATACTTATAGTGAATTCTTATGTTTAAATAATACACTACAGATGATGTATTATTATCAATACCTTTTATAATTTTCCATATAATCCAAAGTAATATTATGGTTAGGGAATCCATATAATAATGAATTATGATTGGGAAAGACTTTTTTTAGCATCTAAATACTTATGATTATTGTGTAGTCATATGATCTAGTAGGCAAATTCAAATGTTTAAGACTTATCCCTTTTCCAGTGAACTCCAAAATTCTATATTTATTTAAATTAAATTATAATTAATTCCACCACATTTAAAGTGACTCTATAACTTCTCAAATAATCTCAAAACCTTTTTATATGAGTATTGGATTTTTTAAAAATAATTTCAAACTCCATCAAACAAATATCGAAGGTGTTTTATCTTCTAGAATACTTATTCTAGAGTATTTTAAAAAATTATCTTCTAGATCAGGTGAAAATTTTATCAAATTAATTTGAATTCATCTCAAATCACGTTGAAATTTATCTAATAGTGTTTAATCACTATCATCTCTTAAAACTACATTCTAGGTAACTTTATGAAGAGTTTTATAGTTTTATCTAGATCTAATCAATGCTTAGAATCATATTTCCACTTAGAAAATATAGCTTTAAAATCCATGTGATCCATATTTAGTATCCCACTTCACCATGACTTTGTAACTAACACATACAAGGATTCTCTAAATATTTTATTAATTTTCATAAACATATAGACTAGCTCAAACTATATTTATATATTTGAGATACCTCATAAAATATGTCAATCTAGGTATTCAAGGGAAGTAAAGACCAAGCCCCTATACCCATATACATATGGGTGAAAATTGATAATAAATTATATCTCCCAATCCATCTCATATTAACTAATCACATTGACAAGCTTCTTGATAGCAAACCTAATTGAAAAAATTCAACTAAATAACTTTGGCCACATCAAAGTTTCTTGAAACCCAATTTTGTTTTCCCAAAACACATTTCTCACTAATTATGATACTTATGTTATCAATATTTAGTATTACTTTCACAACTAGATCCTTAATGTTATTCTCACTAAGGTGAACATGTCCTCAATGACAAACCTCCAAAACTTTCTAGGTTAAAATTATAACACTTTCACTTCCATATAAATTTACTGTAATGTAAAGTGTTAAATACTTTTCTCCTTACACTAAAACCATGAATCCTTGAGTCAATTTAAAAAATACATTAGTGTAGATAGTTACATTACCAATTTAATCCTTCCATACCATATAAATATTTTTTTAGAGACCTAGAATGTGCCTCAAATCCTTCAGTCATAGGAAAAAACGCATTATGCATCAATAGGTTTACATATCCTTTTATAATAACCTCTAAAGAATCATTATTCGTTAGATTAACTTTACCAAATATTCTAGAAGCATATTTGAACATTATTTTATGATCAGTAGTTTAGTTAAAGGATGAACCAAAATTAACCTCCTATGAAACCACCAGAACATTGATGATGAGTAGTATTTTGTAACCTCCTTCCATTTAGTTAGCTAAATTTGAAAATACAAAAAAAGTTCCTTTGGTTAATTCCTTTTTATTCCTATAATTCCTATGAATATGTATACACTTACCCACATTTCAGTAGGTTGGTCCTAGAACATTTTAATTTTGAAAACTTTTCTCCCTAGAATTATGTTTTGGTCATTGATGATTTCTCCTTTTAGGTGAGAATCCCCTTCCATTATCATTCAATGTACTGATAGAAGGTACCTGGAAATCCCATCTCTGGAGTTCCTCATTTAGTGTAAAGTTTTTCATGTCTTCAAAAACCAGATTATTATTTCTATAAGAGTTAGTTATCATAGTAACCATTCTATATCATGATTCTAATAAATATGAAATTAGTAAGGTTACTCATATATTTTTTGTGAAAGTGACTTTTATTACCTCGGTTTAACTCAGGATCTTATTGATGGCCTTCGCATGATCTTCCACTAAACTTCATTCCAAAAAAATCATACTAAAAAAGTGTCTCATTAGAAACTACTTGTTTCATTGCATTGATTTTTTTATATTTCTTCCAGAGATTCCATTTATAGAGACCATGATTTCTCTTCAATTACTATTACACCACTTTGAACATAAAAAAATATAATAGTGTTACAAAACCAAGATCCAAAGGTTTAGTGTCTTGGTAAAATTATGAAGAAACATAAAATATTCATAATAAAAATAAAAAACTATTTAATTGCTTCTTTTATAGCTTCTTAATGGCCCTCATATAGTCCTTAGTATAAGTAGTCACCTCAAGATATACATCAAATAAAGGGGTGAGGTAAAATATAAGTAAGATGATAGATAATAACATGAGTAGAGATATAATGAGTGAGAATAATCATCATCAACTTAAAAAAAGTGTGGTATCATCGCCATAAACCTGAGTGGAGACATTAGATGATGTCATGAAATGTGGAAATGTATGAAAATGAAAACAACATGTCTTAGTGGTCAAATAACACATATTGTTGTGAAAACAGTTAGAATCGTGTTTAGAAATAACATATGTGCATAATCATAACATAATCATTGTGAAAAAATATATAATCGTGTTCACAAATATTTCACCTTATCTCATGAGATGCATCACATTACCCAATACATTAGAGCTCTATATAATTCTGGGAACAACCGTAACATCATTACGTTTACATAATCATACATTCCACATAGAACACATATCATTCATAGAAATAAAATAAATAATGGAAAATGAATGGGTTTATTTTCATAAATTCATGAATACTTTTTTGGATTCTTAGATGAAAAAGGAAAAAAACATATTTTTTATTCGATTCATCATTATTGAGAAAAGAAAAAACAACTAAAGATGAGTCAAAATGTGTTTTAGAAAGAAGATTTATTTTAAAAAATCTTTCTATTTTTCATAAAAGAATATTATAAACATATATATCCTAGAAAATAAATGGTAATAACAATTAAATTGTATTTTAGGAGTATTAAATTCACATCCACACAAAAATTTGGCATGAAGGAGGAATAACCCAAAGAAAGTAAATTGGGTTTAAGAATACCCTTACCTTATGTTGAAATTCTTTATTCACTCTAATATACTAGATAAGAAAATTTGATTCCTTAAGTAGTGAATCAAAAATATATTATACATGTATTTGATTTATTATAATTTTATTAAGTTTATTTATATATATTATGATGATTTATAGAGTTCAATTCTCTCATTCTAAGAGTATTCATTTCTTCATTTTCATATTCGGTTCACTTTTATACAAGTATAGAAGTTAATGTAAGATGAGAATAATAATATAGAATTGAAATTATATGTTATTAGTAAACTTGTAGAAGTTTAATTGGTGTTGTATATTATTTTTTTATAGATATGAAGATGATTCATTAAATACAATTATAATGATAATCATTTAGATTAATTTTAGTGGTTTTCAATCACAATGAACACGTTTTGTTTTATTAATTAATTTCATTCACATATAGTTGGGAAAAAATACCTTAATGTAACATTGTACTATTTTTTGGGTTGATTGGATTTTTTGAAAAATAAATTTTCTAGGTTATATGTGAAGTTCCATAGATATTATTGACATGATATATTGATAATGATCCAAGGAAAATGTGTATATCATCATGAATAAGGCATTACGAATGTGCAAATGTTTTATGGTAGTCTCTGTGACTATAAAATATTCATGAATGGTGAATATTATGTAGAGATTTGTGAAGTATAGAGCTTTAAGAATGAGATAGGAGAGCTTGTAGAATGGTGATGATGTGGATTGAAGCTTCTAGAATTGGAGGCAACACTAATAATTAGGCATCTACCGCCTCCAAAAGGTGGATAAAGCCTTAATGAAAATCCATAGGCTCTTAATTCTTGAAGGGTGTTCTTGCACAAAAATTCACTAATAAAGGATATTCACAAAGGCTATGAAAGTTGGCCAAAAATTATAAGCAGCTCGAATGTAATGGAGTTCAAAAATCTAAGTGAGCTTCATGGACGTTGTGTGCTTTATCAAGGATATCTGACATTCATGAAAGTGGTTTCTTCATGAAGGATATTTGATTTTCATGAAAGAGGTGTGCTTTACGAAGGAAGTGAGCATCAAAAAAGTGTTCATAAATGACTCCTCAATAAATACTTGGTAAAGTGGTATTCATCAATTGGTTAAAAGTGAGGCTTTAATAGAGCATCCATCTACAACTTAGGATATATTCATTATTAATAATGAAGGGACCTACAGGTCCATAAACTGTATGTGGATCTTTTCTAGAGTAGTGAGAAAAGAAAGAGGATGAAGGTGATATTTTATATTGACAGTGAGCCATTGAAAGATATTTAAGGGGTGACCCTAGGAAAAGAAGTGATCTGACCCTAAACATTGTAAAGGAAATAATCCTGGACATAGAAGTGATACTACATGAACCTTTTAATTTAGAAGTGATCCTTAGTGGTTTTGGTACATCAACACATTTCCTCTGTATTCTCTATGGACATAGTCTAGTGAGGGTGAACTAATTAAAATCATTGTGCCTCATGAATTATTTAATTTCTATTCATATATTTCTATGATAAAGGAAGTAAAGAGAGTTTTGTTTTAAAATGAAATAATATTAAAAGGTGTAGTTTTTTTATTCAATCATACCATGACCCACCCCCTCTTAGTGCATTTAACCTAGTTAGGCTAAAAATTAGTATCATCGGTAAAGGACGAAAGTTAGTGGTTATCTGTAATTTAATGAAATAGAAGCTGTAAACCATAAAGGGATTCCGATCTTTGATGAAAACAATTTTATGTTATAGAATAATTGAATACAACACTTCTTTAGATCATTGGGTATAGTTTTAATTTTAGATACAATGCAAGGTATTTATGCTAGTATGGATAGTAATGTTCTATTAGAAGTAGAACACATAGAATATGATGTTGATTCTAAAGGAATAAATGATTTTTGAGGATCTTTATCCTATGAAACTTATACAAAGGTGATGTCATGTAAGTCCTCACATTCTATCTGAAAAAATATGCTAAATATTTATAAGGGTGACTCAAACATGATATAAGAAAAACTGTAAGTTCTATGGAACTAGTACAAGGATATGAGAATGCACCCTAACGAATTTTTTGATGTATTCTTTGACCAGGTAAATGTTTTTGTGGAATAAATGCTTGATATTAGATAAATTATTAAATTTATAAATATTTTTATACATATATTGAGAAAATATCCCCAATGTTTAATCCTAATGTTTTTATTAGAATATAAATATCCAAAGTAGTTGACGTTAGATAGCTTGCACAATACACTTGTCACATAAATGATAAGAAATGATTATAATGATGTTGTGGAAAAGGGGAAGTCCAAAGAAGTTCTATTCAAAGCTATGTAGAAGATAATTTTTAAAGATAGTCAAGAGGAAGATAGTGTAGATGATTTCATGTAATTTTTTCTCCAAAAATATGCAAAGAAGAAGAATAAAGTTCAATGGAAATATTCCACTTGCATTCTTTCGATGTGGAAATATTGGAAATCTTGCTGAAAAGTGACCTAAGAAGTTTCAAGATTATTATGACGACAATGATGAAATTATTCGGAATAAGTATTTAGGAAATGTGAAAGGTAAGAAGATTACAAAAAAAAAATTTCTTCAAAAGGAAGAATTTTCTTTCAAAAGACAATTTCAGTTTAAAAAAATCTGTGGTAGAATAATTGGAGGACTGTAAGGATCATGAAGCATATTATATGGTGGAAGTTATCAACAATTACTAAAAAAGAAAGATAATTACAATGGTGAAGGAAAATTCAAAGGATGTGTTGACCTTTAGATCTAATTAGAAGCTTCGCTTGAAGAAAATGATGTATGGAGAGGGAAAAAATAAAGATAACAAAGTGGTTTGTGATAACAAAATTTATATATAGGTGAAGGATGAATAGAAGTTTGAGATAAATGATGAAATTTAAAAACTAAAGTATTCAATACCTGGGAGTTCAGAAAAGGTTATTGAGTATAAGCACAAAATCTGAGAATAAAAAAGATAAATTTGTCGTTTGACTAACATAGTAAAATATCGAAAAAATATTGAACAACATGAAGAGGAAGTCTTTGAACTGTGAAAAAGTGTTAAGGATTAGGAAAAAAATCTAGAATCTCAATATGAAATCAGGAAGAAAGATCATCTAGGAAACAAAAAACATGCAAGTCAAGCATAGGGGTCTACAAGGATAAAGGAAACAATCAAATCCAAATGATAAGGCTGGTGTAGGTCTTGATCGAAGATAGAAATAGGTAATTATTGAAGTTATACCAGAATCAACTTTTCCAAGATTGAGGATTTATTTGGGTATGAATCAAAACTAGATGATTTAGAAAATCCAAGTTAGAACCAGTAGTGCAACATTTCCATATAGTAATTCACCCAACATGAGATGTTATTGTTGTGAAAAGATGGGACACTCACAAAATGTATATTCCACAACCATGCAGTACTGAAGGGAACCAGACCAATAAAGAAATCCATATATAACTCAATATTCTAGAACATAATTTTATGGTCACCATTTTATGTGTGAAGGATTCAGGCACATGGAAAGATATTTCTCATCAATAATGCAGAAAAATGTGGCAAAGCAGAATGAATGTGGACATAAGAATCAATTAAATGTATCATAAAATGAAATGAAAATGAAAAAATGGTTATCAAAATTTCAAGATTAAGCTCATCCATCAAACTTTGAGTAAGATCAAGAGTATCAATATATACCATGTATCATGTCAAAAACATAGACCGACAAAAAAAGTGTTGAACAAGCTATGGTTGTAGAGTTTTTTTTCAAATAATTAGATCATATTGAAATATGGATCATTGATAGTGGATGAACCTCACATATTATATGAATTAAGCAACTACTGACATGAATTAGATAGTACAAGGAATTTATTGTGAGATTTGGTAATGATGAAGACCTGAAAATTACTATCTTGGGAAAAGTACAGTTTGTGGGAAAATACATGAGCAGTTCATATGTATTGTTTAATAAAGGTCATAGTCATAACTTAATAATTTTCAGTCAATTATATGATTTAAGACATGCCATAAGCTTTTCAAAGAAATTTTGTGTCATTAAAGAAAAATATGGTTCAATTATTTTGAAGGGAAAGAGTATGAAAGGGAATATCTACCTTATGAGTGGATAAGAAGATATGTGAATTCTGTCCAAACAAGATGAAGAAGACTTATGGAATAAATGTTTTGGTCACTTGATCCAAAATTACATGGAATATCTTGTGAAATGTTATACTGCTCAAGACCTCCCTAGGATATCATGTGATCATACTCATACGTAAGATTCTTTTCAAAAAGGGAATATCATTCAAATTTCATATAATACAAAAGATAAAAGGTAAAAAAAAGTTCTTGAGTTGGTGAATATTGATATCTGTGGACCTATTTCACAAAGATCTTTATATTAGAGGAGATGTTATGTTCTATTCATTTATGATTTTTGTACAATTACATGGTTATCAATCATCACTCACAAATATGAGGTGTTCAGTTTTATAACATCTTATTGAATGGAAGGTGAAAATTTTCTAGGTCAAAAATTCCAAAATATCCAAACAGATAATGGAATAGAGTTAAAAAATATCCAAGTATAGGCTTAACTTGAGAAACATGGGAAAAGGCACCAAGCTTCAGTAGTAATAATTCCACATCAAAATGGATTAGTTGAGAGAATAAATAGAATAATCAACAACATGGATAGAACAATGATTATTAAGAAAGACCTTCCAGAGAAGTTTTGGAAAGAAGCACCGATGAAATCAATACAAACATAAAATAGAGTGTTATTATTTTTTCAAGAAGAGAAGACTCTATATGAGCTTTGGTATGGAAAGTGGACAACGTTGAAGTACTTTTGAGTCTTCAAAAACAAGTGTTTGATTATCAATAAGGATAAACATAGGAAGTTTGAATCCCATATAGATTAAGGGATATTTGTCAGATACTCAAAGAAAATAAAGACATATAAATGATTAAATAAGTGGATGGGAAAGGCAGTTAAAATAAATGATGTAAATAAAGTAGAGAAAGAGCTGAATCTTCAGCAAATACATGATTAGTATCAAAAGGATAGTGATGAAGAGATAATAGGATCAAGTGATGTTCAAATTACAAAGGTTAATTCAAAATTTTATTTAGATAATTAAAATTATGAGCATAGACTAGTATCTGCACAAATATTGAAAATAAGATCCTAAATTGATAGATATAACATAATTGGTGACCGTTCAACATAAGTGAATACACAGATGATGAAGAATCTACAACAATCATCATTTTTATCATAGGTAGAGTCAAAATGTTTTGAGTAAGCTCTTGGAGATGAAAACTGGATTCAGGCTATGAATGATGATCTTGACCAAATTGAGAAGAATCAGACATGGGAGATTTTTTTGAGGATAAAAAATAAGAATTTTATCATTACTAAATTGGTATTTTGAAACAATATGAATGAAGATGGTGCAATAATTTGAAACAAAGAATGAGTAGTTTTTAAAGGGTACTCCAAAATAGAGGGTGTCAATGTTGATGAATCATTTTCCCTTGTTGCAAGGCTAGAGACAATGTGATTATTATTGGATACAATAGTGGAAAGAATGTTAAAAGTTTTCCAGATGGATGTTAATTCGACATTTCTAAATGGGGTTTTGGAAGAATAAGTTCATATTGAGAAGCCAAATATTTTTCTTATTCATGAATATGAGAACATATTTTGTCATATGAGAAAGACTCTATATGGGTTGAGGAAAGTACCATGATCATGGTATTCATGGATAAATTAGTTTCTGAAGAATCTTAGTTCTCAATGCGGTAGAGTTGATTAAAATCTTTTTGACAATAATGGATGTAATCAAAGGATGATGGTTTAGGTGTATGTCAACGACATATTAATTAGCGTATCAGATGAAAATCAGTGTATATAGTTTAAAGAATTCATGAAATGTGAGTTTGAAAATGTTAATGATTGGTGAACTGACATTTATCTTTGGTTTACAGGGGTTAAAAGGAAATAATAACACATTCATTTCTCAATATAAACATGATAAAGAGGTTTTGAGAAGATTTGGAATGCAAAATTCAAATAAGATGAAGAATCTGGTGGCAACCCAAATGATACTATCATGGGATGATGAAGGTAATATAGTTAATGTAACATAATAAAAACAAACCATTGTAAGTCTATTATATATGACAATGACAAGACCTAATATTTTCATCACTACATGCCAAGATACACTGTATCCAAGAAATCCCATGAAATTCCACTCACTTCCAATGAAAAGAATACTTTAGTATATCAAGGGAACAATGGATTTCATTTTTCTATACAATTAAAAACACTAGAAAGATTTATTGGGTTATATAGATGCTAATTGGGCCTGATCAACTGATGATTTAAAATCAATGTTTGGTGGTGCAATGAATGTTGGTAGATTGGGTATTTCTTGGCATGGTAAGAAACAAGATTTCATTTAGTTGAGAACCGTAGTTTCTTAATATATTGCATCTAATCAAGTGTGCATGAAATTATTGTGGATGAAGCAACAACTTCATTATATGGGGGTTGAAGTGAAGTCGCCAATCAAAATACATTATAAAAATTCAATTTATATAAATCTTATAAAAATTATGTTAATCACTCGAGGAAAAATCACATTGGAATAAAATATCATTTTATCAAGGAGGTGGAGAAAGGGATTCTAAAGTTGGAGTATGTTTCTATATAACTATAGGTTTCAATCATTATGATGAAGACATTACTCAAAGAAGAATTTGAATGACATCGACTGACTCTAGGAGTTCAGTTGACTCCCCACACTTGAAAAAGTGTGAATGTGGGACCCCCTCTCTTTAAGGTATGGTGTTTCCCCCCTAATGTGATGATCTACATTCTTTTCCCAGTTGTAAAAAACAATGAGGTGACATTCAGTTTTGTTAAATAATGGGGTAAAGTTGTGGCTATTAAAGAGGAGAAAATGTCTTAATCATGATCTGGGAGAAGATAATAAGGGGATAAGTGATGTAGGGGGATTTTAAAATTTTAAAATTTTGTAGGTTTTTGAAAAACCATGTAAGGGTTCTGTGACATGATGATAATTAGGTGTTATGAGAAAAGAATTCATGGTTATCATAGCATAACTTAGACATCTTGAAGTAATACAAAGCATGAGATCCCAAGAAGTAAATTTGGAGGAGTTTTAAATCTGAACATGCTAAAGGTGTTTGATCAGTGGTTATATATCATGAAAGATAGTGTTCTTGATGAAATCAGTTAAGTGGTTTTGAATGAGGTGATTTATTGATGCACTTTTCATGATAATTTTGTTTATCATCCCAAGCATGGATCATGTAGGATAAGAGTGTGTGTTGATTAAATCATTGACTTATATCATAATTTCATGAATTTATTTCTGATAGAAGATTGAATAAGCTTAAATTAGGTATCAAAATGTGAAGCGTTTTCAAAAAACCCAAAGGGGAAGATTTTTAGGAAATAATCCATCAAGGTAACATTGTAGTATTTTTTGGTTTGAATGTGTTTGTTGAAAAAAAGGTTTATATAGTCATTTACGATGTTCTGAAGATATTTTTGACATGGTTTGTTGAAAAAGATCTAATATAAAGGAATTTATTCCCTAGAAGAGGTATAAAAAATTTTGTACACAAGGTGATGTTGTGAAGGAACAAGTTTTGCAAAGTCTGGGTTTCACAAAGTGGGTTTAGTGAATGTGTAAATCATCATGAGTGTATAATTGAGAATATGTAAAGGTTTGATGATAATCTTAACAAGTATCAAAATTTTCATGATCAGTTCTTTTTTTTTGGATCTTTGTGAAGGAGGGAGCATCGCAAATGAGATGGGAGTGCTTTGTAAAATGGTGATGATGCAAATGGAAGATTATGGAATTGGAGTAAATAACTATAAATAACCCTCTACCCCCCTCATAAAAGTAGTTGAACCCTTAATAAAAATCCATATGGTTTGAATTCGTAAAGATGATTCACAAATGGTGTTCTAGTGAAGAATTTCACGAAGCAAAGATGCTTGTGAAGGCTATGAAAAATGAATTTTTTTATAAGAATCTAGAAAATAATGGAGTTAATGAAGGATAAGTGTAATTCATGAATATTGTGTGATTCGAAAAGGCCAAGTGAGATTTATGGATGGTGTTTTCTTTGTGATGGCTATTTGAGCTTCATTAAATATGTGTTTTTCACAATGGTAGTGAGCATCATAAAAGTATTCAGAAAGGATTTCATAGTAAATATATGGTAATGTGGTATTCATCAATTGGATGAAAGTGGGACTTCAATAGATATTATATCTACAACTGTGGATATATTCATTAATTACAATTAAGGGACAAAATATCTATAAACTATGTGTGGATCCTTTCTAGATCAGTGATAAAATGAAGAGGAAGAAAGTGACCATTTTCACTGGAAGTGAGCCATTTAAAGATACTTAGGAAATTACCACTAGAAAAAAAAGCAAGGTTACCCTAAACATTGTATAGGCAGTGATCTATTTCATAAAAGTGATTTATCCCAAACCTTGTAATTTGGAAGTGATCCTTTGTGGATTTGGTACATTGGCATGTTGTCGTTGTATGCTCCTTGGATGTATACCAGTAGGTTAAACCATGTAAATTCATTGTTTATAGTGAATGATTTAATTTACGTTCACACATTGCTATAAGAAATATAGAAATGAGTGTTTTGTTTAATGATGAATTAAGATCATAATGTAAAGTTGTTTTAATCTATCATTACCTAATTCACCCCCTCTCAGGGTATTTAACTTACTTGGTCTAACATATAAGTTAGTTTTAGAACATTAAAAAGGTTATAAAATTATTTTTACAATGTGTTTCAAACATTATAATTATTTTTTGACCATCCTTAAAGGCGTTAAAGGAAAATGAAAAATTTTCATCCTTAAAGGTAATAAATCAACACCTAACAAATAGTGTTTTCATTTTTAGAAACAATAGTAGAAGAGAATAAATTTGATTATAGATTATTACATTAAAATAATAACATTATAGTATATATAATATAAAGGAGTTATCTTCCCACTTATATGAGTAGAGGTAAGGAGAGAATTAGAATATAAAATAACATGAAGAAATAAATAGAAAATGGAAGAGGATTTTACCTATTGAGCTTATTTTCCTTGAGAACCTGCTTCAAGAAAAAGGATTTTATCTTTTCTTGAGACCAAAGGATCTTGTACATGGAGAAGAGTCTTGGGGAGAATATTTTTCAGAAATTGCAAATACTTCCAATCTTTTAAGGTGTGAGGAGAAAATGTGGTGGGGGTTGTATTTATAGGGGAAGCGAGGGGTATTTTTTCATTATTTTATTCAGGATTTTATTATTTTGGATCAAGAATATAAATATATTGAAAATAATAACTTAATATATTAAATAATAAATTATAGTTTGAGATTATGGGATTACAGCATCCATAAATCATCTATGACTCAATAATTTAGGTATTTTTTAAATACTGTAAATTACTATATTTCACAGTTTACAAAAAATTAAACTATTCTATAAAAATACAAAAAAAATCAACCTAACCATTTTTAAATGTCTATAATTCAAAAATGAACTCCATTTTATGAAAATAATTTTTAAAAATGAGAAATATAATTTTTAATAAAAATCATCATTTGTTTGAAAAATATGAATTTTAAAATTATAACTGATTTTATGACACTTCGAAAAATTAATTAAGGTCTCGTAAAATTATCCTATAATAATATGAAAAAAGATTAATTTATGAATCTATTTTATGAAAATAATTTTTGTTTTAAATCATAATATTAATTATAAAATTATAAACATTCATGTTTTACAAAAATACCAACACTTAATTTATCATTTTGAAACATTTATTTATTTATAAAATTATATAAATATATCATAATTTCATTTATAATAAGAATAAATTTTATTTATATTTTCATATGTGAGGTTACTATTCTATTTTATGGATTATTATTGCTAATGGTTATGTTACTATTCGAAAGATCTAGTTACTATTCCATTTTTGGGACTTTACATTCTCCCCCCTTTTAAAATTTCACCCACAGAATTTCATTTTACATAAAATGGTGAGGGTATTTCTCCTTCACAACTTCTTCCGATTCTCATGTTGGCTCCTCATACATATGGTTCTTCCATAGTACTTTGACCAGGTGAGTACTCTTTTTTGCGTAGAAATTTATCTCTAGAGTTAATGATCTTTACTCAATGCTCTTCATAAGAGATATAATCTTACAACTCTACCACCTCTAGATTCAGTAAATGTAAGGGATATAGTATGTACTTACTCAAAAGGGATATATTAAATTCATCATGTACTTGATACATTGTAGGTAGAAGTGATAATATATAGTCCACAGTTCTAAATAAATAAGAATCTAGAATGGGCCTACATACTAGGAACTTAGCTTTCCTTTCTACCCATATCTCACGATCCTCTTCCATAGAGATATCTAAAGGAATACCATGTCTCTAACCTAAAACTTAACGTTTTTTAGATGATTGTTTGTATAGAACTTCTATCAAATTTTGGCTACCTTGATGTGATGCTAAATGGTTTTGACCATTTCCACTATTTCTTTGACCATTTCAGGTCCTAACATCTCACTTTCACTGAATTCGTCTGATCATGATAGTGTTATGAATATTTTCCCAAAAAGGGATTCATATCTATCAATTTGGATGATCGAGTGGAAACTATTCTTTTAAGAGAACTTTTATAGAGGTAGATGTTTGTCCCATACTCTTTTGAAGTCCATAGAACATGATATCAATATATCTTTCATTATCTGAATAGTCTTCTCATTTTGGACATCAGTTTGAGGATGAAAAACCGTATTAAATCTCAACTTAGTGTTTAAAGCAAATTGGATCATTTTTTAGAACATGGAGGTGAATCTTATATCTAGATCTAATAAAAGCTATATTTGTACTCCATGAATCCTTACAACCTTTCTAATGTATATCCATGTATATCAATCCAGTGAGAAGTTTGAATTATGATAAGGTGATCTGTCTTTGTAAGAATATCTATAAAAATCCATATAGCATTGTTTCCTATGGATGTATTCGTACGTATAGTGAAAATGACCATTGTAATTCTTTCCCATTTCTATGTTGGTATGGGTAATAGTTTCATCATCCTCTTAGACTTTTGTTTTTCAGCATTCACTTGCTCACATATCAGACACTTTGATGTATATTCTACTGGCTCTTTTTTCATATTTTCTCACCAATAGTTCTTTTAGACATCAAGATACATCTTTGTGATCCCTGGGTGAATAGAGAAGGTTTATCTATGTTTTTAAATCATAAAATCTTTATTTATATTTGGATTGGATGGTACACATAGTCGTGACCCAAATCTTAAAACTCCTTCCTCATCAATTTTGAACTCTATTCATGTCCCCTTTCTCATAGATTCCACCTTTATCTTAATTTACACATCTTTTATTTGATCATTCTTTATTTTACCCATGAGGGATGGCTAAAAAATCATTTTAGAACGGATTGATGATGTTCATTCTTTAATTATTCCCAGGTCCATCCTTTTAAAATATAATAAGATTGGGTACTTATCAATTATAATCATTCATAGTGTTTCAAGATCCTTTTTAATTAGAGCATCCACCACATTATTCACTTTTCCAGGATGGTACTGCATTGAGCAATCATAATTTTTGATGAGCTCTAACCATCTTCACTGGATCATATTAATCTCATTCTATGTGAATATAAATTTGAGGCTGTTATAATCATTATATATTTCACACTTTTTCCTATAGAGATAATTTCACTATATTATCAATGCGAAAATCATAGATACCAACTCCAGATTATGTGTGGGAAAGTTTTGCTCAATAATTTTCAATTGCCTTGTGAAATAGGCTTTCACTTTATCATTTTTCATCAGTACACATCCAAAGATCTTCCTTGAAGTATTGATGTATACTGCAAAGAGTTCCCCACTTGTTGAAAGTGTGAGTACTGGCATGGTGATAAGACTCTTTTTAACTCTTTGTTGTAGTCTTCACATTCACTCTTCCATAAAAACTTTTCTCACTTCCAAATAATCTTGGTTAGTGGGCTTGAAAATCATGATAAGTTCTTCAAAAATAGATGGAATTACTTAGATAGAACATGGAAAATATGGATCTCTATTACATATGTTGGCCTAGGACACTCTTCGATTGACATTATCTTAGAAGGGTCCACATATACTTCTTTATTGTTGATAACATTCCCCAAGAATTATACTTCCTTTATCGGGAACTCACATATTTGTACTTTGCATACATTTTCTCCCTTCTCAAATTATTTAGCACAATATTCAAATGATCCTCATGTTCCCCCTTCCTCTTGGATTATTTTAGAATATCATCTATAAATACTACAAAAAAATTGTTGATGCAATCTCTAAAACACTATTCATTATGTACATGGATATTTTGGGAGCATTAGTGAGTCTAAATGGAATCACTATGAACTCATAGTGTATATATGTCGTTCAAAAGGTATTATTAGTAATATATTCTTTCTTCACCTTTAATTAGTGACATACCAATTGAAGGTCTACCTTAGAGAAATACTTGGCTCCACATAGTTGGTCGAACAAGTCATCTATCCATGGAAGGGAATAATTTTTCATTATCATTTTTTTGAGATCATGATAATAAATGAATAGGTGCATTGATCCATCCTTCTTCTTGACAAAGGGACCCTCACACCCCATGGAGAATCACTTGATCATATAAAACCCTTATCTAGATTCCCTTGTAACTGCTTCTTTAGCTATTAAAACTTAATAGTAGCCATTATGTAAGGAGTATTTGATATCATTAGATACCCATGAATAAGTTGAATTGATAAATTAACCTCTCATTTAGTAAGAATATCATCCAATTATTCAAGGAATATATCAGTGTAGTCCCTCACAATAGGAATGTATGCGATCATGATTATCTCCTTCATCTCAATCTTTTAAGCAAGATAATATTTTTCTTATGGAAATAATATCCATAATTGAGATGATAAATATTAAGGATATTCATCCTCATCCTTAAACATGCACATAATTAAAGGATGCCCGAGGATATGAATAGTGTTCTACCTTTCCTGATAGTTGATGTTGGATTTCTATAAATATATCCAATTCATTCCAAAAATAGCATCAAACACCACCAAAGGAAGTAATGAAAGATTTTTTTGGGATGTTCAATCTACAAAAATGAACTAAGGAGGAATTATATACTTTGGTTTCAATAATTTCCCCATTTTCTGTTCTCACATATAAAAGAACCTATATATTTTGAGGTGGTTTTTGAATAGTTATACTAAACTTTCAATACATGAAAGAATGCGTAGAAACATAATAAAAAAGTATGATTTCTTTTCTTGAATAAATAACCAGTGTACCTGTCATAACATCATTGTTGGGATCCACCTCAGAAGTAGTGATAACATAACATTTCAATTTACATTTTGTCTTTGGTGGAGTTTTACATTGATTACAATCAAGGATTCTAGGTTTACTGAACTGGCGTGAAGAGTGTCCTTACTCCCTATATTCGAAGAATTTAACCATGGGTGGTGCTCTCCTATCCTCCATCATGTTGGTCAGATTATTTTTGTCTCTTTAGCATTCATGAGCTTGGTCATCTTCTCTGCCACAATTGATGAATTTTCCCATCCCTTTAAATAAATTCCCATGATGATTATTCCCATATTTATAACATATGATTGGTTGAGTTTTATTTCCACCTTTTCATTAGATCCTCCCTCTTAAAATTACATCTTTTATTTCTTATCACCATTTCTATGAGAACACTCTCCAAACTATATCTCCACTTTGAGATCATATTAAAAAACTTCTTCATGACATCCAAAGTATCTAATTTCCATATCCTTTTGAAGGTTTGGTTTTAAACCACTAAATAATATATCTATTTTTATCATTTTTTATAACAAAACCTAAGGCATACCTTAAAATCCTTGTCAAATTATCTTTGTAACCCATGATAGATTCACCTTATTTTTTGCTTATAACTATGAATTATATCTCTATATTTTTTCAAATATCTAAAGGGGAATACTTACTAAGAAATACTTTCTTAAATTCTTACCAGTCCATATCTTCAATTTCATCCTTTGGATTTGTGTTCTTAATCAACACCCACCACTGGTTGGCCTCTCAATCGAAATGATAAATAGCCAGAGTCACCTTCTCAATCTCATAATAGTGAAGAATATAAAAGATCTTCTCCATTGACTTTACCCACAATTCCTTGACTGGTGGATCAAAAGATCCACTAAACGTCAGTGGTCATTATTGCATAAAAGACTTGATAACTAGTTGACCTCACTTAGAGTAAGGAAAAAATCCCACATTATTCATGTCATTGTTCATAGCCTAAGATAGCTAGGTAAGCATCAACATGAAATTTTGGACTCCACTTCCCAAGGCAATAGGGTTGTCATTTGGGAAATCGCTGCATTGTCCCTAACATTGGTTTTTTTCTTGGGTTCTCCCAGTTCCCTCCATTTTCTAAAAATGAAAATGATTAAACAAAACATAATTTAACAAGTCATGAATAAATAATTCATTACTTTGTGAAATTAACTCTAAACTAATATCATGTTTGATACCTATGCTTAGAATTTTTATAAATCAAATATTCATGGGTAATTACATTTACTTAGTCTCAAACTAAGGGCTTTTAGTAATGTTCCCCAATCATAATTCCCAAATTAGCTAAACCATACTTAGATACCAACTACAGAGAACCTGTTTTTTCTTACATTTTCATTACATCATTTTAAATATAAACAATACTATAGTGTTGAAAAACCAGGATATAAATGTTTAGCGTCTTATAAAAATTAAGACCAAATAGAAATTTTACATAATAAAAATAAAAATTATTTAATTTCTTCTTCTATATCTTCTTAGTGGCCCTCATGTACTCCTTAGAATAAGTAGTCACCTGGGGGTATACTTCAAAGAAAGGGATGAGTTAAAATTCTAGTAGGAGGATAGATAAGAACATGAATCAATATAACATGGTTGATCATAATCCTCATCAACTTAACATATTTATGGGATCATCATTATAATCATGAGAGGAATAATTAGATAAATTAATGAAATGTGGAAATTCATAAAAATTAAAACACCATGTCTTAGTGGTAAAATACCACATATAGTTGGGAAAAAATATAACATCATGTTCATGCATAAAATATTTGAATAATCATAAAATCATCATTATGAAACAATATAGAATCATATTCTAACATATTTCACCTTATATCCCAAGATTCAACAAATTACCCAATCCATCAGATCACTATATAATTCGTGGTGCACCCATCGCATCATACCACTTACACAATCATGCTTCCCACATTTAACATATATCAATCATATATATAAAATAACCCATGGAAAATGAATGAGTTTCATTTAATACATTCATGAATAAACTTTTCTAATTCCTAGATGGGAAAGGTAAAAACATATTTGTTTATTTGATTCGTCATTCTTGAGCGAACAAGAAACAACTCAAGAGGAGTAAAAAAGGATTCAAAATGTGTTTTGAAAAGAAGTGTTCTTTTGGAATATATTTTTATTTTTTATAAAACCATATAAGAAAAATGTATGTCCTATAATGGAAATGGTATGAGAAATAAAATTATCTTTTATTAGTATTAAATACATATCCACACTGAAATCTGACATGAAGAAGGAATGGCCCAAAGAAAGGAAATTGGTTTCGATAATCCCCTTACCTTATGTATGAATAATATATTCACTTTAATATCATGTATAATAAAATTAGATACATTAATAAATAAAAAAATAACCTATTATACATGTATTTTATTTATTATAATTTTATTATGTTCATTTATGACCATTATTATGAGTTATAGAGCTTAATTCTGTTGTTTTGTGAGTGTTTGTTTCTTGGTTTCCATGTTTGGTTTGCCCGTATACAAGTATATAAGTTCATATAAGATGAGAATAATTCTACAGAATTGAAATTATATGTTTTTAGTGAACATAATTATGCTTAATTGGTATTATATATTATTTTTTCTATGTACGAGGATAATTCAATAGATAAAATGTTAATGATAGTCGTTTAGATTTATTTTGGAGGGTTTCAATCACAAAAAACTCATTTTATTTTATTATTTAATATTATGTTTATATTTCAGTTAGAAAACTAAAAAAGTTTATAAAATAAATTTTACAATTCTTTCAACTATTATAATGGTTTTATGATTATATTTTATGGTGGTAAAGGAAAATGAAAATTTTTCATCCTCGAAGGTGATAAATCAACACATCACAAAAGACGTTTTAATTTTTATAATAAAAGGGAAATGATAAGACATTTTATTTTGGATTATTCAATTAAAATAATAAAAACATAGTATATATAATATATTGTAGTGATCATGGCACTTATATTTGGGGAGGTGAGGAGATAATAAGAAGAGAAAAGAACTTGAAAAGATATTAAAAGAAAATGGAAGAGGATTTTACCTCTTCGACTTCTTCTCATTGAGAAACTCTTTTGGGAAATTGGATTTAATCTCTTATTGATAAAAAAGGCTCCAAAAAAATGGAGGACATTCTTGGTAATTTTATTGGGAAAATATGGACAATACTCAAATAGTGGAAGGTCTGAGAACAAGAGGTGATCAGAGATGGTATTTATAAGGGGATGAGATGGGTATTTCTTCATTATTTTATTATTTTGGATCAAGACTGTCAATATATTGAACATTATCAATGTATATATTAAATAATTAAGGCGGGTTTGAGATTATGGGATTACATTAGACATACATCATCTATGACTCAATAATATATGTATTTTTTAAATACTATAAATTACCGTGTTTTAGTATTCACAAATAATTCCACTATTTTAGAAAAATCCATAACATTCACCCTAAACATTTTTTGATGTATATAATTAAAAAATTATGAAAATAATTTTTTGAATATGAGAAATTTAATTTTAAATAAAAATAACTATTTATTCAGAAAAAAAATATTTTAAAATTATAATTTATTTTATGACACTTTGAAAAATTAATTAAGTTCTAATAAAATTATTTTGTAATATTAAGAAAAAATATTAATTTATGAATATATTTAATGAAAATATTTTTTTTTAAATCATTACATTAATTATAAAATTCATAAAAAAAATTATGTTTTACAAGAATACTGACTCTTAATTTATCATTTTTAAAATATTTATTTATTTATACCATGATATAAATATATCATATTTTATTTTATAATATGGATAAATTTTATTTATGATTTTATAAGTGAGCTTAATATTCTATTGGTCTAATTATTATTTCTAATGGACAGGTTATTATTCCAAGGTTCAAGTTATTATTCCGTCGATATATGTTCCTTAATTTCTTTGAATATTATTTATTTAATTCTTAATTTATGAGAATGATGTTTTTTATTAGGCTTTAGATTCTATGTATATAATATATATAAAAATTATAATAAGGTAAAAAATTTCATTGATAAACTTTTGGGTCGTTACCCCATCGATTAAACAATATTCTTCTTCTCTCGTGTGTTGAAGGATACATTCCATGCCAATGAAAATCTCACCAAACCTAATTTTTTTCTATCTATATTTTTCATTCCTATTTATCTATATTTTAATGATTATGCTTATAAAAATAAAGATATATGTTCTTATG
The DNA here is from genome assembly GCA_963277665.1 of Viscum album. Lineage (NCBI taxonomy): Eukaryota > Viridiplantae > Streptophyta > Magnoliopsida > Santalales > Viscaceae > Viscum > Viscum album. Next base: position 329,331,080 of record OY728119.1, on the reverse strand, counting down.
GATGAGATAATCTTATATCTGTATCCAAAAGAAACTATAATTTATTCTATTGAATAGACCGATTCAAAATTTTCTAGGTTCCAACATCACATCTGCTGATGATAGAAAAACTAACTAAAATAAGAACAACAATGAGGAAAGAGTGAATACTACCCAAGGTTTTGGTTGAGTGTGAATTGTTGAGACTTGATGCCACTTTATGGAGAAGGAAGATCTATGAAGCCATTAGAAGATGAAGCTTCAACCCACCAGAAGATCACACATGTGAGAGGTTATGTGATTTTGAATTTGAATTGCTATACATTCCTCGATATCTTAGTGTACTATACTATGGGTTTAATTTGGCCCCTCAATCACCACAATAAGTCACACTTCTCACACAATATCCAAAAAAACTCACAAAGAAAAATTCAATCAAAGAAATCAATAGGAAAAGTAAATTAGACAAACAAAATTATGTGGTTCATACTTTCATCTTACATCCTTGGGAGAACACTATAACCACTTTTAATTTAATAAAAATACCAGTATTGGAATAACTATATAAAAATAGACAGTGAATACACTTAAAGAAAAATTTTCACGCATAATAAAAAAAATAGTAGCACCTCTACTTTATCATGTTAATTAACTGATGAAACAAGTGGCACCACCGAATGAAAAATGTTGTCAGCCCATTAATATATTTAGTTTAACTATAATTATTTATACATTAAACTAACTTAACCATTGTATCAAGTGAACCTACACTTGTAATTATCATCAATTCATCATAACTCCATCACCTTTTGGAAAATATACCCACATGATGAAAAAAATCAAATGTTGCTACTCTGTTTAGAAAAAAATGACCTTATAGAGTTCCTTATTCTTGTAAATTGAATTCAGTATCTTAGTGAGACTTCATAACCCCAATTTGTTTTAACTCTCATAGAAACCCACCCACCCCCATGTTTTATGAAGAATCAAAAGCTTGACATTTCAATTCAAGACTGTATTTAAGAGTTATAAAAAGTTAGAACTCATGAGATAAATAATTATATATCAAATAAATATTAATTATCTCCAATAATTCAAACTAGATCATAATTTCAACAAAATTCTTCCAATGGGAAAATAAAACATTTCAAGTTAAATGAAACCATCATAATTTTTTTGTTATCAACCACTAGGGTCAATAGGCCATTTCCCCCTCTAACTAACCTAACCCAAAAAAATGAAAGTAAAATTAAGTATCACTTATGAAAAATACAGGTCACTACACCCCCACCTCTAAAACTTTCTATACATGAAATGGAAATAACCAGTTTTTTTATTTAAAATCTCATTAAACAACATCACACAAAATTAAAACTACTAGAACACATAAAAATACACCCTTAGATGTCTTGTTTCTAATTGGACCTAAGACACAACAACCTAGGGGAATATTCTTCTCCTATAAAAAAGAATCATCCTGCTCAATCCTATCCCTAACATTACTTAAAAAATGGAATAAACTAATTCCATGTAGCTTACTCCAAGATTTTTCATCCCATAACCTTCTAACCATTTGATATCTGTCCATATAACATGAATAAATAGAACACAAACATCATCCTTATAAATGAAGAACCCACTCTATGTGTGAGTTGTATTTGTTTTCAATGGTTGTTATTAGTTTTCAATGAATTTTAATTAAATAAAAATATTTCATTGATGTAAATATATGGAAGAATTTATAAAATAGATTTTACTATCTGGTTAAAGGAAAAATCATCCATGATTAGTGGAAAATATAATATTGTTGGGGGAATGAATGAATATGAAAAGATGTACTCTATTATAATTATTTTAAGAAAGTTATTTTGAAGATGTTGAGTTTATTTATGATGATTTATGATCTAATACTAATGTCTAAAACATGTGATATAATTTTTTGAAATGAAAATTTATTGTCAATATTATGAATTTTTTTGTAAAGAAGTTTCCATAAGAAGGTTTTTGAAGTTTTATGAACAAAGATGAAAAGTATAATTGGACAAAGTAATTTTGTGGAGTCCCCCAAAGGAATGCTCAAAATTTCAAAGAACAAATGTGAAAGGACTGAGTTGATCACTTTACTAGTGGAATGAACTATTTGACTGATTACATTCATAATTTACATTGGATATATGTTTATTGAAAAAACTAAACCTGGTAATGATTTTTTGTTCTTAATGTTTATAACATCATTAGTGTTGAAATACATCATGATCCTAGACATGTTAATAGGAGGAGTTTTGGTTTGAGTTTTATAAATATTTTTTGAAACTACTATATGATTTTATATGCTACATAAGGGTGATCACTAAATTTTAGGGGTTACATCATGGTAGACTAATAAGATTCATAATGGTAAAATATATTTTGTATACACTCTATTAAGTTACATGAAATGATACAATGTTTGTGTTCAATTTTTGTAATGTTTTGGATGCTTTGTAAGTATGAAGTTTTTTTGTTCAAGTATTTTAGAATATTTTAAATAAGATAAAATTTATCAAAGGTAAAATAAAAGGTGATGATAAATTTCATCAGAATAAGTTTAATAAGATAAATACCATCAGATTATCTCTCACAATGTCATTGGTATCAGTTCATTGGATGAACCATTTTAATTGATGATAGATGTTTACATATGAATAATGTCTATCAAATAGATATTTATGACGTTACAACGTGTTTTTTTTCAGGATTATTGGATATAAGTCTCTGAGTCATTGGACATATGGTTTTTGTTGAATCATTATATGGTTGTTTCTATATAAAGTTCAGTAGTAAGATGCTGGTGTGAGAATGAAATAGATGAGGAGTTCTAATGAAATTCATTAGACAGTGGAAGTGTATGGAGGAATTCTTATGAAATATTATGATGAAGTTATGTTGGAACATCATATGGAGTTTCATTGTTATAAGTGTTGTGATAAATATTTACTAGAAGAATTATTGGTACCAAGTTATAATAGTTTTAAGGAATTTATTAATATTTTTTAAATATATAAAACATGATGATTCAAAGATATTATTTCATTATTCCAAATATCATAGAGGAAGGATCCATGATTCTCACCGAGTTAGAAGAATCTTTGAAAGAGGATATTTGAATAATAAAAAAAGAAGATTGTGTTTCTAGCTATGATTTTAGGAGGATAAAAGAATATTATTAACACTGATATCTAAGGAATATTTCTATAAATATTTTTTAACTCATATATTTTATGAAGTTTTGAATTTTTTAAATGAGGGGGTGTTTTTGAGTGTGTCACTATAAATATTGATTGATAATTTTTAATTTCATGTATGCGACTCACTATGAAATTTTAGAAAACCATTTCTTATATAAAGATGTTTTGATTCATTATGATGGTGTGATTATTTATGATTAAAATCTTGGAATGTATATTACACTATAGTATTGGTTTTTAGGGTTTGAATGGTAGCACAATAATTCACATTGGGTTAACCATTTTCAAATAGATTCCAATGGGTTTTGTTCATGGAGTAGAAAATACCCAACAATTCCCTAATTTAAAATGATTCCCAAAACTTCTTTCCAAAAGTAGGAGGTCATTGGAGAATAGATCCCATTATGGTTAGGGAATCACATTGGTTGAGAGGATGGGAGGTCAAGCTCATCATACCCTTTTGAGGGGAATAATTACATACTAGGGGAATCTATTAAAGATTTAAGATTTTTTCACGAATCCTTATTTAATTATCAAGAATAAGATAGACCGTCCTTGAATTGACAATCAATTATTAGCATGTATAGACTTTAGAATCGTCTATATGTATCTAAGGTTATTCATCGATGGAGACATTTATATTTATCAGAGGTTCTCAATCGATGGTACCCTTTTGTATATAGATTATAGATTCTTCTATTTCTTATCATTATGATTCTTAGTTCAAGACACATAGTGGGGAACTCTGGAATTTTTCATTAGCTAGTGAGATGGAAATTATTTTGATATTGAGATTGGGCCCGTGATATGGGATTCATATGTATCATTTTGAAAGGAATCGGAACCCAAGTTGTTTGTTTCCACTTAATAGGACACATCATACCATTTAGGTCATGTGATGAGGAACAAACCATGTAGTTTAGTGTCACATGGTAAGGATGTCTAAGTGAAAGGTTCATAACCAAAGGATGGTGTATGACTTATTCTAAAGTGGCCTGAGGAACCTGGAAGGGATGTGGGATCTTATGCTAGATATAACCCAAGATGGGTTCTATAGAGTGTTTTGGTTGATTTTGGGTGTTGGTTTTGGACCTCAAGGAGGATTCCTACATATCCCATATGGATAGTAATCAAAGCCTACATAGTTTATTTTTATTAAGGAACCATGCCTATAGAGGTTCCCGAAAGGTTTTTCTCACAGGGAATATGTCATTTTGATAGAATATTAATATGGTTGGGGATTATATTGAATATGCGTCCCATTTTAGTAGGTACATTATGAGTATATCTTCTCATGGTTATTTAGAGGTTTTGTTGGGGCTTGCACCTAAGAAGACCCCCTTTGTCGATCAGGGAATATGGCCATTTGTGATGTATCTGTGATTGGAGGACCCAGGTTTATGGATGACCCCTATATATTTTTATTATAGGGGATATGGACCTTTGATATTAATACATGGGTTTGGGGATTCATGGATATATAGGACCTATGAAGGATGGTAAGAGGAATATCTAGAAAATTATTCTTTATCATTACATGCATAAGATCATTCAGATGTCATGATCGTAACTAGCCCCTAATCCCATGAGTCATGATCAATGTGGGAAACAATAAGAATTCAAAGATATAGAAAATAACACAAACTACTTTATCTAATGGTGAATGAGTATGGGTTAATGGGAGAGAGAAATGGATTTAGTGCCCACATCCTCTCTTTTTTCAATAACTAGGATACATACATCTGGCTACCCATCTCGATACGACACATTATTAAGGCTAGGGGAAAACCCTGGGAAGGATGACCTATTACCAAATCCATATAATAGAGTAGGATAATACACTAACTCTGATCATATGTAAAATAATTTATCTCATGTCCCACCATCTGATATTCAGATGTCCTTGGACTTAAAGAAGATAAAGGGAGGAAAAAGACCTAGTCCTTGTGTCTAAGAGATGAAAGGGGAGAAAAAAAATCCCCAACCCTTGTTTCTGAAATTGGGTGGTAATTGGAACTACCTAAAAAGTTAAGGTTATAATTAAAAAATGGATTCATAACTAGAAAAACCCTGAGGAATCCACCCATCAGTTAGGAAAAGTGAGTGAAAATTCTTATTGAAGGAATACATAACTAAATAGAAGACATGTTACTGTGTCTTTTTTCCCTAGTCATGTAAATTTGTAGGCTTCAGTGGAGGTTTTTTATCTGTTAATTTTATATAAGGTACTTAAGGAAATCCCCTACCATTGGTGGTGTGAGAGAGGTCCCAATGAAACCTCACATAGGTGAGGTCTAGGTGAGAAGAAGTGTTTCCTACATTGGTAGAGGCTGTGTGAATTGGAGAGTGATTATCATAGGGTAAGACCTATTCAGACCTAAAGTAATTCATTCAGGGTAGGCCTGTGTGATCTAGAAGTTACTTTTGGATGATGTAAATCTTGAAAAAAACACTTGGGAGGGCCTTCCTATAGGATTTAATGGATTCATTAGGTTCCCTAGAAGGTACTTGCATAGGTCCTGAATTTTGGAGAGGACCATAACACTTGTATTTTACAATTAGGGGTAAGTGGTTCCTTGCACAGATGGTTTGCATTTCATACATGAGAGGGATAATGATACTATTATACCCCTTAATTCCCTCTTATATTGTGTTTTTAGAGCTACCTAGATGTTCTCATGGGCCTAAGAAAAAGACTAGGGTGATAATAAATTTGAGGATTCTTCTAGTTTTTTCATCATTTGAAATACGGATCTCAAGGGTCCTATTTGTAGGAAATCATTGGACCCTAGGAAAATGATGTTCCCTACATAGGTGGGTCATTCTAGTCATATTGTTTGGTGTGAGGTACATATTTATCCTAGGTGTATGAGTTTGAACCCACATGGTGTTGCGAAAGTGAAGGTTGGACCTGCATGGTGACAATGATTTGGGTACCTACACACCGTGTCTTATGGGAAGTTTAAAAACCTTGAAATAATTCACATCTCATTTTATTGAAGTATTTACCTTTGAAACTTCTCATTCTCACATGAAAAAATGAGGGTAAAAAAATATCCCTTTAATATTAGATCCGGTCATAAGAAGAGGGTCTTATCTAAAGGTAAAGAAAAATGATGTTGATGGATCCTTCATTCTTTGGAATCTATGTGTTCATGCACCTTTATGGTTATGGATTGATAGACTTGATGACAGGAATTTCATGAAAGGGATAAGTGAGAGGGAGATCTGTGCAGGTAAGTCATGCTATTGGAACGTGTAGGTCGATCGCAAAGAGATTTTTCTTGTGTATCCCATAAAAGTGTCCCCATGTATATAAATATTTCTAAGGGACTTAGTAGTTCTTCCTTATATCCATGATACAATCACTATCATTATTATAGTAATCTTTTTGTGCTAGTATATTCTCTAAATATTTATTCATGAAAACCTAGTATGTTGTTACTTGCACAAGGCATACACCTGGGTGAGTGACTTGTGTGAGTCACTTAGTGAAGCGACCTATGTGAGGCCACTTGGGTGAGAGAACTGTGTGAGCTATCTTTATCGAGTGATCTATGTAAGGCCATGCCTTTAATAATTTTCAGAATTTAGGAAAATTTTTCATAACTAATATTTTATCTATGATTAAAATCTCAATAATTCCTTAAAAATTCATAATGGTTGATCAGAATGATAAATTTTATTATAAACTATCTAGTAATCAAATTAAGGAGATGATTGATGTCATCAGGACATATTATTGTCATGTATACAACACTATTCTCCCAAATGTGATGAATCACATGAATAAGAATCATAGTGAATTTCCTAAGAGTAATTATCTACCACTATACGTTAATGAAAATATGAAGGATTTATTTATCCCATAGATGAATAATTATATCCCACTCTCCTTGTTCCAAGAATACAAGAAATTTTCCACCTTGATAATATGAACCAAGGGAACATATATAAATTAAGAAACATCATTTTTGGAATATATTATGCATCACAGAAGTAGTACCCCAAATTATAAACCTTATACCATTGAGTTAAATTTTCATTGATATTCTTATATCTTCTGTGATTCCAGGATAAAATGATCGATAGAAGAAAGGTAGACTATGACCTTCATCTGGGAGGGGGTATCAGAATCGAATAGATGTGGGCATACTAAGTGTACCAGACCGATACCAATTTCACGATTGAGTTTAATGTAGTTAGTATCAATAATGATATTTTGGTAACCCAGATGAATGTATACAAGAATCCAAACATCATTCTTGGGCTGTTAGGATTATGGATCCCATAGACCAACTCCTTATATATGAGGCGCGAAGAAGTTTACATCATCATATGGGATGTATACAAGATCTCCGAAGCTACCATCCTAAAAGAGATGTATAATGATTTTATCCCAAATAGGCCACCTAGGAAGATATAGAGAGAGAAGAGGTTCTGGCCCACATTATGTAAAATACAACCCATGATATCAAGAATGAAATCCCATTTCTAAGGGGGATGTTCATTTTGAATCATGGATTAATGATTTTATTTGGTCCTAAGGGAGAGGTCCCTACATGTAAACAAGCCACAGGATGTCAAACAGTGGAGAAGCGGGGGATTCCTAGTAAATTCCAGCCCACATTGGAAAAAGGCGAGTATAGACGATGGGGGTATCCAACCAAGTCCAAAATACTTGTAAAGTACCATATTTATGGATTTGTAGAAATGTGTCTGAGTTTCTACATGATGCTAGTTCCTCATCCCAATGACGACGTGCGGTTGGGAACATTCTTTATAGCGACTAGGCTAGTAGTGAGGAAGCATATAGGGTTGGAAACCACTATCCAAGTAAAGATACATAAGTTCCTATTTCATGTGCACATAGAGAGGCCCCATTTCAGAATTTTTGGGCCATTCTAAATATTTTAGGGATGGATTGTTAAACATTTCACTTATTATGCTGCGTTGAGTATAATTAAAGTTCCCAAGGGATGATTTTGACCATTTTTTCGGGATGTTTATGGAATCCAACCCCTATTCCTGAAGTAGGTAGAATCACTAAAGAGACTATATCTTAAGGTGTTAAACTTCTTTCTATATAGGGATCCATCCACTGGGAATTTCATTGATGATGAAAAATATATAGATGAACAAAGGTCATATATGATTGCCTTTGGGGATGGTGGACTAGCGACCTCGAATTTATAGCGACGTAATATCTGAGGCGTCTTATTCCTATAGATGTTCACACCAATTTAAAAGCCTATATAAAATAATTGTATCCCATCCTATACACTTTTTATTAGGGAGGCACCTGATGGTGTCCTGAAAACTCTGGATTCTCAAAAATGTATAGGTGACTCGAGCGGTAATTAATTTTCCTCCAATGAGTTTCCACTGGGTTAACGTCTTGGTATGCTAAGGCCTATATTTCATTGTGTACCAAAGTGGTTTTGAAAATGGGTGTTCCCGTATTCATAAATATAATGACAAATAGGTGGGTAAGCATAGCATAAAGGCTCCAACTATTCTAGAGAGAGACAATAATGAGTCCTCAAACTCACCCAAGCGACCCCACACATGATATAGTCCACCAATCAAGGTCAAAAAGGATTTTCTAGTCAAGGTTGGGACTAGGTAGTATAGTTTCTATCACCAAGAAAAATACCAAGTTTTAGTGTCCCACCCTTAAATCGTGACATAGAGAGTTGTTAATTCTATAAAATCAATGAGTGTCAGGTCCAATGCATAGAAGACCCGAACAACCTCAGATTTTGTTCGGTTAGAGGAAGTTCAAGAATGAAAAATAACGCCTTCTAATTCCAAGTATCTATGGTCACTTCTTTATGTTGAGATATAGATTCCACATATTGGGGATGTTCAAGCCCCACCCACCCTCCACATTGAAGATGACACTCTCGAGGAGGAAATATATATCTGAGAGCTAAAGATGGTTATTTATTCCATTGATGATTGGATCCCAAACAAAAAATGGTTAACTAAAATTCTATAATGGGGGGGGGGGGGGGTTATAAGGGGGTTTATGATTCATCTATTGATGAATGGGATGAATTTATCAATTTATAGGTAGTATGATTTCCATTACCTTTCTTTACATATTCATCTTGCTCTTTATTGTTTTGAGAAAAAAGTAATTATTAAGTAAAGGGAGACCTTTATTTTTAGTGGTTTGAGGGATAAAAACCTAGAATCCCTTAATCCCAATATATCCTAATAAATCCCCCTATTCATTCTATGGAATATAATCTTGAATCAGGGGATCTATCCTCAGGTTAGAGGATGATGGTGGAGGATAGGATGGGAGATTCTTCTCAACCACCACCTCTAGGATATGTATTTGAGGTAGAAAGTGAATCCCTTCTTCCATAAAAAAGTGAAGGAATAAAGGAGAGTTAAGTTCCTAAATAAATGTATCATTAGTCAAGTTGAGTTTTCTTGACACTATTTATTCTTTATTTTTCCAGAATAAATACATAATCATGCACATGTGTTGTAGGATCCACTCCCCTCACCTATCTCTTGGGGTTTAGATATGAACTCCATTGAGAATAGAGGAGGACATCATAGACATGGTGGGGGTTCCTACTAATGATCATATTCCCTTAACAAGAGAAGCATGAACGGTTGATACCACATGTGAACCTCTCATTTTGGAGAGGGAGGAGAATCATGGTAATGTCAATATTTTTATAAGTTGTCATGTTATAATTACAGACTTTTATTTATTATGATATTTTAGATCCTGTTTATACACTATTGGACCCTACGGTTATTTATTCTACTCTTTTAATTGATCTAGAATGGGATAATATTGATCTCAGATAGACTGATGAAGTTGATGGTGTTGATACTGATCTGACATGGTCGAAGAAGGTTTGTCCCATATAAGAGACAATATACGTTGTTGATGGAAGAACCAATTTGGGTGCCGAGCCTAGAATCCTACACACCCAAACTTGCAAGGATTCTATGAGACATGATACCATATATAATGAAATGATGGACATAATTAATTGTGATATTGATATCCCATACTCCCTTGTATAGTTGGGAACTTTAATAAGGATTTGGACAGACATGAGTTTTTTTTTCTTTTAGTGTTTTCCCTCATGGCCGACCTTACATCCAAGGCATTAAATCTATTTTTTTATTGGAATAATTATTTATTTAGAAAACAACCCTACAAAAATCCACGATTAGGGCATTGAGGGCCATACCACTCCTACTATTGGGGGAAGGGGGCGACACCACCCAATTTATCATCTTCTGGATGGAGTTAAATTTGTGGGGGAAACTTCCATTGTGGTTGTGGTGTAGGAACTCATTCAAGCTTAAGAGACTGAGGCTGTTCAACTAGAAGAGATTTGATAGGCCGTTAATGAACCTCATGATACCCTCTAATAACTGAAGTGTTATGTTGATGGTATTTTTTAGAACACGAATTAAAGACTCAAGTTTTTTGGATGCTCCTATAATTTTTTCTTCGTGAATAAAAAATATTTTTTCCAAATCATCTTATGTATTCATCCATATTTTCCTTCATAATTGTAATAAAGCACTAAATATGGGTTTTTAGATAAAATTACTTGCATAAATGAGTTGCAATCAAAATATTATAAATAAGGAGGAATTATAATTTTTTCTTAGTTCACTACACCTATTTAGAATAGTTCAACTGTTTCTAGAGTCACATGATAGACCCTAAAAACTTTGTGTCTTTTTGTTTCATTACCCTAGTTTTTTTCAAAGTCAAAATGAGTTGACTTGGTGGGAATCACTTGGAGTATTCTTAATCCTCCATTTATAGGTTTTCAACCTAACAAGTTTTATGCCTCTTTCTTTTCATTGATAAATGTATGTTATCCAAGATTATATAGAGTGCATGTATAGTGAGAAGAAACTCTAAATTTGTTAAGGGTTACCTTTTGAAGGTTTTCAACCTAGAAAGTATCCAGTCTCTTTTTGTGGGAAGATTAGAGTCTTAAATGATGGACTAATGGAACTAGTGTTTTAAGTCAAATATATTTGACCATTATTTTTTGTAATGATTACCCAAGAAGAGATTATAAGACTAGAATGTTCTGAAATTATTTAGATAACCAAATAGAATATTTTGATTCTTGATTTTTGGGATTTTAAGATTTGAAACCCGATTTGAGACAATCATACACAGAATTACCAAAAAACTTATTCTAAAAGAAGTTTCTAGCATAATGTTATCATTGGGTATTATGAAGATAGAAGAGGTATCTCTTAGAAATGAATGCGCCTCTGGTCGACAGTCCCTTTTTGTGGGTGACTCATGCAATGAAAAATGTGGTGTATCAATGCATAGTCAAAACGAAGGTTCAATTAAGAATATAAAATTATATTATTGATGGCCTGGTATTTTTTGAAGATCTAAATTTATAAAGACCATGAAGGTTGCAATTTTAAAGGAATGTTTTTGAGAATTAAGGGAGAATATGTGTTGGCACTGGCCAAGAATGGGAAACCACTCCTACTCAAATTTGGAATGTGTAAGGGAGGGAGAATTATACTAGATGACCAACGTCATGGGGAAAGGATCCTCCCCATTAAGGGTTGAAACATAATGAAGTTTAATGTCATGGAATCAAGACATGGAACATGCATATTAATTTATTATGGAAAGGATGTAGATGGTTATAGTTTAATGTCATTTAATTTTGACTAAAAGATTAGTTATTTTCACTTTAAAGGTAATCTTTCCAATAATGTTTCATCATTTTTTGGCATGAACGGGGAAGTTTGAAAGCTATAACAAAGGGTATTATGTATGTGAGTAATGATATGGGAAATGCATTCAATGGATTCTTATAGGACTTCTTTGAAAAGAGCTTTTCAGTATAATTTTATTTGGGGCTTACAGAGATAAAAGAGGACACTCCTGGGAATGAATTTTCCCGTAGTTGAAAATCTATTTTTTGTTGGTAAATCACATGATGCTAAATGTGTCTTGTCAATTCATATTCAAAAAATAGAATCCATTCACTGATAGGACCTTTTTTTAGGTGAATTATGCAGAGACAATTGAGGCATATCAATGTATAGTCAAATGAAGGTACCCTTAAAAATCTAACATTAAACTACTGATGGATGGGGATGTCTTATTGAAGTTCATATTTTTCCATACATGGATTTTTTTAAAACAATTATTCTTAATATGGAAGGATTGTTTCATATAAAAAATACTAGAGAATTGGTAGAAATGTTTTCCCTACACAGGTCTCACCCATACGTGGAAAAATGGATTTTTTATAGCTAGGAAAAGAACATAGAATATATGAATCACTACATATCTCTTCATAGAGATAATCAAGACACACGTATTTCTTGGTGAGACCCCCACAATGATTGAATCTATGTGTAGAGAGGGGTTGTTTTGAATAAAGGACCACAATCAATGTGAGAACCTGTAATGGACCCTATTATATAGATCTGACTCATATATAGGGGATTCAGGTAATTTTTTATATCGTGGAACATGATATTTGATTCAGGCATCACTATCCATCTCTTCAAAGTGATAATCAAGCCACATGTAGTTATTGGGCTCACTTCATGTAAGATAAGTCAACCATGTAGTTTAACATAATGTGATAAGGATGTATTATGGTCCTTTTAAGTTCATGCAACCTAGACCATGGTAACCTTAAGGTGAATTAATATGTCTGGGTCACATGTTTAATACTTTACCAAAACTCTTAATCCCATGTGATCTATGATCCATGTGAGAAACAAGGAATGGAAAATGTTTATTCCACCACACAAATATGATAAAAATAAAGGACTAGGGAAGTTTTATTTTGTGAATAATGGAACAAAATGTTGGATTTGGATGTCACAACATATATTATGGTAATGATAATCAAGTTGTACATAATTCTTAAAAACTGTGTGGTTTAGTTTCATGTGGTGAGGATATCAGCCATGCAGTTTAACATCATGCAGTATGGATAAAGTTTACCTAGCATGCAAAAGAAGGCATAAAGCCAGACAAACTCTTTCTAGGTATTCAAGAAATCATCTCATAAGAGGAACCTGATATTTTTGAAATGACGCTTCCTTTACAAGTTTCCCATGGCATCCTATTCTTGGTACGTAGTGTATGACAACATTTGAACATCATGTTTTGAATATGTTTTCGTATAGTTTAATCATCATGTGACTTGGATGACATGGTGTCTTGCAGTTTTACGTCATATGACAATGACCATATGTCAAGTAAATTTTGAGGGATACATGGCTACCAGGACAAGGATGTATTGGAATACTTTGGAAATAGATAAAGAAATCATAAACCATATTCTTGGGGATTCCCAAATTAGGATAATTAGTTTTGGGAAATAACACAAGGAATGAATATGGAACAATTTTTTAAAAGAAGGTCCTCATCATAATATCATTGAGTTTTATAGATATAGAATAGATCTCTCCCTTGGAAGAATGTGCCTTTGGTTGACATGACCTTTTTTAGGTGACTCATACAAACCCAAGCAAGGTCGTATCGATGAATAGTCAAAATAAAGGTTCCCTCGAGAATCTTAAATACTATTTTTGATGGATATGAAAATATTATGGGGATCCAAAATTTCACAAGACAAGGAGTATGATTTTTGGAAGAAATGTTTTTGAGCATAATTGAAGCATTTTGGATTGGAAATGTTCGTGGAGTGTGGAGTCACCTTCATGTATTTTTTATTATTTATATGTGGGAAATGGATATTTATGTTTCCATGATGGGATCCAAAATTAGGTAACCTAAGTAGAGTTATCCTACATAGATTAGTTTTTTCATGTATGAGAGGGGGAATTTATTTATTTTTTCCTCATTGTTGGGTCCAGGAAATAGGGCGGAGGCATCACTAAGTATTTCATTTTAGGAGGGAATTAAGCCAAATTTAGGTTCAGTAAAAAGGATCCCCTTTGTTGGTATAACCCCTAAAAAGGGAGGGGTATATTTTTTTTTTGTGGATAGACCTAGGATAAGCGATATGGGAATCACTATGTATCTTGTGATTGTAGGAATCAATCTATACATAGTTCTTAAACATATATGTGGTGGGAGACAAAAACACATGATTGTGATCTGCTCAAGCATGAACATAAATGTTATGTAGTTTTACATTTTGTAACAAGGATGAGGACCATGCGGTTTAACATCACGAAGTGAGGATTGTTATACTATTTAACATCTTATGACTAGGAAATTGGGATTTGTATTTTAATGTCTTACATATTAGACTATATTGTCTCATTGTTTTGGATTTTATGAATGGTACTATTTGATGTGCCTTTTATGGTCATGCATCCAAGACCATATTACCACGTAGTTTAGAATAGTAAATCAAATATGAGGAAACCATACAATTTAACCACACATGGTCAGGATGATGATTTAATGAACTTTTTCATTTTGTGATGTAGAAAAGGGGGTGTTAATAATTTGAAGTATTTATTGAGAAATATTTCATTGGTAGGGGTCTTAATGATAACTCTATACATAAATATTTTGGAATAATATTCTTTAATGAATACCTCACACATGGAATAATATCTCTCCAACTTTGTCTCAATATTTAGAAACGTTTTCTTTGGTATCATAAAAGTGCTGAGGACCAGTACCAGTTCTCCTTAAAGGAATGATCAAAGGCACACTTTCTTGTTAAAATCATATGCTATTTTATTTTTATGGACCTCCAAATAGTGAAAGGTATGTAGTCTTTTCTCATAAAGTTATTCCAATTCATCTAGAAATGTTGGGATTCAAAATATATTGATAGCTGATCGTAGATTGGAATGATGTGTGAGGGAAATTTGGCCTCAATGGGTTAGACTTCTTCTGACTTGCATACAAGTTAATACAGGGTTGCCCGTGTGTTGGTATGGATTGTAGTTTGGTAGGCCTACAGGGCATGAAAGATCCTTTTGGGATAAGAATTTTTATAATTATCCACTATTTTATAGGTTATTGTTGAGGGCCTCAATCTGTCTACTAGACACCACATGATTGCAAGACAGATGTATGGATTTGATATTATACTCTTGATACAATTTCTCTAACTCTTTATATGTTGTAACATTTTCTTTTAGTATTGTATGAGGGGAAAAAATCTAGTAATTATGTTGGTTTTCATGGAGATAAAAATGATTTTGGCCCTATCTTTTTTGAGGTGTATTGCTTCAACACATATGGAGAAGAATTCTGTAGCAGTGATAATGTATTTAAACTACTTGGATGTTTCGAGAGGATATAGCCCCACAACATCAATTCCAAATAATAAAAATTTCCATGAGTATTTGGATATTTTTTGAAACTATGGGTGTCGATGTATGAAGCTAGAGTTCACTTTGAAGGAATGAAACTTCTTGGCGAATTTTGTGCAATATTGTGCCATTGAAGTCCGTAGGTATTCAAGCCTCTAGATTTGACTAAAATTCCTAATCCCCGACCGATGTTCACTATAGGCTCCTATATTTATATATTTCATAATGGTAGTGATATCTTATACGTCAATTCAACTAAGAATGATTCCATTGAATATTTATTTATAGAGGAAATTTTGATGACTTGGACCACCATAAAGAGTGAAATTGTTCACTCCTCATCAGATTTTCCCTATTTTTGGATCTATCTAATATAAGAACTCTATTTTGAAGGTTTTCTAAAATTTGTATCATCCAACTAGTCATGGGACGACCTGGATCAGGGACGGAAAAAACCTCAATGATTTCTTCCATGATTACATGAAAAAATGTGTGATGATGCAATGATGCGCAATGTTGATGATTGTTTCATTGCAAAATAGATCTTCCAAAGTCATGGATGCATTCATTATTGCTACTTAATTTATATTTTGGGATCATGGGATGTGATTCAATGTAATATCCAAGGGTAAATCTACCATTATTCAAAATAAATAGTCGAGTAGGAGGATTATCGCTTCTTTTTTATAGAGTAATCCATGTTGATCTGCTTAATTTCCATTTCTGAATCACATTTCACCATAAAGTTCTCCAATTGAATTTAATGTTCCATTTCTAGCCCTATAATGTGGGATTGATATTCCACCTCAGTTTTTGTAAAAACAATTTACAATAGGAAGTAATTAAGAAATATTTCTTTTCCTAGAAAGATGAAAATGAATCCCAACCTAAGTTTGTTGTGATTGGGGTCTTCCATTCTCATCTCTGTTGGGATTATAGTCATACTATTGAAATACATCTCTCATTTATAGGGACTATCTTGAATATAGTATGTCTCATCAAAAAGAAATTTTGTATTTAATGACGTCATTTTTTAGAGGTGTTTTCCGTAAGGAAATCTTCCAATTCCTGACTATTTACAGCTTTTTAAAGCATGAAATGAATTTAAAAATATAGATAGATAACTTATCACCATGAAAAACATCCAATTAACAAAATATGATTGAGGATGTATTTGATCAGGTTATTTCAAGAGACAAAATGGAACTCGTGGTGCTGCTAGTAGTGCCACAGTTTAAGAACCAAAAATACTAATGATGGGTAGTAATTCATGAAATCCAAATAATGTGTCTCAATATTGATCATGGTTCGACTTAGATAATAAAGGCTATTTTAATTCTTGACATAATTATTTTGTTTACAAAAAGCACAGAATGATCATTCTAGGGCCTTCAAATAAAGAATGAGAATTTTCTACTCAACAGGTGGTATTAACATTGGTGTACTCAAGATATATTTATTAAATCTATCAAATGATTCCTAACAGTTTTCGATCCATTAATATGCGACTGAACTATTCATAAACATAGTGAAGGGAAGAAATATTTCTATGTGGTTTGATATAGAGAACCGAATGTTAGCAAGGTGTCCTTGTAAACCACTAAAATATTTTAGGTTATGTTGAGGTGATATATTGTGGAAAAGAATTTTCTTCCCATGGTTGACTTCGATTCCATGATGGAATATGATGAAGCCAAGAAATTACCCTAATGAGGCTGTGAAAAAACATTTCAAGGAGTTCAACTTCTAGCTAGGTTTTCATAGTTTGTTGAATATGGTATCAAGATTATTCGACTGGTTGGAACACTGTTTAGACTTATCCACTAGGTCATTGATGTATCATTCTATAAAACCTCCCAAGAAGGGTTTTAAGATGTGATGCATGGAACATTGTTATGTGGAACCAGTGTTCTTCAAGGAAAAGAGAAATATGTGATAGAAAAATATTCCCTAAGGAGACCTGAAGGTGGTGGATTTTTTATATTATTGATCCATTCAGATTTGATTATTCCCTAAATAGACATCTATGAAGAAGAGAGATTGATAACATATCTTTTCATCAATCATTAGATCTATGATCAAGGATAGGAAATAAAATTTCAGAAAAATATGTTTGAGATCTCTAAAGTTTTTACAGACCCTAATTTTCCAATTCTCTTCTTATTTTATAATAGGATATTAGCAGAACATTTCAGATATTTTACTACCTTAATGAAGTTGGATCTGATAATCTTGTCAACTTCAGAATCAAAATTTTCACCATGAGTTGTGTGTGTCCTTCTAGATTCATGTCTGTATCCCCAGTGGTTTTATATTAAGCCTTGGTGGAGAGTGTCCACCTCAAGATCAAGGCCTGTAATTTCTGTGTAATTCCATGAAAACACATCCCACGGCTTCTTTATAAAGTAGGTATATACCAATTGTTATTTTGAATACATTACCGCACTATTCAAGTTGGTTCATTGGTCTTCCTATATACCCATCTTTCTTTTTCTAAGTTCATCAATGCTGGTAGAAACACCCTCCTTGAATGATGGAGGAGAATATCTAAGCTCCTACTCTTCATCATCTTCCTATTTTTCTTCCTATTCCTACTCTTCCTTACTACTAGGGGAAGCAGGTAATAAAGGAAATTTAGTAGTGGAGTAAAACTTTTAACATATGGAAGATGAATCATCTTCCTCAGACCTAAATAATGGGGTATCTTTGAATTTACAAAGGGGAAATGAGGGATACAGAGTTAGTATATTTTTTCTCTATAGGTGATATAACACTAGAATTTGGATCAGCTACTAAGGTGTGGATTTTTTTAAATTCATTTAATGGAATTAGATCATTTTTAACCAATCATTTTCCATTGTCTGGAGAGTCATTGACCTTTTCAACACTATCAGGATTAGTTTTTAGGACTAATATTGTGAATTTGCTTGAAAATGCTCCTAAAGTTTGGCCCATGCCTTCAGTATGGTGGATGTTCCTCACATATTCTTCACTGAGATGTTTGAAGAGATTTTTCAGGGTCATTTATAGACCATTTGGTGTCGTGACCCGAGCAACACCTTTGGTCATGGGTTCCTTCCCCTCCATATAGAAGAATATTGAATTAATTTGTTGAGTTTCACAGGATTAAAATGGGAATTTATCAAAATAAAATGTCTCAATTTGACTATTAATGAAATATTTGAGGCATCATTAGAATTATGAGGGGATTTTTGGATGAGGATGTAACCAAGGTCTTCCCAGTTGAATTTTGAAATATGTGTCTTTTCTAACAAACAATAATTCTAATTATGATATGAGGTCCTCTAACTGGGACCTAATAATGATTATAACAAGATTCTTATTTTAACTTTTTCCAAAACCCTATAGCGTTAGAGAATATGTGGAAAAGTGGGATTCATTATAATCCATTCAGCAAAGTGTTTCCTTATATAATGAAATATTTGTTCAATTTTGTGAAAGAAATGATCATATATAATTCAACAAGATTGATCTATTCATTTTATATTTCATCAGTAGTCACTCCGTCTACAAATTCCCAAGGGCCTAGAAATCCCTTATGAGTGCTTCCCAGAGGTCTCTGGATAGACTAAGAGCATCCAAGATTGAAAATTTTGTAGGAATCAGAACCAATTGATTTTGAATGTCATAATTTTGGGTTAAATAGATGTTCTTCCTAGAAAGAGGATGTTATTTTGATTGTTTTTTAGTAAATAAAGTACTTGATGTGGGTAGATTAATCCTTGGAATAATATTTGAAGGCACATATGTCCTTGGTGGGTTAGGTTGACCAGGTCTACCTATACACCAAGGTTGGTTTAATGACGAATCCCTCTCTAGTGGATCATCTTAGATTATTAGGTTAAGGAAATACCTAACATATGTGGGGGAACTCTTTGGCTTATAATGAAATATCTTGAGGGATCTTCCAGGAGTTTCAGCCGTGTAAATGATATGAGAGGGGACGTGGTCGAAGTATTGATTTTTTGTTTCAACCAAATCTTCCCCTGTATCCTCGAATTTTGTAGCACCATCTCATGATTCCTTAGCTAGGTATATATAACATAGGTTCATGTCTATATTCTTCATTAGAGAAAGTATCCATAATATGAATGGAATTAATGGACCCAAAGATCAATTATTTATCAGATGAAGATTCTATCTTTCCAGTTGACTATTGGGGTATCGTCTGGTCATGTGGCACTTTTTATTTTAGGAATGAAGGAATGAAATCAGATAGAGTCAAATAAAACATTTTTACTTGATACAGGTTCATCTTCCTACATTTTTATTCCATCCTTCCATCGAAGTTGTTTTTTAAATGACTAGATTTTGGAGGATTGTGGTTTCAATGGAGTCGGTTGTGCCGCAGTTTAAGTGAATGTTGGAATATTTGGTTACTGAAAATATAATCAAAGGATGGTAGGAGTCCATTTGTTTGTATTTCAAGTTACCAAATAAGTAATATTCTACACACCTTTTTTGGCAACCTCTTTCTATACACCATCTTCCTCTGGGTTGACAACATAAACACATGCTACCTAGGCTAGTGGCTTTCCAAGCTTCACTTTCCAAGAGTATAATTTTTTTAGACTATATTTTAAAATTAAGTATTATTGAATGGTTTTCCACAATGTCCAACTGAAGGGGAAATAATTTGGGTAACCTTCAAGACCAGCTTGATCGGGCCTCTTTTGATTTGGAAACTTGAGCAAGTTATCCTCCAAATCCAAGATGATGTAGCTAGGAAATTGTTCGTATTATAATGAGTAAAACCATTAGTTCACCAAACTGGTTTATCTCTTTATCCATTTTCTTTTCCTGATGAGGTCGGAATTATTGCTGATGATCAGGAGGGGTGCCGCATGATATGGTTTGAGCTTTGGAGATGTAGCTGGTGTAGGGACTATCCTATGCATGAAAGTGACAATATATGCTTTCCTTGTTGCCTTCCCTTGAGATAATATAATTACTTGGGACCTAGCCCTGGTTCTCAAGATAGAATCTTCCATTTTTTGGATGACTATGGAGAGATCCTGAAACCCTCCTATATATTTCACATGGATGATTGGTTTACACAACTCATCATGGACATTCTCTATACAGATGGATAAAAAATATTATTTGGAAAGTTGTATGTTCAAGGAGTATGGGAACCCCTCCCATTGATTAATGAAATATGATTCCCTCCCATTATCTTAATGTTCTTTATTTTGGAGTTTGAGGACTATTTTCTTCTATAATGTTGAGCTAAATTGAAATGGAAACTGTCAATGGAAATATTCTCATCCCATGATTAATCGAGATAAAAGATTGGTGTACTATACAAAGGATAGAACTTGTATTGTTTTTATGAAGCATATGAGTTTCATTTCTTATTTCATAGGGGTTCCCACCATGGGTTCGTAGTAATATATGAAATACATCAAATTATTCTTGGGATCCCCCAATCCATTAAAAATAAAAAATATATGGTTTCCCAAATTTTGTGGTAGAGGGTTCAGATCCACCCACTCAGGGTAAGGCTTTATTTCTAGATATAACAATGAATGATATTTTCCCATGGATCCTAATTGATCTATCAATTAATAAATAGTATTGATGATTCGTTGAGGGATGTCTAGTTGAACTAGTGATTGAGAATGGGTAGAAATAGGTAGATATATTTGTGGAAATTTTATTTATACCCATAGTGGGTAGCCTGTATGGGCTGGTTTGTGAGGGTGTACGTGACCCAGTCCTGACTATGTACCCAAACGAGGGAACTCTTGATATCTTTCTACTTTTCGGTCCATATATATTTGTCATAAGTCCTTCACAATGAGTGGATGTTATGGTTTTATTTCTATTTTGGGGTGAACCCTCATGGTTGAGGTACATCGGTTGGGAGTGCTAGATAAGGGTCCTCCTATGGAGAGTATCTGGTATGAATATTGCATCAGATTAATTCTAAATTTATCGTTCTCAACACTTTCATCTATCCATCTTGCTGATTGAATATTTACTCACGTGTGAGGGGTTCAACCTCTTGTCGAGGTGGGGGATGCACAATCTTTACTTTCCCCTTTTATTTGTTATATTCTCACTGAGGAGGTAGTAATGGAGTTGTTGTGGGAATCCCAAAACTCAATGAAAGACTCTAGTTCTTGTTATACACACCTGTTAAATAGTTTCATTGTGGACCATATTATGATCCAAAACATCCTCCTTCCACTCCTCTATATTTTCCTCATGTTCTATAGCATCTACAGGTATGATGTTAATGATTTTCACTGATGTATAATACATTTCAGGCATTTCATCATCCTCCTTGAGATGATGCCTTTTTTTTACCCTCCATGAGGCCTCATCCCCTCCTTCGCAAGTCTTATTAGAACCATTTGAAAGATTGTGATCTGAATGGAAAATATAGAAAACTTTTTTTGATTGTTACTAGTGAAGATATTGAGTCATGAGATGGGAAAAACTAGTAAGATCCATTTTGTGGCACTTCCCCTAATCATGGGAAGACTAACTTATATTAAAGAGGAGGAGGTTGAGGTAAAAACAATCTCTTCCCAAGGGTATGGGGATGTTCCTATTTAGTTTCCACAACATTTCAAACATGTTTTACGAACACAAAAAATTGTGCTAACCCCCCCCCCCCCCCCAACCATGTGGGATAGGGTTTATCCTCGATTATTGAGGATTATAATTCCATGACTACTTTATTGATTTTGTATATTCATGTTCGATCATGTATTGGGTGAACTGTATAGTTTTTACCTGAGTCGCCTGCTTCCAAATATATTAGTGATACCTGAAGATTGGGCTCCCTTAAGAAGAAGGCTTGCTCAATATTTTTAGATAGTTTTTTAATGGAAGGATATCTTCTAGAACAATATTTCTGGGAGTCATACAAGGTCATTTTTTTGTTGAGTGTACCATTACTTGAGATTATAAAACATTTCTAGAAGCCTTACTAAGGCAATGACATTGCATGATGTCCCATTTAGAGGGATTTACTGAAAAGAGAGCATATTTAAATTTAATTCACTGTGTTTTCCCCATCCTATGATATGAATACAATTTGTGGAATCAACAATCAGTTGATGAAACTTTTTTAAAACATTAAAATATGGGTGTTTAAGGGATCTTTGTTGTTTTACCAATTTTGGGTGTTGTTCAGATAAGAGATATGCTAAGTCAATTTTATGGTGATCTCTTCTATTACCCTGATGTGTCTTGGATATTATTTGTAAGGTAATGATTTTTATTTTAAGGGATAAATATTTTTCATATATTGAGGAGTATTTAGTGTACACAATCTTTTGACAATAGCTCAAGAATGTGGTATTGAGGAGTGGTTAAGGGCGTGAACATGAATGGTATGTCATCTTTAACAAAATGTCTCCTCATATTCAATATTTATTCTTCATCTTTTTCTAGAGAATCCTCAACCTAATCAGACCATATTTTAAGTCTCATTATTATTTTATTATAAACACCGAGACAAGAAGGGATTTTCTCTGACATCATAGAAGGTATGTGATCCTAGGGTGGTTTGTAGAATGAACATCTCCTAGGACTGTCTTTTTAATGAGAAAGGAATCAACTTATCATAGACGAATAATCGAGCATAACCAACCAAATTTTCCTAAGTTCCTCATGATAGGTGGTATCTCTCATCATTAAATCAGAAAAGGGCGGCCCTTATTGTTAAAGTGAAATTTCACTATGCGGAGGACCTTCGTAGTGGCTAAAGTCATGGGGAGGATTACCTCACATCTTAATGTATGACTGTAAGAAGAATTTATGTAGTTTATACCTTAGGGATTACCTTCAAGGAGAATTATATAAATGAGAGGACCTTATTTCTATTTGATCTTCTAAGCACATTGAGGGGTTATATGGTTCTCATCCAGAGATAGGCTCTTGAGATCAATCATATTCTAGACATGAATTAAGACTTGTTGGTAAGATGTATGAGGAGGACCTCCATAACTGCTAATACTACTTCAATAATATGGAAATGGATGGTTAGGATATTGAAATATAATAAATAAATTTCTAAGGGATTAAAGAACTCCAACATTATTTAAAGTGGTATCAAAGATCAACTATTCATTTTACAATCACTTTTTTTGAAGATTCCTTTTGGATTCATTATTTCAGGTGAATAGGGACACTTTTGGTGGAAAAAAATCATATATAGAATCATTTTTGGTTGTATCCTTTTTCACTACTAAAATTTTCCAATAGGACTCTATATGTTTGGTAGGGGTTTATGCTTGCCCTGGAATAACCACCAGAGTAGACTGACAACCTCAAGTTGGAATGGGGGTATAGACCTGATTCAATTGTCCATATATCATGGGAAAGTTTTTCACACGACCCTTTTGAATAGGGTAATAGATGTACTTCTTCTCTAGAGTGACCCCATTCATTGTATTGGTGATTCACCACAATTGTGGGGATGAAATTGTGTGTCTACCCTTTGTCAATATCATTGATGTTATGACATACTTGAAGGTTTGTATGATTTGTATAGGAATTTGAATATTTTATTTCACCATTTTTAGGATGTGTTTGGTTACTTAAATGATTGGAATAGGTTTATATGCCCATTTTGTGTCTAGATAAATGGTGGGTGTATTCTCGAATCCTCCATTTCATATCAGTATATTCAAATAGTACTCAAGTGTAGGGGTAGAGATATGGGTATGCCCCCGATTTTTTGCCAGTATTTTATAGTTATTTTCTCCAAATGCTTCAATACTAGGATGGATGGCTTGATAGATGTGGGTGAGTGTGTGTGTTGTTACTCACATTTTTCACTGTTTTTGATTGGGTATCTTTTAAGATGTGGGTAGGTGTGTGTTCCACCGAATTTGACTGGTGGGATTCTATGGATGTTTCTAAACTCTGTGGTATGCTTTGTTGGTGCAATTATGTGTTTTCTTAACTCACAATTTTTTGATGAAATTGGTGGGTATAATTATTTAGAGGTAATATGGTTGTTTCCCAACTCTATGTTTTCTATTTTCTATCCTTGGTGGGTTGTCTTGCATGCATTAGTTTAGTTGACCTGGGATGGAATCCAATGGAAAACACCCCCATCGTACTGATGGTTGGTCGCTGCATGACATTGGCAGGGGAAAATTATTTTAGGATCCATTTGGGGGGACCACTATGTCATCTGGATGAGGTCATTGGTTCCCTCTTGAACTACCTTCATAAGATAGGTTGTGATTTGATTTTTGTGTTCTAGGGATAGGCTCATGAAATGATTTGATATGGAAACTAGTGTCATCTTCTTTCGGGATACCGAATTTCATTAGATGGATGACTGATTGGGCTTTATGAGATAGAGGGCCTATTTTGAATCCTCAAGGGTTGGTATGGTACCATTTACATGGTACTATATGATCATTTAATTTTAGAACTAGTGTTTAAGATATTTTGTGGGAGAATGTGTCCTCTATTTAGTCGAGGAACCATATTTTATTGTAGCCAAAGCATATGTCTGATGGAACTATTAAGACACCATTTGTCTAATGAAACACTTTCATAATGGATTGTTTTGTTTGGAACTCTTTCATTGTGGGTGATAAAGGGTCCTTACATGTGGGTGACACAGTAATCTTAGTTAATAATTTACATTTTTTTCACAATTTGTTTTATTTATGATGAAAATATTGGATTTTATTTTATAATAGATGATTGATTATGGGGGGTTTGAATTCTTCCAAAACCATTCTCATTGGGTTTACCATTTTTGAATAGCTTCCAACATGCTTCTTTGTTGTGGATCTAGAAACACCAAATTATTCCCTTATTTGATATGTTCCATGAAACAACTTTCTAAATTCAGGTGGTAATTGGGGAATGAAACCCATGATGCTTAAGGAATAACATTTTTTGAGGGTATGGGAGGTTGAGATAATCACAAACTTTTGGGGGGAATTGTTTCTTACTCCAGGACCCTCTTAATGATTTAATATATATTCACGAATAATTCATTAATTCTCAAGTATGACATAGTTCATCCTTGAATTAACAATAAATTATTAGAATCTATAGAATTTAAAAACATTTTTATGTATTCAAGGTTGTTCATTGATGAATACATCTATATGAATCTAAGGTTCTCCATCTATGGTAACCTTTTATATGAATATTGAAGAGTTTCTGGTCACTTATCATTGTGATGTTGGTTTTAATCTACATATTGGGGAGCTCTATAATTTATTTTCATCCAGGAAAACATAATTGGTTTTTGATATTGGGATCAGGCCGATGAGATTTTATTCCAACATATACTTGTGAAAAGAATCAGAACCCACATAGTTCAGTGCCACATAATAGGACACATAATACCCTTTTAAGGTCTTGTAATAAAGTCAAAACCATTATGTTTAACTTCATGCATTAAGGATGTCTAAGAGAAAGGTTCCTAGTCAAAGGACAGTGTGTGACTTATGTTGAAGTGGCCCAAGGAACATGGAAGGGATGTGGGATCCCAATATAGATATGAATATACTTAGAATGTGTCCTATAGAGAATTAGGTTTGATTTGGGGTGTTTGGTTGGACATAAAGGAGGCTTCCTACATATCCCATTTGGATGGGAATCAAATCCTAAGTAGTTTAGTTTTGTTGAGGACCCATGACTATATTGGTCCTATTTTGGTTTATCATACAGGGAATGTGTCCCATTGAGGGGATGTTAACATGGTTGGGGATTATATCAATATGGAGGCCCATTTGTGTGGGGACATAAGGAGTATCTTAAATCATAGAGATTTAGAGGATTGGTTGGGGCTTACACCTAATAGGACACCCATTTATCTCATAAAGAATATATCCCTTTGAGATGGATCAATGCATGGATGACCCACAACTATAGAGGCCCTCCATATTATTTTATCACCAAGAATATATCTCTTTTAGATGGATCAGTGCTTGGATAACCCATGCCTATGGAGTGTCTATGAAGGAAAAAGAGAGGAGGATCTAGAAAAGGATTCTCTACCGATACATGCATAAAATCGTGTAGATGTCATGATTATAAATAGCCTCTAAGGCCACATGATTCATGATCAGAGTGAGAAAAAAGAAAAAGTATAAGATTTGAAAACCAAAAAATCTCCTCATCGGTACATGGATGAGTCCTGGGTGATGTGAGAAAGGTATTTGGTACCCAACTCCTCTCTTGTTTATGTAACCAGGGTAGGAACATATGGCTACCCATTTGACAACAGCCCATAAGAAAGGATAGGGGATTACTCTAGGAGGGGTGTCCTCATCCCAAATCTAGATAATGAGTGATGATAAGTCACTAACCCTCATAACAGGTGAATCAAAGTATCTCACCTCCCACCATCTAAAGCGCGGAAACATCACTAGCCCTTGTGTATGAGAGACGAAAATGGGAGAACAAAGACTTGAAACCTGTGTATGAGACTAAGTGGTCCCTAGAAATAACAAAAGTTTGGAGTACAAATTATTGAAGTGATTCATTAATTTACATAACCCAAGGACCCTACCCCTATAGTAGGCCAATAGTGGGTCGACTCTTACAGAAGGAATTCATAATAGAATAAAAGGAATGATGATGTTTTTTTCCATCGTCATGTAAATATGAAGGCTTCGGTAGAGGTTTATGATTGGTCTATCATAGATGAGGGATCAAAGGGAAGAGATTCCCTACCATTGGTGGCTTAAGATAGGGCTCAGTGAAATATCATGTATGTAAGGCCTAGGCAATAAAAATTGGGTCTCATACAGATAAAGTCTAGGTGAGCTGGAGAGTGCTTCACACAAGGTAAGGCATGGGTTAATAAGAAGTATTTCATGCTATGTAGAACTAAATGAGCTAGAATTTACTTTATGAAAATGGATACCCTGGGTAACAACAATTGGTAGAGTCCTTTATCTAGGCTCCTAGGGATTCCTCTTGTTTCCCCATAAGGTACTTGCGTAGTTCTTATATTTAGATGGGGACATTATTGCTAGTATTTTTCAATTAAGAGGAAGTGTTTTCCTATGTAGGTTATTTTCATTTCAAAAACTATAGGGAATTTGATCCTACTATCACCCATAATTTCCTCTTCTCTCACGTTTTGGAGAGCTACCTAGATGGTTGTGAAGTCTTGGGTGAAGGACTAGGGTGCAAAGAGCTTTGATGATTCTTTGGGTTTTTCGTTATCTAAAATGAAGAGACTTAGGGTCCTATTTTTTGGAAATATTATGATCATAAGAGAGAGATTCACCTCACATATGTTGGTCATGCTGGTCAGCATGTAGGTGTGACCTACCATGTTCTTATGGGTGTATCGGTTTGGACATTCTCGTTGTCACGGGCGCATGGGATGGACCTGTATGGTGATGGTGATCTGAGGACATGCTCAGAGTGTCTTTGATGAATTGTGAGCCACTTGAAATTATTCAATTATACTTTACTTTAGAAATTTACCTTTGAGACTTCAAATTTATACATAATAAAAATTAGTGTCAAAAGTGATAAAATAGTAAATCATGGTTGTACGTAATACTAAAGAATTGAATATCCCTAAGAAAGTGTCACCCAGGAAGCATTGGGGAGATTCTCATTTGGGCCAAACTTTTAGAGGGAAGAGGTATTGGATAGATTAGGGGGTACCAAATGGAGATAAAGAACCTGATAGAACTAAATAACTAGAAACATAAGGGATGTTGTAATTAGACATAAAGGTATAGGAATGAGTTAAAGATATCAGAGAGAGTAGTAACAATAGAGAAATAGTTACTAGATAATAAATAGGAAGAATAAATGATCTTACAAATACATGAAATAGATTTACTATAAACTGGAGATCATACAAACATAGTAAAGAAGATGTATCAGATAACAAATCACTAGAAAAATCAGTAGCATTTGTACAAGACCAGATAAAGTTATTAGATGAATGATATATAGAAAAAGGAAGAAGATAAGGAAGATGAAGGTGAGTTTCTTGCCTACTTCCATGCAAGTAACATTATAAAGATAAGGATGTGAAGGAAAAAAAAGCACAAAAACATTAATCAAAAGTCCTATTTGGTGGAATATTTTCTTAATTTTAAAAAGTATTTTGAGAAGAAGGTGAAGACTATTTTCAGTGGTAGTATAATGAACTAGCAATGAGCTTCTAATTAGACATGGCCATCACCAGTCCAGGGAAGAATGATTATTTATATCCCCATCCAAATGTTTAGGGACCCCCATATAGGATAATATTTTTTTCTAGCCACTCCATTGTACTTGGTATTATATTATAGTGAATAATACAAATACTTTTCATCACCATACATGAAAAAGACTAACTGCACATATTGGGTAGTGAAATTGGTAAAAATAACATATTCTATCTTTAACATGCCTTCATATACTTTCACATGACAAAAAAAGAGAATAAGAGAGTAAAGATACTAACATGTCTAAGAGGTAAAGGGATAAAAAGTTATAATTGGATGAAAAATATCCCAACAATGATTCACCACCATTCTGAGTCACTAGTACAAAAACTATTTTTAACGTCACCTTTTTCATGTCGGTTATTATATAACCGATGTGAAAAATCATATTTTGCTAATTTTTCACACCGGCTATATAATAATTGACGTAAAAAATCAATTTTCACTAATTTTTCCAATTGGTTATATAATAAACGATATGAAAATCCATTTTCCTAACTTTTTGACATCAGTTCTAAATAACCGACTTGAAAAATCAATTTTCTTGACTTTTTCACACCGGCCATTTAGTAGCTGATGTTAAAAGTTATTTTTCACATCGGTTGTTTATTAAATGATGTGAAAAATGGTTACAATAATGTATTTTATTTACTAATCTTCTATTTGGTAGATCACTGAGCTCAAACAGAGCTACGAATCAAACGTTATGGGCATTAGAAGTTGATCATCTCCAAATGAAGTCTTAGGGAAGACAAATTTTCGAAGGCCATAAATTTTAATCTGTAACACTGTTTGAGATTTTTGGACTATGAAATAAAATCATGATAAATAAACTACATGTTTGTAATAATTTTTCACAATGTTTATTAAATAAGGGATGTGAAAAATACCTTTTAACGTCGGTTATTAAATAACCAACCTGAAAAAGTGAAGATAATTGATTTTTCACGTCGGTTATTTAATAAATGATGTGAAAAAGTGATGATAATTTATTTTTCATGTAGTTTATATAATAAATGAGATGAAAAATAAGTGAAAATTATAATATCTTTTCATGATGGTTATCATAAAACCGATGTGAAAGATAATTTGCATATCCCACCAATGTGAAATTTTAATTTTTTCACATCGTGGCATCGAAATTTCCAATTGCTGCCTAAAATTTTTAACACCATGTTTTGTTTCATCATGTCTATTATATATCTTCATTATACACATATTATAATTTAATGATCATTTCTTTCAACCATCATCGTTCCCCCCAACTCAGCTCGTTTAATCTTTATTGTGATTCAATTATTTCTTATTTCCATGATCTCATCACGGTATTTTTAATTATCTATCCATGATTTATGGTTTTTATTATTTTTTTCTTAATTGAAATACCATTTAACAATATATTTTTCAACCATCATCATTTCACCAACTCAACTTGTTTTATCTTTCAAGTGAATCCACAATTTCTTCTTTTCGCGATATAGTCAAGGTATTATTAATTATTTTATCATGATTTATATTTTTATAAGTATTTTTCTTAATTGATATACCATTTAATGAATATTATTTTATTATAATGAGGGATAATTTTTTATATTATGGTAAAAATACAAATCCTCCTTTAAATTCTAGAATTCCTTCTAAGACAAAGCTACGGTTGTATCCTTCGATCTTTCCTCGAAAAAAATATATCAAACTTCTGATGGTCATAACTTTTGATCACTAACTCTGTTTGAGCTCTACGACATGTATAATTAATTATTAGGAAATTATCTACAAGATGGTAAATATTTTTTAGATCAGTTATTTAAAAATCGTAGTTGAAAATGACTTTTAACATTAATTTTTAAATAAATGACATAAAAATGACTTTTAATGTCGGTTTTTTTAAAACCAACGTAAAAAATCACTTTTTAAAAGCATTTCAAGAAGTTATTTCATGTCATTTTAAAAAAAACCCATATTAAAAACAATAAAACACCATTTTTAACATTTATTATTAATTAATTGGCATAAAACATCATATTTTTAGCGTCTCTTTCAATAACGTCACCTCAAAAATGACGTTAAAAAGATAAAAAAACCAATGTAAAAAGGTTTTTGTACTAGTTAGTATATATTATATCATGAATTATACCTAACTATTTATATCAGAGCCAAGGTTCACCTCTCTTGGATTCTCAATTTTGAGGTTATTCCATTTTGATGATTTGTGTTTATTTCCTCTATTAACAATAAATATTAGTTTTAGTAAAGTTTTACATATCCTTTATAATAATTATATTTCTATTAAGACCATTTTGAATAGAAGAAATCAAGATAAAAGAAATATGAAGAAAAATATTTCTTTCCTAAAGAAGAGTAAGTTTCAGTTTCTCACTATCTTGCTAACAAAGAAGAAAATTCTATCTTGGAAAGTGAAGAACATGTGGCACAAGTTTCCACCAAGGATAAGGGAAATATTCTTACCTCAAGGGAATTAAGACTTTTATGTGATCATGGGTTAGGTTAAAATTATTATATGAATTTTTCTGAAGAAGAAGATCGTAGCATAGGTGGTGATGATGATCAATCAAAAACTTATATATCAGTTTATAGATTAAAATATATTGTAAATTTTGTTCCTAAAGAAATAATATCTCTTCTTTATGGGATATTTAAAAGCCTGTAGGATGATATCACTCAGCTATTAGGAGAAGCTGACAACATAGAGAATAATTTTCAAGAAATGGTTCTAGAATTTTGAAATATTTCTAAACAAGTTGGATCCTTTAGAGTGTTAAAAAAATGCATATTAAAAAAATTCCTTAGATTTTGAATATAAATATCTCAAATTAGTTTAATATAAATATAAATCTAAGATTATTATTGAATAAAATATCCATTCACTTAAAGAAAATTTAAAAATATCATTGATTTCAAGGATTTTTAATTGGAAGTAAAATCCAATAAGATCAAGTAACTTCACTATTTGTTACAAAACAAAGTTAAATTTCATTGAGAGGAAGTTAAAATAATGAAAATGTTAGTAAATAGAAGGTAATTATGATAGATGATAAAAATATGCTCAGTTTGAGATGTCAAGAATTGGAAAGTTAGTTATGTAATTTTTGATATTACACATGTTGAGACTTCACAAAAGAAGGAAATTTTTATTGTTTCTACTTAATTATTATTGTAGGATTCAAATGTTTGAAGACCTCAAACACATGAAAATAATATCATGACTTCATTCAATGACTTATCTTTGGAAGCTGTAATTAATGAGGTATTATCCATACCATCTTGTAATAAAATCACTAAATCAATTTTCCTAAATAGTACAGGTTTGAAAATAAAATATATAAAAGCATTGATTAAAGAATAATATAAGAAGCTGACCACCATGACTAGGGTGGATAGGAAAAAGAGTGTGGATGTTTTTCCACATGAAGATCCCAATAAATTATAGAGGAAACCCAAAAAACCACATAATAAGTAAATAATAAGATCAATGATTATGGGTTAATGTTAGTGTTGAAAAAATATTAGGGATTTTTCATTATATTTTTAGTAAAGTAATAAAAAAATGGATTCCCATATCAAGGGGGATTAAGTCATAGATGAAGAAAAACATCCATAGTTTAATAAAAACCTAAAAACAACCAATAGATTTTGAATGTTTAAAAATAAATATAATGTTTGGAAAGGTGGTCCTCAAAATGTTAGTATATGATAATATTTAAATTTATCTATAGTTAATAAATAAAGGAGACTAAATAATCCCGTTAAGAAAAAATAAATCAACCTTGGTAAGAAATTAGAAAAATGTTTGAAAAAATATCACCCAATAAGATTTAAACTAAGAAAAGAAAAAAGTGTTTGGATTCCAAATCCAAGAAGTTAAAGAAAAGTGTATTATACAAAAGAACTAAAAATAAGTATGGAACTCAGAATAATCCATATGAAAAATACAAACATACTATAAATATTCCAAGTTATATATTTGTTTTCTGGAAAGAATATTTGGAAAAAATTATAAAAATAGAAGAAGTGCAAGAAAATTCTTGGGAAAAAGAAAAAAGAAAATATTTGACATGAAGATAAAGAGGTTATGTGCATGGGGTGAACCATTTTAGGATACATTTATAAATATTATTCTATAATAATTAAATCCTCATAAAATTCATTAAAGAACATGAATGTTGAACGAGGTGATGCAAGTGATTTAAAATATCCTAAGAAGATAAATTTCACACACAAAGAAATTGATGATGTGATAGGATCCACATAGCCCCCAATCAAAATTGAAGTTCAGATGTGCAAGAATGAGTAGTGTAATAAATGGATCAACTTTCTTTATAAAAGTATCTCAACCTTGTTGTTCACATTGATAAGGAAGAATGAACCAAATTATTCCCTCTACTTTTATGTATTATATTTATTCTTTCAAAATATGTAATTAAAAGTGAGTCATGATCTCATTGGGGGACCTAATAAAATAGACGCATATTTTTTTACTTAATATAAGGAATTTTACATCATGGAATGTTTATAATGTTTGTTCACTAAATATTTTATGAAAGGATCATACCTAGTGAAGATGTGGAAAGTATAAAGTTTGAATATCCACATAAGAAAAGATTTATTTTGGTGCACTCTAAGAATGTAGTTTCTAAAGAATATATATTGAAAAGATTCATCATTATGAATATCATATAAAATTTATCCTCAATGGGGAAAACTTGGATAAAGTTAAATACTTCTTCAGAATCATAATTTCATAAAAATCTAATTATTCTATAGTTTTTTTTAGGATCACTCCATTGGAAAAGATATAGTTTTCTTAATCTCTCATTCTTGGTTAAAAAAAATAACAAACTTGACACAAAGGTAGAGTAATTTAATTAATCAATGAAATAAGAAAAGTGGAAGTATGGATGTTCCTGTAGTCAGGTTATCCATATTATTACCCTTGAGTGTTTTTTTCTATTTTTTAAAGTGTTTTCATACTTTTCATGTTGATATATCTTCCATGTTTTTTATATCTCAATTAGTATCTTTTTCTAAGAATAAAATTGGACAATCCTTGAAGAAAAGTTTATGATTTATTATTCCATGTGGTATCATGATTATTTTGTAAGATAAAACTTTTTTGTCTAAGTAAAGTCCTATTATTTTCTATATTAAGCATGGAGCACATATACATAGAGTAAAATTATGGATAAAACATTACTTAAGAATGAAATAATACCCTTTTCCCTTGAAATTTTTATTTATTTTTCAAAAGGAGGGAAGGGTGAAATTGAAATGATATTTTGGAAAAGTAAATGGGAGTGAAAGAAGATGAAAACCCATATATCTAAATATTCATCTGGAATGTAATTTAAATGTATTTCCAAAAAAAATACAAAGGGATATATTTAATATACCACTCTTTGAATGAGTTATTATTATTATGTTTTATGGTTTTTATTGGTTTTAATGATTTTAAATGAAATAGAATAATTTTATTGATGTTAATGTGTTAAAAAGTTATAAAACAAAGTTTTTTTTCGGTTGAAAGTTTAAACATCCAAGACTGATAAAAAAAATTATGTATCTTAGGTGAATTAATGAATAACAAATTACTATAGTCTTATTATCACAATAAAGTTCATTTAAAGGCATTGAGTTTACATATGATCATTTATGAGAATATCCTAACTTCAACAACATGTGTGAAGACAGCTGGATAAGCACATTTGTTATCACCATTATAAAAGTTCCCTTAATAAGTTTTTGGATCTGTACAGATAAATTTGAAAATCCCAATCAAATATAGGAATTTTTGGGAGTCCACTGAAGGAATGTTTACACTTTTAATTAACTGATGTGAAGAAGCTAATTCGAATATCCAATTGGTTTAATGAAATGTTTGATTGAATACATTCATAAGTTACATAAAAAATCTAATGATCATAAAAACTAAATCTGGTGATGATTTTCGAGTTTTAATGTTTCTAACATCGTGAGTGTTGAGATACTTCTTGATCTAAGCTAATTCAAAAGGAGGATTTTTGGTTTGAGGTTTGTAAATATTTTTTGAAATATGATTATGAAGTTATGCACTGAATAAGGGTAAAATATAAATTGCATGGGTTATGTAAATTTAGAATAAAACACCATGTAATGGTAAAACATATTTTTTATACTCTTCGGTAGTGTGTATGTAAAGATATGAAGTTTGCGTTCAACTCTTGTGAAATTTTGGAATTTACGGATATAATAAGAGTAATCAGTCAATTATTTGTGTATATTTTTTTATCATAGAAAATTTACTAAGGTACAAAGGAATTGTGTTAAGAAATTTCATCAGAAAAATACCAATTGTATGAATACCATCATATTATATCTCACAGTGTTATCGATCTAAGACCATCAGATGAACTTTTTAAATTGATAAAGGATGTTTACTTATGAATGATTCCCATCAAATGGAGATGTACAATTGCATGAACTGAAGCAATTTTTAGAATATTGGATGGAAGTTTCCAAGATGTTGGAAAAATAGTATTTGTTGAATTCATCAGATAATTTTTTCAGCATGAAGTTCATTGGTTAGACGCTGGTGTACAAAAAAAATAAAAATAGTTCTAATGAAATTAATTAGATGGATTTTTTTGGAATAATACTTCTAAAATGTTCCCATAATTTTTTTATAAAAACATTGGATGAATTTCGATTGATTGGAATTGTTGCTACAAATATTTGTTGAAAAAATTAGTAGTATAAAGTTATACCAGTTCAAAGTACATTACATATCTTTTGTAAAGATATCAAACGTGATGATTAAAATTTGTTCATTATGTTTTCCGAACATCAAGGAGGATATATCCATGATTCTCACCAAGTAAAAATAAATTTTGAAGTATTATATTTGAAAAATCATAAAAGAAGATTTTTATTCTAGTTTAGATTTAAAGAGGATAAAAGAAGATCATTGATGTTGATATATAAAGAATATTCCTATTAAAATTGGTTAATTCCTATCATTTATAATGTTTCGAATGTGTACTACATAAATAAATTTTGGAACAAGTTTCCATAAACATTGAGCAAGAAGTATGAATTTGAAGTATGTTCCATACTCTTAAATTATGGAGAAACGTATCCTATACAGTGGGGTGATCGTCTATTGTGAAGGTGTGATAAACTAGGTAATCACAAATATGTGTTATAAAGAATAATTAATGATATATAAGAAATTTGGACCAACTATCATGAGATAAATTCTCATTTGGGATGAATTTTTGAGAGAAGAGGTACCCGATAGAACAAGGGGTACCAAACGAAACTAAAGCACCAGATGAAGAAGGGATGTTGTGATTAGACATAAAAGAAAATTTATAAGATGAATATAAAATACATAGAAGTTTTAAAACATGATTATTCACCAGATGATTAAGAATAAAAAGAATGGATCTATCCGATACAACACATATATTACCTATCAATTTGTGATCATACAAATAGAGTGAACGGATCAGATGAACTATCACCATATGAATCATCATCAGATGGACCAGATTAGACAAAGTTATTGGACTAAAAATCTCCATAAAAAGGATGAATAGAAAGTATAAGTAGTGGAGTGGATTACCCAATTATATGGAAGTAATATTAGAAGAATAAGGAAATTAAGAATAAAGCATCACTACAACATTCATCTGAATTTTTATATGGTGGAATACTTTCTTTGTGTTTCAAATTATATTAAGAAGAAGGTTAAGAATATCTTCAATGGTAGTATAAATAATCAGTATGGATCTATCGGTTAGACAAGGTCATCACTATTCTAGGGAAGAAAGATTATTTCTATCCCCTCATTAAGTGTAGGGACCCACAATTTGTATAATAATTGTTTTATGGCCAAAACATTTTACTTGGTATCAAATTATAGTCGAAAATCTATCTACCAGTCATCATTTTATAAAATAATGACTAGATAATATTATTGAGTAATGAAACTTATAAGAATATCATGTTCCATATTTTACATGCTTTCATATTCTTTTATTTAATAAGGAAAAGATAATATAAGTATCAAGATCCTAACAGGTATAATAGGTAAAGGGATAAAAAGTTATAATTGGCGTAAAAGTTCTTAACAGTGATCCACCCCTAGTGTTGAGTATATCCTAAAGTGCTCCTCAAAATAAAATTTCATAATTAAGGGACCATCAGGGAGAGTTTTATGCTCACCAACCTTAATGGTTAATGATAAAACCATATTCTCACATTCAATACTGAAATATTTTTTTTAAAATTGAGATTTATTTATTTAAAACTAGAAAAATTTCATACTAAAACATGAAATCAACCTCCTAAAACCACTATGAAACAAACCCAAATATCACTGGTGACCCATTTCACCACAATCCATAAAAAATAGTCCTAATAATTTAGATAAACTTGCAATATCAATGTCATACCCTTGGATAATTCTTTCCAAAATAAAGAGACTATTACCAAAACCCATTGAGTGATATTATAATGACTATGTTTTTGCCTTGTAAAACATTGGAATGTTTTAAATAATATTTTTTGGATGCTAAATTTGATGACAACATTAAATCCAAAATTTGAATTTTTCTTAGGCATGACATAACCTTTTTATCATCATATGTTTCGATTAACTATAATCATGGATGGACCAATAAATAAATAAATAAATTTATTATTTATTGAATTCCCTAAAACCTAACTATTCTATTTTATCCCATTTATGTAAAATCCCTATGGTTATCCTGATAACCCTAGGGGTTTTAAAGAGGTCATTGGAGGAGAGTACTTGGGTGAACAACAAAAGATCATGGTTTGATAATCTGCGTGCCAAAGGATTTAATGTTTCTCACTAATTACATTGTCATGGAACCATTCTTTATCATCAATCAATCCAAACTTGCGGTGGGAAATTTTTTTTGTTGGATGTAATCCTCATATAATTTCTCCTTTTTCAAACTCAAATCAATCCATCTAAAAATTTTATTCATGGGTCAAAGATTTTTTTTAGCTATTGATTTATCATTATAGAGTTAGGAATGGATATATTTTTTTGTTAAAAATTGATTATTCCCTTAGTTTGATGAATCTCCATCAATTAATTAATCGCAACCTAAATAATTCCTGAGGTCCATTCCTCAAGATTTTGTATTTTTCTCCAATTGTTCTCTGTGTGTTCATCATCAGTGTTTCATTTGGCTGCTAGTTTAACAAATATCTAATAAATAATCATTAAAAAATAATTCTTTGACAGAGTGAATTGATACCATGAGTTTGGGTACCAAACTGGCAACATGATTTCAAATCATGATGAAGATGAATAATTTGGAATCATATTGAGATATATCATTTCTTGTAATTGGGTGTTAAGACAATGGAGTGATACTCTAATTGAATCACAAGGAGATTGATGGATGGAATCTGGACACTAATGATGATCCAAGTTATGTCAACATTGATCCTTATATCATTGATGAGAATTTTAGTACATCATGCAGAGGGATAGGTGCAAGCATAACCACATTGAAACATGCGGGTTTTAAAAAACCCTAACATACATGACATGTTGTATAAAGAACACACATTGTGTAGTCCCCTAGATATGGAAATTAGGGTTTTAGAAAACAAATCATATCATACTCTATGTGGAACCTACCACATGCTATGTTACCCATGACTACAGACTCAACATGTACCCCTAGGGGTACACATACACAGACATGGCTAGGTACATGGGCATGATTAGAGTACACAGACATGACCACATACTTAGACATGAATATGTACTCAAACATGACCATTGTACACATGCACAACTAAAGTACATGAGAATAACCATGTACCCAAACATGGCTAGGGTACTCATGAACAACTAGGTATATGGGCATTTACATTGTACGTGGGAATAACCAATTTACACAGGCATGGTTTGTTGAACATAGAAATAGAAACAGGCAGTTCTAGACTCAGTGGGACATGTCGTGTACTCCCAGTACATGCTGTGTACTTCTTCCCATGTATTTTGAGGCCCTCATTCTCTTTAGTGTAGAGCAGTATCTCTATGGGAAGTCACCTATGTTTATCCCAACGAGGGTGTAGTTATTCATCATGTCCTAAGTATAGGATGTGATTCCCATGATAGTATTTATCTCAGATAGAGTTCAGTAATCCCTCTGTACAACGTTGGGTGTTATCCCCTATCATTTTATTCTTCCCTAGGTGGGGTGTCATGAATCGACATGACCAATATACCCTGGAATTTGATCCCCTAATTAACAGGTTATTCCGAATAAAGTCTAGTATAACCCACATGCACTGGGTGAGATCCCCTATACATGTATTGATATATTAGAGTTCCAATGTGTACATATTCAAGGAGTATCCTGATATGAATGATCTCTCAGATAAGCACCATCAGTTCTATCAAACTTGTGGAGTGAGTTCTCTCGGAAGAGCATTACCTTAAAGAATCAAGCAGTATGTTGGGCTAGTATAATGGTTCTGATGTCACCATGATACTTAGTATCTTTCTTTACAATATTTGGATTTTTCATTATTGTTTTTTCTCATATTATAATTTACAAGCCTATGTGATGATGAGATTACTACTATCTTGATTCTTTATGTTTTATGATTATAAGGTATCTTATTGGGTATTTATATACTAACCCCTACATGGGATCTTCCCTCACATATCACATCTTATGCAGATAATAGTTCTTTCAATTGTTTCATTGGTATAATAGAAGCACGTGTATCATAGTTGATCTAGACAAACCATGGATCATACGAGGTGTTTCATTTGATAGTATTCCCTCTTTAATAGCAGGTTAGTCTCTTTTTCTACTTTGGTGGGATTGTATCTATCCCACTAGGTTTTTTATACTTTTGTCTTCATCTGATATGGGATATAGATATAAACATGAATTTTGGTATCATTTTTATTTTTAGCATCGTATGGGTATTTGGATACGTGTTCATGTGTAAAAGTACCTTAGGAAAAGTCCTATTATGTGTGTTATATTCTTACTCAGTTCCAGTCGACAACCCCATACATAGTTTTGGCCGTCTTGGGGTGTCACGTATGACTTACCACCAGCTAGGCCGAACCTACCCAGTTATTTCATGAAAAATTTATATTAGAGGAGGTTATATTTGCACCTAAGTTTGGATATTGTCTAGTTGTGAGGTTTTTTTGAACTAGGGAAACCATGTTAAAATGTTTCAAGTTTGGATCTCGTGACAAGGAACCTAGTGTTGGTGCATCAGCTAACGTATCCATTCACTAGATATTTGATAACCTATTTTTAACTTGGTATATGTTTGTATTGGTTATAGAGAAAAAATTGGTATATACATCATGTAGGAATGAGTTTTGGTTTCCTAGTCCATATTGAATCACGTCTCCTAATATTCCACTTAACTTTGGTATGCCTTGTCTATTTTAGTATGCCTCCATGATAACATCCACCTCGGATCCCATAGAAGGATCATAAAGGTGATTCTCTTAGTGATGAGGATTCTGTTCATAGTCTTGGATATGAGGTGGTACCTATGGGTTGTTTTCCATCCTTAACACCACCATTTGAGTAGTAGGCTTCACTAACATTACTGGTTAAGGAAGTTCATAGGTTGAGTGAACTCAATGGGTTCTAGTGAGAGATAGGTCTTAGGTTTTGGGGTGACCCAAACCCAGAGTTAGTTAATCATTAGCTTGAGGTAGTTTCATGAGTCTTTCGCCTTGTTAGGACAACGCATGATTAGATGTTGGTCCTATAAGATATCGTTGTTTATAGACCAAAAGGGTGATGGTGGAGTTTTCTGTCTCGGGCATATGAATAGGTGACTCTCCCATAGATATATTTTGTGTGCCTCTTTAGAGAAAATTTTTATCCATCCATGTTGCAAATAGTGCACAGTATGATCTTCTAGATCTTCAACATGGAAGCATGATAGTTGAAGATTATTATTTAACATTCACTAACCTCTCATGTCAACCCATTGATATTGTTCATGATTCATTATTCCTAGAACATACATTTGATTGTAACCTGCACTAAGATATTAGGGAAAGAGTTATATCTCCTTCCATTTCCACTTATGTTGGAGTACTCGAGTGATATTTGTTAGTTGTTAGCTTATTGAAAGAGCAGTCACCAATAGTTGTTAATATTAGTGGGAACCCTAGATTTGTGACTTCAACAGTAGATAATTGATTTTAAACACAGAAATATAGGCAATCTAGGAATTTACAAAGAGAGTTGTAGGACCGAGGCTCTACAATCCAGGGATTTATGGATGGTTTTAGTCAGTCTAGGGATATGTGGTGCTACTATTGGAATGAATGGGATATATCATGGGATATTTTACAACCTTCCATGTAGAAGATATGGAGATATTTGATGGGCCTCTTATGTAGATAAAATGACTAGATTTAAGTGTTCTATAGTGTTGAGAATTTTTAGAGGAGCTAGGAGAGATTGAGGAGGTGTTTGATTATTTGATATATTACCACCACCACCACTAAGTGGTCCATTCTAGGCTTAAGGAGCTAGTGGTTAGGGATGAGTATATTTTTAGAAAGTATAGAACTATGACCTAGAGACTCTAGGTATGATTAGAGGTATAATATGTGTCTTCAATACTTTCTTTGGAGTACTGAAAGATGCATGTACGAGGTCATTACTTTCATTCCACAGCCCTTGTTTGACATCTGGATATTATGGTAGAGCCTTTGGATTTAAATTTATGCTTAAAGACTCATAACCAAGGGGATTAAATGATCACAAGCATTTTTCAAGAGTATAACATAGATCTTGGAATAGAGAGCTTCTTTTGGGATCAATTTAGATCCATTATGAGGCCTTATGACACCATATTATGTATGGATTGTCTATCCACAGTTCATTTATATATTGAATGTTTTATGCAAAAGATGTGGTGTCTCTATGTAGTTATGATGAGGCATTCTATAGTTAGGTAGAAAAAAACTCATACAGAGTAGGGTGGTCTCATATGAATGAGGATACAACTGATTACTCATTATTTGGATATTATTTCCCACAGAGTAGTAGATTATATATATTTTTTAGCTTCCTACAGTGGTGGTGGAGTATGAGAATTTCTTCTATAAGGATGTGTTGGGATTACCTCTCCCCTAAGAGATAGAATTATACAAATAATTACACATAGAGAATGACCGGATATATTTTCGATCTTATCATACAGATCCCGCAAAACTTCATTAGCTAAAGTTGCACTTAGAAGAGTTTCAAATAAAGGGAATTTTTAGACTCAATGTTTCAACTTGTGTATCCCCAATTTTTTTCTCCAAGAAGGTGTATGGGATATTGAGGTTATATGTGCATTAATGTTCCGAAAATTAGTTAACTATCAAGGATAATTATCCACTATCGATAATCGAATACCTCTTCGATTAGTTGAATGTGACGAAGTTGTTTACAAAGATTATCCTCAGTTCAAGCTATCACTAACTCCGAGTTTGGGATGAGGATATACCAAAGATGGTATTTCATTATATTTATGGTCACTATAAGTACATAGTGATTAATTTTATCAATGATGATTCCTTATCTTTGTTTATGGGACCCATGAACTGGAT
Source organism: Viscum album (assembly GCA_963277665.1). Lineage (NCBI taxonomy): Eukaryota > Viridiplantae > Streptophyta > Magnoliopsida > Santalales > Viscaceae > Viscum > Viscum album. The sequence continues at coordinate 329,288,739 of OY728119.1, read as the reverse complement.
CTTTAATCCCTTCTTAGATCGGTTCATATTAGTATTTATAAATGACATCCAAGTGTACTTAGTGTCTGAGGAGGATCATGTGAGACATATGATGATGGTGTTACACATAATGTAAGGGAACTGACTTTATGTAATACTCTAAAGGTGATAGTTATGGATTTGATAGGTCAACTTATTGGGATATTTCATATCAGAAGAGGGATTAACAATGGACCCAATGATTGTCAAGTCAATTCTATCTAGGGATACACCCAAGAGAGTGACTGAGGTGAGAAGCTTACTTAGATTGGATAGAAACTATCGATGATTTATACCAAATTTCTCAAGGATTGTGGCACCCATGACTACTTTGACATGGAAGGGGTATCTATTCATGTTGACATAGAGGTAGTAGTAGTTTTATTAGGATTTTTAGCATAGGTGGATGAGTGGCCCATATTAATACTTTTAGATGAGGGTACTGAGTACATTTTGTGATGTGATGCCTCCAGAACATGGCCCGGTTGTGTTTTGATGTAGAGGTAGGAAGTGATTGTCTACGAGTCATAGTAGCAAAGAATCCATGAGAAGAACTATGAGACCCATGATGTAGAGCTGGAAGAAATGGTTTTCTCCCCAAATATGTGTTAAATAAAACTTATGGGTGATAAATTTATCATGTATTTCAACCACAAGAGTCTCTCATATATATTCTTACATAATTATATCAACATGCGATAAAGGGAGTGGAAATATTTTCTAAAGTATTCTGACTCCATGATAGTATATACTTTGAGGAAGGAGAATGTTATTATATATTCTCTCAATAGGAGATTTTTTATAGTTTTTGAGTGTGGTGTTAGTGAAGTTGGCCTTATTGTAGTTATCCCTAGTTGAATTGGATGTTGAACTTACCTATAGTATATTATTGTTATCCATCCTCTTCTATAGTGTTTTAGTAAGGATCAACATAGAGATATCGAATATGAGACCTTACTTATTATGATATCCACTTGATGTGATCCTAATTGATTCTGTAAAGGTGGAAAGACTGTCATCCTTTTTTGGGGACAAAAGTGGGTATCAGTGATGTTTCAAGAGGTATTTTTTATAGAGTTTTTTACACCCACCTAAGAAGTACATATGAGAGTTGTGAGGATGTACCATAACCTTCAACGTCAATTTTGGTGGTTGGGGATGAATATTTGTTTTGTAGGGTTTATCTCTTAGTGCCTCACTTTTCTATTGGAGAAGGATAAGTACCAGGTTCCAGGGGGTTTAGCTCAACCCCTTCAGGTGGTAGAGTGAAAGTGGGATGTTATCTCTGTGGAATTCATCATTGGGATTTCATGATCATCTAGAATACATGATTCTGTCTAGGATATTGTAGACTAACTCACGAAGTCATCCCACTTCTTATCCATATGAGAGTATATATCAATAAAGAGATAAGGAAAATTTATTTCAATGAGATAGTCCATCTTTAGAAATTTCCCTTGAGGATCAGTTCAAATCATGATTCTTGGTTGACGTCGAGATTATGGGGAGGATTACAAGAGGCCTTTGGGACTCAGTTGTGGTTGGGCATGACTATTCACCCCTAGAAAAATGGATAGACTGATTAAACCATTTATGTTTTAGATGACAGGATTCAGGCTTTCAAGTTGGCATTTTCCCATGGTTGGGAAGATTTCCAACCCTTGGTGGAGTTGGAATATAACAACAGTTACCACTCCACCACCATTATAGAACCATTCAAGTCCTTTTATAAGATATACTACAAGTCAATTGTCTTCAATAATGATCCATGAGATTTAAGACACATGGTTATAGAGTTTGTGTGAGAAACAATAGAGAAGGTTAAGATCATCCAAGATCAGATAAAGACTACCCATAGCTATCATAAGTCTTATAAAAACTGATAACGGAGAACTTTATAGTTCAATGATGGAGATTGTATTTTCCTAAAGGTCATACATTGAAACAAATTAAATATATTTGGATGAGGATAATATTTATTGACCACATCAATTGTCCCCTTCTAGAAACTATATAGGGTTTATGATGTGGTGTACCTCTTAGCCCTACTTCCAAATTTAGATCAGGTAAATGATGTCTTCCATGTCTTGCATCTAAGGAGATATGTATGTAACCCATCACGTGTTATCTAATTGGGTGTGATAAACATCAATGAAGAATCTACCATCACAAAGTACTTGTTTGAGATTGAGGATTAGTAGGAAAATATCCTCAATGGTCAAATAATTCCCTTGGTTTATATTTGGTGGCAACATGAGAATCTTTATGAGATAACATGAGAGTAGAAGAACCAGATTTAATCTCAGTACCCTCACTTGTTTGAGTTGGTTTTTGATTTTTGGGATGAATATATCTAAGCTAGATAGAATGTAATGACTATATTTTTTTCATGGTAAAAATTTAGAATAATTAAAAAAAAATCAAGTCCATGACCTAAGTCAGTGCGGGTTTCCACGTTCCGGGAAGGCTTGGTATTAATATAAAAAAAATATTAAATATATTATTTCATGTGAGAAATTTTTTGTTGAAATAATGTAATAACACTTGAACAAAGTATCATATGAGAAATAAAAAACTTCAATTAAATTCGTAATGTTGGTTTTAACCTGAGCGTGACATAACCATTATCAACATTGGGTGTTCATCTTAAGTTTAATCATGGTCAAATTAGTAAATAAGTAAATATATTATTTTATTAATTATTTATTTAATGTCTCAAAACCTAACTTCTCTATTTAATATTGTTTATGCTAAAGACTTAAGGTTAGCCGCATAACCCTATGTATTTGAGATGGGCTACTGGAGAAGATTTCTTGGGAGAATGAAAATGGATCATGGCTTAAAAATTAGTGTTCCAAAGGAGTTCATGGATCATTCCAAAAATATCAACGTGTAACTGTTATTTATTAGAAACCAATACTAAATTTATCCAGGTAATTTCATTTTTTTATTTAATACTCATATTTTTTATCCCTTTTAAAATTAATCATTCCGTTTAAAAATTTGATTTGGGACTGAGATTCATTTCTCATTTTTCTTGTGTTTTTCTATCATTGTTATATGTGTATTAATTTTTGGTAATTCCTTTTGCTGATGATTCAATAAATACCTAGTAAATGATCTTTACACAATCAGTTTTTGGAAAAATAGATCAATAATTTGTGTTAATCTTTTGGATTATTGGATTGATCATAGTTTGTGATGATAAAAGTGGTTCTGGAATTAGATCAAGATACATCATTATTTGTAATTGGGTGCTCGTATGATGTGTTTCTTGGAGAATCAATTCATGAGGAGATTGGTGTCCAGAATCTAGACACTAAAGATGATCAGAGTTTTCTCAATAGAGGTCCACATTTAATGGGTGAGATTTTTTGTGGATCCATCAATGGTAGAGGCATGAGTGGAACTATATGGACACCAGGAGGTTTTGAAAATATCAAACATACACAATGTGTACTTTGAAGAATAGACACCATGTAGTCCCCTAGATTGGGTGACTGCGGTTTTAGAAAAATAAAATATCACATAACTTGTGCTACCTACAACATTTTTTGTGACCCATAACTGGATATAGAGACCCTACTTTTTCTTACACGATTATTACATCATTTTGAATATAAACAACCTAATAGTTACACATTCAAGGATCGAAAGGTTTAGAATCTTGGGAAAATTTGAATCATACACCACTTATACATAATATCACATAATAATTATTAAAATCCTTTTTAATTATCCATTTAAAATATCTCACATTATCCTTAGTACATGTAGTCACCTGAGGATATACATTAAATAAATGGGTGAGCTAAAATCCTTATAAAGTGAAGGATAACATAGAAGAAATAAGAGAATTGAATCAATTATACATAGGTGAGAAAAATCAACATAATCAATTCATAATCATAGGATCATATTCATAATAATGAGAAATACATTTAAAAAATTCATGGAATTTAGTGACGCATAAAAATGAAACATCATGTCATAGTTGTCAAATAACACAAAAAGTTTTGAACAAAGCTAGTATCATATTTATGTATAATATATGTGAATAAATCATAAAATAATAATTGTGAAAAAAATACAAAATAAGTTTCACAAATAATACACATTATATCATGAGATACATCACATTAACCAATTCATTAGAGTGATATATAATTTTGATCCAACCTTTCACATCTTAATTTTCACATAATAATGTATGCCCCGTAGAACGTATAACAATCGTAGTCATGAAATAACTTGTGTAAATGAATGGGTTTACAAATTATTTCATAAATAATACATTGATAAATAAACTTATTGGGTTTATAAATTAATAAGGTAAAACATATTTTATATAAACATCACCATTGTTGAGTGAAGAAGATACAACCCAAGAGGAGCTAAAGATATGTTTTGGAAAGAAAATGATTTTTGGAAAATATTTATAATTAGAATAAAAATAATTGCGGAAACACATATATTCACAATAATAAATGGTAAAAATTGTGAATGTATATTTAAGGATCATTATAAGAATATCCATAAATAATATTTCATGAAATAGTTCTAACACAAATAAAGGAGTTGGTTTTGAGAAACCCCTTACCTTAAATCCCACTTTATTATGTTTCTTTTCCGCATAATGAATAAAAAACATATGTTTATAAGAAAATTTAATTATAAGTGATTTATGTTAATATATTTTACTATTTATAGATTATAAAAATTTGATTGTATTTCTTTATTTTTCATTGTGGGTATTAATGCGTTTTGATATCATTTTTTCTTTAAACATTTCTTATTTTTGCTCTGATTTTTCTATATTGTTCAAGGTAATCTATACATAAGTATAAATAATTACATATTATTAAAATAAGTATATTTATAAAGTTATATACCATAAATAATTTATTATAACCATCCATATTGTTGGTGATAAGAAATGAATTGGCAACGTCCTCGTAAATAGTTAACCGACCGTTAATGGGACATTGTCAAAAGTGCAGGAATGGAATGTAAGAATGGTTAAAGTGTCGAAAATATAATACATCTAGTAGGATAAAATGGTTAATTTTAATGTTAAAATAATAATTAATTATCCTTAAAATATGTGGGTATTAAATAGGTGGAGAATAAGATAAATAAGAGATGATGATGAGAGGGATACATGATGAGAACATACCCTCTTCTCGGTGATGCTTCTTATTTACAGCACTAAACGCCTTAGATGATTGGTGTTAGATGGATGAGGAAAGTAACTAGGTATGATAATAATATTAAGATAGAGTATTTGAGTAGATCTTATTATTTTTGAAGTAATGGAGTCATTTTTTCATGGGGATGGAGTTGAGTAATTTATACTTGATGAGAAGTATATTTTTAGAATAAAATATTAAAGAAAATACTATTTAAATGGTTAAAATTTTAATAGTGAATTTATGAAAATATAAAGCAAATATAAATATAATATATTTTTATGGCTTTAAACCCATTTGTAATTTGAATTCACTTAGTTTATTAAAAAGTAAAGTGAAAAAATAGAAAACTGTTATTTTAAAGGATCCCTTTTAACCGTTGGCTTTGAGAAAATGATATTAGGATTGGAGATTTAGTTTCTTTAATTTTAATAAATAATTTATCAAATAAAATATATTTTTTATGGGCCGAAAGTTCTATAAATTATTAAGTCATTATTACCTAATAAATTATGTTTTTTAAGATACACTAGTTATAAAAAATGTTATTTTTATAACTCACCTAAAAATTGAACTATTTTAGAAAATGAAAAAAAATCACCCTTGAATTTTTTTTGTGATAATTTAAAAAAAATTATTTTATAGAAATTATTTTATAACATAAGTAATTTAAATTTACAATATAGAAATTATTATTTTTATGAAACACTTTAGTGTACAGTTTCTTAAAAACGATCTTATATTTCTTTTCTGTTTTTCAATCTTGATATTTATTTATTAGAATTATAATATTTATATTTACTTAAATTAATCATGATAAATATTATTTATATTACAATTTATTATTTTCAGTTTAAATTACTATTCCAATAGTCAGGTTACTATTCCCAACAGTCATACTATTATTCCCAATGTTCATGTTACTATTCAATGGCCACATTACTATTCTAATGGTTATATTATCTCTTATAAAAACCTCTTAATTATTTTATTCATTATTAACCTCAATTAAAATCTAGGTTACATATTTTTTATTTTCTATAATGTTGATTAGTTTACTAATATTTTGTTTTATTTCTTAATTTATTTTATGGGAGGATTGATTCTAGTAAATGAAGGTGATCCAAAGTTTCCTATTGATGTTTTTTCTATTTTCTAATTTTTTACCCTTTTAATTTTTAGAATTTTAATCGGTTTAGTCATTGAATAGTGTAACTACTTTCATTAATGAATTAAAAATTTATTGGTTTCTCTATGTGTTTGATGTGTATGGAAATATATAATATAACACACATTTATTCAGGTATAACTTATCATTTTAAAATTCCGGTTTATTACATTATGTCCCCTTTAGAAATTTTTTCCCCAAAATTTCAACTCATATTCCTGGTTGAGAATAGATGAGGGTAATTTTTATTCATTTTTTACTATATTTTTTACATTTCCTCTTCATTTTTATGGTTCTAACACAACACTTTGACAAGGTGTGTTGTATTATTGTTTATAATTTTGTCTCTATTGCCTAGGATCTTCATCAGAAGATCCTTATATAAGAGTTCACTCTCCATTTATACCAACTCCAGATTCAGTACTTATGAGGGGTTAAGTATATGCTTTACCAGGAGAGATACATGGAACATATCATGAACTTGATTCATATTTGGTGTAAATATAAGATGATAAGCCACTAATCTAATGAGATCAAGGATCACAAAGGGGAAAATTCACCATGGTATAAGATTTGGTTTCATTTTAAACTACATGAGTCTCTTCCACAATGATATTCAAAGGTAATATTTGTTTCTAACTTTAAATGCCAAGTCCCTTTGACAGTTTTTAGAATATCACTTTTTATGAATCTTTGTAGATTTAATATGTTCTTGGATGACATGAACCTTATCTATAACCACCTTGACAAGATCATGTACACGGGTATTTTTTCACCAACATCATCCCAATAAGTATGAGTTCTACATCACTTTCCATATAAAGATTCACATAGAACAATTTGAATACTTTAGTGGAAGTTATTGATGTTTGAGAAATAAAATAATAGGGGATGTTGATTTCTTCCACCTTTAAATTCCATTGTGAAAAATATCAATATATCCTTGAGATTTTAATAGTCATATCAAATAGGCCATCATTTTGGGTGTGAGAGGCTGCCTTGAAATTCGATTCAATACTCAAAACATGTTGAATACTTCTGTAGAATTTATATGTGAACCTTATATCATGATAAGAGATGATAAAAAGTAGTACCTCATGAAGGATCAACACTTCCTTTATATATATTTTGGAAGATTGTTAGAGGTAGAAATATTTTTGAAAAGTGATGTAGTTTGAAAATGTAGTGAGTCGATCAACCATAACTGATATCACATTGATTCTTTTAGATGGACTTAGGAGACCAGTGAAAAATACCATGATGATTTTATAAAATTTTTACATGGGTATAAGAAATGGTTTTATTATCCCCTTTTGCTTCTTCTATTATTATTTTACTTTCTAACATACCAATCACTTTGATATAGACTCAGTAGTATCATTTTCATGTTGTCCCACCAAAATTGATCTCAAAGATCACATTGCATCTTGGTACTTCCTATATGGAAAGAGAATGATGAGCTATGTGCATAATTCAACAACTATTTATTTAACTCAGGTGATTCCGCCACATAAATTCTAGTTCCAAATAAAATTAAAACATCCACATCAATGTGTAACTCATGTAGCATCCCTTCATTTATTGATTTCACCTTTTTTAAAGCTCCATATTTTCCCTTTGTGCCTACTTCATATTCTTTGGGATAGATGGTTGAGAAATCATTTAATTATGGTAGGATTTATTCCATGATATTATGAATTTTAGATCCAAGCTTAAAAAAACCATAAATATAGGGTCTTTCTAAATCTGCATCATGGATAGAGTAGCTGGTTTTTTATGAAAAGAGTATTAGAAGCCTTGTCCGACATTCCCAGGTAGTAGTGAATAGTGGAATCATTGTCCTTGGTTAACTCTAATTATCTTATTTGATGTATTTTTATATCCTTCTATGTGAATATATAATTTAGTCTCTTGTGATTTGTATATATATCACACTTCTAACCATAGAGTTAGTTCCACAAAATATTCAATCAAAATATAACTGCTAACTCTATATCATGTGTCAGGTAGTTTTTCTCATGGATATTCAGCTATCATAAGAAAAATAATATTACTTTACCATTATTCATGACTGCACTACCCAATAATTTCTTTGAGGAATCATTGTATATCATAAAATCTTGTCTAGTTTTTGGTAGTGTGAGTACAAGTGCAGTGATTATGCTTTTCTTGAGCTCGTTAAGGCTTTCATTACATTCTACTATCCAAAAATACTTTACCCATTTTCAGGCTAACATATTTATAGGTCTAGATAATAATGATAAATTTCTCACAATATTTTATTTTTACAATTATAATACATGAAAACCACATATTTACATGACCCTAGTGGGTCTGGTCCATTACTTTATTTCCTTTTTCTTTGAAGGATCCCCATAAATTCCCTCACTTATAATCACGTTCCCCAAGAGTGTGAGATTATGCATCCAAAAGTCACACTTTCTAAACATAGTATACATTTTATCCATCCTTAATGTCACTATCACAATACTTTGATTCTCTTAATATTACGAATTTATCTTTGGGTAAATGAGAATATCGTTGATAGAAACTACCATAATTTTTTTGAGGTATTATCTAAATACTCTATTTGTCAAATACATGAATATTTCATTTGAATTTATAATTTATAAGGGAATCCCAATGAAATCATAGTACCCATACCTAGTAAAAATACTATCTTTTGAATACGTTCCTCATTTAACTTCAATTGATGATATACATAATGAAGAACCACCTTTGAGATGTATTGAGATCCTTATAGCTGAACAAAAAAAAATCATAAATCCTTGGAAGGGGATAATTTTTCTTTATAGTGATCTTGATAATATCATGGTAATCTGTATATAGATGTATTAATTCATCCTTCTTCCTAAAAAATATTGCTATCACACCCCTTGGTGATACACTTTGGTGTATGAACAATTTGTCCAAATAATCTTTTAACTACTTTTTTAACTCATCCAGTTTGATTGAGGCCATCCTTAATGATATTTTAGAGATATGAGTGGATTCATGTCTAAGTTCTATTAATAAATCTACCTCACATTCTGGGGGAAGTTCAGGTGACTCTTCAAGAAATAAATCAATGTATTCTCTCACAATGGGAATTTCCCCTAGGTTGATACCTTCATTTGAATCAACCATTTGGGAAGGGTATGCTTCTTAACATGCTATAACACCCACACCATTGAAGGATTTTCCAAAATTGATTCTTGATTTTCCTTTAATTTTTACAGGAGAAAGGGATGGTTCAAAATATAAAAATATATATCATTTTCTCGACATTTGATGTGTCCTCAATATAATGAGATCTAATCTATTACCATTTTAACATTGAATTCCACTCTGAGAAGGATTAAATTTTTTTTCTTGAATAATATTCCCCCAATGATAACATGAGAAGAGACCAACACTTTGGTTGAAATTATCTAACTGGTCTCACCCAAATTTACCCAATATTTTAGGTTTAAGAGGTCGCTTGTAGTTTACCTTGGGTTGTCGAATCCTTAGAGACCTAAGAAGAAACCTATAGACACATGCATTATATGGTCTATTTTGGGCTATGAAGTGGCCAACTTGGATTGATTTTATATGGGTTTAGGTAAATTCTAAGAGACTTAAGTGAATTCAATTTAAAATAATGATTTGATCTAAGGTTATCACTTGGGTTGTATTAGATGGAATTCTTTTTTAACGGTTTCAATTTCTTATATTCGAGATGGGTTTATTAAAGAAGACCAAAAAATTCATCAATTATTGGATTAATACCAACACACTATAATACTAATCACTTATACACATGGAGGATCAAATTTTTGAGCACTCCAAGTAAAAGGATCATATTAGCTCTTAAAGTATGTGGCCTTAAAATTCAACAGGGACAAAGAAGTTTTAAAATCATCAAAACAAATCTCAATTAAAAGAAGTTATTAGACATTAATGGGGTGATAAATAACATCCAATCCAGCCCTTTTATACACCCTTGGATTTAACCATAAGCGGTTTATACCTCCATTGATGTTATGATTTCAATAGAAGTGGAAAGTAGACTCATGATGGATGAATTGAAGAAGTAAAAAAAGACAATAAAATAACGATCACTCCACCGTTAGGTGATAATTTCAAAAGTTTTGGTGTGAATAAATTCACAGCTTATGCCAATGGTATCAATATGATATTCAAGATAACATAATAAAAGGAGTAGAATAACATTTATTAAGAAGCAAAGATGAATTATAACAACTTACATGTGAAAGACAAACTTGAGACAACAAAATTTCCGCATAACATTACAATGAAAGAAAGCATAAAAGATGAATAAATCCTCCAACACCACTACCTTAAATAGGAATTATAGGATCCTTGTGTCGAGGCTCCAATAGTGAAAGTCATTCCACATGATTATGGTAGGATTAGGGTGGTGGAAATCATATAGAACATAGAATTTTCCACCCTTGACCGTAAGTGGAAGGTAGCTTGAATCCACTGAACTGAGGCATCGAAATTACCTTCTAGGTTGATGAATTATAGTGTTACATAGAAGAATAAAATGTATCCCAAGATGTATCCTAACTATCTGTAAAATTTAATCCAAAATGAATGTTTGGTTTGCGGGATATTATCAAAATTGTGGGGTGTGTTTCTGGGCCACAAAATCTGGCCTGAAATATTATCTCCAAATTGAGCCACCTAGAAATCCATTAAAACATCCGAATTAGGTCTTTTCATTGTTGTATGAAATGTTTTTCCTGATGTCTTATTTCTTCCTTTAACTTCTGAGAATCATTGGTCTTTTATCTTGGCCTCTATAGTCTCTTTATTGGTCTACTTTCTAGTTTACCTTTCCTAGAATGTTGTTGGTTCAAGGCCAACTTTGGTGGTATTATAATATGAATCTTCTAGTGATACAACAACATGAATTGTTTCTTATAACCTAGTAGAGCTTAAAATAAAATATGAAAATAAAATGAAGACAATTTTTTATTTTAGGATGGGTTTAAATATAAAACAAGTAATATTTCACTATAACAAATAATTACAATCATAATGTGAAATAATTTTCAAAGTGTAAAATGCACTAAAATGGTGTTTATGAATAATTAATCTCATGAATATTATAAATATTAAAATTGAATATTATCCTATTTCAGTGGCTAATAACACCCCCCAACTTGAGTTTTTCTAGTCCTGAGCAAAATGTATCTCAAAAATATGAAATTCAAATTCCCTTTTCCAAAAATATTTTAGTACACAACGATCACAAAAAACCCTTATACCAAACAACTATGAAAACCATCAAAGTAGATTAATACAAGATAGTTTCATTAGAATATCTCAATCCCAATCCAATTCCTTTGATTAAATTCATCTTCATATTTCATCAAATATCAATTAAGCTTGAGTATGTGTTGTGTATCACAGTGGACATGGGGGTTCATCTTTATTCAAGGGTGAAATGATACAAGTGCTAGGTGGAATAACATTTCAATATTGAGAATAGTATTCATTTTTTTTGAAATATTTCCATGGTAATTGAAATTGCACTTAGAAGAGTCAACCCATGTAGTGTGACATTATTGATGAATCCCAAGCTCAAAGACCTTAGGGAATCAATTTAAGCCCACATACTCATGAATCATCTCAAGTTAACTCAGTAAAAAACAAAGTCAAATTATAAAAAAAAGAGATAAAATTACTAGCTCCGGACCAATCAACTATGGATTCACGATCCCCAAGTGGCGAAAGCCACACATTAAGCCATTTCATTACTCTAATTGAAAATTTATTGTTTTTATTATTTTTTATTGAATAATGATATTAAAATCAAAATTATCACCAAACCTATGCGATTTATTTGGGGGACCCCATGAAATCAAACTAATACCCCACTATCCAAAGGACATGCGTTGTGATCTTTTTTTTATTTAGATGAAAATATAAATGACGAAATTTCACATTAGATAGTCACACTTTCCAAAGTCTTTGCTCATGAAATTATACATGGATTAAAATTAGAATCATAGAATGCTAAATTATTTGATATTAAGTTTCAAAGTGTGTAATGCGCAATATCATATTCAAGGTTAGTGAAATTTTTCCTTCCACACATGTTTTTTATGAACACAAAATTATTATTTTTTCTCTCTTTTAACCCCCAAAAATTAGAATAACATTGTCCTCAGTGTTTAAAGAAAATAAAATTTAGAAGGGGTAGTGGTAGAGAATAGGAGTTATAAATAGAATTTGAAATAATAAACACGGAACAAAGTCACTTGGTGGTAAAAGTTGAAGTTCGTGCTGATCTAATTTAGTCCTTTGATATCCATGTTACTTGTAGAGTTCCCTAGTGGAAAAAAGAAAAAAAACAAAAAAAAACAAAATATATATATATATATATATATATATTCATATAATAAAAAAATTAAAATATAAGTATATATATGAAAATTATAGAATAAGGGAGAACTATAAGTTGTAGGTCCGTGGTAAGCGTGCTCCCTTGTCTCCCTTTGGTCCTGGGTTCGAGTCCCTGCAGCTTCGCCGGTTATGACGGGGTTTTCCCCATGAAATACGATGTGTCCTTTTAAAAAAATTAATTATATTTTTTTGTATTTTTTTATTTTATCCTACAAACACATAAAAAAATGAACTGATGATACATTGTCTTCTTTTTAAATTTCTGGGTAAGGTATTACTCAAGGATCACACCACATGAAACAGATGAATATGTTGCTCCCCTTTTATACCCATCCACACTCATAATAGAAGAATAGGTCAACATTCTAGTTTTTTAAATATAAAAATGATTCATTAATATTATTTGGAAAATAAAGATTACTAAAAAATATTCGAAACATGAAAACCACGGGTTTCCTCCTGTGAAACTATTTTTTTTAATGTCATTATCCCGACATGGATCCTAAATCTATAAATTTTTTCTTGGTTTATAGGTTGGCTCAGTTAACTCTACCTCTGTTTCTTGTTTATTAAATGATTCAATTAATGTTTTTAACCTATGACCATTGACCTTAAAAATGTGGCCGCTTGTGGGATCTTGAATCTCTACTTCCCCATGGGGGTACACATGATGCATTATGAAAGGACCTGACCATCTAGACCTTAAATTTCCTGGGTGTAAATGAAGTTTCAAACTATACAAGAGCACAATTTTTCACAGTTTAAAATCTTTGACTTTGATATTCCTTTATTGGTTGGATTTAAATCTAGTATTATTTATCCTTGAATTTTCAGAAGCCTCCATCCTAAGTTCCTCAAGTTCATTAAGATATAATTTCCTCTTTGCTTCAGCCAAAGAATTGTCAAAATTCATTTTTTTAATTGCCCAAAATGCCTTATTCTCAGTTTCAACGGGTAAATGGAATGTTTTACCATAAACCAACCTATATGGTGACATTCCTAGGATGGTTTTGAATGCTTTATGATATACCCAAAGGGAATCCACAAGTTTCTTAGACTAATCTTTCCTAGAGGGATTGGCAGTTTTTTTAAAGAATTGGCTTAATCTCCCGATTTAGTAACTCAGCTTGACCATTTGTTTGAGAATGGTATATAGTGGAAACTTTATGAGATATATCATACTTACACATGAGTGAATATAATGGGATGTTGTTGAAATGAGTTACTCGGTCACTGATTATATCCTTAGGAATTCAAAATTGAGAAAATATGTGCTCTTTTAGAAATCGGATCACAACATGATGGTCATTGGACTTGGTGGGAATGACCTCAACCCATTTTGATACATAATAAACATATAAGAGGTTTTATAGGTATCCCCTAGAGTTTAGTAAGGGTCCCATGAAATCATTTCCCCAATAATCAAAGATATCAACGATAAAAATGGGAGTGAGTGGTATTTTATTCTTTTTATTAAGGGATCCGAATTGTTGACATTGAAGACAACTTTGACAGAATTGGTAAGAATCCTTAGTGAGGTTATCCCAGTAGAAACCACTTTGGAAGACCTTTACAGTGGTTTTCTTTGCGGAAAAGTGGCATCCACATGCCTCTGCATGACAAAATCTTAGAATGGAATCTTACTCAGACTCAGGAACACATCTCCTAATGATTTCATCAGGAAATAACTTGAAGAGGTAAAGATCATAAAACAAATAGTGTTTTACATCATAAAGGAATTTCCTCTTAGCTTAGGTCTTGAGAAATTTTGGAATGTCACTCGTAACCAAGTGGTTTTCTGTGTCAAAATACCATGGGAAATCACTTATAGAATGGAGGTGGCAATCAGGAAATGAATCAGACATAGAAAGGTTATGTGAGTTGTCTCTTAATTCTATCCTAGAGAGGTGACCAACTACAACATTTCCAACCCCCTTTTTATCTCTAATGATTAAATAAAACTCTGGAAGAAATAGGACCCACCTGATCAATCTATCTTTGGAATCTTGTTATTTGAAAAGGTATTTTAGGGCTGAATGGTCAGTGAAGACAATGATCGGTGATCCTAAGAGATAGGACCTGAATTTCTCTAAATCAAAGACAATAGAAAGAAAATCTTTATCAGTGGTGGTGTAGTTGATTTGTGCATCATTTAGGTATTTCCTTTCATAATAAATTACAAATGGAGTTTTCTAAAACCATTGACCTAATACTGCTCCAACAGTGAAGTCACTTTCATCACACATGAGTTAAAATTTAAGTTTCCAATTTGGATCTTGCATGATAGGTGGAGAGATAAGAGCTGACTTGAGTGTGTAGAATTATTCCTCATAGATTTCTGTCCATAAAAATGGAGCATCTTTCACCAAAAGAGCATAACGTGGTCCAGAAATTGAGCTAAAATTCTTTATGAACCTTCTATAGAATCTATCAGGTTTTAATAAGAACCTAACTTCCTTAAATGTTTTAGGAGATGAAAGGTGATGAATGATGTCAAAATTAGCTTTATCAACTTCAATCCGTCTACCAGATACAGATGTCCTAGAACAAGTCCATAAATTACCATGTAATGTAATTTTTCCCAGTTTAGGATGAGATTCCTATCCTCACATCTTCAAAAAACCCTTTCAAAATTCAGAAGGCATCCCTGAAAAGTATCCCCAATGATAGGGAAGTCATCCATGAAGACCTCTAAATAATCCCCTACCATTTCCAAGAATATTCCCATCATGCACTGTGCAAGCTACCAAGAGTATTACATAACCCAAAGGGCATGTGCTTAATTGAAAAAGTTTTGAATGGACAAGTGAAGGTTGTTTTTATTTTATCCTCTAAGGATACCTCGATTTGATTAAACCCTGAGAATCCTTCTAGTATGAAATAGAATTTATGAAACTCCAATCGCTCGAGGACTTGATCAATAAATGCACTAGTACAAAAACTATTTTTAACGTCACTATTTTTCACTTCGGTTTTTTAGAACTGACGTCAAAATCAATGAAAATCGATTTATCACATCGGATATTATATAACGAATGTGAAAATCTATTTTATTTGATTTTTCACGTCATTTATATATGAACCGATGTGAAAAATCTATTTTTGTTCATTTTTCACGTCGGTTATTATATAACCGATGTGAAAAATCTATTTTCCCGACATTGTCACGTCGGTTCTAAATAACCGACGTGACAAATTAATTTTCATGACTTTTTTCACATAGTTTATTAAATAACCTATGTGAAAAAGGTTTAAAGAAATGTATTTCATTTCTCAAGCTTTGATTTCATAGGTCACAGAGCTCAAACGGATTTACGAATCAAAATTTATGGGCATCATAAGTTGATCATCTCTAAAAAAAGTTTTAGGGAATGCCAAATTCTGAAGGTCGTAACTTTTAATCCGTAACTCCGTTTGAGCTCCGTGACCTATCAAATCGATGCTAGGGAAATGAAATAAATTTTTGTAAACATTTTTCCATTTTTTATTTAATAAGAGACGTTAAAATTACCTTTTAACGTCATTTATTAAATAACAGACGTGAAAAATCAATGAAAATTATTATTTCACGTCGGTTATTTAATAACCGACGTGAAAAAGAGATAAAATTTTATTTTTCACATCAGTTATTTAATAAACTACATTATATAAGTTTAAAAACATTTGGTTCATATTTCAAGCTTGAAATTGATAGGTCGCGGAGCTCAAAAGGAGTTACGGATCAAAAGTTATGAGCCTCAGAAGTTGATCATCTCTAAACGAAGTCTTACGGAAGATGAATTTCCAAAGGCCATAACTTTTAATCCGTAACTCTATTTGAGCTCTGTGACCTATCAAATCGAATATTGGGAAATGAACTAAATTTGTTTTAACATTTTTAACATAGTTTATTCAATAAACGATGTGAAAAATACCATTTAAATTCATTTATTAAATAACCGATGTGAAAAAGCCCTGAAAATTGATTTTTCACGTCGGTGATTAAATGACCAACGTGAAAAAGAGAGAAAATTTGATTTTTCAATTGTCGTGGAATTGAAATTTCCAATTTCCTCTTAAAATTTTTAATACCGCGTTTTCATATATCATCTCAATTATATGTTTTCCATATACACATATCCTAATTTAATGATCATTTCTTTCAACCATCATCAATCCTCCAACTAGACTTGTTTGATATTCAACGTGAATCAATTATTTCTTCTTTCTGGGATCTCGTCAAGGTATTTTTAATTTCTTATCCATGATTTATGGTTTTTATGATTTGTTTTCTTAATTGATATACCATTTAACAATCATTTCTTCCAACCATAATCGTTCTGCCAATGGAACTTGTCTGATCTTCTTAGTGAATCCATTATTTCATCTTTCCACAATCTTGTCAAGGTTTTCATAATTATTTTTTCATGATTTATATTTTTTATGAGTAGTTTTATTAGTTGATATATGATTTAAGGATTATTATTTTATTATAATGATGTATAATTCTTTATGTCATGGTAAAACTAAAAATCCTCCTTCAGATTTTTAAATTTCTTCTAATAAGAAGCTACGGTTGTCTCATTCGATCATTCCTTGAAAAAATATATCAATCTTATGATGGTCATAACAATTGAACCGTAACTCTTTTTGAGCTCTAAGACCTATCAAATTAAAACTTACGAAATTATCTACAATATTGTAAATATTTTTTTACGTCGGTTATTTAAAAACCGATGTTAAATGTCATTTTTAATGGAGGTTTTTAAATAACCGACATAAAAAATTACTTTTCACGTCGGTTTTTTTAAAACCGATGTCAAAAAATAGATTTTTATGGCATTTACAGAAGGTATTTCACATCAGTTTTTTAAAAAACGATGTTAAAAAACATAAAAACTCATTTTTACGTCGGTTATTAAATAGCGGACGAAAAAAATCATATTTTTTATGTCACTCGAAATAACGTTGGCTCAAAACCTATGTTAAAAAGCTAAAAAAACCGACGTAAAAAACTTTTTTTTACTAGTGAGGGAAAGGGGGAATGGCCTTTCTTGGTACAAGATTTGAGATTACTATAGTCAATAAAGACTCTCCATCCACTACTGACCCTTGTGGGAAGAATTTCACCATCCTCATTGGTGATCACAGTAATCCCAACTTTCTTTGGGACAACATGAATTTGGCTTACCCACTCACTCTCAGCTATGGGGTAGATGATACCTGCTTTCAATAACATAAGAAGTTATTTCCTTTCCACATCCATAATACTTGTATTGATTCTACTATAAGGTTGACGACATAGTTTGGATTTAGATTCAAGAACAATCCTATGAGTTCCAATGAGTGGGATAATCCCAGGAATGTCAGAAAGGGTCCATCCAATTACTTTATTATGCTTTATTAGGACATCCAAAATAATAATCTCTAGATTTTATTCAAGAGGGGAAGAAATGAAAATAGGAAAGGCTCGATTGTCCCCCATGAATGCATACTTGAGTGATGAAGGTAAGACCTTACATTCAAGATCCTATTTGTTATCACTTTCTAAGAAAGGATGAGACTTTGTACTGAACTCAGTTTCATTGTTCATATTTATTGACAGAATTGGTTCCTTGTGAACAGAATTTTCATCAACTAAATTAGCCATAACAGTTTCATGAATGGGTATGTACTCATAGTTATTGATTTCAAAAATGGTATCATTGATTTTTGATTCTATAAAATCATCAATAGATCTATCTTAAATAGATTCAACCCTAAGAGAAAAATTTCCCTCTTATGAACAAAGAAAATCAATCTCTTCTTGAATTAAACATCCTTCAGTAATCCCTTGATGTTACTCAAGTTCACTATCAACAATTCCAATCCAATTAATCTCATATATCTCTTCATCATCCTCAATTTGATATTTTTAATTGCAGATGTTCAAGTCTAGACTCATGTTCCAGAATGTTATTGTCATGTTCTCGTTTCGGACTCGGATGATGTAGATACCCAAAGCTTGAAGTACATGGACATTACTCTACTTTTTCTGAATACTTAATACATAAAAAAACAGACACACAAGGATCGTAATAGTTCAGTGTCCTTGGAAACTCGGAATATAAACTTCTAATCATGTTGAAATATCTTCAACAACTCCCATAATGATCTTCCCCTTTTTGTTTCCTTACCTAAAACCTTTGTTTTTTTTCCTAGGGCAAATAAAACATAAAAATGGTGAGCTCAAATGCTTATTAAGGTCAAACATAGATAACATAAAACAATCCATAAACATTTGGGAGGAAAAACTTGAACATGAAATTTAAACATCAAAATCTTGAGCAAAGACATAAATCGTGGAAGTACGTAAGGCATATATCATAATAGAACATCAACCATGATAAAATATAATGGGAATAAAACATGTAATTGTGGCAACCATTTAGCACATGTTATTATTTCCATAGTAGCCAAGGTATTGCTGCCAAGACCATCTTAATGGACAAAGTACCTTTCTGAATCGAGTTCACTCCTCGTTTCAGTCCTGTAACACTGAACTGGATTAACTTACCATTCCAGCCATGTCTATCTCATGAGATATAAATCTTTACCCAATTCATTTGATGGAGATATAGGTCCCTCCCATCTCATAATGAAATCATTATTACTTTTGCCACAAAATAAACATACATCATTCATAATAACCCAAATAATAAAATGGGTTTCATAAACATCATACCATCATCACATAATCCATATAAAAGAAATGGATATAATTTCATAATAAGAAAAGTGAATCCATGTAAATCATAGAGACTTTATACTTGAAACATACACATATGAAATAATGTCATCTTAGATGGAAAATGGTTTTGATAAAACACTTGAAATGAATTCTTGAGGAAAATATCCTTTCTTCTTCAAAATCAATTTCTTTTCACAAAACATCATGCAATATTAAAAGAACAAGATTTTGTTGAAAATAGTCATGAAATCTTTTGTAGGAAGTTTCATGAAATTAAGTCTTTATAAAACCGTAAAAATCCGTTCGTGCTGTATAAGTTAAAAAAACATTCTTCTCATACTTTTACCGGAAAAGTAAAAAAAGTACTTCGTAACGTAAACAAAAGAAAGATTCCTTACATACCAAGTAGTAAAAGTCAAAAATGGGTAAAAAGGACTTTAAACGTACATGAAAACACTTTTGTAAAACATGGACATGGATGATAGAAATAACCCCAGTAAATACTTACGAATAAGCAATATCGGATAAAAATGAGATTTGTAAAATTATCCCTTACCTTAGGTCTGATATGCTTCGTACGTTTCCGAACCTCCTGTATAATGATTTAAATAATGGCATTGAATTATTAAAGAATCATATTCATTTTTATGATATCATATATGGTTCACTTATGACTTTATATTACTCGTTCTTTTGTAAGTTCCATGTTAAAGCATCTTTTTGGGTTAAATCGTTTTATTTATCATACGTGTTTGGAATTGTTGTTCTTGATATTATTACTTATATCCATATTTACTTAATTAAATAATGTAAAACATGATTTACATATAATATATATTTCATTATATACATATATATATGATAGATCGATTAAATGAAATGAAATACACCGTTCATGGAGCCGGTAGGCTGTACGTATGCATGAACGATGTTTTCGTTTCCTTATTGGATTGAATGAAATTAAGTAGATGAAATAAATATATATACACATAAATCAATTATCATTATTATGTCATATATTTCATGATTACTTATTATATATACTTTATAATCATTCATGAATGGTTAACATGGAGAATGAATCTTATCGCGTCGTGGAGACGATAGTCCGTACGTACGCACGAGCGATGCTATCATTCCCATGATCGTGGAATTGTATTGGAGTGTATGTATAATATTTCAGAATCAATATAACTTTACAATAATAATATATATTCATTCTTTACACTATTATACCCATCCATGTAAGGTGGTGGTGGAAAATAGATTACACCACAGCGAGGAGACGGCATTCCGTACGTACGCACGCGCGGTGATTTCATTTTCCATAGGATGGATAGATGGTGAAATAGGGTTTTTTTATACTTATAATAACACATCAGTATATTAGTGATACTTATGTTATTAATTCATAATGAAACAACTAAATAATATTAAGTGGAAGAAGAAATAAAGTTGAAAGAATCGGTAACAAACATTACCTCTTCTTTGAAGCGCTTCTTTGAGACCTCCTTTTAGGGCACTAAAATTGGTCTTTGAAGAAGACCAGGACCTCTAGGATGTTTCTAGGGAACTGGAGAGGAGAAATTGGCAGGGTTTGGCCGAGATTGAAGGCTCAATGTGGTGTGATGAAGAGAGGGAGGATGTGCCCTTTTATAAGGGAGGAGAGGGGCATCTTTGGAAAAACTAAAAATATTATTTTATTATAAAGCCATATTCGGTTTTAAATAGCTCCAAATTGATTTATTTCGAAGATAAAGTTGTTATGGGTCGATATCCTCTCATCCAATATAATTTATACAAGTTTAGGTTCCTATTTTAACCTTATCAGTTTGATTTAACTTTAAGTTAGATAATTTTACTTTTACCGTGTCTTTTTGTGTTCTTACACTATAGGGTTAATAAACTTACTATAACAAGACAAACGAACCCCAAGTTGTTTATTATTAATATATATAACCTTATCTAAGTCATATGACCGAATGTTTGATTTTTATGAATAAAATAACAATTAATAATATAATATTTGTTTTAAAAACTATTTTATGTCAATTTTGATACTATTTGGTAATTGATTTTTTTTTTAAAATCATAACAGAAAGATAAGTTCATAAAAGTGAATTAAATAAATACTAACATGTAATATTAACATATAAAATTATTGGAATTCATAAAAAGTCTCAAATTACATTTATATGAGTATTTATAACATCAATTATGTCAATATTTCATTAATAAGATAATTACTGCATCATCTTTGTGTCATAAATAAATTAAATTATATAGTGTCTAAAAATTACAAATAAAATATAATTATCTATGAAATATTTATATCTTTATAATAAATATTTTTAGTCTAATTTATCTTATGTATAACCCTATATTAAAAATTATTTACTTATTAAACATTGATTTTAAATATTTTAACCCTTCTTTAAATAAATTAATAATAAATGTCCTAATCTAATCCTAGTGGGTCTAAATGGTCATATTTTATTACTAAGGTTGTTTATGGTCGAATTACACTTATCCAATAGAATTAGGACATGTGTTAGGGTAATAATAATATCATTTTTACCCTTAATTACCCTATTTACTTTTAATCGTGGCAAATAAAAGTAAAAAGTTACTATTCACCAAAAATTATTTTCATCTCATTGAACCACATTTTACTTAATGACATAAACCGTGTCTCTCGGATTTTTTAAATTCCACTCATAGAAGCGGTAAAATTAAGTTTTATGTAAATTTGCAAATTCTCCTAGGAAGTGGGTAAAAGACAGTTAAAAGTTCAATAAACTTTTTATATATCTGAAATTATTATAAAATGACTCCAATGAATTACATTGAACTTATATAAGTATTATGTGTCAATTTTGACCAAAAATAAATTTAAATAAAATAAATAATTATTTAAATAAAAAGTCGGTTTTTAAATAGTAACCCAGTGTTTTCACTATTCATCAAAAATTGAAAGTTTTCAGAAAAATACAAAAATTTCACCCTAGGATAATTTCGATATTCTGAATCCAAAAATGAAGTCCATTTGGAAAGATGAAATTTACAAAATTTCAAAAAGTGGTTATTACTATTTATAACGGCTAGTTTTAATAATATTTTAATATCATATCGTTGTTTAGTGAAACTCGGTATTACGTACAACACACGCTATCGAGGAAGGTCATGATTGCGTGTAATGAAGCCATGTTAGGGTTGCGTGTTGTGATAGACTCCTTTGTTGTAGCGTACAACACAAGAAATTAAAAAGAATATTTTTCATAAAACCTCGGGGTGTTACAGATGACTTAGTTGATTGTTGCTAAGAAGGGACAACCAAGGATGATTGGGGTTTGCTCCATAATACCTAAGCTTAGGTGATTTTCAAGGACAATGAAGTAATCTGGGTAAATGAAATTTTCAACTTCCACCAAAACATCCTTTATGATCCCCTTAGGAACTCAAACACTACGATCAGCAATTTGAAGAGTGACAGATTTGGGTTGGAGTTCTTCGAGCCCTAACTGACAATACATGGCATAAAAAATGAGGTTCAATGTGGCCCCCAAATCACAAAGGTATAATACAACATTGTTCTCTCCTATCTCAATATTGATGTATGGACATCTTGGATCTTTCAACATTGGATGAATGGTCCCTCGAATGGTGGTACTCACATTAGCATTCAAAAGGACTTGGTTTTTACGTGAAAATTTTCTTTTAAAAGTGCACAATTCCTTAAATTAATTTGAGTAGGTAGGAATGGTTTGGATTTAATTGATAAGTGGAATTTTAAAATTAACCTGAGAGAAGATTTCCCTCAAAGTTTCAATCAATTCTGGTTTAGATCTTCCTCTGATGCGTTGAGGTAAGGGAGTAGGTTGTTTGATTGTTTTGGTGTGGTTGTAGTTCCTTCACATTCTCATTAGTTTTTTCAGAAACTATGGGTGGTTATTCATAATTTCCATGGTTTTTTGAAGATTTTAATGGTTCTAGGATGTCTCTCTCTTGTTTTTCAATGGATTTCCCACTTCTTAAAAGAGTCATTGCTTTGAGTTATTCATGAGAGGTTTGTGTGTAACTGGATTCTCCCCTTAATGTTGGGGATGGTACTGCCTGTCTAGGCATGAGTGCCTTCCTAGTTTTAATGGTTTGTAGTTCATGTTTAATGGATGAGACTTCTGAGTTCATTTTTTCCATTAGTTTATACAACTTCTCAAGGATTGGAAGAGGGATATATTGAGTAGGGGCTTGTGCTGGTTAGTTTATCCCAGGAGGATACTTTGGTTGTTGGATTGGTTGTTGCAAGGTTTGTTGGATGTATTGTTGGTATTGGACAATATGATGTTGGTATTGGTTTGGTTGTGGTTTTAATTGGTTATAGTTTTGTAAAATTTGTGTATGGTATGGGTTTGGTCCTTGTGGTTGGCTAGGTTGTTGGTTATCTTTCTAGCGGAATCCTGGGTGGTCATTATACCTTGGGTTGAATGTGTTTTGGTATTGGGGATTTTGGAATTCTAGGGAGTTGACTTCATAAGGTGGTCCTCCTAGAAGAACATCTTTAATGTAAGGGACGGTTGGGCAATTGTCGGTCGTGTAGTCATTTTTTTTATAAATTGTGCAAAAATGGTCAGCAGTTTGAATTTCATGGAGTTTCCTAATATCTATCTCCTCGAACTTTCTAATGAGTGCAAAAAGTTTTGATATAAGAATTTCCTCCTACCTAAGTGTGTGAATTCCATTATATTTGTGTGGCTTCTAATAGTAAGGTTATGGCCCCAATGTTTGGTTTTGTTTGCCCATTCCTTCTAGATTCTCGTAAACATCATTTTTGGCTTTGTTTTTAATGGTCCCATTTCCCATCATGTCAATGAATTGTTTTCTCTCTAGGCCCAACCCTTCATAGAAAATTTTAACTTGTTCTGGGATTTAAAATACATGGTTGTTAGGTCCACTAGGCTGGATACCCTGAGAGGGGGGGTGAATCAGGGTATGACTAATTAAAAATTAATGCCCGTTCTGATCTTGTTTCGCTGTTAAGCAAAACACTCTTCTCTCTTTTCCCTGTTGCACGATATAAACAGAATATAAAGCAAGCACAGGACACAGCAATTTTACTTGGTTCACCGCTAAGGGCTACGTCCAAGGAGCATACACCGACAGGTTGCCGGTCGTACCAAATTCCACTAATCTTCACTAGCTGTGGATTACAAGGTTCGGGCTAGATCACTTCTATGCCCAGGCTCACTGCCTTTACAATGTTTAGGGTCAGCTCACTGCTTTCCCAAGGGTCACTCCCTGTTTCTCTCTCTCTGGCTCACTACTGGTGGAGAGGATCACCTTCTTCCTCTTCCTGAGCTCACTGCTCTTGGATGGAATCCACTCACAGTTTATAGACCTGTAGGTCTCTTCATTTTCCTGAAAGAATGCATCTTCTCTTGTATGTAGATGCTCTGTTGAAGTTTAACTTTCACCCGTTGATGAATATCTCTTTGCACCGAAGGTATCGGGCAAACTTCCAGCTTCCACACAGTCTGAAAATCACTGCGGGAACAAAACCTTACTTGGCGCGCAAGTCAACCTCGGCGCGCAAGTATCGGCGCGCAAGTCACAACGGGCGCGCAAGTCCTCCTCTGACACTTGCGCGACACAAGCTTCCTCAACTCCAAACTTGCGCGACTCTCTTCCCTTTACGCCCAAACCACCATTGGTGCGCAACTGCAAACCGGCGCGCAACTTCTAACACCTGCGCACAACTTCAACCACTGGCGCGCAAGTCCCACCTGCGCGACCACACACACCACTTGCGTGACCACCACACCTGCGCGACGGGAGCTCTCGTCTTGAACTCCGGTGAGAAATGAGGAGGGGTGGTCCGGTATTTATAGGCAATCTGACCACCCTGCGCGACGGCGCGCAAGTCACCTGCGCGACCCAATTTCGGCACGCAAGTCTCCTCTCCTTTAGACACTTGCGCGACCAACTCCCAAACTTGCGCGAACCTATTTCCTTAGCCATATTTTGATCTTCTGATCTTGAAAAACATGTGGCACGCAAGTTTCCTATACTCCAAGTCCACGGCGCGCAAGTCCCTTTGCCAAAAACACTTTTCTTCATTTGCCGATTTTCAGGCCCAAAATTTTGGCAAACACTGGAAAACGGCGTCACCTTGTATCTGTTCTTTTGTACCGCCTCCAGATCTTCCATTCCTTTTATCGACGTTCTTGAATAAAACATGGATCGTTAACCTCAGCTCTTGAACTCGACATTCCATCATGAAATCCTCTTTGTCAACAATCACAACTCAGATGTCCACTTTGTCAACAAACACAATCACCTCAAAAAGGCTTCAATGATACCTTGAGGGATTTTTGCCCAACAATGGTGATGTACCATGTTGAGTGTGTCTTTGAACCTTTCCCAGGTTTCATAAAATGACTCCCCTTATTTGTCAAAGAAATTTTGGATCCTCTTTTTATGTTCAATTGTTTTGTGATGGGGGAAGTATTTTTATTGTATAATTCTCTTTGTCATTTATATTAGGAGTGGATTTATCCAGGTCTTAAATTTTTTTTCCAATTATTTTCTCAATACATTAATGATAAAGGAAAGTGCCTTATCTCAGCTGACTCAAGTTGATGTGGTGGGCTCATGGTTTCAACAATGTTGTTGAACTCTTTGACATGAAGGTATGGAATTTCTTACATCATCCCACAGAAGGTTGGAAAGTGGTTTAAGACATGAAATTTGAAAACACATTGGGATTCTCCTAGGAAAGAATGCCTAATGTAAGAGGGTGCATTAGTGCAGACAAGTGTGAGGTAGTCATTAATGGTTTGATCGACTGCATTCCCCAAGTTTGGGGATGCCTCATTTTGATTTCCATTTTGGTTCCTAATCGAGTTTATAAGTCGGTTTCTTTGAAGACCTTACATTGAAATGGGATCAATTTTTGAATCTAGAGTATTAGGAAGATTAGGATCTAATAGAAAGAGTTCCAATGGTGTACTTGACTCCCCAACCCCAGGACTATATACCCTAACTACACGGTTTGATTGGTCACGAGTATAGGCGGACGTTCTCCAAAAGAAAAAAACAGAAAGGGAAAAGATAAGTGAATTTGGATAAGAAAAGATGAAATGGAGAATAATAGAATGGGTGTTGAGATTACTTACTTTGGTCCCCAAAAACGGTGAAAAAATTTGGTCTCTCCCAAATTTACCGAAGATTTTAGGTTTAAGCGGTCGCTTTTAGTTTAGATTGGGTTGTCGAATCCTCAAAAACCTAAGAAGAAACCTATAGAAAAATATATTCTATGAACTTTTTTTGGATATGAAGTGGACAAATTGTGTTTATTTTAGATGTGTTTAAGTTAATTATAATATAATTAAGTGAATTCAATTTAAAATAATGAGTTGATCCTAGGTTATCACTTGGGGAGGATTGGATGAAATTCTTTTTTAACGGTTTTCATTTCTTATATTGGAGATGGGTTTATTCAAGAAGATAAAAAACTTCATCACTCACTAGTTTAATATCAACACACCCTAATAATAATCACCTATACACTTGGAGGATCCAATTTATGAGCCCTCTACTGTAATGTTTCGTATTATCTCTTAAAGTATGTGGCCTTAAACATTAACAAGGACGAAGAAGTTTTAAATTCATCAAACAAAAATATTAATTGAT
This sequence comes from Viscum album, assembly GCA_963277665.1. Lineage (NCBI taxonomy): Eukaryota > Viridiplantae > Streptophyta > Magnoliopsida > Santalales > Viscaceae > Viscum > Viscum album. Next base: position 329,261,546 of record OY728119.1, on the reverse strand, counting down.
GGAAGTGATTAGACATTAATGGGGTGATAAATAACATCTCATAAAGTCCCTTGATACTCCCTGGGATCAACCCATATGCATGGTATACCTCCATTGATGCTATGGTTTCAATGGAAGTGGAATGTAGACTCATGAGGGAAGAATTGAAGAAGTAAAAAAAAGACAATGAAATAACGATCACTCCACCGTTGTGTGATAATTTCACAAGGTTTGGTGTGAATAAATTAACAAATTGAGAAAATGTTATCAATGTGATATGAAAAAGAATAGAATAAGAGGATAATAATAACTTTATTAAGAAGATAAGATGAATTAGAACAACTTACATGTGAAAGACAAACTTGAGAAAACAAAATTGCAGCATAACATTACAACGAAAGAAAACATACAAGATTAATAAATCCTCCAACACCACTTCCTTAAAATGGAATTTTAATGCCTTGGGTTGATACTCCAATATTGAAAGTCATCTCACTTGAGTATGGTAGTCTTAGGGTGATGGAAATATTGTGTAACTTAGACTTTTCCCCCCTCAACCCGAAGTGGAAGGCAACTTGCATCCATTGAACAAATACATCAAAATGACTTTATAGATGGACAAATTAGTGTGGGACATAGAAGAATAAAATGGAACTATAGGTGTCACCTAACCTCCTATAAAATTTTAGATGAAATAGATTTTTTTTCAATATATTATCTAAATTATGGGAAGTTTTTATGTGCCACCAAATCTGGCCTAGAATGTTATCTCTAAATTGGGCCTCCTTGAACTCCATTAAAACATCTGAATTATCTCTTGATACTGTTGGATGAAATATTCTACATGATGTCCTATATATTTAGTTAAATTTTTAGAATCATTGGTCTTGTATCTTGGCCTCTACAGTCTCTTTATTGGTCTTCTTTCCAGTTTAGTTTTTCCAAAATGTTGTTGGTTCAAGGCCTACTTTGGTGGTCTTCTAATGTGAATCTTCTAGTTCTCTAAAAACATGAATTGTTTCTTATATCATGGGAGACCTGAAAATAAAATATGAAAATAAAATCAAGAAATTTTTTTATTTTAGGATGTGATTAAATATGTACCAAGAAATAGTGCACTTTAATAAAGAATTACATTCATAATATGAAATAATGTTCAAAGTGTAAAATGCACTAAAGTGGTGTTTATGAAAAATTAATCTCATGAATATTATAAATATTAAAAATGAATATTATTATATTTAAGGTTATAATCACTAAACACTAGTTATTTTTATATATATATATACTTAAACATATTAGGGATTCAATTCAATAGTTCTAGAAAAATTACAATCTATAAAGGAATGCGTAAAACTAGAATAAAATAAAAAAATCTATTCTTGAGCGAATAAGAAGTTTACCTTTTACGACTTCATTTTCATGCTCTACATTAGAAGTGGTGATGCCTATCATTTCCCTTTCTCTTTTTTCTTTAGTGCTTTCTGATGCTAATTACCATCAAGGACCTATCATTTAGTGCACTAGCATTCATAGAGGAATGCGTAAAACTAGAAATAAAATAAAAAAATATATATTCTTGAGCGAATAAGAAGTGTAACTTTTACGACATAATTTTCATGCTATACATTAGAAGTGGTGATGCCTATCATTTCCCTTTATCTTTTTTATTTAGTGGTTTCTGATGCTAATTATCATCAAGGACCTATCATTTAGTGCACTAGATTTCATAGCGACTTTTCTCCCTACAGTTGAGGAATTGAACCTTGGGTACTATAGTAGGAGGTTACTTCCTTTCCTTAATCATGTTGGAAAAATTATTCATGGATATTATAAATTCATGATATTTGTGGCCTTCTTTTACACACTTCATGCAATTCCACATCCCTTTGAGTTAATTCCCATGATTATTCTTCCCACATTTTCAATACATGGGTGATTGGATCCTCTTTCCTCCTTTTTCATTTATCCCACCATATTGAAACTCCAATATTCTCTTCTTATCCCCATGTCCAAAGGACATATCTCTAAACATAATCTATAATTTTTGATCACATATAATCAATTTTTCTTAACTCCCAAATTCTCAGATAACTAGATCCTTTATAAGGTTTGCTTTTAATCCACTAAATAATCTATTTATTTTGATATAATTATTGATATCAAATCTTAAGAAATATCTTTCAATACTTATGAAGTTTTACTTATATATTGTGATAAATTCACCTTCATTTTTCCTCATTTATAAGAATTACCTCCCTATATTCATTCATGTTGTTCTGGGTAAATACTTGTTAAGAAATATTTCCCCAAAATCTTCCCACTCTATCTCTTTTATTTCATACTTTGACTTGGTATTATTTATCAACAGCCACCATTGATCATATTCTCTATCTAAAAGATATATGGATAGAGTCACGTTCTCCATATAAAATTTGTGGAGTATAGAAAAGATATTTTCAATTGAGTTGAATCACTATTCTGTGATAAGTGGATCAGAAGATCAACTAAACATCAGTTGTCACTGCTGCATAAAGGACTCAATGGATAGTTTTTCCTTATTAAGAAAACTTGGAAATTCCATTTGGTTTATGATATTATTCATAGCTTGAGAAAATTGGGAATGAATATCCATGAATATTTGAACTCTACCTCCCATGGAACAGGGGATATTGTTTGGAAATTCATTATATTGTCACTCACACGGGTTTTTGGACTAGTTTCTTTTGGTTTCAACCATTTTCTAAAATATAAAATGTTGGTAAAAAATGTAATTTAAAAATAATAAATAAATAATTTATTATTTTTCACAATTAACTCTATAGTAATATTTCATAGTATCCTTATGTTTATCCTTTTTTTAAAACAAATGTTATTGGATATTTAACTATACATAAAATTATCCCAAGGGTTGTCACTACTTCCTTTTATCCAAATTCCCAAGTTAAATAAACCATACATATGATACCAAATATAGATACCCTAATTTTTCTTACATGTTTATTACATCATTTTAAAGATAAATAACAAAATGCATACCCATTCAAGGCTAGAAAGGTTTTGTATATTAGTAAAATCTGAACCATACATCACTTATACATAATAAAAAATAAAAATTATTAAAATAATTCTTTTTTATACACTTAAAATATCTCATTTACTCCTTAGTATATGTTATTACCAAAGGATATAAAATAAAGAAAGGGGTGATCTAAATTTATAATAAGGTTAAGGATAACAAAGATAAAATAAGATACACGAATCAATAGTTTATGGGTGAGCATAATCATCATAATCATATCATAAGCATGGGATAAATATCATAAACATGAGGAATACATTTAAAAATTAATGGAATGTGGATATTCATAAAAATGAAATATCATTACATAGTGGTCAAATTCCATCATATTAGGTAATAAAGCTAGCATCGTCTTCATGCATAACATATGTACATATATCATAACATCATCGTTGAGAACAAATATAGAATAATGGTAACTAATAATACACATAATATCATGAGATAAATTACATTACCAAATTCAAAATTGGTATATATAATTCATGGCCCACTTATCACATAAAAATATTCAAATAATCAAAGATGCCACATAGAACATATAATAATCGTAGTCATTAAATAAATCATGGAAAAGAGTGGGTTTCACGAGGATTTGATAAATCATAATTTCATGAATAAAATTTTGGCATACCTAAATAATAAGGGAAAAATATATGTCATAAAAATAATTATTCTTGATTGAATAAGAAACAACTCAAGGGGAGTCAAAGATTTGGTTTGGAATGAAAATAATTTTTTGGAAAATCTTTATAATTTGATAAAAAATCATGTTGGAAAAATTTATATCCCCAAAAATTAAATTTAAGAATAATGAAATTATATTTAAGGAACATTAGATTAATATTAATATCAAATATGTTGAAAAATATGGACAACCGAAATAAAAAGACTGGGGTTCAATAATCCCCTTACCTTAAATCCCACTTAATTTCATCATTTTCAACCTCATGAATATAAAACATAGGTTTATTAAAATATTTAAATGGAATTTAATTATATCAATTTATTTCACAATATTTCAATAATAACAATTGGATCGTAATTCTTAATTTTCCATTTTTTTGTTGAAGCATTTTGATATCATGTTTTCTTTAAAAATTTCCAGTTGTTCTTTGATTTCCCTGTTTGGTTTGATGTCTTGTATACATAAGTAGAATTAATTACATAAGCATAAAAAAATATTTATATATTTATATACCATAAATAATTTATTATAAGAATATATAGTTTTGGGGATATGAAACAAATTATAAACATCCTCGTTAGGGGTTAACTGGCCGTTAACATGACATTGTCAAAAAAGAGAGAATGATAAGAAAGACAATTAAATATATCGAAAATATAATAATTTTAGTAGGTTAATATAATTAATGTAATGTTAAAATAATACTAATTTATTCTTATAATATTTGGGTTTTAAAGGGGTATATGAAATGATAAATAAGATAGGATAATGGTAGCGATAATTGATGAGATCATACCATCTTTTCTGTGTTTCTTCTTCTCCACTGCACTAAACTCCATTGATCATTTGAGTTGGATAGATCTAGAAAATACCAAGTAATGATAATTTGGTGAATAGAGAGAGTTCTGGTATATATTTCTCTTTGTAATGTGGGGTAGGAGTGGGTTTTCAGGGGGAGGGAGAGGGGTTATTTATGCTTGAAGAGAGGGGTATTTTAAGAATAAAATAATAAACTAAATGCTATATCAAAGAGAAAACTTTTAATAGTGAATTTTGGAAAATATAAATCATATATCGATATAATATATTTTTAGGACTTTAAACACATTTATAATTCAAATTCACTATGTTTTTTATAATGGAAATCTAAAAAAAAGAAAAATTGTTATTTTAAGGGGTCACTTTTGAATTTATGATTTGGGAAAAAAAATTAGGTTTAAAAATTAGGTTTATTTTGTTTTAGTGAATAATATATTAATTTTTTTTAGTTTCATTTTCTAAAAATTACTAGGTCATTATTATAACATGAATGATGTAATTTATGTTACACCAATTACAAAAAAATATTTTTACAATTCACTTGAAGTATTTCAAAAAATTAACAAAAAATAAACCTTGGAAACTTTTTATGTTGTAATTTTAAAAATTAGATTCATTTTATCAAAATAATTTTCTAACAGTGGTAATTTTAATTTTTAATATGAAATTTTTTTTTACAAAATACTTTAAAATACAGTTTTTTAAAATGTGATTTTATTTACATTGAGTTTTTTAATCATGACATTAATTTTTTTAGTCACAATATTTATATTTACCTAAATTACCCAGTATAATTATTATTTATATCATAATTTATTTTTTTGAGGTTGAATTAGAATTTCAATGGTCATGTTACTATTTTTCAAGTATTGGTTACTATTTTAACAGTCATATGACTATTCCAACTATCACATTTCCTCTTATAAATAAATAATAATTCCTTAAATAATTATTCACCTCAATTAATCTCATTTTTATACATTTCCATTATCTATATTATTGAGTAGTTTAAGATTTTATTTTATTTCTATAGTGTTGTTATTGGGAGGGATGATTCTAGCCAATCAAGGTCATCCATATTTTCAATTTGCATTTTTTCTACTTTCTATTTTCCCCTTGCTATATTTAAAACTTTAATGGGTCTATTAATTAACTAATTTAATCATTTTAATTAATTAATTAAATTATTTTTTTGTTGCACTTTGGGATTTATGTGTATAATAATATATAATATGAAATAAATTTATTTTCGAATCAATTAACATTTAAAAATTATGTTTCATTAAATTAAAGATTCATCATTTACCCATGGGGTACATGGGAACAAACAATAGTATATGGGAATGGTCTATTGAACATAGGAATGGAAACAGGTAGGTCCAGTCTGAGAAGGACACAATTTGTACTCCCAGTACACACTATATACTTTTTCTAAGGTAGTTTTATTCCCTCATTCTATTTATTATAGAACTAAATGTCTATGGTGTCTCTCCATGGTCTATCTATATAAGTGGTTAACAAGTAATCACATCCTAAGAATAGGATGGGATCCCCAAAATGGGATTATTCTTAGATAGAGTTTTGGAAACCCTCTGTGTGGCTCGATGTTCAATCCTCTATCATTTTATTCTTCCCTATGTGTGGTTTTAAGAATCATTATAATAAATATACTCGATAGGTAAATCCCTTAATTAATGGTTTATTCAATATATATTTTGGTATAACCCACAGGACTTGAATTAGATCCCCTATCTATGTATGATATATTCGGTGTTCTTGCCTGTATGTCATCATGGTGAGACTCGACATGAATGGCCTCTCAGATGAGCACTATTTGTATTATCATACTTGTGAAGTGAGTTCTCTAAGATGTTAATTATATTGAAGCTTCGAGAAATATCCAAGCCCGGTAGTTTAGTTGTGACCTTACCATGAGACTTATTATCTATCTTGAGTATATACAAGTTGTCGTTATTGTTATGTATGATATTATAATTAGCATTCCTTTGCGATTATTAGATGAATACTCTATCAATGATTTATGTTTGGTGATTTGAGGGTGTCCTACTAGGTATATATATACTCACCCCGACATGGTATCTTCCTTAGTTTCACCCAAATTTACCCTACAGGTATGCGGTTGTTGTAGTACAGATAGGGGTCGAATCTACATGGACTAAAGAAGAAACCTAGAGACACTCTGATTTTGGAAGGATTTGGCTGTGGAGTGGCCAACTATTTGGATTGATTTAATTTGAATAACAACTGAATTAATTTAATGAAAATAAATTAAAATAAACAATTACTTTGTCTAAAACAATTAATGGAGATGAGTTGATCCTAAGTTGTTACTAGGGTTAGATTGGATGTATTTATTTTCTTATAACGTTTTTTTTCACTAATTCAAGACATATCCACAAAATGATATAATTTCTCAACATCATTTACCAATTTAATCCCTACACAATTCCATGGATAATCACCAATTCACTTAGAGGACCAATTTAATGATCACTCCAAGTAATTGGATCGTACTAGAACTCGAAATGTGTCATTGTTAAAGTTGGCGAAGACGAAGAAAAAAATAAATCATCAAATGGAAATATTAAAATAATGAAATGATTACAGATTTTTAGATCATAAAATAACATCCAATATTCCCCATGAAACTCCTTAGAAAAAACCCATAAGGGTTTATCCCTCTATTTATGCTATTCAATAAATGGAAGCGGGAAGTCAACTTAAAGAAGCGGGATTGAAGAAAAAAAATAAAACAATGAAACGATCACTCCACTGTTGTGTGAATAAATTCACAAGGGCTGGTGTGAATAAGATCACACCATGGGGAAATAGTATCATTGTGAAAATAAGAAGAATAGAAAAATATAAGAAGAAATTTTATTGAAAACTAAGGTGATTCAAACAACTTACATGAGAATGAAGAACATTACAGAGGAAAATCAGCCTAATAACAATACAATGAAAGTAAAGCACCAAGATCCCTAAATCCTCCCCCACGACTGCCTTAAATAGGAAAAAAGGAAGCCTTTGGCCGAGCCCCCATCATCCCATGTGCCATTAATTAATTGTGTTGGGGAAAGGTGGGTGGACATTTAATGTATAAGTTACTTTTCAACTCTTTCCTCGAAGTGGGAGCCATCATGCATCCATCGAACAGAGGTGCCGAACTAGACCTCTAGAAGGCTGACTTGTAGTGGGCCATAGAATACTTAAATGACTCCCCAGATGTCCCCTAAAATCATGTAAAATTTCAGCTCACAATACGTTTTGGTTCAAGAGATATGATTTAAATGGTGGGATGTTCTCGGCCGCAGAATATGGCCCAGATTTGCATTTTTAAATTGGGTCACCTTAATCACCACCATTTAGAACAAATTATCACTATCTACATAATAATAATTGGTTCCTCTATATTTATTCCAGACTCCCATGAAATTTTGGCTTCATTGGGCCTGTATTGTGGCCTCACATTCTCATCAGCGAAATGATATCCAATCTGCCTTATCCAGAATTGTATCCTTTCATCGCCAAATATACCCATCATCCTTTATGAATACTCCATTGATCCCAGAATGAAAAATGTTCATATTTATGTTTATATCCATTTTCCAAAATATCAAATTAAAATATGGATTATTATATTCTTTAATATCAGATGAAACATTGGGACTAAATTGTTGAACATTAGGCATGAAGTGCACAAATGATGAGAATGGGTGTTCAAAATTAAAATCCACTAACTCATGCCCATAAGATCAAAAATGAACATTTAATACCATTAAAATGTAATCAAGATATGTGTTTTTATTAGAAAATCACACCCCAACGTTATTTTTTCTAGTCCTGAGAAAAATAAATCTCAAAAATATGAAATTCAAATTCCATTTTCCAAAAAACATTTAATACACATTTCCCACCCAAGAATCTCATACCAAACAATTCTTAAACCCATAAAAATAATTTAAAACAAGATATTTCCATAGGCATATCCCAAGCCTAATCACATTCCTTTATTCAAATTCATCGCCATATTTCATCCAAATTCAATTAAGCATGATGAAGTGTTGTGCATCAGAATAGAAAAGGGGGTTTATTTTCATTCGAGGGAGAAAAGATGGAAGCGCTAGTAGAAATCCAATTTTAATATTATGATGAGTACTCATTTTTTATTTTATTTTATTTTTTTGGACTTTTTTGGTTTTTTTTAGGTTTTTTTTGTTTTTCAATTTTACCATGGTGATTGAAATTGAACTCAATCTAGTCAACCCATGTAGCAAGACTTTGCCGATGACACCCAGGCTCAAAGACCTTTGGGCACCAAGTGAAGCTCACATACTTGGGCATCATCTCGAGTTAACTCAATCAAAAAAAAATTAAATTACCACAAATAGAGATAAAATTTCCAACTCCAGGCCAGACAACTATGGAGTCGCGATCCCCAAGTGTCAAAAGCCACACATTAGGTCAATCCATTGCTCTACACACAAATTGATTTTTTTTGAATACTTATGTCAAAATTAAAATGATCGCCAAACCTAAGTTATTTATTATGGGTCCCCAAGAACACAAACTAATACCCCAAAATCTTGATGACATGCATTGTGTTTTTTTATTAAATGGATGAAAATATAACGGTGAAAAATTACATCGAACAAACGCACTTTCCAAAATCTATGCACATGAACCTAAAATTGCATTAAAATCAGAATCAAGGCATGAAAAGTTATTTAATATCCAATTTCAGAGATTTCAATGTGTGTTATCATGTTTAAGGATAATGAGATTTTTCCTTCCACACATTTTGTTTTTTGCACACAAGATCAACATGTTTATTTCATCTCCCGCCCACAGTATAGAATAACACTGTCCCCAATGTTTAATGAAAAGAAAACTAATAAGCGGGTAGGAGAGGACTTGAAAGAGGAAATTGAAAATTATAAACATAGAACAAATTCAACTGGTTTTTTGAAGTTGAAGTCCATGATGCTCATGATTACTCCTTTGATCTCTTGGGGGATGTAGGCACCTCCCCGAACCATGCAAAGAAGAACAAAGCAGACAAAACAAACAACAAAACAATTTCTTTAAAACCAAGTATCAACATTTTTATGGTTTTCTTTGTTTTTTTTTTAATTTAAAAATAAAACTGATGATACATTGTCTTCTTTATATTTTCGGGGTAAGGTATTACTCCGGGATCACATCACGTGACATGGATGAATACGGTGCTCCCCTTTCATACCCATCATTACTCATAAAATAAGAATAGGTAAACAATCTATTTTTAACCTACAAAAACATAAATAAAATAAGAAAAACTGATGATACATTGTCTTCTTTTAAATTTCTGGGTAAGGTATAACTCAGGGATCACACCGCATGACACAGATGAATACGGAGCTCCCCTTTCATACCCATCCATACTCATAAAAGAAGAAAATGTCAACAGTCTAAGGTAGAATAAAATTATATCAAAATTATCCAATAATTCTATTTGAAATATAAATTTGATTAAAACAACAAAATGATTGGAAACATGAAAACCACGGGTTGCCTCCCATGCAGTGCTTAATTTAACGTCTTTAGCTCGACTTGAACCCCCAAAATTATCCAATTATAACTTTAAAAATTTTAATGACCTCATCATTCTATACTTCAACTTGATTGAGAATGTGTAGCCCTTGTGGTTGGTAAAATGATTTTGAATTTGATTCATGAACAATCCTATTTTCTAAAATGAATGGAAAAATACAAGGAATATCAGAAATGGTTGATTTTTTTCTTCTGTAGTCTTTTATAATAAATCAAAGATCAAACCCACTTTTTGGGTTTCATGAGATGAATGAATGAAAACCCCAAGATCTCCCTTAACACAAATAATTGGATACTCGAGTGGGTAAGTAAGGATAATTATTTTGAGTTTGGGTTGCATAGGACATTCAAACATAGGTTTAGATTTTGAATCCAACTCGGTTTAATTTTCCTAATTTCTCAACAAAAATAGTTCCTTTAGGATAGAAGATTAAACCACCAAATTGGAGATATTAGTTTTATGAATGGGTATAGACTCAATGATTTTAATTTCTTTCAATGGATCAGGGATTGGTGTTTTTAAAAAATCGTTAATAGAGTTATACTAAGGAGACTCAATCCACGATGTCAAATTTCCTTCTTTTGAATACATGAAATCAATTTCTTCCTGATTTAAATACCATTCAACAATTTCTTTATTCACTTCCCCTACCCCAAATCCAAAGTTTTTTTCTTCAATGAATTCATTAGAGTTTTGTGGGAAACTAAACACTCCACATAAGGTTTCAGAAGGAACTGTTTGTGTATGGATGAGATCCTCACAAGTCTTAATGCATTGTATTTCTAATCTCAATGATGATACCTCGGAACTCATTATCTCCATTTGATTACACAATTGTTCAAGGAGTTTTTGAGTATTAGGCTAGATATGTGTTTTTAAATCAGGAACTTCATTAAGTTTCATCTCTTCAATCATCCTCGAGAGGGCTATAAATTGATCCTTTAAACAATCATCATCCCATTGATTGTAAATCTCATCGGGTGTGTGGTAATTAATCAAGGGTTGATCAAAGAAAATTTCTAATTAAGGGGATTCCCAATATTGATTTTCCATTTGATTCTAGCATGCTCTTGTGACATGGTAATTTGGAAGATACTTCATTGGAGTAGACAGAAAGTTGGATTCTAGATTCTCAGGACACACACAAACAGAAAGAGGTAAAGATAAGAGAGATGTGGGTGAGAATAGAGAACATGGGGTGGGAAAATGATGAAAGTGTCTAAGATAACTTACTTGGGTCCCCAGAAACGGTGCCAAAATTTTTTTTCATCCAAATTTACCCTACAGGTATGCGGTTGTTGTAGTACAGGTAGGGGTCGAATCCACAAGGAGCGAAGAAGAAACCTAGAGACACTCAGATTTTGGAAGGATTTGGCTATGGAGTGGCCAACTATTTTGATTGATTTGATTTGAATAAATACTGATTTAATTTAAAGAATGTAAATTAAAAAAACAATTACTTTGTCTATAACAATTAATGAAGATGAGTAGATCCTAAGTTGTTACTAGGGTTAGATTATATGTATTTATTTTCTTATAACGTTCGTTTCACTAATTCAACACGTATCCACAAAATGATATAATTACTCAACATAATTCACCAATTTTATCCCTAAAAAATTCCAATTCTAATAACCAATGCACTTAGAGGATCAATTTAATGATCACTCCAAGGAATTGGATCATACTAGCACTTGAAATGTGTCATTGTTAAAGTTGGCGAAGACGAAAAAGAAAATAAAACATCAAATGGAAATCTTTAAATAATGAAATGATTACAGAATTTTAGATCGTAAAATAACATCCAATATTCCCCATGAAACTACCTAAGACCAACCCATAAGTTTTTAGCCCTCCATTTATGCTATTTAATAAATGGAAGCGGGAAGTCAACTTAAAGAAGCAGGATTGAAGAAGAAAAATAAAACAATGAAACGATCACTCCACCGTTGTGTGAATAAATTCACAAGTGATGGTGTGAATAAGATCACCCCATTGGGAAACGATATCAATGTGAAAAGAATAAGAACATAAAAATATAAGAATAACTTTTATTGAAAACAAAAGTGATTTGAACAACTTACATGAGAATGAAGAACATTACAAAGGAAAATCAGCATAATAATAATACAATGAAAGTAAAGCACCAAGATCCCTAAATCCTCCACCACTACTTCCTTAAATAGTAAAAATTGAGGTATTTTGCCGATCCTCCATCATCTCATGTGACTTTAATTAATTTTATTGGGGAAAGCTGGGTGGACATTTAATGTATAAGAGTCTTTTCAACTCTTGCCTCGAAGTGGGAGCCTGCATGCATCCACCGAACAGAGGCCCCACAATCACCCTCTAAAAATCTGAATTGGAGTCGTCCATAGAATACTTAAATGACTCCCCGTATGTCCCCTAAACTCCTGTAAAATATCATCCCAAAATACGTTGTGGTTCTGGAGATATGATTTAAATGGAGAACTATTTTTCTAGGTCGCAGAATCTGGCCCATATTTTTATTTTCAAATTGGGTCGCCTTAATCACCACGATGTAGAACTAATTATCACTGGCTATAGAATAATAATATCTCCCTCTAAGTTTCTTCTATCCTCCCATGAAATTTGGGCTTCATTGGGCCTGTATTGTGGGCCCCAAAGTCTCATCAGTGGGATGATATCCAATCTTCCTTCTCCAGAATTGTATCCTTTCATCATCAAATATCCCCATCATCCTTTATCAATAATAAATTGATCCTTGAATGAAACATGTTCATAGTTACGTCTAAATCCATTTCCCAAAATATCAAATTAAAATATGGATTATTAAATTCTTTAAAATCAGATGAAACATTGGGCCTAAATTGGTGCACATTAGGCATGAAGTGCACAAATGATGAGAATGGATGTTCAAAATTAAATTCCACTAACTCAGGCCCATAAGATCAAAAATGAAAATTTAATACCATTAAAATTTAATCAAGATATTTTTTTTGTATTTTAAGATCATTCCTTCATATTTCATGTCTTTTATAGATATAGGACTTTTGACGGTTTCTTAGGTGAACCAAGAGAAAGTGGAGTATAGTTGAACGAGATAGACCATAGTTCATAAAAGGTTTTTAATTTGATATTAGCTCCCTACTTCCTAGTAGGTTGGAATATTTTTATAGCTTTGTTGGTCTTATATATTTTCCTTTATTTTTCTAGTACATTTTTCATACTTTTGTGTTCTTTATAGAAGCATGAATGCATTTTAATATCATTTTATTCTCAGAATTGTATGGGAATTTGGAGATGTGTGCATCTATACATGTACCTTAGGATGATGAATTCCATGTGTGTGATATGCCTACTCATCATTGGTATCCATCCCCTGGCCCCTTGGAGGTTTTCTTGGTGTGTCACATTTGGCTTACTCCTAGCCAAGCGGGCCCTAGTGGGTCGGTCCATGAAAGATATCCTTCACTACCTAGTCGAAATTTCCACAAAATAGACATAAAATCTCTTCTAGACATACATAAATGAGATTCCATACTCACTAGGGAACCTTAGTTCAAAAATAATTATCACCTTAACCAATATTAGTCTTTGAAAAATATCACTATTCAATAAGAAAGTAAGATGGAATACTTATTATCTTTAAAGGAATTTTTAAGGATAACTATATGTAAACACCAGATTCCAGATGATTCCAAACTCAAAGCTATCATAAATGGTATCTCACAATAATAGTGATGTGGGAGCCATTTAAATTGATGAATAACATATCACATATCCCATTGAATCCATCTATGCCTAGAATAACTTCTAAAATCTGTCAAACATCCACAAAGAAAAAAAATTCCTATGGTCATTAGATTCTGCCGCACTGTTGTTCCCCTCTAACCACATAAGATATTATAACCTCAATCTGGATGTAGATGAATCACTAAGTCATTGTATTGATTACCATTTATGGGAGGATGGAATTATCAAACCTAAAAACATATAGTACACAAGTTTTCTACACCATTATTGTTCTCAAATGAGATACAAAATTCCATCCAAATATTTCATAATATCACCCTCCATTTTAGATCAAATGTTCCAGCATCAATGAATCCCACTCAAACAATTCCTGGGTCCCACTATGTTTATTATTTCCTATAATATTATTATTTTTTTAAGATGTCCCACATATAGATCAAACACTTCCCACATAACGTAATTCATATGAAACCAAAGATGTTATCGAATCTACATAAAATTAATATTCAAGAACCTCTAGTTTGTTGGGTTTATAGATCCCCACAAAACAATTCTCCAAAAATTCATCTAGTTGAACACAAGTTACATGAGATAAAATAGTATATTTGATAAAAAGTAATAAATATTAATATAACATCTCAAGTAGGATGATACATGAATAAAATACTTAATGATGTCACCTTGGGATATCTTCAAAGATATTTTTATTGAGTTAAACTAAAAATTCAATAACTAATCCACCATAGATTACATAGACTGAAATAGTAAGACAACCAACTAATGATTGATTAGGAACAATCCTAAAATTTTTATTCCTCTCTAGAGGGGAAATTCTAACTTTTAGCAGTCATGAACAATGAATAACGACCATCAATAGCAGCCTCTAGTCATAAAGGTCTAGCTAATATCTCTAATATAATATTAAACTCCATGAACAAAAACATATGAAGGGGAAAATTGATCAATTAAAATTTAATGATTACATGTTTCTATAATGATGTCACCAATCATACATCCAACCATGTAGGTTGCCACATACTCTACTTTATCTACCACACACAACCATCTATAATTGGACATCCATTACCAACAATATGATGGGGATTACCTAAATATGGAAGATAGATATTTCCTAAAGAGTTTTACATCTTTAACTATTTCCTTAACGCTAAATTCCTACTAGAACTACCTCCTGGAAAGATTTTATAGACTTATATGAGGAATCAATTATTCTTAAAGATTCCATCAACTTGGAGAACTTCCATAGACATGACTCACTATATCCATAGGAAAGAACTATGCTATTATGAAATTTTGGGGTGCATTACACTGAGAAAATATCAATTTTAAAAACCACACCTTAGGTACCTATTATAATTAAGGGATACATGAGAGGTACAACCCCAATATCATATATCATATTATAACTCCAAATAATTTTGAGCACATAATAATCAATTTCACATAGGGATAATTGAGTTCTCTATTCATAAACCAGAGTAAATGATTGATCCCCAATCATGGTTGGATATTACCATTATTGGTTTGGATAATCATCATCCAATTATTTAATACATCACAATAAGTATATAAAATTCAAGAATCACTATATGGTTTATAGATACCCAAACTAGAGAAATATCATAAATATCATACTCTTACAATCTTCCACCAACTGAGAATTAGGCTCACCTCAAAATCTCATGATCAATATATCACAAGAGTACACAAGTAATGTCAAGACTATATGTTGTTTTTTTTACCTTGGTGGGAACTACCATCTATTCTATAAGGTATATTTTTACTAAGAATAATTTATGGAGGACCTTTTATCTATGTACAAGGAAAATATACCTCAAAATAAATCTCTAAATCAATCCATCATCACCCAACTATGAGAGGATCAAGAACAGTTATGTGGAACACTTGATCTACTAGTTAAAAAAATATTATATATGGGTAACATCCTCTACTGGACATGATAGACACAAGATTTACATAGATAATATCTGGGTGAACTAACATAAGAATAATAATGTAACGACCCGACCCCAGCTACCCAGAGTCGGTGCGTTATTGCGTAACATTGGCATGATCCCAAAAGATCAAGTCTCGAAAGACCTTTTAGTTTAGAAGCCTTGGAAACACTAGATACATTCATAAAAGTTACATTACATCATAAAGTAAAAAACTATAATAAAATGGTGTCTATATTCCACACTCATATCCCCTTCAGACTATACCTGCAGGCCATTCCTAAAATACTTCTTCACATCTTGGAAAAATTAAAACATTGAATGGGGTGAGATCAGATGCTCAGTAAGGATAACAATATAGCGGAAGCTTTCATAAATAAAAATTAACATTTAAGGCAATGTATAACTAAACAAAAGCCTTTTAAAGATGAACTTCAACATAATATGGCAAAAGTAAAATGAAATAATTTCATTTACTTATTCACATGGATATTATACTGGTCTAATAATCACATGCAATATCAATAACCACTTTCATAATGATGGAATGCATAATTCCAGACTATCATAACCACGTAGCCAAGACCTCATGCCAAGACTACAAATAAGATTTTGTCAAGGCCTCGTGCCAAGACACTGTTTTGTCTCATGAGACCTGCCGATGCATCGAGGAGCTATAGCAGGCTCCACCCATCACTTATTAAGTCCAATGCATTCCTCATATGAACAGGTTTAAACATATCATAAACCATAACATAATCATATCTCACAAAACATGCATAAAGGAAACATAACATTTCCACATTTCAATCCCAAGATATCAATACAAGACATTGATATAATAAAAACACTTTCAAAACCATTTTCAATACCAAAATAAAAGAAAATTAAAACTTGGTATTTATTTTTCATTTTAAAAAGGTTATGGCTTGTAGAGGAAGCCGAAACTCAAATAATGGTCACAGCGGCGGATAAGTCATTATCGCCGCATACGTACAACAAGAAAAAATTCCTTTTTGTCGTTTAGTAAAATGCTTCGTATAAAAATATTACTTTTGAATAAAAAGAAAAGTGAAAGGGGTTCATACACCGTATAAAAGAAATTTGTGTATAAAACAAAATATGCCTCAATGAAAGAAGATTGAGACGATGTCCCTTAAAAAGATAATTTTTTAAATAAAATAGATCTATTTTTTGTATTTACCATTAGTACACATAGAGAAAGTAAAAATAAAAGATAGTACATAATAATATCATGACATAATTTAAAAGTAGGAGATTATCCCAAAGACCAAAAATGGGGTTAAGAAGTTCCCTTACCTCGTGTCCGACTTGACTCGACCGCTCTTTAACCTCCTGAGTAATAAACTAGAGTTAATCTCTACTTACTTAAGAACATTTTTCAAGTTCATTATCCCTTTTATATCACTTATTACAAAGTTATGAAAATTATTTAGTCATTTAAGTTAATAACGGTCGTTTTGTCGATCTTTGGTACTTGAGTCAACAACAAACTTCTTATAATTACAAGTTGTTTATGTGGTTAAATATCCATTATATCCAGAATTATATTCATGATATAGATATCATATATATCATATATATCCATTATATACATTCATTCATAATATTACGTAACATTTAGAGGTAAGAAATGAAATGCACCGTTCATGGAGACGGTAAGCCGTACGTACGCATGAATGCTACTTTCATTTCTATTTCGTATTTAATGGAATGAAATCATAATGATAAAAAGGTATATTATAATTCCAGTATAACATCTTATATAATATCATTTACTATATCCTTTATACATCCCACATGTGGCATTAACGATTCAAATCACTTTGAGGTGGCGGTAGTCCGCGCTTCCTAAAATGAAATTATCGCATTTACCCATAATGGAAATCATAAAGGTGTTCCATAAATGAAAAATACAGAAGCATAATTAAAACTTAAACATAATATATATCATATATAAAAAATAGTGTCATCATAATGGCCACCATGAGAGGTGTTAAAAGAAGTTTTAACAATCATCGTTTCGTGAGGCAGTAATTCACCACCCACAGAAACAATATGTTTTTTAACCATTAGACGAAGGTTTGTGTAAGTGTAAATAAAATAATTCTAATAAAAACATCCTAGTATATTGAAAATATTGTTGTTGTTACAAAATAAAAGAATAAAAAGAGATTAGGGGGTTGGAGAATCAAAATAAAACAAAACAACATTAGAGAAGACATTACCTTAAAATCGGATAACTCTTTTTGATTTGAGCCAAAGGATTCCTTGGGAAGACTTCTGCCCAAATTGAGGCTTATAGTTGTAAGAGAGGTAAGTTGGTAGAGTATTTGGGAAGAGGTTGGCCTAGCCAAATGGCTTGGAAGGTGTGAATAAGGTGGTAGTTGTGGGGGCCTTTCATAAGAGGAGAGGAGGGGCACTCTTGGGAAGTAATAAAATGTTACTTTATTATATAATGATTTTAGGATTTTAATGGTCCCACACTTATATATTTTAAGGATAAGGTGATAAGGGTTCTAAATACACACATCCAATAGGTTTTTGATATTTTTAGGTCTTAGATTTTACATTATCTTTTCATTTTATTTAAATCGTTAAATAATGAGGTAATCGCTGCATCATCATGGTGTCATAAATAATTTAATTTATTTAATATCTAAATATTATAAAAAAATATCATGATGTAATAAATCTTTTTTCCTTTATAATGAATATTTATAGTCAAAAATATGTATAACGACCCATACTTTACATAAATTGTTAGCACCTCAAAATTGAAGTGCACTTATTACAACATATAACAAAACCATGAAAGGACCGTATAATTATAGTGTCTTTAGAAACTGGGAAACATAAACAACTGGTTCATAAAGCATCTACACTTTCTCCCATTTATTTCATCATATCTATAGTTTCTTTTGGCATATCTTACTTAATAACCTTCTTCCTGGCCGGGGGAAAGAAAACAAACAAAAGGGTGATCTCAAATGCTCAGTAAGGGTAAACAAAAAAAATATCAATCACATCATATTCATAAGAACATAACATTTTGGAAATATTACCCTGCAAAAGAGATCATAATTTCATAACATGGGATAAATCATGGTAGTGAAATGTAATCACAATAATCATAAATTAAATCATGAAGCTTTGTGGCATACACACATAATCATAGAGAATCATTTCTTATTAGTCAAGACTTATTGCCAATACTATCTTAGTGGACAAAGTCCATTTCTGAATCGAGTTCATTCCTCATTTCAGTCCTGTTTCACTGAACCAGTTTAACCTGCCATTCCAGCCATGTCTATCTCATGAGATATAAAATCTTTACCCAATTCATTGGGGGGAGATATAGGTCCCACCCATCTCATAATGATACCATTCTTATGTGTGCCACAAAATCATAAACCATACATCATAGCACAACCCATGTAATAAAAATGGGATTCTTAAACATCATGACATCATAAAACAATTCATATAAGATAAAGGAATTCATAAAAATAATTCCATCACAACATAATCAAATAAATGTAATAATAGGGATAGAAACAGAACCCTTTATTATCTTAGATGGAAAATAATTTTGATAAAACACTTGAACACCATTCTTGAGTGAAATATCCTTTCTACTTCAAAAACACATTTCATTTCTTAACATGTCATAAAATTCTAAACTAAAATAAGTTGATTAAAAATAATCTTGAAAACTTGTAAAGGAAGATTCTTGTAAATAATGTTTTGAAAATCCATTCATTCCGTATAAGTTAAAAAAACATTCTTCCCGTACTTTTGTCGGAAAAGTAAAAAAGTAACTCATACGAAAAACGACAAAAGATTCCTTTCATATCTTTTACTAAAAACTCACCGAAGGGTAAAATTGGATTTAAAAAATTGTAGGTGGATGGAAATAATATTACATATTGAGGAAACATGGATGTGAATGATAAAATACACCCCAGTAAATTCCAATGTATAAACAATCTCGGATAAAAATGAGATTGTGATATTTCCCTTACCTTAGGTCCGATTTACATCGTAAGTTTCCGAACCTCCTGTATAATGATTTAAATAATTTCATTGACTTATTCCAGAATCATACTCATTGTTATGATATCATATATTGTCTTTTCTTAGCTTATTATTAGTAATATTTCATTGCTACTTGTTATTCGGGTGTTTATTACTTTTCGTTTTTATGTGTGTTTTGTCGAATAAATTCTTATTCTTCTTTTTAGGATATAGATACCTCATTTCTAGAATGGTATTAGTGTAATATATATCATATTTATTCACTCAATTCATTTATGTAATCATTATGCAATTAAAATCATGTAGAACGAGTTGCATCACATCGTGTTGACGGTATTCCCTACGTACGCACGAGCGATGATATCGTTCCCATGATCGTGGAATTGTATTGGAGTGTACGTATACTATTTAAGAATAAATATCACTTTAAAATAATCATATATATTCATTATTTACACCATTATACCCATCCAAGTAAGGTGGTGGTGGAAAATAGATTACACCACGGCATGGAGACGGTATTCTGTACGTACGCACGCGCGGTGATTTCGTTTTCCGTAGGATGGATATATGGTGAAATAGGTTTTTTTCATACTTATAATAACATATCCGTATATGAGTGATACTTATGTTATTAATTCATAATTAAACAACTAATTAAGAAGAAGTGGAAGAAGAAATAAAGTTTAAAGAATCGGTAACGGAGATTACCTCTTCTTTGAAGCGCTTCTTTGAGACCTCCTTTTAGGGCAGTAAAATTGGTCTTTGAAGAAGACCAGGACCTATAGGATGTTTCTAGGGAGGTGTAGAGGAGAAATTGGCAGGGGTTGACCGAGCTTGAAGGCTCAAAGTGGTGTGAGGAAGAGAGAGAGGAGGTGCCCTTTTATAAGAGAGGAGAGGGGCACCTTTGGAAAAACTAAAAATATTATTTTATTATAAAGCCATTTTCGGTTTGAAATAGCTCCAAATTGATTTATTTAGAAGATAAGGTGGGGATGTATAGAAATCCTCTAATACAATAGAATTTGGACAAGTTTAGTTTACTATTTTAACCTTATCATTTATATTTAACTTTAATTTAAATAATTTTACTTTTACCGTGTCTTTTTGTGTTCTTACAATATAAGGTTAATTAACATACTATAACAAGCCAAACGAACCCCAAGTTGTTTTTTATTATTAACATATATAACCTTATCAAATTAATTTGTCTGAACTTTAGATTTTTAGGAATAAAATAACAATTAATAATATAATATTTGTTTTAAAAACTATTTTATGTCAATTTTGACACTATTTAGTAATTGATTTTTGTGAAAATCATAACAGAATTATTAGTTCGAACAAAGTTAATTAATTCAATAATAACATGTCATATTAACCTAGAAAATTAGTGGAATTCATGAAAAGTCTCAAATTACATTTATTTGGTTATTTATAACATCAATTATGTCAATATTTCATTAATAAGATAATTACTACATCATCTTTGTGTCTTAAATAAATTAAATTATTTAATGTCTAAAAATTACAAATAAAATACCATTATGTATTAAATCTTTTTAGATTTATAATTAATATTTATAGTTGAATTTATCTTTTGTATAACCCTATATTACAAATTATTTACTTATTAAACTTTGATTTTAACTATTTTAACCCTTATTTAAGTAAATTAATAATAAATGTCCTAATCTAATCCAAGTGGGCATAAATGGTCATATTTTATTCCTAAGGTTGTTTTTGGTCGAATTACACTTATCCAATAGAATTAGGACATGTGTTAGGGTAATATTAATATCATTTTTACCCTTAATTACCCTATTTACTTTTAACCGTGGTAAATAAAAGTAAAAGTTACTATTCACCAAAAATTATTTTCATCTCATTGAACCAAATTTTACTTACTGAAATCAACCGTGTCTCTCAGATTTTTGAAATTCCACTCACAGAAGCGGTAAAATTGTGTTTTATGTAAATTTTCAAATTCTCCTAGGAGGTGGGTAAAAGACGGTGAAAAGTTAAATAAAATTTTTATATATCTAAAATTATTATAAAATTACTCCAATGAATTAAATTGAACTTATATAGGTATTATGTATCAATTTTAAACTTAAATAAATTTAAATAAAATAAATAATTATTAAATAAAAAGTCGGTTTTTAAATAGTAACCTAGTGTTTTCACTATTCATCAAAAATTGAAAGTTTCCAGAAAAATACCAAAATTTCACCCTAGGCTAATTTCGATATTCCGAATCCAAAAATGAAGTCCATTTTGAAAAATAAAATTTACAAAATTTCAAAAAGTGGTTATTAATATTCATAACGTCTAGTTTTAATAATATTTTAATAGCATATCGTTGTTTAGTGGAACTCGGTATTGCGTACGACACAAGCTATCAAGGAAGGTCGTGATTGAGTGTAAATCAAGCCAAGCTAGTGTTGTGTGTAGTGAAAGATTCCTTTGATGATTTATATAAAATAAAAACAAAATATTTCTTATAAAAGTCTCGGGTGTTACATTCTACCCCCTTAAAATGAATTTCGCCCTCGAAATTCGTCACTTGTAACAAACAGATGAGGATACCTCTCCCTCATCATATCCTCAAGCTCCCATGTAGATTCTTCTTATTGGTGGTTCCTCCATTAAACTTTCACCAAGCGAGTGGTCTTGTTCCGTAGGAATTTTTCACTACGATCGAGAATCTCTATCGGTTGTTCTTCATAAGAAAGATCTTGTTCCAGCGGTACAACTTTTGAGCTGAGCACATGTGAAGGATCAGGTATGTTCTTTCTCAGGAGAGATGCATGTTACACATCGTGAACTTGAGAGAGATTCGGGGGAAGCGCCAATCGGTAAGCTACCTTCCCAACACGATCCAGTATTTCGAAAGGACCGATATACATAGGGCTCATCTTTCCCTTATTTCTAAAGATCCTTACTCTCTTCCAAGGAGATATTCATAAGAACACTTTATCACCCACTTCAAACTCTAAGTCTTTTCTTCGGTTGTCGGCATAACTTTTCTGTCGACTCTGAGATGCTCTTATGTGTTGTTGAATAGATCTGACCTTTTCTGCCATCTCATCAACAAGATCAGGTCCTAATAGCTTTCTTTCCCCAACTTTATCCCAGGAAGTTGGAGTCCTGCATTTATTTCCATAGAGAGATTCATAAGGAGCCATCTGAATACTGGAGTGAAAGCTATTATTATGATAAAATTCCACCAAAGGTAGGTGTTGATCCCAACCACCTTTGAAATCCATAGAGCAAGCTCTCAACATATCTTCTAGAGTTTGAATTGTCCTCTCAGACTGACCGTCTTTCTGAGGATGATAAGTAGTGCTGAATCTCAACTCTGTATCCAGAGTATGCTGAAGACTTTGCCAGAACTTTGAGGTAAATCTCGGATCCCGATCAGATATAATAGAAAGTGGTACTCCATGCAATCTTACCACTTCCTTTACATATATCCTGGCAAGCTGATCCAGAGAGAAATCCTCTCTAATAGCAATGAAGTGTGCGGACTTTGTAAGATGATCAACTATGAACCAGATAGCATTATTGCCTTTGGATGTTTTAGGAATTCCTGTGAAAAAGTCCATAGTGATGTTTTCCCATTTCCATTCGGGTATGGGTAATGGTTGTAACATCCCCTTAGACTTCTATCTCTCAACATTATCTTGCTGAAAAACCAAGCATCGAGAGACATATTCAGCAACATCTCTTTTCATGCCATCCCACCAGAAGTACTCTTTCAGGTCCCTATACATCTTCGTGCTTCCAGGATGAATAGAGAATGAAGAACTATGAGCCTCATCCAGCATCTCCTTCTTTAATTCGGGGATGGGAGGAACAAAAACCCAATTCCGAAACTTTATTATCCCATCACAATCAAGGTTGAATTTAGGAACATTTCTCACCTTCTTTTGTAACTCTACATCTTCTTTTCATGCCTCTTTAATATTCACATGTATAGATGGGTGAACATTCATTTGAGAAAGATACGATTTTTCCCCTTTCATTATAATTCCAAGATTCGTCATTTATAAATCCATAAATATTAGATCTTTTATGATCCTCATCATGGATAAACTGGCATGGTCTTGTCGACTTAATGCATCTGCCACCTTGTTTGCTTTCCCAGGGTGGTAATGAATTGAGCAGTCGTAATCCTAAATCAGCTCCAACCATCTTCTTTGGCGCATATTCAGCTCCTTTTGTGTGAAAATATACTTTAAACTTTTATGATCAGTATAAATATCACACCTTTCTCCATAAAGATAATGCCTCTAAATCTTTAATGCAAATATTACCGCAACTATCTCCAAATCATGAGTTGGGTAATTTTTCTCATGTATTTTCAATTGTCGTGAGGCATAAGCTATCACCATATCATTTTGCATAAGAACACACCCCAATCCCTTCTTGGATGCAACATTGTAGATCACAAACCATTCTCTACTACAAGGAAGTGTGAGTACAGGTGCACTAGATAACCTTCTTTTCAACTCCTTGAAATTCTCTTCACATTCCTCCGTCCACACGAACTTAACTCCTTTTTGAGTCAACCTGGTGAGTGGATTAAAAAATCATGAAAAATCTTTCACAAAACGTCAAAAATATCCAGCCAAACCAAGAAAACTTTGGATCTCAGTTACTGTTGTTGGTCTCGACCATATTTCGATAACCTCTGTTTTTGCTGGATCCACAGATATCCCCTCTTTTGAGATTATGTGACCCAAAAATGAAACTTTTTGAAGCCAAAATTCAGACTTGGTAAATTTGGCATAAATATTATCCTTTCTCAGGGTCTTCAATATAATTCTCAAGTGACCTTCATGTTCTTCCTTGCTCTTTGAATATACCAGAATATCGTCTATAAAGACTACCACAAACTGATCAAGATAGTCTCTAAAGACTCTATTCATCAGATCCATGAAGATAACAGGGGCATTAGTAAGACCAAATGGCATCACTATAAATTCATAGAGTCAATACCTTGTACGAAAAGTCGTCTTTGGTATATCCTCCCTTTTGACCCTTAATTGATGATACCCGGAATGATGATCAATCTTGGAAAAGTATTGAGCTCCGCGTAGTTGGTAAAATAAGTCATCAATGCGAGGGAGAGGATATTTTCTCTTGATAGTGATATTGTTAAGTTCTCGATAATAAATACAGAGTCTCATTGATCCATCTCTCTTCTTAACAAACAGAACAGGTGCTCCCCAAGGTGACGCACTAGGGCATATGAACCCCTTATCAAGATTCTCTTCGAGTTGCTTCTTCAATTTTTGCAACTCAATTTGGGCCATTCTATAAGGTGTCTTTGAAATAGGTAAAGCACCCAATACGAGTTCTATTGAAAACTCAACTTCACGATTTGGTGGAAGACCCGATAATTCCTCTGGAAAGACATCATCAAACTCCCGTACAATGGGCATATTCTTAATCGTGAGTTTCTCACCAACCATTTGAGATAAATAACATTCATTTAGTGGAATCAAGACCCATAAGATGGAAGAAATTTCCACTGGGAGGTTATGTTAATCCTTGCATCGATAGACGATCATAGATTGATCTGGAATATGAAAAGTGACTTCCCTTCTTTGGAAATTGATATGAGCTCCATATAAAGAAAGCCAATCCATGCCAAGAATCACATCAAATTCCACTATAGGAAGGATCACAATATTTTCAGGAAGAACATTCCCAAAAACTTTAATCAGAGAAGAATTATAAACTTTTTTTGCGACTGTTGTGCCACTAGAGGTTGTCACAGCTAAATCAACATCTATTTGTTGAGGTAATATGGTGATACCCTTAGAAAATTCTTTAGAAATAAAAGAGTGGGTGGATCCAGAATCAAATAAAACATTTTCTACTTTACAGTGGATGGTATGTGTACCTTTCACCACTTCGTTATCGTACTCAACATCGCTGATAGAAATTGCATGTGACTTTCCTTTGTATTTGGCCTCAAGAGTTTGTTGACGTTGACCATCATCATCAACCCTTGGATTTGGGCATTGATTGGCATAATGACCCATCTCCTTGCACTTGAAACATTGAAGTTTAGTAGGTTCATTCTGTGTATCCCTTCATTTGTTTGCATCATTAGACATCTTCTTCCCATCATTGCGGCATTCAAATGCCCGATGACCTTACTTTCCACATTTGAAACATTTACTTGTCCCTTTAAGACAACTCCCTCTATGTTTCTTTCCACACTTTGAGAATAAGGGAAAGCTCATCTTCTTTTCAGTGTGATCATTAGATTTTCCTTCGAATTCCATTTTCTTCTTCTTATCAAACCCATATGACTGATGGGTTACTCCAATCTCCATCTCAACTTTGAGAGCACATTGAACGATTTCCTCGTAGCTATTGAAGTCCCTTATGGCTAACACCCTTCGAAGACTTGGTTTTAAGCCACTAAAGAATCGATCGATCTTACTCTCAGATTGGATAATAATCCTAGAAGCATACCTTGAAAGTCTTGTAAAATTTGATTCATAGGTACCAACAGATTCATCATCCTTTTTCTATAGTTCAAGAAACTCCCTTTCCATCATTGTTCGGAGAATACGAGGGAAGTACTTATTGAAAAATAAGTTCTTGAAATCGTCCCATTCCATGGACTCAATTTCATCTCTTGGCCTCGTATTCTTGATAAGATTCCACCATTGATCAGCATCACCTTCCAAACGATACACTACTAAGATGACTTTATCATGTTCAGAACATTGAAGAACTGAAAATATCTTTTCAGT
Organism: Viscum album; assembly: GCA_963277665.1. Taxonomy (NCBI): domain Eukaryota; kingdom Viridiplantae; phylum Streptophyta; class Magnoliopsida; order Santalales; family Viscaceae; genus Viscum; species Viscum album. The sequence continues at coordinate 329,234,812 of OY728119.1, read as the reverse complement.
AGTACTGATCCATTTTTCAGCAACTAATGGATCAGTAGACCCACTGAATGAAGGTGGACGCTATCTCATGAAGGATTCAACAGAATGTTGCTCCTTCATTTGCTATTTTGGAAGTCCAGCATGATTCATAGCTTGAGAACGTTCTGTGAGCAAGGCTACAAGATTTTTCATTCCAGCTCCCATAAAGTTTGGTTGCTCAGGAGGACAATCATTGCATTTCCCGTCACATTTCGCATTAACACGGTTCCTTTGGGTTCCAGCCATTGACTAAAACTAAGAAGAATTGTGTGAGCAACACTAATTATAATAGGAAAACCACATAATCAAGAATAAAATTTCACACTTAAGGTCTTATCCTAGGTTATTCATGGCCATTTCTAAAACACTAAGATGGTGTTCTATGCTTAGACTTATCCTTAGGATTCTTATTAAGTATTTCACATCCTAGTTTCCAAAGGTTGACTATACCTTTCCTCTGATACCAACTATAACGACCCATACTTTACATACATTTTTAGGACCTCAAAATTGTAGTGCACTTATTACAACATATAAAAAAACCATGAAAGGACCGTATAGTTATAATGTCTTTAGAAACTGGGAAACATAAACAACTGGTTCATAAAGCATTTATACTGTCTCCCATTTATTTCATCATATCTATAGTCCCTTTTGGAATATCTTACTTAACAACTTTCTTCCTGACCTGGGGAAAGAAAACATACAAAAGGGTGAGCTCAAATGCTCAGTAAGGGTAAACAAAAGAAATATCAATCACATCATATTCATAAGAACATAACATTTTCGAAATCTTACCCTGAAAAAGAGATCATAATTTCATAACATGGGATAAATCATGGTAGTGAAATGTAATCACAATAATCATAACTTAAAACATGAATATTTTTGGCATACACACATAATCATAGAGAATAATTTCTTATTAGTCAATACTTATTTCCAAGACTATCTTAGTGGACAAAGTCCATTTCTGAACCGAGTTTATCCTCGTTTCAGTCCTGTTTCACTGAACCGGTTTAACCTGTCGTTCCAGCCATTTCTATCTCATGAGATATAAAATCTTTACCCAAAGCATTGGAGGGAGATATAGGTCCCACCAATCTCATAATGATACCATTCTTATGTGTTCCACAAAATCATAAACCATACATCATAGCATAACCCATGTAATAAAAATGGGATTCTTAAACATCGTGACATCATAAAACAATTCAAATAAGATACAGGAATTCCTAAAAATAATTCCATCACAACATAATCAAATCAATGTAATAATAGGGATAGAAACAGAACCATTTATTATCTTAGATGGAAAATAATTTTGATAAAACATGTGAACTCCGTTCTTGAGGAAAATATCCTTTCTACTTCAAAAACACTTTTCATTTCTTAACATGTCATACAATTATAAACTAAAAGAAGTTGATTAAAAATAAACTTGAAAACTTGTAGAGGAATCTTCTTGTAAATAAAGTTTTAAAAATCCATTCATGCCGTATAAGTTAAAAAAACATTCTTCTCGTACTTTTGTCAGAAAAGTCCAGAAGTACCTCGTATGAAAAACGACAAAAGATTCATTTCATATCTTTTAATAAAAACTCACCGAAGGGTAAAATTGGATTTAGAAAATTGTAGTTGGATGGAAATAATATTACATATTGAGGAAACATGGATGTGGATGATAAAATACACCCCAGTAAATTCCAAAGTATAAACAATCTCGGATAAAAATGAGATTGTGATATTTCCCTTACCTTAGGTCTGATTTACTTCGTAAGTGTCTGAACCTCCTGTATAATGATTTTAATAATGTAATTGACTTATTCCAGAATCATACTCATTGTTATGGTATCATATATGGTCATATTATTAGCTTATTATTAGTAACATTTCATTGCTACTTGTTATTCAGGTGTTTATTACTTTTTGTTCTTATGCGTGTTTTGTCGAATAAATTCTTATTCTTCTTTTTAGGTTATAGATACCTCATTTACAGAATGGTATTGGTGTAATATATATCATATTTATTCACTCAATTCATTTATTTAATCATTATTCAATGAAAATCATGTAGAACGAGTCACATCACATCGTGGAGACGGTATTCCGTACGTACGCACGAGCGATGATATCGTTCCCATGATCGTGGAATTGTATTTGAGTGTATGTATACTATTTTAGAATCAATATCAGTTTAAAATAATCATATATATTCATTATTTACACCATTATACCCATCCAAGTAAGGTGGTGTTGGAAAATAGATTACACCACAGCGTGGAGACGGTATTCCGTACGTACGTACGCGGGGTGATTTCGTTTTCCGTAGGATGGATATATGGTGAAATAGGTTTATTTCATACTTATAATAATATATCAGTATATTAGTGATACTTATGTTTTTAATTAATAATTAACCAACTAAAGAAGAATAAGTGGAAGAGGAAATAAAGTTGAAAGAATCGGTAACGGACATTACCTCTTCTTTGAAGCGCTTCTTTGAGACCTCCTTTTAGGGCATTAAAATTGGTCTTTGAAGAAGACCAGGACCTCTAGGATGTTTCTAGGGAAGTGGAGAGGAGAAAGTGGCAGGGGTTGGCGGAGCTTGAAGGCTCAAAGTGGTGTGAGGAAGACAGAGAGGAGGTACCCTTTTATAAGGGAGGAGAGGGGCACCTTTGGAAAAACTAAAAATATTATTTTATTCTAAAGCCATATTCGGTATTAAATAGCTCCAAATTGATTTATTTCTAAGCTAAGGTAGGGATGGGTCGAAATAATCTAATCCAATAGAATTTGGACAAGTTTAGTTTACTATTTTAACCTTATCATTTAGATTTAACTTTAATTTATATAATTTTACTTTTATCGTGTCTTTTTGTGTTCTTACACTATAAGGTTAATTAACTTACTATAACAAGCCAAATGAACCCCAAGTTGTTTTTTATTATTAATATATATAACCTTATCAAATTTATTTGGCCAAACCTTAGATTTTTAGGAATCAAATAACAATTAATAATATAATATTTGTTTTAAAAACTATTTTATGTCAATTTTGACACTATTTAGTAATTGATTTTTGTGAAACTAATAGCAGAATGGTTAAATCGAAAAAAGTTAATTAAATCAATACTAACATGTCATATTAACCTAGAAAATTAGTTTAATTCATAAAAATTCTCAAATTACATTTATTTGGGTATTTATAACATCAATTATGTCAATATTTCATTAATAAGATAATTACTGCATCATCTTTGTGTCATAAATAAATTAAAATTATTTAATTTCTAAAAATTAAAAATAAAATACCATTATGTAGGAAATATTTTTATCTTTATAATGAATATTTATAGTATAATGTATCTTATGTATAACCCTATATTAAAAATTATGTACTTATTAAACTTTGATTTTAACTATTTTAACCCTTCTTTAAATAAATTAATAATAAATGTCCTAATCTAATCCAAGTGGGCCTAAATGGTCATATTTTATTCCTAAGGTTGTTTTTGGTCGAATTAAACTTATCCAATAGAATTAGGACATGTTTTAGGGTAATAATAATATCATTTTTACCCTTAATTGCCCTATTTACTTTTAACCGTGGTAAATAAAAGTAAAAAGTTACTACTCACCAAAAACGAAGTCCATTTTGAAAAATAAAATTTAAAAAATTTCAAAAAGTGGTTATTACTATTCATAACGGCTATTTTTAATAATATTTTAATAGCATATCGTTGTTTAGTGAAACTCGGTATTGCGTACGACACAAGCTATCAAGGAAGGTCGTGATTGTGTGTAAAGCAAGCCACGCTAGTGTTGTGTGTAGTGAAAGATTAATTTGATGATTTATATAAAATAAAAACAAAATATTTCTTATAAAAGTCTCGGGTGTAACAATATGACTTGTATAACACCATTTAAAAATTGTTTTAGAAAAACAACTCATGTTTGTGACATTTTTATTTTAACATTAAATAAAAAGTTTTTAATGTCATTTTCCAACCAAAGTGGCTCCATGGGGTCCCCAAGTTGACCCATGGATTGTCTTGGTCGTCCATGAATCATCCAATAGGGGTAGGACAAGTGTAAAGGTATTTTCATATTTTTATAATTTCATTTTTACCTTAAATTTCACTAATTACCTTTAATCACGATTAATTAAACTTAAAAGTTACTATTCACCAAAAAAAATATTTTAATCCCATTCAACCAAATTTTACATCCTAATGACAACCATGTATGTCGGATTTTTTAAATTCAAATCACAGAAGTGTTAATGATTCATTTAAATGAAAAATCAGTTTTTTAACTACCACTTAGTGGTTTCACTATTCATCAAAAATTGAAGCTTTTCAGAACAATGCCAAAATTTCACCCTAAGCTATAATTGATATTCTGAATTCAAAAATGATGTCTATTTTACAAAATTACAAACATATATGTTGCATTAATTAATTTTATAATTAATTCCCACTGTCACACCAAATAGCGTGTTTTTAAGAAACAATATATATCAAAAGATTGACGTTTGTTTATGTCCAATTTCAAAGTGAAATTAATTCTAATGAACACCATTTGATAAAATGGTAAAAATATACTCTAATTATACTTTAAAACCACTCAATAGTATAATTTATCACTATAAATTATTTTGATTAAAAAAGTTCTTTTTAAGTATTTTTCACTATTCATGAAAAATTAGAAGTTCTCAGAAAAATACCAAAAATTCAACATAGGATAATTTCGATATTCCGAATCCAAAAATTAAGTCCATTTTCAAATATGAAATATATATAATTTCAAAAAGTGGGTATTACTATTCATAATGGCTATTTTGATTGGTCTCGGTGTGTTAGAATCTCGAACTTGCGTATAATGCAAGCTATTGCATTATTGAAAGAGAAGCGTATCGTGGAAGCTCGAGGTGTTACATTCTCCCCTCCTTCAATAAATTGCATTCTCAGAATTTAAAATTTTTCTTTGAAAATAAAAGGTTCAAAATAGAAAATACCTTCGTGGAAAACCCACATCGGAAATAAGGTTAATAAAATTTAGCCTTAATAATAGGGAAAGTGGAATGAAAAAGTCACCACCAAATTATGATCTCTATAAGGAGAACATTGGTGGAAATTAGAGACATATAATTGGAGGAAAAACGTAAATTTTTTTAGGGAGTGATTGAGGTCATCAATCACAAACAAGTGTAAAATTGAGGGCCTCAAAGCCTTCAGTCTATGTTGATTTAAAATATTATCTGTTCAACAAGACATAAGGTTTTAGGATAACACATTTTTTTGTTTTAATATCCCTTTACTAAAGTTTAAGAATTAATTTTTTCATAGAATAAGAGATAGGTATATATATATTTATGCTCGACAAGTAGAGTTCCATCCTTCAACTAATTTATACCACAAACTCATCTTTCACTCAAAAAGATAATAGAATTCAAAAACATTATATTTATCCTAATCATACAAGGTTCAAAATCTTAACACATAACATTATGAAAACAAATTTGTAATAACCAGGGACTTCCTGTAAGCTAGTGGTAGGTAATAAAGGCATGTCGCACTATGGTTGTGGGTTCGATTCCTGCAGCTTTTTCCGAAGTGACGGGTTATCGCCCAACCTGAAGGTTGTCCTTTTTCTAAAACTATAGTATTATAATATTCCATAAATAATCTTAAGAAATGTTTTAAGCTTAATCCATACTATCCAAAGTTAAACTTAATCCATTCCAACCATTATAGTTATCCAAAATACTTCTGTCCAACTCACAGTCCAGATTTTATAAGAAAGGTAAACACAATGAAGATCATTTTTTCCGTGTAATAACATGTGAACACCTTCATCATGTATTCTTTTAAAGCCCTGCAACATCTTTAATTACTAGCAATCTTTATTGATTACATTCATGATCCCTTATTCCTTATAGAATACTATATATACTCCTTCTTCCCAAAAAATGTATACAAATCATTAATCAGTTTCAAGGAAGTCAAGAATATCCATTATAATTTATCCAAATCAATAATGTATTATTCCAAAATCACTATCTCGGTATTAGAACCATATTATGGTTTATCTTTCTCTCAACCATATATTTTCCAAAAATTTAACCTGCTGTGGAGTCACTTTTCTTGGTTTCACACAATCTCAAGTCCTTGATGAAATAGTACTGCAATACAATCCTTATATACTCCATAATTATTATATCCAGTACATCATTGATACAACACTCAAATGAAAAAATTATTTAATAACAACATAAGAACTCTAATCATTCCTCCTCATATGTGGTAGTATCATAACTTGATTATTATCCAATAACATCATTTGGGGAATACTCTGATGATTTGGACATTGGTTTGCGTAGTGTCCCCACTCCTTGCAGATGAAGCATTGTACATTTGAAACCTTTTTCTTACCCTTGCAGTCATGCACTTGGTGTCCTTCTTCTCCACACTTATAACAAACTCACATTCCCTTTAGGCAAGTTCCAAGTTGTATCTTCCCATAGTTATCACATATTGGAAAATTCTTATTTTTCCTCGTCCCTTTATACATAATTCTCTCTTCCATCCTTTTCTTCTATTTCTTCCCTTCAAATCCATAAGCCTCAGAGAATTCTTTACTTATCTTATTAACACATGATAATATTTCTTTATATGTTGAGAACACATGGGAGACTATTTCCCTTCTAAATGTTGGATTAATACCGTGAAAGATATGATCCTTCTTACTCTTTGGATCATACGTATTGATGGCGTCCACATTCCTTCAACTGGGCACCATTTCTATACAATGGCATAAACTAGGTTAGTTTATGAATTGCAATGAATAATTCCAAACATGTAAAATACTTAATGTAAATTGAACGGTTTATGGATATAATCCATAATAATAAAAAATGTTTTCTTTGAGGAAGTATATACTCATAAACCCTTCATAATGGTTTGTAAAAAAAAAGATAATTATCCTAAGAATATCCCCTGGGAGTGTCGTAAAAAAGAGTGCAGCGAGGCCCGTTGTCGTGCACCAGTTCCCGTTCGAGTCTAGATCAAAACGGTGTTTTCAGGTTTTACCCCTAGGTACATCTGTTCCAGAGCCTCCTCTACCTGCTCGTATCCTGACAGGGATGTATTTCTAGGAAAACTCACAAAAATCTCTATAATATCAAAATTCTAGGAAGTTCTTCTATACTAATCCTCAAAGTATATCTTAGGGCTATGTGCTCTAATCAGAGTTTATCTAAATCTAGCTTCCAAGGTTAGTACTAAACTGCCTCTCATACCAACTGTAACGCCCCGACCCCAGCTACCCAAAGTCGGTGCGTTATTGCGTAACATTGGCATGATCACAAATGATCAAGTCTTGAAAGACCGATTAGTTTAGTAGCGTTGGAAACACTAGATACATTCATAAAAGTTACATTACATCATAAAGTGAAAAACTATAATAACATGGTCTCCATAGTCCACACTCATATCCCCTTCAGACTATCCCTGCAGGTCATCCATAAAATACTTCTTCACATCCTAGAAAAATTAAAACATTGAAAGGGGTGAGCTCAAATGCTCAGTAAGGATAACAATATAGCAGAATCTTTCATAAATAAACATAAAAATTTAAGGCAATATATAACTAAACAAAAGCCTTTTAAACATGAACTTCAACATAATATGGAAAAAGTAAAATGAAATAATTCCATTTACTTATTCACATGGATACTCTACTGGTCGAACAATCACATGCAATATCAATAACCACTTTCATAATGATGGAATGCATAATTCCATACTATCATAACCACGTATCCAAGGCCTCGTGCCAAGAATACAAATAAGATTTTGTCAAGTCCTCGTTCCAAGACACTAGTTTGTCTCATGAGACCTGCCGATGCATCGAGGATCTATAGCGGGCTCCACCCGTCACTTATTAAGTCCAATGCATTCCTCATATGAACAGGTTTAAACATATCATAAACCATAACATAATCATATCTCACAAAACATGCATAAAGGAAACATAAAATTTCCACATTTCAATCAAAAGATATCAATACAACACATTAATATAATAAAAATAATTTCAAAACCATTTTCAATACCAAAATAAAAGAAAATTAAAACTTGGTATTTATTTTTCATTTTAAAAAGGTTATGGCTTGTAGAGGAAGCCGAAACTCAAATAATGGTCACGATGGCGAAGAAGTCGTTGTCGCCGTATACGTATGAAAAGAAAACATTCCTTTTTTTCATTTAGTAAAACACTTCGTATAAAAATATTCCTTTTTAATAAACGTAAAATTCAAAGGGGTTTATACACCGTATAAAATAAATTTGTGTATAAAACAAAATATGCCTCAATGAAAGAAGATTGAGACGATGTACCTTAAAAAGAAATTTTTTTTAAATAAAATAGATCTATTATGTGTATTTACCATAAGTACATATAGATAAAGTACAAATAAAAGATAGTACATAATAATATCGTGACATAATTTGAAAGTAGGAGATTAACCCAAAGAACGGAAATCGGGTTAAGAAGTTCCCTTACCTCGTGTCCGACTTGACTCGACCGCTCTTTAACCTCCTGAATAATAAACTAGAGTTAATATGTACTTTCTTAAGAACCTTTTTCAAGTTCATTATCCATTTTATATCACTTATTACAATGTTACGAAAATTATGTAGTCATTTAAGTTATTAACGGTCATTTTGTCGATCTTTGGTACTTGAGTCAACAATAAACTTCTTATAATTACAAGTTGTTTATGTGGTGAAATATCCATTATATCCAGAATTGTATTCATGATTTAGATATCATATATACCATATATATCTAGTATATACATTCATTCATAATATTATGTAACATTTAGAGGTAAGAAATGAAATGCACCGTTCATGGAGATAGTAAACTGTACGTACGCATGAACGCTACTTTCATTTATATTTCGTATTTAATGGAATGAAATAATAATGATAAAAAGGTATATTATAATTCCAGTATAATATCTTATATAATATCATTTACTCTATCCTTTATACATCCCACATATGGCATTAACGATTCAAATCACTTTGAGGGGGTGGTAGTCCACGCTTCCTGAAATGAAATTATCGCGTTTACCCATAATGGAAATCATAAAGGTATGCCATAAATGAAAAATACAGAAGCATAAGGAAAACATAAACATAATATATATCATATATAAAAAATAGTGTCATCATAATGGCCACCATGAGAGGTGTTAAAAGAAGTTTTAACAATCATCATTTCGTGAGGCAGTAATTCGCCACCCACAGAAACAGTATGTTCTTTAACTATTAGACGAAGGTGTGTGTAAGTGTAAATCAAATAATTTTAATACCAACATCCTAGTATATTTAATATATTGGTGTTCTTAAAATAGAAAAGAATAAAAAGAGTTTAGGGGGTTGGAGAAGCAAAATAAAACAAAACAACATTAGAGAAGACATTACCTTAAAATCGGGTAACTCTTTTTGATTTGAGCCAAAGGCTTCCTTGGGAAGACTTCTGACCAATGTGAGGCTTCTAGGAGTAATATAGGGAAGTTGGGAGAGTATTTTGGAAGAGTTTGGCCAATCCAAATGGCTTGGATAGTGTGAATAAGGTGGTAGTGGTGGGGGCCTTTTATAAGAGGAGAGGAGGGGCACTCTTGGAAAGTAATAAAATTTTACTTTATTATAGAATGAGTTTCGGATTTTAAAGGTACCACATTTATATATTTCAAGAATAATTTGATAAGGGTTCTAAATACACACATCCAATAGGTTTTTGACATTTTTAGGTTTTATATTTTACATTATCTTTTCATTTTATTTAAATCGTTAAATAATGAGGTAATCGCTGCAGCATCATAGTGTCATAAATAATTTAATTTATTTAATGTCTAAAAATTATAAAAAAAATATCATGATGTAGGAAATTTATTTAGATTTCTAATGAATATTTATAGTCAAAAATATTACTTGTATAACCCCATTTACAATTTTTTTTAGTAAAAAAACTCATGTTTGTGACATTTTTATTCTAGCATTAAATAAAAGGGTTTTAATGTCATTTTCCTACCAAAGTCGCTCCATGGAGTCCCCAAGTTGACCCATGGATTTTCGTGGTCGGCCATGACTCATCCAATAGGGGTAGGACAAGTATAAAGGTATTTTCATATTTTTATAATATCATTTTTACCTTAAATTTCACTAATTACCTTTAATCGCGATTAATTAAACTTAAAAGTTACTATTCACGAAAAATTTATTTTAATCCCATTGAACCAAATTTTACATCCTAATGACAACCATGTATGTAGGATTTTTTAAATTAAAATCACAGAAGTGGTAATGTTTCATTTAAATAATAAATCAGTTTTTTAACTACCACTTAGTGGTTTCAGTATTCATCAAAATTGAAGTTTTTCAGAACAATGCCAAAATTTCACCCTAAGCTATAATTGATATTCTGAATTCAAAAATTATGTTTATTTTACAAAATTACAAAAATATAATTTTCATTAATTAATTTTATAATTAATTCCCGATGTCCAAATAAATAGCATGTTTTTAAGAAACAATATATATCAAAAGATTGACAACTTTTTATGTCCAATTTCAAAGTGAAATTAATTATAATGAATACCATTGGATAAAATGTTAAAAATATATTCTAATTGTACTTTAAAACCACTAAATGGTATAATTTATCACTATAAATTATTTTGATTAAAAACGTTGTTTTGAAGTATTTTTCACTATTCATGAAAAATTGGAAGTTCTCAGAAAAATACCAAAAATTCAACATAGGCTTATTTCTATATTCCGAATCCAAAAATGAAGTCCATTTTGAAATATAAAATATATATAATTTCAAAAAGTGGGTATTACTATTCACAATGGCTATTTTTATTGGTCGTGGTGTGTTAGAATCTCGAACTTGCGTACAATGCAAGCTATTGCATTATTGAAAGAGAAGCGTATCGTGGAAGCTCGGGGTGTTACAGATAAGAAACAACATGAATAACTATTGCATGATTCATGTTATAAATTTTACCTTACAAATAGTCCCTTAGAGTTTTGAGTTAACTAACAAGTTATTAGTGTTCTAAAAATAGGATATTTCAGACACAACACATATATTGTTCTCCCTGGTATGACACCAAACTCAATACCCCCTTAATGTCACCGACCTATTTCCAAATAAAAACTCATAAGGAAGCTAATAAAAACATTGTCCCTAATACTCTATGTACATTGATACCATTATGACATGACCCAACACATAGAGTTCCCACCTGGGCAAGTGTTAACCTAGGTTTCCAATACCAACCCCACCTCCAATAGGTCTGGGGTCAGTTTCTATCACTAAGAAGAAATAAAATACATGGGAAATCTTATTATATAACAACCTAAAAGATATATTAATACCTGATATTCAATAAAATCTAATAACACCATCAAATAAATTTAATAATCGAGAAATATAAAACATGATTATATGATATCAATTCTAAGAACAATGCTATAAAGGTAAAAATATGAAAGGTAAAATACATCTTTATAAGTGAATAACTGCATTTTATAATTGAATCTAGGTATGGGATGAAACCTCTCTATATACATTCTCCTAAAATAGACTCTTTCAACAAGTTTATCATCCTTGAACTATCATCAGATTCAATGTAATAACTCCCACAACATTAAAATCTCCACATATGGAAATTCCATCTCCAAAAGATGAAGCATATTCAAAGGAAAAATATGTGTGGGCCTGAATCCCATGAATGGGTGAGTATAATCATATTTAGTAAGATTCATTAAAAATAAAAAAGTAAAGGTAAAAAAATAATTTATCTCAAACCCAAGATTACGGAATAAAAAGATGTATCCTAAAGGATATAGATATGATTTAATACAAATTGAACCATGATAAAGGGAGGAAATAAAATCTCAATGGTTCATCCTCAGAAAGGGTCCTATCACATAAGAAACCAGTGATACCCAAGGTATCATAAGTTCTAAAATACCCAATGATGATAGTCTATTCATAATTCATAATTTTAAGGCATTCGAAAAGTCTACTAAAATCTCAAATACATCTACATACCAATATATCACAAGTCTCATGACTAATGATCTAATATAAATCCATAACTTCCATGATATCCATATAAAAATATAGCAGGGGACCATTCCTCAATCTGGTATAGATATCATCTGAGAGATCACCTAAACCATGTAGAGAACCGCACCTCAATATGTAAGGGGTTGTTGACTCCACTGATGGAGGATCGTGCTCTGACTTATAGAATAGTTCTGAATCCACTGATGAAAGACCTTTCCATGACATATGGGGGGTATACTTAAACCCCATAATAATATGGGAGACCATTCCCTATCATGTATATATCGCCAGGGGAGTACTTGAACCCCATTTGCAGAGGATCACACCCCAAGACATGGTGGAGTAACTAACTCTATGTCTAATCCAGACGTCTCACCCAAAATCTATAATTAGATCAATGGATCCGTGATCCTAAAACCACAAGAACTATAAAATGAGTATCCACCAATGACATATTGGATCACATTATTGTTTTCTACATGGAAGGATACTCATAATGTTATTCTTTTATTTCCAAAACTAGCATCTGGGTAAGAAATCATGAATAATACAAGGAATATCCCAACTTAGGATATGACTAGTGGGGTATAACATACAAGATGTGTTGACAAGGCTTCCATGACATGTGACATTTAAAATATCATGAGCATATAGTTTGTGTCACATGGTGAATCTCATGGCATGATTTTCATATATATATGAAGTATGGAATAAAAACATACATGGAGACCTGGGGTTTCTAAGTACACATAATGTGAATCGATTATAATATCCATATATTCATAAATTATCTATAAACCTATAAACATTATCCTCACATCGTTAAAACCTTCTTCACCACTGTTACAAGCCACGCCTACTCTACCAGCTGAAATTTTCGCCCTTGAAGCCTATAAAAACCTATTTATGATAATTGAAAACCATATATCATTTGATCTATCATTATTAAACCATTTAGTGAGTCATTTTCCAAAAAAAACCATATTAATGCTGACATGATCCCAAATCTAAAATTATACAGTTTTCCTCAGTTTTATCATCATTAAAGCATAATAAAAATCAATCATGAAGGATGAGAGACCAATATTTAAAATGAAAGTGAATTAAGGAAAACCCAACCAACTAAAGATGATCTCATGTTCATGTGTATCAAATAATGTGAGTATGAGACAAGAATAAAATGATTTCTCATGGTGAACAAATCCCTCAACAAGAATAAAATATTTGATGAATGTTTTACTACTGAAGGAAGTTTTTTACCAAAGAATTAGTTCAATTGATATTGAATATTATTATTTAAATTCAACACCACAAATATACTTCATCTGTGTATTAATAAAAAATAAAAACAGATATAAATTTCTTGTTGAAGTTGGAGGTTTCATTTCCACATTCATCTCATGATAAGAAATACCAGATTAAATGACTGAGTTAACATAACCAGAGAAGAAAATTTAATCAATGTATAAATATATTTTATTCATCTATTAAGGAAACAATTCAATATCCTTTATAAACCTCTTTTTCTTATGTTTTAATAACCCTAAAATAATCATAGTCGTGCAAAAAAAACATTTGAAAAAAATTAATAATTTTAATTTTATGTTCCTTGTGATAAAAAGAATAATATATCTAAAAAATATTTCACTAAATCTATGGTTATTGTTTTTCTCACCTATAAATGTGTTCACCAAAAACATTATTTAAAAGAAATAATATTTTCTTTGCTTTACACCAAAAAACATTATTGAAGGAAAACTACTATATTTAGATTTCATCCATTTAAGTTCCTCATGACTTTTTCCACAAAAATATTTTTTGACTAAATTAACAAAAAAATATTTGATTATTAATCATATTTTAAACATTTCATGAATTATATTCATTTTATCACTATAGATATTTTATCTTATTCAGTCATGAGTGGAAGGAGATCTAATAACACAAAATAACAAGGTGAATAAAACAATAATAAGTATTACCTTGTGAGTGTTTTTTCATTGCTTGATGATCACATCACTTTCCTTAACCATCATTGTCACCACTACAATAAAGAACAAGAATAACCTTGAAGAACTTATTCTTCATTTTGTGATGGTGAAAAATTATATTAATATAGATCTTGTCAACATAGATGAGTTTTTATCATCTAAATACCAACAATGAAAATAATTTGAGAGGTTATGGGAATGAATTATTCTTTCCCTTAATTGTCATAACAACTAAACAATTAATTTCCTCTCATTAAGCTGATAAATAAATGTACCATTATTGATAAGTCAAATCTATAAAATATATTTCCTCTCACAAAAATATAGGGCATTATACATTATCACCAAGTGGGACATAATTTCAATGTCATTATGACATTTAATTTCCATGTTTCTAAAAACAACAAACAAATAATAATAATTTATTTATATTTAATTTTAAAGAATGAAAATGAATAGTCTCGTGGTTCAATGTGTTTTCATGAAAATTATTCACCACCATGGAAAAAAACTCATTCTTGACACAACCACGATGTCTAAATTTTGAATCAAGATTATGTTTAGGAGTTATAGAATGTTCTCCCTCATGGGATTAATATATATTTATTTAATAGATATTAAATATCCTTAAGAACTCAAACTGACTCATAATTTCACTAAAATTTACCCCAAGTGTAAATAACTCATTTTTACTTCAATGAAATGACAAAAAAAATTTTAAGGTCAATGACTATGGTAAATATACTATTTTAACCCCTTTAAGAGACCCAACCTATGAAACTAAAAAATAAAATAATTCTCCCTCATGAAAATTTCAGGTCGCTACAGTACCAAACACTACCCACTATGATTATATATGGCTAGAGTATTGGGTAATTGAAATTCTTAGGGTTAAGGTAGTTAATTTCAAACTCAATTAATATTCGAGTAGTGTAAAATTATTGGTCTTAGGATTACCTAAACACAAACTCAATTAGATTAAATATTTTCCATTTATTAGCTATGTATAAATAAATAATATTATTTTTATTGAATTATTTAAATTTAGTTCTAATTATATTTATTAATTATAAATATTAATTCAATTAAATTAAAAATTATTAAGTCATTACCCATATATTTTTAAAATATATTTTATTAAATTTCCTTTCAATATTAATATATAAACAAAATTAAAAACTTTCAAATTATTAATTTTTATATAAACAAGTTACAGAATATAGTTTAGTTCATTTAAGTTAATAAGTTCCAAAATTAAAAGTGTTATAATGAGTTTTAGTTTGAAAAAACTAAATGAGTTAGGGTTCGAGTACCTCAAATTTCATGACTAACAAACACATATATTTATAGATATATTAAAATATAAATCTCTCTCTATATATAGTTCAAAAATAAAATTATAAATAAAAATGATTATATAAATATATACATATATATAGATACAATATATATTAATAAAAAATTAATAATATAAATTGAATTTGAAATTTGTGGGTGTGCACTAGTGCACTATAAGAAAAAAATGTTTCATATAATTTGAAAAATAAAATCTTTCTCGTCAGTTTTTAAGCATTAGGATTATTGACATTGATAAAAGGTGAGGTGATTTCTGAGTGATAAAAAATAAATGGTAAGGGGGAACCTTTTTTAGTGTTTTTTAGCATTGAGAATGGTTCCCTTTATTAGTTATATTTTATCATTGTAAAATAGCCATGCGAACTATTGAAACCAAAATGTAGTATCATAAAACCAAAAATAAGAATAAAACACAATTAAAAATATCTCCCACAACAAAAATAATTCAAACCTAAATCAATAGAATGAAAATAAAAACTATATTTCATTATTTAATATCAAATTTTTACTTGAAAGTATGATTTATTATTACAATGAATATAAATAAAATATTTTTATAATAGAACAGATGAAGAAGAACCTGTAAATTAATTAAGAATCCTTTAAATTTTAACAAACCAAATAAATGCAACTCTAATTGAATTAAGTCGTATATAATTAATAATAAACAATAATCATTTTATTAATAAAACTTAACATATTTAAAATATATTTTTTATGAAAAAATGCACTTTAGGTCATTTGAACCACACTCGACATCAGAATGATATACAATTCATCTCTATAGGACATAAAATTAATTCATTCTAATTTTAATATTTTTTATGACATTATAAGGTGGTTTTAAAGATTTTGAACATGTCAAATATAATTCAAACTATACTATTATGTTTAAATTAAGAGCATGAACCTTTAGTCATTCTGACTATATTGGGTGTTATAATGATTCATGGTTCATTCCTATATGTTAAAATGAATTTATAATCATTATCCTACATTTTCAAGAAAATATAACATATCTTTCTCTATTTTAACAATGTAACACAATGTTTTCACTATAATGTCACTTTTAAATTAAAAACAAAAACATTTGATCATTTGAATCATGGTACATGTTAGAATGACACATGTTTCATTATTAAGTGTAACAAATGAAAAACATAATTTAGTTCCTTATAAATGAAACACAAATTAGAATGATGTGAGGTTAATTTATACATGTCAAGAATAAATAAAATATTATTTCCCTAGAGTTTATAGAAAAATCATGAATTTTATTATTTGTGAGGGTTAGATATGTGTTATGAACTTCTATAATACTCTAAATGAAAAATATTTCTTTAATACATTATGGACACCCCACACATCAGAGTGAAACTAAATCTATTCCTATAGGGTAAAATATGTAGCAATACTAATTTTCTAAGAGTTTCATGAAATTATACAATGGTTTTCTCAGTTTTGATCATGTGACACACATTTTTTACTGTAATATCAGTTTTGATTTTAAAACATGAAATTTCAGTCATTCTAATCACACCATGTATAAGTGTTACATATATTTCATTACTACATATCACAAATAGATGTAAAAAATTTTATAGAGGTTTAAAAATTCATTAAATCTTATTTTACTAGAGTTTCATTATTATCTAATCTCTTTTTATTGGTTTTTGAAAATGTGTTTCATGTTTTGTACTAAAATATACATTTAGAATTGAAAAATACACATTCAGTAATATCAATTAAACAACATGGTATAATGATGATCAATATATTCTTGTATTTTATAAATGAAACTAAGACCAATTTCCTAGAGTCTCTTGAAAAAAATAAGTGTGTTTTCTTAGTAGTGAGCATGTGACACAAGTAATGATTTCTATAACACTTAAAATGAAAAAAATATAATTTATCTAATTTTGATTACCATACACATAAAAATCATAACTAGTTCATACCTGCATTTCAAAAATAATTTGAGTTCCTTTTACTAGTGTTTAATGGAATTATGATATAGTTTTCTCCATTATGATCAAATAAAATGCATTTTTGACTATAATATCAATTGTAAATCTAAAGTATGTTCTTTCTAGAATTTCAACCACATTACATGTTATAATTCTGTAAGATTCATTAATACATTTTACATATGAATCAATGACCTTTTTCCTAGAAATTTATGTTAGTCAGATATTATTTTCTTGATTTTTACCAAGTGACATGTGTTTCTAATTGAAATATATTTTTTTAAATTGAAAACATATGTGTTTGGCCATTCCAAACACACTATAATATGGAAAAAGTGTAGTTTATTCCTTCATATCATAAATATATCAAATATTTTTTCTTATAGTTTCATGAAAATTTTGGATTGTCTACTCATTTTTGACTTGTAATGTGTGGTTTAAACTTAAATAGTAATTAAAATGAATAAATTAAATTTCATTTATTTTGGTCGTTCCATGATTTGGAATATCATTTAATTATTTTTTATAGTTCACAAAGGAATTGATGATCATTGTATAATATTTTAATCACAATATGATTTTTTCTCTAGTTTTTGTGTATGTGACACATATTTAAAAATGCGATATCAATTATTAATTAAAATTATATAATTTAGATTTCACCAACCTTATGGCATACTATAATGATACATTATTTATTCCTACAATCCAAAAACTAATATAATATTTTTTTACCAATATTTTTTGAAAAAACTTGCACATTTTCCACATTTAAAGCATACAATGCATTTTTGAACATATATAACACTTGAAATGAAAAAATGTGATTTATACCATTTTTAATACACCCCATATTGGAATGATGTGTGTTCATTCCTAGTTTCCAAAAATGATTTAATCATCGTTTTCTTGTAGTATCACAATAATAAAAGCTACATTTTTTTTAATTGAACATGTGATGTTATTTTCTATCTTAGATAATACTTAATATGGAAACGCATACCCTCAATAATCCTACCCACACCATTTATCAAAATAAAATTTTGTTTAATCATAATAATTACAAATTATATAATAAAGTAAAATAAAAAAGTGGTTAATAATAACACTTCAAGAATTTCATAAACAACATGACACAACCTAACCTTACCATTTATTCCTAAATATGTATATTTAATCTTCTACAAATGATTTATCACTTATATCCATATATTATTGAAGAAATATATATATTGAAATGTATAATAAATATTTTTTTTCAAAGTGTATATATAGAATAATTGAAACATAAAATAAAAACATTTATGGGATTTTTTATGGTCTATAATATCTTTTATAAATTTACAAATGTAATCACCATAGTTTTTTCCATTTGGTTATTTTTTATAATTAAAAAAATATTAAAAATTATAATAAATTTAATATGATATATACTTTACTATGAAAATTTAATTATGTAGACTTGAAAAAATATCAATAGTAATCCATTAGTTTCTTGTTTGTATCTATTTTCATTAAACCCTTTTCCATTTTACACATTAACACCACACTATTGAAGAAAACATGAATGTTGAAACATATTATATAATATATTATTGTAATACTATAAAAAATATCAAAAATATAATGTATTAACAATTAAAATTCTAATCATGTGTTTCTTATTATTCATATATCCAAGGATTGAATAAAAAATATATATCATTAAATTTATTAAGTTTATTAAAAAAAGAATCTAATAAACCCTATAAAAAATAAATTAATTAGATCTACATTTTGTGGAAGATAAAAGTATAAAATAAATCATATTTTATAGTTTTACCCTTTAATAGTATGTATTAATAAGAGACATCATATGTTTTCTTTACTAGAAACACTTTATAAACTTCTCTTTCAATACTTATAATCTGAGTTGTATGAATGTATATTTCTTATATATAATGAACATGGTGACTTAAAAACTAAAAAATATGATCAACTTGTCTAGTGATTTCACAATGTAAATATATCTATATCTAGAATAAAATGAATACCATTATAATTTTTATACTAATAGAATATTTATTATTGGTCATAAAAATGATTACAACATACCTCGTATATAAATTTTTGAAGGAGTATCCTAGCCAAATGTTCTATAGAATATAATTTACATTGGGAAGACCAATATACTTAGTGATTTCTCTATCATGTGTGTCCTTTATAAATGTAAATTCAATGTATTGTCAATTTTTAAATATGGATTTTCATAATCCCTTAAAGTAATTAACTATTTCAGGTTAAGTTGTTGATTAAAACAAGGGCACACAATTTATATTATGGATTTATTCATAATCTATTTAATTTACTTGACTCGGTTTTACCCTTTTGTAATTACATATATTTTTTAAAAAAAATTAACAACTATAAAAGTTAAAAAAATAATATAATCTGGAAGTGAAAAAAATTATTGTTTTGGGGATTTATAATATGTATTTTTCATGATATGAAAGTTACAAAATCTTTTTTTAATTATTTTTATATCACCATAATTAATGAGAATAGGTAGACTAAATCTTAGATCACGAGCTTCATGAATTTTGACTCCTAAATGTCCTTTATGTAGTTCTATATTTTGTAAAAGGACATGTAGGAATAGTGGGAATTCATTGAGAGGGAGGTTGAATCATTGAGTTCAATTACACTTATTTATCAAAAAATAAATTCCCATTTTCTGATTAAAGTGAATGAATTTTTGTTATTACACATACTATGCACACATACAAAATTCACAATTGAACTTTACATAGTTCACTACTAAAAATGAGTATCCATCCCTTGGTATGATATAAATTCACCCAAGATCATATAGTTCACTGGTATGATCATGTGAATTATAAAAAATCAGGGTTTATCATTGAACTCATGTTATACATATGTCTCTCGATTATGTACAATTTCCTCAAACAATCCAAATATTAAAACTCAATTAATATTTGAGTTCAAGGATACACCCTAGACTATACTAAATTTTATTCACTATATTTGGAACTACCAACCATTCTATCAAGAAATTTATTAATAATAATAATTTGTGGAGGACCTTCCATATATGTATAGGGAAAATATACTAGAAAATCAACCTCTGAATAAATTCCTCATCACTCAACTATTAGAGGATCAAGAACTTGTAGGGGTACTCATGAACCATTCATTAAGAGCTTATTATTTATG
The DNA here is from genome assembly GCA_963277665.1 of Viscum album. NCBI lineage: Eukaryota > Viridiplantae > Streptophyta > Magnoliopsida > Santalales > Viscaceae > Viscum > Viscum album. The sequence continues at coordinate 329,214,111 of OY728119.1, read as the reverse complement.
GGTATCATCATCTACTATACATGAGGGACCCGTGATTTAATTAGATAATATCTAGGTGAACTGGCATAAGAAGGTTAAGAAACATCATGATAGAGTACTGAATGATTCATGTTATGACTTATATCCTACAAATAATTCCTTAGAGTTCTGAGTTGAATAATAGGTTAAAAGTGTTTTAGAAAAAGGATACATCAGACACTGTGCCTAAATTGGTCTCCCTGATATGATACCAAACCCTATAAACTCTTAAGAACATTACTGACCTATTTCTAAAAAAACCACATAAGGAAACTAATCCATACCTTATCCCTAATACTCTAACTACCCTAATACCATTATGAATTGACCCAAACTATCGATACCCCACCTTGGTTGGTGGTAACCTAAGTGTACTACACCAATACCGCCTCCAAAAGGACTGAGGTTAGTGTCTATCACCAATAAGACATAACATATAGGGAGACCAAAGCCTATAACAACCAACAACATAAATTAATCTTTTATATGAAATAAAATCCAATAAAAAGAAAATAAATTTAACAATCGATCAATATATAATGTGAGTATAGTATATCAATGTAATGAAAAACTCCATAATGGTTAAAACATGAACGGTAAAATATATCTATATAATACAACATCCATAGGGTATAATTGAATCAAGGTATAGGATGAAACCTACTCTCTATAGATTCTATTAAAATATACTATATTAATAACTTTATACTCTATTATCCCTCATCAACTACTATGTAATAGATCCCTAAACATTAGAAGCTCCACATCTACCAATTTCATCTCCAAACTGTGGAACCTATTCACTGAAAAAATATGTGTGGGCATGAAGACAGTGCACATGTGAGTATAAACATACCAATGAAGTTGACTTAAAAAAACATAAATATAAACCAATAATTTAGCTCAATCCCAAGACCATGGAATAAAAATATTCATCCTAAAGGATCTATATATGCTTTAATACAAATTTAACCCTGATAAAGGGAGGAAACAAATATCCATAGTTCATCTTAATAAAGGAACATATCTCACAAGAAACTAGTGATTCCTAAGGTAAAAAAAAAGTTACAAAATAACTAAGGCTGATAGGTTGGATATAATTCATAATTTTAAGGTTGTGACAAAGGCTAAAAATTATAATAAAATCTCAATGACATCAACCTGACAATATATAACTGGTCTGATGACACCTAATCTAATAGAAATCTATAAGTTCAATGCTACCTGTCTAAAAATGTATCAGGGGATCATTCTTAATTATGGTATTGATATCAATTGTGGGAGAACCTGACCCTAGTCGATAACCTCATCTCAATATACATAGAAGTATCGACTCCACTGATGGATGACTATGTCCTGACATATGGAAGAGTATCGAATTCACTAATGAAGGACGTTTCCCCGACATACAGGGGTATACTTAAACTCTATCATCATATGGGGGACCATTCCATATCAATTATGTATCACAAGAGGACTACTAGAACCCCATGTGCAGAGGATCACACCCTAACAAATGGTGGAGTGCCTAACTCGATGTCTACTCCTAAACATCTCACCCACAATCTATCATCAGCTTAGTGGATCCATGATCCTAAAAACACAATAACTATAGAATGAGTAACCTCGAATGTCAGAGAGGATAACACTATTTTGATCTACAAGGAAAGATTCTCAAAATAGATTTCTTATATTTCAAAAACTAGAATCTAGGTAAGTATTCATAAAGAATACTAGGAATAACCCCTCACAGGACATGTCCAGCAGGGTATATAAAATTTTTGGATTTTTGGAAAGGATGGTCATGTAATGTTCTTATCATACTGTTATTTTGTTCACATACACATCATGAGGAGTAAGGTGCATGATGTGTATGACCATTTGGTATAAGATTTTGATTGATGTATTCTAAATGAATTCCAAAAGTTTATTACAATGAGTACATGGTGTGTGATATGGAAATATTATGACATATATATGCACACACATAGTGACTCTATAGAATACATGATTTGTAAGTCCATGAAGGATATTGGTGTGTGAAACTTGTACACACCATGCCACCTGACCCGATATACATGGAATGCATACTATTAGTCCATTTCATGTAGGGTCTAGTTAATTATATTATCATGTACATGGTAACACACCAAAGTATATGGTATCATGATATAGGTTGTGTGCCCTAGGCTAATATGTAATGTGACATTTAAAATTTCATGATCACTAACTATGAGTCACACATTGAGTCTCATGGCATGAGTTTCAGAAATATATGAAGTATGTAATTAAAATACACCTGAAAACTATGGGTCAAAAACTGAAACAAATGTGAATCAAGTCTACATATTATGTAGTAAAAAATATCTAAAAACTTATAAATTTTTTCTTCACCCCATTAATACCTTTATCACCATTTTTACAAGACGCACCTACACTACAATAGGAATTTTTACCCTTGGTGCCCATGACAACCTTATAGGATAATTGAAAACCTAATTTCATTCGGTACGTCGTTATTAATTCATTCATTGAATAGTTTTCAAAAAAAATCACATTAAACCTGACATGAACTTGAATATAAATTCTTTGTTCTTCCATAGTAATATCATCATTAAATAATAATAAAACTCAATCATGAAGGATGAGAGACCAATATTTGAGATGGATGCTACTGAAAGAAAATATGACAACAAAAGGATGGTCTCAAGTTCAGGTTCCTCAAAAAATGTGAGTATGAGACAAGAATAAAATGATTACTCACAGAGAAAAATCGTTCAACAAGAATAATATATTTGATGTATATTTTATTACTGAAGAATATTTCAAATAATTAGTTCAATCGAAGATAAATATTATTATTTAAATTCAACACCACATATAAAATTCATTAGGGAAAAAATAAAAAATAAAAAATGGTATAAAATTATTTTTGAATGTGGAGGCTTCATTTCCAAAAACATCTAATGACAGGAAATACATTATTAAATGGTTTTGTTAGCATTACCAGGGGAGAAATTTTAATCAAATTATAAATACATTTTCTTTATCTCTTAAGGAAATAGTTAAATATCCCTATGAAATCTTATTCATTTGATATTTTAATAACCATTAAATAATCATATTCTTACAACAAAAACATTTGGGGGAAATTTATAGTTTCAATTTTATGTTCCTCGAGAGAAAAAAAATAATTTATCTAAATAATATTCTTTCTCTAAATCTATTGTTATATTTTTTATCCCATATAAATATGTTCACCATAAAAGAAGAAAATTCTTTTGAATATAAATAATTTTAAGAGAAATAATTTTCAATTTGATTTCAACCAAAACCATTATTTAACGAAAACTAGTATATTTAGATTTAATCCATTTCAATTACTCATAACTTTTTCCTCAAAAATGTTTTTTGATTAAATTTCCAAAAAACGTATTAGATTATTAATCATATTTTAAATATTTAATAAATTTTATTCATTTCATTTGTGTAGAAATTTCATGTCATTTGATCATAAGTGAAAGGGATCGAATCACAAAACATATTGTGGTGAATAAAACAATAAGAAGTACTACCTTGTTGGTGTTTCTACATCGTATGATGATCACATCACCTTCCTTAATCATCTTTGTCACCACCACTAGAATTAATAAAAAGAACTTTGATGAAATTATTATTTATTATGTGAAGGGGGAAATTATATTAATAGAGATCTTTTCAACATAGTTGAATTTTTTTCCTTTATCTGTCAAATTAAGGAAATAATTATAGAGAAAAAAATAAAGACGTATACCTTACCTTAATTCTCATCATAACTCGCCTGTTAAATTGATCTCATTAAGGCAATAAATAAAAGTATTATTGTTTAAAATTCAACTCCATAAAATATATTTCCTCCAACCAAAATATCTAGAAATACATATCATCCCCAAGTGGCACATCATTTCAATGTCATTGAGACATTTCATTGTGATGTTTCAACAGAAAAAAAATAAAAAATAATAACTTATTTATATTTAATTTTAAATCATGTAGATGATTAATCCTGAGGTTCAAAGAGGTTTTATGAAAAATATACACCTCATTGAAAAAACCACCCATTTTGGACACTACCACAATGTCCAAATTTTTAATCAATACTCTGTTTAGGAGTTACGGACTGTTCTCCCTAATGGGATTAATATTTATTTATTTCATAAATATAAAATATCCATAGAATTCAAACTAAAACGTAATTTCATTAAAATTTACCCCTTGTGTAAAGACCACATTTTGAGTTCAATGGAATGATTAGAAAATTTTTCTAAGGTAAACAACTTAGGTAAATTTACTATTTTACCTCCTTTAAGGGACCCAACCAATGAAACTAAAAAATAAAATAATAATCATTTATGAAACGTCTAGGATGCTATAGTACTAAAAACTACCCACCCTGATTATGTTTAGTCAGAGTAATGGATAAATGGATTTTTATAGGCAATTTTGTTAATTTAAAAATCAATTAATATTTGAGTGTCGTTGGATTATTGGTCTATAGAGTTTCTCTATGAAAATGTGATTAAATTAAATATTTTCCAATAATTAGCTATATATCATTAAATAATATTATATTTTTTAAATTTATTAATTTATTTTTAATTATGTTCTAATTAAATTTATTAATTATAAATTTCAATTCAATTAAATTAATTATTCTTAGTCATTAACTATATATTTTAAATATATATTTCATTAAACATACTTTAAATTTAAATATATAAATTAAATTTAAAAAATTTAATTTATTAATGAGTTTATAAACGAGTTACTTAATATTATATGGTTTATTGAAGTTAATAAGTTTAAAAAATAAACATCTTATAACGAGTTCGAGTATGGAAAAACTCAATGAGTTAGGGTTCGAGTACCTAAAATTTCGTGATTGAAAAACCCATATATTTATAGTTATATTATTATATAACTCTATTTATATATAAATAAAAAATAAAAATAAAAATGAAAAATTTTAATATGAATAATATATATATATATATATACTTCATATATTAAAATAAAATTGACAATTTAAATTGAATTTGAAACTTGTGTGTGTGTAGGTGCACTATAAAAATAGTAATTTTCCTAGCATTGGATGAAGAAAATAATTTTCAAAACATTTTAAGAATTATTATTATCGAAACTAAAAAAAGGTGAAGTTATTTCCCAGTGATAAAAAATAAATGGGTTGGGGACCCTTTTGTAGTTTTTTTTAGCACTGATAATGGTTCACTTTATCAGTTCTATTTTATAATTCGAAAAGATCCATGTGGAATATTAAAACAAAAATTTAGTACCATAACAACCAAATAATAATAATAAAACACAATTAAAAATCAATCCAATAATCAAAATAATGAAAACTAAAATCCAAAGAACAAAAATCATAAATATATTTCATTATTTAATATTAATTTTGTACTTGAAAAGTAATGATTATAAATAAAACTTTTTTATAATAGAACACATGAAGAAGAAGTTGTCAATGAATTAAGAATCTTATAAATTTTAATATACCAAAGAATTATACCTCAAATTCAAGTGAGTCATATATAATTAATATTAAACAATACTTATTTTATTTATAACACTTAACATATATAAAACTGATTACGTGTGAAAAAATAAACTTTAGGTTATTTCGACCACACTGCATATTAGAATGATGTGTAGTTTATCTCTACATACCATAAAATGAATCGAATCTAGTTTTTCTATAGTTTTATGAATTTATATGGTGGTTTTCCAGATTTTGAAGATGTTGAACATAATTTTTACAAAAATCTTAATTTAAATTAAAATCATGCTCCTTCACTAATTCTTATTATATTGTTCATAATGATTCATAGTTCACTCTTATATGTCCAAAATGAATTTACAAACATTGCCCTATATTTCCTTGAAAATATAGTATATTTTTATATATTTTTACCATGTGAAACAATTATTTATTTATAATATCTCTTTAAACTTAAAAAACACACACTTTTTTATAATTTGAATCATGATACATGTTAGAATGACACACATTTCATTATTATGTGTTATAAATTAATTAATGATAATTTTCCAAGATTTTTATAATATAATGAGTAGTTTTACTCAGTTTTGAGTATGTAGAAAAACTTTTAAACTTAGATAACACTTAAAATGAAAATTATACTTTATTTCATTTTGAACACAACACATTTCCTAATGATGTCTAGTTTATTTATACATGTCATAAATAAATGCAAGATTATTTCAGTAGAGTTTTTAAACAAATATCATGAATTTTCTTAGTTGTGAGCATGAGATCTATGTTTTGAAATTTTATAATACTATAACACCCCAAAGTTTTAAAAATAAATTGAAATTCATGTAACATTTTTTGAATTATATGGTTAAACAAATCCTTTGAACATAATTTTTCCACTTCTATGATTTGAATTTCAAAAAATGGTCATCTGCGGTTGTGATTAGTAAGTTATTTAGAGTATGATAGAACCAACTTCCTTTTTTGGTGAATAGTAACATACACTTATGAATATTTATATAACCCAAATGAGTAGTAAATTTTATTATTATTTTATTTTAATAACTATTTAATATTATGACATCTTGGTTAATTTTTAAAGGGGATGTAAAATGAGTTATTGTTTCAAAATTGTTAATTTTTGAATAAATTGTGATTTTATTTAAAAATTAAATTTATAATATTTAGAAAATTATTTTCAAAAAATGGAGTTCATTTTTGAATTCTAAATTTTGAAAAACAATTAGTTTTATGTTTTTTGGATTTTTCTGAAATTCTTGAATTTCTGATGAATTGTAAAATACGATAAATTAGGATAAATTCTAAATACTTCTTTTATTGCATCATAGGTGATGCAGGACTGATGTAATCCCACTTATTTCTAAATCACTTGAAATTATTACTATTTGGGGTCAAATGAATCAAGAATATTCAGGCTTGAGAAAAAATATTAAAATAATGATTAAAATAATGTAAAATTCCTCCTCTCTTCCACTATAAATACCACCCTCATTCCCCTCCTCCATACACACATCTCAAGCCTTTATAATTTTTTATGTTCTGAAAAATCCCCTCCCCAAGGATATATCCCCATTAAAAGACCTTTTAGTCTCACCAAAAGGCCAAAACCGAAGTCCTTAAGTAGGATCTCAAGGATAATAGTTCAAGAGGTAAGAATCCTCTTCCTTTTTCCTGTGTTTTTTTCAATTCTTTTATTTTCTTATAATCTCTTCCCATACCCGTATCTAAGAGGAATGAAATCTATAGAATATTATATATTCTATATTTTATCATCTTCATGTAAAAAATTCATCATCTTTCTTCCTCTCCTCTTCCTCTTATTCTAAAAATAAAAACACCATCAGTGACGTGCCAATTTACCAAAATTGTGGAAGATGTGTTTACAAATTCCATTAATTCCATAAAATATGAGGATAAAAAACTTTTAATGGTTGAAACAAAAATTAAATTAAATTATTTAACCTATTTTATGTTCTTTAATGAACTTCTATTCATGACATTAAATTATAAAATGAAACAAGGTCGTGATTATCGGGGAACCACAAAAAATGACTTCACAAATATAATTAATGTTTTATCTAAATATTCATCATCATATATGATAAAAAAAGACTTATTGTATCATTATATATTATGGAAACATATTAACACCATTTCATTATAAATCTGTAATTTCATTTCCACATGAAAAAAAAATTAATTACAAACTGACTATGGAAATCATGTAAAGAACGCACCTGAAACAATGGAAGGAACAAAATACTAATAACTAAAGGGAGAAATGATGTTATGAAATGATCATAAAAGGTGTTATAAACATGAATATTTTTATTTAGAATAATAATAACACTCTTTTAACCATTATACATGAGGTTTAAACAAGTTTTAAGTAAGACAAACTTGAGGTAAGAGAATTCTTATCTCAATTTCCATTCTTTGGGTTAACCTTGTACATCATTCAATATGTGGTATTGATATTATTTGTGTGATGAATTTTTTCTATATTATGTTTTATTATGTGTATTTATAGTGTATACTGATGTTATTCATTTATTAATATCATTTTATATACTCCCTCTACTGATTTTCAATTAAATGAGCATAACTTATGTGAAATACTCGTGCTTTAATATTAAATATTGTTTTGGAGTATTGTTTCGAATAATACAGATTCATGTCTGTTTAGTATTTTAAATATAAATCTCACCCTACTAATCCAAATTGTGTGATTCTTATCTTGTAGCGTTCTAAATTCAATTTCCTACAAATCACTCAACTGGAGCATTGGCTAATTCGTTCATTTGAAGGGCCATATGGACCACACAAGATGACCCACCGGATCTGCCTAATTTCTGGACCAGCCTTGAAGATTTCCTTACTGGGATCCATTTCCCAGCCCAAATGAGTGGATATTCTTTTTCAAGCTCGGGCATTTCCTTAGGAGTCATGTATTAAAATTTAAAGGCCCAACTCTACCATTTTGGGGCCCAATGGATCCATTGAAATCAAGCCCACCATTCTGTCCGGGATTTTAAATCAGCCCACCATTCATAACTTTTCAACTAATACAATTGTCCAAAGAAGCTCATAGTTTGTGGTGTGAAAGATAAGATATGGAGGAACAAATTTCCAGAATAAATGGTTCGGATTTGAAGGCATCTCCATAGCCATAAATGCATTCACATTTAGGCCATGGAAACTTTCTGGAAAATATTGGACAGTAGAAAAGTGTTTAGTAATCCGGCCATAACATTGGCCAAAAAATTCCAATGACAGCCATATTTTGAGGGTGACTAGTATAAATCTATATCTAAAATATTTAATAAGGTTATCTCTCGAGATTCTGCTGTCGAAAAGGTCAAATTGGCGGTCCAACTTGAGGGGCAGTTTGGGAATGAAAACAGTCCACTACCTTTGGCTATAAATACACTCCCCTCTTCTCCTTGCAAGAGGTTGGCACTTTGGCACTTAGGAGGATATATTGGCACGACCAATTCATTGCCAGGGGCTTGGGAGGATCTTCCATACTCAATTTGTTACTTGAGAAACCTTTCCTCCTTCATTTTTTCCATGTATTTCATGCTCTTTCCTTTGTAATTGTTTTAGTGTACTTGTAATTTCTTTTGAGTTTTAATGAAAGTTTCTCCTTCATCACTTCTAATTATCATACACCTTCGGTAGTTTAATATTAATAGTTTCTTAATTGTTAAAAATCAATCTTAAAACCATTTCCTTTAAGTTATTTCTTATTCAATCAAAACACGTGTTTCATTCACGTTCTTTGTAGTTCGTGTGTGTGTTCAGCACACCACTCTTTTCTTGTCCAATTCTTCTTCCTCTTATTCTCATACCCTAAAACTATAAACATACATACCAGATTAATAAACATCCTAATGGCTGAGTAAATCTCTCATTGGGGTGAGTTATAATTTAGGTATGTTAAGCGATGGAGAGCTTTTGCTCGATGTGTATTCTTTGAATTAACATTGCGTATGTTGGACTTAGCATGTCATAGATTAATGACTTTTTTTGTTTAACATGTGGTTTACATGGATTATTGGAACCATAAATATGCTACCATAAACAAGATATGATTAATATTAGAACCCTGAGTTAAGTCAAGGCTTGGATTAAAGCCTTAACACTTGGTAATTCCAATCAATGTCAACTTGTGACATGGGTGTTAATTTAATGCAATATAAAGCAAAGCTCAAGGATATCACAAGATTAACTACCTAATGATGAACTCACCCCAAAATTTATCAAATTGTTAAATCAATATTAATAAATCAATCATTTCAATTAAATCTCTGCAAACAAACCCCCAAATCAAAACACAATTCAAAAACAATCAACTATAAAAAATTGTACCATCACCGAGGATTCGACCCGAGTGCTGCTATACACATTAGCAGAGCACCGGAACCTTGAACGGTCGATAGGCGACAATCGGCCGCGCTTTCAAATGGCGTTGTTGCCAGGGATGGTGCTTTAAGTAGTCATTCGTTTTTGGTTATTTTCAAAAAAAAACCCAAAAAAATACAAAATTTAAAAAAAAAATTGAAAAAAAATCACAAAGAAAAACCCATCTTCTCATAAAAATCATAAACTGAAAAAATACAAAGAAAAACCCGTCTTCCTCTTTCTTACAAAATCTCTCTGAATGCCCCATAGCCTTCCAAACAATCCCTCAAATTTTTTTGACCCTGAAATTGAGCGAACACTTCACCAACTTAGGAGGAACATAAGAGATACTCAAATAATTCAAGAACCAGTCCTCATCCAACCAGTTGAAATTGAAATGGCCAATCCTAGGAAACAAACCCTAAAAGAACTCACTGCCCCTGATATGAATTACCAACCTCTTGGTATTCAATATCCAAACATTGAAGCTGACTTCGAACTCAAATCGGGTTTGATTCATCTTCTCCCTCATTTTCACGGGCTAGCCGGTGAAGATCCACATCTTCACCTTAAAGAGTTCCAGGTGTTGTGCTCTACCATGAAGCCTCAAGGGGTTTCTGAAGAACAAATCAAACTCCGAGCATTCCCTTTCTCCCTAGCTGACTCTGCCAAGTCATGGCTCTACTACCTCCCTCCTGGTTCCATAACTACATGGAATGACATGAAGCGTCTCTTTCTAGAAAAATTATTTCCTGCTTCTCGTAACGCTTCCATCCGAAAGGAAATAAGTGGTATCCGTCAATTCCCAAGTGAATCACTCCATGAGTATTGGGAGAGGTTCAAAAAGTTTGTGGCAACCTTCCCACACCACCAAATCCCTGACCAACTCTTGATCCAATACTTCTATGAGGGGTTATTGGCTATGGAGAGAACCCTCATTGATGCCGTAAGTGGCGGTGCTCTTGTTGAAAAAACTCCTGCAGCTGTAAGAGATCTCATAAGTAACATGGCTGAAAACACACAACAATTCCATACTCGAGAAAATGCTCAAGTCAAACAAGCCCAAGATAATCAATCCATAGAGCCTAACAAGATGACTGAGTGGATGAGTGAACTTACAGGTCTTGTGCGTCAACTAGCAGTGGCTACCAAAGCCCCAACCTCATCTTCTCCACAGTCACTATTCCTTCGACCTATCAAGAATTGTGGAATCTGCAACTCTCCATATCATCCAACTAACACATGTCCACAACTTCAGGAGGATCAACCCGATTCATCTGGACCAATGGAGCTCAATGCAGCATATGCTCAGCGGAACACCAATCCTAAACTATCAGGTCAGTTTGTTAGAATCTTTAACCAACCTCACTCCGATCCCTTATCTTCTTCCTATAACCAAGGCCTTAGGTATGGTAATACCATATCTCACCCCACTCAATTCCCTCCTCAAAACCCAAACCAATTCCAATATGTTCAAGGTGGTGGTAACTTCCATCAACCTTATCCTTTTATTCCTCAACCTCAAAGGAACAATCCTCCTCTTGGATTCCATTATCCTAGTGAGCCTTCCCAATTCCAAAACCAATACAATCGATTTCCCAAGAACCAAAATCAAGGCAATCCCAACCAGGGACAAGCCTCTTCTTCCAAGCAACCATGGGAAAGTGCAGTGGAAGATCTTTCCTCCTTCACCCGTTCTAGCCTTAAAAACATTGAAACTCAAATAGGTCAACTTGCATCCCACCTGAGCCAGCAACAACAATCAAATTTTTCCCAACTCCCATCTCAACCATTACCCAACCCCAAGGGTAATGTAAGTGAAATTGCACTTAGATCAGGAAAGCAACTTGCTATGCCTCAAGATAAATCCTCAAACACTCCTTTTAATGTTGACCTAGAAAATGAAAAGAAAAAGAAAATCGAAAAGGAATCTGAATCCATTCCATCACCTCCTTCCATTCCACTTAGGAACCCAATTCCTTTTCCTCAAGCTGTCTCTAAACCAAGGAAGTCCTTTGAACCTGATTTTGAAATGCTTGACATGTTTAGACGTGTTGAAGTCAACATTCCCCTCTTAGATGCCATAAAAAAATTCCTAAGTATGCCAAGTTTCTTAAGGAATTGTGCACCCACAATAGGCAACTTAGGACCTTTGAAAATGATTCCACCTAGCAGTCTATTCCCATAAAGTGCAAAGATCCAGGTACCTTTACAGTCCCATGCCAAATTGGAAGTTCCAACTTTGATGATGTACTCATAGACCTAGGAGCCTCAATTAATGTCATTCCCAAATCCATATTCTCCAACCTTGGTCTAGGTCCCTTGCACCCAACGGGTGTTGTCATTCAGTTAGCCAATCGAAGCACAACCAGTCCTGAGGGAATAATTGAGGATTTCCTTGTCTGAGTCAATAATCTTATCTTTCCTGCTGATTTCTATGTCCTTGACATGGAAGGTGAGACAAATTCTTCTCTATCTCCCCTAATTCTAGGAAGAACATTCCTTATGACATCTAAAACCAAAATTGATGTCCATGCTAGCATCTTATCCATGGAATTTGGAGACAAACTGGTAAAGTTCAACATTTTCCAAGCCATGCGATACCCATCTAAGGATCACTCTGCATTCTCAATCCATGTTTCTGAAACTCCCTCTGAGAGTGTGTTGAATCCTAATCCATCATGTTATTCATGTTCTACTAATAGAGGAGTTTGTGAATATTGAATCCTCATTAACGAAGTGATTAATGGTGAAATTTATGTTGACATTACAAATGCAAACTCCATTGATCTAAAGGATCTTGAAAACTCTTTGGAATCTCATCTCACCTCTGACCTCCAATTCTCCAACATGGATGGTAATGAGGAAAATGAACTAGAATGCCCATTTGTTGATTCAGATCAGATTATCCCACATTCATCCTTTCCTATCCATGATTCTGAAAATTCTGTTATATGTGAAGTGAACCTTGAACCAATGTGTTTATATTGTCCTGATGGTAGTGATGTTTGTGATATTTGTACCCCAATTAATAAATTGATCACTGGTGAGGTTGAAATTGACCATTCTTTGGTGAAAAACATTGAAATAAAGGATATTGAAAATTTTATTCAGTCTTATGACTCCACTAATCCTCATTACTTTACATCGGTAAGTGATGAAATAAATGAGTCAAAAACAATTGGGATCTCATACTCTGCTTTTGTGTTATCTGATCCCTACATAAATGAACCATCAGAACTGAGCCATCTTCCTAAATTTCCAAGCATAGAAAACCAGCACTTTGTGGATAACATCATTCCTCAGGATGAAGACCAAAGTGAGGATAGAAATATTCTCTTTCCAACCCCATTGAATTGCAAGCACACCAACAAGGATGGGAAGAAATTATCCAATGAATCATCAGGCCTCCCAAAGAAAAAGTTTTTCTGGAAGCACACTGGAGCTGGGAAAATACGATGGCCATCGTCAGACTATGGGTAGTCCACTGCAATTTTCCAGCTGTAGACAAATAAATGTAGTGCATCTTGGGAGGAAACCCATGTTTTCTTTTACTTTTAGGAAATTTCAATTTCTTTTTAGATTTTAATTAGATGAATAATGAATTTTATTTTTCAGGTAACTTCCCACTGTCCTGGAACCACCACGACTTCCACCGAATCCCCAAATTCTCTAGCCGACCCACCACTAGATGGAGATGGAAACCCACAAAAATCCAAACCAGGGGGCACCTATTTCCCTTTAACTCTCTCTTTATCTCTTCCTCTTTCTACCTCTTTATTCTTCTTCCTCTCTCTTTCATTTTTTTACCACTTTATTCATCAAACCCTTTCTTTTTCTCTTTCTTGTGTGGGTGTGTATTTTATAAAAACCTTAAAAACTAAAAAAACCAAAAAAACTCAATTACTTACAAAAATTACAAAAAAAAGAGTCATGCTTACTCACCATTGAGTTTTCATATTTTGTCCAACCATTTTGGGGATTTAATAGACATGTTTTCATCTCAAAAATTTTGTATTTTCATTATGACTTTGGATAAATAATTTTGTGTCAAAACCAACACATTTTGAATGCTCAGTTTTTGATTTGGAAAATTATTTTCCCCAACTGTGATAACAAACATTTGATTTCATGTCAAGGCCACCTATGGCCATCTTTTCAAAATGTGTGTTTTCACCCCCATTTGTGAGTCTTGAGTTTGTGGACCTTCGAGCTGAATTTCCTACCTTAGTGTGCATTAATATGATAGAGGCATTTTCTGAACCACATGAGAATCGCAATAGCCAAATAGCCTCCCATAACCCTTACATTAATCCTCCTTTTGAAAGCCCCATCGAGCCTATGAAAACATTTTCCATGATAGCCACATTACAAGCCCAATACCGTATCCCACCCAATATCAACATGGATTTTCATTGCATAAGTTTTTTGAAATTTAAGTGTGGGGGGGAATGTATTTCATTTTTGGGTATCATTTCCTTACTTTCTGGTGTGTTATCATATGCATGAGGGCAAGCATCCATTTTAGTGTGGGGGGAGGTTATCATTCAGTGGGATTTGGGAATGTATTGTACAAATGATATTGAAAAGTGTTCAAAAAAATCAAAAAAAAAATCAAAAAAAAAATGAAAAAATGGGTTGTGTCTTGGGTAGGTCAAAAATCACTCTTCCTCAACCTTTGATCTTGTTACAAATATTACAATTAGTGTCATGAGGAGATCAAACATGGGTTGGGATATGAGTGTGAGATCTGTTTCAAGGTAAACTTTCGAAAAAACAAAGAAAAAAAAGTAAAAAAAGAACACTTGCATTATATTCTTATATCATTGGGAGAAGTTTGGTGGTTTGTAAATATTTCATCTTCTCATCCCCTTCATATTTTCTTCCTCTAATGTGTATTTCTTCACACAATCATTCCCTTGTAAATATGTTTTTTCATTTACTTCCATGTTTTATTTCAAAAAAATGTGCATTGTTTTTCTATGTTGGTATTTTAACCCTCTTATTCTCTCTCTTGGACATTATATTCCTACCGTCCCATAGCCACAGAAAAACCCATTAAAAACCTCTAGATTTTTGTGCACTTTGGATAGGTATTGGAAGCTGAGAGCTCTTTTCAAACTCTAAGATTTTCACTTTTGGTTGGTGAAAGAGTGAACCTACACAAATAAATTTTATCATCTTGAGAGGTGTGAGTTTTGAGTGTCCACATTTTCCATTTCTAAATTTGAGCATGGAAAAATGAATTAGTTTTGGAACATTGTTTCTGTAACAACTTTTGGTGGATTTCAAAATGGATGAGTGAAATAGTCTAAACCTCCCCGGATTGGAGAAAACAAAATTTTAATATTTTTTGGTGAGTGAAAATGATTTTTCCATGTTTTTATATTTGTTGCACATGAGGGCATGAACAAAACTAAATGTGGGGGAGTTGATGTTATTAATATTTTCATGACTTATTATATTCCCCCTTTACTTATTTTATATGAAATGTGCATAATTTGTTTGAAATATTAATGTTTTAATATTAAATATAATTTTTGAGCATTTTTAGAAGTAGTCCAATTGAGTCAGTTTAATGTTTTAATAATAACTGTCACCATACTGATCCAAATTGTGTGGTTCTGGTTTTTTAGGATCCTCCTTTCAATATAAAACATTTCATTAGAAGGTACCATGTGCCAATTTTTCCATTTGAAGGGTCATATGGTCCTCACAAATAAGACCAAAGAATCTGTGAACAAACTGGACCAGCCTTGAAGATTGATTTACTGGGCTCAATCCAGACGTCCAAAAACATTAACTCTCCACCATAATTCTGGAGATACAACATGTCATCTTGGATAAAAATTTCAAGTCCCAACTCCAAATAAAAGGGGCCCAACATATGCTTTGAAGTCCAGCCCACCATTCTGGCCGAGAATTAAAATCAGTATGCTATGCATGACATATCTCATGATGTAAGCATGAAATCGAGCTGAGATTTTTCAGTGTGAAAGAGGGGCTATATGTGGCTTACTTTGTTGAATACGTCATTCGGATTTGAAGGCATCTTCCTATTCCAAAATCCATTCACATTTTGGACATCGAAAAAGCATGGATAGAAATGGACAGTTTACCTTTTTTTAATAAAACCGCCATAACTTTGGCTCCACTAGTCCAAATGCCTCATAATTTTGAGAGTAGTCGGACAACATTGTTTTATACAACTTTTAAGAAGGATATATTTGAAGATTAGGCTGTCTGAATATCCAAATTGGCGATGAAAATGGAGGGACAGATTGGGAATGCAAACAGTCCACTCCTTGGGCTATAAATACTCTACCCTTCTCTCCTTGAGAGGGGTTGGAATTTCAAAAGAGAGGAGATCATATTAAAACGAACAAAGCTTTGCCAAAGTCTTGGGAGGATCTTCCATACTCAAGTTTTCACTTGATAGACCTTTCCTCCTATCATTGTTTTCACTTACTTTTGTGTTCTTTGTTTTTTGTAATTTTGTAAGTCCTTTCTTTTGTAATTCTGTTTTAATGAAAGTTTCTTCTTCAATATATCTTATTATCCTCCATCTTCTATATTTTAATATTAATGTTCTTAAAATAGTTTAAATTCAGTTGAATCCCCTTCCCTTCTTTTGCTTCCTCATTCAATCTAAAATCCGTTTTTAATTATCATCATCGTTCGTGTGTGTGTGTCAATGTACCACTCTTTTCTAATCCCTTTCTTTTTCTTCTATTATTAATTTATCATCATAATTATTATAACCAGAATATTAAACACCCAAATGGATGAGTAAATATCTCATTGGGGTGACTTATAATTTAGGGATGTTAAGTGATTGAGAGTATTTGCTCGATGAGTATTCGTTAATTTAACATTGTGTATGTTGGACTTAATTTGTCATGGATTAATGACATATTTTGTTTAGCATGTGGTTTCCATGGATTATTGGAACTACAAATACACTACCATAATCATGTACTGATTGAGATTAAAATCCTAATTAATTTAAGGCTTGGATTAAAGCTTTAACACTTAGGAATTCTAATCGATGTCAACTTGTGAAGTGGGTGTTAATTTAAATGCAATATAAAGCAAAGATCAAGGATATCACAAGCTTAACTCCCTAATAATGAACTCACCCCAATCATTATCAATTTGGTAAATCAAACATCATCCATAAATCATTTCAATTAAGCTCTGCAAACAAACCCCCCTAATCAAAATACAATCAACTAAAAACAAATGACTATTACAAAGTATCATCGCCGAGGATTTGACCCGAGTGTTGCTATACACATTATAAATGGAGAAGTTTATGTTGAACTTTCTTTCTTAGACTCCATAAATCAAAGTGAACTTGAAAACTCTCTTGAATCCCACATCAACTCTAATCTCTACTGCTCCACCTTGGACAGTGTTGAGGAAAATGATCCAAACCCATCTGGAATCCCTTCTCCTGCTCCTAACTTGTCTAGCTCTCAAATCAAGGCTGAAACTGATCTAAAACCACTTCCTTCACACCTCAAGTATGCATTCCTTTTCCATGATCCCTCCTACCCTGTCATTATCTCTGCTTCACTTTCTAAAACTGAGGAGTCCCAACTTGTTCAAGTGTTAGAGGAAACCAAAAATGCCTTAGGTTGGACCCTAGAGGATATTCCGGGAATCAACCCTGCCCTTTGCATGCATCACATCCATCTAGAATAATCATCCAAACCAATTAGGCAACCTCAAAGAAGACACAATACACTCATACTTGAGGTAGTTAGGGAAGATATTACCAAGCTTCTTCAAGCTGGTATTATCTACCAAATTTCTAATAGTTAATGGGTTAGTCCATTTCAAGTCGTTCCTAAGAAGGGCGGGATAATAGTTGTCACAAATGAACATGGAGAAGTGGTCACAACTCGAGTGAAAAACAAATGGCGTGTGTGCATCGATTATCGCAAATTGAATGCTGAAACACGAAAAGATTACTACCCACTTCCTTTCCTTGACCAAATGCTTGAGAGATTGGCCGGAAAGTCACACTATTTCTTTCTTGATGGTTACACCGGCTACTTCCAAATTCCAATCGCACCTCAAGACCAAGAAAAGACCACATTCACTTTCCCCTTTGGAACCTATGCTTATAGGTGAATGCCTTTTGGCCTTTATAATGCTCCTGTAACATTCCAGTGGTGTATGATGAGTATCTTTTCTGAATTCATTGAGAATTGCATGGAGGTCTTCATGGATGACTTTACTATTTATGGCGAGTCATTTGAATCTTGCTTACATTCAATCTCTTTGGTCCTTCAAAAGTGTGTCAAGTGCAACCTTGTGCTGAATTTTGAAAAATGGCACTTCATGGTTTCAAATGGGATTGTTCTAGGGCAAATAATTTCTCAAGAGGCTATCCAAGTTGATCCAGCCAAAATTGAGGTGATCCAATCACTTCCTAAACCCAAATCAGTTCGAGACATTTGGTCCTTCCTTGGTCATGCCGGTTTCTATCGGCGATTCATTCAGAACTTCAGCAAGATTTCCCTCCCACTCACTCGTTTACTTCAAAATTATGTCACATTCAATTTTGATGAGGCTTGCAAGAGAGCCTTCATTGAACTCAAATTTTCTCTCACATCTGCTCCAATAATCCAACCCCCAGATTGGTCCTTACCATTTGAATTGATGTCTGATGCTTCTAATAGGGCCATTGGGGTTGTTCTTGGTCAAAGAAGAGAAAACATTCCTCATGTCATCTTTCATGCCTCAAAAACGTTGGATGAAACTCAATCACACTACACTGTGACTGAAAAAGAACTTTTAGCTGTGGTTTTTTCCTTGGATAAATTATGGCCCTATCTCTTAGGTGCCAAAATCATCATCTTCACAGACCACTCAGCATTAAAGTTCTTACTTAAGAAAAGTTATTCCAAACCAAGGCTAATAAGATGGATTTTAATGCTCCAAGAGTTTGACCTTGTGATAAAAGATAAACCTGGAAAATAAAACCATGTGGCTGACCACCTGAGTAGAATTTCTCATTCTTCTCATTATGAAATAATTTATCCTGAATTTCCAACTGAACACCTCTCATCTCTCACTCCAAAGTTACCATGGTATGCCCCAATTGTCAATTACTTGGTTTCTGGTGTTTTCCCTGAATATTTTTCAAAAGAACAAAAAGAAAAGATGAAAAGTGATTCAAAGAATTATTTTTGGGAAGATAATAAACTTTGGAAAACTGGGGCTGACATGGTAATTAGGAGATGTGTTGATGAAACTGAACAATACTCCATCTTGGAATTCTGCCACTCAATGCCTGGAGGTGTCCACTTTTGACCACAAAGGACTTCTCGAAAGGTCCTAGATTCTGGATTCTTTTGGCCTTCACTCTTCAAGGACTCACACGGGTTCTGTCAATCATGTCCCACTTGCCAAAAGTTTGGCACAATTTCCAAAAGAAACGAAATTCCTCAAAAGCCATTAATCTTCTGTGAGCTTTTCGATGTTTGGGGCATCGATTTCATGGGACCTTTTCCCCCTTCCAATGGATTATCCTACATTCTCCTTTCCATTGAATATGTTTCTAGGTGGGTCGAGGCCAAACCCACTAGGAAAGATGATGCTCAAACTGTGAGTGAGTTCCTCAAAACCCATATCTTCCATCGATTCGGAACACCATGTGCTTCGATAAGTGACTTAGGAACTCATTTCTGTAATAGAACCATAGAGTCACTTTTGAAAAAGAATGGGGTTGTACATAAAACATCCACTGCATATCACCCTCAAACAAATGGAATGGCTGAAATTTCTAACAGAGAAGTGAAAAGAGTGCTTGAAAGAATTGTTAAGCCCACAAGAAAAGACTGGCCTGATAGACTTGGTGAAGCACTTTGGGCCTATCGAATAGCCTATAAGACACCCATTAGGATGTCTCCATTTAGGCAAGTTTTTGGTAAAGCCTGTCATTTACCAGTTGAAATCCAACATAAGTCATTTTGGGCTGTCAAAACTTGTAATTTTGATTGTCAAAAATCTGGTGAAGAAAGATTGTTGCAGTTGACTGAATTGGAGGAGCTTCGACTCGATTCTTATGAGAACTCCATTCTCTACAAAGAAAAGGTAAAGTCACTCCATGACAAGCACATTCTTCGAAAGGTATTTCATGAAGGTGAAAAGGTAATTCTCTTCAATTCTCGATTTCAACTTCACCCAGGTAAGCTCAATTCTCGTTGGGATGGACCTTTTATTATTAATAATGTTTACCCATTTGGTGCAGTGCAAGTCCAAGACCCTTCTTCAAAAAGAACATTCACGGTAAATGGACACCTGTTAAAGCATCACCATGAGAGGCCATTCACTTCAGGTTCCACATCGACTTCCATTGACCCACCACTAGATGGAAATGGCGACCCACCAAATCCAAACCAGGGGGAACCTCTTTCCCTTTAACTCTCTCTCTCTCAATCTCTCTTCCCTCTCTTCTTCTCTCTATTTCTTCTTCTTCCTCGCTCCCTCTCATTCTTTTTTACAACATTCTTCCACAACCTTTTTTCTATTTTCTCTTTTGTGTGGATGTGTCATTAAAAATAAAACAAATTAAAACAAATTAATTAAAAAAATGAAAATTAAAAAAAGGGGTGTCATAATTACTCATCATCCAATATTGAAATTCTGTCCAACCATTTTGGGGAGTCAAAAGGATTGTTTTAAACTCAAATATATTGAATTTATATCTCAAACTTGGGTAAACAATTTTGTGTCAATAACAAACATTTTGAATGAACAATTTTTGGTGGAAAATGATTCTCCCCTACCGTGAGGAATAACATTATCCTTCATTCCAAGGTCATCTATGGCCATCTTTTTCAATTTGTGTCTTCACCACTGATTGTGAGTCTTGAGTTTGTGGACCTTCGAGCTGAATTTCCATCTTTTGTGTGCATTAATATGATAGAGGCATTTTCTAAGCCACATGAGAATCAGAATAGCCAAATAGCCTCCCGTTACCCTTACATTGATCCTACTTTTGAAAGCCCCTTTGAGCCTACGAAAACCTTTCTTTTGATAGCCACATTACAAGCCCAATACCTTGTCCCACCCAACATCTTCATGGATTTTCATTGTACAATTTATTGAAATTTAAGTGTGGGGGGAATGGACTTCATTTTTGGGCGTACTTTCATTGATTTCCAATGTGTTATCATATGCTTGAGAGAAAGCATCCATTCAAGTGTGGGGGAGAGGTTGTAATTCTGTGAGCTTTGGGGTGTATATGTGTAATTTTCATTTGTACAAAAGTCATTGAAAAGTGTTCAAAAAAATGAAAAAAAAATTATATAAAAAATGAAAAAAAATAAAAAAAAAGGAATGGGTTGTGTCTTGGGTGGGTCAAAAATCATTCATCATTAACCTTTGTTCGTGTTATAACTACTAAAATTAGTTCCATGAGAAGATTAAGCATGGGTTGGGAGATGACTGTGAGACTTGTTTCAAGTACAAATTTCGAAAAAAAAGCAAAAAGAGAAAAAAAAGAACACTTGAATCATCTTGTATTGTGTCATTATTGGAAGTCTTCCATGTTGTACATATTCCATCATCTCACCCTATTCCATTTTTTATCTCCCTCACTTTTCATTCATCACACATTCATGCCCTTATAAATATGTGTTTCTATTTCCTTTCAAATCAAATTTCAAAAAAAATGTGCATTGATTTTTCCATGTTGGTGTTTTTAACCCCTCTTTTCCTTTGGACATTATATACCTACCGTCCCATAGCCACTGAAAACCCCCCTTAAAAGACCTCTTGATTCTTGTACACATTAGATTTGGGAATGTAAGCTGAGATCTCTTACAAACTCTTGATTTTCAATTTTTGTTGGTGAATGAGTGAACCTCCTAAAATACATTTTTATCATCTTGAGAAGAGTAAGTTTTGAGTGACTACATTTTCCAATTCAAACCTTGAACATGAAAAAATGAATTGTTTCTGATGCATTATTGTGAACCAAATTTGTGATGGAATTCAATATGGATGAGTGAAATAGTCTAAACCTCCCCTGATTGGTGAAAACAAAATTTTAATATTTGTTGGTGAATGAATATGGTTTTGTTTTGATTTTCTTTTGTGTTTGTTGCACATGAGGA
Organism: Viscum album; assembly: GCA_963277665.1. Lineage (NCBI taxonomy): Eukaryota > Viridiplantae > Streptophyta > Magnoliopsida > Santalales > Viscaceae > Viscum > Viscum album. The sequence goes on along the minus strand of OY728119.1, from coordinate 329,191,983 downwards.
CATGCACAATATTAGGTGTGGGGGAGTTGATGTTATTAATTTATTAATATCATTTTATATACTCCCTCTACTTATTTTCAATTAAATAAGCATAACTTTTGTGAAATACTCATGCTTTAATATTAAATATTATTTTGGAGTATTGTTTCGAATAATACAGATTCATGTCTGTTTAGTATTTTAAATATAACTCTCACCCTACTAATCCAAATTGTGTGATTATTTTCTTGTAGGGTTATAAATTCAATTTCCTATAAATCACTCAACTGGAGCATTGGATAATTCGGCCATTTGAATGGCCATATGGACCACACAAGATGACCCACCGGATCTGCCTAATTTCTGGACCATCCTTGAAGATTTCATTACTGGGCTCCATTTCCCAGCCCAAATGAGTGGATATTCTTTTTCAAGCTCGTAAATTTCCTAAGGAGTCATGGATTAAAATTTAAAGGCCCAACTCTACCATTTTGGGGCCCAATGGATCCATTGAAATCAAGCCCACCATTCTGTCCGGGATTTTAAATCAGCCCACCATTCTTGACTTTTCAACTAATCCAATTGTCCAAAGAAGCTCATATTTTGTGGTGTGAAAGATACGATATGGAGGATCAATTTTCCAGAATAAATGGTTCGGATTTGAAGGCATATCCATACCCATAAATGCATTCACATTTAGGCCATGGAAACTTTCTGGAAAAACTTGGACAGTAGAAATGTTTTTGGTAATCTGGCCATAACTTTGGCCAAAAAAGTCCAATGAAAGCCATATTTTGAGGGTGCCTAGGATACATCCATATATACAATATTGAAGAAGGATATCTATCGAGATTCGGCTGTCGGAAAGGTCAAATAGGCAGGCCAAATTGAGGGGCAGTTTGGGAATGAAAACAGTCCACTACATTTGGCTATAAATACACTCCCCTCTTCTCCTTGCAAGAGGTTGGCACTTTGGCACTTAGGAGGATATATTGGCACGACCACGTCATTGCCAAGGTATTTTGAGGATCTTCCATACTCAAGTTTTTACTTGAGAAACCTTTCCTCCTTCATTTCTTTCCATGTATTTCATGCTCTTTCCTTTGTAATTGTTTTAGTGTACTTGTAATTTCTTTTGAGTTTTAATGCAAGTTTCTCCTTCATCACTTCTAATTATCATACACATTCTGTAGTTTAATATTAAAAGTTGTTTATTTGTTAAAAATCAATCTTAAAACCATTTCCTTTAAGTTATTTCTTATTCAATCAAAACACGTGTTTCATTCACATTCTTTGTAGTTCGTGTGTGTGTTCGGCCCACCACTCTTTTCTTGTCCAATTCTTCTTCCTCTTATTCTAATACCCTAATACTATAAACATAACTACCAGATTAATAACCATCCTAATTGATGAGTAAATCTCTCATTGGGGTGAGTTATAATTTAGGTATGTTAAGCGATGGAGAGCTTTTTCTCGATGTGTATTCTTTGAATTAACATTGCGTATGTTGGACTTAGCATGTCATGGATTAATGACTTGTTTTGTTTAACATGTAGTTTCCATGGATTATTGTAACTATAAATATGCTACCATAAACAATATATGATTAAGATTAGAACCCTGAGTTAATTCAAGGCTTGGATTAAAGCCTTAACACTTGGGAATTCCAATCAATGTCAACTTGTGACATGGGTGTTAATTTAATGCAATATAAAGCAAAGCTCAAGGATATCACAAGCTTAACTACCTAATGATGAACTCACCCCAATATTTATCAAATTGTTAAATCAATATTAATCAATCAATCATTTCAATTAAAGCTCTGAAAACAAACCCCCAAATCAAAACACAATTCAAAAACAATCAACTATAAAAAATTTCACCATCGCCGAGGATTCGACCTGAGTGCTGCTATACACATTAGCAGAGCACCGGAACCTTGAACGGTCGATAGGCGACAATCGGCCGCACTTTCATATACACATTTTACTTTCGTTCTATTGATTCTCATATCAATTATATATTATTTTTAAGGGATTTTTCATATAAAATTCTCTTTTAAACTTATAGTTTTACAAAATTCAAAGTGAATGTTTTTAGAAAAGTATTATTGTTTGATGATTATGTTATGGTTATTGTGAATTGTTTATGATTAAGTGTGGGAACTATATCTCTCTCAAATAAATTGGGTATTTCTAAGTTAGAGGTCGGCCTTATGGTTACTCCATGTGTAGTTGTGATGGTTACTCCATAAGGTAACCTTGAGGGTTACATTGTAAGGTAGTTGTGGGAGTTAAAAATAATAAATAAACCATGATGGTTAAGTAAATAAGTAATTAATTCCCCAAGATACCTTTATGGTTCTATTTATTTTCAATAGTTTTTGTGTAAATCTCCTGGAAATCTCAAGTTTCACAAAGTATGTTTATATAGATGACATGTATGGATTTTTGAAAATGAGTTCATACGTTCTTTCCTTATTTTTATATCACTTAAGAAGTTTTTTTTGTGCTCGTACCATGTTTTAAAATAATTTTCACTAGTTATAAGGATGTTTAAGAAAATTAAGGAAGTCATGTTAAATGTTAAGAATATTTTTCAAAGAAAACATGTTTTATTTGAATAGTTTTATATTTCAGTAGAAATGGATACTATTTTTAGGGTATCTGCACTATATAAATGGGAAATTTTATGTATGTGTTATATCCCAATTCTCTAAAACTATAAAATTTAAAAGATCTTCAATGTGAATGGAAGTGAGTTATTGACTAAAATTTAATATTATATAGGGTAATAAGGTTGGGTTCTTATAGATTCTATTATAGGATGGTTTAGATAACTTTAGGGGTTAGGATAATGTTAAAAGAATACCATAATTTTTTTTTCTCTATGGTTAATTTGAAATGTTATAACAATTAAAGATTATCATGTTTCTTCAACTAAGATATGTTTGTTCAGAATGATGTTCCCTATAAGAAATAGGGAATCTAAAGTAAAATAGGCCTCGACAGAATGATATCCTTTCGAATATGAAACCCGGAATGGTAGGGATTGGAACAGAGTGTTTATGATAGCAATGGATTAGCTAACACATGCAGTAAATGGTGTTGGAATCCATACAAGAGAAAAACCAGAGCTACCACAAAGGAACTTGACAATAGTGGAACATTTTATGAGGAAACACCCTCCTACTTTCAGTGGATCTTCTGACCCAGTAGTGGCTGAAGGATGAATTAAATCCCTTAAAAAGATATTCAATGTCATGGGACATTTAGATAATCAAAAGGTAATCCTTTCAATTTCATGTTTTGAAGTAAAATCATATCAGTGGTGGTCAATGGTAAAAAATATCAGGGATAGAGTGGATATTGATGCCTTAGAGTGGGATGAATTTAAAAGTATTTTCCTTTACAAATATTTTCCTAACATGGTTTGACTTGGGATAGAGAATCAATTCCTAGAATTAGATAAAAACAAGGAAGACACTATGGTTGTGTATGAAGAGAAATTCACTCAACTGGAGAGGTATGCATCAAATCTTATTCTGGATCCTGATAGTAAAATCAATCACTTTACTCGGGATTAAAGGCAAGCTATCGTAGGGCGTTGACCTCCCATGAATTCAAAACTTATGAGAAACATTTCTGATTTGTTGAGAGTGTAGATATGGTGTTTTATGATGATCACATTCATTTTGAAAACAATGAGAAGAATTGGTAAAGATAGAAAGTGATGGGTAGGAATCAATCAAAGAAATATGATCTTAAGAAAGTCTAGTTTTCAGTTTGTGAAAAGTGTGGAAAAAATCACCTTAGAGAATGCCTTACCAAAACTGTAAAATGTTTTCAATGTGGTAAGTTTATACATATGGCTAGAGATTGTAATGAAATGATCCTAAGACTAATCCTGATAAGAAAACTGAAAAGATTTTTAAATGTGGTGAGATGGGTCATTATGAAAATACTTGTCCAAAGGGAAATCTGAATTATTAAAAGAATCCAGACTATAAGAAAAAAGGTGTAGTGAGATCCTCTGTGACAATGTCAGTAGAGTTCGGGCCATCCAATTAAGTTATATCAGGTACCTTGTTTGTTTACATATATTTTTATAATGTTTCGTTTGATATAGTGACTACACATTCTTTTATTTGTGAGTAATTTTCTAGTAAATTGAAAATATCACCTCAATAAATGAGACCATAACTTATTGTCAAAACACTAGGGAGAAATATTATAGATAACAGAAATTATAATAATCTTTCTATTGTGCTATTTTTAATGAGATTACCTGTAAACCTTGTTCTTTTTTCCTTAATGGAGTTTGATGTCATTCTAGGAATGAATTGGATTTCTGTTTATCATGTTAATATTGAATGTAGAGCTAAAGAAGTTGATTTTAAGAAAGAGTTTCAGTTGGTATACAAGAAAGAACACAAATAATTGATAACATATTAGGAAGCTTAGAAATTGTTGAAAGATGGAAATGAAAGTTATCTTTCTCATATTGCTGAAAACAAGGGAACTGTAAATATTGATGATGTTCGAGTGGTAAACAAATACATTGATGTTTTTCCTGAGGAGTTACTGGGTTTCATACCTGATCAGAAAATTGAATTCACAATTGACTTAATTCCTGATGCTAAGACAATTTTGAAACACCCATATCGAATAGATCAAATGGAACTTATTTAAATGAAAAATCATTTGCATGAGTTTCTTGATAAAGGATTCATTCATCCAAGCACATCACCATGGGGTTCTCTAATTTGGTTCGTTAAAAAGAAACATGGTTCCATGATACTTTGCATTGTTAGGAAATACATGATTAAATGGTTTTGTTATGATGATCAAATAAGAAAATTTAATTTATGTATAAATATATTTTCTTTATCTTTTAAAGAAAAAATTCAATATTTCTTTGAAATATAATTCATTTAATGTTTTAATGACCCTTAAATAATCATATACGTGTTATAAAAATGATTTGAGAAAATTTATAATTTTAATTTTATGTGCCTTGGGAGAAAAGAATAATTTTTCTAAATAATATTCTTTCTCTAAATATATGGTTATAATTTTTATCACATATAAATATGTTCACCAAAAAAAGAAAATTCAATTGAATATAAACACTTTTAAAAGAAATAATTTACCTTTAATTTCCCCAAAAAACCATTATTGAAGGAAAACTAATATATTTATATTTAATCCATTTAAATTCCTCATGATTTTTCCTAAAAAATGTTTTTTGATTAAATTTACAAAAAAAAATCAATTATTAGAAATATTTTTAACATTTAATGAATTTTATTCATTTAATCCTTGTGAAAAATTCATATGATTTGATAATAAGTGGAAGGGGATCAAATCACACAATATTACAAGGTGAATAAAACAATAAGACGTAATACTTGTGTGGTGGTTTCCCATATCTTAATGATCACATCACTTTCATCGATCATTATTGTCACCACCACTATAAAGAAAAATAAGAACGTTAATGAACTTATTATTCATTATGTAAAGGCGGAAAAAATATATTAATAGAGATCATGTCAATATAGTTGAATTTTTTTATTTTATCTTCCCAATGATTGAAATAATTAGAGATTTAGGGAGAAAGAGTTATTCCTTCCATTAATTCTCATTATAACTCTCCAATTAATTTCCTCCCATTAATCTAATAAATAAACATCCCATTATTTAAAATTCAACTTCATAAAATATATTTACTCCCACCAAGATATCCAGCATTGTGCATCATCAAAAATTTCCACATCATTTCAATGTCAACGTGAAATTTCATTTCAAAGATTCTATATAAAACAAATAACAAATAATAACTTATTTATATTTAATTTAAATCATGAAAAAGATTAATCCCGGTGTTCAAAGTAGTTTTATGAAAAATATACACCTCCTTGAAAAAACCAACCATTTTAGACACTACAACGGTGTCCAAATTATGAATCAAGACTCTATTTAGAAGTTATGGAATGTTCTCCCTTATGGGATTTATATTTATGCATTTTATAAATATTAAATATCCTTAATAATTCAAAATGACACATAATTGCCTTAAAATTTATCCCGTGTTTAAATACCGCATTTTGAGTTCAATGGAATAATTAGAAAAATTTTATAAGGTCGATGACTAGGGTAAATTTACTCTTTTTCTTTCTTTAAGGGACCTAACCCATTAAAATGAAAAATAGTATAATTATCCCTTACTAAAAATCTAGTTTTCTACAGCCCTAAAAACTACCTACCATGATTATGTATGACAAGAGTTCTGGAAAACTAGATTTTTTATTTGAAATTTAGTTTATTTAAAACTCAATTAATATTTGTGTAGTGTTTGATTACTAGTCATACGATTTTTTAAAAGTGAACTTGATTAAATTAAATATTTTCCATTTATTATCTATATATATTTAAATAATTTTATAGTTATTAGTTTTATTAATTTATTTTGAATTAAGTTCTAATTATTTTTATTACTTATAAATATCAATTCAATTATATTAATTATTATTAATTCGTTAAATATATATTTTAAATTTATATTTCATAAAATATCCCATGAATTTAAATATATAAATGAAATTTAAAAAGTTTAAATTATTAATGAGTTGCCTAATATAATATTGTTTATTTAAGTTAATAACTTTCAAAAATAAACTTTCTATAATGAGTTTGAGTTTGTAAAAATTGAATGAGTTAGGGTACATGTACCTCAAATTTAATGACTAAAAAACCCATAGATATATTGATATATTATTATATAACTCTCTATAAATCTAATTCAAAAAAAATTAGAAGAAAAATGATAATATAAATATATATATACTAAATATATTAAAATAATTTAACTATTTAAATTGAATTTGAAATTTTTTACGTGTTCCAGTGCACCATAACAAAAAATAATTTTCCTAGCATTTGAAGAAGAAAATAATTCACAATAAATTTCAAGCATAATAATTGTTGTAGTTGATAAAAGGTGAGTTGATTTCCCAATAATAAAAAATAAATGATAAGGGACCCTTTATTAATGTTTTTTAACATTCAGAATTGTTCCCTTTATAAGTTCTATTTTATAATTGGAAAAGATTCATGTGGAATATTACAACAAAAATTTAGTACCATAGAAATTCAAAAATAAGAATAAAACAGAACTAAAAATAACTCGAATAATCAAAAGAATGAAAACTGAAATCAAAAGAAAGAAAATCATAACTATATTTCATTATTTAATAGAAATTTTGTACATGAAAAGTATCAGTTATTATTACAATGATTATAAATAAAATATTTTTATAATAAAACACATAAGGAAGAACTTGTCAATGAATTTTTTGTCAATGAATTAAGAATCTGTTAAATTTTAACATATGAAATAAATGTACCTCTAATTGAAGTTAGACATATATAATTAATAATAAAAAATACTCATTTTATTAATAACATTTAATATATTTAAAACTGATTATTTATAAAATAATTAACTTTAGGTTATTTCAACCACACTACACATCAAAAAGATGTGTGATTCATCTCTACAAGACATAAAATGAATCAAATCTCGTTTTTATAGTTTTATGAAATTATATGGTGGTTTTATAAATTTTGAACATGTTACAAATAATTTTTACAATAATTTTAATTTAAATTAAGAGCATACATATTTAGTAATTCTTACTATATTATGTGTTATAATTATTCTTGGTTCACCCATACATGTCAAAAAATAATTTACAATCATTGTCCTATATTTCCTTGATAATATGGTATATATTTATATATTTTGACCATTTAAAACAATTTTTTAGCTGTAATATCACTTTTAAATTAAAAAACACACACTTTTGATCATTTAAAATGTGGTATGTGTTAGAATGACACACATTTCATTATTAGGTGGTATAAATTAATTAATGATAATTTTACTAGATTTTTATTATATAATGAGTATTTTTACTCAGTTTGGAGTATCTGACACACATTTTACAGTTACATAACCTTAAAATTAAAAACATACTTTAGTTCATTCTGACCAAAACAAATGTGAAAACTCTGTGTGGTTTATTTCTATATATCATAAATTAATCAAAGTTTATTTCACTAGAGTTTACAGACAAACATATTGAATTTTCTTAGTTGTGATCAGGAGATAATTGTTTTGAAATTCTATAATACTCTTAATGGAAAATATTCCTTTAAGAAATTATGACCACACTAGACATCAGAGTGAAATGAAATTCATTCCTACAGGGTGAAAGATGAAGAGATACATATTTTCCAAGAGTTTCATGAAATTATAGAATGGTATCTCATTTTTGATCAAGCCGCACACATTTTTAACTATAATTCCACTATTAAATTTAAAAAATTCACTTTTATTAATTCTAATCACACCATGTACAAGTGTTATATATATATTATTGTTATATATCACAAATGAATATAAATTGTTTCATCAAGTATCAAAAATGAATCCATTCTTGTTTTACTAGAGCTTTATTATTATTCAAGCATGTTTTCCCATTTTTGAACATGTGATGTAGGTTTATACTAAAATATACCATTAGAATTAAAACATGCACTTTTAGTAATATCAATAACACTACATGTTAGAATGATGACCAATTTATTCCTATATGTTATAAATGAAACAAAGACCATTTTCCTAGAGTCTTAGGAAAAAATGAGTGTGTTTTCTTAGTTGTGAGCATATGAAACTTGTATGCCAAAATAATCTACGTTTCTTTTACTAGAATTTGATGGAATTCTGAGCTATTTTTATTGGTGTTGAGCATGTGACATGCATTTTTAACTATAGTATTACTTTTTAATTTAAATTATGTCTATTCATTCATTTAAACCAAATCACAAGTTGGAATTATGTGAGGTACATTACTAGACATTACATAAGAATAAATAAATATTTTCTAATAATTTTATGTCAAACATAGATTTTTTCCTCGATTTGTCCCATGTGAAACATTTTTTTTAACTGAAATATGTCTTCTAAATTGAAACCAGGTGTTTTTTCCATTCCAAACACACCATAATTGGGAAAAGTTTTATTTTATTCCTACAAATCATAAATTTATCATATATTATTTCCTATAGTTTCATGAATAATATATCACATTTTCTGATTTCTTACATTCAATGTTTTGTTTAAACATATATAATAATTCAAATAAAAAATGAACTTTCATTGATTCTAGACACACCATGTGTTGGAATATAATTTAATTAATTATTATAGGGAAAAAATGAATTGATGATCATTGCCTCATATTTTAATTAAAATATGATTTTTGAAAACTATTTCAGTGTATGTGACACACATTTCAGAATGAGATATCACTTTTAAATTAATAACATACAATTTAGGTTGAACTAACAACATTGCATACAAGAAAGATAAATGATTCATTCCTAAAATTCCTAAAGTAATATAATAGTTTTTTCTTATATTCTATGAAACAAATAGCTCAAGTCTCCCATTTTAAGTATACAATGCATGTTTTGAACTTACATAACACTTGTAATGAAAAAATTGTTCTTTATCCCATTTAAACTAAACCACATATTGGAATGATGTATGGTTCATTACTATTTTTCAAAAATCAATTATTTTTGTATTACTACAATATCACAAAAATAAAAGCTATATATTTTTATAATTGAACATGTGATGTGAATTTTTAACTTAGATAACACTTAAAATAGAAACACATACCCTTGATCATCCTAACCGTACCATGCATCAAAATGAAATTTTTTTGATCATAACATATTAAAATTATATAATAAAAAAATGAACAAGTTATTTAAAGTTACCCTTAAATAATTTTATAAACAACATGACCCAACAAGACCTTCCCATTTATTCCAAAATATGTCTATTTAATCCTACAAATTATTTATAACTTCTATCTATATAGTATTGAAAACATAAATTTAATGAAATGGATAATAAATATATTTTTATCAAAGTTTATATATTAGAAAATAATAACATAAAATAGAATCATTTATGGGTATTTTTGTTTTTTTATAATCTATAACATATTTTAAAAAAATTCAAATGAAGTAACCATAATAATTTTCACTTAGTTTTTTTAGATACTATTAAAATATTAACAATTAAAAGAAATTTAATATGATATATACCACTATAATAAACTTTTTTTTGTAATATACATAAAAACATTTATCTATAATAACCAATTAGTCTTGTTGTTTGTATCTATTTTCATTAAACCCTTTTCCGTTTGACACAATAACACCACACTATCAAGGAAAAAATGAATTTGAAAAGATATTATATAATATATAATTAAAATAATATATAAAATGTAAAATATACAATTTATTAAAAATTAAAAGGTGAATCATGTGTGTCTTATTAATCATATATCAAAGGATTCAATTTAAAAAATATATCATCAGATTTACTAGATTTATCAAAATTAGCATCCACTGAACCCTAGAAAAAAAATAATTAGTACCGCATATTGAGGAAAATAATAGTATAAAATAAATCAGAGTATATAGTGTTACCCTTTTATGGTAGTTATTAAAAATACCCATCATCAGTATCCTTTAATTTAAACACTTTTTAAACTTCTCTTTCAACACATATAATTTGATTTCTATGTATGTTTATCTCATTTATATAATAGAGATGTTGACATAGAAATGTAAAAATATGATTAACTTGTCCCAGGATTTCGTAGTGGTAATATATATATATCTTGATTAAAATGAATACCATTATAATTTTAATAAAAATATTACAATGATAACTAGTCATAAAAATTATAAAAAAATACCACATATATACATTTATGAAGGAGAATCCTAACCAAAAGTTCTATATAATATCAATTACATTAGGAAGTCAAATATTGTTGAGGATTTCTCTATCATGTATTTATTTTATAAATGTAAATTCAAAAGTATTGTCAAATTTTAAATATGAATTTTTATAATCATTTAATGTCATTAACTATTTCAAGTTCATTGGTTAATTAAAACCAATTTCCATAATTCGCTTTCAATATGTAGTGTTGATCCCTTTAATTTCCATAAATTGATTTTCCATATTTTTCATAACATAAAATTTTTAGAACCTTTTTAATAAATATAAAAGATATTAAATATAATATAAGTAGGAAATGAAAAAACCAATTATTATTTTTTTGGATTTATAATATTTATTGGTCATGGTATGAAAGTTAAATTATATTTTTCAACTATTTTAATATCAACATCATAAATGTGAATAGGTATCTTAACACTTAGATCATAAGATTCTTGAATTCCAACTCTTAAATGTCATTTTAGGAATTTTATATTGTGTAAAAGGACTTGTAGGATCAGTGAGAATCCATTGAAAGGTAGGGTGAATCAGTGAACTCAATTCCATTTATGTAACTTTTAAAAAAAATGTCCATAACCAATTTAAGTGAATGATTTTTTTTGTTACACACCCCAATAACACATACAAAAGGGTCAACTAAATTTTACATGGTTCACTACTAAAAAAAGTATCTAGCCCTTGGTATGATATAGATTCACCTAATATCATATAGTTTACTAGTATCATCATTTGAATTACCAAAGTAGTATGTTTTACCCTTGAAATCATGTTATACATATATAACCCAATTATGTACAATTCTCTCAAACAATTAAAATATTAAATCTATTTTTAAAAAAATAAATACTACCTCTAAAATAAAAAATCCATAAAATAATAGTTATACCAATTCTAAAAACCCTTTATATTCTTCCTATACTTATTATACATCCAAATGTCGTGTATTATCTCTTTATAAACTTTATTTCCTCTTATTGATATTATATTTTTATGCAACTCATCTATATTTTCATAAAAAAACAAAATACATTTTCTTGTAGAAACCAAAAATTTCCTTCTATCAGTTTCAATTTAAAATGAAAAATTCAAAAAAACTACTATATCTAGTTTTATATTATAATTATTTTACTCTCTCTTATTCTTCAGTAACTTTAATTGTACAAGTCATCATGATGTGACTACACAAGTTGCAACATGACAAATCAGTTAAACTCACCATCTTCTATCTTTCTAGACATAAAATATTTTCTCCATGACACAAACCTTTATTCTTTCTCATATAAATGTGAAACATATTTATCATGATTTATTATAAAGGATAAAGGTATCTCATATTTTCAATAAAACTACATGATTATGGTGCAACAAAATTTTTCACTACGTGAACTTTATTTTATGATTTATTTTATCTTGATTTCCCTTCATCATATTCTTCCATGAAATACAAGTTTTAGCATCATCTATTATAAATGTTGGAAGTAGTCCTTAATTTCATGAAATAATTATTTTTTAAACTCTATTATAATTTATATAACTTCATAATTTTTATATGTTTAAACCCCTATTAATGTATAGAAATGATTCCCACAAAATCTCTAAATGAATATTACAAAAAAAATTAGTGAATTTTATAATAACTTATTGGGATGAATCCTAACAAAACTCTTAATGACTCTTATGAAATGATACATATCTAATTTAATAATATTTTCTCAAGATTACTATTATAAAAATTGTAAAATCACTCATATGTTAGGAGACATATTTGATTTCCACCAACTCTACTCAAATTTACTCAAATAAACTAGTAGATTTACCCTTACAAACAAGGGACTTAGACTCATTTCCAATAATTCAGAATAAAAACTCTTATGGTTGAGAAAATTTAATCTTGTGAGTTTGAGACTTATCCATTTTTAAAATCTATATTTAATATTATTAATTTTAATAATAAAAAAAATCTTTATTTCCCTTATAAATATTTTTTCCTCTACACTGAGTTGATATTTTGTAGAGAGTATAATAAAACTTATGATTTGGTGACTTAAAGCAGATTTTATATTCAACTATTATCAACTGTAAATTCTAAACATCTTCAAACAGTACAGAAACTTAAATTGTAGTTCACCTCTCAAAATAATCATTATTTTATGTTAGTTTGAAAATGATTTTTAAATTGAAAACAAATTCCAACACGATAATCACATCAAATCCATCAATTCTATAAAACATCTTCCCTAGAAAAATAACAATGCTAACAGATACTTTTTCTACTCTATATATCAGTAACTTCTTTATTCATAATCTAATAATCTTTAAAAACAAATCCTGGTCTCAATAATCTCCCCTCTGAATTTTTTTAAATCAAGGAACATAAATCCCATTCAAAACCATCAGAATTAATAATTAATAATTATTATATTATTTGAAGCTTACGTGAGTGAATTTGGTGTAAGAAGTAATAACACTTAACCTTGATATCTTGTTGACTAAAATAGTGACATATATCCTTTTCATTACACCCCTTAACAAAACATGATACTAACAGAGAATCCACCCCAACTTAGCATAAACTTCTCAAAAATATCCCTTGAACCTATGTATAAAAATTTATTCAAAACATTCACACCAAAAATTTTTGAATAGTTCATATACTTAATTCACAACATAAACTATTTAATAACTCTCACTATATACATGCTCCCCATAAATAAGAGATCACTCCCTAATTTGGTTAAACCTATATCATTGTATTCTTCATAATATTAATATTACCCTCCGTTGTAATCACAATAAGTAGTAAACCTGAATATAGATTTATGCTTTCCTTATACCCCTTTAACAACAATACCCAGTGAATAAGGCATATAGTTTATGTAATCAATCTACCATATCCTTGTAATGAATGAGGTTGACCACCCAATATCAACCTCAGTCTCTGAATTGTATCCTCATGTACTGGATAAGTGATATTATCTTCTATTTTATCCTTTATCTGAACAAATTACATCTTTAATACATTTCTATGAATAAGATATTTAATAAATTGATATTTTATATCTATGTCATTTGTTCGATAATGTTGAACATGTTATCTAAATTTGATGATATCACTCTAATTATCATAACCCATAAGATTTAATAATTTCACTTATAACTTCATATATTCTATTTGAGTCATCATCCACAATAATTAGGCTATATCTTGAGTTATATGCACATATTCTCCCTTAGTTGTACTAAATATCACTAATCCTTGATTCTATATATTTAAGTATACTTACCTTTCACCCAAAAAATAAAAATCTACAAGATGTTGATTTTTGATCATCTATTTTCAAGCCCAATCCACATATATATGCCTAATTATATCAATAAATCCACTATTATCATATTTTGGTCCATATTCTCTGATGCCTATAGTACACCTAATAGTTCTCTTTCTTGTGATGAAATGAGACACTTTTTGGGATCTTTGATACTTGAAACATAATGTAACAATGTTTTAAAAAATAAGTCTTAATGTTTTAAAGTATAGAAAAATACCAATTTGCATCTGGAATTTTCTTGAGTCAACTTGTTCAAATTATTTTCCTTTTTCATCCTTATAATTTTTTTTCAATTTATTTAGATTTACGAAATTGACTTGAATCCTATTTTCCAAATTTAATTAGAATTTCTTGAGAATAGTTCTCTTGATAAATAAAGATGTGATATTTCTTGTGAGAAATTAGTAATCATAAAAAGAATATCATTTTCCAAATAGTGTAAATTTCAAATAACTTATTTATATTAAATTAAAATTCTTCAAAAACAAATTATTAATTTATAGAAAAAATGATATCATCTATAAATATAATAATAATAATAAGTGATATCATCTTTTCATCTTTAATATGGTTTTGTTTTCTACTCTTCCTTTCTTGAACTTCAACCAATTTACGAAAGAATCAATATTTTCATAACAAAATATCTGATCTTGTTTTAACCCTTATATAACCCTTTTTAACCTTTATTTACAACTTTTATTTTCACCTAACAATAAACCATTGGATTTCTCAATGTACACTTCAAATTCCAATTTTTCAATAAGGAATACAAAACTTGACATCCATTTGTAAAATCTTTTATTGCCTTTTTTTATTCAAAATAAAGAAATATATTAATGGTTTTTAGTATATAAATTGTTGTGAAGGAATCAAAAAAATAAATTCCTTAAACATATGAGTATCCTTTTAACACAAGTCTTGTCTCATTTATTACAAATTTTTATATTTCATGTATCTTGTTTCAAGACACCAACATTATTTAGACAATATTCTTGTTTGTTGGATTGGGTACCAACTCCAAAGTTTCAATCTTCTCAATATGATCTAATTATTCAATAATAAAATCAATATACTCTTGATGATCTAAATCCTATTTCACATCTCTTGGTTTAACATGAGAAAATATTGAGGTATGTATTATTTTCTCAGAGTTCTTCTATCCCAAATAGCTTGTCCTTATTATCCAATGATATTTTGAATCTTTACCTTATTTATTATATTTTTTGAGTTAAACAAATTCATCACCAATTGACATGGTTGAATCATCATACAAATTCATCACTTCTTTTGAACTTGCATTATTTTTGAGGAACTCCTCACGGCTTCTCAATAAAAAAATTTCATCATCACTTATAGAAATGTTTTCTTGATGTGTGTTTTATTTATTTGAGTGTTTTAATAATTTCAAATTTATATTATCCAAAGTATTCCAAGTTCCATTATTGTAACATTATTATACTCTTCCTTTTATAAGATAACCAAGAAATATTCCATCAACTCCTCTCTACTCAAACATCTCATAATTTTTAAATTTCACTTCCATGATGCATGCTCTCTAAAAACCCTTAAATATTTAAACATGGGAAATATTATAATAAATATAAATTGTTTTTACATCTAAAATTGTTATATAAAAATATTAGTTTTGAATTTCAATCTCCATACCAATTTTTTATCTCAAGAAATAATGATAAGTATAATTTTCAATAAAAATAACACGTTCCATAACTATAAAAATTATATTCATATATTAATTAAAACCATTATGTTACGGTGTGTATGGTGCACTAAGTTCATGCTGAGCCCCATGATTATCAATATAAACTTTAAATATTCTAATAGTATATTGAAAACCAATGTATATAAGAATTTTCAAGGAAAAATCGCACTTCATCTCAACACTTACTCTAAAACTCTGGGACATTTTTAAATCCTATGAATTATGATTCATGAACATAATGCATGTGATATGTATTAGAGTTGGTACCCTAGAACCAACTTAGTTATACTTTAATATAACCTATGTTCATTATTTTCTATTTTAATAAACTTCTTATCACTTCATGATTGTTCTTATGTGTGACATAGTATGTGATAATTTTCTAAGAGTGTGTTTAAAACTGAAAGGTCATAGTAGTTCCCTACTATGATGAGAACCCAGAAGTGCCCTGAGATTATTATTAAATATTTTTTCTATAGTTAGATTAAATAATTTGAGGGAAATAATTT
Organism: Viscum album; assembly: GCA_963277665.1. Taxonomy (NCBI): domain Eukaryota; kingdom Viridiplantae; phylum Streptophyta; class Magnoliopsida; order Santalales; family Viscaceae; genus Viscum; species Viscum album. The sequence continues at coordinate 329,175,547 of OY728119.1, read as the reverse complement.
CTTTATTCTATCAGGGGTAGAAAATCATAAGACTTTGATAAATCTTCTCATGGTGTATGACCTTGGTAATACCAAGTGGATATTTTGAGAATGAGACATTCTAGTAGGAAATCCACATTTTTACATGCCATTGGATTCTACAATCTTCATACATGTTTATTTATCCTTAGAATTTTAGGTTATTATTAATCAATACTATAAGTTTCATACCTTAATGTATTAATGAAAACTATAGTGACATATTCTTGTAGAAAGATAGCATATGTTGGGTGAATCATGCGTAATATTTCATTAAAGAATAATGTGAGAAAGGATTTTTCCCTTCCATTATTTAAGATAAGTTGATATCTCAATCCCTTTTATGGAAATCATATAGCCTAAATAAATCCTTGGAAATCGTGTACTATAGGAACGTTTGATTTTAGGAAATTCAAAGGAAGGAACGCAACGAATATAGGTTGATGGAATTAGTTTGAAACCAGATTGATTATAGATATCATGATAAAGGGATAATATAACATAGAGAACATCTATATGAAGTATTATATTTTAGTGGCATTAACTTCTTTCTCTCTAGGTGTCTTTGAATGTTGCAATATGTTAAGCTTGGAATTTTAGTTGTCTCGCATAATTCCATTGAGAATGAGGCAGTGATTATCCCACACTATGTGAATCTAGAACATGAGTTATATAATATATATTTTTGTTTATTATTTAACAAGTTGAATAAATATTATTCCTCCGCATGGTTTAATAATTATTCCCAATTTTTTAATCTTATATATTTTGTCACCGGTTATTTGATAAAATATTGTGTGAGCGTAATATCTAGAAAATATATTTTTTCTATTTGGTGAATATAATATTTATTGATTTGTTAGAGAATAATGAATTAATATATATTTATGAAATAAATATTCATTATTAAAATACTGATAAATATTGTTGATGAATGATGACCTAGTTTATAGGTCCAAGGAGGAATAATATATAATGAATATTGTTTGGATAAATAATATTTAGTTTAAATTTCTGAGTTTAGCTCATGTCGATAAATAATAATATTATTATTATTATTATAGATATGGGTTTTTATATGGATAAAAAATAATAAAGGTAACTTGTGAAATTATTTATTTTTAACCCTAGCAGTATATAAGCCTGATTATATTATTTTACATGAAGTGAATTTAATTATATATTGTGTGGTGACCGGGCTAGACTGGAACACAGCTAGCTGAAGTACATGTCGTGTAACTATTGCACACCATGTATAGTCTATTAGTCACAAAAAGGTCCTATATCTTCCTACAAGTCAAACCTAAATCGTGATCCTGTAACTCAGAGACCACATCCCATATATCCCATGTACACATTGTATACTTCAAGATTTTAAAGGGCATTCTTTACACGTTGACTCCCAAGGCATGAGCTTTAGATAGACAGTGATTATTTTACATAATGTTTCACTGGATTGTATATTCCATGTAATTTTTCCAAATTAAGTAGAATTAAAAATTAATTTGATATACTATAAAAAACCTTATAAACTTATTCTTGAGTGTAATTAATAAGTTGATATGACATGTCATGTGATGGTTTTTAATATATATAAATGTTCAATTAATTTCTGTGTAATGTACAGATCATCGTTGAATTTATGAGTCATATTATAGTTATTACTCAACATACATTGAAGCATAAAACATGTAAGAAAAATAATTTAATCAGTCTAAACATTTAGTTTATAATACATTCCATTAAAGAACATGATAAGTTGTGTATGTCACATGTCCCAAGAGTAGACAATATATATATATATAATACATCTTTTTTTTTAGTTTGGATGGGTACTTACCATGTTTCCTTCAAGGTTGATTTTTGGTACATATTTAATTTTAAATTTATTTATTTATTTTTTTAAAATTATTATTAATGTGAATCTCAAGGAAATTCATAAGAGAATTAAGGTAAAAGAAATGATTAATTAAAGAAGATAATTAACTAATTTGAGATCAATTTATCTTAAATAATAATGATTAGAATTTAATTAAAAATTTATTAAATTTATAATTAGTTGCATGCATGTGGATGATCATGATCTTATAACAGACATTGGTATATGATTTTTTTATCTTAATTTATTTTAAAATTAAATTTATTGCCTACATGCCATCTCTCCTCTTATTGGGTAATGAAATGTGTGCCCGTGGTTTCTATAATATAACCCCCTCCCCCTCAATTTTTTTTGTGAGTAAAAGAATATGTAATGGGTGAAGATCCAAGTTTATTGTAGGTAGTTCAATTTATATTCTAAGGAGGAACCAATGAAAGTGAGATAAAAAGGGGGATAGATTGAAATTTGTAACATGAACCATAATTGGTACAATGTGTCTTTTCTCTAAGGTCAATGATTAGTTTATCAACATATAGATAAACTGCCCATTATAAAATCTCACGATCATTCCAATTTATTTATTTCCATTTCTTTCAAGTTCAATGGTTATTTAATTATGGATGTTTTTGTCATTAACACATGAATTAAATAAATTAACAATCCTGTAAGATAGAAATAAAATAAATTGGATTATGAATAAATATTATGTAATACATGGTTAATCACTTAAGTAAATCCACAAAATATTATCAGTAATTTAATAAGGATAATAATTTTAAATTTATTCATAAGAGATAAAATCCCTCAATTATATATTAAGCTAGTATAGCCTTATACTAATTTAGTTAAAATAAAACTATAGTTCAAAGTGCTTCACCATCCATATTGGGGGTGCTTTCAATTATCAAATAATTATAACACAAATTTTTTCGGTTGACTTAAATTATTTCACATAAAGGGTTGAATTTTAAATAAGTAATCGGTGTAACTAAAAGGAAATAGTTGATGAAATCCAATTTAAGGATTTTGGGATGGGGAAGTCCACTCAATAGATCAATGAACTATGAGTTATTGGAGTTGGCATTTTGAATGCCTTCCTAAAACCATTGAAATTGCATAATTATCTAAATTTTGAGAAATTAGAATAGTAATATAGATCCTTGGCAATTTAATGTCCAAGAAACAAGATATTCCAAATACAATGGTAAGGTTTATTGGGTTTTGATAAAATAGTTGAAGATTAATAAATATAATATTTATTTATTTGGAAAACAATTATTAGATAAAGTATTAAATCCCTATTCATATTATTTGTAGAAACAATAATATAATTTACTTTAAACATATCATTGTGGTCTACACTTGAGAAGGATATCCTTTTCACCAGAAAAAATTTCCAGGAATGGTAAAGGTGCTTAAACATTATCATGTAACATGAAAAGAAATCGTATATTCTATAATAAATTATTCCTAAAGTTCTTGTCTATGAGGATAGTGATCAAGAGTCATCCCTTTATGTAAATTAGTTTAATGATTCTAAAAATTTTCAATATTTCATTCTATCATCAATGAATAATGATATTTTGAAGCAGTATGAAGACATGGATGTATATGGCATGATGTCTCACCTTCGGAACCTGTATGAATAGAATGAGAGATAAGAGAGATATGATATCAAAAAATGTTTTTTAAAACTAATCATGGATATTTGAATCCATCTGGTACTCATGGTGTCAAACTTGTTGGCTACATTATGAATATTATGTATTAAATTCACGAATGAGTTTCACACAGATATCACACTTCCCCAAATACCAAAACCTTATCTACTTTTATTATTAATTATAACATGGGAAATAATGATAAGTGTATTTTGTAACTTCTTACTTTGATTCCCCAATTAGATAAGGACATGGGGTGGGACAAACCTGTTGTCCTTATGGTGAATAAGGAAAGGAAGAACAAGTAAAAGGGTCCCAAGACTCATAAAATTTATAAATCTCTCAAGCAACATCCATCCTAGAAGATGAATATCCAGAAGAAGGGAAAGGAAAATGAGGTAGTATATTTTCCATGTGAAAATCATGGCCACTAAAAGGAGAACTATCCCTAGAAAAAAGGGGACTCTAAAGGTGAATTCATTATTGAGCACAATATTTCAATATTTACACATTGGGTTTTAGATATAGCTTATGGTGCACACATATGTATCCAAATGCATAAAAAGTATATTATAAATGATTTATAGAGGAGTAGTGTAATTACTAGACCCCAATTACCAAGAGTCGGTGAATTATTATATAACATTGGCATGATACAAGTAATCATGTCCTAAAAGTCCGATCAGTTTAATAGCCTTGGAAGTACTAGAAACAAAAATAAGTTTTACATTACATTATAAAATGGGAAAACAACAACATCATTTCCCCTTTGAACACACTCATATCCCTTAGCCTATTCCTTCAGGTGAATCGTAATATACTTCTTCACATCTTGGGGAAAATAAAACATAGAAAGGGGTGAGCTCAAATGCTTCATAAGGATAAAAATATAGTGGAAACTATCATAAATAATCATAAATATTTAAGGAAAAGTATATGACTAAAACACAATAATTTAAAACATAAACTTCAGTATACTATAGAAATGATAAATCAAGTAGTTCCATTTACTTATTCACATGTATATTCTACTAGTCAAATAATCAAATGTAATATCAACATCCAATTTCAAAATGATGGAATGTGTAATGCTTGACATCATAACCACATAGTCAAGGCATCATTCCAAGACTACAAATAATATTTTTTCAAGGCCTTGTGCCAAGATACTAGTTTTTCTCATGAGACCTAAAGATACATTGAGCAGCGATAGCAGGCTCCACCCATCACTTACTAAGTCTAGTTCATTCCTCATATGAAAAGGTTGAAACATAACATAAACATTAGTATTAAAACTATCATATCAAATGTTAATACATTAACCATAAACCATGAATGGTATAAAAATAACACATCCACAATCAAACATATTGAAAAATATTCAATATAATATGTAATATTGTGTCATAATAAATCAACTTCAAACAAGTGTAAAATCCATCAAAGGATGTTGACATAGATGAAATCAAAAATATTTGAGAAGAATATCTCTTATTATTTTGAAATCATTTAAAAGTAATTTAATTATAAAAGAAAACATTTATTTTAAAAATATTATAATAATATTGTAAGGGAAGCTTTGAAGGTGTTATAACGTTGGAAAATAGCCGCACATGCCGTATAAGTTAAAAAAACGTTCTTACCTTAATTTGTCAAAAAGGTCATAAAGTACCTTGTTTGGAAAACGACGAAAAGATTCCTTTCAAACCATTTTATAAAAAATAAAATAAGTTTATAAATTACATTAATAAATAGTATAGTAAATAGTAAAAATTATTCGAAATACATTTTTAAGAAACACGGATGTGGATGATAAAGATATCTCAGTAGATACTTACATATAAACAACCTCGGATAATAAAGATATTGTAAAAGTGACCGTTACCCTGTATTATTCCTTGATCGAGGGTACGTTAACCTATTTTATAATAGTTAAATAATTTTTATTAAATTATACAAGCACCAAACACATAAATACAATATCATATATGATCAGTTAAAATTACATTGTTAATAATATTTCAGTGGTATCATTGTTTCGGGTGATAACTAATTCATTTTCCTTTATATATTTTGTTACAAAGTCATGTTTGTTATGGATAGGATGTATTTGATTAATATACATAATTATACTAAGTTATTAAAAATTATTTTTAATCATAAAATAAAAATTATTCTTGAATTATTACGATAGGGAATGAATCTCATCTTTTTCGTGAAGATGGTAAACCGTACGTATGCACGAGCAACAATATCATTTTATTACTAGTGAAATAGTATGCAATTGGATGGTATATTATACATATATGATCATTAAAATTTTATATTTATTATTAACATCAATTATACTCATTATTATACCCATCCAAATAATTAAGTGTTTAATAACAAACTACATCAGCACATGGAGACGATAAGCCGTGCATATGAACGTATGGTGACTTTTTCATTCATAGGAAGGATAGAAAAATGAATATGTTTGTAACATATATATAATAACATCAAAATAATTTTAAGTTACTTGAGTTATTATTTTGGTATGTAAACAACAAAGAAAGAGGAATTGGAAGAAGAAAAGAACTTTGAAAGAGATGATGAAATTATTACATCTTCTCCGGGTGCTTCCTTTTGAATTGATCAAAATGGATCCTTAGGTTGGCTTTTGATCAAAGAAATGCCTCTAGTATAAATTTAGGGTAGTTGGGAGTATATTTGAGTAGGTTTTGGCCAAGGAAAATGGCTTTGGTGGTGTGATTTTGAGGGAAGAGGAAATTCCCTTTTATAAGAGAGGTGAGGGTCACTTTAGAAAAAACATGAAATATTATTTTATTATACAATCATATTTGGTTTATAATGGCTCAAAAAAAGATTTATTTAGAGTATAAGGTGGGTATGGGTCGAAAAACTCTCATCCAATAGGTTTTAGATAGGTTTAGGTCACCATATTAACCTTATCTTCTATATTTAACTATTAGTTAAATAGTTTAACTTTTTCCAGGTATTCTTATATTATTATAATAACTGGTTAATAAACTTACTATAAAAATACAAGAGAACCCCAAGTCGTTCATTATTTAGATATATAACCTTATATAAATCCTTTGGTGTAACCTTATATTTTTAGGTACATTATATCAATTAATAATATAGTATTTGTCTTCAAAACCCGTTTATATCAATTTTGACACTATTTAGTATTTGGTTTTTGAGAAAGTCATAACAACTTTATCACTTTGAAAAAAAATTATTTATTGGATAATAATACGTCATATTAACCTATAAAATTTGTGTAGTACATATAATGTCTCAATTTACAATTATTTTAATATTTATAATATCAATTATTTTAGTATTTCAACAATAAGGTAATTACTGCATCATAATTGTGTCATAAATAAATTTAATTATTCAATGTCTAATAATTAAAATAAAATAACATTATGTAGTAAATATTTTTTATCTTTCTAATAAATATTTATAGTTGAATTTATCTAATGTATAAACCTATTTTAATAATGGTTTAGTTATTAAACTTTGAATTTAACACTTTTAACTCTTCTTTAAATAAAATAATAATAAATGTCCTAATCTAATCCAAGTGGACCAAAAGTGTCATATTTTATTCCTGAGGTTTATATTGGTCTAAATAAACTTATCCAATAGAATTAGGACATGTGTTAGGGTAATTATAATACCATTTTTACATTTAGTTACCCTATTTACTTTTAACCATGGTAAATAAAATTAAAAAGTTACTATTCACCAAAAATTATTTTTATCCTATTGAAACAAATTTTACTTACTGATGTAAAATCTTTCTATTGGATTTTTTAAATTCAATTCCCAAAAGCGATAAACTTACATTTTATGTAAATTTTCAAATGTGCCTCGACGGTGGATAAAAGATGTTGAAAAATTCAATAAAATTTTATACATCTAATATTATTATAAAATGAATCTAATGAATTACATTGAACTAATATAGGTACTATGTATCTAATTTGAAATAAAATAATTTTAAATAAAAAAAATAAATAATTAAATAAAAATTATGTTTTAAATAATAACATAGTGTTTTTCACAATTCATCAAAAATTGAATTTTTTCATAAAAATACAAAAATTTCACCCTAATATAATTTTGATATTTTGAATCCAAAAATGAAGTCCATTTAAAAAAATAAAATTTTTAAATTTTTAAAAATTTGGTATTACTACTCATAATGTCTAGTTTGATTGGTCGTGGTGTGCTGGATCTCAAAGTTGCATACAATACAAGCAATTGTATTATTCAAAGAGAAACGTACCATAGAAGCTTGGGGTGTTACATTCTTCCCTACTTCAAATAATTTCATCGTCCAAATTTATAGAATAATACTGCCTATTTTTTTTGAGTTTTTCTTCATCATAAGTTCCTCAGGTTCCCATGTTTCCACTTCCATCTTATGGTTTCTCCATTGAACTTTTACGAGATGAGTTGTCTGGTTTCTCAACACTTATTCTCTGGTATCAAGAATATTGAAAGGCTCTCCACAATAAGACATATCGGGTTCTAGTTATATTTCTTCATAGGTGAGTACATGCATTGGTTTTGGAATGTATTTTCTCTACAATGATACTTGGAACACATTATCCCCTTTAGAGAGTCTTGGAGGCATTACCAAATATTAAGCTATAACACTAATTCATTCTAGAATTTTGAAAGGTGTGGTGTACCTGGAACTTAATTTACCCTTATTATTGAATCGAACAACACACTTACATGGAGATAACTTTAATAAAATATGATATCCTACTTGAAATTTCAAATCCTTCCTTCATTTATCGGCATAGCTCCTTTGCCTACATTGAGCGGCTTTGATGTGGGTTTGGAAAATATTAACCATTTCTATTGTTTCCTCAACAAGTTATGAGCCTACAAGTTTTCTTTAACCAACGTCATCCCAACAAGTTGGTGTGCGACATCTCTTTCCATATAATGCTTCATATGGTGCCATATGAATACTTGAATGGAAGCTATTGTTATAGGAAAATTTTACCAGAAGTAAATATTGATCCCACATACCTTGATTGTCAGGTGAGAAAGATATCAACATTTCTTCTGTGTTTTTAACAGTCCGTTCTAATTTTCCATCAGTTTGAGGGTGGTAAGTAGTGTTCAATCGAAGTTCAGTATCTAGGGGATTTTGAAGACATTTCCTGAATCTTGATGTAAAACGGGGATCACAATCAGAAAAAGTCGGTATAGGTACACCACAAAGTCTTGCAACTTTATTAATATATAGTCTTTTTAAACATTAAAGTGTTAAATCTTCTCTTATATCAAGAAAATGTGCTGAGTTGGTAAGACAGTCAACAATGACCCATATTGCATCATTACTTCTAGGAGTATTTGGGATTCTCATGATAAATTCCATTGTAATATCATCTCATTTCCACTCAGGTGTAGGAAGAGGTTGCATGGCTCCTCTAGGATTTTTCTTCCAGCCTTATCCTATTAACAAACCCTACATCTTGACACATAATCAGCAATCTCACCCTTTATGTTGTCCCACCAAAAATGTTCCTTCAAATCTCTATACATCTTTGTGTTACCAGGGTGTATAGTGAAATTAGAGATATGAGAAACATCCAACAACTCCCTTTTTATATATGGTATATCGGGAACACAAATCCTCCTCCCAAATTTCAAAATTCCATCTTCATATATGAAGTTAATCAATCTCCCATCATTCATAGCTTTAATTTTCTTATGAAACTCCTCATCATCAGTCTGAGAACATATTATCCTTTCTAGTAATAATTTTTTTGTAACCATTTGAAAAAGTATTGATGTTTCACCTTCCATGATTATTCCAATATCCATCTTTACTAGATCCATGAATGTAGGATCCCTTTCAACTCTCATTTTCTTTAAAAATCCATGATCTATTCTTCTCAAAGAATCATACACCTTATTTTTCTTCCCTGGGTGGTAGTGTATAGTGAAATCATAGTCCTTGAATAGTTCAAGTCATCGTCTTTGTCTCATGTTTAGTTCTTTTTGTGAGAAAATATACTTCAAGATCTTGTGATCAGTATATATCTCAAATTTTTTACTATAAAGATAGTGTCTCCGTATCTTTAAAGAAAATATTATAGCTACTAACTCAAGATCATGAGTGTGATGGTTTTGTTCATGATTTTTTAGTTGTCGTGATGCATAGGCAATAACTCTATCATTATAAATACAGACAGAACTGATTCCTTTCTTTGAAGCATCAATATAAATAACAAACCCATAAGTCCATGATGGTAGAGTCAATATAAAATCATTGAATAATATTTTATTCAATTCTTCAAAACATTATTCACACTCTTTTGTCTAAACAAGTTTAACCCCTTTATAAATGTGCTTGGTTAATGGATCAACCAATCGGGAAAAATTCTGGATGAAGCGTCGATAATAACCTGCTAAACCAATAAAACTACGTACCTCAGTTATACTCATTAGTGCTAGAAATTCACAGATTACCTTTTTCTTGGAAGGATCAACATATATTCCATCCTTAGAGAAAATATGGCCCAGAAAATAAATCTCATGAAGCCAGATTTCACACTTGCTAAAATTTCCATATAATTCATTTATTTTAAGAGTCTTTAGAATAGTGCGAAAGTGATTTTCATGATCTTCATATATTTTATATTATACAAAGATATCATGAATAAATACCACTAAAAAGTCATCAAGATATTCCTTGAAAACTTTATTCATTAGATACATGAAGGTAGAGGGTGCAATAGTCAGTTTAAAACACATTACTATAAACTCATAATGCTCATACCATGTACGAAATACTGTCTTCAGAATGTCTTCCTTCTTCGTACACAACTGATGATATCCAGATCAAAGGTCAATCTTTTAAAATTATTGAGCTCCATTAAGTTGATCAAATAAATCATCAATGCAAGGTGGGGGATACTTGTTCTTTATTTTTATAGCATTGATCTCCCTTTATTCAATGCACAACCTCATAAATCAATCTTTCTTATTAACAAAAAGAATAGGGGATCCCCATATAGAAACAATAGGGTGAATAAATCCTTTATTACTCAATTCCTATTGTTATTTCTTTAGTTCCACTAATTCCACAATGACCATTCTATAAGGGGTATTTAATACGAGCCTTGAACTAGGAATTAAATCAATGGGAAACTCAATTTCTCATTTTGGAGGATGTTCAGGTAAATCCTCTAGAAACACATCAACTTATTATTACACAATAGGTACATACTCAATTTGAACATTACTTTCCTCACCCATAGTTATTTCATTATCTTACCCCTAAATAATTGAAATTAGTAGAGATACTGTTGGTAGATCTAGATAAGAATCAGGTGGTGATGTTTTTTCTCTAAAGATAAGGTAGTTGTTATCATCATTAAAAATTGTAACCTCCTTCTTGTTACAATAAATTTTCGCATCATGGTTTAAAATCCAAACCATATCGAGGATTATATCAAATTCCTTCATGGGTATTATGATAATATCAGTAGATAAACCACTTTTATTTTCCCTAATGGGAACTAATTCAAAAAACTATTTTACAATGATAATTCCCTTAGGTTTTTTTACTGAAAACACCCTTGTTAAATCAAATTGGAAATATCTAATTTTCCTATACAACAGGAAAGATATCAAACAATGCGATGATCCAGAATCAAATAAAGCATTTTCTAAATTTGAGGAAACAATTAAATTACCTGCTACCACATCATTCAGAGCTTCAACCTCATCATTAGTGATCACCTAAGCTTGGCCTTCCTCCCTGGGAATTTTTTAAGGTCATTTTCCTTTTTTATTTGGACATTAATTTTAACAATTATCCCTTTCTATACAATTTTAGCTTTCAACATTGATAGCCTATTTCTTTCCCTTAAAGTCCGGAGCTTGGTGGCCTTTCTCACCACACTTGTAACAGACACCCATTCCATTCCGAAAAGTACCAGGGTGTTTCTTCACACATTTATTACAGGATTGAAATTCAAATTTTCACTTCTTCCCCTTATTTCTATTTCCTTAGTGTTTAGTATTTCTCTACTTCTCTTTATTTTCTTTAAAGTCGTAATATTTAGAGAGTTCATTTTCTGTCTTGATAACAGTTGAGACAATATCTTTATACGATGAGAAGTATTGTGAGATTAATTCTCGACAGAGAAATTATTTTAACCCACCAAAGAATCTATCAATCATACTTCTTTGGTTACATAAATAATATGTTGCATGCCTTGATAACCTCATTAAGTTAGCCTCATAAATTATGACATTCTCATCCTGATTTTTCCTGAAACTTAGAAATTTTCATTCCATATCCGCTTGATGGTCACAAGGAAATTATTTTTCTAAGATAGGCTCTTTAAATTCCCTCCATTACATATTTTTTACTTCTTCATCCTCTTTTTTGTTTTTAATTAATAACAACCATTGATCTGCATCTCCTGTGAGGCGATAAAATTCTATGAAAATGTTTTCCCGTTTTCTAATCCCCAAAGAAGGAAATATTTTTTCTAAGGAACTTATCCATTGCTCAGCTACAATTAGATTTGTAGTCCCATAAAATTTTGGTGGCTGTTGCCTCATGAAGTAGTCAAACATTGATCATCCATGTTGTGGATCATGGTGCTCCATACGGGTAAGGTTATTATTCATAACCTGAGTGTGTTGTCCCAGTATGTTTATATGTTTTTCAGCACCGATTGCATCACCAGCTCCACTATAATTATCTTGAGTATGAGAGAAATTCGTACATGGATTATGTATGTTGATACGGTTTCCATTCCTCCTATTATACTCCATTTCTAAATAATGGCATACCCCAGATTAGTTTATGAATCATAATACATAATTCCAAACTCGTAAAATAATTAACATAAATTTAAAATCTTATGAATATAATCCATATTCACAAGAAAATGTTTCTTTCAGGAGGTATTTACTCATAAATCCTTCATAATGGTTTGTAAATAAAATATGAATTAACCTAAGCATATCCCCTAGGAGTTTCATAACCAAGACTGCATCAAGGACCATTATCGTGGACCAGGATACCCTGAGTCAAGACCAAAACTCCTTGTCATAGTTTTCAATCCTAGGTACATCTGTTCCAGAGTCATCTCTACCTGATCATATCTAGACATGGATGTATTTCTTGGAAAATTCACAAAATCTCTACATTACAAAAATATTAGTAAGTTCTTCTATAATAATCTTCAAATTCTATCTTTGGTTAATGTTCCCTAATCATAGATTTTCTAAATCCTGTTTCCAAGGTTTGTACTAAACTTCCTCTAATACCAACTACAACACCCCAACACCAATTACCCTAAGTTAGTGCATTATTAAATTACATTGTCATGATACAAGGAATCATGTCCTGAAAGATCGATCAGTTTAGTATCCTTGTAAGTACTATATGCATACATATGTTTTACATTACATTATGAAATGGAAAAACAACAACATTGTGTCCCCTTTGAACACACTAATATCACTTAGATTATTCCTACAGGTTAATCTTAATATACTTCTTCACATTCTTGGAAAAATAAAACATAGAAATGAGTGATCTCAGATGCTCAGTAAGGATAAAAATATAGTAGAAACTATCATAAATAATCACAAACATTTTAGGCAATGTATGAGACTAAAACACAAGCCTTTTAAACTAAGAATTAAACATAATATGGCAAATATAAATCAAATAATTCCATTTACTTATTCACATGTATATTCTACTAGTAGAATAATCACATTTAATATCAATAGCCAATTTTATAATAATAGAATACATAATTCTAGACATCATAACCACATAGTCAAGGCCATTTTCCGAGACTAAAAATAAGATTTTTTTAAGGCCTTATTCCAAGACACTATTTTGTCTCATGAGACCTACCGATTCATCGAGGAGCCATAGTAGGCTCTACCTGTCACTTACTAAGTCCAATGCATTCCTCATATGAAAATGTTGAAACATAAGATAAACATTTGAATTAAAACTAGCATATGAAATGTTAATACTCTAACCATAAACCATGAATGGTATAAAAATAATAGATATGTATTCAAACATATCGCAAAACCTTAAATAAAATATGGAAGATTGTATCATAATAAATCAACTTCAATCAAGTGTAAAATCAATCAAATGATGTTGACAAAGATGAAATCAAAACTATTTGAGAGGAATATCTCTTACTATTTTGAAATCACTTAAAAGTCACGTAATTATAAAAGAAAACATTTATTTTGAAAATATTATTACAATATTATAAGCGATGCTTTGAAGGTGTTATAACGACGGAAAATAATAGCACCCTCTGTATAAGTTAAAAAAACACTCTTACCTTTATTTGTCGAAAAGGTCATAAAGTACCTTATTTGGAAAATGATGAAAGAAATCCTTTCAAACCATTTTATAAAAATTAAAATGAGGGTATAAATGACTCTAACATATAGTCTAGTAAATAGTAAAAATGTTTTGAAATTCATTTTTAAGAAACACGAATGTGGATGATAAAGAGGTCGTGTTAGGTACTTACATATAAACAACTTCATATAATAGAGAGATTATAAAACTAACCCTTACATTTTACTTTAACTTGAATGAGGGTTTGTTAAAATCCTATATAATAGTTAAATAATTGTTATTAAATTATAAAATAACCCCATACATAAATATTATATCATATATGATCTTCTAATATTTCTTTGTTAATAATATTTCAATTGTATCATTGTCTTAGGTATTAACTGATTCATTTTCCTTTATATATTTTGTTATGTAAGTCATGTTTTTTAGGGAAAGGATGTATTTTATTCATATCCAGAATTAAATTAAGTTCTTAAACATTATTTTTAATCATAAAATGAAAATTATTCTTGAATGATTATGATGGAGAATGAATCTCATTGCGTTCATGGAGACGGTAAACCGTACGTATGCATGAGCGAAAAAATCATTCTATTGATGGTAAAATCATATGTAATTGGATGGTATATAATATATAAAAATCACTAACATTTTATATTTATTATTTACATCAATTATACTCATTATTATACCCATCCAAATAATTAAGTGTTGAATAACAAACTACACCACAATATAGGGAGGGTAAGTAGTACGTACGCACGTATGGTGACTCTGTCATTCATAGGATGGATAAAATAATGAGTATGGTTGTACCATATTTATAATAAAATAAAATTAAGTTTAAGGTACTAGTGTTATTATTTTGGTATGTAAACAAAAATTAAAGAAGAATTTGAAGAAGAAAAGAACTTTGAAGGGGGTGATGAAAATATTACCTCTTCTTCCGGTGATTCCTTTTTATTTGATCAAAAGGTATCATTGGGATGTATTATGATCAAATTGAGTCCTATAGATTTAAGTGAGTGGAGTATTAAGGATATTTTAGTAGGGTTTTGTCGATCCAAATGGCTTTGGTGGTGTGATTTTGAGAGAAGGGAAATTACTCTTATAAGAGAGGTGAGGGTTACTTTAGGAAAAACTTGAAATATTATTTTATTATATAATAATATTTAGGTTATAATAGATCCAAAAAGATTTAGTTCAAGGATAAGGTGGGTATAGTTTGATAACCTCTCAACCAATAGGTTTTAGAAAGGTTTAGGTCACCATATTAACCTTATCTTTTAGATTTAACTCTTACCATGTATTCTTGTTTTATTATACTAAATGGTCAATAAACTTACTATAAAAAGACAAGAAAACCCCAAGTGGTTAATTATTGATATATATAACCTTATATATAAGTCCTTTTTCTGAAACTAATATTTTTAGGAATATTATATCGATTGATAATATAGTATTTGTTTTAAAAACGCATTTATGTCAATTTTGACACAATTTAGTATTTGGTTTTTGTGAAAGTCATAAAAACTTTATAACTTAGAAAACAAATTATTTAATCAACCCTAACACATCATATTAACCTATAAAATTCGTGTAATAAATCAAAATTCTCCATTTACTCTTATTTTAATATTTATAATATCATTTATTTTAATCTTTCAATAATAAGGTAATTAGTGCCTCATCATTATGTCATAAATAAATTTAATTATTCAATGTCTAAAAATTATAAATAAATACCATTATGTAGGAAATTTTTTTGTCTTTCTAATGAATATTTATAGTTTAATATATCTTATGTATAACCCTATATTAAAAATAGTTTAGTTATTAAACTTTGAATTTTACACTTTTAACTCTTCTTTAAATAAAATAATAATAAATGTCTTAATCTAATACAGGTGGACCAAAAGGATCATATTTTATTACTAAGGTTGATTTTGGTCGAAATTAACTTATCCCATAGAATTTGTACATGTGTTTGGGTAATTATAATATCATTTTCACCTTTAATTACCCTATTTACTTAATTGTGGTCAATAAAATTAAAAAGTTACTATTCACAAAAAAATTATTTTCATCCTATTGGACCACATTTTACTTACTGATTTAAACCTTGTCTCTCATATGTTTTAAATTCAACTCACAGAAGCGTTAAAATTACGTTTTATGCCAATTTTCAAATGTGCCTAGAAGGTGGGTAAAAGACTTTAAAAAATTCAATAAAATTTATACATCTAATCTTATTATAAAATGACTCAAATGAATTACTTTGAAATAATATAGGTATTATCTCTCTATTTTGACCAAAAATAATTTTAAATAAAATAAATAATTATTTAAATAAAACTCAGGTTTTAAACAATAACACAGTGTTTTCACAATTAACCAAAAATTGGATGTTTTTAGAAAAATAACAAAAATTCACCCTAAGATAATTTTTATATTATATATACAAAAATGATGCCAATTTTAGAAAATAAAATTTATAAAATTTCAAAAAGTGGGTATTACTATTCATAACGGCTAGTTTGATTAGTCATGGTGTATTGGAACTCGAAGTTGCGTACAACACAAGCTATCACATTATTTAAAGAGAAATGTACCTCGGAATCTTGGGGTGTTAAAGAGGTGGATTTACGAGCCAACAATAGTGTGATGTTGGATGCTCTAGTCATTCGTGACTACCACCTTTCATTTCTAACCAGAATGATATCATCTTTAAGGTATTTTTGTTATGTATCAATTGTTACCAAGAACATAATTTATGTGTCATGCCAAGATGTAGATGATTTTATTTTCATGTTTGGAATTAAAAGTTGTTTTCTTCCTAAAGGAAACATATGTTATGGTATGGAACATTTAAATAATAGACTTTATGTAATAAATTATGAAAACCAAGTATTGGAAAAAAAATAAAAAAACATGTTCCCATGACTCATATAACACCCAACAGGGCAATCATCATCTTGGTCATGTAAAAACGAAGTATTGAAAAAGGCTCTGTTAAGATGGTTCTTCTAAGATAAAACCACTTGAAAAATTTCAGGATTTTTACAAGGAAAAATAACAAAACCAGAATTCAGTGGAAAAGGTGATAGGGCTACATAGTTTCTAGGATTAGTATAAATTGATATGTGTGGAACATTTTCAATATAATATAGAGGTGGGTTTTCTTACTTCATAACTTTAACAGGTGACTTGAGTAGATATGGATTTTTCTACTTGATGAGGTATAAGTACGATTCCATTGATTAATTCAAAGAATTGAAAAATTAAGTAGATAATCTACTTGTCAAGATGATAAATATGCTTCAATAATATCAAAGTGGTGAATATCTTAACCAAAAGTTTATAAACATTACATAGGAGTTTGTGATTATATCTCATCTCGCTCTACCTTACACGCCATAGTGGAATACTATCATTAAAAGGACGAACCAAACCTTATTAGACATAGTAATTTTGATAATGATTCATACAAATTTTATATTATCCTTTTGGGACATGCATTACAAAATATGGAATAAACATTAAACTGGGTACCAATTAATGTGGAAAATGGCATCCTTTTTTAGTTATAGAGTGGAAAGAAACTTTTTTTTCACATACACGTGTATGGGGTTGTGATTCATTTATTAAGGCCTTTTTAGATAACAAAATATCACCTCGGGGAACACATTGTATATTTATGTGATATCCTAAGGAAAAAAAGTGATACTCACCATACAAAACCTCATAAAAGAAAGTTATTATCACCAGAAATCATTGTTTCTTGAGTGGGAGAACATCCTCAAAAATGATAATGGGAGAAAGATTGAATTTGATGAATTTGTTGCACAAGATACACAATAGTTGGTATAGGAAAATATTCTACAAGTCCCCATGGAAAAAGTACTTCATGAAACATAGTTACTACATAAGAGAACTAGAGAGGTAAGAGAACTTGAGAGATATGGTTTTCTAGTCACCGAAGATGGTGGCTCATTATTGGTTGATGATGAATAACCTATCTCATAAAAAAAGTTAGTATAGTGTTTAGAAGCTGAAAGATAGAAAGAATCCTTGAATTTTGAAATGGATTCCATGTATCATATCTATGTTTGGGTTCTGGTCGATGAACAAGTTTATGTAAATCCCATAGGGTAAAAACGTGTATTCAAGAGGAAACAAGACATTAGAGGTAAAGTAAATAACTATAAAGTAATTATACTTGAAAAAAGGTATAAATAAAGTCAAGGAGTTGAATAAAATGAATCCTTTTCACTAGTTTCCATGTTTAAATCCATCAGTATTCTACTTTCTATAGCACCTTACCATGATTATGAAATTTATAACATGGATATCAAAACTGCATTCCTTAATGGGAACATTCAAGAATATGTATATATGGAACAACCAAATGGTTTTGCGACTCCAAGTGTTGCCAATTTCGTTTTCAATTTACACAGATCCATTTATGGATTTAATAAATAATCTTTTTTATGGAACATTTTATACAATAAATCTATAAAATAATTCGGTTTCATTAAGAATGATTTTGAGCAATGTGTTTATAAGAGGTTTAATTGGAATTCTATCGCTTCCCTATAAGTATATGTTATTGAAATATTACTTATTGGAAATGAAATAAGTTTCCTATAGAATATTAAGGACTGGTTTGACTAGTGTTTCACCATAAAAGGAATCATGTGAATAAGTATATATTGCAGGGATCAAGATCCTTTTTGATAGATCTGGTAGGCTTCGTAGACTAAGTTAATTTAAATACATTAACTAGATACTAAATATATTTAGTATAGAAAAATCAAAGATAGCACTGGTCATTGAGTGACATGGTATACATATTTCTAATAAGGTGTGTCCTTATACACAATAGGAGAAAGAGAGAATGATTAACCTCCCATATTCTTCATCAATATGATCAATCACATATTCCATGTTTTATACTAGACATGATTTTTTAAAATTATTTAACTTGGTTATCTGATATCAAGAAGATCTAGGAGAATGAAATTGGGGTACTATTTAGGTTATCCCCAAGCATCTGAGGAGAACTAAAGATTAATTTCTAGTGTATGGAGGATACAAGGAGTTTTTCATCAGGGGTTATACTGATTCTAGTTTTCAAATAGATCATAATAATATGATATCTTTGTCAGGATGTGTTTTCTATCTGAACAGAGGAGTCATGAGATGGAAGAGTTCAAAAAATTATTTTGTCGCTAATTCTACCGAGAATTTAAAATTTATTAAGGGAATTAAAGGAAAATTTTAAGAATTTTTATCCAACATTTATAAACCAAACTTAGTCCAAATCCATGGGTACTAATTCTTACACCAATTTTAGATATTTTCTTTCATCATTTTCATTTCACAAAGTGGGAAATAATGGATTGGCACACCTATATCCAAGATTTTTCTAATAGATCAATTAAATTTTTCTTTAGAGATTTTAACTATATATAAATCCACTAGGAGTCCCTATACTATCAATTAGATTCTAATATATACAAAGTGAAAATATTTTTAACCATGTGTGGATGATCTAGAGGGTTTATGTTTTTGATATTTTGATCTAAGACCATTGGTAATGATGCAAACATGAAAACTTCTTAAGATTATTCATGTTATTATTTTAGATTTAATTCTTAGGAGTATTTTAATTACACAATATACTCACTTTGATAACCAATTACTATCATTCTGGATATGATTTCATAGAATCAATCTGATATAAAAAATAAATTTACCCACTTTAAAAAAATCAGTGCACCTAATACCATCACTTGAGGCCCTCTTAAGATTTAGTTCCTTTAGTGAAGATTTTAAAAAACATCTTCTATATATCACTTTTATATAAGTATATACCATATCCATCACATGATCTAAACATTGAGGTATTATAACTGGACAGAAATATCTATTATAAGGAACAACCAATTGAAATCTTGAATTATAGTGATTAGGTGCAACAAAACGCGACTACTCATAGAGTTGAAATTATTTAGGAAAATCATAATTTTGAGTAAGATCCATGGGAAATAAACTATATAACAACAAAATTTTAACCTCATATATTTTTATTCAAGTACTAAAATCCTGAGTTTTCAATTCATTTTCAGAAGTGAGAGAATGGTAGAAGTAATAACTAAAATGAATTTTACTTCAATAATTTCCATGTGTTAAATAACTTTTTCTATATAAAATATCAAACTAAAATGAATAATTATTTAATTCATTAGTGTATAATATTACAACATTAAATTAAATATAAATTAAAATTAAAATAAATATATATATATATATATATATCTCATAATTATAAAGAAAGATTAATACAACTTCAAGTAAATAAAAAAACTATAAGATTGAAGTATTATTTCTAATGGTCTCCCAAAAAAATAAAATTACCATGTATCACTATAGAAATAATATAAAAATTATAAATTTGATATAATTTTTTACAAGTAAATTAAATAAAACAATGAATGATTTTTATAAAAGTGTGTAGGGTTATATATAGGAATGTAAAAGGGTAATATAAATTTTTATGGTGATTGGGTATATATATACATATTCATGGGAATAGATACAGTTAGTGGTTATATTGAAATTATTATAATTAGAGTATTATCCTTTTGTAACTATGAATAATGTATTATTAATTATATATTTAACATTTATAATAAATAATTAACATCTATTAAATAATTAATGAATTTTAACAAATAATAATATAATAATTCTTTGCAAAAGTAATTGTTTATATTATAATTTTATTTAATAATTATTTATTTTTATTTAAATGTTAAATTTAACATATTTATAGTTTGATTTAAATAAAATGGATTACTTATTTTTATTTAGAAATAAAAACTATGTAACAATTTTAACAACATTTTTTAGAAAAAATAATTTACTAGGGTGGATCATGAAGTACATCGCTAAATAGTGAATGTAGTAAAATAATGAATATTATTAATTTCTTTTATAAAATTATAAAAATAATTAATAAAATTTAAAATAATAAATGTAATCATAAAATCCTTTTATCCAATTATGCAACACTTTCCAACTTAAAATGATACTCTTTAAACCATTAAAAAGTGTTTCCTTTCAAATATTCCACTCAAACTCATATATTAAAGTACCCATCATCTACTCATTCAAAACCACACAACATATTTTATTTCCTCACTAATTTATGACAAAATTATATCTTAAACAATCCTCTCTCATGGTTGAAATTCTTTAGTCTCAAGAAGGAGTCTCAGATTCATCATTTCAAATAAGGTCCTTATGGGAATATTTCTGATATTCAACATAAGTGTCATCTTCTTCATATTATATTTCCTTTATCTCTTTCCTATTACTATTCTTGAATATGATTCAAAAATTTACTAACATGGAATTAACATAATAATATTTATTTAAAAATGGTATAATGATAAATTTTGTATTGTTTTATCATCATCATTTCTTTGTAGCATGTTCATATTTGAGTCAATTCAACCAAAAATATGAACAACGCTACCCAAATTCAAAATTATATTTACAATGGGTGGGGGTTAGAAACATAAATAATATGAATTTATGATATCAACTATTTATTTAAGTTATTATTATTTTTGTAATTTTCATATTAAAAATGAACTTATTATTAAAATGACACCTTAAGTTTTCTAATTTTACCAAAAATACCAAATTATGAATTTCATCCATATAAATCATATTCATACCATCCATAAAATTAAAATGGGACTTTGTAACTGATTTTAACATTATTATTCTATTATCTTTAAATTTATACAGATTCTAGACTTATTAATAATAAATGTCAATTAATTTCTCCTTAGAGATGTAATAATGGAACACTCGAAACTACAAACATCGTATAATCAAAATAAAAATTTGAATAACTAATATATATGGAATAAATGAATATAATTTATTAATATTTAAGGTAATAAATGTAAAAAAGTTTCTTAAATAAATTATAATGATTATATAATGATTATATAGATACTTAGAATATATTAAAAAAATGATAGATGTATAGGTAAAGGGTTCTTTATAGATATCACTTATTCTTTGAGATTTTATATGTATAATATTATATCAAATAATTTTAATGAACTATATTTCCCTATATTGTGTCATATATATTCATTTTAATAATTTTAAATTTTTTATTATTCTACCCCAGTTGATTTGAACTTAACCAAGTATGATATTTGTATGGGGTCTATTCTTTATCCATAATTTCATATGGAATCTTTCTCTGACACACATATATATTATTTATATTAGTTTATTAAATTATTATATACCCTTTCTTCTCTTCATATAGTTTTATAATGTTTCTTCCCAATGATTTTAACTTGAAAATAAAGTTTGTAATATATTCTTTTTCTATCTATTACTTTACATTTCTTACTTGGTCATATTCTCCCACATCTTTATGTTATTTTTCATATAGATCCCATTAGAATATTTCTTATTATATGTTTAATTTTTTTACCTTTCTATTTTCTATTAAAATAATTTATTCATAAATTCTTCGCTTAAAAAATACATCAAAATAAAAATTTTAAATATTTTTTTATACAATTTCTTATCTTTATATGGCAAATTCTTCATCTGTATTAATAATATTATATGTTATAATCCAATTATATTTATAATGATTCATTTCAAAAATACATTCTCTGTATCATCCACTTTCTTTCTCTAGTTGATTTGTCTTTATTCCTTGTAAAAATTCGATACGTAACTCATATTAGTTTCATTAGTTAATTAGGTAATTAATTTTGATAGATTTGGGATTGTTTTTATTTTCATGTGGAACACATATATAAGGATATATTTATGTGATAGGAGGTATTGGGATAATATGTGAACACCCCAAGATTTTATGAGAAATATTATTTTTAATTTCTTTGATGTCTTGTGTTGTACGCTACACCAAAATTATCTTGTGCTCTATGCAACACCGTATTATCATGTATTATACGCAAACACTCTTCTTGGATTGTGTTGCATGCAAGAGCGGACTTCCTCAATAGTGTGTGTTCTACGCAATACTGAGTTTCGCTAAACAAAAATATATTGTTATAATATTATTATGAACAATCTGTTATGAATAGTATTGACCACATTTTTTATATTATAACATTATCATTCATCTTACACATATACTAGAACATGGTATGAGAACAAAATACATTTTTCGGGTAAAATAAGTATTTTTCAAAAAATGCAGTTTTGCGGCCTTTTATTGGCGTGCCCAGATTAAATCTAGTTTTGGAAACATTTATGAGTTCAATTTGAAAAAATAAACTTATTAATTTAAATAAGTACATAAAAATTTACTTTGGATAATTTTTTAATATTTTTCTGTTAACGTTCATATTTTGATGAATAGTAAAAATACAATAAATTTTAATTAAAAACAAATTTTTTCATCGAGATAATTTATATGGATAAGTTATAATATTGAATAATTTTATCATATAAATAGAATATATTTTTTCAATTTAATATAATGTAATTCATTGGAATTAATTTTACACTGAATTCATAGGTAAAAATATTTCAATCTTTTGCAATGTTTTAACATTTAAAACATGTTTTCTAAACAGCGGGATTAATTTTAAATTAAATACTCCAACTTATTCATTTTTAATATGGAAAAATGTATTCCATATTTGGAATCATTAGTTCCAAATTATGTTAATAGGCTACTTTTTTATTTTTATGTATTATGAATAGTAACTACGATAAATTTTATTTTCCACAGTTAAAGGTAAATCAAGAAATTAAGGGTAAAAATAATATTATAAAATTACCCTAACACCTACCAAAATTCTATTAGATGAATAAAAGTCGAACCATATGACCTAAATGTTGGAATAGATTCATTTCATGGACTTTTGACCACGAAAATGATATAATTATTAATAAAACCAAAGAAAGTGACAACATGTCACTCTCTTATATCTTAAAAGTGTAATAATTTTAATTTAGTGATAAACCTCATAAAAAATCGAATATAAATAGTATCCAGAAATATAATAAAATTATATACATCTTGATAATTTATTTATAATTTTTAGGGAATAAATAATTGTCATAAATGATGACATAATAGCGATGTAGAAATTATTTTATTGATTAAAATATCAAATAAACGGTTTTAAAAATATTAAAATAAATATTATATGAACTAATTAATGTTGTCATAAAATTTTATAGATGAATATGACATGTTAGGAATCTATTAAATATTTTTTTTTAATTTATCCTCTGTTTGTTTTTTATTTAAATTCAAATAAATGAATAGTATCAAAATTGACACTATTGTTATATTATAGAAAAAAGAAATATTATAAAAATGTTTAAAAATCAAAAAAATATTTAAAAATTGTAAATTTAAAATTTATATGGTCTAAAATATCATAACGTATCCAATTATGGACAATTCACAACACATAAAGTATTATTTATACCAATTTAAAATTTAGAATATTATTAACACAAATAAAATTAAATAGATTAAATAAAGATATATCAAGTTGATAAGGTTTACAATAAATTCCCAACATACCTAAATATTATTGGTTGATGATATTATTACTCTATATCATCTAATATTCGTATTTGAGTAATTTTTGGAGGTTTTTAATTGGGGTTTGAGTTTATTATAAATTAATATTTTAGAGGTTTCCAAAAGTTCCCATGTCCTCCCTTATAAAAAGGAACCTCCTCCCTCTCCTCTTCACAACATTTTGAGACTTCAATCTTGAAAAAACCCTGAAAATTTCCCTTCTAAAATTCCCTAGAAACATTATAGTGGTCCTGGTATTCTCAAAACACCAACTTTAGTTCCTTAAGTGGAAGTTCAAAGGAAGTACATCAAAGAAGAGGTAATCACTTCTACCGATTTTTTCAAGTTTCTTTATTCTTCTACTCCCTCTTCATTATTTTTTTCATAATAAAGTAATAAAATAAGTATAAATAATATACGGATATGTTATTATAAATATGAAACAACTCTATTTCACCTTCTACCCATCCTACGAAAAACAAAATCATCGCGCATGCGTACGTACGGAATATCGTCTCCACGCTGTGGTGTAATATGTTTTTCCACCACCACCTTACTTGGATGGGTATAATGGTGGAAATAATAAATGTATATTATTATTATAACATGATACTAATTATGATATATTATATAATCCACTCCAATACCATTGAACAATTATGGGAATGATATCGTCGCTCGTGCGTACGTACGGATTACCGTCTCCACGACGCGATGCGATTCATTCTCCATGTTAACCATTCAAGAATGATTATAAATTCTATATAATAAATAATCATTAAATATATTACATAATAATGATACAGGATTTATGTACATATATTTTTCATTTTATTAATTCCATTCATTTCAATAAGGAAACGAAAATAGCGTTCATGCGTACGTACGGCCTACCGTCTCCATGAACGGTGTATTTAATTTCACTTATCAATCTATCATATATATTTATATACTAAATATATATTGTATATAAATCATTTTTTACATTCTGGAATTAATTAAATCAGGATATAAGTAATAATATCAAGAATGAAAAGTCCAAACACGTACGATAAATGAAACGATTTTACCCAAAATGCTGCTTTAACATGGAATTGACAAAAGAACGGGTAATATAAAGTCATAAGTGAATCATATATGATATCATAAATATTATTATGGTTAGGTTAAAAGTTAATTATATGTTTAAACCCACTATACAGGATTTTTGGACATGTACGGAAGAAATTGGACCTAAGGTATGGGATAATTTTGCAATCTCATTTTATCCAAGATTACTTATACGTAAGTATTTACTGGGCATATATATTTCATCCAAGTCCATTAAAATATTTTTCATAAAGTGTTTAATATTCATAAATGTTTGTCTATTTTTCATTTTTACCCCAATTTGACTTTGACTTTATGTTATGGAAGGAATCTTCCTATTGTTTACCATACATGGTACTTTTTGACTTTTCCGTTAAAAGTACCATGAGAATGTTTTTTTAACTTATACAGCGTGAACGGATTTTTACGGTTTCATAACACCTTATTTTCATGTAGAATACTCTACAATATTTCATTATTATTTTCAACAAAATCATTTTCTTGTAAAATTTCATGGCATTTTGTGAAAATAAAATGATTTTGAAGAAGAAAGGATATTTTCCTCAAGAATTCATTTCTAGTGTTTTATCAAAACTATTTCCTATATAAGATGAAATTATTTAGTATGATTATGTTTTAAGAGTAATGTCTCTATTATTTACATGGTTTGATTTTTCTTATGATGAAATGATAACCATTTGTTTTGTGTGGATTATGTTATGATGGGATGATGTTTATGAAACCCATTTTATTCTTTGGGTTATAATGAATGATTTATGTTTATTTTGTGGAAAACGTAATAATGATTTCATTTTGAGATAGGTGGGACCTATATCTCCCTACAATGCATTGGGTAAAGATTTATATCTTATGATATAGACATGGCTGTAAGGGAAATTGAATCTGTTTTAGTAATACAGGGTTGGAACGACAAGTAAACCCTGTTCAGTAATGGAATTTGTCCACTATGATGGTCTTGGAAGCAATGCCTTGGCTCCTTTGGAAATCATATCATGTGATTAATGGTTTTCCACAATTACATTTTTTATCCCCATGCTAATTTATCATGATAAATGTTCCTTTATGTTCTATGCATTATGTACTTCCCTATTTTATGTCATTACTAAAGATTTTGATATTTAGATTTTATGTTCATGTTTTTTACGTTCAAATGTTTATCGATTATTTTATGTTCTCAATTTTTACCCTTACTGAGAATTTGAGCTCACTCTTTTTATTTTTTCTTTTCCCCAGGATATAAAGAAACGTTTTAGGTAAGAAAAAAAAGTGGAATATTTTTATGAGAGAAGTTGAAGATCTTACACCATGATTAGAAGATTATGTCATGAGTTTCCAAAGACACTAAACTATTATGCTCCTTGGATGTCTGTTTTTTGTTATGTATTAAGTATTCAAAAAATGTGATGTAATTTCCATGTACGTCCGTCTTTGGGTCTCTACAGTTGGTATCAGAGGAAAGGTTTAGTCAACCTTTGGAATCTAGGATGTGAAAACTTTAGTGAGATCCCTAGAGATATTTCTAAGGTATGTCTAGGGATGTCCCTAAGGTTAATTATACGTATAGGTTATATTCATAGAATTATGGTAATGATCTTAGAATTAAACCTAATATGTTATATATTGAAGGTACTTCCCCTTGATTATGTTGTTTTCCTAGTATGTTTTTTTCCTCTCACATTATTCTTTTTGGGTTTTAGATAATGGCTGGGACCCCGAGAAACTGTGTTAATGATCAATATACTGCACAATGCAATGATTTTCCTTCTTAATAAGAAAATTTTATGGGAAATGGAATGAAAAATATTATTGTTGTACTTACACAAGCTATGAATCATTCTGGACTTCCAAAAGAGCTGACAATAGAACAATATTCTATTGAGTCCTTCATGAGGCAACATCCACCTTTTTTCAGTGGGTCTTCTGATCCACTTGTTGCTGAACAATTGATTAGTACCATTGAAAATATATTTTCCAAACCTTTCTATTCAGAACACGAAAAATTCATTTTGGTTGTTTACTGTTTAGAAGGTGAAGCAGACCAATGGTGGACTCTAATTAATAATACAAGTCCCCAAGATGAAATTGAATCCTTGGAATTGGACGAGTTCAAGAACTTGTTTTTCAATAAGTACTTCCCTCATATTCTTCAAACAATGATGGAAAAGGAGTTCCTTGAGATTAAGAAAAAAGGATAATGAATCTGTTGGTATATACGAGGCGAATTTTACAAGGCTTGCAATGTATGCATCTGGCATTATCATCCAACCTGAAAGTAAAGTTGATCGATTATTCAGTGGATTAAATCCAAGTCTTATAAGGGCATTATCTATAAGAGACTTAAGTATCTATGAAGAAATTGTGTGTTGTGCTATCAAGGTAGAATTGGAAGTTGGTGTTACATATCCATCTCATGGTTTTGACAAGAAACGAAATATGGAGTTCAAGGAAAAATCTAAAAACAATGGTGAAAAAAAGATAAATTTTTCTTTATGGTCAAAGTGTGGAAATAATCATGGTGGAGATTGACTTAAGGGACTAGAAAATGTTTTAAGTGTGGAAAATAAGGTCATCGAGCAGCTGAGTGTCGATGTAATGGAAAAAAGGTAGCTAATGATGTGAATAGAGAAAAGACTATAGAGAACTCACCACTAACACTTCAATGATACAAGTTCAAGGAAATGGGGAATTATTCTAACGAATTCCCTAATCCAAGGGTTAATGATGATCGACATAAACAACCTCTTAAGGAAAAGGAAAAAATGGAAGTCACATGCAATTACTATTGGTGATTATGAATATGCCAACGATGTGGTAGAATGGTTAAATGTATATGTAATGGGATTCCAAAATAGTGTTGTGGAATCTCATATACAGTATTATGGAATATTGGAATATCTATGTATTGGTTTTCAATAATTGTATGGTACTGGTAACCATGAATAGTGATTAAAATATTTTTGGAAAGAAAATGATATGCGCATAATTAAGGGATATGGAGAAAATAATATTTTTGATAGTATTAATGAGCTCATGACTAATATAAGGATAAAGTTTCATCAGGGTTTGAGTATATAGAAATTTTGGGATTTTAGTATGTGGAAATAATTAACTTTTTATAGCATTCATGTTTTCACTAAGGTTATATGGTAATTCATGTATCAAGATTATGGTGTTTACATGTTTGGAATGTGACCATCAAGATATATCTTATGATATACGGGGATAAATGATGGTAATCACTACTTGGTAGATGACCTCTCTAGTAATCTTTTTCTTTATAATATGAGATTGGACAGAAGTATTTTGGATAAGCCTAAATATTGGAATGGATTAAGTTAGACATCAGATAGTATTGTTTAAGGCTAGAACTTTTTCATATTATTTCTAAAATGTTATAACAGTATAGTTTTATAAAAAGGAAAACCCTTGGGATGGGGCGATAACCCATCATGTCGGACAAGGATTCAAGAATCAAACCCATAACCGATGTGCGACAAGCCTTTATCGCCTACCACTGGCCTACAGGAAGTCCCTAGTTAGTAGAAATTAGTTTTATTTTTTTAAGCGGTATGATAGTTGACGTATAAGTCCATTTTTAGAATCATATACGGCTAATATCACCATAGATGGACAAATGTATATTTAATAACTTTTGCTAAATTTTTGAGATAGATGGAATAACCTATCATTCTATCACATGATCTGCTAATACTTCAAGAATGAAAAATTCAACTTTATTTCTTTAAATAAGAGATGAAGTGGATGATCTGCTAACATTTCAAGGACAAATTAAACTTCATTTATTTAAATAAGAGATGAAGTGGAAATTGTTCATGGAATGACCAATGATGATATTACACTAAAATCAAGTAAGTATTTATCCTTATGAAAAAATTATCAACTTTAGGGAAATGATATTAAAAACCAAAAAATGTTGTCCTAGAACCCACATATCCGATAAATCAGAAGGTACCTTAGATTATAAAAAATTTATAGCTTTGTGATTGTTGGCTTTTTCATAGCCATGTTCTCTACCACTCTTCATCAGAACGTGATGGTTACATTTCTCTTCCATATCCATATTTTCACTTACGTTTTCTATGTGGAAACCTAGTGATGAGTTAATTTGGGTAACCGTTACGTTTCATACTTTAGTTTTTGAAATTAAGTTTTGGTATTTCTTTTTACGATGTGGGTTTATATGAAAGAAACTTTCAAGTAGTAAACCATTTATAACCCCGAATAATTTCGAGGGAAAAATTCATTTTATGGGGGGTTGAATGTAACACCCTGAGATTTTATGAGAAATATTATTTTTAATTTCTTTAATGTATTGTGTTGTACGCTATACCAAAATTATCTTGCGCTATATGAAACACCATATTAGCTTGTATTATATGCAAACACTATTATTGGATTGTGTTGCACGCAAGAGCGGCCTTCTTCAATAGCATGTGTTGTACGCAATACTGAGTTTCACTAAACAACATTTTATTGTTAAAATATTATTATGAACTAGCCGTTATGAATAGTATTAAAAAAATTTAATTTTATAACATTACCATTCATCTTACACATATACTAGCACATGGTATGAGAAAAAAATAATTTTTTTGGGTAAAGTAAGTATTTTTCAAAAAATGCAGTTTTGCCACCTTTTGATGGCGCACCCACTTCAAATCTAGTCTTTGACAAGTTTATGAGTTCAATTTGACAAACAAACTTATTCATTGAAATAAGTATATAAAAATTTACCATGCTTAATTTTTTAATATTTTTCTGTTAACGTTCATATTTTGATGAATAGTAAAAATACGCTAAATCTTAATTAAAAACAACTTTTTTCATCGAGACAATTTGTATGGTTAAGTTATAATATTGAATTGTTTAAAATTATAATTATAATATATTTTTACAATTTAATATAATTTATTTCATTAGCATTAATTTTACACTGAATTCATAGGTAAAAATATTTCAATCTTTTGCAATGTTTTAACTTTTAAAACTCGTTTTCTCAAAAGCGGGATTAATTTTAAATTAAATTCTGCACCTTATGTGTTTTGAATTTGAAAAAATGGATTCCATATTTATAATTAGTAGGTCCAAATTATGTTAATAGGCTACTTTTTATTTTTAGGCATTATGAATAGTAACTACGGTAAATTTTATTTACCACGGTTAAAGGTAAATCAGGCAATTAAGGGTAAATATAATATTATAAAATTACCCTAACACCAGCCAAAATTCTATTGGATGAATAAAAGTCGACCCATATCACCTAAGGGTATGAATAGATTCATTTCATGGACTTTTGATCATGAAAATGATATAATTATTATAAAAACCAAAGAAAGTGACAACATGTCACTATCTTATATCTTATAAGTGTAATAATTTTACATTAGTGATAAACCTCATAAAACTTAGAATATAAATATTATACAAAAATATAATAAAATTATCTACATCATGAGAATTTATTTAGAATTTTTAGGGATTAAATAATTATCATTAATGATGACACAATAGTGATGTAGAAATTATTTTATTGATTGAAATATCAAATAAATTGTTTTAAAAATATTAGAATAAATATTATATAAACAAATTAATGTTCTAAACAATTTTTCTAGATTAATATGAAATGTTAGGAATCTATTAAATATTTTTTTTGAATATATTCTTTGTGTGGATTTTAATTAAATTAAAATAAATGAATATTGTCAATATTGACATTATTGTTATTTTATAGAAAAAAAACTTATTATAAAAATTTTAAAAAACAAAAAAAATATTTAAAAGTTATAAAATAAAATTTATATAGTCTATAATGTCATAAATTATCCAATTATGGAAAATTCACAACACATAAGTAATTATTTATAACAATTTAAAATTAAGAATATTATTTCCACAAATAAAATTAAATAGATTAAATAAGGATAAATCAAGTTGATAAGGTTTAAAATAAATTCCCAACATGTCTAAATATTATTGGTTGATGATATTACAACCCTATCGCATCCACTCTTATGATTTGAGTCATTTTTGGAGGTTTTTAAGTGGATTTTGAGTTCATTATAAATTAATATTTTAGAGGTTTCCAAAAGTACCCCTCTCCTCCCTTATAAAAAGGAACCTCCTCCCTCTCTTCTTCACAACAATTTGAGACTTAATTATCGGCCAAACACTGACCATTTACCTTCTCCACTTCCCTAGAAACATAATAGTGGTCCTGGTGTTCTCAAAAGACCAACTTTAGTGCCTTAATAAGATGTTCAAAGGAAGTACGTCGAAGAAGAGGTAATCACTTCTACCGATTCTTTCAAGTTTCTTTAATATTATACTCCATCTTATTTAGTTGTTTCATTATAAATTAATAACATAAGTATAAATAATATAATGATATGTTATTATAAATATGAAACAACCCTATTTCACCTTCTACCCATCCTACGAAAAATGAAATCACTACGCGTGTGTACGTACGAAATACCGTCTCCACGTTGTGGTGTAATATGTTTTTCCACCACCACCTTACTTGGATGGGTATAATGGTGGAAATAATAACTATATATGATTATTATAACATGATACTAATTCTAAGATATTTTATAATCTACTCCAATACCATTCAACAATTATGGGAATGATAGTGTCGCTCGTGCGTACATACGGATTACCGTCTCCACAGCGCGATGATATTCATTCTCCATGTTAACCATTCAAGAATGATTATAAAGTATATATAATAAATAATCATGAAATATATTACATAATAATGATACTATATTTATGTACATATATGTTTCATTTACTTAATTCCATTCAATTCAATAAAGAAACAAAAACTTGTTCATGCGTACGTACGACCTACCATCTCCATGAACGATGTAATTCATTTCATTTATCGATCTATCATATATATTTATATACTGAATATATATTTTATAAAAATCATGTTTTAAATTTTTTTAATTAATTAAATTGGGATATAAGTAATAATATCAAGAACAACAAGTCCAAACACATACGATAAATGAAAAGATTTTACCCGAAATGCTTCTTTAACATGGAATTGATAAAAGAACTGGTAATATAAAGTCAGAAGTGAATCATATATGATATCATAAATATTATTATAATTCTATTAGAAGTCATTAATATGTTTAAACTCAATATACAGGAGTTTCAGATACATATGGAAGAAATTGGACCTAAGGTAAGGGATAATTTTACAATCTCATTTTATCTGAGATTACTTATACGTAAGTATTTACTGGGGTTATATTTTTCATCCAAGTCCATAAAAATGTTTTTAATAAAGTGTTTAATATTATTAAATGTACTTTTAAAGTCATTTTTACCCCTCTTTGACTTTTACTTTGTGTTATGGAAGGAATCTTTCTTTTGTTTACCGTATGTGGTATTTTTTGACTTTTCTGTTAAAAGTACCAGGAGAATGTTTTTTTATCTTATACAGCATGAATGGATTTTTACGGTTTCATAACGCCTTATTTTCATGAATTTTACTCTACAATATTTCATTATTATTTTCAACAAAATCCTTTTCTATTAGAATTTTAGGTCATTTTGTGAAAAGGAAATGATTTTGAAGAAGAAAGGATATTTTCTTAAAAATTAATTTCAAGTGTTTTATCAAAACTATTTCCCATATAAGATGAAATTATTTAGTATGATTATTTTTTAAGTATAATGTCTCTATTATTTACATTTTTCGATTTTTCTTATGATTAAATAATAACCATTTGTTTTGTGTGGATTATGTTCTGATGGGATGATATTTATGAAAGTCATTTTATTCTTTGGTTTATGATTAATGATTTATGTGTATTTTGTGGAACATGTAAAAATGATTTCATTATGAGATGGGTGGGACCTATATCTCATCCAATACATTGGGTAAAGATTTATATCTCATGATATAGAAATGGCTGGAAGGGAAACTGAATCTGGTTCAGTAATACAGGGCTGGAACGACAAGTAAACCCGGTTCAGTAATGGATTGTGTCAACTGTGATGGTCTTGGTAGTAATTACTTGGCTAATATGGAAATCATATCATGTGATTAATGTTTTTCCATAATTAAATGTTTTATCCCCATGCTAATTTATCATGAAAAATGTTCATTTATGTTCTATGCCTTATGTACTTCCATTTTTTATGTCATTACTCAAGATTTTGATGTTTTGATTTTATGTTCATGTTTTTACGTTCAAATGTTTATGGATTGTTTTATGTTCTCCATTTTTACCCTTACTGAGCATTTGAGCTCACCCTTTTATGTTTTATTTTCCCCAGGATATAAATAAAGGTTTTAGGTAAGAAAACAAAAGTGGAAGATCTTTATGGTAGATGTTGAAGATCTTTCACCATGATTAGAGGATTATGTCCCGAGTTTCCAAAGACACTAAACTATTACGGTCCTTGGGTGTCTATTTTTGTTATGTATTAAGTATTCAAAAAATGTGATGTAATTTCCATGTATGTAAGAATTTGGGTCTCTACAATATGTCCTTATAATTAATTGGGTAAATCATTATATCTCATGAGATAATTATGTTACGGTACATGGGTAGTGAACCTAGTCGATTATGTTTTGGGATATAGACAATAATTATAGTAAATTATTCTATTATGTTCTTGGAAATTAGTTTTGATATATATTTATAATGTAGTATTATTATATATGTTTCAAATTTTTATATCATGTCATGTCCTTATGTCATGATACTGGTTTTTGATTACTTTGTTTGTATTCAAATGGGTATGATTTTATTATGATTTTTCCAAGTACCAAGATTATTCTTTCATACATATAAGTTTGTTTTATTTTTATTGTTTTATGATCATTATTATGATCACCTATATGTTTTTTTTACACCTTACAGAGTGTCTGATAGAACACATTTCTTGCGTTTCCTATTTCCCCATATAATGGACGATAATATTATGTATGATATGTATTTAAGGGAATAAATTGTATAAAATATTATGGAATAAATATATATTGTATGATTAGATAATATTGATATACAACTAATCTATAAAGTTCCAATCCTTTGGGTTTTGGGAGTATGTATAATTATGGGGTGTGAGTGATAATTATGTAAAGTAATGTAAAATATATATATATTGTGGTGAATTTATCTCAATCCCAATAAATATGGTGCATTTTATGTTAAATGAAACCATAGATAGGGAATTTAGATAATAAATAGATAGGGAAAACACTTTATCCATATGTGAAAAAATAAGATGATAATGGTTGTTTTTGTGTTTTTATTTATATATAATGTAAACTATATCTATATGTTATGTGTTTGATACAATGTTTATGTATTAATTTTTTTTAAAATAACCTATACTATATACAATATAATATTAACCTCAAAATTCTACTCACTTTAAGGAGAAGCATTCTAGTGATCCTAAATATGATTACCAAATTACTCTTAGTTAAAAAGAACAAAAAGAAGAATCAAAATATAATTGTTTTTTTTTAAAGTAATTAAATAAATTAGGAGAGTTTTAAATTTTAATATTGGATGGAATGGTAATGGTAACTACTTGAAACTAACGAATTAATATTCATTATTTTTATTGGGATTCTTATGAGATTCAAAATTCCAATGAACATAGATATATGGAATAATGTCATTCTTGTAATGACGAAATTTTTTGGGAAGATGTTGTTGTAACCATTTTTTTACTTTTTATATTTTACCATTGGATTAATTAATTATATTTTTATTGTTTATTCTTTTCTGGTGAGTAAAATTACATTAGAAGACTATAGAATGAATTTATTTTAGGAATTTTCTAGAAATATTCACAGAGCATTATAAAAACAAAATCCACTAAATATTTTTGAGTGATGTCGATGGTAATGTCAATCCATTCCCACCAGTTATATATACTAGATTAATACCCCATATAACTTGGGATTCTTTCATTTTATTACTTGACTATGTGGGTTTAAGAGAAATCTAACGTGTTTAAATTTATTTTACATGATACATTTAAAGTAGTGAATTATATATATATATTATTCTTTTAATGTATAAAATGTGTTTATATAATAATAAAAATGAAAAAAATCCATCATTAACGTATTTTAAATAAAGGATGTGGTATGTTTCACCAGGAAAATAATTGGTATATACATTGAATTTATAATAAAAATATTATGAAACAAAACACAAAAATTAATTGATATGAATTTTTTAAGATGAAAATTGATCAAAAAGAGCCTGTGACTACTTTCATCCCACATTATGTGGTGTGTAGGGAGTATTATGTTAATAATAAGGGTTTACTTGTGTATAAAAATACCAAAAATGTATGCAAGGAATGTGTAAGTCTGAAAGAAGTAAAAATTATAGTTAAATAATTCTAAAACATAATAATATATAAGTAATTTTATTTAATCTATTTTATACATGAATATCTATTGGCATCACTACTTCTCATAATCTAATAAATTAAGAAATTTTAAAACTTCAAAACTAAAACTAACCTAAAAATCATAGAATAATGTAAGTATGAGTTTTACCCTATAAAAAAAAGGAATCCCAGTAATGAAAGTGTAAAACATTTGTTATATATTCATATACTTATCAGAAATGAGAATTATAAAACTAAATTAAACTAAGTTAAGATTTATTAGTTAATCAAGAAGTTGACAACGAATTATTATAATGTATATTGTGGAATCAATGTCCAATAATGATTCTTATTTAATAAAAATGATTCAACTACACTCATGAGATTAATCATATTAATTATTTAAAAGAATAATTAAATGAAATTAATCCTATATGGTTACCAATTATTAATTATACCTATTTCCATTCAACTCTCAAGCTCATGAAAATCTAATAAGGTCGAGATTCATAATTGTTTTTTCAAAGACAAATCAATGATAAGTTTGGATATCATGATCCATTTTTGTCTTGACCATCTTGGAGTTCATCCCTTAATCAGTTCCACTCTTTTTAAGAAATAGAGAATGAGATATTAATTATTGATAATGAGAAACTAAATAAAAATACTAACTTATGACCAAATAATAATGTTTGAAAATTTTGTCTGCATCCATTTCCATCGACCCCACATTTTTCAATGAATTTATCCACTCATGGTTGAATCTTAATAAACCATGAATGAACAATAAATCATTGAAGATGTAATTGGACTAAAATAACTATGAAAATATAGATTGAAAATTGAATTCTCACTTTAATTATAAAGTTACATCAAATTCTTTAATTTGAAAATTACACAATGAAAAAATAAAAGGAGAAAATAAATATTATCTAATAATATTTTGGTGGTAAATCCTCAGTTTCCAATCTCTGGTTTGATCTCTTGGTGGTTAGTCATTTTTTAGGTTTCTTAATCTCCCTTTTAAAAATATCCATATTTTCCATCAAATCCACAAAAAATATTTCCAATAATAATTTCTAGTCATTTTTACTTAATCTTAAATAATTTGATGCTATTAAATCTCATTAAATTTCTAATTTTTAAAAAATAATGTGTGGTAAAAGTTCTATTATGATTAATAATTCTCTAACGTAAAATTCAATTAAATATTACCCCTCTTTTATATGAATTTTTTTCCAAAATTATATCTTTTACTTTTTCAAAGATTTTAACCAAAATAGATTATATATTTTCTCTGTGATTTTTTCCAAGGAAAACCTTCCATGACTTTACCATATATGGGTCTTCAAAATTTTCCAAGAATATAGAGAAAAATTCCTCAAAAAATTTATTCAAAAATATGAATGTAACATCATTGACATCTTTTAAAAATAGAATCTCATCCTTGGTTGACCATCATAATTTCATATGGCATCAGGATGTGGGGTGATATAGAAATATATCATCTCGTAATACTTTAAATCCAATCCAAAAAAAATTAATTCTATAAGGTTTTTGGTTATGGTTTGTCTCGAAAATAAATAGGTGGTATAATGCATACAATATTATGGTGTTAAGTTACAACACCCAAAATATTGAGCTTCTTCCATTTTCTAACCCTCCATATCATGATATCTCCCTTAATGACACAATATATTTTCCCAAAAGTTATCTATATATCTATCATTTCATCAAAAAACCTATCATAAATTAATCTACCTAGAATATTCATAAGAATTTAATTCATCATCTATTTTATTCCGCATTCTTAACCCCATACAGCTGCAAACCCCAACCATGTCGTTGCTCTTTCCCTTTGATTTTTAAGCTCTTAATTGTCTGATTTCTAATCCTCCATCTTGGGTTAGCCTCCATAAACCAAAAAACAATTATATTTAATGATTTTTAAATCTTACATGCATATAAGTTCTCTCAATGAAATATTCCTCATTAGTTTTTATTAATTTTCCATAAAGATATCTTAATTTGATGTCATCTCTCGGGTTATTCTCACATAGAAAAATCATTGTGTAATACATGTGTCATAACACAGGGTTAGATAAATTTATTCTCATACATAATTTAATTTTATTTCACATGAATTCATTTAATTTAACCCTTTATATTTTGAGTGAATCATACCTGGTACATTTAAAATCATGCCACTTTTCAAACTCAAAATTCAATCACATATGAGTACCTCGTTTTAATCTCATGTGGTGAATTGTAAAGTTGAATTAATTAGATGTGGTATCCATTTTTTCCAATATAAAATGATACGAAATGGGTTTCAATGTGAGTCATTCATA
This sequence comes from Viscum album, assembly GCA_963277665.1. Classification (NCBI taxonomy): domain Eukaryota; kingdom Viridiplantae; phylum Streptophyta; class Magnoliopsida; order Santalales; family Viscaceae; genus Viscum; species Viscum album. The sequence continues at coordinate 329,137,092 of OY728119.1, read as the reverse complement.
CTTGATAATTTTTCTTGTTTCATTTAATTTGACACATTCCCTCCTACAATGTGTTTTAATCTTATATGGCTCTGAAAATCCACATGCATTATTCTAGAAAGAGACAGAATACTCATATCATGATTTATCTAACATAAACTATTCTTTTTACCTATTAATCATACATGTACATGATTCTATGTGTTTCATTCTTACATTATATCATATAATGCTCATAAATCCCTTTATAGGCACTAAAATATCCAAAATCTACATAATTCATAAAAAATACTCTAAACTCCAAATTAAGTACATTACTTCCATTTATACATAAAAAACTAAAAATGGTTTATGAAATAACCTATTAATATATAAAAAACAAATTAATATATATATAATCAAGTTACTAAGATATAAGATAAGTCATGAGGTATAGAAAAACATAGACAATATTTGGAGAATTTTCAATATCAAAAACAACATATATGTGTCATGACTCGACCCAATCCGGGTCTTGATCCACAACTACCCTAAGACCACCTCCATAGTCTAGGGAATAAAGACAAGTGTCGAAGGCACAACCAAACACAGGGTGGCCTTTTTTTAAAACCTTTACATATGCACGCAACAAACTCAATGAAAAAAGTGTAGATGAAAAGTAAAAACGTGAAAATTGTTGTAAAGTAAAATGAACATGTTTGAACCACTAGATGGTACAAGATTATGGTAGTGTAAACTAAAAATTAAAGGGAAAAACTAATTCCCACACCAGAATCCTATCCCAACCTGAAGGAAACTAAACAAGTGTAACAACTGAGAGATCCTCACTCTTGTATCCCAACTTCAACCACCGTACGCAGTCCACATAGCCTGTATCCCTAAGATCCTCTGAGATCACGATCGACCTATCTGTCATCTGTAAAAGACGCGACATGATTTTTGGAAAATCCCATCCATGGGTGAGTATATAATATCTAGTAGAACGCCCTAAAAGGTGATGGGGGTACAATAAGAGATACACTGAAGAAGAAAGCAGTAGAGAGAATATGGTATGGTAAAAAAGAACATAGAGAGTACACCTCAACCCTACAAGAGAGTGAAATTAGACTCATACAAACACAAGAAGATTGAAATTGTGAGTATATGAACTCCTCATCGAGTATTTGCTACCTATAGATGGAGAGTAGACCTATCCAACCATAAGAATCTAGATACAGAAAGCACATGGCATGACTTGTGCATATTTACCTCTCGTGGAAGGAGTGTAACCAAGACCCAAGGACTATGTACTATGAAATGATAGATATATATATATGCTCAGTCAAATAATCCCAAAATTGAGAGTAAGGGGATCTCCATCTCACATATCATCAAAAAAATGAGGTAGCCAAGAGTTCCAAGGTAAGGTCATCTGCGATGCTCAACACCTCATACATCTATCTAGGAGACATAAGTCCAAGGGGTTAAGATCACCACACCTCAAAATTATCCTCTTTGGGTGGAACTAACTCACCTGCATGTATTTTAAATCTTGTTACCAGAACACATCTCAGTGGGGAGAGTGCCCCTCATTCTTGTGGGTCCACAGGTAAGTCCAACCACACCTCTTCATTGTTCCACACAGTCGAGGGTCTTCTTTGATATACATCAAGGAATGCCAACGCCCAACCTGGTTGTAGGGTACCCCTTGGGGAATTCACTGTGGGACACCACTTCCCAGACACTATTAGAGGGTAATCCTGGTGACTCATTCAAGAAACACTACTGCCCATCATAACTAGAGATTTATGCATAGAAGATCATTGGGGAACACCATTATCCATCCCAACTAGAGGGTAAGATTAGAAATTTGAAGAACTCCACTGCCATGGTTCTACTGGAGGTTAATTAGGAAATATAATCAAACAATGAAACTGTCAATTCCAAATAGTTGGAAAGCCCAAAACTTTCATTGGGGAATGACACTACCCAGCCCACCTAGAGGGTATGCTCGGTACTACTTTGGTAAACATGTCTAATCGTTGCTGCCATCATGTGTCGCCTTTGCGTGTTTCAAACCTGAAACATTCACGTCATAACTTGAAATCACCTTTGGATTGAATCACCACATTTTAGGTGAAAATAAACTCCAGATAAGCATCTTGTGATCCAAAATATGAGTTCAAAAAAGAAGATACAGGGGCTTTAGGATCACTCAAAATATATCAAAAGTAAATGGTGTCTAAAGGGATGAACACTATGTTTGGTACCTTCCCACTATCTTTTCATGTCTCTATCTAGTAAAAGAGTATCATCCCATGTTGTATAACACACCGTGTAGGTGGAATACAAGACGTTTCTTAACTATCTAGGAATGGGGTCGTGTGTGTTGTTCGTGTTTGTGTACTCGAGCCTTATGTCTATGTACTTCGATACATGGTGTGTTGGTCCAAGAGAGATGATTTCTATGTGGCCAACCTATATACTTGGAATAAGGTGTGTGCTTGGATGTGTTCTCCTTTTCATGGATTGTTCACATAGGAATTTGGTTACATGGCATGTCAAGGGGAATACATGTCGTGTCCTTCTTAACTTCCCCTAAACCCTAGCTTCACTACTGAGGGAGGCTACATGCAATGTGTTCTTCGTTGTAAATGGTTTGTAGATGGGTTTTTCCAGAGAAAAATAGGGTTTCTTAAAATTCTACTACCTCTTCCAAATATACTCCAACCATAGCCAAGGATGCCTAAATTCTATCTGAAAGCTTCAAATTTGACCAAAGAATTCATAATCCCAACGTCGTTCACTGTGAATCAATCTCATTTGGAAATGAGGGTTTGGACAAATATTCTATAAACCATTGAGGCATTGATCCTCTTTGGATTGAAACAAAACCTTCATATCCTTCATCCTTGTGTCATGTCATTTACCAATCTATTACATGCTCGTAAATCCATCATCATTCCATAAATCCATCCTGAATCCTGGTGCCTGATCGAACTCAGGTCTCTCGGCAATTATGAATTAGGGAACTATAAGGTTTTGTGAGTGAAGAACATGAATAATTGGGTAGATAAGGGCACAAATGTTTTTTTGGATCATTGGATAATTTTTCTTGACCAACTGATCTAGAACAGGCATCTGGGTTAGATGAAAAAATGATGATCATTATATTTTCACTAATAAAGTAGGTGTAAGGGGGTACCGATTGAAGAATTGATTAACAACATGCACAATGTTTAATCAAAGTCATAAACACCAAAAAATATTCCTACCAAGATTTTGATCAATTGTTGTTGAAAAAATCAATTCGACGATATCTATTGCATTCATCGTGCTTCGATCCGCCTTCATCAAAGGTTACATCATCATTCATTATTCAAAATTTGTCAACGAAATGGATAGGAAATGTTGAATCATTAGCAAAGAATATGATTATAAATAAACCCTGGAAAATCTATATAGTGAGATACGTATATATTCTCACTCAGGTTAAATTGAATTAAATTAATTAAATAAATCAGTTTATTTAATCAATTAAAGGCACTGCCAATTAGTGAGGGGTTGGGATGTCCCACGCCCACTTTTGTTATGTCGCGCCTAGGGAAACACCACGTGTCGGACCCAACCGTGGTATCAGATTAATGATCTGACCATATTTTTAAGATCTATCCTATTTTATTTAATTAACTATGTGTGTGCAAAAAAAATATTCAATGTTTTTATAAAATTAATTCTGGGAACACCAAGACTCAGAATCACACACCATCTTAGTGCCTATCTTTGGAAGAAAAGTTAGATATATTTCAAAGTCATGAAAGGAAACTACTAGGTCTCTTCATCGTTTCCTCTTCAAGATTTTTATCCTTGAAAAGAAACACTAAATTAACAACTTAGGAAACTGAGCCCCCATCTGGCTCTCTCACTCCGAGGAACTTCTTTAGATGTATCTGTGCTGCCACAACACTCGAACCAGAGGGATGGTTTGTGCTCTCAAGGTTTTCTCATGTCATTCCTCGATCACCATCGGGTGCTCCACAAAGGTGGATCCATCCTCAATGTCCATATTTCCCCAGTCAATAACTTGTGTTGTTTTATGTACATACCTCCTCTATGGTGACACATAGAAAATGTTCTTCACCCAATTTAATTGTGGGGGTAAGGCAATGTGGTAGGTAGCCTCACCAACCCTATGCACGATCTTGAATATCCTGATGGATCTTGATGATAGTTTGTCTCCCCAATTAAACCTTCATATTATACATTGTGGGGAGTAATTCAAGAAGATATTCCCTCCCTACTCGGACTCTAAGATCCCAGGAAGGCGATCTGCTTAGAATTTATATCTTCTCTAAACTATCTTCAACCATTCATGGATAACCTATACTTTATTTGTGTCACATGCACCAACTCTGGTCCCATAAGAGATAACTCCCCAATCTTTTTCCCACATAATGATGACCAGTAGGGTCTCTCGTATAAGACCTCAAAAGGTGTAATGCTGATAGTTTAGTGGTATCTATTGTTGTATGGAAAATTCACCAAAGACAGGTGATCCTACCAGCTCTGATTGAAATCCAATATGGTATCCCTCAACATATCCTCTAGCACCTAGATAGTGCACTAGGTCTGACAATCGGTTTTGGGGTGAAAGGATATACTCACCCACAGCTTGGTCCCAAATTCCTCTTGCATACATCTCTAAAATTGTGATGTAAACCTCACATTATGAATGGAGACAATCACTGAGGGTGCCTCGTGAAGGCAGAAGATCTCCAATACATACAATTCTACTAAACTCCCCATCAAACTCTTCTCCCTAATAGTAAGGAAGAGTGTCGACATCATGAGTCGGTCTACTATCACCCAAATAGAGTCATATCCCTTCATTGTGCCTAGAGGACCTAAGAAGAATTCCATGAATTGGATGTCCAATTTCCACTCCAAAATCTCAAGAGGCTGCAACAAACCAGCCTAAACCTAATGAACAACCTTCACCAGCTGATAGATAAGTCATTTTGAGAAGAACATAGCTACACTTCATCTCATGTTCAACCACCAAAAACACCACTGAAGATCCATGTACATATTTACGTCACTGAGATATACACCTAAGGAAGGATTTTGAAACTCCCGTATCACCTCTTCTAGTGATACGATGGGAACCAATGTTCTCCCCTGGTATAAGATCTCATGATTTACTCCTTCATTATATTCATCTGGAGCATCACATATGGATATATGGTCATGTATAACTTTGCAGTTAGTTTCTCCTAGATAAGACTCTTTCAGACACTCAATTAATTAATAAGTCTTCACCATTAATAGTAGGAAAATTTTACCCTCCTGCTCTACCGGGGTTAGTTCTACGGAAGCTAGATACTCTAAATCTTCCCACACTAGGAGATCCTAGGACTTCCTATTGTGGGAATATGTTACAACATTTCCCTTTCTTGGAGTGTAGACTATCTTGAAGTCATATTCCAATAGGAACTTCAACCAGCATCACTGCCTTAGGTTTAGGTCTCTATGGATGAAGACGTACTTGAAACTCTGGTGGTTTGAGTAATCCACAATGCACTCCCCCAAAATGTAGTGCCTCTTCATCCTTAAGGAGAAGAATACCACTATTATCTATATATAATGAGTCTCATAATTCTACTCATTGGGTCTCAACTACCTCGACCAATATGTGATGACTGCCTATCATTGAATTAGCATGCAACTGAGCCTAGTTCTTGAGGCCTTGCAATACACCACGAACTCAACTCCTTCCTCTTGTAGTCCCAAAATCAGAGTGCCCATCAACCTCTACCTAAACTCCTTGAATGTCTTTTAGAAATACTCATAATATGTAAAAAACTATCCCTTACTCGTTAGAGCAGTCAAAGAAGCTACGATCCAGCAGAATTATACCACAAATCTCCTATAGTGCCCCAATAATCCAAGAAAGCTCTACACCTCTGACACATTATTAGGTGTCTCCCAAGAAATAAATTCTTCGATCTTCACTGGATCTATGGGTAAACCTTGTTCAAAAATGACATTCCCTAAAAAGTGAACCTTTTGTATCTAGAACTGGAATTTCGAGAGCTTACCATAAATCTGGTGTTCTTGATGTAAATCAAGAATCCTCCTCAAATGTTATGTATGTTCCTCCTCTATTACAGAGTAGATGAGTATGACGTTGATGAAGAAAATGAAAATCAGGACCAAGTATGAAAGGAAGACCAAGTTCATCAAATCCATGGAAATGGTGGGGGCATTTACCACACCAAAGGGCATCACTAGGTACTCGTAGTGTCCATAACGACATTGAAAAGCCAACTTTGTAATATCAGCCTCATGAACCCACAACTAGCAATATCCAGACATGAGATCAATCTTGTATAACCACCTTGTACCTCGTAATTGATCGAAGAGGTAATCAATCCTTGGAAAGGGGTTCTTATTCTTTATCGTGGTTGGGTAAAGAAGATGGTAATCCACGCAAAGCCATAGGCTCCCATAGTACTTCAAAAACAAAATTGGAGCCACCCAAGGGGACAAACTGGGTCGGAATAAACCTTTTTCATGAAGGTTATATAATTGTAACTGTATCTCCCAAAGATTAGTGTGTTCCATCCAATATTCCATAGAAGATATCGGGGTAGTCCCTGGTTGAAATTCAATGAAAAACTCCCACTCCCTCTTTAGAGGTAGTTCTAGAACATCTTCGGTAAAGACATCCATATAGTTCTACAAAAAATAAAGGATTCTAGAAACCCAAAGGGTCTACTGGTCCAAGGGTCATACTCTCTGGCTGAAGAGTAATAGGGTGTAACCTCTTGCTCACATCATTTTCTCATCCAAATACAAGGTCTCTCTTACCGAATAAGGGAAACCTCATCCCATCAGTGCATAGGAATATGAATAGTCTATGGTGACAGTCAATCTAGGATCAAACCATGGAAAGTAAATAAATTTCCAAGATACGGTCATAGAGTTCCATGATAATGAATAGTAGGTCTCGTGTGAACCTATCCCCTCCAAGCGATATCTCATATTGATAGAAGAAGAAAGATATGGAGGAAGTGTTCTCTCTAGAAACCTCAAGGTATAATTGTTGCAATAGAATCTCTACTGAGAGCTCCAGCTCCTACACCAAGATTTGAGAGATGAAATAGTGGCTAGCTCATGTGTCTACTAATACCGAGGGAAGATTAGAATAAACACAGATCATAACTCAAATCATATCATGCCCCATAGGATCATAGATGTCTAAGGCATGCAGCTGTCCATGGTCACAAACTCTAGATCCCTAAGCCTGAAGTGGGATACCTGGTGGTGGTGGTGAAAGGACCTCATAGTGTCATCCCCCACTTATAGCTTCTCTTGATCCTCTTCCAACTGTTCCTCACTTGGGACAACCCTGTACCTACCTGGGAGATCCCTGGTCATGACATTATCTCTATCATGGAGGTCTGTTTTCTAGCTATCTAGAATGATCATCATGCATGGTCAGGCAGTCTTGTTCCATGTAAACTTATCCCTCACAAGTATAACATCATCCCTCTCTAGGTTTCCCTCAATCTCTTTGTTTCCCTTGTACGGTACAATAATTTCTATAAGTCAACTCATGGAATGATCTCATGTTCTGAGATCTCTGGCGTCTGCCTACAGCTGTAGATGAATCATCCATGTCACACCTACCACCATCTCTAACTATATAACATCCATCTATTAGGAAGATCCCAATAAAAATTTCCCACTCTAGCACCCCAAAATTGGTGGGGATGAATAAAGGCACTACGATGGCTCTTATCTCTCTATGGAGTCCCTGTTCAAACTTCCACATTCGAAAGTTTCCATATCTGATCATATCAAGGGAGTAGAACATAAGTTTTATGAACCCTATTAGGTACTCCACCACTATCATACCTCCCTACTGAAGATCCAGAAGCTCTATAATCTTAATTTAGCATAAGAAGGATGGGTAGTACTCCTCATGAAACAATTTCTATAAGTCATCCCATGAGAGTGTAGACTCATCGTGATTATAATAAAATAAGATCCCCCAATGCGCAACTGCTCTATGGTAAATACTAGTTGACAAATCCACCATCTGATTGGTCAGGGTCTGGACAAGCCTGAAGACATATACCACTAACTCTAGCTAATCCTATGCTGCCTGAAGATCTAGCTCACCACGAAACCTCAATGGTATCTAGAATTGGAACTCTTGAAGTGAACTCAACTTACACTCGTCCTCAACATACTCTATTGGGATTACCTTTATCTCAATGGCTAGGGGAGCTACTACCATCCCACCGAGAAGAGAGGGATTGCATGATGGGCCTCAAACTGAGGCCTCATTTCTCATAGTTTCATCATCATGAACTGGAGCTGGTGTCCTAGATAGCTATCATCGTAGAGGAATCCTAGAAGGTATCAATGAGTACCATAGTCAGATGATCATATATATATATATATATATCAATGAATACGGGGAGCTAAATCAAGAAGGACAGTCAAAGACTCAATCCTATATGATGCATAAACCATTGTTCCCTGAAACAAATTTATCAAGGTGAAAAGTCGAAAACCAGGTAATTAGGGTCCTAGTGAATGGATTCATCCATTTTACATACCATAACTAGACTCCCTGGCCTTAGATACACTCCCAAGACACATCGAAATTTTTTCCCTAAATCCCAACCAATTCCATTTTAGGGAATGTTTGAAAAACATCCCAAGGAACGAACCACCTCTGATACCACTCTTTTATAACCCGACCCATGTTGGGATTGAGTCGTAACTACCCCAATCCCACCTCCATAGTCCATGGGTGGAGACAAGCGCCCAAGACGCAACTAAACTCGGGGAGTCCATTGGTTAAAACATGTTCCCACACACATAGCCAACTCAATGAAAAAGTGAGGAGGAAAAGTAGAAAAATTGAAAACTATTATAAATTAAAATGAGGAAGCATGAACCTCTAGATGGTACAAGAGTATGATAGTATTTATTGAAAATTTAATGGTCCAAACTAACACCCAAACTACATATCCTAACTGGGATGAAACTAAAAAAGAGTAATATCCAGGAGAGCCCCACTCCTGTATCCCAACTCCGATGACCGTACACGGTCCATGTAACCTGTATCCCTAAGCTCCTATGTGATTATGATCGACATGTCCTCCATCTGTAAAAGACATGACACATGTTGGGAAAATCTCATTCTGGGGTGAGTATATACATACCCAGTAGAACGCACAAAAAAATTAGGGGAATGCCACTACCCTGCTTATCTGGATGGTAAGCCCAAGATTTTGAGGAAATCCACTTCTCAAGTGCCACTAGAGGTTAACTCAGAAATATCAGCAGGGAACACCACTGCTCAGTCAAACTGGAGGGTAAGCCCATAATTTCAATCGGGGAATGACAAAGCCCAGCTCAATTAGAGGGTAAGCCCGGTATGGATTTGGTAAACCTGTAAGACCACTTCCATAATCGGGTGTCGTATCTGTTCATGTTAAACCCATAACATTTACATCATAACTTGAAAGACTCTTATAATGGAATCATTAGATTCTACAAGGAAAAATACTATGGATAGGAATCTCATGGGCCAAAATTTGAGATTAAACAAAAGGAGATACATGGGGTTTAAGGAGCGCTCAAAAGAGATCAAATGTACATTGCGTGTGAGGGGTCCTCCATGATGTGTGGTTCCTTCCCACTATCTATTTGTGTCTCTGGCTGGTACACAGGTCCCATACCATGTATTAGAACACGTCATGTAGCTGAACTAAACATTTTTTCCTAACTATCTGAGACCGGGGTTGTGTTTGCTATCCATGAATGTGTACTCGGACCCCATGTCTTTGTACTTTGGTATATGGACTGTTGTTCCACATGGGATGTTTTTTATGTGTCCAAACCGTGTAGTTGGCACATGGATTGTGTCTGGCCGTGTGCTCATTCACATGGGTTTTTCACAAAGGAAGGGGGTACATGGTGGGTCAAGGGGATTACCAGCTGTGTCCTCCTTAACTTCCCTAAAACCCTAGCACCGTCGCTGAAGGAGGATACACGACATGTGTTCTTTATTGTGCATAGTTTCTATTTATTATTTTTCATAAAACTCTATGGTTCCTTCGATTTATACCACAGATTCCAAATATGTTCCAACTACGTCCAAGTCTATTTAAATCCACTCAAATATCTCTATAATTAACTGAAGAATGTGGAATCCCTTCATTGTTCTCTGTGAATTGGCCTCATTCAAAAATGATGGATTGGACAGATATTTCACACACCTTTAAAAATTTGATCCAATTTGGTTTGAAAAAAAAATCGTTGGATCCTTCATCCTTACATCATTATATTTCCAAATCTATTCCTTGTTCGAATATCTGTCACCATTGTAAAAATCCCTCCCAAATCCGGGAATCTGATCGACCTTGGATTTCCATATAATCATCAAGTTAGGAACCGTAGGGTTCTGTCATCAAAGAACGTGAGGAATTTGGGAGGGAGACGAAAATAAGGAAAGGTTTGGATCATTGGTCTTGTTTTCTTAGCCAACCAATCAATAATGGTCATTTGGGATAGATGAAAAATTAATGAACATTATATTTTTCAAAATCAAGTACGTACACAGGGGCACAGATTAAGGAATTAATTGACATCATGCACAAAGATTAAACACATGTGTAAAACCCCAAATAAGATTCCTACCTATATTTGGATCAATCGATGTTGACAAAGAATGCCTTCACTGAGATCTGTTGTGTTCATATCACTTCTATCTTCTTAGATCCAAGGTTCCATCGCCAGTTTTCATTCGTTATTCACCAACAAAAAGGAGAGGAATGGTGTAATTGTTGGAAAAGCATATGATTATGATGAAACCCTATAAAATATCTATAGTGAGATACATATAGATTCACAATTTTGTTAAATAACATTTAATTAATTAAATAAATTATTTTAATTAATCAATTAAATTTAGCACTAATGAGAGAGGGTCAGGATGTCCCACACTAACTTGTTTTATGTTACGCCTTGTGGAAACAACACATTCCAGATATAAACATGGTCACAGATTTCTAATCCGATCATCCGTTTAATAGATATCCCATTTTCTTTAATTAAAAATTCATGTAATATAAAATATTTTTAATATTTTTATAGAATTAATTTCAGGCACACCGTGCCTCATAATTTCACTACATCTCAGTGCCAAAATCTGGAAAAAAACTAGATATATTTCAAAGTCTTTAAAATAAAAAATAAGGTCTCTACAAGATGTGTTAAAGGGGTTGGTATTAGAGTATACTTGATCTACTACTTAAATAAATGATGAGAATAGAAATATTTTGATAATTAATATCCATAATTAAATAAAATGGTTTAATCCTTAGAAGAAAAAATAAATAAAAAATGAGTTCTTTTTCAAAAAAATAATTTACTCATGAAACAAAATTAGTTGTTAATGAAACAAAAATAATCAGTGAAAAGACAACCATATTAGTATACACACCAAATATATTTTGAGAATTAGTTTTCCCCTAAGACACATAACATACTATAGGAAATAATATTTACCAGATGTTTATAATTTATTTTATAGAAAATTGGTATTCATTATTTACTTTTTTTAAAATATTTCAGGTTTTAATTGATTGTGGATTATATCTATCTACATTTATACACCGCCTTGTTGAAAGTGGTATCATATAAAATATTGAAGGAAACACCCATTACAATAGTGAGACTATGTTTTTTTGATAGATTTCTGATCCCATGTGTAAGATCCTGTGTTTTGGATTGAGATATAAGTACTAAAGGAATTTGAATTTTCATTTGGTTGACAAGAAAAATCTTAAATTGATCATCAAAATAAAATTATAAGATTTAGAACACTTAAAAGTGTTTTTTAAGACATTAAATGATTCCCATAGGGTGTCTTAGAGGTTTTTGAGGAATCATGATAGTTCGATACTTGAAATGGAAGTTTTTGAAAAGACATCCTAAGTGTACGATTAGAAAACGAGTATTATTAACCTAACAGAACAACCATGCTTCCTATTTTTTCAAGGAAAAAATTTGGTTAACCATGAAAGGTATCCATGAGTACAATAAAAAAATTATATATCATCAAATATTATTTGGGTTTTCACATGGTTTTCTTAACCAAGAACTACAATAGTATGGGGTATGAGTGTTTGTGGGGTATTAGATCAGCATAGTTAGAGCATGGTTTACAAACCATGTGAAGAAACTATATGAAATAGAGGAGATTTAACGAGTGTAACCACATGGTTTTTTCTTGGTTTGTCTAATTATGTATCATAAACATGAAACTCTTAAAATGGAGAAAATTTTCCAACTTACCCTCCAGTCATTAAAAGGTTTTAAACCTATTTCTTCCCCCATTAAGCATGAGCTCCCTCAACATAAACCTCCTCCCTCTCCTCTTCCATGTATTATTCTCCTTCATTATTAGTTCAAATAAAATAGGGTTAGGGTAATTTAAATTATAATTTTGAGTCTATAACTTGACTTTATTCTTTTCTCCATTGCTTTTCCCATATTGGATGCTATTTCAATATGATATCATATGCCCAATTTTAAGGGAATTTATCTATTTCTTTGATTTCTCTCATTCTGGATCTATAAAATCTTGATAATGGACTAGTGAGGACTCTTAATCATAAGATAGTTGGTTTATGGATTTTCCCACAATATATCATTGTTTATATTATGTTTCTGTTGTACTGCACATCTGACTTACCGTATGTTACTCATAATATATTAAATACCTTAAATTGATCACTGAGTTCTTGTTTAGACATGATATAACACCATTATAATTCATTTGAAGTTTATGAACTCATCCCAAACAAACCCATGGGTGGGTTTGATCGTATGAATTGATTAAACTTTTTTCTAATGGCCAAAAAAACAGTAAGGGTTTTTTGTCTTCTCCTTGAGTATTGAAGTGACCTAATGAACATATTTAAGTGGAAAAGAATTATAAAATTGAATGTCTCAAATATTTTTCCCATATTCATTACTTGAGAGTGAATATTTTAAATGGAAATAATAAACCTTTTATGATATGGATAACCCTTGTAAAACCCAACTATTTATAAATGATAAGGATCCATGGTGTTAAACTAAATTGAGTTATGATATGGAAAGTATACTACACTTGGACATTTTTATTTCTCTATTTGATATGTATTATTTATGAATTAAATAAAATTAGGTGATTATTTGGATCAAAATTGAATATTAAGGACATGTCATTTGACCCTTGTAACATTATGAATTATAGCCATGGCTAAAAGGGATTAAATGAAGTGTGAATGGTATGACCATGTCGCTTGGTGTTTTTGGCACTTATACATGAAATGGTTAAAGATATGTTTTAATTGTAAATTAGTATGGATATTTTATCATGGAATATTTATGGTTATTAATATAAATTTACATTCTTATTATTTTAAATTTTGAGTGATACTAGGTTTACTTATATTGAATTACTTGGTTAGGATTATAGGTTAAGTTGAAATATATCATGATTTGAGAAGAACTAGGGTACATTATATGGAATTCCATGGGTGGGATCAGATGTTAAATGAATCTATATTATTCCATTAGTGATAATAGGGTTATTTTTATAGAATTATTTTTATAAGATCTAACGTTAAATGAAATGATATTATGCCTTGAGTGATACAAGTGTTCCTTATACGGAATTCCTCAGATGGGATCAGAGGTTAAATGAAATGATATTAAGAATTTGGGGAACCATGGGTTCCTAATATAGAATGCCTTAGATGGGATCATATTATTAGAGAAATTATATCATGATTGATAACTATTTTCCTTACCTTAGTTAAAAATTATAATTTCAAGAAACTTGTATAACCACAAATGATCGTAATTATATGCACATATGCCTTGGTTTCTCATTTGGTCCCACATGACAAGTGTTACACATGGATTCCTTAAATCATATCCATAGGTCCTATTAAAACTCTACTATTGTTAAGTTTAGATATATTCATATAAGGTTGTAGTAGGTAGATTCACCCTGGTATACCATGAGGAGCTTGATCCAGACCTCGTTTATATTTACTTTACTACATTACTTTTATTATACATATACACTATTACATTTTATATTCACATACTGGATTGAAATTAGACATCATTGGTGGTGACCTTATTATTTTTACTCAGACCATGATCTAGATATCATTTGGTTTCCATATACATCTCATAGTTGTAGGATAAGACCTCGGATTGTTCCTCTCTTCTGTTAGTCTTAGTAGACTAGGACTTGACATGGAGGTGGGGGCTAAGCTTTTACTTTAGATGCCTACAAGAGTTGGGTATCTACTAAATTATATCTTTTTCTATCTATAATTTTTATATGTAATACTTATTGTATGTTGTCTGCATGTATGTATGTCTTAACATGTTCATGCATAGATGGTTTTATTAGCACTGGCCAATTTATCTATTTATAATTATTTTTTGGTTACATTTATATTCTACCAATTTTTATCTATTTATTCTTCCACTATATTTATCACTAATCAAAAGGGTATATCCTACCCACTGTACCACATTTAGACCCTCACTACCAGTCAAAAACCTTTGGTGTATGGAGATATGAATTTGAGGCCTTATCTCCAATTGGTTCGGGGAATCGTTTTAGTGGATCTTGAGTTGGTATTTGAAAAAATGGTATTTGTTCTTTTTTTCTTATCTTAGTATATGGTTCTAGTATTCAAGACACTATGAATGTATCAGAACATGGAAAATATCTAGCATCTAGTAACAGACAATCCATGTGTGGGGGAAGATTAAGTTACCAAGGATGGGACTATTATTCATGTTGTCTATTATAACAGTTGATTATTATCTCCCCATGAGTGATTGGTGTATTTTAATTGGCTAATAATTTATGAGATTTAACTCTTTTACTGGTATAAAAAGATATGAGGTGTGTTTATACATCATTTCATACACTTTGAATTCATATTCTATCAACATTCTTATCAATATTTCATGATTGTGTGTTTACCAACTTATATGCCTATATTCTCTTCAAACATGATAGCTTCCTGGTTATGATAATGGTATATGGTATGTTAAATTGAATGCCTACATCAACCTAAATGGTGTTTTACCACATATCAGGATGGTGTAATTCTATTTAGTGATCCTAAATTTCATTAATGAAATAATGTAGATTTGAAATGGTGAACAAATTAACTTGTTATAAAACCTTGATTTTCAAAGAAATTTTTTAACATAATAATTTTTTTATTTCTTATGGATTTTAGATAAGTTATGTGTAAACTGAAACTTATAATGTCTTTTACCTCTATAACATGGGAATTATTACCCATATAATTAAATCCCTATGCATAACTCAACAAGAGTAGGTCATCCTCGACTTGTTATAGATATGAAATGAACTTGAATATAACCAAGTAGGTTGATCTTGTTGTCTTATTCTTATGAGATGAACCCACTAAGGGTTTGATCATTATTTATTAAGTTAATTGTAATGGGTTTTATTTAAACAGGATGTTAATTTTAATTTATAAGGCATAGACTCTATAAATTGGGAATGTATTCTCGTATAACAAGACCCATGTTTGTATAACTTGACCCTTGTAGGTCAAACTTATCTATTATGACTTAATAATCAACCCCTTAAGGGTATACTCACGAAAATTGGATTGTTATTTAAAGTGTCTTCATCCACTCATATGATGTTTTGTATAATTGTATGGTGTAATATCACTAAACTGATTCCACTTAAATTATAAATATTATTGGTTATTTTTTTAAAAAAATTATATGAGGATTCAGTTAATTAAAATTTCGATTAAATCCTAAAGGGTTTTTTCCTCTGTATCTTGAAATTGAAATTTTATTCAACAGATCCCAGTTGTGAGAAATTATACATAAATAAATGGTTTTAAAAAGAAAACGATGAGGTAATTTTCCAATAATTCTTTTATGTGTTATATAAATATGAATTATAGTGTACCATTTATAATATTAAAATTATACTAGTAACATATTTACATGACAAAGAAAAATATTTATCATTAAAGGGTAATCCTCATATCAAAAAGGTTTAAAAAACCAAAAATATTTATTATTTAAGGGGAATTATTTCAGCAATATTCCACCATAGACTTATCCAAAACATCGTGTGAGTGGATACTGAAACTTTAAATAACCATCCCATTTTCCATGAATATACCCCCAGTGGGTTGATTACCAAGGCATAATAGATAAGGCTGGCCTACAAGGGTCAATTCATACAAACCTTGGTCGAGTTATATGGGCATCCATTCCCAATTTATGAAGTGAACACTCTATAAATTATGATTATCATCCCATTTAAATGAAACCCATAAAAATTAATTTATTAAAGATTAAGACCAACCTTAGTGGGTAATCATTCCCAAGTTATAGTGGTTCAAGATATTATAAGTTGAAATTTACACACTATTTAACTGAAATCCCTAATAAATAACTTGAATTTATTAAGGAAAAAATTTATTTAAAATTAAGGGTTTTTTCACGTTAATTCATTCTCCATTTCAAATATATTTTATTTATTTAATGAAATTAAGGACTATTAAATAGAATTACACCATCAAGATATGTGGGAATACACCGTTTAGGTTGATGCAGACATTTCATTTAACCCACCTTATACCATTTCTATAACAAGGAAGTTATCATGTTATAAGAGAATATATGCATATATGAAGGTAAACACATCACATAATTTTAGAAAAATTTCCTCATAATTTTGTTTTTAAAACCATTTATTTTTCTTTAATTTCTCAAAAATGGGATCAGTTGAAAAAAAATTCAATTTCATGATACATAGGAAAAAAACCATTAGGATGTAATTGACATTTTAATTAATTGAATCCTTATATAAAAAAGTTTTAAAAATAACCAAAAATAATTATCATTTAAGGGGAATCAGTATAGTGATATTCCACCATACAATTATACAAAAAATCATGTGATTGGATGCTTTAACTTTAAACAACCGTCCCACTTTTCATGAATATTCCTCCAAGGGGTTGATTACCAAGGCATAATAGATAAGGTTGACCTACAAGGGTCAATTCATACAAAACTGGTTTTAGTTATATGAGAATCCATGCTGAATATATGGACTCACCACTCTATAAATTACAATTATCATCTCATTTAAATGAAACCCATAGAAAATAATTTATTAAAGGGGATGCACAAACATAGTGGGTTCATCTCATATGCATAACACACCAAGACCAACCTACTCTGGTTGAGTCAAGTTAATTTCACAACTATAACATGTAAATAGTGACCTACTCGAGTTGAGTTATTCTTAAAGATTTCGTTATATGGGTCATAATTCCCATGTTATAGAAGTAAAAGAAATTATAAGTTTCAATTGACACACCATTTTACTGAAATCCATAATCAATAACTTGAATTTATTAAGACAAAAAAGTTACTTGAAAATTACGGTTTCCTTATAGGTTAATACATTCACCATTTCAAATATATTTAATTTATTTAATGAAAGTCAATATCATTAAATATAATTCAACCATCAAGATATGTGGGAAACCACCAATCACTCATTGTGAAATAATAATCAACTATAATAACAGGAAACATGAATAACAGTCCCATCCTTAGTAACTTAAACATTCCCTCATGTGTGGATTGTCAATTACCAAACACAAGCTATTTACCAAGTTTTGATATATTTTTATTGTCTTTGAAACCAGACCCAAATAGTAATACAAGGAAAAAAGAAGATCTAATACCACTTTTTAAAATCCTGACCAAAGATCCACTAAAATGGTTCCTCGATCCTGATGGATATATGGCCTCTTGTGCATATCTCCATACCCCAAGGGTTTTCTACCAGTAGTGGGGGTATAAAAGTGGTACAATGGGAAAGTTATACCCTTTGTATTAGTGATAAATAAAATAGAAATATAAATAGATAAAAATAAGTATAAGATAAATGTAACTAAAAAATAATAATAAATAGATAACTAGGCTAATGCCAATAAAACCATCCCTACATGAACATGTTAATACCTACATGCATGCATAAAAAATATAGTATGTAGTCCATATAACAAGTGTAGAAAAAAAAAAGAAATTAGTAGGGACCCAACTTCTTTAGGCATCTCAAGTACATGTTCATCCCCCAGCTCCATGTTGAGTCTTAGTCTATTAAGACTAACCGAACAGAGGAAGAAACGAGGGTCTTATCCTGTAACCGGTAGATCTATATGGGTACCAAGCAGAATCTCGAACATTGTGTGAGTAAAACTAAGTACTCCACCACCAAAAAATTTGACTTATAATTCAGTATGTGAATATAAAATGAAATAGTGTATTGCTATAATAATAGTAAATCAGTAAAGTAAATATAAACCAGGTTTAGATAAATCTTCTCATGGGATACAATGGTGAATCTCCCTACTTCAAACAAAGAAAAATATCTATGAACATAATAATAGCAGAGTGTAAATAGTACCTATGGATATAATCCTCAGAATCCATGTGTAATACTAGTCATGTGGGTCCAAATGAGAAACCAAGTCATCTGTGTATATAATTAGGATCATCTGTGGTTATTCAAGTTTCATGAAATTATAATTTTGTAACTAAGGTAATGAAAATAGTTATCAATCATGATATAATTTCACTTATCCTATGATCCTATCTATGGCATTCTATATCAGGAATCCAACTTTCCCCAAATGCTTAATATCATTTAATTTAACCTCTAATCCCATCTAAGGTATTCCATATATGGAAACCTTGTATCACTCAAGGCCTAATATCAAGTCATTTAAACTCTGATATCATCCATGTTTTCTTATATAAGGAACCCTAGTATCAGTCATGGCATAATATAAATTCATTTAACATCTCATCCCACCCAAGGAATTATATATGATGACCCAAGTTTCACTTAAAACATAATATATTTCAACTTAAACTAGAATACCATCCAAGGAATTCTATATAAGGAACCCTAGTATTGCTCATAGTTTAAAATAATAAAAAGGTAAAATTCTTTTAATAACCATACATAGGTAATGATTAAATATCCATACTAATTTACAACTCAAACATACCTTTAAAAATTTCATTTATAAGTTCCAAAAATACCAAGTGCCATGGCCATACCATTCACACTTCATTAAATATTTTTTAGTCATGGGTATATTTCATAATGTTACAATGGTCAAATGACATGTCCATAACATTAGATTTTCATCCAAATAATCCACTCATTTCAATTAATTGATAAATTATATAGATCAAATAGATAAATTAAAAGGTCCTAGTGTAGTATACTTTCTATATCACAACTCAATTCACTATAATACCATTGATCCTTATCATTTATAAATAGTAGGGTTATCGAAGGATCATCCATATCACATTAAGATTCATTAGTTTCATTCAAAATATTTACTCTCAAGTAATGAATAAGGTCAAAAAAATCAACAATGAAATTTTACACCTTTTTCCACATTAATATGACCATTATGTCACTTCAATAATCAAGGACTATCCAAATAAACCTTATATGTTTTTTGGTCATAGGGGAAAAGGTTTTTCAACTAATATGATCAAACCCATCCATGGGGTGTTTTGGGTTGAGTTCATCAACTTCAAAAGAAGTATAAGGGTGTTAAATCATGTTTAAGAAAGGATTTAGTGATCAATTTAAGGTATTTCATATATTTGGAGTAGTGCATAGTAAGTCAGGTGTTCATTACAATAGAAACATAATATAAACAATGATACTTCGAGTAAAATCCACAAACCACTTATCTAATGCTTAATAGGCCTCACTAATCTATTTTTAAGATTTTATTCGATAAAAATTAGATAAATCAATGAACAAGACAAGTTACCAAGAAATAGGGCATATGAGCTCATACAGAAATAGCATCCAAGATGGAAAAAATTGAGAAAGGAATAAAGATGAGTTATAGACTCCCCATTATGATTTTAATTAACCCAATTCGGTTTTATTTGAAAAAATAATGAAGGAGACTAGTCCCATGGAAAATGAGAAGGAGGAGGTTCATGTGTAGGGAGCTCATGCTGAATGAAGAAAGAAATAATCTAAAAACCCTTTTGAGTATGGAGGGTAAAATAGAAATTTTCACCATTTTAATCGGTTCATAGTTAGGACACACAATCAGGAAAACCATGAAAAAACCCTAAAGTTCCACTATATAAATCTTCTCCATTTCGTACAGCTTCCTCACATGTTTTATGAACAGTGCTCTAACCAGGCTGATGTACTACACCCAAACACTCATACCTTGGACTGTTGTAGTGCATCATTAAGAAAACCATGTGAAAACCTGGATCGAATGTGATCACCTCTACACCATTTTTTATGATACTCTAGGAGAATTTTCATGGTTAATGAAATGTTTCCTACAAAAAATAGGCAATATGGTTGTGTTGTATTGTTAGTACTAACCATTCACCAATCATGCACTTAGGCTATCTTTTCCAAAACATCAATTTCATGTATCGAACCCTCCGAATTAACCTAAACCTCTAATCCTTCTTATAGGAATCATTTAATGACTAAAAACAGTAATTTTAAGAGTTATAACACTTATAATTTTCTTCAGAATATCAACTTAAGATTTATCTCATCAACCAAAAAAAAATTAAAATTCCTTTTGGATTTATAACTTGATAAAAAACACGGTATATTATACATGGGCTCAAAAATATCTAAAAACTAAACATGGTATCACCATTGTAATGGGTTTTTCCTTGAATATTTTATATGATACCTCATTCACCAATGTGGTGAATGAATGCAGATAGATATAATCTACAATCAATTTCAACCTGAAATATTTGATAAAAAATTAAATAATCAATGCTAATTTTCAAAATAAGAAATTATAAAAATTTGGAAAATATTATTACCTATAGTAATTTATGAATCTTATGGGAAAATAAATTCTCAAAAAATTGTGGGTGTGTATACTAATATGGTTGGTTTTTCACTGATTTGTTTTTGTTTCATTAACATCTAATTTTTTTCATGAGTGCATTATTTTGTTTTTACAAGAACTCATTTTGTTTATTTATTTTTTCTTCAAATGATTGAAACATATTGTCTAATTCCATAAATTAATTCTCAAAATATTTTTTTCATCATCCTTTATTTAATTATTATCTCAAAGTGACTCTAATACCAAACCCTTTAACACATCTATACTATTTTCAATACTGCAAAATCACCAAAAATTGTCCAAGTTTTGCTATACCTGATGATTTATCTTGTTTCATTGTATGTTTATTATATATATATATATATTAGTTTTATTGATTAATAATTTATTTATTGCATAATTTTTATTTATTTTATGTATAAATAGAAGTAAAGTACTTCATTTGGATTTTAGTGGAGTATTTATGAATTTTGGGGATGTTTAAGATTCTGGTGCTTATAAAGGTATTTATGACCATTCTGTGATACAATTTACGAGTCAACCACATAGAAGTAGGTAAATTTATGATTAATAGGTAAAAAGGTAAGGAAATGTTAAATAAATCATGAGGGGAGGATTTTAGCTCTTTCAAGAATAATGCTTGTGTATTTTCAAAGTCATGTAAGATTAAAACACAAGGTATGAGGGAACTTGTCAAAATAAATGAAACAAGAAAAATAATCAAGTAAGAATAAATCACATTGGAACACATTTTATATCATTTTATATTGTAATAACATTGATACTATATAAAATTTGTAATAACCCAAACTTTTATTAATGGAAATTACTCTTGATCTAATTAAATGTCTTATTATATATAACGGTTATATAACATATGCACTTCTTTGGTTTTATAATTTTGAAATTTTAAAATATAATTAAGAATTGTGAAAATTGCTAATATAGTTATTAAAAAGTTATAACATGATTAGTATAAATATTGGTCTTTAACAAATAAAATTTACTCAGAAAAAGGACGTGATGGCCTCATCCAGTAGAATTTCCTCGTACGAAGCCCATTTATCGAAGCTCAGAATAGAGTTGGTGTCATTGTGATTTTCTCTTGACCATGACCAAGCTAAGCATCAACACGTTAAGCTCAAGCAGAACCACCTACAGGAGAAGTGGAAGTTAATAGATATTACCACCCTAGCGATGTTATCCGAGCCACCCCAAGAGTCTGTCACCATCGCACACCTTACCCTTCAGTCTTATGTGGGTGTTATAAGGGGTTATCTATCAAGGCCCTAGCACTATGTACATTTTTTTGTATATATAATATACATTCATTTTATTATTGTTACTTAGTAAAGCACAACTAGTTTTTTTAGTTAATATTCAATTAAGAAATATATTTTGATGAATTAATGGATTTTTAAATTATATAATATTTTAATAAAATATTATTAATAAATTAATTTTTATTAAATATAAATGACTGTATAATTATTATGAATAAAATTGTGATTTTTATTAAGGTTTGAAAGTTATTTTTATCAAAACCCATGAATGTTTAATAAATGTCAGATTTTATTTTAAAAGAAAAAAGTCACATATTTAGAAAATTATTTTGATAAAATTAATATTATTTTTGGAATTGGTATGTTGAAATTATCCAATGGTGAATTTTTCATAATTTTCAAACAGTCAAATTTTTGGGAAAAAATTAAATATTGTTTAAATATATAATGTGTTTTATGACATCATAATGACCCAATAGTGATGTAATAAAATAATATAAACATTATGTTGGGTAAAAATATATTTTAACATTAAAATGATGTGATTTTAGGTTTGTTTGATTTATTTTACAAAGCTTTAGTAGACCCTCCAAGACATATAAAATATTTTAGCTTTTTAAATTGATTTCTCTCAGAGTGTGACTCACCTCCATATAAGAAACCCAATTATTTTAAGAACTTTGGACATTGGAATTATAAAATATTTTTTTTACTCTCATTTTACAAAAACCATGGGAAAAAACTATGGTCGGGTTTGTGGTTTTGAGTAGTTTAATATGTGGTGTCCCAAACCTAAATAATAAAGAATTACCTCTCCTTTCCTATATAAACTCACCCAAAATCCCTCTTTATCTTCACTCAAAGACTTTGGAGTTCTAATAACCTATGTTCTCCTATGTTTATAAACCTCTTAGGGCACCCCAAGCTCCCACGAAGCCTCTCTCAAGCCCCTCCCAAGCCATTGGGATCACACTTCCAAGTAAGAGATTCCTTCCATTCTCATTTTATCCAAGTTTCTTAATATTGTTATTCCCTTTTATTTTCAATTATAATTGTTAGGGTATAATTTCTCACCTCCCATATATTTTAATCTTTAGTTTTTAAGGATTATATATCCCTTTATATTTTATCAATGCCTTATAGGTATACCTGTTACCATGCTGAAATTCCATAAGAAATTTCTCTTTCCTCATTTACATTCAAGAAACTATTTTTTATTATGAATCTCAATTCCATTACATATTTTGGGAAATGTATATATAAGACCCAATTACTGTCCATTTCATTTATATATTATGATACACCCATTTCTCTCTCATCAACCATTTTTATGAAGTCTTGTGTCACACTGTTATGCTGCCAAAATTGTACTGCAATTTTCCAAGCCAAAATCTTTGTATAGTGAATACCATGTCTATTTCTCAATCAAGGGTATTCGACTTTATGCACATTTACTTATTGATAGAAGAGTTTAATGTTTGAGTTACACATTCCTTTATCGGGGAATAAATTATTATGTTTAATGAATACATGTTGTATGATCTTGTGGCAAACTTATGCATGAAATGAAATGTTTAAGAAAGGTGTGCCCTGACAGTGCTCTAATGAATTAGGTAAAGATTAGTATCAAGATACATAAAGAAAAATTATTCTTTACTCATGATAATTCATGTGCAATGAGTATTTACTCATTCTAATTCTAGTTTAATGAGGTTTTACTCATGCTCCATGTGCAATGAGCCTTAGCTCATACTAATTCCATGTTAAGTGTAGCTTCCACATTTCCATGTTATGATAATCATACCATATCATGCCTTTATGCTCATGTTTTGTTTATGCTCCATTGATATGACTATTTCTAAACATGTATTTTATTATTCATGTTATGCCTTATTTCCTCCCTTACTGGGCTTTATATCTCACCCTTTTCACATATATGCCCTCAGGTTATCCCATGCAATGCTAAGTACGAGGAATTGTGGTGGTTATGTAAAGGAATTCTTCAACAAATATGTTGTGTGTATTATGTTTTAATTTGTTATGTAATGTTCCTAATCCCAATATACATTATATCTCTTGATCTTCCATGTTCTATCAAGTGAAGAGTTTATGTAATAAATCACATTTAAGTGTAATAAAAAGGGTTTTTATAATTGGTATCAGAGGATAGGTTTAGTTATTTTTGGGATTAGGATTAGAAAACCCTAGTGAAATCCATATAGATAAGACTAATTAAAATAATAACATCCCTAAATTTTGGTGAGTATTGAGTAAGTGTTTTATCAAGATAATATATCCTTGTCTGGATACAAGCAGGTAGAGGTGGCTCTAGAACAGATGTACCTAGGAGTGAAAACTCTAAAAAGGAGTTTTAGGCATGACCTGGGGTATCCTAGTACACGACAATGGGTCTTTCTACACTCTTGGTTACGAAACTCCTAGGGGATATGATTTGGTAAATTCAAAAGCTTAGTATGAACCTTTGTTAAGGGAATAAAAAATTCCCCTAAGAATATATGATAGAAAGTAGATCATTGAAAACATAGATTGAATACTATAGATTCATAAGTAATGAAAATAAATGTTATTTATAAGTCATCTATTTTGTCCTTGTATTACCATATATGTGTTACCCCAAATCTTTCCTTTTATTCCATCCAATGGCTGGTAATAGGAGGATTCGGGCTAACTACAATTTTGATGATCAATGTGATGACTATTCTAATGAGATTCCCAATACATGTGGAGCAGGAATCACAATCTTTGTCAGGATTCTCTCTCAGTTAACTCAAGCATTGAATAGAAACATGGGTTAAGAGGAACATTCAAACCCCCCTAAGAAAGAAAAAATTCATAATCGAGAGCTTCATTAGACAAAGACCTCCAACTTTTAATGGGTCTTCTGATCCATAAATCTCCAAGCAATGGATTAACTACATTGAAAAGATCTTCTCCATCATTCAATGTTCCAAACAAGAGAAGTTTATTTTGGTTGATTATCGTATGAAGGGTAAATCCGATCAATGGTGGACATTGATCAAGAATATAATTCCTCAGAAGTATATCAAGGCGTTGGAATGGAAAGATTTCTGGAAAATGTTTTTTGATAAATATTTTCCATGAACACTACGACTTAAGATGTAAAGGGACTTCCTTGACCTCAAGAAAAAAGACAACAAATCCATCAGAGTATACGAGGCAAACTTCACAAGGATTTCATTATATGCCTCTATTATTTTTGTTACCCCCAAATTCAAGGTTGACCACTTCTTTTGTGGGTTGAAACCGAGCCTATGGGAGGCCCTGGCAATCCATGACTGCGATAGGTATTTGGAAATTGTTGGATGTTACCTCAAAGTCGAAATGGATATCGGAGAATCCCAAGAGTATCATGGGGATAATAATTTTAAGGTGGACTTAAATTCTGGTGGTCTGAGGGATAAATCCAATGGAGTTGAGAAAATCCAACACCCCACTTTCCAAATGTTCTGAAAGAACCACCCAAGAAATTTCTTGAAGGGGACAGGGAAATGCTTTAGGTGTGGATGAGAAGGGAACCTAGCCGTTAACTGCCAATAATAAGACCCCACAGATGTTACAGAGGAGAGGAATAATCCATTCGACTATCAATGCTTTGCTCATTACTTCAACTAAAAAGAACAAGGGAACCTTTCAAATCAATGCCATAATTAAAGGGTTTTTAGAGGCAACCAACAACCTCCAAGGCAGCAAGGGAGAGCCTTTTCCATCACTACCACTGAAGTGAACCCCGAAAACGAAGTGGTCACAGATACGCTAGTTATTCATTCAAGAATAGCGAACATTCTTTTGTATTTTAGTTCGATACATTATTTTGTATCTCCAAAGTTTAGTAAAATAATCCCAACACCAACACAAATCCTCTAATTAAATATGGCAGTGAGTATGGAAAATGGGGCAATCATTACATCCCAAGAATATAAATCCTCCCTTTTCATAATTTGTGGATTGAAATTCCCAAATAACCTCGTCTTACTCCCTTTGGTATAATTTGATGCAATTATTGGCATGGATTTTCATTCCTTATATTGATCCAATATAAATTTTTTTGAGAGGGAAATCACTCTCCATATGGAGAATCGACCCCCGACTCTGTACCAGGGCAAGGAGGAGGAGGAATCTTCTTTAGCATCTTCATCTCAAGTATGGATATTACTACCCTACAAGGATTCATATCTTACTCAGATGATTGATTCTAAGGAAGAAACCATCCTTGAAGATATACCTATTATGAGGGAATTCACTGAAGTTTTTCTCGAGGAATTGTCTGGTCTCCCTCCAAGAATAGATGTTGAATTCTCAATTGATCTTATTTTTAGGGCGTTTCCAATATCCAAGTCTCTGTATGGAATGGTTGTTGTGGAGATTGAGGAGCAGAAGAAATGAATACAGAAGAATCTATATAAAGGGTTTATATGCCCAAGTTCTTCAACATGGGGTGCACTGGTCATCTTCATCAAGAATAATGATGGGTCAATGCACCTTTGCATTGATTATCATGAGATCAAAAAATCATGATAAATAACAAGTATACCCTTCCCTGAATCGATGACTTGTTTGATCAGCTATATGGAGAAAAATACTTCTCCAAGGTAGATTTTTGGTCAGGATATTACCAAGTAATGGGGAAGAAGTCAGATATCCCCGATATTTATTTTTCTACAAGATACAGACACTATGAATTCACAGTAATGCCTTTCAGACTCACTAATGCTCCAGAAATCTTCATAGACTTGATGAATAATGTCTTTTGAGATTACCTTGAAAAATTCATGGTAGTATTTATAGATGATATTCTAATATACTTCAAAACTATTGAGGATCATGAGGATTATCAAAGAATTGTACTAGAGACCTTGCGAAAGGAGAATCTATGTGCAGAGTGCAACAAATGTGATTTATGGTTGAAGGAGGTTTCATTATTGGGTCATATCAACACAAGAAATGGGATATATATGGATCCCTCCAAGACAACTGCAATTGAGGGATGGTCGAGGCCATCATCAGTAACAGATATTCGTGCTTCCTTGGGTTAGCTGGATATTATCGTTGATTTGTGAGAAATTTCTCATGATTGTTAAAATATCGTACCAAGATAACTCGGAATGGATTCAAGTTTTCTTGGAGTGATGTATGTGAAGAGAGAATCAAGGAGTTGAAATAGAAGGCTTTTCACTTTTCCCGTGTTCACACTACCCAAAAGTGGAGAAATTTTTATGTTATTTAGTGTTTCTTCAAAGAAGGGTTTGGGTTGTGTGTTGATGAAAAATGACAAAGTCATTACCAATGCTTCAAGGTAATTGAATGTTCATGAGAAAAACTATCCAACACATGACTTGGATTTGGCTGTAGTGATCTTTCCTTTAATTTTTTTTGGAATTATCCCTTTGGTGATAAGTGTGAAATATACACAAATCACAAAATCCTTATGTATATATTCACACAGAAAGAGTTCAATATGTTCCAATGAATATGGTTAGAACTAATCAAAGAATTTGAATGCTCCATCCATTACCACATTGGGAAAGTAAACAAGGTGGAAGATGCTCTAAGTAGTATTGATCCAGCAATTCAATCGTTATTAAAAATGTAAAAGGATCCAATCTTCATAGATTTGATGAATATGGACACAGGAATCATAAATAAGGGAAAATCATCAATCCTTTTAAAAATTATTTCTCAATAATCTCTTTTGGAAAGGTTAAAGGATACTCAAAAGGATGATGTGGGAATTCATAAGAAAGTGGAAACTATCAAAAAAGGGAAATCCTTGGAGTTCAAGGTTATTGAAGAAGGAGTTGTGAGATTTGGGAAAAGACTAGGTGTTCCATCAAGTTCGGAGTGGAAGAATAAACTTTTGGATGACGCACATAGTTCAAATTTCTCCGTTCACCCAGGAAACACAAAGATGTATCGAGACCTCCAAGAGCGTTATTGGTGGGATAAAATTAATAAGTATATCACTGAATATACATCAAGGTTCCTAGTGTGTCAGTAAGTAAAGGCTGATAGATTTAAGTCTAAGGTGATGATGCAACCATTACCCATACCAGCATAGAAATGGGATAACATCGCCATGGACTTTTTCACCAGATTTTCAAAGACATTTGAAGGAAACAATGTTATCTGGGTTATTGGGGATCTTCTTACAAATATTTCACACTTCATTTCAATTCAAGAGGATTTCTCACTGGATAAACTGGCACAAATATACATCAGATATGTGGTAAGACTGCATGGAGTACCACTATCTATGGTATCTGATCAAGATCCAAGATTCACCTCTATGTTTTGGAAGAGTCTTAAGTATGTTCTGGATACTAAGTTGAACTACAATACGTCTTATCATCCTCAAACTGATGGCCAATCAGAGCAAACTATCCAAACACTTGAGGACATGTTGAGAGCATGCTCAATAGAATTCAAAGGAGGATGGGATCAACATCTCCCTTTTTTTGAGTTCTCATGCGACAATAGTTTCCACTCAAGAATACAAATGGCCTCTTATAAAACCCTTTATGGGAAGAGGTACAGAACACCGTCATGTTCAGATGAAGTTGGGGAGAGAAAACTCCTAGGTCTAGAAATGGTCGAAGAAATGGTGGAGATGGTCAAGGCCATCTAGCAGCACATTAAAGCTTCTCAGAGTCGAAAAAAGAGCTATGCAGATAATCATCGATGAGACCTAGAGTTTTATGTCAGAGAAATGGTATTCCTCTGCATATCACCATGGAATAGGGTTATGATATTTGGGAAGAAGGGAAATCTTTTTATAAGGTACATCGACCCTTTTGAGATCCTTGATCGCATTGGAGCAGTGGCCTATCGACTAACACTCCCACCAAACCTGTCTCAAGTACATGATGTATTATATGTGTCACTCTTGAAGAATTACAAACCTAACCCATCACATGTACTCAATATAGAGGTTCTACCATTGGATAATGACCTCTCCTATAAAGATAAGCCGGTGAAGATATTAGATCATAGAGAGAAAAAATTATGAAATAAGATAATGACCCATGTGAAAGTGTTGTGGAGAAACTACAAGTTTGAAGAGGCAATGTGGTAATCAGATGAAGTGATGAAGCAAAGATACCCGCAACTGTTTAGTGTGGGAAAAAGAAATTTTGAGGGCTAAATTCCATAAGGGGGGAAGATTGTAATGACCCAACCTTTTATTAATGGAAATTTGTCTTGATATAATTAAATGTCTTATTATATGGAAGGGTTATATAATATCTGCAATTCATTTGTTTTTTGTTTTTGGAATTTAAAATACCATTAATTATTGTAACCATTTATAATATACTTGTTAAAAAGTTGTCACATGATTAGTATAAATATAGGGCTTTAACAAATCCAATTTACTTAGAAAAAGGCAGTGATGTTCTCATCTAGTAGAATTTCCTGATAAGAAGCCCATTTGTTGGAGCTCTGAAAGGATGTGGTGTTATTGGGCTTCACTCTTGACCAATCCCAAGCTAAGATTCAACTTTTTAAGCTCGATCAGAACCGCATGTGGGGGAAGTGGAAGTTAATAGAGATTACCAGCCGAGCGATGTAATCTGAGCCATACCAGGAGTCAGTCACCATCACCCACCTTAACCTTCGGTCTTATGCGAGTGTTATAAGTGGTTATGTAACAAGACCCTAGCTCTATGAAAATTATTTTTATAGAGAATATTCATTCATTTTATTATTGTTACTTTGTAATGCACAAATAGTATTTTTTTAGTTAATATTCAATTAAAAAATCTATTTGGATGAATTAATGGATTTTTGAATTAAATAATATTTTAGTAAAATATTATTACTAAATTACTTTTTATTAAATATAAATGACTGTATAATTATTATGAATACAATTTTTATTTTTATTAAGGTTTGAAAGCTATTTTTGTTAAAACCCATGAATTTTCCATAAATGTCAATTTTTATTTTAAAAGTAAAAAATTCACATATTTAGAAAATTATTTAGATAAAATGAATATGATTTTTGGAATCAGGATGCCAAAATTATCCAACAGTGAATTTTTCATAATTTTCAGAGGCAGTCAAATTTTTGGGTAAAAATTAAATACCATTTAAATATATAATGTGTTTTATGGCATCATAATGGCCCAATAGTGAAATAATAAAATTCCATAAACATTATTTTCGGAAAATATGTATTTTTCCATTAAAATAATGTGATTTTAGGTTTGTTTGATTAATTTTACAAAGCATTAGTGGACCCTCCAAGACTTATAAAACATTTTAGCTTTTTAAATTGATTTTTTTGAAAGTTTGACTCACCTCCACATAAGAAAGCCTATTATTCTAAGAAGTTAGGACATTGGAATTATAAAATATTTTTCCCAATCTCCTTTAGAAAAAAAACATGGCAAAATCTATGGGATGGTTTGTGTTTTTGATTAGTTTAATGTGTGGTGTCTCAAACCTAAATAATAAATAATTCTCTCTCATTTCCTATAAAAACCCACCCCATCTCCCACTTCCTCTTCACTCAAAGCCTTTGGAGTTATTCCAACCTATTACCTCCACTCTTTATAAACCTCCCATGTCACCCCAAGCTCCTAAGAAGCCTCTCTCAAGCCCCTCCCAAGCCTTTGGGATCACACTTCCATGTAAGGGATTCCTTCCTTTCTCATTTTATCCAAGATTCTTAATATTTTTATGCCCTTTATTTAAAATTATAAATGTTGGGGTATGATTTAGATCCTCCCCTATAATTTCCTCTTTATGTTTAAATGATGAGATACCCCTTTATCTCTCATAAATGCCTTCCATGTATTCTCGTTACCATGCTGAAATTTCGTAAGGAATTTCTCTCACATCATTTACATTCAAGCAATTATTTTTTATTATGAATCTAAATTCCATTACTAATGTTGGGAAATGTATCTATATGACTCCCTTACTTTCCATTTCATATACATATTATGAGACACTCGGGTATCTCTCATGAATCATTTTTATTAAGTCTTATGTCACATCGTTATGCTACCGAAATTGCACCGCAATTTTCCAAGACAAAATATTTGTGTAGTGAATACCATGTCCATTTCTCTATCAACGATATTCACCTTTATGCACATTTACTTATTTATGGAAGAGTTTCATGTAATAATTACATATTCCTTTATCTTGGAATCAATTATGACATTTAATAAACCCATGTTGTATGATCTCGTGGCACACTTATGCATGTAATGAAATGTTTAAGAAGGGTGTGCCCTGATAGTGCTCCAATGCGTTGGGTAAAGATTAGTATCATGATACATCATGTAAAATGAGGATTTAATCAAGGGAATTCTATTGAAATGAGGATTTACTCATTCTAATTCATGTGTAATAAGTTTTTACTCATGCTCCATATGCAATGATCCTTGGCTCATGCAAATTCTGTGTTATGTGTTGTTTCCACATTTCCACGTTATGATAATCATGAAATATCATTCCTTTATGTTCATGTTTTTTTATGATATATTGATATTCCTATTGCTTAACATGTATTCTATTATTCATGTTATTCCTTGTTTAATATCGTACTGGGCTTTATAGCTCACCCTTTTCACATGTATGTCCTCAGGTTATCCCATGCAATGCTAAGTATGAGGTAATGTCATGGTTATGTAAAAAAAGTTTTCAATAAAGATGTTGTGTGTTTTATGTTTTATGTTGCTATGTATTTTTTCTAAGCCCCAAAGAAACTAGACCTGTTTATCTTCTATGTTGTATCAAGTGAAGTTTTTATGTAATAAATCATGTTTAAGTGTGTATTAAAATGCAGGGTCATTATAAAATTAACTCAAGTTTACAATTCCCCGCATGGGATTAAAATGAGGTATTCATGTGTGATTAAATTCTGAGTTAAAAAAAGTAGTATGATATTAAATGTTCCATGTGTGATTCACTTGGAACATTAAGGGTTAAATTAAAATGAATCATGTTATGTATAGGATTAAATTAGATAACTTTATGTTGTGACACATGTATCACACTATAATGTCAGTGTGTGACAATATGTTGAGAGATGACATCAAATTATGATATCTTTATGGAAAATTAATAAACATAAATGAGGAATATTGCACTGATAGAACCTATATGAATGTAAAATTTGAAAATCCCTTAATGTCTTTGTTTTTTGGTTTACGGAGGCTACCTCGTGATGTATGATCTGAAGTACGATAATGAAGAGTTTAAAATTAAAAGGGATGGAGTAGCAACATGACAAGGGTTTGCTTCTGCATGTGGTCAAGAATGCAGAATACAACAGATGATGAATCCAATAATTATACATGTTCTAGGAAGATTATTAAATGATTTTTTTAAGAAATTATAGATATATAGATAATTGGTAGTGCAATACTTTGTGTTATTAGAGGAGATATCCTGATGTGGGGGTTACAAAATGGAAGAAGGTCACGATTTTAGATATTAGAACTTTACACGATAATATTTTATACATTCCACAACCTGATTAAAGGAAATATTTTAGGTGTCAATCCATGACCAAAAACCTTATAGAATTAATTATGTAGTTTAGGATTTAAAATATTTTGAGAGTATATATTTATATATCATTGAGGATTTTACTCGGAGAAAATCATTATGTTCTTTTGGGTAAAATCAATGAAAAATTAAAAGATATAATTTTAGAAGAATTTTCACATAAAATAGGTGTAATATTTCATTGAAATTTACTTTAGAGAATTATTCAGCATTATAGATCTTCGACCAAGAGTTATTTTTCAAAATTGGTATGTTAAGGAGATTAATTCGCATTTAATAATTGAATATCGAGTAAAAATTAATTGATATTATTATTGGAGATATTTTTGGTGGATCTGATAGAATATATGGACATTTTTGAAAGGTGGAGTAAGCATCCAAAAAAATATTGACCGCCAAGTGCTCAATCTAAAGAATTGAAACTTAGGATTTACCACTAGAAGTTTCTTATATAATATTTCTTTGTTTCTTTTCTTTTTCATTTTGTAATTTTTGTATGAAAAAATTTGATGTAACTTCACAATTTATGTAAGAATTTTATTTTTAATTTATATTTTGGTTTTTATTTTATATCAATTCCCTATTGGATGATTTACAGTTCATTCATGGTCTAAAAAAATCAACCATGAGTGGATACCTTCATTGAAAAAGGTGGGTTCGATGGAATTGGAAGCATTCTAAATTTTCAAAAATTATTATTTGTTCCAAATTTAGTGTTTTTAATTAGTATCTCATTCATTCTAATTAATATCCCTTTTCATATTTCCTAAAAAGTGTGAAAATTATTAAGGGATGAACTCTAAAATAGTAAAGACAAATGGGATTGAAAGACCGAAACTCATCCATGCATTATCTTTGACAAAAATCATAATGAATATAGGTATTATTATATTTTTATAACCTTGAGAGTTGAATAGAAATAGGTATAATTAATCACTTATTACCATATAGGATTAATTTTATTTTAGTGTTATTGTAACTAATTAATTTGATTAATCTCATGAGTGTAGTTGAATCATTTTTATTAAAGAAGAATTTTTCTTGTATATTGATTCCCTTCTATTAATTCTAATGATTCTTTGTCAACATATTGAGTAACTAATAAAGTTTAACTTAGTTTAATTTAGATTTTTAATTCAAATTTCCTATAAGTATAAGGATATATAACTATTGGTTTACATAGTCATGATTGTGATTCATTGTTTTTTATAGAACAAACCTCAAACTTACACTATTCTATGCTTTTAGGGCTAGTTTTAGTTTCAATGTTTATAAATTCTTTAATTTTTTATACTATGAGAAGAAGTCATGCTCATGGTTAATCATGTACGAACTAGATTAAGTTAAATTTACTATATATTATTATGTTTTATAATATAAAATGCATATAATTTTTACTACTTTCACACATACACATTCCTCTCATAACTTTTTGGTCTTTTTTGCACAAGTAAACCCTTCTTATTAACACATCCCTCCTTTCACAACACATAATGTAGGATAAAAGTAGTTGTGGGATCTTATTAATCAATCTCCATCTTAAAAAAATTTATGTCAATTAATTTTTGTGTTATTTAACATAAATTTTTTATTATAGATTCAAAGTATATACCAATTATTTATCTAGTGAAATATATAACATAATTTATTTACAATATGGTCATGATGGATTTTTTTAATTTTTATTATTATCTAAAAACCTTTTCCATGTTAAAATAATAATATATATATATAATTCACTACTTAAAATGTATCATGTAAAATAAATATAAATCACTTTAAATTTACCTCATATAAACCTCCTTATGTAATAAAATGAGTGAATTCCAAGATATATGGGATATTAATATATTATATATCATTGGTGAGAAAGGATTGACGTTACCATTGACATCTCTAAAAAATATTTATTGGATTCTATTTTTATAAATCTCTATGAATCTTTTTAAAAAATTTCAAAATTAAATTCATTATATAGTATTCTCATGTAAATTTACTTTTTGAAAAAGATAAAACTATCAAGATTTTATAACCTAATCTAAAGGTAAAATATAAAAATTAAAAAATTTCTTACCACAACACCTTCCCAAATAATTTTCATCATTACCCGAATGATATTATTTCATGTCTTTGTACTGATTGGAATTTTAAATCTCCTAAGAACCCCAATAAAAATAATGAATATTAATTTTTTAGTGTTAAGTAGTTACCATTAACATTCCATCTAACATGAAACTTTCAAACTTTTATTCTTTATTTAATTACTTTCACTAAAATTTTTATCTTTTGATACTCTTTTTTTACTAGGAGTAATTTGTTAATCATATTTAGGATCATTGAAATGTTTCAAATTAAAAAGAGTATAATTTTGAGGTGAACATTACATTGTATATGGTATAAGTTATATAAATTAATATTAATTCATAAGATATATATTAGACACATAACATATAGATATATTATATATTATATATAATTACACAAAAAAAACAAACCATTATTATCTTCTTTTTTCGCAAGTGGTTGAAGAATTTTCCCTCTCAATTTATTATCTAAATTTTCTATCTATGATTTCATTTAACAAACAATGCACCATATTTATTTTTTTTGAGATGAATTGAAAACAATTTAGATATATTTTACGTCATCTTACATAATTGTAAATCACACACTATAATTATACGTACTCCCAAAACCCAAAGGATTGGTATTTTAGAGATTAGTTGTATATAAATATTTTTCATCATACAATACATATTTATTATATAATATTTTATATATTTTATTCACTTCTAGACATGTCATATATAATATTATCTTACATTATATGGGGAAATGGGAAACAAAATAAATGGGTGATCTCAGACACACTGTAAGTTGTAAAACAAACATATAGGTGATTATAATAATGATGATACAAGATTAAATATAAAACAAACATAATTTTATGAACGAATAATCATAGTGCTTGTAAATAACATAATAAAATCATAAACATTTGAATAAGAACCATGTAAACAAAAACATATATCATAACATAAGTACATGACATGATATATGAATTTCAAACATATAAAATAATACTATATCATAAATATTTTTTAAAACCAATTACCAAGACCACTATAGCATAGTGTACTAGATAATTGTCTATATCCTAAAACATAGTGGATTGGGTTCACTGATTGTGTACCATAACATAATTATCAAATGAGATATAGTGATTTTACCAATTCATTATAGGGACATATTATACCAATACCACCTTTCAAAAAAAATATATCCTTATATATGTGTTCCTTATGAACATGAAAAGAATCATAAATCTATCAAAATTAATTACACAATAAACCAATGAAAATAAAATGAGTTATGTATCAAAATATTATAAGGAGAAAATAAATCATCTGGAGAAGTAAAGTGGTTGATACCAAGAATGTACATTTGAAATGAATCATAAGAAATTGAATTGGAGTATAACATATAAGGTTATTAAGATGGATGAATAATTCTTCAGAGTAAGAAAGGAAAATGTATAAATACAAGAATAATTATCATTTTATTTTTGATTTGTCTCTGTAAATAAATTAGTTATGAATAAATAATTTGAAATGTAAATTTAAAAGTAAATAAAATTCAACATTTAATACAAAAAATTCTAATTTAATCTATATAAAAAATAGAAAAAATATGTGCGAGAAGGTGATCAAGTAAGAAATGTAACGGAATAGATAAGACAATATTCTCTTACAACCTTTATTGGCAAGTCAAAATCATTGGGAAGAAATATTACACAACAATAGAAATTTTCGAAAGGATATAGAATAATTCAATGAACAAATATAAATAATATATATATAAGAGAAACATTACATATGAAAATAGGGATAAAGAATAGGCCACCTACAATTATCATACTTGGTGAAGAACAAATAAACTGGAAAAAAATAAGAAAAAACTTTAAAATACTCAAAATTAATATAAATTAATTAATATAAGGATATATAGTTCATTAAAATTATTTAATATTACATTATACATATAAAATATCAATGAATAACAGAGATCTAGAAAGAACCACTTACCTATATATCTGATTATTTTTAATATATTATATGTATCTATATGATAATTATATAATTATTATCATTTAATAAAGAAAATTTTATGTATTCTTTACCTTAAATATTAATAACTTATATTTATTTATTTTATATATATTATTTATTCACACTTTTACTTCTGTTATACAATGTTTGTAGTTTCAGGTGTTCTGTTCTTACTTCTATAAGAAAAAATTGATTGACATTTCTTATTCATAAGTCTATAATCTGTATAATTTTAATGTTAATAGAATTATAATGTAAAAATTATTTATAAAGTCTTGTTTTCTTTTTATGGAAGGTATGAATACGATTCGTAAGTATGATATTCAAAATGCAATATTTTTTATAATATTATAAAACTTAAGGTGTCATTTTAATAACAATTTAATTTTTAATATGAAAATTACAAAAATAATAATAAATTAAATTGATATTTGATATCCTAAATATTTATTATTTATGCTTCTAACACCCCCCCCCCCCCATGCTATAAATATAATGTTGAATTTGAGTAGCGTTGTTCATATTTGTGGTTGAATTGACCGAAACATGAATATCTTACAAAGAAGGGATGATGATAAAACTAAAAATAATTAATCATTATACCCTTTTAAAAGAAATATTTATATGTTAATTCCATTTCAGTAAATTTTTGAATCATATTCAAGAATAGTAAGAGGAATAAGATAAAGGAATTATAATATGAATAAGATGACACCTATGTTGAAGATCTGAATCTTCCCTTAAGGACCTTCTTTGAAATGAAGAATTTGAGACTCTAACTTGAAACCAAAGAATTTCAAACAAGATAAAGGATTTTTTTAGAGATAATATTATCATAAATTAGTAAGGAAATAAAATATTTTGTGTGGTTCGTAATAAGTAGTGGATGGGTCCTTTTATATACAACTTTGAGTGGCATATGTGAAAACACACATTACGTAATGGTTAAAGGGTATCATTTTAAGTTGGAAAGTGTCCGATAAGAAGATAAGAGGTTTTATGACTACAACTATTATTTATAATTCTATTAATTCATTATTTTATTGCATTCATTATTTAGCGATGTACTTCACTATCCACCCCGGTAAATTATTTTTTCTAAAAAATGAAATTGAACCTCGTACATAATATTTATATCTCGATTAAAAATATTTCATCCATTTTATTTAAATCAAACTCCAAATATGTGAAATTTAAAATTTAAAAAAAATAATAATTATTTAGACAATTATAATATAAAAAATTTCTTTTACAAAAAAATTAGTATATTATTATTTAATACAATTAATTAATTATTTAATAGATGTTAATTATTCATTATAAATGTTAAAAATATAGCTTATAATACATTATTCATAGTTACAAAAGAATTATATTCCAATTATAATCATTTTAATATACCCATTAACTATATTTATTCCCATGAATATATATGTACCCAATGATTATAAAAAGTTATATTACCCTTTTACATTTCTATATATAAACCAAAATACTTCAATT
The DNA here is from genome assembly GCA_963277665.1 of Viscum album. NCBI lineage: Eukaryota > Viridiplantae > Streptophyta > Magnoliopsida > Santalales > Viscaceae > Viscum > Viscum album. The sequence goes on along the minus strand of OY728119.1, from coordinate 329,098,620 downwards.
TAAATCATTCATCGTATTATTTTATTTATTTCTAAAAATTTAGATCATATTTTTAAATTTATATATTATTTATAAAGTGATACATGATAATTTTATTTTTATGGGAGACCACGAGCAAGAATACATCAATCTAATAGTTTTTTTTATTTTCATAATGTTATATTCCTCCTTCTTCATAATTATGATATAAATTTATTTATTTTAATTTCTATTTATATTTAATTTCATGTCGAAATGTTATACACTAATGAAATAAATAACTATTCATTTTAGTTTTGTATTGCATATAGATATTGTTATTTGACACATAGAAATTATTGAAAGAAAATTCATTTTAAAGTATGGCTTTTCCCATTCTTTAACCACCAAAAATGAATTTAAACCTCAAAATTTTAGTACTTAGATGAAAATATATAAGGTTAAATTTTTTATTATATGCTTTATTTCCCATGTCTCTTCCTCAAAATTATGATTTTCTAAATAATTTCAACCATGTGAGTAGTCATGTTTCATTGTACATAATCACTATGATCCAAGATTTCCATTGGTTGTTCCTTATAATATATATTACTCTCAAGTTATAATACCACAAATTTTATCACATGTTATGTATCTACTACATAATTATATAAAATTAATACATGAAAGATGTTTTTTAACATCCCCATTAGAGGAAATAAATCTTAACAGGGCCTCAAGTGTTAGTACCAGGTACACTGAAGAATTGTCAAAGTGGGTAAATTTATTGTGTTACACCAAATCAATTCAATTAAATCATATCCAACATGATAGTAAGTGGTCATCAATGTAACGATATTGTGTAGTTAAAATATTCTTGTTTAGTAAATCAAAACAATACCTCGAATAATTTAAATATGTTATCATGTTTCCCTAATTACCCGTTGTCTTAGATCAAAGGATCAAAATCATAAACCCTCTATATCATCCACACATTCTTAAAAATATTTTCAATATGTATATCTAGGACCTCTAAGTGATGGTATAGGGATTTGAAGTGGATTTATATGTAGTTATAATTACTAAATCACCATTTAATTAATTTGAATAAAAACATAGATAGTGGTGTTCTAGTCTATTATTTCTCACTCTATAAAATGAAAATTATGAAATAAAATATATAAAATTAGTGTAATAATTAGTACCTAGGGATTTAGCCTAAGTTTAATTTATATAGTCTGGTTAAAACATCTAAAAATTTCACTTAATTCCCTTAATGAATTTTACCATATCAATAGAATTTTCGATAACTGGATTCTTTGAACTCTTATAGATTACAACTCCTCTGTTCAGATAGAAAAAATATCCTGACTATGACATTATATCATTATGATCTATTTGAAAACAAGCATTAGTGTAACCCCAGATGAACATCTCCCCGTATTCTCTATACAATAGAAAACTTTCCTTAGTTCTTATCATATGCTTGAGGATATCCATAACAGAAGACCAATGTTTTTCTTCTTGATCTTCTTGATATCTTCCTACCAACCTCAATGAATAGGAAACATCAAGTCAAGTACATAACATGGAATACATGATGGATCCTATTGATGAAGCATATGAGATTTTACTCATTCTTTATTTCTATTGTTCTGTCTAATGACACATTTTATTAGAAATATATATACCATGTGACATTGGAAACAACACCCTCTTATATGTTTCCATACTAAATATCTTTCATATCTAGTCAATTTACTTACTTTGACTTTGTCTAAGAAGCCTATTGGATCTATCATTAATTATCTTGATCCCTATAATATATACTACTTCACCTAATTCATTTATGAAGAAACACTAGTTCAACTAGTCCTTAACATATTATAATAACTTATGTCATTTATAATAATTAATTTTTCATTAACTTTTACTACTAGGATAGTGGTATAATTTCCATTAAAACTCTTGTAAACACAAAAATCGCATTCATTTTTAATGAAACCATATTCTTTTATAGCTTCATAGAATCAAATTTTCCTTGACCTAGACACTTGATTCAATCCATAAATGGACATTTTCAACTTGAAAATATTTTTGGAATCATTTGGATTCACAAACCCATTTGGTTGTTCTATATAGACATCTTCCTGAATTATCTCATTAATGAAGTTAGTTTTGACATCCATCGTCCAAATTTCATAGTCATGGTAAGCTACAACAGAAATTTGAATTCTGATGGACTTAAACATGGAAACTGGTGAAAAGGTTTAATTTTATTCAATTCCTTGATGTTATTTAAACCCTTTTGCCACCATCCTTATTTATAGGTATTTACTTTACCTTTCATTTACAATTTCCTCTTGAATAATCATTTTTACCCTATGGGATTTACAGAAACTGGCACATAAAATAGAACCCAAACGTGGTTCTGATACATAGAATCCATTTCAAAATTCATGGATTCTTTCCATATTAAAACTTATTTTATATCTACTATCTTTTTATATTAGAGTGGTTCATCATTTTCAACCAATAATGAGTCGCCATATTTTCTGACTAAAAAACTATATCTCTTTGGTTTTGTTACATATCTAGTGCTTCTACACAATACTTTTTTTTAGTAACTGCTTCTTCAAAGGGACTTGTAGAATCAATTCCTATTCCAACTCCTGTGTATACTAAGCATCAAATTCATAAAATTAAATCTTTCTTGCACTATACTTTTTGAGGATGTAATCCCATAAAGATACACATTGGGACATGTGTTCTAGTTTTCTACCTAATAAGTCCTTAATAAATTCCTCACAACCCCATACATGTATACGTGACAAAAAAAGATTATTTCCACTCTGTAACTCAAAGGGATTACATTTTCCTCTTTAGTTGATTGTCAATTTAATATATATTCCACAATTTGTAATGCATATCCCCAAAAGGATAATGAAAAATATGAATGAACCATTATCAACCTCACCATGTCTAACAATTTTTTTTACTCCTTTCAAAAACACAATTCCATCGTGGTGTGTAAGATAGAGTGGGTTGAGATATAATCTATAACTTTTATAGAATGTTTATGAAATTTTGGTTAAGATATTTAACACATCGATCTTATTGAAGCTTATTTATCTTCTTTACAGGTTGATTCTATACTTCATTATTGAATTTCTTTAATTTCTTAAAGGACTCAAACTTATACCTCATCAAGTAGACATATCAATATATACACAAGTCATCAGTTAAAGTTTTTAAGTAATAATACCCACCAACATATTCTTCTAGAAACGGTCCACACATATCAGTGTGTACCATTACTAGAATATTTGTACCTATTTCACCTTATCCACTGAATGAAAGTCTGCTTATTTTTCTTTATAAAAAAGTATGACATCTTTCAAGATGTTTTAGATCAGAAGAACCATCTTGACAAATCCTTTTTAAACCCTTCTTTTTTACCAGACCAATACAATAATGCCCAGGTTGGGTGTCATATGAGTCATGTGAACATGATTCATTATCTATTTCCAATATATGGTTTTCATTATTTAATACATAAATACTATTATTTAAATGTTTCCTACCATAAAATTTGTTGTTTTTATAAATTAAAATACTTTTATATACAAACAAGAGAATAAAACCATCAATATCAAGGAATGATATAGAAATTATGTTCTTAGTAACATTTGGTACATAATAAAAATACCTTAATGATGATATCATTCTTATTTGAAATTAAAGGTAGTAGAAATTAATGGCTATATAATCATACCCCACTCAATTGGTGGCCTGAAAATCCACCTCGCCTCTAGAAATATTTTTTAATCTACTTGGTTCCTGCATTTGGATACATGTGTGTGCACCAAAAGCTGTATCTAATACCCAATATGTAAATATTGAAAGTTTATAATTGATATGAATGCTCCTTTAGCCAACCATTTTTTATGGGTGCAGTTCTTCTTCCAATGGCCTTTTTTTCAAACACAAAATATACTACCTCTTTTGCATTTCCCTTCCTCTGGATATTCTACTTCTTGGAAGGATGGTGCTTGAAAAATTTATAAACTTTTTTTGTCTTGTGACCCATTTCATTGTTGTTCTTTTCTTTATTCACCATAAAGACTGCGGTTTTTTCCCACCCCATGTCCTTATCCACTTGGATAATCAAAGTAATAAGTTCAAAAATATTCTTATCATTATTTTTCATATTATAATTAAAAATAATGTGAAGAAGGTTTGGTAGTGAGGGAAGGATGAGTTCTGCATGCAACTCATCCATGAATTTAATCCCTAAAATTCCTAAGCATTAAATGTATCCAATAAGTTTGACTACATGAGTCTTATATGGATATTAATCTCTAATATTAATTTTAAAAAATAATTAGAGATGTCATATCTCTCTTGTTTCTCCTTCTCTTGATACAGTTCCCGAAGGTGATACATCTTGTTATATGCATCCATGTCCTCATACTGCTTCAAAATATAATTGTTCATTGATTATAGCATGAAATATTAGATATTTTTAGCATCATTAAAATTTTTCCCCTAGAGAGATTAATCTTCCTCACTAGCCTCATTTCTAAGCACTTTAGAAATAGGTTCTTGCTGAACATACAATTTCAGTTCATGGAGCAGGATAATGTGTAAGCACCTTTACCATTCTTGTAAATTTGTTCCGTTGAGAAGGTTATCCTTCACACATATGGATCACAATTATATTTTTGTTTTATTAATTATTATTATTTCTACAAGTAAGATGAATATGTATTTAATAATTTATCAGATAACATTTAGGCAAACTAATAAATACTATATTTTTTAATCTCCTACTATTTTATCAAAACCCAATATCTCTCACCATTGGTTTTGAAATATCTTGTTTGTTGGACTATATAGTGAAATGAAACCAAATTCATATTATCATCACCACAAATTTGGTTAGTCAATAAATTTGAAGGTTTTATATAGTCATTCCAAATTCAAATTGGATTAACTCACAGTTCCTAGGTCTATTCAGTGGACTCTCTAGTCTAGAAATCCTTAAATTGGATTTCTTCAACTCTTGTCTTTCATTTACACAAATTAATTCTTTGGAATTCAACCCTTTTTTAAAACAATGATTGTTTGACCCAAAACATCATGTTATAAATCATTGATAATTGAAATCACTCCAACTTTGACTAGTGAAGAACTTTGGACTATAGTTTGATTTTAACTAAATTAGTTGAAGCCCATACCGATATAATATATAATAGAGTTATTTTATCTTTTAAGAATAAATTTAAAATTATTATTTTTATTACATTCTTCATAATATTAGGTGGATTTACTTAAGTGATTAACCATTTACTAGATAATATTTATGTATAAACCAATTTATTTTAGTTCTATCTTACATGCTTGTTAATTTCTTTAATTCATTTGATCGTGATAAAAACATCCATAATGAAATAACGATGCAACTTGAAATAAACAAAAAAATAAATGCACATGATCAAAAGCTTTTCTAATGGTTATTTTATCTAGAGTATGATATATTAATCATTGACCAATGGTAAAACCCATGGAAAAAATAATGGTTCATGTTACATCTTTCCTTCTATCCACCAATGTATCTCTCTTGCATTACTTTTTCCCTAGGTCCTAAATTAGACCGCCTCCAATAAGCTGGGAACTTCATCTATTACATATTATTTTACTCAATCATTAGTGAGGGGGAGGGTTTTACATAAAATAAACCCTGGGCATATAGGTCCTTACATAATAAGAGGTTAGATGGAACATAAGCCACTAATTTAATATAATAATAAATTAAGAGAAACAAATCACATACAACGGAGTGGTCTAAGATCATGATGATCTATATGCATGAAAGTAATTGAGAATTTAATAAAATTGCTATTCAATTATAATCATTCTTATTTAGAATATGTTTCTCTCAAATCAGTTAATTATCTTCTATAATTAATAAATTATTTTATCTTAATTCTCATCTGATTTTTTTTAGATTTCCATCGATCAAAATTTTAAACAAAATAAATAATTTTTTTTAAATTAGCTATCTATAAAAAATGTACCTTGGAAAAAATACTGTGAGTACCCATCAAAACTATGAAACATGTATTATATTCATATATTGTTTACTCTTGTGACATGTGGCATACACTAATTATCACATACTTTAATGGCATGTACTATCAACTTAATGATTACAAAAATTAAATTATTTTCCCATCACGTGTTATACTTCAATATACATAGAGTAATAACTATAATATAACTCATACATGATATAAAGATCCATACAATAAACAGAAATTAGAAAAAACATTTATATATATTAAAAACCAAAACATGAAATGTCATATAAACTTAATGACCACACACAAGAACATGTTAACAAGGTTTGTATAGTATATTAAATTAATATTTAATTCTATGTAATTTGGAAAAAATAAATGTAATGTATAAGCCAGCAACACAGTGTGTAAAATTCTCACCCTCTATATGAAGCACATGCCATGGGACTTGGCATGTATATTGTGCCATGGAAAATATTGGAGAATACAATGTGTAAATATGATATATGGTATATGGTCTCAAAGTTACATGATCACCAGTCAGGTAGGCCATGTAAGAAGATGCATGATCTGTTTGTGACTAATTGACTACATGTTGTGTATGATATTCACATGGTGTCTACTCTATCTATTCATGTTCTAGGATATCCCGATCCACACACTATGTATAATTAAATGCAATGTGTGTAAAATAATATAACTGGGTTTATATACCGCTATAGTTATAAATATATAATTTAAAAAGTTACCTTTATTATTTTTTTAATCCCCATGGAACCGCATATCTATAATAATAATAATAATAATATTACTATTATTTATTGACGTAATCTAAACTAAGGAATTAAAATAAAATATTATTTATACAAAAAATATTCATTATATATTATTTCTCCCTAAAAATATAAACTTGTTCGTCATTACACCACAATATTTATCGATCCTTGAATGATGAATATTTATTATATAAATAAATATCAATTCATTACTCTCAAATAAATAAATAAATAGTAAATTCACTATATAGAAAATAAATATTAATAGATATTCTGCACATATAATATTCTACCAAATAACTGGTGATAGAATATAAGAGATTAATAAAACATAAATAATTATTAAACCATATGTGAGAATAATATTTATTCAACTTGTTATGTAATAAATAATAATATATTTTTTAACTGAGGTTTTGGATACATTTAGTGTGTGACAATCGAGGCATCTTTCTCAATCACATTATACAAGACAACCTAAAGTCCAAGGTTAGAATCTGGCGACATGACAATGAATGCACATAAAAATAAGATAATGGGAAAATGACATAATACCTCATATTAATGCTTACTTTGTTATATAATCCATTTATCACAATATCTCTACTCAATCAGGTTTCATGATGATTATATCAACCAATATGTTCGATGTCTCTTTCTTTGACTTTCCATAAATCAAACTTTACTATAAAATACTATTTCCATGGATTTAATTGTGTTATAAAATTTCTATAAAGGGCTTGAGATAACAACTTCTATTAAATAACAGAAGGGACAATCCTTTCTCACACTATTCATTAATACAATATTATTCATGATACACCCAACGTATCCTACCTCCTTGCAAACATATGTCATCACGGTTTTCATTAATACATTTATGTATGAAACTTATAATATTAATTAATAATGATGAAAAATTCTAAGGATAAATACACAGACACGAAGATAGGAACATACAATGAAACATAAATATATGGATTTCCTACAAGAGGGTCTCATTATCATAATATCCACTAGATATTACCACGGGCTTACATCATGAGAAGATGCCTCAAAGTCATATAATTCTCCACCCCTGATAGACTGAAGCATTTATTCCACTCAAATCATTCCATCCAGCTATATAACATATATTTAAGAATATTTTCAATTAAATTTTGGGTTCTCATCATATTGGGGAACTTCTATGACCTTTTAGTGGGACAGATACTCGTAGAACATTATCACATACTATCTCACACCGAAGAACAATCATGATGTGATAATAAGTTTATTAAAATTAAAAATAATGAACATAGGTTATCATAATGTATAAATAAGTTTGTTTTAGGTAACCATCTCCAATACATATCACATGTATTATGTTCATGAAGCATAATTCATAGGCTCAAAAACTGTTCATGAGTTTTAGAATAAGTGCTGAGATGAAGTGTGGTTTCTCCTTGAAGAATATTCATATATACAATAGTTTTTAATACACTATTGGATGATTTAAAGTGTATATTTATAATCATGGTGTTCACCATGAACATAGAGCACCATACAGAACATAACATAATGGTTTTACTGAATATATGAATAGAATTTTTATTGTCATCGCACATATGATATTGATTGAGCTTGATAGTTATCATTATTTCATGAGATAAAAAATTGGTATGGAGATTAACATTCAAAACTGATATTTGTATATACCAATTTTAGATATAAACCCATTTTTTATGTATCACAACACTTTCCGTGTTTTAATATTTAAGGGTTTTTGTAAGACCATCCATCATTAATGGGGAATTTGAAAATATTAGGAAGTTTGAGTATAGAGTATTTGATGAAATATTTCTTGTTCTTCCTATAAATAGTTTTATGTATCGATGATACAGAAAGAAACATTGAATATTTTGCATACTATCAATTTGAATGTATTAAAACAGTCAAGGAATGAAAACACAAATCAAGAAGAAAGTTTTATAAGTGACTATGAAGTTAGTTTTATTGAGAAGTTGGAAGAAGTTTCTGAAAATAATGTGAGTTCAAAAGAAGTTCAGGATGTGGTTGATGATTTTAATATATCAATTAGTGGAGAATATTTTAAATCATAAATCATAATAAAGAAGGTATAGGTCCAAAATATCATTGGATGATATGAAAAAGCTATTTATACTAGAATAACTCTGAGTATAATAATACATACCTTATTGTTTTCTCATGTTAAACCAAGATATGTGAAATAGTATTTAGAGCATCAAGATTATTTCGATTCTATGATTAAATAATTAGATCATATTGATAAGAATGTTACTTGGGATTTGGTACCCAATCCATTAAACAATAATATTTTTGAGATAATGTTGGTGTTTCGAAATAAGATACATGAAATATAACAAGTTGTAATAAATAGGTCAAGAATTATATTAAAAGGGTACTCATATGTTGAATAAATTTATTTTTATGAGACCTTCAAAATAACATATATAATAAAAACCATTAATATATTTCATTATTTTAATGAAAAAAAGGTAATACATGATTTTCCAAATGGATGTCAAGTTTACCTTAATGGAGAATTGGAATTGGAAGTGTACATTGAGAAATCCAATGTTTTATTGCTAGGTGAAAGTAAAAGTTATGTTTAAAGGTTAAAAATGGTTATATAAGGGTTAAAACAATCCCAAATATTGAGTTATTAAAAGATTGATTCTTTCTTAAATTGGTTGATGTTTAGGAAAGGAATAGTAGAAAACAACCTAATATTAAATTTTAAAAGGTGATATAACTTATTATTATTATTATCCTTATAGATTATATCATTTTTTCTATAAATTAATAATGTTTTTATGAAGAATTTTCTTTTAAAAATAAATAAGTTATTTGAAATTTATATTCTTTTTGAAATGAGATACTTTTTGGGATTACAAATTTTCCACAAGAAAGATCACATCTACCTTTCTCAAGAGAATAATTCTCAAAATATTCTAAATAAATTTGGAAAATAATATTCAAGTCCATTTCAAAAATGAATGTTAATGGAAACAAAATTTTCTAAGGATGAAAAATCAAAAGAAGTTGAACAAGTTGACTCAAGAGAATTCAAGATTCAAATTATAATTTTTCTATACATGAAAACATTAAGACTGGGTTTTTTAAACATTGTTTCATTATGTTTCAAGTATTAAAGAGCACTAAAAATGTCTCATTTAATTTCAGGAAAGAGATTTAATATGTATATTATAAACATAAGAGAATATGGACTGAAATATGATAATTGTAGATAGGTTGATCTAATTAGTCATACTGATGTGGATTGGGTTGCAAATATAGATGATCAAAAATCAATATCTGATAGAATTTTATTTTTTATTCGAAAGGTCTATATATTGAAATATAAAGAAATAACAATCAATGACCTTTATTACTACTAAAGAATAATATGTTTCTATAACGAAATATATAACCTAATTATTTGGATGAGGACTCAAATAGAATATCTTAAGGTATAAGTGATGTTGTAACTAGTTATGGGTTATGATAATTAGAGTGATATTATTATATTTAGATATCAAGTTCATCATTGTTGAATAAATAACATTGATATAAAATATCACTTTATTAATGATCTTGTAGATGAAAATGTATTAAAGATGTAATTTTATCTTATAAAGGATAAAATAGAATATAATATCACTTAGACACAACTTAAGGATACATTTCAAAGATTGGGTTTGATATTGGCAGGTCAAACTCATTCATAACAAGGATACATTATATTGATTCCATCCCCTCTATACCTTATTCATTGGGTATTTTTATTAAATTGGGAGAAATAAAACATAAATTTATCATTATGTTTATTCCTTAATGTGTTTACAAAGGAAGGGAATATTAATTTTTTGGAGAATCCAAAGATATGTGGTTAACTGAATTAAGGAGTGATCTCTTATTTAAGGGGATCATGTATTTAGTGAGATTTATTAAAGGGTTGATCTCTAAAGTAACTATATGAATTGTACAAACATGTTTGGTGTGTATGTTTTGAAGATATAATTATACATAGGTTCAAGGTATAGTTTTGAGAATTGGATTTTATGTTGGAATGGATTATCAGTTAATATCAAGTTGTGTCGCAAGCTATGAAGAAAAAGATGTAAGTCACCATTTTGTACAACAAGATATTAATGTTAATTGTTCATAATTTCTACAAAAAATTCATTCACGTAGTCTTAGAATAATTGAATAACTAGTATTTATTAATTATGATATGTAATTAAATAACTATTGATTATTAATCATGATAGGTTTGAATGGGATTTTTGTTCCTTAATTGAAAACAAAATCCAAAGGGATGATTATTGAGACCAAGAGATGTTTTTGATATATTATTATCTAATGAATAAAGAAGATACTGATATACACAGTATAAAAAAGAATTTTTTCTATGGAATAATATTTATAGAAAAGATAAAGTTGATATATTTATAGTTTTTCACTTTGTTTTTAATACATAAATCATACTCAAAATCTTATAAAATAATTATTATTTTGTAACGTGAATCACATTTTAAGGTTCTATAGTGTTTGACTATGTTTAGAATTTACTTTTCAGAATAATTTAATATGAAATCTGCTTTAAGTATCCAATTCATAAGTTTTCTTGTACTCTCTTCATAAAATTATTTGTGTGTCAAGGAAAAAATATTCATATGGGAAGTCAGGCTTCTTTATATGATTAAAAGTAATTATAGTAAATCTAGATTTGAAAAATGGATAGGTTTCAAATCTATAAGTGTAATTTTTCTCAACCATAATATTTAATCTTCTGAATTAATAGAAATGAGTCTAAGTCACTTATTTGTAAGGGTAACTCTACTAGTTTATATGAATAACTCTGAGTAGAGTCAGTGTAAATCGACTATGTCCTCTACAATATAAGTGATTTTACAATTTTTATAAGATTCATCTTGAGAAAATATTAGAAAATTAGATATGTATCATTTCATAAGAATCATTAAGAGTTTTCATAAGATTCATCCCATTAAGCTATTATAAAATTGGAAAAGTCTTATTTTGTAAGATTCATTAAAATATTTTGTAGCAATTTTTTTATATAAATATGGATTCAAACATAGATAAATTATGAAATATTATAAATTATAAAAGATTTTCTAGAAGAATTATATTATCAAATTAAATACTATTTCAATTATTGATATCAGATGTTTTTAAAATTGGTATTTCATGGACAAATATAATGAATGGAAATCATGATAAAAGAAGTTAAAAAATAATTTTCTTGTAGTGAAAAAATTTATTGCACTGTAATCATGATGTTTTAGAGAAAATATGAGATAACTTTCACTTTTATTGGGTTTCATGATAAATATGTTTCACATTTTTATGAGGATAAGTAATGGTTTGTGTCCTATAAAAATATTTCAAGTCTGGAAATATAGAAGTGGTTGAGTTTAACTGATTTTTCATACTCCAACCTATTTAGTCACATTGTAATGTCTCATTTAATTCTAGTTACTGAATAATAAGTTGGAGTAAAATAATAATAAGTTAAATGTAGCTTTAGGATGTTTTTTTATGAATTTTAAATTTTAAATTCAAACTTGAAGAAGGAATTATTTTTATTTCTATTGGAAAATGTACTTGTTTTTTTAATGAAAATATAGATGGGTTGTATAAAAATATAATATCAATAATAGAATATGTAGTTGGTAAAGAGAGATTACATGTTATTTTTCTAGTATAATAGGAAGAGTAAGTATATAAAGTGTTTAAGAATTGGTATAACAACTATTTTATAGAAGTTTAATTTAGATGTAGCCTTTATCTTTTAAAATAGATTTAGTATTTTGATTGTTTGAGATCATTGTACATTATATGGAGACATATATATATAACATGATTTCAATGATAAACCCTACTCATTTGTAATTTACATGATTATACTAGTCAACTATACGATCTTGGGTGAATTTATATCATACGAAGGGCTAGATACACATTTTTAGTAGTGAACCTTGTAAAATTTAGTTGATCCTTTTGTATTTTTTCATGCTGTGTGTAACAACCAAATTATTTCACTTTAATTGATAATGAATATCTTTTTAAAGATACATAAATTTAATTTAGTTCACGTTTTCACCTTCCCTCTCATTGTATTCTCACTAATCCTACATCTCCCTTTACAAAATATAAAATTCCTAAAATGACATTTAAGGGTCTTAATTTCAGAATATCAGGACCTAAGAGTTAAGATACCTATTCACATTGATGATGTTGATATTCAAAAAGATTAAGAATATATTGTAACATTTATATCATGAAAAATAAATCTTATAAATCAAAAAAATATATAAGAATCAGTTTTTTCATTTCCTACTTATATTATATTTAATATATTTTATATTTATTAACAAGTTCTAAAAAACTATATGTAATGATAAACTTTGAAAACAAAGTCAAGGTAATAAATGGGATCAAAACTACGTCCTGAAAGTGGATTGTTAACCCCAGTTTTAATCAACTAATGAACTTGAAATAGTTAATGACTTTAAATTATTATAAAAATTCATATTTAAAAATTGATAATACTTTTGAATTTATATTTATAAAAGAAATACATGATAGATAAATCATTAAGTATACTAGTCTTACCAATTTAAGTAATATTATAAATAAAATTTGGTTATGATCCTTTATAAAAAATCTATATATGTGGTATGTTGTTATAATTCTTATGACTAATTATCAATGTATTATTATTATTATTATTATTATTATTATTATTATTATTATTATTATGTTATTCATCTTATTCAAGATATATATATTACCACTATGAAATCACTAGATAATTTGATCATATTTTTATATTTGTAAGTCAACACATTCATTCTATAAAAGAAATAAACATACATCCTAATCAAATTATAAGTATTGAAAGATAAGTTTAAGAAGTTTTTCAATAAAAGTAAAGAGATGGCTGGTGTATTTAATAATGCATGAAAGGGTAACACTTTATATTATGATTTATTTTATAATATTATTTTCCTCAATATGTAGTACTAATTAAATTTAAAAGAATATATATGGTTCATTGGATGCTAATTTTGATAAATCCAAAAAATCTGATATATTTTTTGAATTCAATCCTTTGATATATGATTAATAAGACAAACATGATTAAAATTTTAATTTTTGATACATTATATTTTTGATATTTAATATAGTATTTAAATTATGTTTTATATAATATGTTTTAACATTCATGTTTTCATAAAGAGCATATTGTCAATGTGTCAAACAGAAAAGGGTTTAATGAAAATAGAAACAAACAACAAACTAATGGGTTACTACATATCTATTTTTTTAGGTATATTTCATAAACGGTTTGTAATATGGTATATAAAATATTAAATTTCTTGTAATTTTTAATATTATTTTTAGTATCCAAAACAACCAAATGGAAATGACTATGGTCAATGCAATTTTAAATTTATAAAATGTGTTATAGATCATTAAAAAATTAAAATACCCATAAATTTTTCTATTTTATGTTATCATTTTATAATATATAAACTTTTTTCAAAAATATTTATTATCCATTGCATCTAATATATGTATTCAAAACTATTTGGATATATGTGATAAATCATTTGAAGATGATAAAATAGATATATTGAGGAATAAATGGGATCATTTTTTTATGTATTATTTTTTATAAAATTATTGAAGTATTATTTTCAACAACTTATTTTTTTTCTTAAACAATTTTTAAATAGTATGGTCAAACCAAATTTCATTTTGATTTACAGTTTGGTTAGGATGATCAGGGGTATGTGTTTCCATTTTAAGTGTTATCTAGGTTAAAGAATCACATCACATGTTCAATTATAAAAATACATAGAATTTATTATTGTGATATTGTAGTAAAATTATAATTAATTAATTTTTAAAAACTAGGAATGAACAACACATCATTCCAATATGTGGTTTAGTCAAAATGGGATAAAACAATTTTTTCCCTTCAAGTGTTATATAAGTTCAAAATATGAATTGTATGCTTAAAATGGGGAAACTCTTCAAGGTTTATTATAGAATATAGAAAAAAATATTAGATTAGTTTATGAATTGTAGGAATTAATCATGAATCATTCTGGTATGTAGTGTGGTTGGTTCAACCTAAAGTGTATGTTTTTTAATTTAAAATTGATTTCTCATTTTGAAATGTGTGTCACATATGCAGAAAAAGGCAACTAAATCATATTGTAATTAAAATATTATAAAATTATCATCAATTAATTTTTTCCGATAATAATTAATTAAATTATATTACAAAAAATAGTTTATATAGAATGAATTAAAGATCATTTTTTCATTTAAATTACTATGTGAGTTAAATCTTAAAATAACAAGTAAAAAATAAGAAAATGTACTTGATTTTTCATGAAACAATAGTAAATAATATTTTATATATTTATGATGTGTAAGAATAAACTACTCATTTTTGAAGATTACGGTGTGTTTGGAATGGAAAAAACCAATTATTTCAATTTAAAAGATATATTTCGATTAAAAACATGTTTTATATGGGAAAAATCAACAATATAATCTCAGGTTAACATAAAATTATACGAAAACAATCATTGATTCTTATTTAACATGTTGCAGTGAACCTCACATAGTTCCAACATGTGATGTGGTTTAAATGACATAAAGGATATACATTAAATTCATGATTAATATTATAATTAAAAATGATTTTAAAAAGCTCAAAACCGAGAAAAATTGATAAGAATTCCATCAAACTCAAGTAAAAGAAACTCAATTTTTGTACAAATAGGGAAGAACTAATTATAATTTTCTTGTGTCTAGTAATAAAAATAACATAAAGTTTATTTTTTCCATTTTAAGTGCTATATAAATTTACAACACGTGTCGTATGATCACCAATAATAAAACACACTTAGTTTTCCATCAGAATCTTGGAAAATAGTCTTAGTTTCATTTATAACATGGAGGCATAAACTAGTTATCATTCTAACATGTAGTATTGTCCATATTACTGAAAGTAAGAAGTTCCAAAATAAAATTATCGTTATTTATCATGTTTTAATTAATAATAAAAGAGGGTAAGGTTTTGGTAGTGAGGTAAGTGTGATATCAGTGTGAAACTTATCCATGAATTTAATCCCTAAGATTCCTAATCATTCAATGTATCCAATAAGTTTGACACTGTGAGTACCATATGGATTCAACTCTCCAAGATTATATTAAAAAAACATTTGAGATATCATATCTCTCTTATCTCTCATTCTCTTGATATAGGTCCTGGAGGTGAGATATCATGCCATATACATCCATGTCCTCGTGCTACTTCAAAATCTCAATGATCATTGATGATAGCATGAAATATTGAACATTTTTAGAATCATTAAAATAGTTTCCATAATGATATTACACTTCCTTTCTAGCCTCATTTCCAAGAACTTTAAGAATAGGTTCTTTTAGAACATACAATTTTTTTTATGGTGCATGATAATGTGTAAGCATCTTTACCATTCTTGGCAATTTGTTCTGGATAAAAGGATATCCTTCTCTACTCTGGATCATAATTATATGTTTAGAGTAATTTTTAATATTTTTTCCACAAGTAATATGTATAGGGATTTAATACTTTATCTAATAAAATTCTGTCAAATAAATAAATATTATATTTATTAATCTTCAAATATTTTATCGAAACCCAATAAACCTTAACAATAACTTTGGAATATCTTGTTTCTTGGACATTATAGTGTCAAGGATCCATATTACAATTCTCATTGCTCCAAATTTTGGCTATTTAGACAATTTTAATGATTTTAGGTAGGCATTCCAAATGCCAACTGCATTAACTCATAGTTCCTTGATCTATTGATTGGACTCCCCCATCCTGAAATCCTTAAATTGTATTTCTTCAACTATTTCCTTTTAGTTACACCAATTCATTCTTTAGAATTCAACCCCTTATGTGAAATAATTTATGTCAATCGAAAAACTTCGTGTTAGAATTCTTTAATAATTGAAAGCACCCCCAATTTGGCTGGTGAAGAACATTGAACTATATTTTGATTTTAACAAAATTAGTGGAAGGCTATACTGGATTAATATATAATTGAGGGATTTTATATTTTATGAATACATTTAAAATTATTGTTTTAATTACATTTTTGATAATATTAGGTGGATTTACTTAAGTGACTAACCATGTATTACATAATATTTATACATAATCCAATTTATTTTAGTTCTATATTATACAATTATTAATATATTTAATTCATGTCCTCATGGAAAAACATCCATAATTAAATAACCATGAAAATTAAAATAAATAAAAATAAATAAATAGGCATGATCATGAGATTTTATAATGGTTAGTTTATCTAGAGGCTGATAAACTAATCATTGACCTTGGGGAAAAATACTGTGAACAAATTATGGTTCAGGTTACAAATTTCTATTTATCCACCTTTGTATCTCTCTTTTATTGGTTCTTCCTTAGATCCTAAATTGAACTTCCGGCAACAAACTTGTATTATCACCCATTACTTATTATTTTACTCATAAAAAAGATAGGGGTATGGGGTTACATAAAAGAAACCATGGGCACGTTTGATTTTGATTCATTGTGATACTTATAATTATTTCTTGAGGTAAAAAATTAGTATAGAGATTAAAATTCCATGCTAATATTTGTTTATAACAGTTTTAGATGTAAAAAAATTTATATGTATTATAATATTTTCCATGTTTAAATATTTATGGATTTTTAGAAGATAATGCATCATTAAAGTGAAATTTTAAAATCATGGGATGTTTGAGTGGATAGGATTTGATGTAATTTTATTTGGTTGTCTGATAAAAGGAATATTATACCGGTTTTACAACAAAGAAACACGGACTATTTTAGATATTATAAATTTGAAAGCATTAAAACACTCAAATAATTAAAACACACATCAAGAATAAACTTCTATAAGTGATGATGACGTTTTTTTGTTGAGAAGCAGGGAGAATTTTTTGAAAATAATACGAGTTAAAAACAAGTGCATGATGTGGATGATGATTTATCCATGTCAGTTGTTGAAGAATGTTTTCAACTCATAAAAATATAAGAAATAATTTAGAGGTACAAAATATCATTGGATAATAAGAAAAATCTATTTAGGCTAGAATAACTATGAGGAAAATAATACAAACCTCATTGTTTTCTCATGTTAAAACAAGAGATGTGAAATATGATTTAGAGAATCGATATTATATTAATTTTATGATTGAACAATTTGATCATATTGAGAATAATTAAACTTGGGATTTGGTACCCAATCCAATAAACAAGAATATTGGTTAAATAATACTGTGGTTTTGAAACAAGATACATGAAATAGAAGAAGTTGTAATAAATAAGGCAAGGCATGTGTTAAAAGGATACTCATAGGTTGAAGAAATTGATTATTATGAGACCTTCACAACAATTTATATTCTAAAAACCATTAACATATTTCCTTATTTTAAAGAAAAAATTCAATAGAAGATTTCATAAATGGATTTCAAGTTTTTCATTCCTTAACGAAAAATTGGAATTGGAAGTGTACATTGAGAAACCTAATGGTTTCTTGTTAGGTAAAAATAAAAGTTATGAATAAAGGTTTAAAAAGGGTTATATAAGGGATAAAACAAGACCAGATATTGTATTATGAAAAGATTTATTCTTTCTAAAATTGGATGAAAATCATGAAATAAAGAGTATACAACAACCTCGGATTAAATATGAAAATCTAATATCAATTATTATTATTATTATCATTATAGATGAAATAATATTTTGTAAATGAATAATGTGTTTGGGAAGAATTTTATTTTAAAATAAATAAGTTATTTCAAATTTCCATGATTTGATAAATGATATTATTTTTTAAATTACAAATTTCTCACAAGAAATATCACATCTCTATTTCTCAAGAGAATAATTCTCAAGAAATTCTAAATATATTTATAAAATAAGATTTAGGTCCATTTCCTAAATCTATATCAATAAAAAAAATTACATAAGGATTAAAAAAGGAAAATAAGTTGAACAAGTTGACTTAAGAGAAGTCCATATTGTTGGAGTTGGGGGCCTAGAACCAACTACTTTTTACTTTATTCATTAATAAATGCCTTATCACATTATTATTGTTCTTCTACGTGACTATGCATGTGATAATGTCCTAAGGACAACTGTTGCATTAATGGGTCATAGCTGATCCCTTCTATGATGAGAACTCGGAAGTGCCATAACACCATTCTTGAATATATGTTCTATGGAAGGATGATATTATTTGAGGGAAAAAAATAATACATGTCATTAGGGGTGAGGACTCATAAAACTTTGAGGAACCTTCTCATGGTGTGCGCCCTTGGTAATATCTAGGAGGTTTTATGAGAACGAGACCCGCTAGTAGGAAATACACATTTCATAGTGTCATTGGATGTTCCTATCTGCGGACGTGTGTATTGGTCCTTGGACTTTAAGATTATTATTAAGGGGTATTAAAACTCGCGCACATAGGTATATTGATGAAAACTGAGACAACACATTGTTCACAACGAGGTAGGATACGTTGGGTGTGTCATGAGTAATACTGCATTAATGGATAATGCGAGAAATGATTTGTCCCTTCTGTTCCATAACGGAAGTAGATATAGCAGGCCCTTTGATGGAATTGATATAGACTAAATAAATCCATGTCCATGGTAAGGTATGGGCGAGTTCAATTCCAAGAATTCAAGGAAAGAATAATCGAGCGCATGGGTTGATGGCACTAGCATGCAACCTTCTTGATTGGAGATATCGAGACAAAGGGATTATATTACACAGTAAGAATTCATAGGAGGTGACACGTCATTGTGGCGTTAACTTCTTTCTCTATGGGTGACTTGGCGTGTTGCTAGATTCTAACCTTGGACTTTAGGCAGGCTCCGCCTAATGCCACTAAGAAATAGGCCTAGAGGGTCACACACTAAGTGTGTCCATGTATCTCAGTTAAAAATTAATTTAACAAGTTAAATAAATATTATTCCCGACTATGGTTTAATAATTATTTAAGGATGCCTGATCACATTTATTTCGATAATAGTTATTCAAGAGAATATATCATGGGTGAAATAATATATATATTTATTAGCGATTACTGTTGTTACATTTATTTAAGAAATAAATAGTCATTTCTCAGGGTCTAATAAATATGGTGGAGGTAATAAATAAAATGAAAAATAAAAGTACATGTCGTGTATATTTATATAAACTCCATGTAGTTTGTTTTTTCGGGATTCGTGAGAAAATATTGTGTATTTAAATGATATTAAATGTAATACGTTGGGTGCATGTCAAGTAATAATGATTTTCAACTGTCATTATTAAGACATGGGGTATTACTAATAATTAAATAAAATGATTAAATGCTTTCGAGTAATTAATTCATTTTATTATACTAAGTATTATAATCCCAATTACATTATTCTCATAGAAAAGAGTCATTGTTTTGCACAACGTATTGGGAAATACTCTCAAGCAAAGAGATAATTCCTTTTCCACCAAGAACGCTTTCAAGTTACGAGAGAGAGATCCTCCATCGGATCAGGGTGGTTGAAGGCGGACATCGCAAGCGATGGATCTTCCGCGCTAGCACCCAGAGATCCCTTCGATGATGTCCAGAGATACGTGGAACACATGTGGATCACCGATAAAAGAATCTTGTACCTGGATTCTACAATGCAACGACGGATCACAGGATCGTGACCGGAGACTCCAACGAAGAAAGAATTACATAGAGGTAATTCTTATGAATTAATTGAATTAATTATAACCAACATATGATGTTCCAATCTCAAGGGTTCTGGGACACTTCTTTTCTTTTTTTCCTTTCTTCATTCTATTATGAAAATTTGGAGTATTAAATTGTGACGGATCTCGGATTGAACATTTTTTAACGTTAAAATTAAAGTTGTGCAAACCCAACAACGCGCTTCTACTGCGCTCGGAACCTACAAGTGGTATCAGAGGCAGGTTATATCGTTGATTATTATTATTTAGTTTTTCATTGGTGATTTATGAATTTAATAATTCAGTTATTTAAATTCATGCTTAATCGTTCTGGAAATCTGAATCTCGAGACTTGTTCCTCCTCCCTCATCTCTCGTTCACCTCACAGAAACGAATTTTTCTTTTAATTTTGATTAAAATAAAATAGAGTAACTCATCCGAAGGAGCCAAACGTTTCTGGTCGTACAACACCAGAATACACAGCATGTATTCATAAATACACGCCATGTATTCTAGGTTCAATACATTTACTGATCCTCTAAATCAGGCCTTGTGTTGGATTCTTTCTAAGAATTTAAGACACAGTGTGCTAACCAGAAACAGGTGGCACATGGTTTCCAGAATACACGTCGTGTGGTCAAATGAACACGGCGTGTAGTCCCTTCAGGTTAGGGTTGGGCCGTGTACTCCGTACACGGCCTGCCCGGCTGGAAACCGTGTAACGCGGAAACTACACGGTGTGTGTCCAAAATAACACGCCGTGTACTCTGAAAGTTTCCAAAGTACATTAACACATCATGTCCCCGGGCGTGTACTTCGGATGGACGGTGAAGAAAAGTACACGCCGTGTAGTCGGAACTACACGTCGTGTACTCACCTAAATTACGCATATTTATTAAAATTTATTATTATATTATACAAACCCTTGATACGTGTAGCATGGTACAGGCGTAAAGTTGTGTCACAACACGTGATAGGTGTTTTATATATGTGTTTAGTTTAACATCTGCGTAATGAACGAGAATTCACCGGGTTTCCTCCAAGGATGGAGTTACGTACAAGGATAATTTTAAATGAATTTATTTATTTAAAATTATGATGGATGAAAATCTCAAGGAAATTCATAAAAGGGTTTTAAGATAAAAGGATTGATTAATTAAAGATAATTAATTAATTCGAGCATGATTTATCTTAAACAAGAGCGATTAAGAAATTGAATGCTAGTTTTATTTATGCGTAAATATCGTTGCATGTATGGATAATCATGAGATAGACCGAGACCTTTGTATGTGAACGGTTTATTTAAATTTATTTATTTAAATTAAATTTGTTGGCCTGTGAGTCATCTCCTCATTAATATGTAGGGCCTGCGTGCCCAAGGATTCTTTTATGTAAAAACCCCCTTTTACCCCTCACCTGCATGTGAGATAAATGCATATGTAATGGATGGAGCTCCCAATCTAGTGGAGGTGGCTCAAGTCAGGATCCAAGGTGAAACAAATCCAAGGAGATACAAAGGTGGACAGGTGGAAAGTTGTAAACATGAACCCGAAAGGTTCAAGGTGTTTCTCCCCTAGGTCTTGGGTTAGTTTATCAACCTCTAGATAAAATAACCAATAGAAAGGCTCATGATCATACCATTTATTTTATTTCTATCAGTTGCATTGTTTATTTATTGTGGGTGTGTTGTCACGATAACACAATTAATGAATTAAACGAGCATGTAAGATGGAACTAAAATAAAATCGTCTTATACGTAAATATTATCTTAGACATGGTTAATCACTTAATTATATCCCACTTAATATTAAAAAGCATGTAATCAAAGATAATAAAATGGAAATTTACGTATAAGGATAAAATTCCTCAAAAGAAATATTAAGTCGGCATAGCCTTCCATAATCTTGGTTAGAATCGAACCATAGTTCAAAGTGCTTGCCCAACCCTAGTTGGGGTGCTTTCAATTATCGGTGAATTCTAATTCATGGTTTTGGGTTGACTTGAATTGGTTCGCATCAAGGGTTGACTGCCACAACAGGACTTGGTGTGACCAAGAGGCAAAGGTTGAGGAAATCCAAAATAAAAGGATTTCAGAATTGGGGAGTCCACTCCGCGGATCAAGGAGCTGCGAGTTAATGCAGTTGGCATTTGGAAATCCTACCTAAAACCCTTCAAGTTTCTTGACCAACCCTATTTGGGGTAATGCGAAGGGAAATATGGATCCTTGCTACTAGAATATTCAGGCAACAGAATATTCTGAAATCAATGGTGAGGGCTATTGGATTTTGATAAAATAGTGGGAGACTAATACGTATTAATTTATTTATTTGTATCAGTTTTCTAATAAAGTACTAAACCTTCTCTCATCTTAAGTTGTAGAAACTGCAAGAAAATGACTTCAAACATATCATTGTGCACCATACTCGAGAAGGAAAACCTTCTCACCGGCACCAATTTCCAAGAGTGGCAGAGGCGTTTATACGTCGTCCTTCTCCACGAAAGGAAATTGTATGTGCATAAAGAGCCTATTCTAGTTGTGCCTAGGAAAGAGGCTAGTGATGAGGAATTGTAACACCCAAGACTTTTATAAGAAATATTTTATTTTTATGTTATCTAAATCATCAATGTAATCTTTCACTACACACAAGACTATCTTGGCTTGCTTTACACGCAGCCGCGACCTTCCTCGATATCTTGCATCGTACGCAATACCGAGTTTCACTAAATAACGATAAGCTATTATTAAAACTAGCCATTATGAATAGTAATAACCAATTTTTGATAATTTGTAAATTTTATTTTTCAAAATTGACATCATTTTTGGATTCGGAATATCGAAATTATCCTAGGGTGAAATTTTGGTATTTTTCTGAAAACTTTCAATTTTTGTTGAATAGTGAAAACACTAGGTTACTATTTAAAAACCGAATTTTTATTTAAATAATTATTTATTTAAATTAAATTTATTTTAGGTCAAAATGGATACATAATACCTATATAAGTTCAATTCAAATCATTGGAGTCATTTTATAATAATTTTAGATATATAAAAATTTTATTGAACTTTTGACCGTCTTTTACCCACCTCCTAAGAGAATTTGCAAATTTACATAAAACATAATTTTACAACTTCAGTGAGTGGAATTTAAAAAATCTCAGAGACAATATTGATGTCAGTAAGTAAAATGTGGTTCAATGAGATGAAAATAATTTTTTGTGAATTATAACTTTTTACTTTTTTTTACCACGGTTAAAAGTAAATAGGGTAATTAAGGGTAAAATTATTATTATTATTACCCTAACACATGTCCTAATTCTTTTGGATAAGTTTAATTTGACCAAAAACAACCTTATGAATAAAATATGACCATTTAGGCCCACTTGTATTAGATTAGGACAAATATTATTAATTTATTTAAAGAAGGGTCAAAATAGTTAAAATCAAAGTTTAATAAGTAAATCATTTTTAATATAGGGTTATACATAAGATAAATTAGACTATAAATATTAATTAGAAAGATAAAACGATTTACTACATAATGATATTTTATTTGTAATTTTTTGACATTATATAATGTAATTTATTTATGACACAATGATGATGCATTAATTATCTTATTAATGAAATATTGACATAATTGATGTTATAAATACCCAAATAAATGTAATTTGAGACTTTTTATGAATTCCACTAATTTTCTAGGTTAATATGACATTTTAGTATTTATTTAATTAACTTTTTTAGAACTAATAATTTTGTTATGATTTTCTCAAAAATCAATTACTAAATAGTGTCAAAATTGACATAAAATAGTTTTTAAAACAAATATTATATTATTAATTGTTATTTTGTTCCTAAAAATCTATGGTTTGAAAAAATGACTTAGATAAGGTTATATATATTAATAATAAACAACTTGGGGTTATTTTGTCTTGTTATAGTATGTTTATTAACCTTATAGTGTAAGAACACAAAAAGACACAGTAAAAGTAAAATTATCTAACTTAAAGATAAATCTAAATGATAAGGTTAAAATAGTAAACTAAACTTGTCCAAATTCTATTGTATGAGAGTATTTAGACCCATACCCACCTTATCTTTGAAATAAATCAATTTTTATATATTTAAAACCGAATATGGCTTTATAATAAAATAATATTTTTAGTTTTTTCAAAGAAGCCCCTCTCCTCCCTTATAAAACAGCACCTCCTCCCTCTCTTCCTCACACCACTTTTAGCCTTCAATCTCTGCCAAACCCTGAAAAATTATCTTCTACACATCCCTAGAAACATCCTAGAGGTCCTGGTATTCTTCAAAGACCAATTTTAGTGCCCTAAAAGGAGGTCTCAAAGAGGCGCTTCAAAGAAGAGGTAATGTCTGTTACCGATTCTTTCAACTTTATTTCTTCTTCCACTTCTTCTTCTTTAGTTGTTTCATTATGAATTAATAACATCAGTATCACTCATATAATGATATGTTATTATAAGTATGAAATAAACCTATTTCACCATCTATCCATCCTACGGAAAACGAAATCATCGCGCGTGCATACGTACGGAATACGGTCTCCACGCCGTGGTGTAATCTATTTTCCACCACCACCTTACTTGGATGGGTATAATGGTGTAAATAATAACTATAAATTATTATTGTAAAGTGATATTTATTCTGAAATAGTATTCATACACTCCATTAAGATTTCACGATCATGGGAACGATATCATCACTCGTGCGTACTTATGGAATACCGTCTCCACGATGTGATGTGACTCGTTCTACATGATCTTCATTGCATAATGATTATATAAATGAATTTAATGAATAAATATCATATATATTACACCAATACCATTCTTTAAATGATGTATCTATAACCTAAAAAGAAGAATAAGAATTTATTCGACAAAACACGCATAAGAACAAATAGCAATAAACACCCAAATAACATGTAACAATGAAATATTACTAATAAGAAGCTAAGAATATGACCATATATGATATCATAACAATGAGTATGACTCTGTAATAAGTCAATGACATTATTTAAATCATTATATAGGAGGTTCGGACACTTACAAAGCAAATCGGACCTAAGGTAAGGGAAAATCTCACAATCTAAATTTTTATCCGAGATTGTTTATACTTTAGAATTTACTGGGGAATATTTATCATCCACATCCATGTTTCTTCAATATGTAATATTTATATACTTCTACAATAGTTTATATCTAATTTTACCTTTCGGTGAGTTTTTAGTAAAAGATATGAAAGGAATCTTTTGTTGTTTTTCGTACGAGGTACTTTTTGACTTTTCCGACAAAAGTACGAGAAGAATGTTTTTTTAACTTATATGGAATGAATGGATTTTTAAAACATTATTTCCAAGAATCTTCCTTTAAAAGTTTTCAAGTTTATTTTTAATCAACTTCTTTTAGTTTAGAATTGTATGACATGTTAATAAAGGAAAAGTGTTTTTGAAGTAGAAATGATATTTTCCTCAAGAATGGAGTTCAAGTGTTTTATCAAAATTATTTTCCATATAAGATAATAAAGGTTTTTGTTTATATCCCTATTATTACATTGATTTGATTTTTTTGTGATGGAATTATTTTTATGAATTACTTTATCTTATATGAATTTTTTTATGATGTCACGATGTTTAAGAATCCCATTTTTATTACATGGGTTATGATATGGTGTATGGTTTATGATTTTGTGGAACACATAATAATGGTATAATTATGAAATGGGTGGGACCTATATCCCCTCCAATTCATTGGGTAAAGATTTTATATCTCATGAGATAGACATGGCTGGAATGGCAGGTTAAACTGGTTCAGTGAAACAGGACTGAAATGAGGAATGAACTCGGTTCAGAAATGGACTTTGTCCACTAAGATAGTCTTGGCAATGAGTCTTGACTAATAAGAAATGATTCTCTATGATTATGTGTGTATGCCACAAAGCTTCATGTTTTAAGTTATGATTATTGTGATTACATTTCACTACCATGATTTATCCCATGTTATGAAATTATGATCTCTTTTGCAGGGTAAGATTTCCAAAATGTTATGTTCTTATGAATATGATGTGATTGATATATCTTTTGTTTACCCTTACTGAGTATTTGAGATCACCCTTTTGTATGTTTTCTTTCCCCAGGTCAGGAAGAAGGTTATTAAGTAAGATATGCCAAAATGGACTATAGATATAATGAAATAAATGGGAGACAGTGTAGATACTTTATGAACCAGTTGTTTATGTTTCCCAGTTTCTAAAGACACTATACCTATACGGTCCTTTCATGGTTTTGTTATATTTTGTAATAAGTTTACTTCAATTTTAAAGTACTAACAGTGTATGTAATGTATGGGTCGTTATAGTTGGTATCAGAGGAAAGGTATAGTCAACCTTTAGAAACTAGGATGTAAAATCCTTAGTAAGAATCCTAAGGATAAGTCTAAGCATAGAACACAATCTTAGTGTTTTAGAAATGGCCATGAATAACCTAGGATAAGACCTTAAGTGTGAAATTTTATTCTTTATTATGTGGTTTTCCTATTATAATTAGTGTTTCTCACACTATTCTTCTTGGTTTTAGTCTATGGCTGGAACCCGAAGGAACCGTGTTAATGCGGAATGCGACGGGCAATGCAATGATTGTCCCCCTGAGCAACCAAACGTTATGGGAGCTGGAATTCAAAATCTTGTAGCCATGCTCACACAACTTTCTCAAGCTATGAATCATGCAGGACTTCCAAACGAGCAAAGGAAGGAGCAACATTCGGTTGAATCCTTCATGAGGCAGCGTCCACCTTCATTCAGTGGGTCTACTGATACATTAGTTTTTGAACAATGGATTAGTACTACAGAAAAGATATTTTCAGTTCTTCAATGTTCTGAACATGATAAAGTCATCTTAGCAGTGTATATTTTGGAAGGTGATGCTGATCAATGGTGGAATCTTATCAAGAATATGAGGCCAAGAGATGAAATTGAGTCCATGGAATGGGACGAGTTCAAGAACTTATTTTTCAATAAGTACTTCCCTCGTATTCTCCGAACAAAGATGGAGAAGGAGTTTCTTGAACTAAAGCAAAAGGATGATGAATCTGTTGGTACCTATGAAGAAAATTTTACAAGACTTGCAAGGTACGCTTCTGGTATTATTATCCAACCTGAGAGTAATATCGATCGATTCTTTAGTGGCATAAAACCAAGTCTTAGAAGGGCGTTAGCCATAAGGGACTTCAATAGCTATGAGGAAATCGTTCGATGTGCTCTCAAAGTTGAGATGGAGATTTGAGTAACCCATCAGTCATATGGGTTTGATAAGAAGAGGAAAATAGAATTTAAAGGAAAATCTAAAGAGCACACTGAAAAGAAGATGAGTTTTTCCTTATGCTCAAAGTGTGGAAAGAAACATGGAGGGAGTTGTCTTAAAGGGACAAGTAAATGTTTCAAATGTGGAAAGGAAGGTCATCGGGCATTTGAATGCCGCAACGATGAGAAGAAGATGTCTAGTGATGCGAACAATGAAAAGGCTACACGGAGTGCACCTCCTACACTTCAATGTTACAAGTGCAAGGAAATGGGGCATTATGCCAATCAATTCCCTAATCCAAGGATTGTTGAAGATGATCGATGTCAACAAACTCTTAAGGCTAAAGACAAAGGAATGTCACATGCAATTTCTATCAGCGATGTGGAGTATGATAACGAAGTGGTGAAAGGTACACTTACCATCCACACTAAAGTAGAAAATGTTTTATTTGATTCTGGATCCACCCACTCCTTTATTTCTGAGGAATTTTCTAAGGGTATCATCGTATTACCTCAAAAATTAGATGTTGAGTTAGCTGTGACAAACCCTAATGGCACAACAGTCGCATCAAAAGTTTATAATTCTTCTCCAATTGAAGTTTGTGGGAAAGTGCTTCCTGCAAATCTTGTGATCCTTCCTATAGTGGAATTTGATGTGATTCTTGGCATGTATTGGCTTTCTCTATATTGAGCTCATATCAATTACCATAGAAGGGAAGTCACATATCATATTCCAGATCAATCTTTGATCGTCTATCGATGCAAGGATGAACATAACCTTTCGGTGGAAATTTCTTCCATCTTATGGGTCTTGATTCCACAAAATGAAGGTTATTTATCTCAAATGGTTGGTGAGAAACTCACGATTAAGAATATGCCCATTGTACGGGAGTTTTTTGATGTCTTTCTGGAGGAATTTATTGGTCTTCCACCAAATTGTGAAGTTGAGTTTTCAATAGAACTCGTACTGGGTGCTTTACCTATTTCAAAGACACCTTATAGAATGGACCAAATTGAG
The DNA here is from genome assembly GCA_963277665.1 of Viscum album. Taxonomy (NCBI): domain Eukaryota; kingdom Viridiplantae; phylum Streptophyta; class Magnoliopsida; order Santalales; family Viscaceae; genus Viscum; species Viscum album. The sequence goes on along the minus strand of OY728119.1, from coordinate 329,069,603 downwards.
TTGCAGGAATTGAAGAAGAAATTCCAATAGAATCTTGATAAGGGGTTCATATGCCCTAGTGTGTCACCTTGGGGAGCACCTGTTCTGTTTTTTAATAAGAAAGATGGATCAATGAGACTCTGCATTGATTATCGAGAACTTAACAAGATCACTATCAAGAACAAATATCCTCTCCCACGCATTGATGACTTATTTGACCAACTACGCGGAGCTCAATACTTTTCCAAGATTGATCTTCGTTCAGGGTATCATCAATTAAGGGTCAAAAGGGAGGATATACCAAAGACGGCTTTACGTACAAAGTATGGACACTATGAATTTATAGTGATGTCATTTGGTCTTACTAATTCCCCTACTATCTTCATGGATCTGATGAATATAGTCTTTAGAGACTATCTTGATCAATTTGTGGTAGTCTTTATAGATGATATTCTTGTATATTCAAAGAGCAAGTAAGAACATGAAGATCACTTGATAATTATATTGAAGACCCTGATAAAGGATAAGCTTTATGAAAAATTTACCAAGTGTGAATTTTGGCTTCAAAAAGTTTCATTTTTGGGTCACATAATCTCAAAAGAGGGGATATTTGTGGATCCAGCAAAAACAGAGGTTATCGAAAGATGGTTGAGACCAACAACAGTAACTGAGATCCGAAGTTTTCTTGGCTTGGTTAGATATTACCGAAGTTTTGTGAAATATTTTTCATGATTATCTAATCCACTCACCAGTTTGACTCGAAAAGGAGTTAAGTTCATGTGGATAGAGGAATGTGAAGATAATTTCAAGGAGTTGAAAAGAAGGTTATCCAGTGCACCTGTACTCACACTTCCTTATAGTGGAGAAAGGTTTGTGATCTACAGTGATGCATCCAAGAAGGGATTGGAGTGTGTTCTCATGAAAAATGATATGGTGATAGATTATGCCTCACGAAAGTTGAAAATACATGAGAAAAATTACCCAACTCATGATTTGGAGTTAGCTGCAGTAATCATTGCATTAAAGATTTGGAGGCATTATCTTTATGGAGAAAGGTGTGATATTTATACTGATCATAAAAGTTTAAAGTATATTTTCACACAAAAGGAGGTGAATATGCGCCAAAGAAGATGGTTGGAGATGATTAAGGATTACGACTGCTCAATTCATTACCACCCTGGGAATGAAAACAAGGTGGAAGATGCATTAAGTCGACAAGACCATGCCAGTTTATCCATGATGAGGATCACAAAAGATCCAATATTTATGGATTTACAAAAGATGGATCTTGGAATTATAATGAAAGGGGAAAATCGTATCTTTATCAAATGAATGGTCATCCATCTATACATGTTAAGATTAAAGAGGCACAGAAAGATGATGTAGAGTTACAAAAGAAGGTGAGAAATGTTCCTGAATTCAACCTTGATTGTGATGGGATAATAAAGTTCAGGAATTGGGTTTGTGTTCCTCCCATCCTCGAATTAAAGAAGGATCTGCTGGATGAGGCTCATAGTTCTTCATTCTCTATTCATCCTGGAAGAAGGAAGATGTATAGGGACCTGAAAGAGTACTTCTGGTGCGATGGAATGAAAATAGATGTTGCTGAATATGTCTCTCGATGCTTGGTTTGTCAGCAAGTTAAAGCTGAGAGACAGAAGTCTAATGGGATGTTACAACCATTACCCATACCCGAATGGAAATGGGAAAACATCACTATGGACTTTGTCACAGGCCTTCCTAAAACATCCAAAGGCAATAATGCTATCTGGGTCATAGTTGATCGTCTTACAAAGTCTGCACACTTCATTGATATTAGAGAGGATTTCTCTCTAGATCAGCTTGCCTGGATATATGTAAAGGAAGTGGTAAGATTGCATGTAGTACCACTTTCTATTATATCTGATCGGGATCTGAGGTTTACCTCAATGTTCTGGTGAAGTCTTCACCATACTTTGGATACAGAGTTGAGTTTCAGCACTGCTTATCATCCTCAGACAGACAGTCAGTCTGAGAGGACAATTCAAACTCCAGAAGATATGTTGAGAGCTTGCTCTATGGATTTCAAAGCTGGTTGGGATCAACACCTACCTTTGGTGGAATTTTCTTATAATAATAGCTTTCACTACAGTATTCAGATGGCTCCTTATGAAGCTCTCTATGGAAAGAAATGCAGGACTCCAACTTGCTGGGATGAAGTTGGGGAAATAAAGCTATTAGGACCTGATCTTGTTGATGAGATGGCAGAAAAGGTCTGATCTATTAAATAACACATAAGAGCATCTCAGAGTAGACAAAAAGGTTATTCCAACAACCGAAGAAAAGACTTAGAGTTTGAAGTGTGTGATAAAGTGTTCCTATGAATATCTCCTTGGAAGAGGGTCATGAGATTTGGAAAGAAGGGAAAGTTGAGCCCTAGATATATCGGTCCTTTTGAAATTCTGGATCGTGTTGGGAAGGTATCTTACCGATTGGTGCTTCCACCGAATCTCTCTCAAGTTCACGATGTGTTTCATGTATCTCTCCTGATAAAGTACATACCTGATCCTTCACATGTACTCAGCTCAGAAGTTGTACCACTAGAACAAGATCTTTCTTATGAAGAACAACCGATAGATATTCTCGATCGTAGTGAAAAATTCCTACGGAACAAGACCACTCGCTCGGTGAAAGTTTTATGGAGGAACCACCAATTAGAAGAAGATACATGGGAACTTGAGGATATGATGAGGGAGTGGTATCCTCATCTGTTTGTTACAAGTGAGGAATTTCGAGGATGAAATTCATTTTAAGGGGGGTAGAATGTAACACCCGAGACTTTTATAAGAAATATTTTGTTTTTATGTTATATAAATCATCAAAGGAATCTTTCACCGCACACAACACTATCTTGGCTTGCTTTACATGCAACCGCGACCTTCCTCGATAGCTTGCGTCATACGCAATACCGAGTTTCACTAAATAACGATACGCTATTATTAAAACTAGCCGTTATGAATAGTAATAACGACTTTTTGAAATTTTGTAAATTTTATTTTTCAAAATTGACTTCATTTTTGGATTCGGAATATCGAAATTATCCTAGGGTGAAATTTTGGTATTTTTCTGAAAACTTTCAATTTTTTATGAATAGTGAAAACACTGGGTTACTATTTAAAAACCGACTTTTTATTTAAATAATTATTTATTTTAATTATATTTATTTTAGGTCAAAATTGATACATAATACCTATATAATTTCAATGCAATTCATTGGAGTCATTTTATAATAATTTTAGATATATAAAAATTTATTGAACTTTTGACCGTCTTTTACCAACCTCCTAGGAGAATTTGCAAATTTACATAAAACTTAATTTTACCACTTCTGTGAGTGGAATTTCAAAAATACGAGACAGAAGGTTGATGTCCATAAGTAAAATGTGGTTCAATGAGATGAAAATAATTTTGGTGAATAGTAACTTTAACTTTTTTTTACCATGGTTAAAAGTAAATAGGGTAATTAAGGGTAAAAATGTTATTATTATTACCCTAACACTTGTCCTAATTCTATTGGATATGTGTAATTCGAACAAAAACAACCTTAGGAATAAAATATGACCATTTAGGCCCACTTGGATTAGATTAGGACATTTATTATTAATTTATTTAAAGAAGGGTTAAAATAGTTAAAATCAAAGTTTAATAAGTAAATAATTTTTAATATAGGGTTATACATAAGATAAATTCGACTATAAATATTCATTAGAAATATAAAACGATTTCCTACATAATGATATTTTATTTGTAATTTTTAGACATTATATAATTTAATTTATTTATGACACAAAGATGATGCAGTAATTATCATATTAATGAAATATTGACATAATTGATGTTATAAATACCCAAATAAATGTACTTTGAGACTTTTTATGAATTACACTAATTTTATAGTTTAATATGACATGTTTTATTGATTTAATTAACGTTTTTTGAACTAATAATTCTGTTATGATTTTCAAAAAAATCAATTACTAAATAGTGTCAAAATTGACATAAAATAGTTTTTAAAACAAATATTATATTATTAATTGTTATTTTATTCCTAAAAATCTAATGTTCGGAAAAATTACTTACATAATGTTATATATATTAATAATAAACAACTTGGGTTTCTTTTTTCTTGTTATAGTAAGTTTATTAACCTTATAGTGTAAGAACACAAAAAGACACGGTAAAAGTAAAATTATCTAACTTAAAGTTAAATCTAAATGATAAGGTTAAAATAGTATACTAAACTTGTCCAAATTATATTGGATGAGAGGATTTAGACCCATATCCACCTTATCTTCGAAATAAATCAATTTGGAGCTATTTAAAACCGAATATGGCTTTATAATAAAATAATATTTTTAGTTTTTCCAAAGGAACCCCTCTCCTACCTTATAAAAGGGCACCTCCTCCCTCTCTTCCTCACACCACTTTGAGCCTTCAAGCTCAGCCAAAACCTGAAAAATTCTCTTCTCCACTTCCCTAGAAACATCCTAGAGGTCATGGTCATCTTCAAAGACCAATTTTATTGCCCTAAAAGGAGGTCTCAAAGAGGCGCTTCAAAGAAGAGGTAATGTCTATTACCGATTCTTCCAACATTATTTCTTCTTCCACTTCATCTTATTTAGTTGTTTCATTATGAATTAATAACATCAGTATCACTCATATAATTATATGTTATTATAAGTAGGAAACAACCATATTTCACCATCTATCCATCCTACGGAAAACGAAATCACCGCGCGTGCGTACGTACGGAATACCGTCTCCACACCGTGGTGTAATCTATTTTCCACCACCACCTTACTTGGATGGGTATAATGGTGTAAATAATAACTATAAATTATTATTGTAAATTGATATTGATTCTGAAATAGTATACATACACTCCATTATAATTTCACGATCATGGGAACGATATCATCGCTTGTGCGTACGTACGTAATACCGTCTCCACGATGTGATGCGACTCGTTCTACATGATCTTAATTGCATAATGATTATATAAATGAATCTAATGAATGAATATGATATATATTACACCAATACCATTCTGTAGATGAGGTATCTATAACCTAAAAATAAGAATAAGAATTTATTCGACAAAACACGCATAAGAACAAAAAGCAATAAACACCCGAATGACAAGTAACAATGAAATATTACTAATAAGAAGCTAAGAATATAAACATATATGATATCATAACAATGAGTATGATTTTGGAATAAGTCAATGACATTATTTAAATCATTATACAGACGGTTCGGACACTTACGAAGCAAATCAGACCTAAGGTAAGGGAAAATCTCGCAATCTCAATTTTTATCCGAGATTGTTTATACTTCAGAATTTACTGGGGAATATTTATCATCCACATCCATGCTTCCTAAATATTTAATATTTATATCATTCTACAATAGTTTATATACAATTTTACCCTTCGGTGAGTTTTTAGTAAAAGATATGAAAGGAATCTTTTGTCGTTTTTCGTACGAGGTACATTTTGACTTTTCTGACAAAAGTACGAGAAGAATGTTTTTTTGACTTATACGGCATGAATGGATTTTTAAAACATTATTTCCAAGAATCATACTTTACAAGTTTTAAAGTTTATTTTTAATCAACTTATTTTAGTTTAGAATTGTATGACATGTTAAGAAAGAAAAAGTTTTTTTGAAGTAGAAAGGATATTTTCCTCAAGAATGGAGTTCAAGTGTTTTTTCAAAATTATTTTCCATATAAGATAATAAAGGGTTCTATTTATATCCCTATTATTACATTGACTTGATTATGTTGTGATGGAATTATTTTTATGAATTCCTTTATCTTATATGAATTGCTTTATGATGTCATGATGTTTAAGAATCCCATTTTTATTACATGGGTTATGCTATGATGTATGGTTTATGATTTTGTGGCACACATAAGAATGGTATCATTATGAGATGGGTGGGACCTATATCTCTCTCCAATTCATTGGGTAACAATTTTATATCTCATGAGATAGACATGGCTGGAACTGCAGGTTAAACCGGTTCAGTGAAACAGGACCGAAACGAGGAATGAACTCGGTTCAGAAATGGACTTTGTCCACTAAGATAGTATTGGCAATGAGTCTTGACTAATAAGAAATGATTCTCTATGATTATGTGTGTATGACACAAAGCTTCATGTTTTAAGTTATGATTATTGTGATTACATTTCACTACCATGATTTATCCCATGTTATGAAATTATGATCTCTTTTGCAGGGTAAGATTTCCAAAATGTTATGTTCTTATGAATATGATGTGATTGATACTTCTTCTGTTTACCCTTACTGAGCATTTGAGCTCACCCTTTAGTATGTTTTATTTCCCCAGGTCAGGAAGAAGGTTATTAAGTAAGATATGCCAAAAGGGACTACAGATATGATGAAATAAATGGGATACAGTGTAGATGCTTTATGAACCAGTTGTTTATGTTTCTCAGTTTCTAAAGACGCTATACCTATACGGTCCTTTCATGGTTTTGTTATATGTTGTAATAAGTGTACTTCAATTTTGAAGTACTAACAATGTATGTAAAGTATGGGTCGTTATAGGAATTATCTCTCTACATGAAACACATGGATGATGCCACAGATGTCCAGTGTTTCATTCTATCGTCCATGTCAAATGAGCTCTTAAAGCAACATGAAAAGATGGACGCGTATAGAATGATGTCTCACCTTAAAGATATCTACCAAGAGAAGGCAAGACAGGAGAGGTATGAGATCTTCAATTCTTTGTTTACCACGAAGCTTGGAGAGTCTGCGCCAGCTGGGCCTCATGTAGTCAATCTTTTTGGCTACATTGAATGCCTGGGCATCTTAGGGATTAAATTTAGAGATGAGTTGCGTACATATCTCATCCTATCATCACTGCCCAAGACCTTCTCTAGCTTCATTGTCAACTATTACATGAGCGGAAATGAGAAGATTCTATCGGATCTTCTAGCCTTGATTCTCCAGGTAGATAAGGACATGGGGAGTGACAAACCCACGGTCCTTATGGTGAATAAGAAAAGGAAGGACAAAGAAAAGGGGCCAAAGACTTATAAACGGTCTGAATCCCCCGAGCACCGTCCCTTCAAAAAGGGGAAGATCCAGAGGCAGGGCAAGGAATGGGATGTGGTGTGTTTTTCATGTGGCAAGCAGGGCCACTAGAAGAGGAACTACACCCAAAAGCATGGGGACGTGAAAGATGTGTTCGTTATCGAGTGAAATCTTTCTATTTCTACACATTGGGTATTAGATACAGCTTGTGGGTCTCACATATGTATTAAAATGGAGGAACCAAGTGCATTTAGAAAGATCAGCAGAGGAGAGGTGGATCTTCGAGCTGCCAATGGTGTAAGGCTGGCTGTGTTGGCTATTGGCGACTACCACCTCTCATTACCGACTGGGATGATTTTGGTTTTACAAAACTGTTATTATGTGCCTAGTGTTACCAAGAACATAATTTTTGTATCTTGTTTGGATATGGATGGATTTATTTTCAAGTTCGGAAATAAGGGTTGTCTCTTTTTTAAGAACAACATATGTTATGGAATGGAACATTTGAATAATGGTTTATATGTATTAAATTAAGAAAACCAAGTGTTGGAAATCGATAACGAAACAAACTCACATGACTCATACATCACCCAGTTGTGGCATCACCGCCTTGGTCATGTGAACGAGAAGCACTTGACAAAGCTCTTCCAAGATGGCTATTTAGACTATACTGAGCTAAAACCACTTGATATATGTCATGCTTGTTTACAAGGAAAAATGACCAATCCACCTTTTGGTGGACAGGGTGAAAGGGCCACAGAGCTTCTAGGATTGGTACACACGGATGTATGTGGACCATTTCCAATAGAAGCTAGAGGTGGATATTCTTACTTCATTACTTTTACTGATGATTTGAGTAGATACAGATTTTTCTACATAATGAGGTATAAGTTAGAAGCCGTAGAGAAATTTAAGGAATTCAAGAATGAAGTAGAGAACCATTTTGGTAAGAAGATAAAAAAACTTTGATCGGATAGAGGTGGAGAATATCTGAACCAAGAGTTCATTGATCTTATACGGGAGTCTGGGATTCTATCTCAACTCACTCCTCCTTATACACCACAATGGAATGGTGTTAGTGAAAGGAGGAACCGCACCTTGTTGGACATGGTGAGGTCGATGATGAATCATGCAGATCTTCCATTATCCTTTTGGGGATATGCATTACAAACTGCAGAATAAACATTAAACCGAGTACCAACTAAGGTGGAAAATGGAATTTCCTTAGAGTTATGGAATGGAAAGAAACCCATTTTGTCGCATACACGTGTATGGGGATGCGAGGCATTTGTTAAGGCCTTCTCAGGAAACAAACTAGCACCCCGGGGCATGATGTGTATCTTTATAGGATATCCCAAGGAAACGAAAGCATATTACTTATATAACCCTCAAGACAAAAAGGTGACTATTGCTAGACATTCTGTCTTTATTGAGAGGGATCACATCCTCAAGAAGGATAGTGGCAGCAAGATTGAATTCGACGAAGTTGATGCTCAAGATACACAAGAGTTGGTATAGGAACAACTTCCACCAGTCCACATAGAAGAGGTTCCACAAACACAAGTACTGCGTAAGAGCTCAAGAGAGGTAAGGGAACCAGAGATATTTGGTTTCCTAGTCACCGAGGATGGTGAATCATTATTGTTGGACAATGATGAGCCTCTCTCCTATTAGGAAGCAGTAGAAAGTTCAGAAGCATCAAGATGGCTAGAAGCTATGAATTCTGAGATGGATTCCATGTATCAGAATCAAGTTTGGGTTCTGGTCGATGATCCAGTTGATGTAAATCCTGTTGGATGCAAATGGGTATTCAAGAGAAATCTAGACATGGAAGGTCAAGTTAGCACCTATAAAGCAAGGCTAGTGGCTAAACGATTTAGAAAACGTCAAGGAATTGACTATGATGAAACCTTCTCTCCAGTTTCAATGTTTAAATCCATAAGAATCATACTTTCCATAGCAGCTTACCATGACTAAGAGATTTGGCAGATGGATGTCAAAACAGCATTCCTTAATGGGAACCTTCAGGAAGATGTCTATATGACACAACCAGAAGGGTTTGTGACACCAGGTGAAGCCAAACGGGTTTTCAAGTTGCAGAAATCCATTTATGGATTGAAGCAAGAATCCAGGTCATTTAACATTTGATTTGATGAAGCCATAAAAGAATTTGGTTTAATTAATAACTAATGTGAGCCATGTGTTTATAGTCAGTTTAATGGTAATGAGGTCATTATCCTTGTAGTATATGTTTATGACATATTTCTTATTGGAAACGAAGTTCCAGCCTTATAGTCAATTAAGGACTGGTTGAACAAGTGCTTCTCCATGAAATACTTAGGTTAAGCAGCCTATATTCTAGGGATCAAGATCATTCATGATATATCCAAGAGGCTGCTTGGACTAAGTCATGGTATATACATTGACTAGATACTAAAGAGATTTAGTATGGAACAATCCAAGAGGGGATTGGTTCCAGTGTCACATGGCTTGCATCTTTCTTAGAAAATGTGTCTTTAGACACAACAAGAGAAAGATAGAATGAGTAAGATCCCATATGCTTCGGCTATAGGATCCATAATGTATGCCATGCTATGTACTAGGCTTGATGTTGCCTATGCACTGAGCATGGTTGGCAGATATCAAGTAGATCCAGGAGAAAAACATTGGATTTCTGTTAAGACTATCCTTAAGTATCTGAGAAGAACTAAGAATATGTTCCTGGTGTATGGAGGAGACGAGGAGCTTTCATCAGAAGGTTTGCTGATTCTGGTTTTCAGAAAGATCTGAACGATCTGAAGTCGCAATCTGGATATGTTTTCTGTCTCAATGGAGGAGCTGTGAGCTGGAAGAGTTCAAAGCAGCCAGTTTTTGCCGATTCAATATTGGCGTCCGACTATATAGGCTTCTGATGCAGCCAAAGAAGCCGTCTGTATTCGGAACTTTTTCCCAGAGCTTTATGTGGTTCCTAGCAGTAAAGATCCCATTACATTGTATTGTGATAATACTACAGCGGTTTCTCTTTCAAAAGAACCAAAGTCACATCAACAGACAAAGCACATACTCCATAAGTATCACCTCTTGAGGGATTTCTATCAAAGGGGTGAAGTTGCATTGAGTAGAGTGTCCATGGAAGAGAACGTGGCACACCCCATGACTAAAGGCATATCTCAGCAGAAGCATGAATATCATGTGATAGCTAGCGGGTTAAAGGATGTTAGCAGTTGGCTCTAGTCCAAGTGGGAGTCTGTTGGAGTTGGTAGCCTAGAACAAACTGCTTTGTACTTTATTCATTAATAAATGCCTTATCACATCTTGATTGTTCTTCTGCGTGACAATACATGTGATAATGTTCTGAGGACAGTTGTTGCATTAATGGGTCATAGCAGATCCCTGCTATGATGAGAACCCGGAAGTGCCATAACATTGTTCTTGAATATATGTTCTATGGCCAGATGATATTATTTGAGGGACACAAATAATAAAGGTCATTAGGGGTGAGGACTCATAAAACTTTGAGGCACCTTCTCATGTTGTGCGCCCTTGGTAATATCCTGGAGGATATTATGAGAACGAGACCCGCGTGTAGGAAATCGACATTTCATGGTGTCATTGGATTTTCCTATCTGCAGACGTGTGTATTGGTCCTTAGACTTTAAGATTATTATTAATGGGTATTACAACTCACGCACTTAGATGTATTGATGAAAACTGTGATGACACACTATTCGCAGCGAGGTAGGATACGTTGGGTGTGTCACGAGTAATACTGCATTAATAGATATTGTGAGAAAGGATTTGTCCCTTCTGTTCCATAACGGAAGTAGATATCCTAGGCCCTTTAATGGAATTGGTATAGCCTAAATAAATCCATGTCCATGGTAAGGTATGGGCAAGTTCAATTCCGAGAAGTCAAAGAAAGAATAATCGAGCACATGGGTTGATGGCACTAGAATGCTACCCGCTTGATTGGAGATATCGAGACAAACGGATTGTATTACACAATAAACATTCATAGGAGGTGACACGTCATTGCGGCGTTAAATTCTTTCTCTATGGGTGCCTTGGCATGTTACTAGAAGCTAAAATTGGACTTTAGGCAGGCTCCGCCTAATGCCACTGAGAAAGAGGACTAGAGGGCCACACACTAAGTGTGTCCATGTATCTCAGTTAAATATTAATTTAACAAGTTAAATAATGATTATTCCCAACTGTGGTTTAGTAATTGTTTCAGGATGCCTGATCGCATTTATTTCAACACTGGTTATTCAAGAGAATATATTGTGGGTGAAATAATATATATATTTATTAGAGAGTAATGCAGTTACATTTATTTAATAATTAATAGTCATTACTCAAGGTCTAATAAATATGGTGGAGGAAATAAATAAAATGAAAAATAAAAGTACACGCCGTGTATATTTATATACACACCGTGTGGTTTGTTTTTTTGGGATTCGTGAGAAAATATTGTTTATTTAAATTATATTAAATGTAATTATTTGGGCGCATGTCAAGTAATAATGATGGTCAACCGACATTATAAAGACATGGGTTATTACTAAGAATTAAATGAAATGATTAAATGCTTTCGAGCAATTAATTCATTTTATTATTCTAAGTATTATAATCCCAATTACATTATTCTCATAGAAAAGAGCCATTGTTGTGCACAAAGGATTGGGAAATACTCTCAAGCAAAGAGAGAATTCCTTTTCCAAAAAGAACGCTTCCAAGTTATGAGAGTGAGATCCTCCACCGGATCAAGGTGGTTGAAAGTGGACATCGCAAGTGGAGGCTCTTTCGCGCTAGCACCAGGAAATCCCTTCGACTACATCTTGAGATACGTTGAGCACGTGTGGATCACTGCTAGAGGAATCCTATACTTGGATTCTACAACTCAATGATGGATCAAAGGATCATGACCATAGACTCCAATGAAGAAAGAATTTCATCGAGGTAATTCTTATGAATTAATTAAATTAATTATAACCAACATATGACGATCCTATCTCAATTGTTCTGGGACTCTTCATTTATTTTTTCATTCTTCGTTTTATTCTGAAGATTCGGTGTTTTAAATCATGACGGATCTCAGATTAAACATTGTTTAACGTTAAAATTAAAGTTGGGAAAACCCACCAACGTGCTTCCACTGCGCCCGGAACCTACACATATGCTATTTGGTATTTTTCTATACTTTAAATCATTAAGACAATGTTTTTTAAACATTGTTACATTATTTCAAGTATCAAATAGCATAAAAAGTTTATCATTTCATTGAATGAAAGATAACTATTAGGTATATTATAGTAATAAGAGAATATGGACTAAAATATGATAATAGTGAACAGATTCATCAAATTAGGTATACATATGTGGATTGGGATGGAAAATAGATAATCAAAAATCAACATTTGAAAGAATTTTATGTTTTGGTTGAAAGGTCAGTATATTGAATTATAAAGAAACAACGATAAGTGATCTTCAATACTAATAAAGAAGAATATGTGTCTATAACTAAAGATATAACCTAATTATTGTGGATGATGACTCAAATAGAAGATCTGATGTTATAAGTGAATTTGTCAAGACTTATGGGTTATGATAATTATAGTGATATCATTAAATTTAGAAAACAAGTTCTGAATTCTTGAACAAATGACGTTGATATAAAATATCACTTTATTACATATGTTGTGCATAAAAATATATTAAAGATGTAATTTTTTCTGATAAAGAATAAAATAGAAGATAATATCACTAATCCACTACTTAAGGATACATTTCAAAGATTGAGGTTGATATTGGGTGGTCAACCTCATTCATTACAAGGATACGGTATAGTGATTGCATCCCCTCCCTATCTTGTTCATTGGGTATTGTTGTTAAATGGGTAGAAAGAAAGCATAAATCTATATTTATGTTTATTAATTATTGTGATTACAAAGGAGGAGAATATTAATACTTTGTAGAATCCAAAGATACATGTTTAACCAAATAAGGGAGTGATCTCTTATTTAGAGGAAGCATGTATATAGTGAGAGTTGTTAAATGGTTAATCTGCGCAGTATATATATGAACTATTCAAAAAAATTGGCTTGAATGTTTTGAAGAAATTTTTATATATAGGTTCAAGAAATTGTTTTGAGAAGTTTATGATAAGTTGGAGTTGATTCTTGGTTATTATCAAGTTGTGTTAGGGGCTGTGAAGTAAAGGATATGAGTCACTATTTTAGTCAACAAGATATTAATTTTAAGTATTATTACTTCCTACAACAAATTCCTTCACATAGGATTCAAATAATTTGATAATTATTTATTATTAATTCTGATGATTTTGAATGGGATTTATGTTCCTTGATTGAAAAAAAATCTAGAGGGGTGATTACTGAGACCAGGAGATGTTTTTAGAGATTATTTGACAATGAATAAAGAAGGAATTGATATATAAAGTAGAAAAATTATCTATTAGCATTGTTATTTTCGTATAGAATTTTTATAGAATAGATAGAGTGGATGTGTTTATTGTGTTGGACTTTGTTTTCAATATAAAAAACTTATTCAAACTCATATAAAATAATGATTATTTTCCGAGGTAAACTAAATTTTAAGGTTCTTTAGTGTATGAAGATGATTAGAATTTAAAATTCAGAATATTTGAATATAAAATCTTCTTTAAGACTTAAAATCATAAGTTTCATTGTATTGTCTACATAAAATTAACTCAGTGTATAATAAAAAAATATTTATAGGTTAAATAAAGTTTTTTTGTGATTAAAATTAATAATACTAAATATAGATTTGAAAAATGAATAAGTATCAAATTTTCAAGAGTAATATTTCTCAATAATACTATTTAATATTATAAAATAGTAGAAATGAATCTAAGTCCATTATTTGTAAGGGTAAATCTACTAGTTTATACGAGTATCCTTGAGTAGAGTCAGGGGAAATCGAATATATCTCCTAACATATGTGTGATTTTACAATTTTTATAAGAGTCATCTTGATAAAATATTATAAAATCATATAAGAATCATTTCATAAGAGTCATTAAAATTTTTTATAAGATTTATCCTAATACATTATTATAAAATTGGCTAATTTTTATTTTTTAAGATTCATTCAGATATTTTGTGGGAATCATTTATGTACATGAAGAGGGATTTAAACGTTGAAAAATTAATAATTTATATAAATTATAAGAGAGTTTCCAAAATAACTATTTCATGAAATTAAGTAATGATTCAAATTTTTATATTAGATAATGCTAAAACGTTTATTTTAAGGAAAAAATATGATGAAGGGAAATCATGATAAAAGAAATCATAAAATAATGTTCACGTAGTGAAAATATTTTCACACCATAATCATGTAGTTTTAGATAAAATATGATATACCATTATCCTTTATAGAGAATCATGATAAATATGTTTCATATTTATATGAGGAAGAAGAAAGGTTTGTGTCATGGAAAAATATTTTATGTCTAAAAAGAGAGAAGATGTTGAGTTTAACAGATTTTTCATGTTGTGGCCTTTGTAGTCATGTCGTGATGACTCGTACAATTCATGTTATAGAAGAAAAGGAGGGAGTAAAATAATAAGAATATAAAACTAGATATAGGTTTTTTTTGAATTTTTTATTTTAAATTCAAACTAAAAGAAGGAATTTTTTTGTTTCTATTGGAAAATGTATTTTTTTCAATGAAAATATTGATGAGTTGCATAAAAATATAATATCAATAAGAGGAAATGTAGTTGATAAACAGATATTACATGATAATTTGATGTAGAATATAAATATGAAGAATATAAAGGGTTTCAGAAGTGGTATAACAACTATTTTATGAAATTTTAATGTTTCAGTAGTATTTATTTTTGTTTTTAAAATATATTTAAAATTTTAATTGTTTGAGAGAATTGTACATAATCGAGGGACATATGTAAAACATGATATCCAGGATAAACCATACTATTTTGTAATTCACATGACGATACTAGTGAACTATATGATCTTGGGTGAATTAATATCATACAAAGGGATAGATACTCATTTTTAGTAGTGAACCATGTAAAATTTAGTTGATCCTTTTGTATGTGTTCTTGGGGTGTGTAACCACAAAAAATCATTCACTTTAATCAGTGATGGACATTGTTTTTAAAAGTTACATAAATTGAATTGACTTCACTGACTTACCATCCATATTAATGGGTTCTCAAAGATCCTACATGTCCTTTTACACAATATAAAATTTCTAAAAGGAAATTTAAGAGTTGGAATTCAAGAATCTTGTAATCTAAGAGTTAATATACCTATTCACATTCATGATGTTGATATTAAAATAGTTAAACAATATATTGTATCTTTCATATCATGACCAATAAATATTATAAAAAATAAGAATTGTTTTTTTATTTCCTACTTATATTATATTTAATATATTATATATTTATTAAAAAGGTTCGAAAAATTGTATGTAATGAAAAAAGGGTAAAATCAAGTCAGGTAAATTAAAGGGATCAACAGTACGTCCTGATAGTGGATTTTGGACACTGTTTTTAATCCACTAGTGAACATTAAATAGTTAATGACTTTAAATGATTATGAAAATTTATATTTAAAAATTGATGATACTTTTGAATTTACATTTATAAAATAAATAAATGATAGAGAAATCCTTAATTACATTGTTCTTCCCAATGTAAGTGATATTATATAGAACATTTGGTTAGGATTCTCCTTCATAAATGTATATATGAGGTATGTTTTCTATAATTCTTATGACTAATTACCAATGTACTATTTTTATTATAATTATTTTTTCATATTAAGTGCAATATAAATTCATAACAAGTGTCATGTGCTCACAACTAATAAAACACACTCAATTTTTCATGAGACTCTAGGAAAATGGTCTTTGTTTCATTTATATCATATGTGAATAAACTGTTCATCATTCTATCATGTGGTGTTGTTAATATTACTAAAAGTGCATGTTTTTAATTCTAAAGGTATATTTCTGTATAAAAATGTATCACATGTTCAAAACTGGGAAAACATGCTTGGATAATAATTAAGCTATATTAAAACAATAATGGATTCATTTTTGATACTCTATGAGAAAATTTACATTAATTTTTGATATATCGAAATAAACTATATTTAATAAATGTACATGGTGTGATTAGAATTACTAAAAGTGAATATTTTAAATTTAATAGTGATATTATAGTTAAAAATGTGTGTGGAAAGAAAAAAATGAAAAAACCATTCAATAATTTCATGAAACTCTTTGAAAATTAGTAATATATTATCTTTTACCCTTTATGAATGAACTTCATGTCACATTGTAGTGTGGTGTGGTTATAATTTATAAAAGGAGAATTTTACATTTAGAGTATTATAGAAGTTCAAAACACTTATATCATGATCACAACTAAGAAAATTCAATATGTTTTTCTACAAACTCTTGTGAAATAATATTTGATTTATTTATGACATATAGAAATAAACCACACATCGGTTTGACATTTGTTGTGGTCATAATGAACTAAAGTATGTTTTTCAATTTAATAGGTATGTAACTTTAAAATGTGCATCACATACTCAAAATTGAGTAAAACCACTCATTATATCATAAAAATCTAGGAAAATTATCATTAATTAATTTATAACACTTAATAATGAAATGTGTGTCATTCTAACACGTATCACATTTCAAATGATCAAAAGTGTGTGTGTTTTAATTTAAAAGTTATATTATAGCTAAACAATTTTTTTACATGGTCAAAATTGAGAAAATTATACTATATTATCAAGGAAATATAGAACAGTGATTGTAAATTAATCTTTGACAAGTTTGAGTGAACCATGAATCATTATAACACCCAATATATTAAGAATTATTAAAGTTGAATGCTCTTAAATTAAATTAAATTTTTTGTAAAAGTACGTTTAACATGTTAAAAATCTAAAAACCCACCATATAATGTCATAAAACTTTAAAAAAACAAGATTTGATTCATTTTATGGCATGTAAAGATAAATCATGTGTTATTCTGATATGCAGTGTGGTTGAAATAACCTAAAGTTAATTTTTTTCATACAGAATAAACTCTTAATTTCTTCATATAGAACTACATGTGTTCTGATTCGTTTCACAAGGATACGTTGGAATTCCACTTATGGGTTTGATCCCAACATCAAAACAAATTTTTTCTCCCTCAATTAATATAAACTCTGAAGTAACATTTTTCTACATGGATGACCATAAATTCTTGAGTTCCCCCTGAGTGGCTTAAAAACCTGCATTGTCATAATAATTACCAAAGAATATATAAGTAGTATATGAGAGGATACCATTGATGGTAAACCTCTAATACATATAGATATCTCAATTGATAAAGCACCTTTAAAACATACAAATGATTCTGAATTCCACACATGTTAATAATTGATTTAAATTTTCAAGGGAAAATACATTATGCTTGGTAAATTAATAAGAATTCATGAACATATCTTAAATCTATAAGAGAGTCCCCGAGTAGTCAATAATTCCTCCCAAAATGGTATGATGAGCCCAACATCCCATCCTCTTGACCAATGTGAGTTTATAAGTATCGTAGGTCAACGAACCTAACAAACACCTACCTTTGGAAAGAAGGTCCTTTTGGATACAAAACCTTTGGGTGTTTTTGGTTCCATAAAAAAACTCATTGTAAATCATTCGAAAATAGTGATTTTTAACCAGAACACACATTCTAAAGGAAAAAAAATGGTAAAGCCGACCTAAATCCTTAACCAAGATGATAGTGTTACCCATATTTTAGGCCCATGTCAATTGATAAAGGAGGTTTATATAAGGCAATCAATCATGCATTTTTTCATCCAAAATATGTTGCTTTTCTAGAATTAATTGTTTGTATTTGTCATATATAAAAGTAATTCTTCCAAGAACTCCCTTAATTCCAAACAGTTTCCTTCAAGTTTACACATGGGAATGAACCAACTACTGCTCAAGCTAGATCTTCATCCAATCAAAGGACACCATCACCAAATCAACATCTTTAAAGTTGGGTCTCTAATGCAAAGGTTTGAGATTACCAACAACATGTTACCATTCCAACCTTGGAGGCTGCTCGAAAATCCCTCCAGATCAAGAATATCTTCCGATCATCTGGTCAGTGATGACTGGTGGTCCAGAGGTAGACGGTGCCAACCACCATCTTCAACCATTTTTGGAGATTATACTCATAATTAAATCACCAATCCCTCCCATATTCCAAGTATTTCAACAAATATTCGACCTACGTACTCGTCCCAAAGACATATGGGTTCTTCCCAAAGGCTCTTGTCAACAATTGTTGTCCCCAAAACTGTACTGTAGTAATCCCTCAACATGATGAGGGTTTTTCCTTCATTTGTCCAGCCTTGGTCCCTCAGACCAGGGAATGCAAGAATGCCCATTGGGTACCACAACCGGATAATAGGGAGTAAGTTCTTACCATTCCCCCCTCTGATGAAATCCACCAAACCAGTTTGGTGGTAAATTGAGAGTGAGCACATACACTTGTACCCCTTCATTCCATCGACCAACATACTTCTATGTAAGTTCCAAACCAATCCCTCTGTCCAACTCTGGTGGAGTACCATGAGAAAGCGTATAAACCTGTTAACAATTTTTCATTCAATCAGCAGATTCATCTGGTTGCATTCTATGAATCCTGCAAACCAAATGCAGCAGCAATTTGTGAGTAGGAACATACGCATGCCTTCACCCACCAAGCCTACAAGTAGTCTCATCTAGAAGCATTTAATGAATTATAATGACCATGATTGTCAGCAGAAATCTAGAATGAACATATTCCTACCATCATACATCAAGCCTGCCAATAGTCTCGTTTGACAGCACCAAAAGAAGTCAGTCAGAAAGCTCTGATGACAAGAGTAAGACAAAATAAACTCTCTACCCCAATACACAAGTATTTTTAATATCCAATGAGAGGAATGGGAGGACAGGACTAGGTACATACACCTACTTCAGATAACAAACGAATGTATATTGATGTTCTGGTTACTAAAGTCACCAAGAAAATTTTGGAAATGGTGAAAGGGTAGACATAAATTTCAGCCCATATCCTAAAATATTTTTAAAATATCATAATGACAACTTCAGTTGTACTATAGGGACTAATTAATTTTTCTGTCCCCATACCTAGGATGACTCATCATCATGTCATCCCAGAGTAGATACACACCTTTGTTCCAGTCCAATAGGGTTATGGGGAATACTCCCTCATATCATAAAGACAACCAGATTGGGAACATACACTCGTTCCCAATAGAGACAACCATCCTACTCTAATGGACACTCCCAAGAAGGCATATACACCGTCCCATGATATCCACTTATCCCATAAATTTCCCACAACTTCTAGTAAGAATACATCTAAGAAAAATTATCATCAAACACAATTGAAGAATCAAGAGTCAATCTGTGATCTGGCTCTTCTTAATGATGGAGTTCTGGAAGCCATCAAATATTTATCTACTTCATCTCAAGATCCTACCTTCTTGTAACCAAATTACAGGATTTTTAGAAGTAATTCTAAAGTTTATCATTGAAAACATCTTGATGAAGTCTTTCTTCATGACAATTCGATCAATCTCAAGAACCTATCTCTAGTTGAGAGGCACGACAACCCTCGGTGTGGCTCAAAGACCAAGGAGTTAGTGGATTTATTCCTAATTATAATCCACCATGGTGTTACTCTCCATAATGGAATTTTCTGTGAAAGTTCTCTCTGTAGTAGTGATTCTCATTGTCAAGAAAATTCTCTAACTGACAGTATAGTGTTGAGAAAGCCCTCTTATCTTGAGGCACTTGAAAATAAAAGGTCAGTCATGTCTGATGCCTTATCACTAGTGGGTGAAATCATTTCTAAACCAGAAGATAACCCAAGGTGATGGTCATTTTCTAAACCACACTTGGTCCATTTATCTTATAATGCAACAGAGGAACTCTCTACTGATCTTGCTGATTTTGATAAAGTGTCAGGAAAACACCAACATTGGTCCAATCAAGTAGAGAAACGTATGGAAAAATAAAAAGAGGATATGTTTAACAAGAGGGGGAAAATGGGTAAGGTTGAAATACCATTCATGTTCTGGACGTTTTCTACCTCTCAATACAACATTACAAAGATGTTGGAAGGGTATTGTATTCATGATATCCTCATCAACATATGGGAGAATATTTGTTATCTCAAGGAGAAAGTATTGCCCTGTGATGAATATAAAATTCATCTGAAGGCAACAGAATAAGGTAATTCTCCCACACATGATAGGTTTTGTCCTGACATGAACATCTTGGAAGATCTATTTGAGGTTTTACAACCACCTTCTCAGTGAGTGGGAAGACCCCACGAGCCTAATCCACCAAGAGAAAAAGTATTCCAAGCTTCTACCCCGACAAATGGACCATCCACATCAATAGAATCATATTCTAAGGAACCTAAAAAATATAATCTCCATATTAAAAAATTTAGACTTTTGGATCAATATTATGATGTTTTAAAGCAATTGGCCCAAGTACCAACCAAGCTATCAATCCTAGATGCTCTGAATTTGTCAAAAGAACTCTGAGAATCACTTATTGAAGCGTTGTCAAACCCTCAACAGTTTGAAATTAAGGTAGTTGTAGAAGAGGTTTATTGTATAGAGAATGACCCTATAGAATTCCATGCAGTCATATCTTTCACAAACTATGATAAGTATATTATTGTACATGGACACATCAAAACCTTGTATCTATCTGACAAGATCAGTGATATTGATATCCGAAAAGCCTTCCCTAATAATGGATTGGGAGACAACCTCATTCCCATTCATACACTTCGACGATTGGGCCTTAATGAATAGTATTTTTCACCTTCCACATTAATGTTACAGGGTTATGATAAGAATGAACAAGAACCTCTTGACGAAATTATGCTCAAATCTCAGTTTGGGGATCTTATATCAGATTCAAAGTTCATGGTTGTACGGAAGGAAACATATTTAAAAATTATATTGGGAAGGCTTTGGCTACATGAACATGTGGATATTCCTTCATTGTACTACCAATATCTCAAATATTTTGTCAACGGTCAAATTGGGACATTGCATGGTGATAAGGCCCCGTTCAAAACTTTGGAATATCAATAAATTGATGCGGAGTTCTATCACAAGAAGGGAAAATAGTCTATGATGAATGATGTTACTAGAATCAATGCTCTGAAGGGTCTATAAAAGAGCCCAGCAAAGCCATTAAATAATCTCAATGAAAATTACATGGTACCCATTAATCAAGTTGAAAGGGTTGGTCAAAATTCAAGCCCCTGTTTAGTGGATTCAATAATGTCAGTTGTGGAAACTAAGCATAATAGTATAAGACAGATCATTGATTGAGCAAGAAGTGATGAAATCCTAAACATAGATGTCTTCATTCCATCCATAGAACTTCAGCAAGTCTCTTATTCATCATCCATGACATAAGCAGTTATTTTACTTAAGGAAAACGATAGAGATACTAATTCTTATCCCATTATATTCCCTTCATAACATCAAAAATACCCTTCATCGTTAGTTGGTCCAGAGATGGTTGGCTCATCTTTAAGATATCCAAATATTAATTCCTACCCTAGCTTTGAAATTCTTGATTCATTGCATACACTTCAAGAAGAGGTAGAATAAGAAACACATGAAGAATAAGAATAGTAATATCTCAGGGATTCCCCTCCAACATTTGAGGAAGGCATCTCCACCATTGTGGAAGAACTAAGAGAAATAAATTTGGGTATAGAGGAAGAGTTACTCCCTACTCTGATTAGTGCGGTCATGACTCAAAAAGAGAAATAATTTTATACTTCCTTTTTGAAGCAACATCGGGATGTGTTTGCCTATAATTATACAAAAATTAAAGGTCTTGACCCTGAGGTGGCCACCCATTATTTGGGTTTTTGATAAGATCATCGGGGATATAAGCAGGTAGTAAGAAGAACACACAAAATTCATGCCTCCAAAATTATCAAATATGACTTCATCTAAGAGTTAAAATATCATAATTGGTTATCCAATATTGTCCTAGTGAAAAATAAGAATAGGAAAATCATAGTTTTCATTGATTTCAAAGATATCAACCAACATTACACCAAATATAACTTCCTAGTCCAAATCACATAACTCTTGATTGATGCAACAGCTGGCTATGAAGATTTCTCCTTCATGTATGGATACTCTAGGTATAACCAAATCTTGATGGCCCCAGAAGATGAGAAATCTAGCACCATCAAAGCCCCTTAAGGTTTATTTTTTTATCAGGTAATACCCTTTGGCTTGAAGAATGTTGGTCTGACAAATCAATGTGCAATGCACCACATATTCAAACCCTTCCTGAGGAAATTTATTGAATGCTATGTTGATGATCTAGTGGTCGAATATATAGAAATTTCTAATCATCTGACTAACTTGGAGACCATATTCAGCAAGCTTCAACAATATAATTTGAAGATGAACCCATTGAAATGTGATTTTGGGGTAACCTCATAATAATTTCTCAGTTTTTTTTCATGTTATTACGACATAAAAGTTGATATAAAGGAGATTAAGTCTATTAATGGAATGTCACCTCCTCGAAAGATGAAAGAGTTGAGAATACATCAATGAAACTTGTCCTATATCTGACACTTCATAGCTAATCTAGCAGGAAAGTGTTTTACCTTCACCAAATTAATGAAGAAGTAGGTCACATATCAATGGTCCAATGACTTCCAAGATTCGTTTTATACCCTCAATAAATTACTCTTCAATCAAATAGTATTTATGGCACCTACTAAACAAAAACCATTAATTCTTTATGTGATAGCCTTGAAGAGATCACTAGGTTCCCTCCTCTTACAAAATAACATTTTTCGGAATGAAAATAGCCTCTATTATCTTAGTCAAACCATGATCGGCATAGATACTCGATATTCATATATTAAGAAGAGATACCTAGCATTAATCTTTGTTGTTTATAAGCTGAGGCACTACCTGTAGCATTACAAGGTCCACTTAGTCTCTCGTAATAACCTGCTCAAATTTATCCTCAGTCATCCTATGTAGAAAGGATATATGGAATAGTGAGAAGTTATTCTACAGTAGTTTGATATACAGTTCATGCCTTAAAAAGTAGTAAAACTCCAATCCTTTTTATACTTCCTTGTTGAACATCCATCTATGGAAGAAATTTCATTGAATACTAAAATTTCTGATAAATAAATATTAACTATCCATTATAGTCTCTGAACATGGGAAATTTACTTTTATGGTGCTTCCAGATGTTCGATAGGGAAGAGAATGGAAGACCCTAAGCTTAACAAAGTTGGGTAAGGAATTGTACATATTTCCCCAGAAAAGGTGGTGTCGTCATACTCATTACTGTTATTAGAATGTGTTACCAACAATGAGGTAGAATATCAGGTTCTCATCACAGGTTTCAAATTAACACTCCAAGTACCGATGGATCACATAGAGATGAAGGGTGATTCATAATTGGTAATCTAACAGATCCATGGGTATTACACCATTATAAAAGAAGAACTGATCCCCTTGTGTTATTTTTTCTGAGGTTTAATGGAATAATTTCTCTCAAAACCAAATTTTTCATGGTCACAAAATTCCCAAGATGGTACACTGGAAAATAAAGATACAACCCTAGAAGATCTGAACTAGGATGAGCCAATCATCAGCATTGCTCATGATCATGTGGTTTCACCTTTTTTTTCAAATCAGGATAGAGGAAATCAATGAAATCAGTCTCATTCCCAAACCATTTGTGATGACACCTATCAAGGAATATCTTCAAGACAGATTACTTCTACCGGATAGAGTAGGAAAAGAGAAAATCTGAAGATGAGTAGTTAATTTCACTCTTTATTATATCCCAAATCACAAGAAGATTATCTATAGAAGAGTCTTCGATGGGATTCTCCTCAGATGTGTTGATGGGTATGAAACAAAGGTTGTAATAAAGTAGTACACCTTGGTGATTGTGGTTCCCACTAGTCTGGGTATAGGCTTTCTAATAAAATATGAAGGCTTGGATACTTTTGGCCTTCAATGATGCAAGATTGCACAGATTTCACTAAGAAGTGTCACCCCTTCATGGTTTATGCCAACTTCATTAATAAACCCTCAAAGTTGTTATATACATTTAAGTACTCCTGTCCATTTTCTATATGAGGACTGTATGTAGTGGGACCTTATTCTCCAGCTATGGCTAAGCAGTTCCAGTACATCCTTACTACTACCGATTTATTCTCTAAATGTGTTAATCCAATACCTTTTAAATAAGTCAGAGCCAAAAATCATTGTTAGCTTTCTCAAAGCTAATATCATTACCATATTTTGTGTAACTAATACCATATTGATAAAAAATGACACCAATTTATGTTATTCTAAGGTAGGGAAGTTATATTAGGAATATAATATCAAATCCAACCAATCATCCCGCTATCATGTAGTAGTAAATGGATAGATAGAGGATTTCAAAAAAACCTTGTCTAATATACTCCACAAATGGTAGATAAAGATAAAAAACTTATCCTGATAAACTCTTCCATGCCTTATGGAATTATAGGACTACTACCCATACTACAACACGGTCAACTCTGTACACATTAGTATACAGAATAGAAGTAGTCTTTCACTTCAAGTTTTTATTTGTGATCAGTTATCTATAGATGAGCAGTCTTAGAAGCGGCTAGATGATCTGAATAAATTGAAAGAAAATATATTGTATACCTTTCGTCACTTGGAAGTATATCAAAACCAAATATCATGAGCATTCAATAAGAAATTCCACCTTCATTCATTCCTCCAAAGAGAATTGGTATTGGTTCTTATGAATCCAATGATATAGGGAAAGATGCATCCAAAACATGAGACAATGTTGGAAGGACCTTACTCTATACACATGGTCTACTATAATGGAGCTTATTCCTTAATCTAAATGGATGGAGAACTCACTAAAACTCCAACCAATGTAATTTTCTTGAAGAAATACATTGGGTAATAACAAAACTTTTGTCCTATTTGTATGATGATAAACTGTGTTATAACTATACATCCTTGTTGCATGGTGTTAAAATATGTAAAAACCAACATCCTAGTTGCATGATGTTAACTATTTAACACAATATACTTTTGTGTTGTATGACATTAAACTATGTATCTTCTTCATCCTTTTCTCACAATGTTAAACTGAACTGAAGGAGGTCCTAGTCACATAACCTAAAATTGCAAAACACCATTTTTCCTCCCCACATGACATTAAACTGTATAGTTAACATCTCATTCATTTGACATTAATAAATCTCCCAAGATACCACAAATTAACATTATTTTTGGTCCCCTAAAAGATGAGTATCTTTAATGTGTAAGAATTAATCACATCATTGCCACTCCCTAGTGGCACATAAACCCAATTTCTCCAAATCTTTGGACCAGATCTGCATAGGGGTACCTTTTTACGAACTATGTGTGGATAGATTCTCATTCCAATGGGATATGTAGTGACAACTAGATCTCCTATCTTGGGCCCAGCCACAACAATAAAAGAAATAATTTCCCCTTTCCTTGTTATGAGTTAATTCTATACTAGGAACTCTTCCAGAAAATATGGATTGATTTATATACCATCTTGTATTTTGGGCCCGACCATTATTCTAGAAAGTATTAAATCCACTATTTCCCACATCAACATTCAATTTATGTGGGGAACCATCCTTGAGAAATATGTGTGGCTGAATTCTCACTCCAATGAGATATGTAGTGACACTCAGGTCCTCTCCCCTAGTCCAACAGTAATATTTCTGTCTTTTTATGTCAGTTCATCTTCATCCATATCGTATGATGTTAAACTAAATGGGATATTTAAAGAACTATGTGTGGCTTTATTCTTTCCCCTTAAAGATACATAGTGACACCCAGATCTCCCATCTCAGTTACAACCACAATGTTAAAAAAAATCCCTTCACCCCATGGGCATAGGAATCAAACCTGCAAAGGGAGAACCTTCAAGAACTATGTGTGGACTGATTCTTTCCTCAGAAAGATACATAGTGACACCTGAATCCCCAATATTGAGTCCATATGTGAATAATAATTAATCCCATTTACCTATTTTATATGAATCAGATATACATAAGGAACCTTTTAAAATCCACGTGAGGTTCACTTGATGCCCAAAATTTCATTCTTAGGCTCAGCCTCAAAGTTTCTTTCACATTAGGTTACCCACATCCTTCCTGCATGATGATAAAATACATTGAAAGAACTATGTATGGCTTGATTCTTATTCTAATGAGATACATAGATATGTCTAGGTATCCAATCTTAGGCCTAGTTATGACTAAAAAATAGATCCTTCACTCCATGTGTTCATGAGTCAAACATGCATAGTGAATATTTCTTCAAGAAATACATGTTGCTTGATTCTCATTCCAAAAAGATACGTAGTGACACACAGATCTCTTATCTTGGGTCCATCCACATTTAAAATAAAATCCCACTTTCCCTATGTGTATAAATCAAACCTACATTGGGAACATTTCAAGAACTGTGTGTGGCTTGATTCTTATACAAATGAGATACGTAGTGGCACCTAGATCTCCTAACCTGGGCCCAACTACAATTTTGGAAGAGAAAACCCCATTCTTTTTCCCCGTGAATGAGTCATATTTTCGTAGGGATCTTTTCCATAACTTTTGAGTTGATTATTTTTACAATGAGATAAATGGTGATGCCTATATTTACTAATTTAGGCCCAACCATCATCCTAGAAATTATAAAAATCCCTCTTCCCCACATCAAAACATGATTGACCTGGGAAAAAATCTCAAGAACTATGTGTGGATTGATTCTTGCTCTAATAAGATATGTAGTGATGCTCAAATCCTATACCATGACTCAGACCCCACCTAATCATCAGACCCATATCCTTATATTGTATTACCTTTGTGTTTCAGAAGAAACCTTTCTCGTTCCTTTTTTATAAAATCAAGCACTGCTCACGTGGGCTTAGAAATTGGGTATAGAGATTCTCTACATAAATAAGGTATATCAATTCCTATTGGTTTTATCAATGGTCTTGGTTGTAAGACCTTAAAAGTCACACTATATGTCCTTACTATATGATAATAAACTACATGTACCTTCATTGAAGAACTATGTGTGGCTTGATTATCACCCCTGTGAGATATGTAGTGATGTCTAGATTTTCAATATTGGGCCCTGCCACATCATAATATGAAAAATCATTTACTCTTGTATGTATGAGTTAGATCTAAATGAGTAAGTACAATATGAGTTCTCACTTTACACATGAACTCATATATGTAATAACTACACACTTATTGATTTTTGCGCTGACAAGATATGTAGTGATTCTTGGACCCTATTCCCTAGTTCATATATATTTTATTTTCACATTTCATGTCAAGACAACTGATTGGTTACCGCAATATGTTAAACTGCATGGTTAATGTCCTTATCTCATGATATAAAACTGCATAGATACACCATTTCACATCATGGTGGATAATTCACAGATCTTATGATGGTAAAACGCACGGTATTCAGAGAACTATGTATGGATTGACTCTCATGCCATTTGAGATACGTAGTGAAAACTAAGCCTCAAGTCCTAATCCCAACCACAAGATAAATGAAATCCCACCCTCTCCTACATACGATCAAAATCTATACAAGATATTTTATTTTGGTCCCTCACCTCATAGATCCCATTAAGGAAACAAGAGATGTCCCCTTTTATATATATGAGTAAGATCTATGTAATGGACTTTAAATTAATTGGCAGTATCAGTACAAACACTTCCATTATGCATTGGATAATTCCCCTTTCGTGTGTCATACTCCTAATATTGAAATAATTTCATCTATTCATAATCCATATTCATTTTCTAGTGGCAGAATGTCTGATACCTAAGAGATCCTTTACCTGACTATGTAGTATGTTCCCCAGATGGCCTTGCATTAAATTCACCTACTTAACAGGAATGTCAGCCAAGGGATTCCACATTTTGGCTATGTATAAAATGCCCTAGTTAGACATGTATAATACATCCCAAATAACAAGTTTGTAAAATATCAGTAAATTTGTCCTTGAGAGAATCCTCTTCTATCCATTTATTCTTTAATAACATTGCGCTGGAACTTCCAATTTAAAGTGGTCATCCTCTGTGTATTTGTCTCATATCCTTTGTCCTAACCTGAACGTCTCTGAAACTATGGTTTACATTTTCCCTCTCCATATGTTCAAATAATATTGGAATGAACATGGGTTATTAAACCACATATCCTCCATTATTTCCATAATATTCTTGTCCTAGTGGTATGACCTAAAACTACATCCATTATACTTCCAACGCTTGGGTCAGAACTTTGGAGAAACCTTTTTCTATAATTCTCTAAAAATCAGGACTAGAAATACCCCATCTATATTCAAGTAATTTTCTCCATAAACTAGACTTTGTACTTGGGAAGATCTGAATCTCCATAAAAATTCATCATCTCTGAGCAATAGAACGTCATAATTCTTGAGAGATCCTTTACCTGACTATGCAGTACGTTCCCCAGTTGTCCTTGCATAAAATTCAGCTACATAACGGGCCTATCAGTATAAGGGTGCCATTTTTGGTCTATACATCACATTACCTAGTTGTCCCTTCATAATTAATCCCATATAAAAGGTTTTTCGAGCATTTCTAACTTCATTCTTAGATGATACCTTCTCTAATGTAATTAGTCATTTTTCCATATCACTCTTCGGATTCAAAAATCACCAAATCACAGCTCACATGTCTACCTTTCCATAACTTAATATGGTAGCAAATTTCTAGATGAATTACCAAGAATTAAAGAACCCTAAAATATTTTTTTCAGATCTTAAGACCTTAAATTAAATCCCAATAATGTCATGGTTGCATGACTTTAAATTACATGACATAATGTCCTTGCTTCCTGACAATAAACTAAACATCCCCCAATGTCCTTACTTCACGACTTTAAATTGCATGCCATAATGTCCTTGCTACATGTCTTTAAACTTCATATTCACCCCAATGTTCTTACTACATGAATTTAAATTTCACGACATAATGTCCTTGCTTCATGACTTTAAACTGCAAAGCCCCCATGGACCTTGCAGCAAGACATTAAACTACATGGCCTATTATCCTTGCAACATGACTTTAAAATATATATCATACTATCAAAAATCTTAGAATTTCCTTACTGTACAACTTGAAAATGAAATACATAATATCAAAAATCCCCTTTCTTACTAAATAGTACCCTCTTTCACACATCAAAATGTTGTATAAGTGGATTCTCATTCATGGCCAATGTTGACATAGATGGACCCTTTTATTATTATACACCTTTCCTTATCAAATCCACCCACTACGGACTTGAGACATCGAAATCATAAACCACTTTTTTCTATCAGTAACAGAATTTCAAAATTCATAATAACTCCTTCAATACATTATGAAGTGCATGCCCCTAGGTGGAATTGCATAAGTTACCCACATAGCGGGCATGTTAGCCTAAGGATTCCATTTTTGTATATACAACACATTCCCTAGTCATCCCTGTATAATATAGCCCCCATAATGGGTTTTTCAAATAGTGGTAACTTCATTCTTATAAGAGATGTCCTCTATTCCTATACTTTAAATTTTAGATTTGGTGACCAAAAAAATCATGACTCAAGATTCCCCTTGGAAGTATCTAAAAAAATATCGGGACCTTCCTATACATAAATCCTTTTTTGGGTTTAAATTTCAAAATCCATGGTCAAATATATTTGACCTAAAATACTATCTTTATTAGTCCAACTTGCATGACTTTGAACTTCACATTAAAAGAGACATAGTACTCACCAGGCTAAAATCCCACAAAGGGAAATCTGGATAAAATTCGAGTCTCAGCTTGCTAGACCTAGACTCTATACGATTTTGGAAATATCCAGTGATAAAAAGGTAAAACTCAAAACTCCTTTGGCTGAAAACAAAAATAGAGAATCCAAAGAAAATTACAAGTTATCACCTACTAAGTCCCCTTCATATTGGGTTTAGGTAAAAATTAGGGAAATATCACAAAAGACATAATGTTTTTAGGGTTGTCCATATGACACTAAAAATAGTCAAAATACACTCACTAGGCCCATTATCTTAGGTAAAAATGAGATTGCATTCCATACTTATCATTATAATTATTAGTATCTAGTATGGAAATGTCATGTTATAGAAATCAACTTCAAAATTACAATTTTAAAAAAAGGGATGAATACATAGACAATTGGAAACAAAATTATTTTCATTTATGAGAAAAAAATATCTCAAGAGGAACATCCAAAAATTAGAGTCTCTCTATTATAAAACACAAAAGGTCATTAAAATAGCTTTTTATCGATTGAATGTCCCTCTAATCCCCATCAAACTCATTTTGAAGTTCCATAAGTTGGCTAGCCTCATTCTCCTCAGCCCGATGAAGCACTTCCATAAAATTTATAATGTCTCTCATCCCTTCTTTGTGGGATTTTTCTTTTGATTATTGAAATTATTGAAGTTAATTTGTAGAAATTTCCATCTCTTGCTAAAGACGTGACACTTAAACAATCTTCTCTTTAGCTTATTGACTGAATGCTGCTAGCGTTTTATTATGACTAGCATCATCTTGAGATAATGCTGCTTAGAAATCATCAATGTTAACAAGTAACCTGGATTTTATTAGATCATGTCGAAGCTTGTTCTTGTGATCCTGCCTTTGAATGGTCTCTTTCACCACAGTATAGATTACATAGTAATAGAAACCACTAAATTCTAACATGAAAAATAATGCTGAGAGATTTTATATTCACAAAGGCATCTCCTAAAAGGATGTTTTGGATATAATCTTCCATATATCTCTCCAATTTTTACAACATGTAAGGTGAATAGTATTCTACAACTCTGGATCTGATTCATAATAACGAACATACGGAGGGATTTACACTGAGATTAATGGACTTAAAGAAGTTCCATGTTTTTCTCCCTCTTGAATATTGGTTTCCTGCCCTCCCGATGATGTTTGGGCTAATGAAGAAGCTTCTTATTTAGACCTATCCATATAATCTGATAATTCTACATGATAAATCAAGGTCATGGTTAGCTTCAAAACAATGTAAATACTAGGTACAATCAAAATTGTTGGTAAAACTTACCTAACAACATGTAAAAATCCTGTGAAGACTCCTCCCTAATATTCCCAGACTCAATTCTTTTTCATAGAACCTCTTAGTGGGGGATACTTTCTTGAACCTTCTTAGGATTCTCTTGATAAACCTCAGGAAAAAATTTTATTTCAAGGTTCACCTGAGATAGCTCCTCATTAACAGTGGGATTGACAGTAATATAAACATCTATTCAAGTCACTATCACTATAGAATCTTCTGAAGATGAAGCTACACTTTCCAACCAAGTAGGGTTAGGAAATCATGCATAATAAGATTGATTGGTTGGAAAATAAAAATTCATTTATATTTCACTCTATATAAGGAACATAAAATTATTTTAGAGTAGTAGGTATATTAATATGTTCTAATACTTATTCAAAAGATATTACATGATTCATAATAGCTTCCATTGATATTCCAAGCCCCATGTTAGTATCTCCCCTAGAAGCACTTAGAGCGGTTGGATCATGACCCTCCTTCGACAACTTTCGACCCCGAACAACCTCATTAGTGACAATCGTTGGGTCAGAATCAGTCATCATAGGATTTTTCGGTGCATGTTATGAACCAGAAATATTATAGAAATGGAATTCATTTATTGTTACACATAGATTCACATAAATCAATTCTAATATACTAGATTCCTCCTCTCTCACAGAAATAGGGATACGATCAGTACCAAGAGTATATGTTCTTTTCTCTGGCCTAGATGCCTCTTCAGTCAAAGGATCCCCTTCATTAGAAAGAATATACACTAGATTAGAGGTACAATCTTTAGTTCCTATAGGATCATTAATAACTTCTCTAAGGGAAGAAATAGAATAAGTTCCTACAATTCCAAAAAGTTTAAACACTTTAAATGGATGAAGCTAAAATTAATACTAATAACAATACTTACTACTACTGATAAAGCATTTAGCCACGACTTTATTTCTTTAGTGTCTTGACTTGTTTTCCTTCTTCAGAGGACTGACATCATCATCTACAAAATAAGGTATTGGAGACTGAAATCCTCCAACTATTTGATCTACCATGGACCGTCGGTATGGATATTTATCTCCTGATTCATGGGGTGACTTAGCAACCCCAATCACGGTACCACTAGGGTTATATTGTGGTGATGAAACGTCAGTTGATTTTCCCTTAACCAGCAAAAATTTAAGATGGTGTTTCATATGAGTAATAATTATTTGAATAATTTAAAATGTAAAAGAATAAAATAATATGATAATAAGAAAAATTATATATTTGGGATCGAAAAAATCACACCATTACTCAAGAGATTAAGGGTCAATCCCATCATTAGTTCCACGATCTATAATTTCCTTCACTCATTTTTTTGTGGGGATCGAATTTTCATTTGAATATATAAGCATCTCCAACTCCAGAATATGAATTCTTACTTCATCCGATTTAATCAAAAAATGAATATTAGATAAGGATTGAATATTTTTTATTCTTGAATTATGCAGTCCCTCACATAAAATCACACACATGGTTTCAAAATCATAATACAAATTTTTCCATTCATGAACTACTTCTGTTCATACATAATCATATTACATTAAATCCTATTGTAAATATGATCATGTAGCCTTAAACATGAAGGGCTTCCCAATCCATGTTGTCACAGATGGTGGATGGGAAAAAGGAACCCAACTCTCCTTAGGGAAATGACAACTAGACCGCCTAGGTACAACTTCAATCGGTGATGTTGGTGTAGCCCGCTTGATTTGGGTAGGTGTATTGTATCTTCAACAAGATCACTTTGGTGAGAAAGGAACCTCGTCATCCTCACCCTATGACACTATGGAATCAGCCTTTGAAGGTGAAGAAGCACCTTAAAATGAGAATATTCCTTCCTACTCCTTCTCTTTACTCCGACTCGATGGAAAACATTGTTTAGCATGCCTTTAGGATATAATGGACTCCAAGGTTCACCGTACTATATATTCAACCGACTCTCTGTATCAATTAAAATAAAATTAAACACTTCCCCTCTCTTTTCCACGGTTGTCAGCCACCATAGCTATCGAGTGACCATCAGATGTTGTTCTAGTATAACATGCACTAGAGGAGATATAGTAATATATTGCAGACATTTGAATTTTCATGAAAATATTTAAGGATCATAGGACCCACATATAATTTTACCTTCAATCCTAGTGGCCAATACAATATCCCTGCAGGCTAGTATATACGCCCATAAATCTAAATTGGTTTTCCCATCATCAACCAGACTTCCTGTAGGTGGATTCCAGTAAGGAAATAAGTTGAATTCATTGAACATACACAAAATTATGTTATTGTGAATTGGTGTCAAGGAAATGGGTAGAGTACTAGAGAAATATTGAAAAAATGGTTGTAAAAAACTCTCTAGGAACCGGATCCTTCTATTTTGTTTTGTTTTTCAGGTATTGTGGTAGCACCGGTTCTTGTTGGGGTGCCTCTGTTTCTTTCTAACACGGTCCCACTATGACCACCTCAATTGATGACTCACCGCTTTACGCTCATGGTGCTACCTGGAACTGTTTCATCTTCATTGCCCAGCCACCGCAACATCTTCACGGCCTCACCGTGTTCAAACCAACTGTCTCACGGCTCCATCACATTGCGGTCTCACAGCAACCATGACCAAATCCCTCTATTCCACTTCCAACATCAAAAACACAACAAAACAGAAAAATCCCACAGCAATCACACCACAACTCAGAGTATTCTAAATTGTTGTAAAAAGAATCCTCATCCAAGAAAACAAATCTTATAGCAGAACTCGCGGCAGAATAAGAAGCAACCAAATTCACCCAACAACAAATTGAAACCCACATAAAACACCAGTGTAACACAAATTTTAATCGAAACAGAATAATTCAAACCTAAAACCTCAAAATTCCAGACCTAGACCAAACCATCTTCCTCAACCCAAGCCGCACGCCGCCCCAAAGCCATTGGTGATCTCCTTTTCTCAACTCGCCACATCCCCATTGCTGCATCCCTGACTCATATGCCATGACAGTCGTCCGCCTGCCTGCACCTGCACGCACCTCTCGTCGCGCACCCCCTTCCTGAACCCTCACTGAGAAACCTATCCCCATCCAGCTCCCTGCATCTCACCTCGCCTATTCGCACCAACCTCATGCCGCTGGCGTCGAACCCGGCGCCCCTCCTAGAACAGCTGCCACACTAGAGCCTCAAGCTGCCACCCCCTACCCTCTGCACTACAAGCCCTCTACCCCCTGCCTCTCCCTCTCTCCTCGAACCTTGTTTCCCTCCTCCTCTCCCCTTCACTCCGCACGAACAGAACCGCCCCCTCCTTTTTTTCCTTCATTTTCTTTTTTTTCTTTTTATTGTTATTATCTTTTATTATATTATAACATATAATAACATATATATATATATATATTATAAAATAATATTGATATTAACATACACAATAAATATAATTAGTATACCATTAATAATATATAATTGTGTACATTATTTTATATATTATATATCATAAACAATTTTATGATAATAATAATAGGTATATGAGATTATATATATAATTTCATATCATATACGTTATTATTATATTAATTGGTATTATTATTAGCTTTTAAGTAGTGATATTAATATATAGTGTATAAATTTATTTAGTTATACATAGTAGTTACTTTTTATTGGGTTCACCTGTGTTTGTTGTTGTTTAGTTGCAGGGGCGGGATGCACTCACTTGGAGTTCATTAAAAAGATCCTGACGTGCACATAAAAGCACGCCACGTGGATCTTATGTTTCTAGGAAAGAAATTATCTCACCGCACGTACATCTTTTTCATTCAGTTAAGAGCAATTGCTCTGGTGACTAGTGCGGGAGGAGCAGCACAGTGAAAGCTACACGTGAAGGCCAGGGAACTCCTTGGGGGAGATTCCAGAGACTTCGACTGGGTAATGAAGACACAGGAGGTGGGAAAGTCATTGATCTATCTAGTGGAGCAAGAGAATTCGAGAACATCATTGGGGGATATAGGGAACTGTAGAAAAAGCAGTAGGGCTTTGTTCGAGACTAAGCAGTAGAGAAAGAGAGGCATTGAGCATTTTCCATCACGAGTAGATTGGAGCACTAAGAGTTGCAGATCAGATCAATTTCATACATCTATTCCTAGTGTGGGATATTGAGCGGATTCCAAAATTGAATCTACCATCAAGCAGTAGGAGTTGGAATTTCCAAGAGCTCAATCAGGGGGACAAGAATCCTTATTTGTCTTGTGCTCTGTTTTTCTGCGTATCATTTCAATATGAACTACATTGATTTTAATTCTATTGTTGCATTAAAACTAACCATTATGTCTAGCTAAATTCATTCGGGGGGGGGATAAGGTGGTTGATTTGATTTGTTTAGTCTGATTCATGCACTACATCATTTTTTTGGATTGTCTCTCCTATTGTTTACCGACGAACTTATTTTCAAAACAAAAGGATCGAGTTAAAGCCGATCTTTATTGAATTTTAATGAAAACTGTTTCAATTTTTTGAACTCACTGACAAGTGAGTTATGCTCAAATAAGAGAGACACACTGAACTCAACTGAAAAGTTGAGCTCGGTGACATCTGACTTTTTTTCACCATTGGATGGAATGACTTTTACAGTCGAAGGACTGTAAGAGCTATTTCATCACAAACTGACCAGGTAAAAAATATGGCCAATTACTTTTAGTCAGATCAATATTTTTAAAATCTCAGTGCATAAACAAGGCTAAGCAATATCAAATCCTCCAATGGACTTTCCCTCCTACTCATCTATTAGTTTTTTACACCACAATTTCTCTTGCTGCTCTGTTTACTCCCCTAGCACTCACTATCATACCCTCACTTCTTCACACACTAAATCTCATTCACTCCACTTCACCACGACCATTTTTTTTGCTTGTTTTTGCGTGTGTGTTTTTGTTTAATTTTTTTTAGATCACCAAACACAACATGAGGCCGCCCTGTGGTTCAACCCTGTCATGCCACTGTCCTAAGTAGTAAATAGATTATAAATTTTAGTTTGTCGCCCGTTCCCAATGACGTGCGAGCGTGCAAATTTTGGCGCCATTTCCAAGGAGGATAGGTGTGATAAAAAACCAAACAAAAATTCACATCTAAAAAACTCACAAAAAAATCACTAAAACATTCTGCAAAAAAAAAGAAAAAAAAATTGAAATTCCAAAAATAAATTGTGAACCTGCTGCATTCAAACCAGGTCTAAGTCTGAACACTTAGTACCTGGTAATCCTGAAATTGATAAACACCTTAAGGAAGTGAAAAATAACAAAGACAATGTAACACCCCGAGATTTTATGAAAAATATTATTTTTAATTTCATTAATGTCTTGTGTTGTACGCTACACCAAAAGGAGATTTCACAACACACATCCTTGACTTTCCTTGCATTACACGCAATCACGACCTTCCTCGATCGCGTGTGTAGTATGCAATAACGAGTTTCACTAAACAACAATATGCTATTAAAATATTATTAAAATTAGCCGTTATGAATAGTAATAACCACTTTTTGAAATTTTTTAAATTTTCTTTTTCAAAATGGACTGCATTTTTGGATTCGGAATATCGAAATTAGCTTAGGGTGAAATTTTGGTACTTTTTGGATAACTTTCATTTTCTGATGAATAGTGAAAATTACTAAATTTTAATTAAAAACAACCTTTTTAATAGAAATAATTAACAGTGATAAATTATTAATTTGAGTGGTTTTAAAGTATATTTAGAATATATTTTTACAATTTAATACAGTGTTGGTCATTGGATGTAATTTCACATTTAAACCAGACATAAACAAGTGTCAATCTTTTGATAGTTATTATCTCTTAAGAACACGCTATTTGTTTTGACGACGGGAATTAATTTTTAAATTAATTAATGCAACTGATATGTTTTGAATTTGGTAAAATAGACATCATTTTTGAGTTCATAATATCAAATATAGCTTAGGCCTAATTTTTGATATTTTTCTGGAAACTTTCATTTTTTGATGAATAGTGAAACCACTAAGTGGTAGTTAAAAAAATGAATTTTTCATGAAACTTAATTTTACCGCTTCTGTGAGTGGAATTTCAAAAATCCGAGAGACAAGGTTGATGTCAGTAAGTAAAATGTGGTTCAATGAGATGAAAAGAATTTTTGGTGAATAGTAACTTTTTACTCTTTTTTTACCATGGTTAAAAGTAAATAGGGTAATTAAGGGTAAAAATGATATTATTATTACCCTAACACATGTCCTAATTCTATTGGATAAGTGTAATTCGACCAAAAACAACCTTATGATTACAATATGACCATTTAGTCCCACTTGGATTAGATTAGGACCTTTATTATTAATTTATTTAAAGAAGGGTTAAAATAGTTAAAATCAAAGTTTAATAAGTATATCATTTTTAATATAGGGTTATACAAAAGATAAATTCGACTATAAATATTAATTAGAAAGATAAAAATATTTCCTACATAATTATATTTTATTTTTAATTTTTAGACTTTAAATAAGTTAATTTATTTATGACACGAAGATGATGCAGTAATTATCTTATTAATGAAATATTGACATAATTGATGTTATAAATACCCAAATAAATGTAATTTGAGCCTTTTTATGAATTACACTAATTTTATAGGTTAATATGACATGTTTTTATTTACTTAATTAACTTTTTTCGAACTAATAATTCTGTTATGAGTTTTACAAAAATCAATTACTAAATAGTGTCAAAATTGACATAAAATGGTTTTTTAAACAAATATTATATTATTAATTGTAATTTTATTATAAAAAATCTAAGGTTCGGCCAAATGACTTAGATAAGGTTACATATATTAATAATAAACAACTTGGGGTTCGTTTGGCTTGTTATAGTATGTTTATTAACCTTATAGTGTAAGAACACAAAAAGACACAGTAAAAGTAAAATTATCTAACTTAAAGTTAAAACTAAATGATAAGGTTAAAATAGTAAACTAAACTTGTCCAAATTCTATTGGATGAGAATATTTATACCCATACCCACATTATCTTCGAAATAAACCAATTTGGAGCTATTTAAAACCGAATTTGGCTTTATAATAAAATAATAGTTTTTGTTATTCCAAAGGTGCCCCTCTCCTCCCTTATAAAAGGGAACATCCTCCCTCTCTTCCTCACACCACTTTGAGCCTTCAAGATCGGCCAACCCCTAACAAATTCTCTTATCCACTTCCCTAAAAACATCCTAGAGGTCCTGGTCTTCCTAAAAGACCAATTTTAGTACCCTAAGAGGAGGACTCAAAGAGGCGCTTCAAAGAAGAGGTAATGTTCGTTAACGATTCTTTAAACTTTGTTTCTTCTTCCACTTATTCTTCTTAGGTTGTTTTGTTATGAAGTAATAACATCAGTATAAATAATATACTGATATTTTATTATAAGTATGAAACAACCCTATTTCACCATCTATCCATCCTACGGAAAATGAAATCACCGCGCGTGCGTACGTACGGAATACCGTCTCCACGCCGTGGTATAATATATTTTCCACCACCACCTTACTTGGATGGGTATAATGGTGTAAATAATAACTATATATGATTATTGTAAAGTGATATTGATTCTGAAATAGTATACATATACTCCAATACAATTCCACGATCATGAGAACGATATCATCGCTCGTGCGTACGTACGGACTACCGTCTCCACGACGTGATGAGATTCATTCTCCATGTTAACCATTCATGAATGATTATAAAGTATATATAATAAGTAATCATGAAATATATGACATAATAATTATACTGGATTTATGTGTATATATATGTATGTCATCTACTTAATTCCATTCAACTCAATAAGGAAACGAAAATAGCGTTCATGCGTACGTACGGCCTACCGTCTCCATGAACAGTGTATTTCTTTCCATTTACTAATATATTATATATATGTATATTCTGAATATATATTATATATAAATCATGTTTTATAATCTAGAATTAATTAATCATGATCTAAGTAATCTTATGAATAATTACAAGTCAAAACACGGACGACAAATGAAATGATTTTACCCAAAACGCTCTTTAACATGGAATTTACAAAAGAACGGGTAATATAAAGTCATAAGTGAACCATATATGATATCATAACAATGATTATGATTCTGGAATAAGTAAATGACATTATTTAAATCATTATACAGGAGGTTCAGACACTTATGAAGTAAATCGGACCTAAGGTAAGGGAAATATCACAATCTCATGTTTATCCGAGATTGTTTATACTTTGGTATTTACTGGGGTGTATTTTATCATCCACATCCATGTTTCCTCAATATGTAATATGTATATCCTTGTACAATAGTTTATATCAAATTTTACCCTTCGGTGAGTTTTTAGTAAAAGATATAAAAGGAATCTTTTGTCGTTTTTCGAATGAGGTACTTTTTGACTTTTCTGACAAAAGTACGAGAAGAATGTTTTTTTAACTTATACGGCGTGAATGGATTTTTAAAACATTATTTCCAAGAATCTTACTTTAAAATTTTTCAAGTTTATTTTTAATCAACTTCTTTTAGTTTAAAATTTTATGACATGTTAAGAAAGGAAAATGTTTTTGAAGTAGAAAGGGTATTTTCCTCAAGAATGGAGTTCAAGTGTTTTATCAAAATTATTTTCCATCTAAGATAATATAGGGTTCTGTTTATATCCATATTATTACATTGATTTGATTATGTTGTGATGGAATTATTTTTATGAATTCCTTTATCTTATATGAATTGTTTTATGATGTCACGATGTTTAAGATTCCCATTTTTATTACATGGGTTATGAAATAATGTATGATTTATGATTTTGTGGAACACATAAGAATGGTATCATTATGAGATGGGTGGGACCTATATATACCTCCAATTCATTGGGTAAAGATTTTATATCTCATGAGATAGACATGGCTGGAACGGCAGGTTAAACCAGTTCAGTGAAACAGGACTGAAACGAGGAGTGAACTCGGTACAGAAAGGGACTTTGTCCACTAAGATAGTCTTGGAAATGAGTCTTGACTAATAAGAAATGATTCTCTATGATTATGTTTGTATTCCACAAAGTTTCATGTTTTAATTTATGATTATTGGGATTACATTTCACTACTATGATTTATCCCATGTTATGATATTATGATCTCTTTTGTAGGTTAAGATTTCCAAAATGTTATGTTCTTATGAATATGATGTGATTGATATTTCTTTTGTTTACCCTTAATGAGCATTTGAGCTCACACTTTTATGTTTTCATTTCCCCAGGATATAAAGAAAGGTTTTAGGTATAAAAAAAGGAAGATCTTTATGGGAGATGTTGAAGATCTTTCACCATGATTAGAAGATTATATTCCGAGTTTCCAAAGACGCTAAACTATTACGGTCCTTGTGTGTGGTTTTTGTTATGTACTAAGTATTCCATAAAAGTAATGTAATTTCAATGTATGTTAAGATTCGGGTCTCTACAGACAAGGTCAAAATAGAAGATAACATAAATGAAAACTTGAACAACCCACTTCCTGAGAATTTGAACCAACCTGGAATGCCGAACCCACCTGGGAATAACATAGCTGAGAGGCACAGTTTGAGAGAGTTCTTGTTACCTTCAGTATCTAGAAACCCTTCATGCGTTAGACTCTCTCCTAGGTCCAGGAATTATGAAATCAAGAAATCCATGCTTAGTCAACTTCCCACCTTTAATGGAATTCCTAGTGAAGACACTCTTAACTTCATTAGATCCTTCTATTGTAGTGTTCAGCAGCTACCACTTAGGGGACTCACTAAGGAAGATCTTAAACTGAGAGTGTTCCCCTTATTCCTCAAGGTAAATTCAAGGTCTTGGTTCCAACAGTTAGAAGAATAAATCTTTGTCAACTGGGATCAAGTTTACAATACTTTCACAATGAAATTCTATCCAAGGAGGTTGACATCTGAAATTAGGCACAAAATCACTGGATTCCTTCAGGATGAAGGAGAACTATTTCATGAAGCCTGGGATAGGTTTAGAGGGTTACTTAGGCAGTGTCCAAACCATCAATGTACACCTCAATTCTTTATGTACACCTTCTATAATAGTCTAACCCCTTACCACCAAACCTTGGTCGATCAGTCTTCCGGAGGAGACTTTAGTGATAGGACTGCTGAGGAGCTCAAACAAATCTTTAACACGTTAGCTCAAAATTCCCAGAACAAATTCTCTAGGAGGAGAACCATTGTGAGAAAGGAAACCGCCCCCAATCCTTAAGTTGAATCCCAAGATTTTGGGTTCTTTAATGAAAACTCACTTCAAATCCTTAAGAAGCAGTTCCACCACTGTGGAATGTATGGTCATTCTCAAACCTATTGTCCAAACTTCGATATGCCTGTCCAGCCTCATGAGAGTGTCAGCTTTCCTAGATATGTACTTTGGATGCATCCTAGGGAAGATCATTTTTCCAACACCTACAATCAGGGGTATACAAACCATCTGAACCTTTCATGGAGGGAGCAGGGAGTCCTCCAACCTACTGCCCCTCCTGGATTCTAGCAGCCACCTAGGCAGAAATTCCAACCCCAACCCCAACCAAAGGCCGAGTCATCCAACTAAAAATATGAGGTGAGAGACATGTTCCATCAGTTTATAGGGAGGTTTGATGAACAAAAGATGAAAAAATGATTTTGATAAAGTTCAAATGGATGTTAGAATGAATAACTTGGAAATTCAAATGGGGCAGTTGGCTAGGGAAGCTACGAACAAATAAAAGGGTAGGCTACCTAGAACCACTGAAGCCAATATATGGGATAATTCCATGGATATAACCACCAGAAGTGGTCTCCAAACACACCAAGATCCTAGGAAGGAAACCCAAAATTCTGAAAATGAGAAACTGGATGAAAGTAGAAACTCAAATCTGAAAGAACCTAAATTTGGAAAACTTGACAGCACCACTGGAATCCGTCCAGTCCCTGATGTTATAACTAAAAAACCCAAAGAAAATGGATTGAAAAACAAAGACAATAAAGGAAATAAAATTGTTGAAGAAGAAGCTATAGAGATTCCCCCAATTGTGAGAAATTGTTCCCCTGAAATCCCCTTCCCACAATGAATTAAGAAACCAATTCATGATTCTGAACTGTTGAAATTTTCAAAAGTGGTTAAAAAGATGAAAATTGATATCCCATTCTTGGAAGCATTGATTCAAATCCCATCATATCTGAAATCACTCAAGAAAATTTTTTCAAACAAAAAGACATTAGAGGAATTTTCCATGTATAGCTTAACAGAGGAGTGTAGTGCAGTCTTGCAGAATAGGATACCTCCTAAGCTTTAGGACCAAGGAAGCTTTTTCATCCATTG
The DNA here is from genome assembly GCA_963277665.1 of Viscum album. Taxonomy (NCBI): domain Eukaryota; kingdom Viridiplantae; phylum Streptophyta; class Magnoliopsida; order Santalales; family Viscaceae; genus Viscum; species Viscum album. Next base: position 329,026,814 of record OY728119.1, on the reverse strand, counting down.
CACATTTGGGGATAGAGATGGTAAGTTCAACTATTTGTGTGATCTAGGTGCTAGCATTAATCTGATTCCACTGTCACTTTTTCAGCACCTGATATTAGGAGTTCCCCAACCCACCATTGTTGTGTTATAGCTTGCTGATAGGCCCATTACCCATCCAGTGGGTAGGGTCAATGATCTTCTAGTAGGAGTAGGAAAACTCTTTTTGTCTGCTGACTTTCCTATAATTGATATGGAGTGTGACCAGGAGGTTCCTATCATTCTTGGTAGGCCCTTCTTGGCCACAGGGAGAGCTGTGATAGATGTGTCTAAAGGGAAACTGATTTTCAACTTGGGTGAACAGAAAGAAGAATTCAATGTGTTTAAGAAAATCCAAGAACCCACCCCACTGATTTTCCCCAAAAGATGAGGTGTTAGTTCCTGAGAGTAGTGTTGATAAGGAGGAAGAGGAGTTTCTCAAAATGATAGCTGAAATCAATAGTGAACATGAAATACCTCCTGCCTCTTGCATGGGGATTAACTCAAGTAAGGAGAGAGAATTTGTTGATGAGTATGAGGGAGAATTCTTGGAGAACATAGATGAGTTTTTTTAGATCAAAGTCTTACCCCGAGAGAGGAGTCTGAGTTTGAGGAGATATTTGTTGGAAGCTCCTTCACTGAAGAAAAAAGCTTTGTCTACTGCCTACTTCAAGAGGTAGCATGAAGACCTTGGTCCACCCAGGGCCAAGTGTCTTCCCTCAATCCAGTCATCACCCACCCTTGAACTCAATCCCCTCCCAGCCCATCTCAAATATTCATTTTTAGGATACAATTACACACTTCATGTGATCATTTAATCTAATATAGATTTGAATAAAAAGAAAAATCTACTTACTATTTTGAATAAATACAAGTCTTTCATAGGTTGGATGATTACTAATATCAAAGGGATAAGTCCAGCCTTCTGTATGCATAAAATTCCCATGGAACCTGAGTGTAATCCCAGAGTATAAACCCATATAAGACTCAACCCCAACATGAAGGAAGTTGTGAGAGAATAAGTGATTAGGTTTCTTGATGCTGGAATAAGTTTTCCTATTTCTGATAGCCCCTGGGTCAGTCCTATCAAGGTGGTACCCAAAAAGAGTGGAGTGACAGTGGTCACAAATGAAAGGAATGAGCAAATCCAAACAAGAGCAGTGAATAAATGGAGAGTTTGTATAAAATACAGAAAATTGAATGCTTCCACAACGAAGGATCACTTCCCGATGCCATTTTTGGATCAAATGTTATAGATATTGGCAGGCAATTAATTCTTCGGCTTTCTTGATGGTTATTCTGGTTACAACCAGATTGCCATTGTACCTGAGGACCAATAGAAAACCACCTTCACCTATCCATTTGGGACATTTTCCTACCGGCGGATGCCCTTTGGCTTTTGTGGTGCTCTTTCCACTTTTCAGAGGTGCATGATAGCCATTTTTTCGGACATTATTGAGAGGATAATTGAAGTTTTCATGGATGATTTTTCTATTGTGGGAGATAACTTTGAGAACTATCTAAAAAATGGAACTAGTTTTAGAAAGGTGCCAAGAGACCAACTTAGTCTTAAACTGGGAAAAGTGTCGATTCATGGCCATTGAAGGTGTAGTTTTGGGACACAAAGTTTCTGAGAAGGGATTGGAGGTCGATAATGCTAAAATTGAGGTCATACAAAAGTTGCCCCCACCTGAAACAGTCAAAGAAATTGGACGTTTTTTGGGTCATGCTGGCTTCTACAGGAGGTTCGTTAAGGACTTTTCTAAGATTACTAGACCCCTGTGCTTCCTACTGGTTAAAGACACACCCTTTGTCTTCAATGATACATGTCTAGAGGCCTTTAATCTTCTCAAGGAGAACATCACTACTTCACCTGTAATCACTGGTCTTTACTAGCAGCTTCCTTTTGAGGTTATGTGTGATGCTAGTGACTTTGTAGGAGGAATTGTGTTAGGGTAGAGGAAGGATAGGAAGTTACATTTTATTTACTATGCAAGCAAGGTACTAGATGATTCCCAGAAGAATTATTCTACCACTTAAAAGGAGTTGGTTTCTGTGATTTTTGATTTAGAAAAGTTCAGGCAATATTTGATAGGATCAAGGATCATAGTTTTCATAGATCATTCAGCCGTAAAGTATTTTTTGGCTAAAAAGGACTCAAAACCCCGAATCATGAGGTGGACCTTGCAGTTACAGGAATTTTATTTAGTAATTGAGGATAATAAAGGGGTTGAGAATGTAGTTTCATATCACTTTTCCCGATTTTCCAATTCCCCAAGTAAGGAACCAAAAGATATCAACACTTCTTTCCCTGATGAACAATTGTTTATTGCTTCTATGTAGTAGTCTGCTCGGTTTGAAGACTATGCCAACTTTCTGGAAGCTGGAGTCATGCCCAAGAATCTATCCCACAACCAAAGGAATAGGTTTATATCTGAACTGAAATATTATTTTTGAGATGAACCTCTTCTCTTTAGGAGATGTGCTGATGGGATTCTAAGAAGATGTGTGGTTGAGGATGATATTTTTCCCATTCTTGAGATCTGCCATTCATCACCTTGGGGTGGCCACCATGGAAGAGAAAGGACTTCTCAAAAGGTCCTATAGGTTGGTTTCTACTAGCCAACACTGCTTAAAGATGCTAGGAGTCTGGTTATTGGTTGTGAGAAATGAAAAATGTTGGTTAACATTGGAAGAAGGAAGGAACTACCCCAAAAAGTTATTCTAAAGGTTGAAATATTTGATGTGTGGGGCTTGGACTTCATGGGACCATTTCCATCCTCTTATGGGAATTAGTACATTTTAGTTGTTGTGGAATATGTGTCTAAGTGGGTTGATGCAGTAGCTCTACCCAACAATTCAGCTGCTAGTGTTGTGAAATTCATCAAGAAACAAATCTTTTCCAGATTTGGTGTGCCTCGAGCATTCATCACTAATAATGGGACTCACTTCAAGAATTATAAGTTCAAACGTTTGATGGAGAAGTATGGGTCCTCACATAAGACAGGCACCACTTATCACCCACAGTCCAGTGGGCCAGCAGAAGTTTCAAATAGAGAGCTCAAACAGATTTTAGAGAAAACAGTGTTTAGCTCTAGGAAAGACTGGTCAAGAAAGTTGGGAGAGGCCCTTTGGTCCTACAGAACTGCTTAAAAGAATCCAATGTGGATTTCACCATATAGTATTCTCATTGGGAAAACATGCCATATACCTATTGAGTTACATCAGAGATCTTATTGGGCAGTCAAGGCACTTAACTTTGATTTTAAATCTGCTAGAGAGAGGAGACTGCTAGAGCTGAGTGAGCTGGATGAGATTAGAAAAGAGTCCTATGAGAATTCTGAAATTTATAAAGAAAGAAAAAATACTTTTCATGACTCAATCATTCAAAATAGGAATTTCATGGTTGGTGAGAGAGTCATGCTTTCCAATTCAAGATTGAAGCTATTTCAATGAAATTTGAAGTCCAAATGGTCAGGACCCTTTACCATTGTTAGAGTTTTGGTTAATGGAGTTGTTGAGTATGTTGGAGAAGATAATAGACCATTATTAGTCAATGGTCAAAGAATAAATCACTTCTTTTAAGGGCATCCAAAGGGTCTTGTCTTCCATATCTCTATTGGAATAATGATCTGATTCAAGTATAAGTGAGGACTATAAACTCAGTGTTGCATGGGAACTAACCCATGGTTTCTTATTTGTTTCTCTTTTATTTTATGTTCTTCAATAAATTTAATCTCTGTTGCATGTTCTCTAATTCAATTTCATAACTGCTGATGGTGTCTCATGATCTGTTATTGTTCTAGAAAAAGTGGTTGTTTCCAGAAATATGGCCAAGAAAACCCAAGGTGGAAATCCACTTCATTATATGGATAACATTTCTTTTTACTCACTCTCTTGGGTGACTTATATTGAACTTAAAACACATCAATCTTAATTTACTTATTTGAAATTTTAGGTTAATTACGAGGGGTAAATAGCTAGCACCACTAAAGAGAATCTGTTGATAGAATCCACTGTTAAAGGTCCAATAATTCAGGGAAGTGTTGTTCTGCCTTTTTCACTTTCAATTACATGCTTAATATTCATTTTGAACTAAGTGTGATGGACTTTCCCCTAATATGTGAGAAATTAATGTGTTTTATTTCATGGGTGTTTGGCTTCTAGTATCTAGAGAGTTGAAAATGTATTTTGAGCTGATTTGATGAAACATGCTTTCACTCGCTGTTTCAATTTCATTATGATGTTGCTGCACATCACTGTTACTCATGATACTATCAAAATTAAATTGATTAAATCCTTTTTCTTCTATTTAAACATTCAAACCATGAATATTTTAGGAATAAAATACACTTGTTGTTGAAGATGGTTGGTGGGTTTGGGTTCTTCTGTTTTTGTTTTTTTCATTCACTTTTTGTGTGGCAAAGAAATTTTTTGAACTTCATTGATACCTCTCCATATCCTTTTTCAGCTGAAATGTCCATCTGTTTTGAACATAATCTATCTTCCACCATAGAATACAACATTGGGGACAATTTTGGGTTTTAAATGTGGGGGAGAGGTGTCATTATAGTTTCATGTTGAACTCCCCCTTCTTGAACCGGAGTTTTTGGTTGTTTAAACAAATGGTTAATTTTTTTTAATTTTTTTCAAAAAAAAATGGTTCAAAATTCCTTCAAAAATTTTCAAATTATTTCATTACATGATGTTCATTGGTACTTCAATTATGTCATGTTTAGTGGATAAGTGTTTGTTGGATGTTGAGAGTGGAACTTAGTCAGAAACTATTAAGTATGAATGATTGTTGAGTGCAATTGCTCACAGTCTCTATGGATCTGTCTGTTTAGGAACTGAGGATGAGAGTATGACAGGATAGGTTTTGTGGGATGATGATCGTGATTTAGGGTAACTAGATGTTCTCACTAGAACCCAACTGACTCACTGTTTTATTAAATAATATTCAATCACTTTTGGAATTCAATTCGAATGATTATTAATTAAGTCATTTGTAACTGGATTAAAATGGGAAAATGGGATCCCACTGTGAGTATCTGAGACAAGGTGCAATGGGTGTGTTCCTGTGAATAAATAAAGACAATTTCAATTTTAATAAGTGCTATGCACATTGCTCTGCACATGGAATATGGCTGGGAAAGATTAAAATAATATGCCCTTGTTAAAAATGAACTCATTAAGGTGAGAGGAATTTTGAACCCATATGAAGAAGGGAGCAATTGACTTGGTTAATTTTCATTTGAGTTGAGTCAATAAAGTGATCAATTTTATGGACTTTAATTTTTGGAACTTGGGGTAAGGTGATAATGGAAGGTTCACTTGGTTATGTTTCGAGTTCTATTTCATCTAACCTGACAACACTCCTTGAATTGGTAATTGAATTGGAAGGTGAAGTAGTACGGTTAATGAATACACATAGGAGGCATGACATACTTGACAATGTATGAATTTTTGTGGCTTTTCACTTCCAGTGGTTTTTTTTGAAGCTAGACAGGACATCATTTTTTAACACCTTTGAAAAACCTGACTCATTGTTTGGTCCTGCTCCTCTGGTTATTAAAGTTTAATCATGCACCTTTTGAGCTGGAACTCACTAAACATATTTCTATTTTAAAGTTAAGGGAATGTATTTTTTTGAGGACAAACAAATCTTTAAGTTTGGGGGAGTTTGATGTGGTAGTGTTTTCACACTCTTTTCCACATCCTTTTTGTATTTTTTATTAACTTTTTTATACCAAAATGATTTTTTTTAGTAAGTAATTGATAATTAATGTGATTTTGTAATTTTTTGTGTAAAATAATCAATTTTAGTTTAAATAAATCGTTTTTAATAATCATTATTGTCATTTTAAATAATTCGTATATTAATTTAGTCATGTGAATTCGACTTTTATTCATTTAATCTTTTATTTTTATAATTTTTCATTATAGTTAGTTTATTAATTCATTAAATTAATTAATTATTTATTTATTCTTTAAATTGTAAATAAATAACTCATTTTAGTTTTTAGTCTTTTAATAATCAAATTTGTTTTAACAATTTAATTTTATTCAATTAATTTTTCTTATTCTTTAATTTACCTTATTAATTCTTTAAATTAATTGGTTAATTAATATAATTTAGTGACTTTAAATGTTTTAATTTGTTCTTTAATTTATTTATTTATAATTTTTAAGACAAATAAATTCATTATCTTAAATAAAGCATACATAATTTTATTATTTATGCTTTTTTTATTTACGTAGTTTTTAATTATTTTATGTTTTAGTTAATTGATTAATTTTTAGTTGCATTAATGTTTTAATTAATTTAATTTTTTGTTTTGTTTTGAAGGTATTGTGGTAGCATCGGTTCTTGTTGTGGTGCCTCTGTTTCTTTCCAACACGGTGCCACTGTGACCACCTCAATTGCTGACTCATCGCTTTACGCTCACCGTGCTACCTGGAACTATTTCATCTTCACTGCCCACCCACCGCAACATCTTCACGGTCGCACTGTGTTCACACCAACTGTCTCACCGCTCGAACACATTGTTGTCTCACAGAAACCATGGCCAAATCCCACTATTCCACTTCCAACATCAAAAACACAAAAAAATAGAAAACTCCCACAGCAATCACACCGCAACTCAAAGTATTCTAAATAGTTGTAGAAAGAATCCTCATCCAAGAAAACAAATCTTGTAGCAGAACTCGCAGCAGAATAAGAAGCAACCAAATTCACCCAACAACAAACTGAAGACTGCATAAAAAACCAGTGAAACAAAAATTTCAATCGAAACAGAAGAATTTAAACCAAAACCCTCAAAATTCCAGACCTGGACCGAACAATCTTCCTCATCCCAAGCCGCATACTGCCACAAAGCCATCGGCGATCTCCTTTGCTCAACTCGCCGCATCCCCATTGCGGCATCCCCGGCTTCTGTGTCGTGTCATCCGTCTGCCTACCTGCACCCGTACGCACCCCTCTCCGGGCACCTCCTTCATAAACTATCACCGAGAACCGTATCTTCATCCTGCTCCCCGCATCTCGCCTCACCTACTCGCACCAACCTCATGTCGTTGGCGTCGAACTCGTTGCCCCCTGCTGGAACAGCCGCCACACTAGATCCTCGAACCACCACCGCCCCCTGCCCTCTGCACTGCAAGCCCTCTACCCCTCGCCTCTCCCTCTCCCCCTTCACTCTGCATGAACAGAACTGCCCCCTCTTTTTCTTCTTTCATTTTATTTTTTTCTTTTTGCTGTTATTATCTTTATATTATATTATAACATAAAATAACATATATATATATATATATATATTATACAATAATATTGATATTAACATACATAATAAATATAATTAGTATACCATTAATAATATATAATTGTGTACATTATTTTATATATTATATATCATGTACAATTTAATGATAATAATAATTGGTATATAAGCTTATATATATAATTTCTTAAAATATACGTTATTATTATATTAATTGGTATTATTATTAACTTTAAGTAGTGATATTAATATATAGTGTATAAATTTATTTAGTTATACATAGAAGTTACTTTTTATTGGGCTCACGTGTGTTTGTTGTTGTTTAGTTACAGGGGCGGGATGTACTCACTTGGAGTTCATTAAAAAGATCGTGACATGCACATAAAAGCATGCCATGTGGATATACTATTTTCAGGGAAGAAATTAGCTCGCCGCGTGCGCATATTTTTCATTCGATTAGGAGCAATTGCTCCGGTGACCAGCGCAGGTGGAGAAGCAAAGTCAAAGCTACACGTGGACGCCAGGGAAATCCTTGGGGGAGATTCTAGAGTCTTCGACTAGGTGATGAAGACGCCGGAGGTGGGAAAGGAATTGATCTATCCAGTAGAGCAGGAGCATTCTAGAACATCATTGGGGGATAGAGGGAACTGGAGAAAAAGCAGCGGGGCTTTGATCAAGACTAGGCAGCAGACAAAGATGTACATTGAGCATTTTCCATCGCGAGTATACTAGAGAACCAAGAGTTTCATATCAGAGCATTTTCATACCTCGATTCCTAGGGCGGGATATCGAGCGGACTCCCAAATTGCATCTACCATCAAGCAGTAGGAGTTGGAATTTCTAAGAGCTCAATCAGGGAGACAAGCATCCTTATTTTTCTTATGCTCTATTTTTCTTCATATCATTCCAATATTAACTACATTGATTTTAATTCTATTTTTTCATTAAAACCAACCATTATGTCCAGCTAAATTCATTTGGGGGGAATAAGCTGGTTGATTTGATTTGTTTAGTCTGATTCATGCACTACATCATTTTTTTGGATTGTCTCTCTCATTGTTTACAGACGAGCTTATTTTCGAAACAACAGGATCGAGTGAAAACCGATCTTTATTGAACTTTAATGAAAACTATTTCAATTTGAGGAACTCACTGACAAGTGAGTTATGCTCAAATGAGAGAGAGACACTGAACTCAACTGACAAGTTGAGCCCAGTGACATCTGACTTTTTCTTCATCATTGGATGGAATGACTTTTACAGTCGAAGGACTGTAAGAGATATTTCATCACAAACTAAAATCTCAGTGCATAAACAAGGATAAGCAATATCAAATCAACCAGTGGACTTTCCCTCCTACTCATCTATTGGTTGTTCACACCACAATTTCTCTTTCTGCTCTGTCTACTCCCCTAGCACTCACTATCATACCCTCACTTATTCACACACTAAATCTCATTAACTCCACTTCACCACCACTAATTGTTTTTCTTATTTTTTCATGTGTGTTTTTGTTTAGTTTTTTTTAGATCGCCAAACACAACATGAGGCCTCCCTGTGGTTCGACCCTGTCTTGCCACTGTCCTAAGTAGTAAGTAGGTTATAAATTTTAGTTTGTTGCTCATTCCAAATGATGCGTGAGCGAGCAGTATCCAACCCCATCATATTCTTCTCTGTCATCTTGGTCGCTATAATAAATGATCCAGGCCTTACACAACCCTTGGAATCTCAGATATCCAACAGATATGCACTGAGCCACATGGCTAGGAAACCTTCAAGACACATCTTGGAAGGAATTTTGGAGTTGACTTCATACCCCCATGTTTCAAACTCTTTTTTCTCTGGTGTTGTCCAGAAGGTGCTAGGTGTACCAATATTTTCTGCCTTGGGACAAATTGTTGGATGCGTGTAGGTGGGACATTTCTCCTTATTCTTTATTAAGAATATTTCCATCCACTCTTTGGATGAATATCCCCTCTTGTGCTAGGCTTTTCAGTCTTGATCTTTGGATATATCTTCAATTGATCACATGCCAAGGATTGTGTATTTTCAATATCATTCCATGTTGAATTTGGAGTAATGAATTAATATTACATATCCCCAAGGATCAAAGATATGGTGATCTTATAAATATTCCACAATTTGATGCCCACTTCTCCATGCTTCAAATAGAAAGAATTTGTCCCTGGACTCCATTGACTATATAGATCTGGCACAAAATTTTCATTCCTAAACACATAGTTATTTTCTACCCACACAAATTCTTAAATTATTGCACCTTTAAAAACATCTTTAAACTCTGCACATGTCTTCAGTACCCAGTATGCCTACATCCATACAGATTTCACACCCCCTCCTGCGTGAAATTCCCATCTTTTTTTCCAACACTTAGACTGATCTCTCTGAGAATCTCGGAAGATGGATGAATATAGGTGTGGCTTGATTTCGACTATGTGCAGTTTCAAATGTGGAGCACATAGGCTACGATGCATAATATATTATTTAGCTACTATTCCAGCATTGATATAAGTGTCCGCACAAGAAATGTTGGCTGATAAAAAGTTTGTGTATTCTTGAAACCAAGAGATTAGGAGATAGCTCTTCAAATATAGTATGATGGCTTCACATAGATGACCATAAAAATACAGTGGTAGATAATTACTATTCATAAATTCATGGTGATACTTCATCAAATACTTTTCTAGATCATCAACATTAGTGTCATAGACATTGTAGTAATCATGTCTTATTATCTCCATCATCTATTCTGTCTGCTTACTATCCAATTAATCAATTGTTGTGATTCTTTTGGGAGCCATTTGAACCTAGAAAATAAATATAAAATTCATTTCAGAGTAGGTTCCTTTTGAAAAAAAAAATCAAAAATAAATAAAATTTGACAAAGTCATTAAGGCGAGCAAGTGAAACTGTGGTGCACAAGTATGTATCTCAAGGTTCGGCATGCAAGTATCATACCTAATGTACCTACACGAATAGTAAAATCTTCATAAAAAACAAATGTTGGCATGTTATAATTGAACTTAGAGAGCCGTGTTTCCCAAATCCTTTCTGATTTTTTCTGAAGTGAATTCCCATATATAGATGAGGAAGCTTTCTTACATGCCACCATCTTGCACGGAAACCCAGAACTTGCATGACCCATTTACTTTTTCATCCCATTTTACCTCAACATTAGACCCTCTTTTTCATTCGAATCCAATCCAAAGTGGGGGATTTTTCTGAATATATGTTCCATCACATGGATGAAAAGTTGAAAAACGTATATGCCTTAAAAAAAGTGGAAAAACTATATGGATAATTTCAAGATTTGTAAATTCTCAAAATTGAGTTCACCCAAGGTAGCTCAAATCATCAGCGTCGTGCATGTACTTGTGCTCCCCTCACTTTTTCACAACCTCATCACTTGAATTTAAAGTCACAATAACTTAGGGTACCATATTTTCCTATAAATAGAACATTGGGGTCTTCATTTGTAAGTATGGATTTCCTTAAAACCCGATTGTTGCTATGATCTCCCTAGTGATTTTCCAAAGTCCTCCAAAACTTCCATGGTAGTTTCATAACAAAAAAAGCGAGGTAATTAAAGGAGGATAGTGAGACTTAGGTTCTCCAAGCGATTAAAAATTAACAACACATGTGTGACTCATTCTTCCAAACCCCCTAATTTAAGAACACTTGCACAACCTCCCTTCCTCAAGCTAGAAGTTGTGCACCTCACTTATGGGAATACCTGTGAAGACTCTTGAAGTCTTGAACCAAGTCTCTCCCAAGTCTAGTAATCTTTGTTTTTCATCTCTTAAGGTGAAACAAAATAACCCAATCATACCTGTTCACCACATACCCACATTCCATTTACTTATGCACCACTTGTTGGTTCACATCACCACTTTAGCCTACTCAAACCTTTCATGAAGCATATTTTAAAGCCACTCATTGAAGGGCCTATCCTTCATTAGATCCCTTTCCTGAAAAGGATTTTGTTGAAACATCCACCAAGACCTCTTGATTTACCAAATCTTAGGGAAATCCACATCTACATTTCTCCGATTTGGATTTGCATATCTGTGGTCAAAGGTTTCCCACACTTGTCATACCAAAGGGTAAGGGTCGTCGAGGTGTCCATAGATTTGGATATATATGGTCACATAGACCCTTAACACAGGGAAAGAGTTGATGATTTCCCAGTCTTGGATTTTGTGGATAGGATTATGTCCTCCCCTTTTCATCTCTAATACCCAGAGCCACTGGTCCCTAGTCAAGAGGGTAAGGATCGCACTTCTTCTTCCTTGGTACAAAAGAGAAGTATCCCTCCCGACTATAGGACCCATTTTAGGGTAGCCATCCTAGTGTAATCCCCTATCCTTTCATGTATGAGGTTGTAGTCTCCCAATTCTCTACACCCTTGACCTACACCCCTTACATACATTGGACCCTCTTCCATCATAAGGAGAACAAAGGGAAGTTTCATATCCATGGACTCTTCCAACTTAGTCCCAACCACTTCCATAAGTGGAGGAGAAAGTGTGGTGTTTTTTGAATCTTTCATATCCTCCTATTTCCCACACCGTGCATGACTCATGTGGGATTATAGGTTTTTAATGATCACAATATCCACCCTAATGGAATGAACTATGAGAACTATGATTCCCACAATAACTAGGATATGTAAGAAGCCTTCTCAAGGCTTGAGCTCCACATCATCTCATCCATGAAATGAGAAATCATTCCCCGGTTAAAATGGGCCTCCTTCTAGTTTTACACACCAAAGAGAATGAACTACGAGAACTCTAATTCCCACCATAATTGGGATACATAGGAGTCCTGATCTCTAAATCATATCATCCATGAAATGAGAAATTGTGACCCCCCCTAAAAAATGGGATCCATCATGTGTTTAATCCCCAAACAGAATAAACTATAAGAACTCTAATTCCCACCATAACTGGGATATATAGGAATCCTTCACCTAGGGCTCGATCTCATTGGACATCCTCCTCAAGATTCTAACCCTAATTCCCTTTATCTGGGAATCCTTCTTAAGAGTAAACCCCAAATTATACCCCCTAAATCTATATGATTTGAGACATCACCCATGGGCCCTCTTACAAGGAATCATATTTAGAAGTAATCCTCAACCTATTTCTCCCAATGGTCCTTAATCCCCTATGAGACTTATCAAACTACGTAGGATTTGATTCCCATCCAAATGGGATATGTAAGAAGCCTCCCTAATGTTCAAACCCAAAACCCCAAAATCATCCCAATTATCTTTGGGAGACATTCCCAATAGGGTTTAATTAAAAATTGAATCTTATATCCCTTCCAAGTTCCTTAGGATATTTCAACATAAGTCCCACACCTAGCTTTAACTAGGTGCCTTCCACCTAGATATCCTTTCCAGATGACATTAAACTAAATGGTTGGGTCTTTATCACATGACCTTAAATGGTATGTTGTGTCTCATTTTGTGGCACCAAACTATGTGGGTTCTGATTCCTTTCCCAAGGATACATAGGAAGTCCACCTTTGGGTTCAATCCCAACATCAAAACAACTTTCATCTTCCTGAATGACAATAAACTCCAAAGTGACTTTCATCTACCTAGATGACCATAAATTCTAAAGTGCACCACTGAGTGGTCTAAAAACCAAAATTCTTATAATAATGACCAAAGAGTATATATATAGTATATCTGAGGATACCATTGATGTAAAACCTTGAATACATATAGATATCTCCATTGATGAGGAACCGTGAATACATATGGATGATTTTGAATTCCCCACATACTAATAATTGATTGAAAATTTCAAGGGAAACATATATTATGCTTGGTAAATTATTAAGGATTCATGATCATATCCTAAATCTATAATAGAACCCTGGAGTAGGTAATAATTACCCCAAATGGGTGTGATGATCTCAACCTCCCATCCACTCAACCCATACAAGTTCTTAAGTATCATAGGTTTACAAACCTAATGAACCCCTGCCTCTAGAAAGCATGTCCTTTTGGATATAGAACCATTGGTAGTTTCTGGTTCTATAAACAAATTTGTGGGAAACTATTCAAAAATAGTGATTCCTAACTAGAAAACACGTTCCGAGGTAAACAAAAACATAAGGATTTCACTAAAATTAAGAAGAATAAATCAATATAATAATGGATATTAAAGATCAAGAAGAGAATAAGTCATAGAAATAGGAGATCACCACCTTGATTGGCACTTCCATCCTCCAATAAATTTGTTTGGGAGAGAAGAAATGCATCTGGAGAGCTCTTAAAACCCTAAGGATCAAATTATGATTGAGTGGGAGGAGTTTAGGGATAATTATAGTTCTTTCTGGATTTTAATTACAATTTTTATTACATTAATTGTCATTTGTTTAGTTTCCTAGGCCAAGTGTCATGGTTAGTACTAACCATGAACCTTAACATTGTAATGTTTCACACTTATGCTACACACTTAGCTTAACCATGCACAAACCATACCACCAGGTTGCACACTTATTTTAACTAAGTAAAATCCATGTAAAACCCATGAAAAATGTTGCACATGTAGTTAAACCATGTATAAACCATGCAACCCATGTTATATAATTTTTTAACCATGATAAAACCATTAAAAGGCCCAAAAACCATAAAAATGTCTAATAAAATTCTAAATATATCCTTCAAAGATATCCAAACATTGGGTACTCAAATCAATTGGTCAAAACACATAAACAATTAATGGTATATTACAACCTTCCCATCATAAGAGTTTTCCCCCAAAAATCATCCAATCTAAAAGATATAACCCTCTGACACAAGATGAAATCCATAACTCATCTTTTTAGGTGAAAGGTATGTGGTTCAGAAGAGAGAGTCGCCCAAAAGTTAACAACACACACTACCCCAAGATCAACACACAGAGATCATTACACATATCCAAACAAGGGAAAGACTGTAGACCTGACATATCTCTCCCCACCATTTAATGATTCACTAAAATGGTGTACCAAAATAAAGTCACGTCCCTTAGACCCAAATTAGTGATACTTAAACTACTCCCTAAGGAGAAACATCAAAGATCAAACATTCATAAAAAAGGAAAAGAAATAAAAAGGATTTCTACCACAGGTAAGTACCCAATGGTAATATAGTATTATTTTCCTGAAATAGTCCTCATACCTTGATGATATCATCAAAACAAAATCCAACACTATCAGGTTTCTGGTATATCAAAAAACCACATCATCTTAATTACCTAAGTAAATTCATGTAGTCTATCCAAGTCCAACCAAAAAAAGATTACATGTCCAGGTTAGTTCACAATAGGACACTATACTCTCATGAGGGAGATCATCCAGCAAATAAAAATTTTGATCTAACCATCAAGTAAAAATAAGTGGAACACCAAGGAAAAACAAAACAAGAAAAACATTTTAAGGGAAGGAAACCAATATTACATAACCAATTCAAAAAATTATCCAAACCAAGTTCCACAAGACACCATCACAAGGATACCAAAATAAAATGTTCCCAAAATAGATAATCCAAAAGAAGGAAAATTAAAATGATTTTCACTGTGATGTTAATAAAACAAGTAGGATCAACATTAATCACATTTGAAGATAGACATATGGCATCCAAAATCTCATCCACTGCATGAAAATATTCTCTCCCAGGCCTATGGATGGATTCCTATCATCATGAAGCATCTTCTACCCCACAGTCAAGAGATGATATTCCAACTGAATTTTCCCTTTCCGGTCTCCCAATATACAAAACCCCATAAAGCTACATAAGTGGCCACATTGTTTAAAAACTATTAGAGCTTTCAAACACAACTTATTAGAATGACCAGGTTCTCCACAATGAAAACTCACAGTGTTCCTCTAAATTTCCCAAGGAGATGATACTTCCTCAATTATGGATGTGGAATTTATACCTTCATGTTTTTTTTCTAGCATAACTTTAGAAGAAAAGACCCTTTCAACAATCTATAGATAAGAGATCAACCATTGCATAGGCATGATGGTTAATATTTATAGATTAAGACCTTTTCTAAAATAGATATCTTTACTAACGTCATTATGAATAATCCCTAGTATGAAACATACCAAATGTGAGAATTTTTTGGCATACTCTACAACTGACCTCTTATCTTGACCAAAACCCAAGAACTCGGAAAATCTCTTCTTCACTTCCTCTAGATACTATGATTGAAGGAATATTGACTTGAATAATTTCTATGAAATTAATTCATACAGACAAGGGGGAATCACAACTCCCCACCACTTTTGTCTAGATTCCTCAAATAAAGATTTGATATACTTAACCTTCAGAGTATTATGAGTATTAACAAAATCTAATATCCAATCAACGTCTTCAAGACATTGTACTTCCCCAAGGGAACCTCATTCACCTTTATAAGAAGGTGTATTATAGTTCAAGAAGTTAAGCATTGGGTTTAAATGCGTGAATATCTATGGCTCCACCGCTGAATATGGAGTCTTTGTAAAGTCATTGAAAAGGGATTCTACTTCTGGAAAACATGAAGAACCACCCCAGGTACCGGACCATTGGTCCAACATTCTATCTTTATTGAAGGACTTTTTGGGAGACATTTCTAAAAATTTCAAAACATAGGTATATCTAATCAAGAATCAAAGAACTCTCAAACATATCACATTGTTTTTAAATAAAGTCACAACACACTTTAATAAAAAAAATTATTGATTTAGTAACACAAAAGATTTAACCATTTATAAAACATTACTCTTTCCATTTAAAATGATTAATCTTTTTATAAATAAATTTCAGTTTTAAAAACCCCTTACTGGAACATGTAAATTATTCCATGGTTTCAAAAAAAAATTAAAACCATTTTCCCATTATAAAAACCATTCTTATTTTAAATCCATTACAAACAAAAATTTCTATTTAAAACATTTTTTATCACATCACATAAGAGTCTTTAATAATTAGTTTTCCAAACCAAACATTTCATAAAACTCATTTTTTGGTAATTGAAATTTTTTCTAAATGTATGTAACAAAACATGTTTTAAGACACAATCTCATTTTCACAAAGGATTTAAAACTATTAATAGGGTATTAAATTTGAATCAGCCAAAAAAGATCATGAAACAACCCACATCCATAACCCACATAAACAACCTCACAAAAGTGAAGACACTTGTATGAAAATGGATAAGGTTTCAAGTTTATAATCAAGTTAGAAGTAAAATATGATTGGTTGTATGGGCTATTAAACCACACACCAACCTCACAACCATTCATGGTTGTATTTAAAAATTAGCATCACTTATTCCTCCTAGTTTACTAGACCGTGAAAGGATGGTTCCACTATGGTCATCCTTCCATTATAAGTCAAAAACTCATAAGATATTCCCCAAATCAAATACAGTATCATTAGAAATATAAATATAATTTATTATTAGAAAACCATTAACTTTAAAGGAATCAATTCCTAACATCCTAGGTAACTCAAGTCTCACCATGAAAGGGTGATGATCAAGCAACCACTCATGGACTACCTCTTTAGTCTCAAAACATTATTAATCTCTTTTCTACCATGACTCACCCAAAATAACATAAGGATTTAAAATTCAAGTATTTACCTTTAAGTAGAGACCTCCTATGATACTATTTGTAATTAAACAACCCAAAATACCATCTAAATCGGTACCCAAACTGATTTTTCAATAATCCGAAGAGCATTCCCGATTTCCATAGGTTGGCGACAAGCACTTGAGCATCAAAAAATAACAATTGGGAATTATTTTTCCTTCAAAAAATTACAATAATAGAGTACAATGCAGATACATTATCAGATATATAAATCAATTTATACATATCAAGTACAGAGAGATACTAAGAAAACTGAAAGTGGAACATGATAACCAAACCCCACCTCTTTTCGGTCCACGACAACCTATTATGTCCCAATTCACCCTCTACTGGTCACCCTAACTCAGAACCATAGAGAAAGGAGGGATCATGAAAACATTCTATAGGATAATAAAGGTATAAAATCTCCCAAAGGTATAATCAGGGTGTGAGTTGAAGAGCTCAGTAAGATTCCACCAAATATTCTATGTAATTACTTCATAAGGAAATTAAAATATGTTAAAAGAGGGGTCAAAATAAGAGAGTATGAGGATTAATTTAAAAATAGAGTTTTAAACATTTAAAATCATTTATTAAACTAAACATTCATAACATACCATTTTTCCTTTTCAAAAACTAAACATTTTCTTGAAAATTTTTGAAAACCATTTCACAAGATAAAGTCATGTAATCAATAAAAGATGAGAATTTCCCCCTTATATAGAAAGAAGAAAAATATTAAATACAATATAGTCAATGAGTATTATAAAAATAAATGAACCATTCAAGGAAACTCTAGTGACAATTGGTGACAATGAACATTGTAATGGATCGAGATAAAGTATATGGATGTTAAGGGTACAACCTAGGTATGATAGTAATTCCACATCAGAATAGCTAATCAAAAATACAATATGACTAATTTTTGTGCTTATATTTAGTATCATGTGTCTAAACCAAACCAGTTTCATGCACACTGGCTTTCATGTCCACAACTCCATAGCTTGAACCTTTCACATTATCTATGGATCCACTATAAGGGTGTTAGTCCTCTAGTGAAGTATATATCTAAGAAATATCATCTAACCATCCAAGTTCCCATGACTAGTTAATATAAGGGTTGAGATAAACAATTTATTATGATCACATAGGGATACTTATCATCAATGTCTCACTCTCACCCCTCAAACTGTCTTAAAGAAAATAATCTGTTTTTCAACCCCCACAGCATTGGGAAGTATAAGAATAAAACATGTTATAATTAATGGATTATCACATGGGAGAATTATCATAAAGGGAAAACTAGACCGTTAAAAATCAACAACTTCAATTCAAAACTATTTATACAATTCAATATTCAAAAGGGAAATAATACCCACTTTATTTCATAATCCATCAAAAAAATGAAAACATTACTTTAAAAGAATCATTTATTTCAAAGAAACCATAAATCATTCAAAGGATGTATTACTTTAAAATGTTTTCAATACATTTTAAAACATAGGTTTACACCCCCTTTCAATATATATAAATCATTTATTTCAAATAACCCAAGAACACCAATTCCAAAAATATGGTAAAATCATTCAAAGGGGGTTCTTGGTCATTTAATAAATTCAATCATTTGAAACTGTTTAGAAAACATCAAATAGTTCAATTCATTTAAATTAAATCATATAAGATTATTTTAAAAATAAAAACCGAGGCCAACGCCATCAATTTCACCAAAACATCCATTAAATCTCTTTAAATATAAACAAAAACAAATATTTCATTTATCAATTCACAAAAAGGTGAGATAAATAAAATTCATAGGCATTTAATTCATACTATATTCAATTTGGAGAGAAAAAGGTCCAAGAATATTTTAAAAGTAATTTAATGGAAAAATTTCATAGAACATGTGTTAGAAATCAGAAAACATTTATCTATAAATTATAAAGCAATAATGAATCAAAAAATGAAGGAAAATAATAGAAACATAAACTTGGAAAACAAGGAATTCAATTGTAACTAATCTAATATGCATCACCTTCAATAGCGATCATCGGATCTAAGAAGATAGTTCTTGAAATAAGTGAGAGGTGATTTTATATCTACAATTCCACATCAATCAATCAAGATCCAAAAAAATCAAGGCTTTAACAACCTTTAGAAAGAATAAACCAATAGAATAAGGGACATAGAAGATCAAGAAGATAATAACTCACCAAAAGAGAAGATCACCACTTTGATTGGAGCTTTAATACACCAATAAATGGGTTTGGGAGAGTAAAAATTCCACTAGAGGGCTCTCAAAATCCTAAGGATGAAATTATGATCGAGTGGGAGGAGTTTAGTGTTAATTATGGCGGTTTTGTATTTTTATTACAATTTTCAGATCTTTTATTATCTTCTGTATGGTTTCCTGGTCCAATTATCATGGTTATTACTAACCATGTCCCTTAATCGTGAATGTTGAACACTTAGCCTGCACACTTAGTTTAACCATGCACAAACCATGCAACCAGGATTCACACTTAGTTTAACCATGTTAAAACCATGAAAAAAGTTTCACACTTAGTTTAACCATGTGCAAATCCCACGCAAACCATGCAACCTATGTTGCACACTTTGTTTAACCATACGCAACCCATGAAAAGGCCCCAAAACCTTAAAAAAGGTCCAATAAACCAAAAACAACCCGAAAAGAGATCCAAACATTGGGTACTCAAATAAATGGGTAAAAACATATCAAAATAAGTAATAGTATGTTACGTATATCTTCCATATTTAGGTAATCCTCATCTTACCTAGAGTTATGGAAGTCAGATTCTAAATGGTTGTGTGTGGTAGATGATATAGAGAATGCAGTAACCTACATGGTCAGATGTATGATTTGTGACATATTCATATACACTTTTACTCATTAAATTTGAATTTACCAATTTTTATATTATATTTTTTTCATTCCAGGGGTTGATGATTCTAGTAGAGCTCTTATCTACACCCTTACGACTAGAGGTTACTACATATGGTGGTTATCATTTATTCATTACTGTTAAAAGTGCGAATTTTCCCACTAGAAAGGAATAGAATTTTCAGGTTTTTTTCAATAATCCATCAATTGGTGATCTTACCATGTTAATATATGTAATCTATATTGAAGTAGTTATTGTAGTTCTAATTGAACTCAAGAAGAATTTGTAAGATATCCCAAGGTTACATCAGCAAGTATTTCATTCATGTATTAGGATAGTTCAATGGATATAACAATATTTTTTACTTTCTATTGAATATCATAACTTATACATTCTCTTAAAGGTGGTACGTATTGTTTACGTATATTTCCCCTTACACATTCCATTAAAGGTGGTACATATTTTATCTTACTTTTATATTGAATGGTAATATGTTTCAAACATTAATCTTGGGTGAGGTGATAAGTATTTTTTTCTTAAGGTTCCCCAATGAGTATGTATCTGTAGTGATGTAAGTCTAGTACTGATTTGGTGTCTATTGTATGGAAATATCAGCTATGTAGTGAAAAATTTCTATCACGGACTGATCCACTAGGGCCCACTTGGCTGGAGTTAAGCTGAATGTGACACCCCAAGTCTACCTCCAATGGTCTAGGTGATGGAGACCAATTCCTAGTATGCATATCGAATACATGGAAGACCTTATCCTAAGGTACATGTATATAGGAAAACATCTCCAAATACCCATAAGATTTTAAAAATACAACTGATATTAAAATTAATACATACATCTATATCCCACATCAAAGTTTGAAAAATGTACTGGAAACATAAAGGAAAAAATACAAGCCCACAAAATCTATAAATATATTCCAACCAAATAGGAAGAAAGGGAATACTATCAAATAAAATACATAGTATGAACCAAAATCTTTCTAGTTCAACAATATTCAACTTTATCCTAATCCACTTAGGACAATGTCAGAAGTCCTAACATCTATATAAGAAATGACATGTGGGGGAAGATCCCATGTAGGGGTGAGTATATATATAACTAGTAAGAACCCCTAATATCCACAAAAATAAAGCATCAATAGAGTATTTGGTTTATCATCACAAATAAATGTTAATAATAATATGACACATAAAAATAATGATAACCTCAATGTACTCAAGATAGAAACTAAGCCTCAAGGTAAGGTCAAAACCATAATACCATCCAAGGATACTGATCGGGGCTTTAAGATAATTCTCATCCAAGAGAACTCCCTCCAAGAGTCTGACTATAGTAGTGGTTCTCATCTGATAGGTTCTTTTTGTCGAGTCTCACTGTGAAGATGTACACAATGGAACTCTGAAGATATTGACACATAGATAGGGGATCTCATTCAGAACATGTGGGGTTTACGATACCCCATCTGGAAAAACCCACTAATTAGAGGATTAAATGCTCAGGTATATTGGTCATAACGATTCTTGAAACCTCACCTAGGGAAGAAAGAAATGATATTGGATCCCACCCCAAGCCACACTGAGGGTTTCTTAAAATCTATCTGACACATTCCAGCATAGGGGATCACAACCTATGATCAGGATGTGATTCCTTAATTTACCCTTATATAGATAGACCATGGGTACATTCCCTAGAAATAGTGGTCTATAATAAATAGAACAAGGGCCTCAAACTACTTTATATAAAGTTCACAATGTGTATTATGAGTATAAAGTGTGTCCTACTAAGTACAGACCTTCCCGTCTCTATTTCTATGATCAAAATCCCATGCCCATATACTATGGATATGAACATGTACACAGGTTATTCCAATGTACATATCCATGTCTTAGTACCCTATCCATGTTCAAGTATATGGTCATTCCCGTGTACATACAAAAAATCTAATTAAATGAATAGTTCCAGAATGACTTTAATGGTATTTTATGATAAAAAAATATTTTACTAAATGATTTAAAAATATAAAAATAATTAAGCAAATAATTTCTATATTAAATGGTCTAGAATTTCACCAATTTACCATTTTTATACACCTTTCACCCTGTATGTAAATTTATGACCCATAAATGCTAAAGAATTTTTTATAATGATTATGGTTAAAACAGGTTAATGAGGGGGTTAAACCAAAAGATAATGTCTAAAATGTAACTTAAACATGCCTAAATTTTATTGGTTGAATTTATTTAGAACTTATAATCGACTAAATTATAAATTATTTCCATTTCTTTACACTTTAAATGATTATGATATATATTATATTTAAATCTTTCAAGTAATTCCAAGTGTGTCCTTTCCCTCACTTATAAAAGGGAACCTCTTATTATCCTTTATTCATAATGTTTGATCATTATATCTAAAAAATCCATGACCTAATACCTCAATAGATTCATTCCATTGGTTCTTGAGGTTCTGGTATTCTCTTAAGACCATTCTATGATGGACGAAGGTATAAGTGAAAGGTGGTCTCTCAAAGAAGTGGAAATCATATAACAGCCTCTTTCAAAGATTATTTACTCTATTATATCATTTAATATCTTTTATACATCATAAAATAATTAATATATTATGATAAATATACTAATATTTTACTATGATTATGTTATAACCATTTTCCACCTCCATTCCATAAAATGGGAAATGAAAGTATCCCTCATGTATATGTGTGGACTACTGTCACCAAGCAGCGATATGATTCATTTTGAATCACTATATCTCATTGTTGGTTATTATGATATATTTATTATTTATATAAGATATTGATGATATAATTATTATTTATTAATTATAATATTTTATATAACTTCTTACCTTACCACCATTAGAAAATTATAGCATCACTCATGCGTACGTGTGCACTACCACCTCCATAAATCGATGTGGTTCATTTTTCATTTCAAATTTAAATGGATAGTAATAAGGATAGTTTTAATGAATATATAATATATTCATGATATTATAATGACTCTTTAAAAGTGAATTATTATTTATATTTCTTTCATTTAATCAATCAAAAAGTGGAAACATCCCTTGGGTGTACATATAAATTATCATTAACACAAAGTGATGTAATTAATTTTTTATCACCAATTTATATGAATAATTAGAAAATTTTATATAATTATTAAATATTATAATTATTACATTATTAAAATGTGGATATTATGGAACCATGGCCGAAGAAAAAGGACAAGAACTGATAAATCGAAACATGAATCAGAAATGAAACTATTATCACCTGGAACAATGAGTTTAATAAAGAATTATTAACAAACAAGTGATAATATGTTATACTATTAAGGTTGGGGGAAATCACCCTCATTTAAAAAAGATTAAAAAAAAAGAAACCCCTTTTGAACTGGGCTAAGGGATAACCCATCTAAAAACACAAAGGCGCAGAGGCACATAGGCCTTAAAATACAGTGGCCCGAGAGCCCAATGGCACAGATCCCATTAGAAATCACATGTCACATAGGTAAAAATTCCCATATAACTAAGAAAAAATGATTAAAAATGGTCTAATTCCTAGAAGATGACCCTTTGGCACAACTTCCAGCCACAACCATACCCCGCAAACTCAGATCTATGGCACAACCCTACTTGTGAGACCAAAACATAGAGGAAGCCAACTGTGACTATAACACCCCAACCCTAGTTACTCAGACTTAGTGCCTTATTACATAACATTGGCGTGATAAAAAAAGTTCAAGTCTCGAAATAACTATTAGTTTAGTAGCCTTGGAAATACTAGGTACATTCATAAGTTTTACATTACATTATAAAATCAAAAACTACAACAACATTGTCTCCATAGGCCACACTCATATCCCTTAGAATATCCCTGTAGGTTATTCATAATATACTTTTTCGAATCCTGGGAAAAACATAGAAAGGGGTGAGCTCAGATGCACAGTAAGAATAACAATATAGCATAAACTTTCATAAATAAGAATAAACATTTAAGGAAATGTATAAGACTAAAACAAAATCCTTTTAAACTTGAATTTCCGAATAATATGGCAAAGATAAAATAAAATAATTCCATTTACTTATTCACATGGATATTATACTTGTCTAATAATCACATGCAATATCAATAGACACTTTCATAATGAAGGAATTCATAATATTGGACATTAATTTTTTATGTCAAGGCCTCATGCTAGGACCTAGGGGCTAACTGTAACCAGACCCCAACCTGGAGATCCTCTGTAACCGGACTGAAACCCGGAGAGCCTCTGTAACCGGACTCCAACCTGGAGAGCCTCTGTAACCGGACTCCAACTCAGAGAGCCTCTCTAACCGGACTCCAACCTGGAGGGTCTACTGTAACTAGACCCCAACCTGAAGGGATTACTTTTATCAGTCCCCAACCCAGAACATACTAGTCCAATATATTCATCTTAAGAAGAGTTTGAAATATAAAATAAAGATTCGTATTAAAACTAGCATACGAAATGTCAATACTTTAACAATAAACCATGAATGTAATAAAAATAACTCATCCATAGTCAAACATATCACAAAACCTTAAATACAACATGAAAGATTTTTATCATAATAAATCAAATTAAAACAAGTGCAAAATTTATCAAAGGATGTTGACATAGATGAAATCAAAACTATTTGAGAGAAATATCTCTTTCTATTTTGAAATCATTTAAGAGTCACATAATTATAGAGAAAACATGTATTTTGTAAATATTCTTATAAGCTTGTAAGGGAATATTCAATGATGTTATAATGGTGGAAAATAGCCACACCCATTGTATAAGTTAAAAAACATGCTTACCTTAATTTTGTCGAAAAAGTCGTAAAGTAACTTATTTGAAAAACGATAAAAATATTACTTTCAAAAACATATAAGGTCAAATAATGGTATAAATTACTTTAACCCATTTTTTGTTAAATAGTAAAAAAAATTAAAATACATTTTTAAGAAAACACGGATGTGGATGATAAGGAGGTCACAGTAGATAATTACGTATAAACAACCTCGGATAATGAAGAGATTGTAGAATTAACAATTACCACATTGTAATCAATCGAGTTGTTTGACCAAAATTTAATAGCCACCAAATAATTCACAGAATACCATGAATATAAAGATAATCATGATACTATATATCAAATGGCAGAAATAATACACCACATGTAATAAGAGACAAACAATGGAAATCTCACGGAATTAAAAGTGAGATAACAAACCACTTACCTTGTACTTTTCCTTGGTCAAGGGTACATTAAACTCATGTATAATAGTTAAATCGATGTTATTAAATTATAAAATAACTATATACATAAATATGATATCATATATGATCTTCTAATATTGTTTTTTTAATGATATTTCAGTAGTATCATCGTTTCGGGTGTTAACTGATTCATTTTATTTTATATGTTTTGTTACGTAAGTAATGTTTGTTATGGATAGGATGTATATTATTCATATTAATAATTATATTAAGTATTTAAACATTATATTTAATCATAAAATGAAAATTATTCTTGAATGGATATGATGGGGAATGAATCTCATCGCGTTCGTGGAGACCGTAATCCGAACGTACGCACGAGCGACAATATCATTTTTTTGATATTAAAATCGTATATAATGGGATGGTATATCATATATACAGAATCATTATCATGTTATATTTATTATTTTCATCATTTATACTCATTATTATACCCATCCAAATGATGAAGTATTTGAATAACAAACTACACCACAACGTGGAGACTGTAATCCGTACATATACACGTATGGTGACTTTGTCATTTATAGGATGGATAGAATTATGAATATGGTTGAACCATTTTTATAATAACATCACAATATACAGAATATACTGGAGTTATTATTTTAGAATGAAAACGATAAATATAGAGTAAGTGGAAGAAGAAAAGAACTTGAAAGAGGCTCTGAAATATTTACCTCTTCTTCGGGTTCTTCCTTTTGATTTGATCAAAATGGATCCTTAGGTTGGCTTTCTGACTAAAGGAAGGACTCTAGTATTAAGGGAGTAAAGTTGGGATGATATTTGGGTAGTTTTTGGATAATCCAAATGGCTTTCAAGGTGTGAATTTTAGATAAGGGGAAGTTCCCTTTTATAAGAGGGGTGTGGGGCATCTTAGGAAAAGATTGAAATATTATTATATAATAAAATCATTTTCCGTTTCTAATGGCTCCAAAAAGAATTATTTAAAGGATAAGGTGTTTATGGGTCAGAAACCTCTCAAAAAAAAAAGGTTTTAGATAGGTTTAGTTCATCATATTAACCTTATCTTTTAGATGTAACTCTTAGTTAAATAGTTTGACATTTACCATGTCTCTTTGTATTTTTAAATTATATGGTTAATAAACTTACAATAAACTTCCAAAAGAACCCAAAGTGGTTCATTAATGACATATATAATATTATTTAATCCCTTTGGCTGAACTTTATATTTTTAGGAATAGAATATCAATTAATAATATAATATTTGTTTTAAAAATTATTTTATGTCAATTTTGACACTATTTGGTATTTTGTTTTTGTTAAATTCATAAAAGCATTTTTTTACTTCGAAAAAAAATTATTTAATCAACCCTAAAATGTCATATTAACCTGAAAAATTAGTGGAATTTATTAAAAGAATCAAATTATATTTATTTGGATATTTATAATATCAATTGTTTTAATATTTCATTAATAAGGTAATTACTGCATCATTATTGTATCATAAATAAATTAAATTATTTAATGTCTAAAAATTATAAATTAAATACCATTATTTAGGAAATATTTTTAGCTTTCTATTAATATTTATAGTCAAATTTATATTGTGTTTAACCCTATATTAAAAATGGTTTAGTTATTAAACATTGAATTTAACTCTTTTAACTGTTCTTTAAATAAAATAATAATAAATGTCCTAATCTAATCCATGTGGACCAAAGTGGTTCATATTTTATTCCTAAGGCTGTTTTTGGTCTAATTATACTTATCCAATAGAATTATAACATGTGTTAGGGTGTTAATAATGTCATTTTTACCCTTTATTACTCTATTTACTTTTAACCGTGGTAAATAAAAGTAAAAAGTTACTATTCACCAAAAATTATTTTCATCTTATTGAACCAAATTTTAATTACTAATATCAACTGTTTCTCTCAGAATTTTTAAATTCAACCCACAGAAGTGGTAAAATTATGTTTTATGCAAATTTGTAAATTCTCCTAGGAGGTGGGTAAAAGATGGTAAAAAGTTCAACAAAATTTTTATATATATAAAATCATTATAAAATGAATCCAATGAATTACATTGAACTTATATATGTATTATATATAAATTTTGTCCTAAAATAAATTTAAATAAAATAAATAATTATTTAAATAAAAAATTCAGTTTTAAAGAATAACTCTGTGTTTTTCAATATTCATCAAAAATTAAAAGTTTTCAGAAAAGTACCAAAATTTCACCCTAAGCTAATTTTGATAACCCGAATCCAAAAATGAAGTCAATTTTAAAAGATAAATTTTATAAAATTTCAAAATTTGGGTATTACTATTCATAACGGCTAGATTTATTGTTCGCGGTGTGTTAGAATCTCGAAGTTGCATATAATACAAGATATTGCATTATTCGATGGGAATAATACCATGGAAGATTGGGGTGTTACATTATTCCCTCCTTCTGTAAATTGAATCCTCTCAATTTAATTTTTTTTTTTTAATAAAAGGTTAAAATAGAAAAATACCTTTGTGCAAACCCCACATCAGAAATTGGGTTAATAAAATTTTTTCTTAATAAGAGGGAAAGGGAAATGAAAAAATCACCACCAAATTATGATCTCGATTAGGAGAACATTGGTGGAAATTAGAGACACATAATTGGAGGAAAAACATAAATATTTATAGGGAGTAATTGTGGTCATCAATCACAAACAAGTGTAAAATCGAGGGCCTCAAAGCCATCAATCTATGATGATTTAAAATATCATCAGTTCAACAAAACATAAGGTATTAGGATAACACATTTTTTGTTTTAATATACCTTTACTAAAGTTTAAGAATTAATTTATTCATAGAATAAGATATATATATATATATATACTTAACAAGTATAGTTTCATCCTTAAACTAATTTCTACCACAAACTCATCTTTCACTCCAAAAGATAATAGAACTCAAAAATATTCTATTTAACCTAATCGTATAAGGTTCCAAATATTAACATATACCATTTAAATTAAGAAAACTAATTAATAATAACTAGGGACTTCCTGTAGGCTAATGGTACGTAATAAAGCCTTGTCACACTTTGGTTGTGGGTTCAATTCCTACAGCTTTGTCCGACGCGATGGGTTATCGCCCGACCTACTAGTTGTCCTTTTCCTAAAACTATAGTATTATAATATTCCAAAAATAATCTTAAGAAATTTTTTACCCTTAAATAATACTATCCAAAGTTTAACATAATCCATTCCAACCTTTATAGTTATTCACAATACCTCTGTTTAGACTCTCTCTAAAAGGTCTCTAAATTCCCAAATCAATTGTAACATCAGATTCCCCAAACAAAGTAATGTTTCTCTTATTGTCACATACTAGAAATATGATTACCTTCATATTATTAAAACCTCAATGAAAACAACAAGCATTGCAGTATAATTCTTATATATATCACATTATTTTTATAACCGGAATATAATTCTTGAGTCCAAAAACACAAATACATTAATTATTTAACTTCAACTGTAGTAACAGCATAAGAATGGAATTTCTCCCTTGGCCTTTTTTGAGGTAATATTCCTTGGGGATTAGGAAATTCATTTTCATAATGCCCCATATCTCTACAATTATAGAATTCAATATTGACAACAACTTTCTTTCCCTTGCAATCACGAGGTTGGTGGCCTTTTCAGAACAATTATAACATACTCCCATTCCTTTTAGGAAAATACCTAGGTGTTTCTTACCATATTTATCACATAATGGAAAATCCGTCTTTCCCTTTTTACCTTTATCTATCTCTTGATCCATCGTTATATTCTTCTCTTGCTTTAATTTATTGTCATAAGATTTAGAGAATTCCTTTTATGTCTTGATAGCACATGTGACAATATATTCATATGATGATAAGGATTGGGAGACTAATTCTCGATGGAGAAATGATTTTAACCAATCAAATAATCTATCAATCTTACTCCTTGGGTTACATATATAATTTTCTGCAATCCATGCTAACCTTGTAAAGTTATCCTCATACTTTGTGACTTTCCCATCCTCCTTTTGCCTTAGACTCAAAAATTACCTTTCCATATCCGCTCGATGGTTACGAGGAAAGTATATTTCTAAGAAAATCTCTCTAAACTCCCTCCATTCCATATTTGATACTTCATCATATTCCTTTGTGTTTTTAATCAAGGACCACCATTGATCATCATCTCTACTGAGGGGATAAACTTCCATAATGACTTTTTCCCTTTCGCTACTCTCCAAAGCATGAAATATTTTCTCTAAGGAACTTATCCATTGCTCATCCACCAATGGATTTGTACTCCCATTGAATATTGGTGGTTTTTTCCTCATGAAGTGGTCTAACATTGATCCTCTATATTGTGGAAAAGGGTGCTCCATACGGGTAAGGTTATTATTCATAACCTGAGTGAGTTTTCTCAGTATGGTGATAAGCTAATCAGCACATGTTGGATCACCAGATCTACTATAATTATCTTGAATAGGAGGGAAATTCCTACATGGATTACATTTGTTGATACAATTTACATTCCTACCACTAGGTACTATCTCTAAAAAATGGCATATACAGGATTAGTTTATGAATCAAAATACATAATTCCAAATTTGTAAAACACTTAACATAAATAGAGCAGTTTATGGATATAATCTATAATCATAAAAAAAAATTTGAGGTAGTATATACTCATAAATCATTTATAATGGTTTGTAAGGAAAATGATAATTATCTTAATAATATACCCTATGAGTGTTGTATCCAAGAGTGCAGCAAGGCCCATTGTTGTGCACTAGTTCTCGTTCGAGTCTAACTCAAAGTGGTTTTTTCAAGTTTTACCCATAGGTACATCTATTCCAGAGATGCCTCTACCTGGTTGTATCCAGACAGGGATGTATTTCTTTGAAAACTCACAAAATATCTACAGTACAAAAATTCTAGGAATTTCTTCTATAATAATTCTCAAAGTCTATCTTAGGGTAATGTGATCTAATCAGAGTTTATCTAAATCTAGTTACCAAGGTTTGTACTAAACTACCTCTGATACAAAATATAACGCCTCGAACCTAGTTACCGAGATTCGGTGCATTATTACATAACATTGGAATGATCACAAAAGATCAAGTCTCGAAAGACCGATTAGTTTAGTAGCCTTGGAAATACTAGATACATTCATAAGTTTTACATTACATTATAAAATGAATAACTACAAAAAAATTGTCCCCATAGGCCACACTCATATCCCTTAAACAATCCCTACAGGACAATCATAATATAATTCTTTGCATCCTGGGAAAAAAACATAGAAAGGGGTGAAATTACATGCTCAGTAATGATAAAAATATAGTGGAAACTTTCATAAATAAGAATAAACATTTAAGGAAATGTATAAGACTAAAACAAAATCCTTTTAAACTTGAAATTCACCATAATATGGAAAATATAAAATAAAATAACGACATTTACATATTCACATGGATATTCTACTTGTTTAATAATCACGTGCAATATCAATAGACACTTACATAATGATGGAATGCATAATTCTGGACTTTAATTTCTGTGTCAAGGCCTCGTGCCAGGACCTAGGGGCTAACTGTAACCGAACCCCAACCCAGAGAGCCTCTATAACCGGACTCCAACCCAGAGAGCCTCTGTAACTGGACTCCAACCCGGAGAGCCTCTCTAACTGAACTCCAACCCGGAGGGTCTTCTGAAACCAGACCCCAACCCAAAGGGCTTAATTTTACCAGTCCCCAACCCAAAACATACTAGTCCAATACATTCATCTTAAGAAGAGGTTGAAATATAACATAAACATTCGTATTAAAACTAGCATACGAAATTTCAATACTTTGACCATAAACCATGAATGGCATAAAAATAACTCATCCATAGTCAAAAATATCACAAAAAATTAAATACAATATGGAAGCTTTGTATCATAATAAATCAAATTCAAAAAATTGTAAAATTTATCAAAGGATATTAACGTAGATGAAATCAAAACTATTTGAGAGAAATATCTCTTTCTATTTTGAAATAATTTAAGTGTCACATAATTATAAAAGAAAACATTTATTTTGAAAATATTCTTGTAAGATTGTAAGGGAATCATCGATGATGTTATAATGGCAGAAAATAGATGCACCCGCCGTAAAAGTTAAAAAAAAATTCTTACCTTAATTTTGTGAAAAAAGTCATAAAGTACCTTATTTGGAAAACAACGGAAATATTCCTTTCAAAAACATATAAGGTCAAATAAGGGTATAAATGACTTTAAACCATTTTCTGTGAAATAGTAAAAATGTTTTAAAATATATTTTTAAGAAAACATGGATGTGGATGATAAATAGGTCCCAGTAGATAATTACATATAAACAACCTCGGATAATGAAGAGATTGTAGAATTAACCTTTAACACGTTGTAATCAATCGATTCGTATGAACAAAAGTTAATAACCACCAAATAATTCATAGAATACCAAGAATATAAAGATAATCGTGATGATATATATCAAATGGAAGTACACGATACACCACATGCAATAAGTGGTGAACAATGGAAATATCATGGGTGTTAACTAATTCGTTTAATGATATTTCAGTAGTATCATCGTTTCGGGTGTTAACTGATTCGTTTTCCTTTATATTTTTTGTTAAGTAAGTAATGTTTGTTATGGATAGGATGTATATTATTTATATTTAGAATGATATTAAGTCTTTAAACATTATTTTTAATCATCAAATGAAAATTATTCTTGAATGGATACGACGGGGAATGATTCTAATCGCGTTCGTGGAGACGGTAATCCGTACGTACGCACGAGCGACAATATCAACCTTTTGATATTAAAATTGTATATAATTAGATGATATATCATATATAGAGAATATTTATCATGATATATTTATTATTTAAATCATTTATACCCATTATTATACCCATCCAAATGATGAAGCATTTGAATAAAAAACTACACCACGACATGGAGACAGTAATCCATACATACACACGTATGGTGACTTTGTCATTTATAGGATGGATAGAATAATGAATATGGTTGAACCATTTTTATAATAATATCACAGTATATAGAATATACTAGATTTATTATTTTATAATTGAAACAGAAAATAAATATGAGGTGGAAGAATAAAAGAACTTGAAATAGGCGATGAAATATTTACCTCTTCTTTAGGTTTTTCTTATTGATTTGATCAAAAAGGCTCATTAGGCTAGATTTATGACTAAAGGAAGGCCTCTAGGATGAAGGAAGGAAATTTGGGAGGATATTTGGGCAAGGTCTAGCTGAGTCAAATGGTTTTGAAGGTGTGAATTGGAGAGAAGCAGATGTGCCATTTTATAAGAGTGGTTAGGGGCACCTTAGGAAAAGATTGAAATATTATTATACAATAAAATTATTTTCAGTTTCTATGGCTCCAAAATGAATTATGTAAAGGATAAGGTAGATATGGTTCGAAAACCTCTCAACTAATAGGTTTTAGATAGGTTTATAGAATCATATTAACCTTATCCTTTTTATTTAACTCTTAGTTAAACAGTTTGACATTTACCATGTCTCTTTGTATTTTTATATTATATGGTTAATAAACTTACAATAAACTTCCAAGTGAACCCCAAGTGGTTAATTAATGAAATATATAATATTATTTAATCTATTTGGCCGAAACATAGATTTTTAGGAATATAATATCAATTAATAATATAATATTTGTTTTAAAAACTCTTTTATGTCAATTTTGACACTATTTGGTATTTTGTTTTTGTTAAATTCATAACAGCATACTTACATCAAAAAAAAATTATTTAATCAAACATAACATGTAATATTAACCTATAAAATTAGTGTAATTCATTAAATGACTCAAATTATATTTCTTTGGATATTTATAATATCAATTATTTTAATCTTTCTTTAATAAGGTAATTATTGCATCATCATTGTGTCATAAATAAATTTAATTATTTAATGTCTAAAATTTATAAATAAAATACCATTAATTAGGAAATATTTTTATATTTATAATTAATATTTATAGTCGAATTTATATTTTGTTTAACCCAATATTAAAAATGGTTTAGTTATTAAACTTTGAATATAACTCTTTTAACTCTTCTTTAAATAAAATAATAATAAATGTCTAATCTAATACCAGTGGAACAAATAGGTTCATATTTTCTCCCTAAGGTTGTTTTTGGTCGAATTATAATTATCCAATAGAATTAGGACATATTTTAGGGTAATAATAATATCATTTTTACCCTTAATTACTCTATTTACTTTTAACCGTGGTAAATAAAAGCAAAATGTTACTACTCACCAAAAATTATTTTCATCTTATTCAACCACATTTTACTTACTGATATCAACAGTGTCTCTTTGATTTTTAAAATTCAACCCACGTAAGTGGTAAAATTATGTTTTATGCAAATTTGTAAATTCTCCTAGGAGGTGGGTAAAAGACGGTAAAAAGTTAAATAAAATTTTTATATATCTAAACTCATTATAAAATGACTCCAATGAATTACATTGAACTTATATAGGTATTATGTAAATATTTTGTACTAAAATAAATTTAAATAAAATAAATAATTATTTGAATAAAAAGTCGGTTTTAAACAATAACTCAGTCTTTTTCACTCTTCATCAAAAATTGAAAGTTTTCAGAAAAAATACGAAAAAATCACCCTAAGATAATTTTGATATTTCGAATCCAAAAATGAAGTCCATTTTGAAAGGTAAAATTTATAAAATTTCAAAAAGTGGGTATTACTATTCATAATGGCTAGTTTTATTGGTCGTGGTGTGTTAGAATCTTGAAGTTGCGTACAATGCAAGTTATTGCATTATTCAAAGGGAAACATACTGTGGAAGCTTGGGGTGTTATAATGAGCAGATCTCCAACCCTTTTCCCATCATCTGTACTGAGGGAAATCCACCTCCAATCCATCTTCCAAGGTCCAGACCTACAAATCTAGAGCTACCTCAATTCCCACCACTTGAATCAGCTACCACCGAAGCCACCAAGGGACACCACTGGGAAAAACAACCGTCGAAGAGACACATACTTGACCGGAGACCAACTGTTGTTGCTACTGCTTCTTGACTACCACAGCCATCATCTCCATAGTGAGATCGCCCATCAGCACACAAGCCACCATCCAAGCCAGATCCAGACATCGACACCATCTGAGTTGACTATTGTCACATCCCGGAAACCTACCACAACACCACCGCAATATCTATATTCAGATCACTACAAACTGGTCGTGCATCCTGATATGAGAGAGCCACTAATCTGCAAAGAATCCCTAAGCGGTCCTGAGAGTAGAGAGCTCTCGAGAATGCCTCCATCGTTATATTTTATAAGTAAATCCAATATTGTATGATATATATCAATACGTCTCTTGAATATATGTATAATAAATATATATTTATTATACATGATATTTGAACTCATATGAAGAAGTATGAGATTTAAGATAAGGGGTTTTTTAACACAACTTCCTTTAAATGGGTTATATCACTTCTTCATTGACTATATAATACTGTGATTATGTGTATAATGATATATTATTATTTTATGTTTTATTTACACTTATTTTATATGGATTTAAATGTTTTCCACATAATCACTTAGTTTAGTAATTTTCACATTAATATTATGATCTTTTTAAGGGTTTCTCTTATTAAATTTATTTTTATGAGACATATTCCATATTCACCAAATTTTTATTTTGTGAGGTGTATATAATACGTATGATTGTATTTTATTATTATTCTCATGAAAATTTAGTTGATTTACAAATCCATTTAATTTTCTATATTTTATGATGTTTTTATTCAGATATTACCAAATTGATAAGGTTTTATGTTACAATCTCATTCCTTTTTAGGATTATCTATGATACAATTCCATTGAGGGAAATTATATAGATCTTATCCTTTAAACCCCACAAATTTTAATCTAGTATGTTTATTTATAAAATGTTTATATAGTAGAAACATTTTCCTCTCTTTTTTATTCAAAATTATATAGAAAATATTTTTAAATAAATAATGAACTTATTTCTGCTTTGTTTGAATAACTTTTTCTTCCATGTTCATGCCCTTCAAAGCTATTTTAAATTTTTTTCTACCTATACTTGAAATTTTTTAGAAACTTTATTCTCATTACCTTTTACTTTATTTACAATGGTTTAAAAGGAATATTTTTAAAGAAAAATTTAATGAATAGGTAATTGTTTTCTCTTTATAAAATTTGGATAATAATGCTCTCTTTTAATATAAAACGTATCAAAGGATTTTCCCATTGTCACATCTAGTATTTTCTTTGAAGATTCCTTTACAAAATTCTATAGTTATTTTTAAATACAATATCTTCCCTAATATTTTGTAAATTTTTATATTTTAAATAATTTATTTAAAAAATGTTGTTTTTCTCAATAAATATTTCAATGATCTTATAAAGTCATTTTTCATCCATAATAACATCCTTTGATGCTACTTATACTTTACTAAGGATATCATCCAATGATACCATCTTTAATCTTTTTTGGATAATTATGATTGTAATGATTTTATGTTTATAGAAACCATTTATTTTCCATAGGTTATACTACGGTGATATGATGAATGTTTTATGATCTTGTGTCACACATACATTTTGTTTTCATTATATGATGGGTGGTTATGTTATAACACATGGATGGTTTGTTAATTTATAAACAAAGGATGATTAGTTCAATTATAGACCAAGGGAGGGAGGTTAAATTATAAACCAGATATGGATGGTTCCATTATATATCTCAAATTCATTGGGTAAATAATAATATCTAATGAGATATCAAGGGCTATAATAAGTAGTGAACCCAATCCACTATGATAATTTTAGCAGTGATCCTTGTGTAAGAAAATAATTTTCTATGATTATTTGTATGTCGGAAACATAGGTATTGCTCTTATGATATGTTATCATGGATCATGATTTATTATTAATAAATCCACACTCTTATAACTTGTTTCTTTTGTCTTTTATAGAAAAACCTTATTCCATGATTCATGATTAAATATCTTTGACTAATTGGGTATGAATTTATCAAGTTACGATCATTTTATCATACCCATATGGCTATTATTACCTATCATCATTGATTGATATCTATTATTTTTAACCTTACAGAACATCTAAGATCACCATTTATTTCTTTTCTTTTCCCTGTGATACTAAGAAGGGATGTGTGAATAATTCCATGGATATAATAAAATAAATAATAAATTTATCACTTGAATTTGAAGTTGTATTTCATGTTTTCATGCGTAATTTGGTAATCATATAAGTATCTAGTCTCTAAAGAATAATTAGATATTCAATCTTTTAGGATAAGATATCTTGTATCTTGTTATAAAGTAGTATGATAACCACCGACTCTGGGTTAATGGATTTGGGGTGTTATAATTTTTTCCATATACTACATTATTATAGGTGATAGTTTTACTATACTTTATGAATATTTTATCCCCTAACTGAGTGATATGAAAACCATATCTATTTATTTTCCTAACCTATATTATAGTCCTACATAGTAGTTTTGTCTTAAGAACATATTCTTTCTCTCACTATATATAAAAAAGTTTTTTCCCACACCAACTTTAGTGAAACTGGAGCATCAATTTTATTAAACTCAATATTTCTCCAACTATTTTCTTTATAAATGTGTTCCCTTTCATGAAATAATTTTTATATTTCTATAATTACTTTTATATATATAGGTCTATATAGGTAAATTTATTTAGTTTACTTAGTACAAACTTTAAAGATACACTTCATACTTTATGATGTTAGGTTTTCATTAGTTAATGTATTGGAAAATTCCTAACATCCATATACACACATATGAAATAGACCAGGTTACATTCTATACCATAACTAGTGTGAATTACCATCTTCTATTTTAGTTGGCACTAAGTTTAGTGGATAATTCCTTTTCTATAGGGAATATTCCAAAAAGGATAGTTATATAGTTTTATGAATTATCATTTATATGACCATTTCAAGTGTGGTTTTATTCCTACTTTCACTTATACAGTTACACTTAGATGTATAAGGAGGAGTGAGTTATGATATTGTCCCACACTCCTTTAAGTGATCGATAAATGGTGGGTGAAGACAATCACTTCAATGACTTGAGTATGGTTTCTTAATCTTCTTACCAATCTAATTATCTACTTAATTATGATATTCCTTAAATATGTTAAAATAATTTTAATTATAACTAATTAAGTATACATATCCATATCTATTAAATTCATCAATAAAATTAATGAAGTAAGAATACCAACCCCTAAATTTTATTGGAAATAAATTAATTACATTAGTATGAATCAGTTCTGTAAGTTTTTTAGGCCTCTATACATTCCCACTAAGAAATAAGTTACACAGATAGTTATGATATGAGTCTCTCTCACTTGGTTTGTTATTGATTTATAAAATAGGTTTATTGAAGTTCAAGTATTTATAAAACACTATTAAGTTATTCCATACAATAAGACATTTCATTCTTATAAAAGAAATAAAATCTGTTTCTAAACTTAAAATAAAATCTCATACTTTCTAGACTCAACACTGAGATAATTTTTTTGGTAACTAAAGGTATATAATAGAAATTATTCAATACAAGAACTAAACCACTCTGTAAAGTATTTTGATAATCCCAAACTACAAATTATTCTAGTCATGAACCATTTTCTACCCCGATACCCACCTCAATTGTTTTAGAACTTTTAAATTTACTCAATTCCTATATATGAATATAAATTTTTGATCCAAAATCTATATCCAAAACCCAATATATTAAAATAGATATATTTCACTAAATGGAAATTTTACCTAAAAGAGATGCATCACCTTGCTTATTCTTCTTAGTTATGAAGTTATGTTTTCATTATCCTTTCTTGACCCATGAAAGTAGATAGCTTCCTAATCATTACCCTCAATTTGTATCTTTATCATCTTACTGGAACTATGAACTGGGGACTTTCATTCAAGTTTATCTGTTTATATATTTTATTTCATATTAATTTTTTTATTCAATATGAGGAATAAATTGTTACAGTTCTTCATATCCTTACCTTAATGATAATATATTACTAATAGACCCAGAAGCAGTTTCCTCATGTTTTTCATATTAAAGTTAATGATGATGGTTAAGAATGTGGGAAATAAAATGAAAGTATGAGATCTACTGGAAATTCCTGGTTCAGTGTAAACTATTGGGACTCTAGTCACTAAATGTTCCTAACTATTTTGAGCAAATGTTGTCTTTATTTTTTCCTATATCTTATCCCACACCTAAATAGTATGATAGAGCTCTCATTCCTTTCATGAATTTTTATCTCTTGAAATATTTAATGGTGATGATTCACAATCTTATATGAATCCTTTTTCCTCTTGAATCTTCTATAATTCATTGGATATGAATAATTTCATGATGTACTAAGCATCAAATTCATCATAGATATGCTTTGGGTAGGATTATTTTTCTACATTTTTTACTCCTGGATGAGGCTCAGTATGAGGTCAATAATCTATTACAAATAGATTCCATTATTTCCATAGTACTATTTGAAATTAAATGTACCACTATGGGAAGCTATTTTTTTGATATTTTATCTTTATCAAGAATTATTCAAAATGGTAATAAGTTATTTGTGGTGATTTTCATTTTATTTAAAATAATTTAAATTAACAGGTAAGTATTTTATCTTAATTAAAAATAATATAAAATATATATATATATATATATATATATATATTAATATTAAATGTATCCCATTATTCTATCAAATCAGAGTATCCCTAAAAAACTAGATTTAATATCTATTTGCTTAAATATTTTAGTGTAAAATAACTTTTAAATGTATTCTAACATTCTAAGTTGTGGATACACCACAACTTAAATATTTTAAAGGTAATATTTTCACTAGACAACCACATTGAATCATAGATCCTTAATTCATTGAGTGTATTTCTAATTGTTGAAAATATTTTCCTTTAATTTAATTAATTTTTTTCTAAAGATGCAATAATATATATATATGCCTATGTCTATGAAGTAAACTTTAATTCGACATTACACTCTCCTAATAACTCCTAAATAGTTGGAGGCACTCTTAATTATAGTTAAATAGAACCTTGTACTTATGGTTTCATTCCAATTCAAAGGATGGAAATATTTTTACATAACATTATTTTGATGGATTTTATATTTTTGTTTGTCTTAGTGAATAAAATAATTTTCTATTTACTATGTTTGTTATAATTTGATCACACTCTCAATATAAGACAAACATAAATAGAAAATGTTCATTGTGCATTAATTGATTTCATCTATTCATGATTGGTAACTATTTTATATGATCGTCTGTAAACAATAAATTTAAAAAAATAATGATATATATGGTAAAATAAACAACATGATCATGAGTTATTTCTAATGGGTGATCCATCAAGTAGAGGATGTAACAACCAAGACCCATTGGGTAACTCCATAAATCATATCTAAATCAAGTTTTAGTTCTCACCCTTTCTAATCCATCAAAATCCTTTTTTCATTTTCCAAGAACTGATGCATTATTTCCTAGATATATAGGTGATCTAAATTCAAGTGGGGTGGGTGAATTGAAAAAATATAAAAAATAAATAAAAAAGAACCAAATTAATAACAAATTATTTTTATATAAGTTAAGGTCAATTTAATATTGCATCTACTCTTCGCACCTGTAGTACCCTCAGTTTGAGCAATGTCACCCTCATATATGTATTTTTATGAATGTAATGTGTTTGGGTGTGGTATGGGAGATTTTGGAGGGGTTTTGGGAAGGTTTTGAAGATTTTATAGGGGTGAATGGTTTGATAATGGTTAGTGTAAACCATGTAACAAACCTTGGTAACTGTGCAACATGAGGCAGTGGGATTCACACGGTTGGCATACATTTTTTCTAATAGTGTGAGGAAA
The DNA here is from genome assembly GCA_963277665.1 of Viscum album. Taxonomy (NCBI): domain Eukaryota; kingdom Viridiplantae; phylum Streptophyta; class Magnoliopsida; order Santalales; family Viscaceae; genus Viscum; species Viscum album. The sequence goes on along the minus strand of OY728119.1, from coordinate 328,986,628 downwards.
CCATGCATAACACCCTTTAGACAGTATCAATAGCATGGTTAGCGCACGGTTTGTCTAACCATGCAAGCTAACTATGTGGGGCATTAAAATGGGATTTTTAAAAACAGGTCAGTCGGGATTTAACCTAAAACACCCCAAACATCCTCCCTCTCAAAAATCACTCTGGATTCCAGGTTCTCAAGGGTAAGGAGGCATCTCCCACCTATTTTGGGAGTGATTCAAATGGTTTTCAAGGTGCATTGAAGGTGTTTCTTCTCCTGTAAGTCTCTTATCTTGATTGATTTTTGGTTTTCCTTAGATCTAGTTCTCCCTCTCACTCATTTTTATAGATCTACATTCTTCACATGTAGATATAGGGGTTTTGCTTCCTAAAATTATGATATTTGTGCTTGTTAATGTTAAGAAAATATATCTAAGAGAGTTTTGTCGAGATTTCACCTGGATTTGGTGTGTGGTTGTGTGGTGGGTCAATTTCACCAAACCCTAAGGTAGGTGTCTTCTCTCTTGACTCCATTTTTCTAAAATTAGATGGATTATTTTAAAATTAATGATTTTTTGTTCAAATATATTGTGAATTTTATGTCTGAAGCTTGATTGAAACCCATTTTGTGATGATTTCTGGATTTTGGGGGAAATGGGTAATTGTTGTGAAATGTTCTTGTTGTTGGATTTTAGCATGATGATTTTAAAATCAGTGACTTGGTTGATTTATGGAAAATGGGTTGTGAAAAAAAATCAATAATAATTTTCTTTTATTTAAATTTGGTTTGTCATGGAAAATGGTTTATGTGTGTTTTCAATAAATGAGTGATTTATTGAAGTGATTTAGCATGTGGTTGTAATTGTTGATGTGATTAAGGGATTATTTAGTTTCATAAATTTTATTGGTTTATTTATTGGCTTAAAAGGTTATGCATGGTTGGGATTGATGGTTAGTGGGTGTGAATAACCACAAACAAAGGGAAGTGGGCATGAAGTACCACTACCAAAAGAGGACGGGTTTGGATGTGAAGTTCCATCGTCAATGGTAACACTGAGCTTGGATGTGGGTGTGAGAGAGAGACTTGGGAATGTGGTTTGTATATTCTTGTATCCATGTAAGTTGGAATGATTTGTAGCTCTGGGAAATTTGCAATGACATGTTTAGTCACTTTCCTTGGAATTATGTGATTGGGGTGAATTTCTTGGAGAAATGATGTGTTTTTCTTATTGGTATTTATTGAAATGTTTAAATGGATTTATATAAATTGTTTTATATAAATTGTGATAATGTGTTCTATCCTATTGGTGTGTGTATGGAAGTCATTTGGGGAAAACCTACTGAGTATTCTTTACTCACCACCTATTTTGGCACTTTGGTTCTTTTATCGATGTTGTATTCCGAGACATCGGTAAATGTAAATTATCTCATTTAATTAATGGTTAATCATGATGCTAGGGCAGTATTGTGGTTTGTAGAGCATGTTGCTTCAGGTTGGAGCTATAGAGTTTTGTCATAGCTTCATTGGGTTTTTTGTTTATTCTTCCTCTTGGTACTCTGACTATGGATTATTATTGTATGGTTGTATTGGTGTTTGGGAATTGTTGTAGAATTGGTTTTGTTTCATAGTTGTTTCATGGTGTTGGGTTGTATTTATTTTTGTTGTGACATGCATCATGTAGTTTTGGTTGGTTATGGAATGTTTGGTTGGTTTCTTTTATTCTAATGGAAAATCATTTCCCAATTATTCTTGAATTCTTCAGCAATTTATTTCCAGCCTTGGGCACCTTGGGAATGTCATCTAAGGTAAATTAGCATGTCACCACCCCCTCAAGACAATGGGAAGGGGAGGGGTGTTACAAGTGGTATCATCTTGTTCAGTCCTTGACATACAAGTAAAGTCAGTCTTGTTTGGTCTTGACATCCGTTGTCGGTCTTGGTGTTGGCATTCGTTCTTGGTCTATTCCTCGAGTTGGGATGGTAGAAAGGTGAAAGATTTTCAGAACGTGAATTGTATAGCTTAAAAGGATGTAACTAACCATTTTATGATGAACGTTAAGTTAACAAAGTGTTGGGTACATGAGTGTTTTGGAGACACTTATAGGAGCATGATCTCATTGTCATGGGTGTATCAAATGAGATAATCATGGAATAAATGATAGAAATGACTTCCCATTAATATGCATATTTCCTTGGGAATAATGATTTATGGTGTTCTACGAATGTGTTGATTTTTGAAAAATATAGAAATTATTTTCAAATGCACGGTTTTGAAAAGATAATGGTTGTGGTATTTTTAAAATGGTTTGATATTAAAAACAGGTTGGACTGTTCAAATATGAACTAAACATGGTAAAATGGGAATATAGAAAGCACGGCTATGATAGAGTGATGTGATTGAATTTGAAATTATAATCCTTCAGTTGCAATGGAGTTATACTTATGGTACTTGTGTTTTCTTTGTAAAAATGGAACTGGGTAGATGTCGTAGAGACTAACCGGAGGATTCCACAGAAAATGTGGTTGAACCTGAGCCCCAGGTGAACTATAATCTAGTGCATAGCATAGTCCATACCTTCTAATATTTGGAATGTGGGGATAGGAGTGATAAGCAGAGGCATGTGGATCACTCAGATTAGTTTCAGAAGCATAGTCTGCCCATTTTTCAGGGTTATTTAGAGCCATAAAGGGAATAAGTGTGGTTGAACCAGAGGAATTGGATAATTTATTTTTTGGGAACACCAACAAAGTTAAAGGTGAAGTTAGCGACGTACAAGTTGGAAGATCGTGCATGTTAGTGGTGGGATTTGGTGGTCCAGGATGGAATGGACCAAGGTATGACATGGGAGGGTTTGGATGAATTTTTAAAAAAACAATTCTACCCTCAAACGTTTAAAATTCTGTGGACAACATATTTATTCATCCTAATGTAGACGAACAAGTTGGTGATGGAATATTTCTCTAATTTTATGAACTTTGTGCAGTTTTCACCTAAAGTAGTAGGTAGTGCATACTTAAATGGGTGGATATTTGAATCATGCTTAAGGTAAGAAATTTACTCCAAAATTGGGGTGCTATGTATAAGTGAGTATAAAGAAATGTAGAATAGATAATTAGTGGTTGAAAGGGGTATTTTGAGGGTTATAGGTGGGGGAAATATATTTGTACCCATGGGGAATAGTGGGAACTCTAATGCAGAGATAAAGATGAAGAAGGATACTTATTTCTAGCGTGGGCGTATTGCTAATAATCTGATGGAAGGATCAATGAATCTTACTCTAATTTATAAAAATAAACTATGTAGTAGTTATTGTGGTTCTATAGGACTCATGAAGAGTTATTTTATGACACAACCTCAATCATGTCATAACTACAAGAATATAGGGAATCTTTAGCATTATTGTGGCAAGGATCTGAGTTCTGGAGTTCGTGACACTCCTTAGGGGTCACGTGAATCCTATACATCGACAGGATGGGGACATTAGCACAATACTCATCCACATAGTTGAGCTAGTTATGGTGATTCCGGATATACCACGACTCCTCGATAGGGGAAGTTTTAGAAGGGTAATAAAGAGAAGAGTGTGGAAAACAAGAATTTGTTTGGAGATGAGAAGGCTGTGGTGGATGATCATTCGGGACCATCCATGGTGCGAGGTAACATTCTTTTAAATTATACCGTTATTCAATTGTTTTTTGATATGTATGCTTCCCATTCTTTCATTTCTTCTCGTGTTATTTATTTTTTGGGTTTACATGTGGAAATGATACCTTCTATTTTAAGACTTCAAACTCATATGGGTCAAAGAGAGTGTCGAGCCTTCCTATATAGAGCATGTTGTATAGTTTTTGATGAATTTGAGTTTATGTGGTACTTATCAACAGTCAAGATGGATGTGTATTATTTAATCCTAGTTATGGATTGGTTGATGATGTTTAAGGCCCATGTCAACTGTTATGCGAAAATAGTGAGTTTCGCAACCAGTGAAAGCTTCAAACATCTCTTTAGATGGGAGAAATATGTGAAGTTGGGTGAAACTATATTTTTGGAACCAGAAGTTAGGATAATATAAATCATTTGGGGGATTTTCCCTTGCAACATTGCAAGAGGATGGGATAAGAAATTTTTCTGCAGTGGTTGATTAGTTTCTATATGTCTTTCACTAAGAATTCTCATGGTTTACACCAGTGAGAGAAGTTGAGTTTACGATTGATCTCCTCGTGGGGACCAGTCCAATATCACTTCCATCTTACTGAATAGAACCAGCATAATTTATGGAATTTAAAGTGTAATTTTAGGAGTTCTAAAATAAAGGGTTCATCTGGCCTAGCACATATCCATGGGCAAGAAGATAGATGGAAATATTCAGTTGTGTGTTGATTATAGTAACCTTAACCAAGTTAAATTAACAAATAGATACGAAAATCCATGCATTTATGACTAATTCGATCAGTTTAGGGGAGCTCATTGGTTCTCTAACATTGACTAGTGATTAGGGTATCATCAGTTGTGGGTGCAGAAAGAGGATATTACCTAAACAGCTTTTAGAAGTAGATATGGCCATTGTGAGTATGTGTTTATTCCTTTTGGTCTTACGAATGAACCAGTAGTGTTCACAAAATTGATGAATCAGATATTTCATATATATCTGTATTCATTTTTGGTGGTATTCATGGATGATATACCGGTGTATTCAAGGAAAAGGGTAGAGCACAACCAACACATGACATTATTATTGGGGATATTAAAAGATTATCAATTGTATTTCAAACTATCAAAGTGTGATTTTTGGATACAATAGGTTTGTTTCCTTGTCCATGTTATTTATGAGAGAAGTGTTTTAGTGGATCCAGAAAAGATAGAGGTTGTTATTTATTTGTAACCACTAAATAATGCCTTTGATATTTGAATCTTCCTTGGTCTAGGTGGGTATTATCAATGCTTTGTTTCTGACTTCTCATGATTAGATTCACCAATGATAGATTTGAAAAGATAAAGTGTTTCATTTCAATGGAATAATAAGCTTCATAAATCTTTTTAAGATCTTAATTATCATCTTAAATCAGCACCGATCTTCATTTTTTAAGAACCAGGAAAAGGGTATGTTGTGTGTTATGATGCATCAGAATCAGGGATGGGTTGTTTTCTCTTGAAAGGGGATCATGTGGTTCGGTATGGCTCAAGAAAGTTGAGGTAAAATGAGAAGAACTACCTAACACATGATTTGGAGTTAACATCTGTAGTGCATGCTTTGAAAATATGGAACCACTATCTATTTGGAGAAAAATTCATAGTGTATACCAATCATAAGAGATTGAAGCATATCTTTTCATAGAGGTATTTGAATTTGTGGTAAAGGAGATGGATGGAGTATCTCCAGACATTTGACATTAACTTGATGTACACATCAGGTAAGGGTAATTAGGGAGCAGATGCATTAAGTAGAAAGTTATATGATCAAATGGTCAAAAAGGCATTAGATCAGTGGTATTTGTTGTAGGTTATAGCTGACATGAGGTTCAAATATTAAGACCAGGGTGATTTAGTTGTTTTCTTTATGGTATCATTGGTTCCCAACTTGGATGGTTTGGAAAAATTGGAGTATATTCTTGATTTATAGTATGTGGTGATGAGGTCAAAACACAATGATGGGGAGACCATTGAGGGGTGGAAACTAGATGGGCATTCAGTGTTGTGCTTTCTGGATCAAATGATTATACCAGTGTATTTTCAAGAGTAACTTCTAAGTGATTTTCATAATTCTAGATAGGATGTTCAACCATGTATTCATAAAATATACAAGGTGTTAAAATCACAGTTTTTGTGGACAGATATGAAAATTAATGTGTCCAAGCTTGTATTGAGATGCTTGACTTGTTAGAAACTCAAGGAAGAGCATCAAAGGCCAACAAGTATGGCGCATTCTTTACCAATCCCAATATGGAAATAGGATCAAATAGCTATGTATTTTATTATAGATCTCCAAATAATTGTTAGGAAATACAATTCTATACGGTTAATTGTGGATCGACTCACAAAGTTATCTCATTTCATCTCAGTTCATGAATCTCATGTGGTGGAGGATCTATCCAAAATCTATATCCATGATATGGTAAAGAGTCATGGTGTACTTTTTTTTATTTTATCAGATAGAGACCCAAGGTTTACATCTCATTTCTAGAAATCCTTACAACAATCCCTTGGGTCTAAGTTGACGATGAGCATGGAATATCATCCTCAGATTGATGGGAAATACAAGAGGAAGATAAAAACATTAGAAGATATGTTTCAGGCTTGTGTTATGGATTTTGTTGGTTCATGTTAGGAGAACTTTCCATTGGTGGAGTTCTCCTACAATAATAGTTACCAATCCTTAATACATACGGCCCTGTTGAAGGCATTTTATGGTTTTTTGTGTCGTTCTCCACTATGTTGGGTGGAAATATGAGAGACTCCTATTAGTTGGATGAGCCCCTCAAAGAGAACAATGAGAAGATTATGTTGATTGAAAAGAGAATGAAGATGGATCAAATTCATCATAAATCGTGTGAGGAACATCATTGATGAATTTTGTTATTCGAGGTGGGTGATCATGTGTTCTTCAGAATCTCTCCGAGATTAAGACATAATTGGTTTGGGAAAAAGTAAAAATTAACTCTGAGGTATATTGGGCCTTTTGATATACTTGAGGAGATTAGAGGGGTAGAATATTATTTGGCCTTTACACCATGGATTAGTATCGTGCACAATTTGATTCATGTGTACCAATGGAAAAAGTATCATACAGATCCTCAACATGTGTTTTTTTGGGATCATGTTGAGCTAGAGTCTTATGATTCTTCGGTGCACATGCCCTATGTGGATATCAGATAGGCAAGAAAAAGTATTTCAGGGTAAAAGAATCATTCTTGGTTAGTTTTTTTTGGGAACATGTTCAGATTAAAGAGAAGACTTAGGAGTGGGAGAAAGAGATGATCGAGCAATGTCCTAATCTCTTTCGGCAAAGTGAGGGTTCTCTACTTTCCTAGGACGGAAAGTCTAGTGGTGGGGAGAATGTATTATCCCTAGTTTGAGGTATGTAACTCTATGTTACGTATTTATATGTATTTAAAGTGCTTGGTAATTGTATAGGGTAGTTTGTAATGGTTTTGGAAAGGTTTGGAATATTTTCTTGAGGTTCATGGTTTGAGCACGGTTAGTGAAAACTGTGCAAAAAACCCAAGTAATTATGCAATATGAGGCAGTGTGATTCACACAGTAGGTGCATGGGTTGCCTAACCATGTGAGAAAACCATGTGGAACACCCTTTGTAGAGTATTAGTATCATGTTTAATAGACGCTTTGTCTAATCGTTCAAGCTAACAGTGTTCGACATTAAAATAGGGTTTTAAAAAATGGGTCACTAGGGATTTAACCTAAAACACCCCAAACTTCCTCCCACTCAAACCTCATTCAGTATTTATTGTTACCAAGGTTAAGTAGACCTCTCTGACTCGTTTTTGGAGCAATTCTAAGGGTTATCAAGGTGCGGTTAAGGTCGTTATTCTCTAATAAGTCTCCTCTCTTGGTTGCTTCTTGGTTTTCCTTAGATCTATTTATCCCTCTCTCTCGGTTTTGTAGATTTACATCTATTTCATGTAGATATAGGTTCTTTTTCCTAAAATGATTATTGTTGGGATTGTTAATGTTAGGAAAATAGTTCTAAGCTATTTTTGTGGAAATTTAATTCGGATTTGGTGTGTGGTTGGGCGGTGGGTCGATTACACCAAACGCTAAGGTAGGTGGCCTCTCTCCTAATTCCATTTTTCTAGAACTAGAAGAATTGTTTTCAAATTAATGGGTTTTCTTGATATTTATTGTGAATTTGATGTGTGAATCTTTATAGAAACCCATTTTGTGATGATTTTTGTATTTTGGGGGAAATGGGTAATTATTGTCAAATGTGTTTGTTATTGTATTTTAAAATGATGATTTTTAAATCAGTGGCTTAGTTGATTTATGGAAAATGAGTTTTGAAAATGGTTTTTAATAATAATTTTCTTTAATTTAAATTTGGTATGTCATGAAAAATGGTTTAAGGGTTTTTTCAATAAATGAGTGATTTATTAAAGTGATTTAGCATGTTGTTGGAATTTTTAATGTTCTTAATTGATTTTTTGGTTTGATAAATTTTATTACTATGTTTGTTGGATTAAAAGGTTATGCATGATCTGGAGTGATGATTAGTGGGTGTGAAGAACCACGATTAAAGGGAAGTGCCTGTAAAGTACCACTATAAAAATAGGATGGGTTTAGACATGAAGTTCCACTATCAATAGTAACACTAAGCTCAGGTGTGTGTGTGTGTGTGTGTGACTTGGGCATGCGGTTCGTATATGCATGTGTCCATGCAAGTTGTAATGGTTTATGGCCAAGTGAAATTCATAATTTCATGTTCAGTCAGTTTCCATGGAATTGTGTGACTAGGGTGAATTTCTTGGAATAATGATGTGTTTGTCTTATTGGTAATTATTGAACTGTTTTATTGGATTTATATAAATTGTGATAATGTGTTATATCCTAGTGGCGTGTGTAGAGAATTCATTTGGGGAAACCTACTGAGTATTATTTACTCACCCCATGCTTTTCCACTTTATTGATTTTGACAATGTTTTATTTTGAGACACCAATAAAGGTAAAGAATCTCATTTCCTTAGCAGTACATCATGATGCTTGGGTATTATTGTGGTACATAGAGCTTTGTGCTTGGGGTGGATTTGTGGTGTTGTTTCATAGATTTTTTAGGTTTTTTTAGTCTTCTACTTGGTACTCTGACTATGGATTATTGTGGTATGGTTGTATTGGTCTTTCAGAATTCTTATGGAATTGGTTTGGTTTCATGGTTGTTTCTTAGTGTTGGGTTGTATTGATTTTCTTTGCAACATGCATCATGTAGTTTTGGTTGTTTATGGCATGTTTGTTTGGTGGATTTTATTCTAATTTCAAATCATTCCCTAATGATTCTTGAAGGAATCGGAAATGTTTTCCATCCTTTGGCGCCTTGGGAACATCGCCTAAGGTCAAGTATCTTGTAACCACCCCATCAAGCTAATGGGAAGGGGAAGGGTGTTAAAATAACCCTCTACTCCTCTATAGGTATATTTTACACTATAAACCAACCTTTTAAAGGAGAATCATAACCAATTAATAACTTTACTTTTATAATGGAGGTGAAGCCAAAACATAAACACATTTTCATTAGATATAAGAACCAATTATAGAAGCATAGCTTTTTTAGAAGTATAATCAATAAAAACATGCATCTAAAATGGAAAATTATAAACCAAAAATAGTAGAAAATAACTTAATGAATAAAGAAGTTATAACTCATTATAAGTAAAACAATATAGAATATATGAATATCATTAGTTTGTTATAGCTTGATCACTTAAAATAGTGATTTTCATAACACAGTATCTTTCAAAAAATCACACTGCAATGATAATGGAAATCATAGTTCACATTATATTCATATGGTGCCCTTTGATATTTATCTATAATATAATCTACAGTGGTATTATTGCACCTAAAGGGTGTGTATTTTATTTTTTGAAAATAATTATTAATGTATGGAGAGTGATTATTCTTGGAGGAATGTTGAGAAATGGAGATTGATTTGTTTTTTATATTGGATTTACTAAAAAATGAAATATTTTTATGGAATCTGGGTATGTGTCATGTTGAAATATTTAGTGAAAAAGTGTGTTGACCTTACAAGGTTAGTACTTGAGTATCCTACCCATAGTGTTGGTGGCCAATATCAAAAGATCCCACCAATTAGGGTGTAATTGTACATTTGAGTTCTATTTTGGATCGATAGTTTCATGTGTGAAGGAAAGAAGGTGTGTGGGTTAGTGTAGAGGAGAGGAGGAAGCACTCAAGTGGGATGGCTCAAATGACATGTTGCCACATGTTGGTGGCTAAGGGATTTATCAATGGTTATTTAGTGCTTCAAGGATTATATTCTAAATATATACTAATGAATTTTTCAATGTTGAATTGAGAATATAATGGTTTTTTCCTGAGTTATTTGAAAACAAATATTTAATTGAACCAAGGTAAAAAAAATTTAAATTTAAATCAAAAAGGCAGCAAAGGGTGTGTCACCTTCCTGATTTATTTAAAGGTGAAAGTGGGGGTGCAACCTTTCCCTTTCATTGACCCTGAGAAATGAAATGGAAAAGGTGGCTAAGGGCCTTCTGCCTTTCTCCTAAAATAAAATTAAATGCGGTTGGTTATTGGAAACCTTTCACCTAACATAAAGGAGAAAGGCACCACCCCCATATTTCCTTTCCCTTAAGTCCCCATAAAAGGCCCCTTACCACCAATACCCTCCTCCTCACTTAAAAATTACCTCCTCTCTCTAAATTCCACACTATATCTCTCTAAAATAAGGCTTCTCTGTGCGTGGTGGTTTCAGTGTCATAAAACAAGTGATAATTTTTTTGAAGCCTCATTTAGAGGTGTTTTTTTCTTATTTAATTTAAAGTTATTTTTTTATTTATCTTATTTTTATTTATTTAATTCTAAATATTTAATTTATTTAGTAGTTTAGTTATTTATATATGGTTTAGAAATAATAGTTATTAGTGATGATTAAGTATAGATTAAGTAATGAATAACTTAAGATAAAATAATGGTTACATATAATGACTTGCTAATAATATTTAGCTAATGAATATCATATGATTAACCAATTATTCAGGAATAATAAATTAAGGGTTATGTAATGTTTAAAAAAAATAGATAATAAATAAAGAATGATTAATGAATTATCAACTAATGATTAAGTAATGATTGTATAATTTTTAACTAATAATTTAGTAATTATTAACTAATGATTAAGTAATGACTAATGGATGATTAAGTAATGATTAGTAAATGATTACATAATGATTAATTAATGATTAAAGAATGAATAAACAAAGATTAAGGAATGAATAACTAATGATTAAAAATGATTAACTAATGATTAAGTAATGATTAAATAATGAAGAAGGAATGATTAAAGAGTTATCAAATAATTATTAACTAATGATTAAGTAATGATTAAATAATGATTAATGAATGATTAAGTAATGATTAAGGAATTTTTAAGGAATGATTAAATTATGATTAAATAATTATTGTCTAATCATTCACTAATGATTCAATGATGATTCACTAATGATTAAATAATGATTAACTAGTGAATAAGGAATGATTAATTAATGATTCAGGAATGATTGAATAATGAATTACTAGTTAATAATTAATGATTAAGGAATAATTAAGAAAAGATTAATGAATGGTTAATAAAATATTAAAGAATGATTAACTAATGATTAAAGAATGATTAATCAATGATAAATGAATGATTAAATCATGATTAAGGAATGATTAAAGAATGAATAAATAAGGATCAAGTATTGATTTTAGAATGATTAACTAATGATTAATTGATGATTAAATAATTATTAAAGAATTATTAATGAATGATTAAAGAATAAATACATAATAATTAACTAATTATTAAGTAATGATTAAATAATGACTAAAGAATGATTAAGTAATAATTAATTAATGATTGAAGAATGATTAAGGAATGATTAAAGATTTATTAAACAATGATTAACTAATGATTAACTAATGATTAAAGAATTATTAACCAATTATTAATGAATTATTAACCAAGGATTAAGAAATTATTAACTAATGATTAAAAAATGATTAATTTTGGATTAATATAGAATAAAAATAGGATGAAAAATGAAAAATTGGATGACAAAGACAATTAACTGAATATATGATTTGACACCCCCATGCTTTAGATGATTTATCCCTTATTGCATGTCTGTTTTGTTAATGTTGATGGATTTATTTTATGTGAATCACATTCTCTTTATAAACCATTGAACAAACCTTTAGTAAAGTTAAAAACTGTACTATAGAACATCAGTTTCATCTTTTAGGATATAATATAACATTATAAATTTTTGCCGAATAAATATTATGTGGTAATCTAAGAAATAAAATAGTTTTCAAGATATTACAAGTGAATGTGGATCTAGAACAAATGTACCTAGGGGTAAAACATTAAAAATCAAAATTAACTAGACTTGAATGGGAATCAGTGCATAAAATAGGACTTGAAGCACACTTGGTATAACACTCCTGGGGGATATTCTTTAGATGATTCATATTTTCTTTATAAACTAATAAAATAACTTTAGGAAGATTAAAAACTATGCTATGAAATATTAGTATTATATTTTAGTATAAAATATGATGTTAAAAAAATTTAGTATCATAAATATTATTTGATAAACTATAATTACCAATAGTATTCACATAATTTTTTGGAAACTAAGGTAAAAATGAAGAGAAAATATCAAATCAATTCATCTATCCATGATAAAATGAAAATTGTGATCATATAAAGTTAAATTAACAAGAACAAACACATTAAATAACATATGAATTCATTACAATAGATAAAAAACACCTTGAAATTTTTCAACAGAACATTGTTTGGATGAGATTAGTATGACTTCAGAAGTGAAGTAAAATCCATGTAATTTTCAAGTGGTAGATTAATGAAATCTTCTAAATAGATTTAGGTAACTTTGGAATTTCCAAAATATTTCTTCCTTCTAATGAAAATACTCCCTATATGGTGATGGTGACATTAGAAGGAAAAAATCTTTTGAAAATTCAAAATTTAAGTACATACCTTTAGAGGATTTCATTAAGAAACCACTTGAAAATAAGCTAGATTTTAATTCTCTTCTGAAGTCAGACTCATCTCATGCAAACTCTATTTTGTTGAAAAATGTCATGGTATTTCTTATCTATTGTATTGCATTAATGTGTTATTTAATGTGTTTTTTCTAGTCCATTTCACTTTATATGATCATAATTATCAATTTTTTATGGATAAATAAACTCATGTGAGGTTTTCTCTATTTTTACCTCAGTTTCCAAAACATTCTATGACTTATTTTCTGATAAAACATTAAATAATGAAACATCAGTATCAGATCTTATGATATAGAAGGATATTCTAAAAGTTCAGTATCAAAAAATATTATATGGACAAACCTCATTGTCTGTATTATTTACATTATTAGAATATTAACCAAAAACATTATTTAGAGAGTCGTGTTTGCCTATTTCTATTACTACACGGTGCTCATTTAAACTGAGTAAGGAGCTTCTTATAGCACACAACCAATAAAAATGGTCAGGATATATGATTGTTTAACACTAAGTGAACTTCAAGACATGATTTTTTTTCTTCAATCTGTGACCTGGTCAAGAGATCAAGTATATTAGCAATGGACATTTAAAATTCATAGATACATTATGGAATCAATTTTGTCCATTGGAATCTAATAAGTAATGGTTCTAAGAAATAAAATCATTTTCCTAGTGTTCATATAGTGTCATGGTGGATTTATTTGTTGTGGTTTCGACTATATAACAATAACATCCAATTGTATGAATAAGTATACTTAAAAGAGTGGTTTAATAAGGGTCATCCCATGAAATTTATCCTCCTCTCTATGACGTGGAAGAGGAAATCCTACATGATCACTTAGATATACAAGTAAATCCAACTTTTTATGAGTTTGTTTTTAATAATAGAAAAGACAGAGACAATATTTTAGATGAGGAGGGAGATACAAAAGTTATAGAAGAAGTTTTATGAAATAAAATAGTTATAAAATATCCCCAACCCATAATAAATCATCCACCACTCTAAACATCTTGTTTGTAAGTAATGGCATATTTTTATGAATTTGGTTGTAATTTCTTCACACCTACAACTGAGTTTCATGGAGTCATAGTGGATAGGTTTAGTGATTTAGAAAAAACATTATATATCGTAATGGATTTTACATGTAAATATGAATTGAAAAACATGATAAAAGTATTTAATATAGAGAGTCGCTTTAGATATTTAGTTAGAGAATCAAGCCATAAAAAATACATCATATAGTGTGATAAATATGGGGATGTTGGTGGATTCCTCTTTAGGGAGATTTCAGACAATGTATTTTGAGGTTGTAGAATTTCAAAGATTGAGACAACTCATGCATGCATTCATCCAAACATGATACAAGATAATACCTCATTGGATACTAAATTTATTTCATCTATTTTCGTCTATATGATTAGGACCTCACAATATGTTCTTATAACCCTTGTTAAAGTGTTGATACAACAAAATTACAGTTATAATATTTCCTATAATAAGTCATGGATGGAGAAATTAAGATAAATATGAAGGTATGTGGTGATTAGGATGACTCATATAGGTGGTTTCCACAATTCATATCCATATTGAGACACAATGACCTAATTTTCTTCTATATTAATAAGAATGGACATCTGTCTTAAGATAACCTACTTGATCCATTTTGTGTTCAATTTCATCAGTTGTTCTGAGCATTCCTCCCTTGTATTTCTAATTTTTTTTTGGAAAATAGTTCATTGAAATTAATGGAATGTTTCTATATGAAAAATAAAAGGGGTTTTTGTTGATTTTAGTAACCCAAGATGGAAACCATTCACCTATTCCACTTTCATTTTCCAATATGAATAAATAAAACTAACAATCATGGATTTGTTTTATGAAATGTATCAGTAACTGTACCGAACCGAGCCGGGTTGCCATCCTACCTGGTGCCTGACCCGGTCTATGGTATGGCTCAAAGGGCGTTCCCGATCCCCACGGGATGGCACAAGTTCTTGGTTATCAAAACTAACACATGAGAATGATTTAATCGAAAAAAGAGACATAATAAACTAACAACATTAATAGAAAGAAACTTATTTTATACAACCAAACAGACCTTTAACACAGTTTATATTTAAAGGTCTATAACTGGAATAAACAACCAAAGATAGATGATAAAAAATAGAAAAATAAAACTCTAAGAAGATTTCAATAAAAGAAAACTACACATCTACCCACACCTTCTTGCAACATGAGGATCCACCTCCTCAAACCACCATCGTCATACCTGCACAAGAAAAACCATCGATAGCTCGAACCACTATCACTAAGCATGATGCCTCAACATGTGACATACAAAAAAAGGTCTACATACACCCAAAGGTGTATGTAGGGTGTGATCTAAGAGCCCAGTAGGATGCCATCGGGAGACGATTCGACACATAACCATTTAAATGACGAATACATTTTCCAATAAAATAGAAAAAAGGGAAATAAATGTTTAAATAGTATTTAATGAAAAAATATTTTAATGATAGGTGATTTAAATGAAAACTAATTTAAAGACAACAACATAAATTAAAGAGAAGAACTAGATACTCACACACTTTAAAAGAAAACAAGATTTATGAAAACTGTTTCAAATAAAATAGATTATATTAAAAAACACACACACACTTACTTTTTAAAATAACCAAAGTGTTGCACCGATGAACGTAAAGTAACCAAGGAGCACCAAATATGGGATAGGCCTCATGGGTGTTAGCTAGCTCGGGTCCCTAGATCTTCATGTCTCGGTGAAGAGTGGATTAGAAACCATGACCCTCAGAAAACGTGGCTTAGAAGGCCACGACCCTCAAAAAATGCGTCTTAAACGACCACGACCCTCAGAAAATCATATGTTTAATTATTTTTTCAATCGTCAGTCCTTCCAGTGAAACCAGGTCGAGTCACCTCCATGACACTAGCCCACTAGTCCTAGTTCACCTCCCTAGCTACCCCAGCTTCCCGCTTTGTGCTCAACAAATTTCAAGATCATAATAGGTGCCCATCACATAAGCAATCCAAGAAAAACACCGGGCATGACAAGATATCATTTACAACATCAATTCTACTTCTAAAATTCATGATCATTTCAAATGTCAGATTTATGCATAAAATCCAAACAGAGTACTTACACACACTGAACCATCATTTTCACACCCAAATACCATTTTGAAATATTACGCACACCCAAATACCATTTTGAAATATTGCATGCACCCAAATACCATTTTGAAATATAACTAACACCCAAATACCATTTTGAAATATTGTGTGCACCCAAATACCATTTTGAAATATTGCGCACACCCAAAATAATTTTTTTAACTTAATCTGCATCACTCACACCATCAATTAAGCCACACCTTTCAAATCTCATACACTATTTACTTTTTAAAGTGCTTCATTTCAAAAAAAATTCAAAGACCAAATCATTTTTACTTAAAAACCAAATTTCCACAATTCCAAAACAAAGAAACGAGGAATAGTGCAAGAGAAAACTAGTGTCAGCGGGCGACCGGAACATATGGTTGCCATACGCCAGTCACACAACCACCACAGAGGGTATTCTATGATAGCGTACCCTGATCCACATGGCTTTCCAGGACCTGTGAGCTCACTAGGACCACTAACCCTACTCCCTTTTCATTTCCTATAAACAAGATTAACCACACAGACCAAAGATTTAGACAAACCTCAACTTACTCAGGTAACTCGAGTCCCTCCACGAGGTGTGCTGTCCAGGCACCTTGCTCTTAGCTAGAATGTTGAGTTCCAACAACATTAACTCCTGTATATCGTCACTCTATCCCAAAAAAACATGACCCAAGAGAGCAAACATGCCCCTCTGATACCATTTTGTCATGAACTGAGTCGGGTCTCCATCCGACCTGGTGCCTGACCCAGTCTGCGGCATGGCACGAAGGGCGTTCCCGATCCCCACGGGCTGGCACAAGTGCCCAGGTATCAAAACTAACACATGGGAATGATTTACCTGAAGGAAGAGACATAAAAACAACTAACAAATTTAATATAAAGAAACTGATTTTATAAAACAAAACAGACCCTTAACAAAATTTATATTTAAAGGTATAAAACTGGAACCAACAACCCAAGAGAGATGACAAAAAAAAGAAAACTAAAACTCTAAGAATACTGCAATGAAAGAAAACTAACACATCTACTCGCACCTTTGTAAAACATGAGGAGCCATCTCCTAAAACCACCATCATCAGACCTGCACGAGAAAAACCATTGACAACCCGAACCATCGTCACTAAGAACAACGCCTCAACCTATGAAATACAAGAAAAAAGGTCTACATACACCCAAAGGTGTATGTAGGGTGTCAGCCAAGAGCCCAGTAGGATGCCACTGGGATAAGATTCCATGCATAACCATTTAAATGACGGATACATTTTCCAGTAAAATAGAAAAAAGGGAAATAAATGCTTAAACAATAATTAATGAAAAAAAAAATTAATGATAGGTTCTTTAAATGAAAAAGATTTTAAATACAAAAACATAAATTAAAGAGAAGAATTAAATACTAACACACTTTTAAAAAAATAGGATTTATGAAAACTATTTCAAACAAAATAGATTATATTAAAACACACACACACACACTTACTTTTTAAAATAACCAAAGTGTCGCACTAATAAACGTAAAGTAACCAAGGAGCACAAAATATGGGAGAGGCCTCTGGGGTGTTAGCTAGCTCGGGTCCCTAAATCTTCGTGTCTTGGTGAAGCGTGGCTTAGAAACGACGGCCCTTAGAAAGCGTGGCTTAGAAGGCCACGACCTTTGGAAAATGTGGCTTAGAAGACCATGACCATCAAAAAAACATATGTTTTGTTAGTGTTGTAATTGTCAGTCCTTCCAGTAAAACTGGGTCGAGTCACCTTGGAGACACAAGCCCACTAGTCCTAGTTCACCTCCCTAGCTACCCTGTATTCCCGCTTTGTGCTCAACAAATTTCAAGATCATAACAGGTGCACATCACATAAGAAATCTGAGCCAAATACCAGGCATGACAAGATACCATTTACATCATCAATTCTACTTTTAAAATTCAATATTACTTCAATTGTCAGATTTATGCATAAAATCCAAACAGAGTACTTAAACACACTGAACCATAATTTGCACACCCAAATACCATTTTGAAATATTACGCACAACCAAATACCATTTTGAAATATTGCGCACACCCAAATACCATTTTGAAATATTCCACACACCCAAATACCATTTTGAAATATTGCGTGCACCCAAATACCATTTTGAAATATTACACACACCCAAAATATTTTTTTTGAACATAATCTGCATCACTCACACCATCAATTAAACCACTCGCAATATTAAATAAAATAGTTTTACACTTATACAACCACCAAGAGAATTTATTGGACAATTTCAAAAATGTGTCGCATGATTTTAAACACCAGAACGCACTCAAAACCTCTTTTATGACAAAACGCACTTTGATGCCACACCCAAAACACACACTACAACTCTTTCACATTCAAACTAACTAAATGAACTATCTTGAGAACTCTAATAAATAGCTCAATTTTGGTTTTAACCAAAAAACACATAAAAATCACATAAACACTCGACTAACAAGACAAATTCACAACAAAATCCAATCAAAATCACTTTCGCGACATGTAAACTACTTAACAATTGTGCTAAATTAATTTAAATTAACAAACTAGTTCACTAGAAAATTTATGAAATAATTTTCAAGATGCACCACATGAGTCAAAATATTATAAATTCAACCAAACACTCATCTATGACTCAACGCATATTGGTGCTAAGATAAAACACAATCTGCATAGATTGTAAAATGCAAATAAACAATTCAGCATGGTTGTTCATAGAAAACATGCATGTATCATGTACACATATCAAATTCATTTAAAAACTAGATTCGCATCAAACAAACCAATGAATAAATATTCTAAATTAATTTAAGAAGAAAATCAATTCATCAAATAACGGTTATGTGCGGAGCCACCTACCTCGGGTGTTGAAAACCCCAAAACCCGGTGTGAAACTTCAATTTCATGCAATTCTCAACACATAAATCCTAGATTAAACCAAAAAACAAGAATTGAAACCAAAAAAACCACACATACACAAGGATCAAAACCCTAGATATGAGGATGAGGGTTTACCCGGTGCAGGGAGGGGGAGGCGGTGATGTAAGAGGGTTCGACAGGGGTTGCACGCGTCTGAGAGAAGACCGGCGAGGGTGGCTGTCCATCAAGGTGAAGAGGGTAGGTCCGAACAGAGGGAGGCGGGGAATCAGCCGGGTAAAGAGGGGGAGATTTGGCGGCGTGGTGCAGTGTTCAGGGGGTGCAGTGCGATATTGAGCAGGAGGCAAGGGGGTGCGGCGTGATTCTGAGCTGGTCGGGGCAGGGGGTGTGTGTTGCGATGGGAAGAAGGGAAGGTGAGTCATGACCTATAGGGAGAAAATGCAGGGGGGTCACGACTAGCTGAGGGTGTGCCGGAAGGGGCTCTACCGGGAGGGAAGATAGGGAGGGTCGGTGAGGGAGACACGATGGGGTGTTCAAGGGGGAGGCGGGTGACGACCATAGTGTGCAAGAAAGAGAACCCACAGGTGTGGCACAAAGTAGACCTCAAACCCTAAGAAAATAAAAAAATGAAAGAAAAAAATGAAAAGAAAAAAAAAATAAAAACAAATAAAAAAAGATTAATAATAACTACAACAATAATAATAATAATAATAATAAACTATAATATGAATAATGATGTTAATATTAATAATAATAATAAAATCAAATTGATAGTAAGAAAATAAAATAAAAAGTTATAACAATTAAGATAATAATAATAATAATAATATCCACAAATAATATCATTA
Source organism: Viscum album (assembly GCA_963277665.1). Classification (NCBI taxonomy): domain Eukaryota; kingdom Viridiplantae; phylum Streptophyta; class Magnoliopsida; order Santalales; family Viscaceae; genus Viscum; species Viscum album. The sequence continues at coordinate 328,966,946 of OY728119.1, read as the reverse complement.
TTATTACTATTAATACAATTCATTAAGTTAATTACATTTTTCTTATTTTATTTTTATTTTCAGTTTGTTATTCACTTAATTTGATTTCTTTATTATTAATTCATTTCATTTAATTAATTGAGCATCGTCAGGTCACCCGGGGGACCAAGCAAGGCCGAGCGGTTTCAAAATCACACCTCACTCGAGTTGCGTGGCCTCAAATTTTCATTGTATTCTCATATTATTATTCGTCGTATATTTTCCATATGTCTTGAACATAGGCAGGTTGTGCGGTGAACCAGACGAGGTCACGCGTGGTGACCCAGGCGAAGTCATGCGATTTCAACTGCGCCCCTCCTATGCGCTGAATATTGTCAAGGTAAAGACACATATTTTTAAAACAAGAACTCAAAGCTTTAAGTCAGGCTTAAACCTAGACTACCCGACGCAAATAAAATTAATAAAATAATTAACTCAGAGACAGTGGGTGTGACAATTATCCCCACCATATATATTTCTTCCCCTAAAAGTCACAACTAAGGTTGAGACTCAAAGCAGAAAACAATACCCCCCCCTTAAGGTCCAAAGAGGATCCCCACAATCAACAAGTGAAAAGAAACAAAAGCATCGTTCTCAGAGAAAGTGACTCAAATAAAACTTCAAGAAACGCATAAAAAATACATTTTGATATGTGTTTCCCATCCCAAAGATCTAGAGTGCCTCTAGTTAATTGTTTTAGAAAATGAAATCTTGAACCCACAAAAACCGACCTCAAAAACTGGAACACCTCAAGTACCATAGAATGAAAACCCCACCGTTTGTTTGGAAGGAACAAACAAGATCAAATAATACCCCAAGAAAACTCGTATCACCTACTACCAAGTAACATCTTAGAACAGGACCAAAAAGGCCAACATGGGGAAAGCCTGAAGGGGGTCCCACCATTAGAAATCTACTGACGCCCAAGGTGTGACTGGAAACCGAAACGGTGAGGCCTGAACATACCCCCGCACTATTATGAAAAAGTCCAACCTGTTTCATTCCAAAGAAAATTGTGCAAGACCCATCGTGGGTCTCCCCACCATTAGAACTGAAAGAAGATTTAAAACCTTGAAAATTTCCCAATAGTGACCAAACACCCCCACCACAAGGGGCGGGGAGGGTCGGGTCCAACTATCGGGCGTCAAAATCACAACCGGAGATAGACCAACATCTCCAAATCTTTGGATGAGCATTATCAAAATTTGAGACTGATTTACCCAACAGACTTCCATACGGACAACCAAAAGCAATTACATTTGGTGGGATGCAACCCCAGGGACTTTAAGGTAACAATAAGAACACACCTCTTCATGGCCACGAGAAACCCCACGCACCCAAACAGGTCTTTCAGAACGGAACCACATGAAACAATTTAAATCTCCTTCACCTTTAATACCGACGATAGAAATAAGGTTGGGGTACCATATACTCTCGGGGTTCCTGACCACGCTCCAGCTTCACTCCGACACTTATGGCTGGAGCCTTGATGTTTGAAGAATCTCCCGCCTCATAGTTAGTTATTAAAGACTCCTAAACGGAGATTCTCCTTTTGGTGTCACACGTAACCACACTACAACCGAGACAACACCAACAAACATAACACATTTCGGCATCCAACTAATCCCTCATGGCACATTCACCAAAATAAGGGTTTAGATAATGCACATGTATCCCTTATTCACTTTAACCCAGAAACTTCATAAGGGAATACACACGACAAATCCTCCCCTTTGAATAGAAAAATAAAAACTCCCCAAGAGGAGGATGCACTCCTATGAAAACAAGGGTTCTCTAAGGGTCCCACAAAATCCACTTTTTCTCTTCAAGAGAACTCATGATGCAGACGTCACCAAACATGACCCCTATGGCCAATAGAAGCACTATAAACCTTACAAGACATCGGTTAGCACAGAAAATTCCGAACCGCCTTCACCCTTCCCCGTTGGAATGACTTTCACCGTTTCCAGGGGAACCTTCAAACAAAACAATGTCAAACTTCGTACCTAACAACTCACACAACTCAAAAAGACCAAAACTCATATCAACTCCAATCGCATTTTTCATCCCGCTGCGAGAGGATCCGTCTAGTTGTAAAAAAGAGATGTGGGTTCAATTCTATAATTCAATAAGAGAGTCATCTGATCAATAGGAGGGTCGGCCAACAATGAGTTTCCCATGGCCACACTTCAATCGCATGTTAACACTTTATGGGGGGAATACACTAGTCAAGAAATAAAACCATGGACCCAACCAAATTTGTCCAATGGTCAAGACATACCACAAGAGAACACTAAACATGCAGGGGGAACCACTGCAAGGGCTTCCCGAAGAACTTTTCAAAATAATTCACTAACGACATGCTTGCATACCAACTTACAAATAAGAATTCAAACACAGGACACAAATCATTCAGAAAGGATCCTCAGCTCAAAACACCTCTCATCCAACATTTCCAAAACACAAGGACACATCAAACAATCACTGGTTATTAAGACACCGAATTCTCATTTAACAAAACTTTTTGAAAATAAGCAAAGCTAGTGATGTTCACAAACACCACTGGTGTCCCATGGGCCTTGCACATGCATGTTCCCATGCCACACCGGAACCCACCTCATATCCATCCAGGAATTCATCTGCTCATGCCATTGACCATTTCTCTTTCCATATACACTCATTTATGTGGTTTCCCATGAGAACACTAAGGATCAAAACCAAACATTTCCATTTTTTTCAAAACCAAAACATTCAACCCACACCTTTCAAATATCATACACTATTTACTTTTTAAAGTTCTTCATTTAAAAAAACAATTCAAAGACCAAATCATTTTTACTTAAAAACCAAATTTCCACAATTCCAAAACAAAGAAACAAGGAACAGTGCAAGAGAAAACTAGTGTCAGTGGGCGACCGGAACATATGGTTGTCATACGCCAGTCACGCAACCACCACAGAGGGTATTCTATGATAGCGTACCCTGATCCACATGGCTTGCTAGGTCCTGTGAGCTCACTAGGACCACTGACCCTACTCCCTTTTCATTTTCTATAAACAAGATTAACCACACAGACCAAAGATTTAGACAAACCTCAACTTACTCTGGTAACTCGAGTCCCTCCACGAGGTGTGCTGTCTAGGCACCTTGCTCTTCGCTAGAATGTTGAGTTCCAACAACATTAACTCCTGTATATCGTCACTCTATCCCAAAAGAACATGACCCAAGAGAGAAAACATGCCCCTCTGATACCATTTTGTCATGAACGGAGTCGGGTCTCCATCCGACCTAGTGCCTGACCCAGTCTGCGGCATGGCACGAAGGGCGTTCTCGATCCCCACGGGCTGGCACAAGTGCCCAGGTATCAAAAATAACACATGGGAATGATTTACCTGAAGGAAGAGACATAAAAACAACTAACAAATTTAATATAAAGAAACTGATTTTATACAACAAAACAGACCCTTATAAAAATTTATATTTAAAGGTATAAAACTGTAACCAACAACCCAAGAGAGATGACAGAAAAAGAAAACTAAAACTCTAAGAATACTGCAATGAAAGAAAACTAACACATCTACTCGCACCTTTGTAAAACATGAGGAGCCACCTCCTAAAACCACCATCGTCAGACCTGCACGAGAAAAACCATTGACAACCCGAACCATCGTCACTAAGAACAACGCCTCAACCTATGAAATACAAGAAAAAAGGTCTACATACACCCAAAGGTGTATGTAGGGTGTCAGCCAAGAGCCCAGTAGGATGCCACTGGGATAAGATTCCATGCATAACCATCTAAATGACGGATACATTTTCCAGTAAAATAGAAAAAAGGGAAATAAATGCTTAAACAATAATTAATGAAAAAAAATTTTAATGATAGGTTATTTAAATGAAAAATATTTTAAATACAAAAACATAAATTAAAGAGAAGAATTAAATACTTGCACACTTTTAAAAAAATAGGATTTATAAAAACTATTTCAAAAAAAATAGATTATATTAAAACACACACACACACACTTACTTTTTAAAATAACCAAAGTGTCGCACCAATGAACGTAAAGTAACCAAGGAGCACCAAATACGGGAGAGGCCTCTGGGGTGTTAGCTAGCTCGGGTCCCTAAATCTTCGTGTCTTGGTGAAACGTGGCTTAGAAACGACGGCCCTTAGAAAGCGTGGCTTAGAAGGCCACGACCTTTGGAAAATGTGGCTTAGAAGACCACGACCATCAAAAAAACATATGTTTAGTTAGTGTTGTAATTGTCAGTCCTTCCAGTGAAACTGGGTCGAGTCACCTTGGAGACACTAGCCCACTAGTCCTAGTTCACCTCCCTAACTACCCTGGATTCCCGCTTTGTGCTCAACAAATTTCAAGATCATAACAGGTTCACATCACATAAGCAATCCGAGAAAAATACCGGGCATGACAAGATACCATTTACAACATCAATTCTACTTTTAAAATTCAAGATTACTTCAAATGTCAGATTTATGCATAAAATCCAAACAGAGTACTTAAACACACCGAACCATAATTTGCACACCCAAATACCATTTTGAAATATTACGCACAACCAAATACCATTTTGAAATATTGCGTACACCCAAATACCATTTTGAAATATTCCACACACCCAAATACCATTTTGAAATATTGTGCGAACCCAAATACCATTTTGAAATATTACACACACCCAAAATATTTTTTTTGAACATAATATGAATCACTCACACCATCAATTAAACCACTAAAAATATTAAATAAAATAGTTTTACACTTAGACAGCCACCAAGAGAATTTATTGGACAATTTCAAAAATGTGTCGCGTGATTTTAAACACCAGAACGCACTCAAAACCTATTTTATGACAAAATGCACTTTGATGCCACACCCAACACACACACTGCAACTCTTTCACAATAAAAATAACTAAATGCACTATCTTGAGAAATCTGATAAATAGCTCAATGTAGGTTTTCACAAAAAAAAAACACATAAACATCACTTAAACACTCGACTAACAAGACAAATGCACAACAAAACCCAATCAAAATCACTTTCGCGGCATGAAACTACTTAACAATTGTGATAAATTAATTTAAATTAAAAAACTAGTTCACTAGAAAATTTATGAAACAATTTTCATGATGCACCACATGAGTCAAAATATTATAAATTCAACCAAACACTCATCTATGACTCAATGCATATTGGCACTAAACTAAAACACAATCTGTATAGTTTGTAAAATGAAAATAAACAACTCATCATGGTTGTTCACAAAAAACACACATGTATCATGTACACATATCAACTTCATTTAAAAACTAGATTCGCATTAAACAAACCAATGAATAAATATGCTAAATTAATTTAAGAAGAAAATTAATTCATCAAATAACGGTTATGTGCAGAACCACCTACCTCGGGTGTTGAAAACCCCAAAACCTGGTGTGAAACTTCGATTTCATGCAATTGTCACCACAAAAATCCTAGATTAAACCACAAAACAAGAATTGAAACAAAAAACACTACACATAAACAAGGATCAAAACCCTAGATATGAGGATGAGGGTTTACCCGGTGTGGGGAGGGAGAGGTGGCGATGCTAAGAGGGTTCGACAGGGGTGGAACGTGTCTGAGAGAAGACGGGCGAGGGTGGTTGTCCATCAAGGTGAAGAGGGAAGGTCCGAACAGAGGGAGGCGGGGAATCAGCCGGGTGAAGAGGGGGAGATTTGGCGGCGTGGTGCAACGTTCAGGGGGTGCAGCGCGATACTGAGCAGGAGGCAAGGGGGTGTGGCGTGATTCCGATCTGTCCGGGGTAGTGGGTGTGTGTTGCGATGGGAAGAAGGGGAGGTGAGGTGTGACCTACAGGGAGAAAATGCAGCGGGGGTCGTGACGGTCTGAGGGTGCGCCAGCAGGGGCTCTGTCGGGAGGGAAGAGAGGGAGGGTCATTGAGAGAGGCACGATGGGGTGTTCAAGGGGGAGGCGGGTGACGACCTCAGCATGCAGGAGGGAGAACACGTAGGTGTGGCACAAAGGAGACCACAAACCCTAAGAAAAGAGAAAATTAAAAGAAAAAAATGAAAAGAAAAACAAATAAAAACAAGTGAAAAAAAGATTAATAACGACAAAAACAACAATAATAATAATAATAATAAACTAGAATATGAATAAAGATGTTAATATTAATAAAAATAATAAAACCAAATTGATAGTAATAAAATAAAAGAAAAAGCTATATCAATTTAGATAATAATAATGATAATAATATCCTCAAATAATATCATTATTATTACCATTATGAAAATTCAATAAGTTAATTACATTTTTGTTATTTTATTTTTTTTTCAGTTTATTATTACCTTAATTTGATTTATTTAGTATTAATTCATTTCATTTAATTAATTGAGAATCGGAAGGTCACCTGGGGGACCAATAAAGGCCGTGTGGTTTCAAAATTGAACCTAGTCCGGGTTTCGCAGTCTCAAATTTTCATTGTATTCTCATGTTATTATTCGTCGCATATTTTCCATCTATCTTGAACATCGGGCAGGTCATATGGTGAACCGGACATGGTCGCACGTGGTGACCCAGGCGAAGTCAAGCGGTTTCGACCGTGACTTTCCCATGTGCTAAACATTTTCAAGGTAAAAACACACGTTTTTAAAATAAGAACTCAAAGCTTTAAGTCGGTCTTAAACCCAGATTACCCGACAAAAAGAGAATTAATAAAATAATTAACTCAAAGATGGTGGGTGTGACAGTAACCATTTCACCCATATTTGGCTATTTGATATCTGGTCAGCATTAGTAAATCAATGAGGCAATCAATGTAGATCATGAAACATGGAGACCCCAAAATGCACATCATCAGTACTGCATCAGACACATTTTCTAGAAACATGAAAAAAAACATTCCATAATAAACCTATGAATAAAGAAATCATAAGGCTTGGTATACAATATTCTTTTTATTTTTTACTATTTCAACAGAAATATAAGATCAATTTATTTGAAATATGATCACTTATGTGTAGTATATGAGCCAAATCAATGAATTCTTGAGAAAAGTTATGAAAAAATACAAAAAGATAATCAATAAGTTTATGATTATATGATGCATATTACAAAAGAAAATGGATATTGGAATATAATAGGGGGTAGGTAGGAACACAAGACCAAAAATATTTTTGAGTGAGTCAATGGTGACTTCAAGGGGATTTAAAAGTTACCTATAACTTCCCTAGTTTAGGAGACATTTTATCTTTTAATAAATTACTTCATTGATAGACAAAAACTATCCTCAGATGGGATTCAACAGGGGATAAGGTATGGAAGACACTTTCAATGAGAGATTGAAAAGAACATTGAAGAAGATTCTAGTTATTGAGTGTGACTTTTCCATTGAGAAGAATCTCAATTTGAATTTTAAGAGTCTTTGGACCACATGACAAGTAGAACTGGTGAAAAAATGGTGGTATTACTCGAAGTGATAAAAAGTTAAAGTGGAAAATTATAGGCATTACAGTTTCTATGTGCCCACGCCATCCCATCATGTGACCTTATGAACATATCATGAGAAGTATATGTTTATCCAGTTTACTAGACATAAACCATTTCTAATTTTTATGTTTCACCATGGATAACTATGGGAGAGTTTCGATATTTTACAATGCCCGAAGACCAGAAGATACTGATACATAACATCAACCAGTTGCATCAACGATGGATACCGAATCCATCAGGATGCAGAATGAGACAGACTAGCCTCAAGAATAAGGGAAAGTTTTAGATTCAGAATATGCCATCAAGAAGGTCATAAATAGAAACCATGCTCTAACATTGCTGGATCAAGTTCACAATCTCAATCACAATGATTTATTGTCTCCAATGTGATCCTCTAAATTTTTTAACTATATGGTGTTTGTATAAGATCCTTCATTTTTTAGAATTGTCTAAAATTTACACATACATTTACTATTAAATAAAACTAAGCCTTACATATTCACATTAAAAGGAATATGACAAGTAAATTTGAGGTGACATGAAAGCAAAATCAAAATATCCATGGATAAACCATAAAGCAAGTATGTGAGTAAATAATCATTAAACATACAATCATATGAGAAATCATACATAAACTACATAGTTACCCATTTTCTAATAAATTTTAGATAAAAAACACACAAATTTTATATATATAAATATATAAAACCATATCCTATAAAATAGCCTTTATTTATTAAAAACATATCTGAAACCACTTTATAAATATTCTATGAGAAATGAGAAGTCATTCCCTTCTCTTTTGGTAAACAAAATTCATAAAATAGTTGGAATAAACATGTCATGTCTTAAATTTTATCAGTCATAACATTCAACTGACCATAAATTCATATTTATATTTTATATTTAAGAATTATTTCAATTTTTTACATACAGATGGAGGATAATATAATAATCACTAAGGAGGCTACGCATGTTTCTCACACTATGATAGAGGGTCATTCGGTTCGATGGATAATGGTGTGTCGAGCATACTATCATCATCACGTACTGCCTCCAGCCACCATTATACTGTACCTACATTGTGTTGGCTTCTACAGCAATGTGGTATCCGATTTCAAATTTGTTGATCATCGCCTTATTGTTACCCTACTAGAGAGGTGGAGACAAGAGACAAAAAAATTTCACCTACCTAAGGGAGAGATTACCATCATCCTTAAGGATTTGGAATCCCTAGTGGGTCTTCTTATCCAAGGTAATGTGGTAATTAGATCCACCTATTCAGACTGGGCTGAGCATGTACAAATATTGTTGGGTGTCTACATTTTTGCTGATGATGCTACTACAGATGGAGGGTTGATATATATGAGGTGGATTTAGATGAACTTTTCACATTTACCCAATGATTTTGATGAGCAGAATATCATGCGTCATGCTCGTGCTTATATCTTACATATTATTGGAGGGACACTGTGCACTAATCAATCAATTATGCATGTGTACATGATGTATTTAGGTATAATAGAGGATTTTTATCAAGCTGGGACACACAGTTTGGGATCTATATATTTAGATTACACTTACAGATCATTATGCACGACATGTTTCTTAGATCGCATAGATATGAAGGGACGCATCATCCTTCTTCATATGTGGGAATGGGAGTACATATACTCCCTCTGCCCAGATGTTTTTGGTCAGCAGCTGCCTATAGATGTTTTGCATGATGCTCTACATGGATACTGCTATGATCACTCAACTCTAATGGTTTCTAATTCTAATAGGAGTTATTGAATATAATTAATTCTTATTTATAACTTTTGATTTTTTGTTTTACAGGTGGATTCAAGAACACCACTCTATCATCACTCTAACACAACATTTGGGTGCAAACCATGTCATGTTTGAAAATCTACTACCCAAAAAAATAAGTATATAAAATCTTTCATTGACTAAAGAATTTCATAATATCATCATTTTTTATTTTTAGTAAGAAATATTTTTAATAAATCTAGCATGTCATTTTAGATTTCATTGATTCCATACTGGGATTTATTGGACAAGTTACCTACTTAATTCACTACTGCACTTCATGATGTTATGGTTTTAGTGTCACTCATTTACTTTCATATTATAGAGTGGCACCAGCCTTATTAAGTCATGTGTCAGTTTGTTTTTTTAGCGCATTATACTTCTATTAAGAGAGTTAGAGGAGCTTCATTCCTTGAAGATGACAGGGAGGTTGGTTTTTGACTAGAACTGATGACATGTCCAGTATCTTGACCATTGGGGAAGATGAGAATAGCTTCATATAAAGAGTGTATGTACGATGTGATTACATCTGTCAAAGTAGGTAGAGTATGAGTTATGATATAAATTGAAGTATTTATTGTATCTTAATCAACATGGCAGATGGCTTCAGGATATGGTTAGTTAAAAAAATTCCATTAGTTTGATTAATTTACTATTTTATAATTAGTTTTGAATACCCTTACATAATACTCAAGTATATCATATTATCTACATGTATAATATAGAGGAGGAGTAGGTTTCTTGACTGGAAGTGATCCATGTTTCTCTGTAATGGATGATGTTAGTTTATCATGTGGTTCATGATAGTATCTTAAACAATCCTCCCTAGGGATATGACTTTCCTACCTAGGGAGTGTAGGTTCCTTCTTAAGAACCTCTTCTACAAGTTGTTTATGCTGAAGAGCCACGATGATGATGATGTTGACCACATCACACTGCACGTGAGGCCTCATCTATTCTACAGTCATAGGTCATCCCTCTAGTTTTCTAGCCTCAACTAATTGGGGATGTGCATTATGTGGAATTGGATCCATCTACATTGGTAGGATATATAAAGATTTCTCAAGGTGTAGATTATCTGAGCTTTAATCATAGATCATTTTCCATGCCTCTAGAGGTTGTGATTGATCCTTAATATCCTATATGTGTCACCCCTATGATGTTGGAAGGTCCTTCTACTACCCCAGTGGGAGAATAATCAGGTTTTGAGAAAAACATCTAGTTGACACATACTCCCATTCAGACACTAAAAGTGCATCTGAAGGTTGAGGTTCCAGTGCCCGAGGATCATCCCTCTCTAGGTCATCATACATCACCCCAACGTAGATTTTGGCACTCATGATATGGGTTTCTCATTCGCACACCACCATGTGGGACATAACATCACCATAGAGAGTGATTTTACTTGTTCATGTATATATTTTCTATCTGTTAAAATGAAAAAAAAAATATTTATACTATCAACTATTGTTACAAATTTAAACATTATTTCAATTTTCATTTATATTTTAGTCATAGTTTATATTTTATAAACTTTCAAAGTCGAGTACTTGAAACATGGGAAAAATTATTAAATTTAAAGAGGGAAACATTAAAATCATATAAAATATAAACTATAAAAAATCTAAAAAAATCATAAAACATAGCCCAAGCATCAAAAAAGATTTTGAAAATAAAAACAATTTCATAAATATAATAAACAATTTAAAATGAAAGGAATATAAAAAATATTATAAATACAATTGGAATGGATTAAAAAACAATATATTGTGCTACTAAAATTACTTTCCATTAATTGTTTTTAAGAAATTCTTGTTATTTTTAATTATTTTTCACATGTCAAATAAGTGTGTCAAATATCATTTAGATTGTATGTATATTTTAAGTTATAAACATTAAAAGAAACCAATATCAAACATTATTATGTTTCATATAGGTTAATTTCAAAGAAAATAACTTATAAAATGTTATTACAATCTAAGGGATATTTGACCAAATGACTCAACATATAAAACATAATTTAAAATAAAAAAAACTATAAATATAATAAGTAAAAAGATAATTTATATTTTATAAAATTTATGGAATAAAAATATAACATTTTCAATTTAAAATATTAATGATATAATTCTAAAAAAATAAAATAAACATAATATATATCATAATATACAAACATATATAGTTATAAATATACAAACATTTATATTTAAAATAATATTTTTATTTTATTTTACAAAAAGGTGGAAGAGGACTCTTCACCTTTACACATTAACTTTCAAAAAAAATTGACCTAGTTCTAATTAAAAAATTTATAAAACTCAAAAAAACTCAATATAATGACATTATTCATCACTAAATAAAAATGTTCATGTGGGAGGACAAATGGAAAAGGAAAGATCGTGTTTAACCTGTACATTACATCAGTATAGACCACACCATAACCATTAGAGCATTAAGAATATATTTCAAGGTAATTTGGAAAGGCTTGGGAAGCTCTTACCAAACCGTAGTGAGCTATGGTTGAGGAAGGTGTAAAAACGGGTGGCCCGGACATGGGTGTTTTGGAGAATATAGGCATGGTGAAGGTCATAGTTGACGATATATAGAATATCTAAATCCAAAATAACCAGGATGGGATCACTATACTATTTCACTTGGAGTGGTGGTTAGGGGAATTACCTTTTCTGAAATGGAACATCTCAACATGGGTTTTTCAATGGTTGTAGTGAGTTTTTTTCTGAGTTTTCGGAAAAAAAAATTAAATCTAAGTTTTTATTGGAAATTGTATTAGAAAGGTTGTAGGGGGTGTACCACCACCATTATTTATTAAAAGGAAGAAGTGGGGGTGCCTACTTTTCCTTTCATTGACCCGGATTGATGACATAGAAAAGGTGGTTGGGGGCCTGCTACCTTTCGCCTAAAATAAATTGAAATACGGTCAGGGGTAGGCCAACTTTTGTCTAACGTAAAGGCAAAAAGTGGCACCCCCTTACCGCCTTTCCCTTAAGTACATATAAAAGGTACCCCCCCCCTCACTTAAAAATTCCCTCCTCTATCTAAATCCCACACCTTCTCTCTCTTTAAAAGAATGATTCTTTGTGCGTGTTGGTTCTGGTGGCCTAAAGAAGTGTTGATTTTTTGTGAAGCATTATTTAGAGGTATTTTTTTATTTAATTAAAGATTTTTTAATATATTAATTGATTTTTTTAGTTATTTATTAATATGTTATTTATTTTTTATTTTATTTAGTTATATATAGTTTAGAAATAATATTTATTGTTAGTAAAGATTAAGTATATATTATGTAATGAATGTCATAGGATTAAATAATGATTACCTATAATGATCAGCTAATAATAATTAAATAATGAATATCAAATGATTAAATAATTATTAAGGCATAATTAAATAAGGATTAAGTAATGATTAACTAATTATTAGCTAATGAATAAATAATTATTAAGGAATGGTTAACTAGTGATTAAAGAATGATTAATTAATTACCATGGAATGTTTAACTAATGATTAACTAGTGATTTAGTAATTATTAAATAATTATTAATTATTGATTATGGAGTGATTAATTACTGATTAATAAATGATTAATTAATAATTAAAGAATGTTTATAGAATGATTATGGAATGAATATCTAAGGATTAAATAATTATTAAGTAATAATTAAATATCGGTTAAGTAATGATTAAAGATTGATTAAAAAAGATTAAGTAACGATTGAATATTGATTAAGGAATGATTGAGGATTGATTAATGAATTATTAAGGAATTATTAAGGAATGATTAAAGAATTATTAACTAATAATTAAATAATGATTCTCTAATGATTATATAATGATTAAATAATGATTAAGGAATGATTAACTAATGATTAAGGAATGATTAAAGATTCAATAACTAATTAATAACTAATGATTAATAAAATATTAAAGAATTATTTGGAAAATATTAAAGAATAATTATCTAATTATTAAAGAATGATTATGGAATGATAAATGAATGATTAACTAATGATAAAATATTGATTAAAGATTGATTAACTAAGGATTAAGTAATGATTAAATAATTATTAAATAATTATTAATTAATGATTAATTAATGATTAAATAAGTATTAAGGAATAATTAAGTAATGATTAAATAATCAATACATAATGATTAACTAATGATTAAAAAATGATTAAATAATGATTAAGGAATGATTAAATTGTGATTAAAGAATGATTAACTAATGATTATGTAATGATTAAAGAATGATTAACCAGTGATTAACTAATTATTAACTAATTATTAATTATAGATTAATATAGAATAAATATAAGATGAAAGATGAGAAATTATATGACAAATATGCTTAAATAAACACATGATTTGTTACTCCTGTGATTTAGATGATTCATCCCTTATTGCATGCTTATTTTTTAATATCGATGTATTTGTTTTCTATGAATCACATTATATTTATAAACAATTGAACAAACTTTTAGTAAAGTCAAAAAATTTACAATAGAACATTAGTTTAATCATTTATAATATAAGAAAAAGTTCTAAAATTTTTCTAGCAAAAAGATTATGTGGTTATCTAAGAAATAAAATCTTTCTCTGGATTCTATAGGTAGGTGTGGCTCTGTCACAAATATTGGTTGGGGTAAAATCTTAAAAAATTGCATTGAGTGAGAATTGATCGGGAACTAGTGCAGGATAACGAGCCTTTTTGTGCCCCTATTTTGACACTCCTAGGGGATATTCTTTAGATGATTCGTATTTTCTTTATAAACTACTGAAATACATTTCGGAATATTAAAATTTGTACAAAAAAAAATTGTATCATATTTTTGGATATAAGAATATGTTCTAAAATATCAGTATCATAAATATTATATGGTAAAACCTCATTCCCAATAGTATTCAAAAAAATGTTTTGGAAAATGAGGAAAAAGAAGATAAAAAATAAAATCTATTTATTTATCAATGATAAAATGGAAATTATGATCATAAAAAGTGAAATATACAAGAACAAACACATTAAAATAACACATGAATACATTAAAATAGATAAGAAATAACTTGACATTTTTTAAAATAATAGAGTTTTCATGAGATGAGTCTAACTTTAGAAGTGAAGTAAAATCTAGCTTATTTTCATCTTATAACTTAATATAATCTACCAAAGAGGTGTACATAACTTTTTAATTTTCAAAATATTTTATCCTTCGAATGGAAGGCCTCCCCATATGGTGATGGTGTCATTAGAAGGCCGAAATATTTCAAAAATTCAAAATTGTAGTACATCCCTTTGTAATCTTTCATTAAGCTACCACTTTAAAATAAGATATATTTTACTTTAATTATGATGTTAAACTCATCTCATCCAAACTATGTCCTGTTGAAAAAAAAATTCAAGGAATTTAATGTCTTTTATAATGAATTCAAGTGTTATTTAATGTGTTTATTCTTATCCATTTCACTTTATATGATCATAATTTTCATTTTATTATGGATAAATAAATCGATTCAATGTTTTCTCTTCTTTTAACCTTAGTTTAAAAAACATTCAGTAACTTATTTTATAATAAACTATTTTATAATGAAACAATAGTATCATATTTTAGGATAAAGAAAGATAGTCTAACATTTCATTATCATAAAGATTATATGGCCAACCCTCATTATAATCATTACTTACACTATAATAATTTTGATCAAAAAACATTTATATGTAGAGAGTCTTTTTTACCTATTTTTACTACTATGGGGAGGTTATTCAATTTAAGAAAGAAGAATATTATAGAACACAACCAATAAAAATGGTTAGGACGTCTGATTAGGTAATAATAAGTGAACTTCATGAAAGAATTTTTGGTTTCTTATATTTGGGACCAGATCAAAAGATCAAGTCCATTAGATATAGAAATTTTTAATTCCTAGCAACATTATGGAATCTAGATTATTCATTGGTTTCTAATGATCAATGGCTCCAGGAAATAAATTTATTTTCCCAATGGTCAGATGGTTCCACGATGGAGTTATTTCTTGAGTTTTATACTATAAAACAATAATTTCCAATTGTATGAAGACATAGACTTACAAGATTGGTTGAAGAAGTTCCATTATAAGAAATTTAGGCTCGTCCATATGATGCATAAGAGGACACCCTATATGATGGAACAAAAAAATTCAATAATGTTGATGATGAGGGGGCCTTAGAAGTTAGGGAGGAATTTTATAGAAATTAAGAAGTTTTATAACAATATCTACTAACAATAAATCATCGACCACTCTTCTCATCTTGGTTAGAATCAATGGTACATTTCCCTAAATTCGAGTACAATGTTATCACACCTTCAATTGGGATCCTTGAAGTTGTAGTGGATAGGTTTAGTGACCTGGAAAAAACATTATATGTTGGAGTGGATTTCAAATGTATAGATGCAATGAAAACATGCTAAAAATATTTCATATAGAAAGGAACTGTCAAAATTTAGTTCAGGAATCAAGAAGTAAATCATACGATGTGATAAATATGGGTATGATCATAGATTTAACTTCAGGGAAATTCTGGACATTTCATTTGGAAGTTGGAGAATTTTGAAGATTGAGGGATCTCATACTTGCATTCAGCCAAACCTAACACCTAATCATACCTCATTAGAAGATGAATTTGTTTCATTTATTGTCTTCAGGATGATTAGGACCCTCTACAATTTTCTTATAGCCCTTGTTAATGAGAGGACACAACAAACTTTTGGTTATAATATTTCCTATAATAAGGCATGAATGGTGAAACAGAAGGAAATTTTGATGGTCTATGGTGATTGGGATGAATCGTATTAGGCGTTACAACAATTTATAGCCATACTGACACACAACAACCATGTTTTCTTTTATCTTCATATGAATAAACTTGTGTCCCAAGATAACTGAGTAGATTCATATCATGTTCAATTTAATCAGTTGTTCTAGGAATTCCTCCCCTATATTTTTTATTTTCATTTTAGAAAACAGTTGATATAGGTTGATGGAATGTTTATATTTGAAAAATACAAGGTCATTTTTTTGATTTCAGCAACCCAATATAAAAATCGTTCACCTATTCTATTTGTATTTTCTATTATGGATAAGGAAAACTATGAATCATGGAATTAGTTTTTGGTATGTATCAACAACTATTTCACATACATTCGGTGTGTCGATTTGATATCTGATTGGCATCGGGAAATCAATGAGGAAATAAGTTCAGATCCTGATACATGGATACCCCTAAATTTACATCATCATCATAGCATCATACAAATTTCTAGAAACATGTGAAAAAATTCCATAATTAACCTTTTAATAAGGAAATCATGAGACTTGGTATACAATGTATTTGTTATTTTTTACTATTTTAATGTAAAAATAAATTAATTTAGGAGAAATATGATCACTTATGTGTAGTATATGAGAAAAAAATGAAGGTTTGAATAATCTTTTGAACAAATATACAAATCCAATTAAGAAGTGTATGATTATATGATGTGGATTCCAAAATAAAAAAACATTGGCATATGAAGGAGTAACAGGTACGAACACATGACCACAATCATTATATAGTGCATCAATGGTTTCTTCAAGGGGCTTCACAGGTTACCTATAATTGCCTTAGTTCGGGAGACATTTTATCATTTCATGAAGTACATCCTTGATAGAAAAATACTAGACTCATATGAGATTTAGTGGGGGATAAGGTATGGAGAAAACTTTCAATTAGAGATTGAAAATAACATTTAAGAAACTTTTAGTTATTGAGTATGCATTTTTTATCAACAACACTCTTAATTAAAAGTTCAAGTGTCTCCATAGACCATCACAAGTATAAGAAATGAAATAATGGTGGTATTAATGGATGAAAGAAAATGTCAATGTGAAAACCTCTTGGAATTATGGTTTCCATGCACACATGTCATCAAAACATATTCCTTTGTGAACATATCACGAGAAGCATATGTTGATCTAGTGTACTATTTGAACACCATTTCTAACTATTATACTGCAACATGGATTCCTATTGGGGAGTTTTTGTATTTCTCAATGCTCGAAGACTGGATAATATTGATACCTGACAACAATAGGTTACACTAATGAGGGAGACTAAATTCTAGTAGGATGTGGAATGAGATGAACTAATCTCAAGAATAAGGGAAAAGTTTGAGATGCAGCATATGTCATCAAGAATGTCATAACTGAAAATGATTCCCAAACATTAATAGATCGAGTTTTCACTCTCAGGAAAAATGATTTATTTTCTCCAATGTGATCTTATCATATTGTTAATTATATGGTGTTACTATAAGATTGTTCATTTTGTATATTTTTTAAAATTTCCAAATACTTTTACTATCATAGAACAATAATAATTTTTTATTCACATTAAAAGGGATATGAAAAGTACATGTGATGTGACATTAAATCAAAATCAAATTATCCATGTCTAAACCATAAAGCAATCATGTGATCAAATAATCTTGAAATATACCATAATGTGAGAAATCATAAATAAATTAAAAAGAACTACATTTTCTAATAAACTTTTAGATAAAAAATAAATTATATATATATATACAACCATATCTTACAAAACACCCTTTCCTAGGTAAAAACATATCAGAAAACACTTTATAAATATGCTTTGAGAAATATGAATACACACACTTTTCTTTTGGAAAAACTTCATAAAACAATGGTAATAAACATGTCATGTCTTACATTATTCTATTCATATCATTCTTCTAAACATTAATTTATATTTACATTTTACTATTAAAACTTATATTTTACTTTTTTATATACAGATGGAGGATACTATACTAATCACTAAGCATGCTAGCTTTTCTCTACGTTGTGATAGAGGGTTTTCTAGTTTGATGGATCAGGGTATGTCAAGCACACCATCATCATCACATGCTAGCTTTAGCCACCATTTTACCATAACTTCCCATTTTTGGATTCTACAACATTGTGGTATCCAATTTCACATTTTTTATCATCACCTTCTTTATTCCATCTATAACACCCCAAGATTTCATAGTGTGTTATGTCTTCAAAATAATTCAATAACTTGCACTACACGCAACACCGAGTTCAATCACACCATGACTTACAAAAAAAAAGCCATTCAAAAGAGGTTATGAATAGTATTATCTAAATTTTAAACTTTATATAATCCTTATAATTTTAGAATCCATATTATGAGTCTCTTAGATATAATGCAAGAATAAATTCATTTTCAGTATTGCACTTTTATCAACTTTTAATAGTGAACCCTTTTTAAATACAATATTTTAAGCTTTTTGACTAAATGGGGACATCAAAAAATTTAAAATGAAACATCTCAAGCTTCCACGGTACGCTTTCCTTTGAATAATACAATAGCGTGTGTTGTACGCAACACCGAGTTCTAACAACCAATCAAACTAGCCGTTATGAATAGTAATACCTACTTTTTAAAATTATATATATTTTATATTTCAAAATGGACTTCATTTTTGGATTCGGAATATCTAATTTAGCCTAAGGTGAAATTTTGGTACTTTTCGGATAACTTTCATATTTTGATGAATAGTGAAAATTACTAAATTTTAATTAAAAACAACTTTTTTAATCAAAATAATTAATAGTGATAAATTATGAATTTTAGTAGTTTTAAAGTATATTTAGAATATATTTTTACCATTTAATATAATTTTGGTCATTGGACATAATTTTACAATTAAACCGAACATAAACAAGTGTCAATCTTTTGATAGTTATTGTCTCTTAAAAACACGCTTTTTGTTTTGACAGCGGGAATTAATTTTAAATTAATTTCTGCCACTTCTGTGTTTTGAATTTAGGAAAATGGATTCCATATTTGGAATCAGGATGTTCAAATTGTGTAAATAGGTAACTTTTATTTTTACACATTTTGAATAATTACTGCGGTAAATATTTTATTTACCATGGTTAAAGGGTAAATCCGGTAAATAAGGGTTAAAAAATAATATTATAATAATACAAAATTACCTTAAAACGTGTCCTAACCTTATTGGTGGACACATACCCGACCATGGGCATCCTTGGGTCGATTTGGGGACCCCTTGGAGCCACTTGTATGTGGTAGGGACACATTATATTAATAAAGTTAAAATAAAAATAAAAATGGCATAAGCTTACATCTTTTAGAAGAACAATTTTTACATAGGGTTATACATGTTGGATTTTCGATTATAAATATTCATTAGAAAGCTAAAACGATTTCCTACATAATGATATTTTATTTATAATTTTTAGACATCAAATAATTTAAATTATTAATGACACAATAATGATGCAATGTTTACCTCATTAATAAATCGTTTAAATAAATAAGATTATAATGATTAAATTATTATCTAAAACCTGTCCAATTCTTATTAGTTGATGTTATTTAGAATATGAGTCATCTTATCTTCGACCTCAATGATTTTTGGACCATTATAAACCAAATATAATTATATTATAAAGTAATACTTTCACTCTTTCCTAAAGATCCCCTCCTCTCCCTTATAAAAGGAGACCACTTCTACTCATTCCTCACACCTCTCAAGCCACTTGGCTCGTCCAAACCCTGCAAAAATACGCTCCCCACATCCCTCTCCTCCTCCTTGAAGCTTCCCCTTTGGCAGAAAGCATTTCAAGAAGTCCTTTGGTTCCAACCAAAGTGAGTTACCTAAATTAAAGGTAACGATTTCTCTTAAATTATTTTCACTTATTTTGCTTCTCCAACCCCCAAACTCTTTTTATTTACTTTCTTTTGTAACAACACCAGTATCCAAAATATACTAGGATGTTGTTACAAAAAGGATTCAAACTACACATACACACAACTCCATCTAATGGATGATGAACATAATGTTTCTGTGGATGGCAAACTAACGCCTCACGAAACGATGATTGTTCAAATACATCTTACCGCCTCTCATGGTGGCCATTATGATGGAACTGTAATTAAATATGATATTAATTATATATATTTTATATATAAGCTTCTGTAATTCCATTTTATTTCATACCATTATTCGTTTCATGTTGTATATACATACGATAAGTTCATTTGAGGAAGTGCGGACTACCGCCCCCTTAAAATGATATGACTCGTTCATACCACACATGGAACGTATAAAGGATGGTGTTAATGAACTTAAGTAACATATATAAAATATTATATTATACTGTAATAGTAATATACCTATGTATCATTTGGATTCGATTCTTTTAAAATAAAAATTAAATGGAAGTAGCGTTCGTGCGTACGTACGGACTACCGTCTCCACGAACGCGATGAGATTCATTCTCCATCGTATCCATTCAAGTCTTATTCTCATTTTAGGGTTAAAAAAAATTTTAATATCATTCTGATTATGAATAAGATATAATCTATCCATTACAAACATGTCTTATGTAACCAAACATTTAAGAAGAACGAATCGATTATCACCCGAAACGACGATAATACTAAGATATTATTAATAAATCAATGTTAAAAGATCATATATGATATCATATTAATGTATATGATTCTTGTATAATTTAATAATAATTATTTCACCATTATACAGGAGGTTAACCTACCCCAACAAAGGAAAAGTACAAGGTAAGGGTTATTTCACAATCTCTTCATTATCCGAGGTTGTTTATACGTAATAATCTACTAGGATTTCTTTATCATCCACATCCATGTTTCTTCGAAATGTATTTCAAAACATATTTATTATTTACAAGAATATGGGTTAAAGTCATTTATACCCTTTTTTGACTTTTTATAAGAGGTTTATAAAGGAATCTTTCCGTCGTTTTCAAAACAAGGTCCTTTTTAACCTTTTCGACAGAATTAAGGTAAGAATGTTTTTTTTAACTTATACGGCGGGTGCGCTTATTTTCCGCCATTATAAAATCTTCAAAGCTTTCCTTAAAAGCTTATAAGAATATTTTCAAAGAAAATGTTTTATTTTATATGGCTCTTAAATGATTTCAAAAATAGAAAGAGATATTTCTCTAAAAAGTGTTTTGATTTCATCTATGTCAACACCCTTTGATGGATTTTACGATTATTTGAAGTTGATTTATTATGATATAAAACTTCCATATTGTAATGAAGTTTTGTGATATGTTTGACTGTGGATGTGCTATTTATATAGCATTCATGGTTTATGAGTAAAGTATTGACATTACGTATGCTAGTTCCAATAAGAATGTTTATGTTATATTTCAACCTTTACTTCATAAGAATGTGTTGGACAAGTATGTTCCAGGTTGGGGACTGGTTAAAGTAATCCCTCCAGGTTGGGGATTGGTAAAAGTAAGCCCTCCAGGTTAGGGACTGGTAAAAGTAAGCCCTCCGGTTTGGTCTCCGGTTATTAGAGGAACTCCGGGTTGGTGTCCGGTTATTAGAGGCACTCCGGGTTGGGTTTCGGTTACAATTAGCCCCAAGGTCATGGGATGAGGCCTTGACAAAGAAATTAAAGTTCAGCATTATGCATTCCAACATTATGAAAGTGGTTATTGATTTTTGCATGTGATTATTCGATTAGAAGAATATCCATGTGAATAATTAAATGGAATTATTTCATTTTATTTATGCCATACCATGTTGAAAGTTCATGTTTGAAAGTCTTTTGTTTTAGTTATACATTGCCTTAAATGTTTATTCTTATTTATGAAAGTTTCCGCTATATTGTTATCCTTACTGGGCATTTGAGATCACCCATTTTCTATGTTTTATTTTTCCCAGGAAGTGAAGAAGTAAATTATGAATGACCTGTAGGGATATTATGTGGGGATATGAGTGTGGATTATGGAGACATTATGTTGTTGTAGTAGTTTTTCATTTTATGATGTAATGTAAAACTTATGAATATATCTAGTGCTTCCAAGGCTACTAAACCAATCGGTCTTTCGAGATTTGATCTTTCTTGTGATCATGCCAATGTTATGTAATAATGCACCGACTCTGTGTAACTAGGGTCGGGGCGTTACACCATCCTAGAGAGTTGAAGACCAAAGACATGCATATTCCACCTACCTAAGGGAGAGATGACCATTACCCTCGAGGATGTGGAAGCCCCGATTTTTCTTCCTATCCAGGTGTATATAGTTATTGGACCCACTCATGCATACTGGACTAAGCTTTTATAGTGATTTTTGGGAGTCAAAGTTTTGGCTGATGATGATACTACAGATGATGGGTCGACATCTATGAGGTTTCTTGAGATGCACTTTGCAGATTTATCATATGCCACTGATGAGCAGACTGTCATAAGTCATGCATCTGCCTATATCTTATGGATCATTATAGGGACATTGTGTACTGATCACTTGGGTATGCATGTGAACAAGATGTATATAGGGAAATTGGATGATTTTGATCAGTTTAAGACATACAACTGGGGATCTGTGTGCTTGTTTTACACTTATAAATCATTATGCATGGCATGCCACTCGTATCACATTGATCTCAGGGGATGCAACATCCTTCTTTAAATGAGGGCATGGGAGTAAATCCCCTCCCTCTTCCTTGATGTTTTTGGTCATAAGTTGAATATATATGCATTGTATGATGACTAGTGTGGAGGCTGGTATGATCACTCATCTCTATTGTTTTTTATGCTAGTATGAGTTACTGAATTTAATGTCTAATTATTTATCACTTTCGATGTTTTAGTTTACAGGTGGAGTTAGGTACACCACTTCATCATCACTCTGACACACTATTTTGGTTCATACCATATCATGTTGGATAGTTTTATACTTGACAATGTAAGTATATACAATCTTTCATTGACTAAAAAATTTTATAATATCATCATTTTTTGTTTTTAGTAAGAAACTTTTTTGAAAAATCTCACCTGACATTTCATATTTCATAGATTCCATACTATGATTTATTGGACCAGTTACCTGTATATTTCACTAATGTACTTCATGATTCTATGGATATATTTTCACTCATTCAATTTCATATTATTTAGTGTCATTTTCCTGATAAAGTAATGTGCCATTTTGGATGTGTTCAGCGCATTCCATTTCTATTGAAATAGTTACAAGAGCTTCATTCCTTAAAGCTAGCGAGGAGGAAGGATGTCAACTGGTGCTGATGATATGACTAGTATCTTTACGTCTGTGGAATATGATCATTACTTCATAGTGAGGCTGTATGTATGATGTGATTCCATCTAACAAAAGAGGTTGAGTATAAGTCATGGTATTATCTAAATTATATAATATATCTTACTCAACAAGGAAGAGGGATTCAGGATATAGTAAGTCAATAAAATTATATTAGTTTGTTTACCATACTATTTAAAAATAATAATGTCTTTACAACACACTCGAGTACATCAGAATATATGAATCTCTGATCTAGATGAAAAGGAGGTTTCTAGCCTGGAAGTGATCCATGATACAGTGAAGGGGATGATTCCACCTTATCATGTGGTTTATAATTGTATTGTAACGACCTGACTCTTTGGAAAATGTACGGATCATTAGTTTTTCTTTCAAATCTTTCATTTAATCTTTTTTAATGTGTGTAACGTTCTAAAGAAGGTTCGGGGAGTGTCTGGGGCTTTTTCGGAGCTCGGGAGTTGGAGAAATGGACTTACAGACAGGGGTGCACGACCTACGCACGGCCTGCACATGGTTTGGGTAAACCGTGTGGCCTTTGGTTTGAAGGCAGTGAGATGTGCACTATTTGTGCACGACATGAATAGTAAAGTCACACGGTTTGGGTAAACCACGCGGCCCTGCTTTCTAGAGGCAGTGTGGTGCACACGGTTTGGTAAACCGTGCGCCTAAACTGTGCGACCCTGATCTGGGTAAAAATTTACAATTTTTCCATTAATTCTATTTAATCCTAACACATATTCCTTTCTCCTACTCGTGGACAGAACCATAGGGGAGCCTCCTTTGAGCTTCAAAACACTCTCCTCACTCATTCTCTTGCCCTTTCTTCCCCCAGTGTCCATTCTTCGATCTGTCAAAGGCGTTGGATCACCCTTGGTAAGGCTAACCTCATGCACCCCTTTCTACTTGGAAAATCTTTCCTACCATTTTTTTATTTCGATGCAAGCTCATATGCCATATTTTTAGGGCATTGGACTGGAACTCAGATCTCTTCCAATATACTTCAAATCTGATGTCAATATCGAGCGAGCCTACATCTACCGCCCTAAGATAGGTGGTCAAGTGATCTCCTTTTGGGTTTTCGTAGTTCTTGAGTTTATTTTTTCATGTCGTGGTTTTCCTTTTTCCAAACCCCTTATTTATATTGACTGCTTATTGTCTAAATGACCCTCGTGATACGAGGGTATGGAAACTACCCTCATTTGGGTGTTTGGGTACCGTATGACCCTGGTATGGACACCCATAGGTGTTATGCCTTGAGTTTTATCCCTTTTTCACCTTTGGACCTTATGGGATTGTCTTGAAATCCATTTTCCATGTGAGGAAAATGGGATGTTTTGGTTAGGGCTTGGCTAGGATGAGTTAGCCTAAACTCCTTTTATTATTTTAAATGTATGTTTGCTTGAAATGTGATTATTTGATATTGTGAGATGAAAATGCCATGTTTTATTGATATGTATGTTATAAGAACTGTATGCCTTATAACCTATACTAATTAAATGATAAAGCTTCGGGCCAGGGGTAGTCTGTGAGAGCTCCCCTATGTTACGGCTTCGAGCTAGGGGCCGACTGTGAGAGCTCCACTAATTGAATGATAAAGCTTCGGGCTAGGGGTAGACAGTGAGAGCTCCCCTATGTTATGGCTTTGCGCTAAGGGTAGACTATGAGAGCTCCCTTGAATCATTATTAATCCTTCGGGCCAGGGATAGACCGTGAGAGCTTCCCCAAGGTTGGGACAGGGGTAGGATCGAGAGTGCTGCCCCTGGGTTAAGGATATCCATGAGTTCCATCCCGGTCCTACACAATGTATTATATATATGTGTGTATATATATATATATATCTAAATAAGTAGGTGATTCATACAAACATAACTGCCGTGAGCTGAAGCAGGTAGACCCGCCAGGTGTCCTTCTGGAACCTGAGTGGGATGGTTGTTTATTGCTTGATTAACTTACTTGCACTCTATTGCTCACTATTACTATGAACACCTATTTGGATTACACGTAGACCCCGCTGGTGGTGCCCTACTAAGACTTGTCTCACACCCTACCTGGCGGCCTCCTGGGCCCCCGTGTAGACTTTAATACTGCAGGTACTATTAGGGGCAAAGGCCCGGCGTTAGGTTGTTGATACATGTGTGATCTAGGTGGAGTTCCAGAGCAAAGGATCGAGCTTAGATAGAGATTATTGTGGACTAATTTGTTATCTTTTTGTATTACTACATAGCATGCTTTTCTTCTATTTCCATTGTATCATCATTCCATGCATCCATTTTGTATCAGACACTGCCTATGAGGCTTTTGTATATTTATCCGGATTTCTTTACTTTTGTTGGTTGGTTAGTTTGTTTCTCCTTTTCTCCTCTTTATCCATTGGTTGTGCTTCCGCTATTTCTATTACCTTGCTTTTATTCTGTTGTGTACTCTGACATGGGGGTACAGTCTCCCCACTGACTTACCACTACACCCCCGCTGCTAGTCGGCAGCCCCTGGCCTATGGGGAGACGAGCCACGGGTCATGTGGCCAACCGGGCTCAGGGCTCGGGTTGAGGGGCAGCCGGGTCCAGGACGTCACATGTATATTAGATTGTCTACCCCAAGGAGGTTACTTTACTACCTGGGGAGTGGAGGTTCCTACTAAGAGACCTCCTCCAGTAGTTATTGATGCTGAGGAGCCACAAAGATGACGATATAGACCACATCGTGATGCATGTGAGGCCTCACCAATTCCATAGGCAGAGGTCATCCCTATAACTATCTAGAATCAGCTGATTGGGGGTGTTCATCTGGTATCATGGGATCCATTTTTATTGGTCGGGTATCCATATTTTTCTCATGGTGTAGATTATCCGAGATTCTATAAGGGGTCATTTTCCATACCTCCAGTTTTCAATGCCAGATCCTTCACATCCTATGTGGTTCCCCCCTGCAATGTTGGCAGGTCCCTCTACTATGCTAGTGGGAGAAGGATCGGGTGCACATGACGAAATCCAGTTGACACCTCCTCCCATTCATAAATAGATAAATTATCTGATGACCAAGGTTCCAATTCATAAGGATCATTCCTCTTCAGGTATTTATACTCCACCCTAGCACATAGGTTGGCACTCTCAATACATGCATACCATTTAGACAACACTATGTGGGACAAAACCTCAACATAGATAGTGATTGTACTCATTCATGTATATGTTTTTTATCTATTAAATTAATGAAATTATTTTTACTATCAACCATTTCTACATATTTATCCACTCCTTCAATTTTTATTTTTATTTTCGTCACAGTTTATATTTTATAAGCTTTTAAAGTTGACTACTTGAAACATAGGAAAATTTATTAAATTTTATGTATGAAACATTAAAATCTTATGAAATATAAACAATAAAAATAGTATAAATAAATCTTAAAGCATAGCCAAATAATCTAAAAAGTAGTTGAAAATATAAATAATTTCATAAATGTAATAAATAATTGAAAATGAAATAAATGTATAAAATACTATAAATACAATTGTAAAGGTTTAACACAATAATATATTATGCTACAAAATTTAATTTTCTTTAATTTTTTTAAAAAATGATTTTGATTTTGAATTATTTTTCATATTTTCATTCAGTGTGTCAAATATCATTTAGATTGTATTTATATTTTATAAGTTATAAACTTTCAAAGTCACCAACTTCAAACATTATTATGTTTCATGCAAGTGACTTGGAAATAATATAACTTATAAATTATTATTAAAATATAAGATATATTTGACCAAATGAATCAAAATATAAAACATAATTTAAAATAAGAAAAATTATAAATATTATAAGTAAAATATAATTTAAATGTAACAAAATTTATTCCATAAAAAATAATAGTTTCACTTTAAAATATTAATTACATAATTATTAAAAAAATAAAATATACATAAAATATATATATATATATATCATAATACAAATACATATATATTTTTAAAAATAAAAACATTTATATTAAAAAAATTATTAGTTTTTTTGAAAGGTAGTAGAGGCCATGTTGCCTTTCCACTGAGCCGAAAGGTGGCGCAAGACCTACCGCCTTTCTGACCTAACTTTCAAAAAAAATACCTAGGTTTAATTAAAAAAATCAGAAAACACAGGAAACAAAACACATTTGTAGTTGAAGGTTGAGGCCCCATATGTGAATGAAAATGACAGAATTCCCTCTCATTATCAAAATGGATTGAAAACAAAGAACACTCTATGGTGATAGGTTTTTTCATTTGTGGTTTACCTGTGTAAAATGGAGAGTCCAGTGTGATAATTTTAGAATTCGTATTGGAATTTCATTTGGAAAATCGAAGTTGGATTTCTAAAGGACCAGTTATGATGTAGTGATGAGTTAAAAGGTGTTTTGTTTGATGTGTCACGTATTTGAGCATTTACAAAGGAGGTTACCTAGAGAATCATTAAATGACACCATTCTGTTGAGGTTTATGTTTTTTTATGGGTATTTTTTATGCTCGAGTTATTTATGATGAATTTCATTCTTTGTAAGTTTGATTAAAATTGTTCAATTGTTTATAAGATGGAAACATTCATGGATTTATTTCCTCCACAATTACAATAATCTTGAATAATGGAAGTAACTCTTCTATGATATTTTAATATTTAAATATGTTATTCTTGGGATTTCATATTTCTGAATATGATATTCTATTCAGGCGATGTGTGAACCAATATTAAAGGTTCAATATCATGTTTTTAAAGTTTAATCCATTATTCAAGAACATTTAAATGGGTTTTTTAGTTTAATTTAAGTGTTTTAAATGAATAATATTCATATCATGATACAAATGATAAAGATGGTTCCATGAATCAGTTATTTTCATAGACTGATTATTATTGATATTTTTGGATTTTTTTAGGAATTTGAGGGAGGTTTTCATAGAGTAGTCTCATTAAAATAAACTTTTATAGGTAGGATGAGAAAGAGGACATGATATTTATATGGATTATATTTCCTATTAAAAATATGTAAAGAGAAATATTACATTATCATCCTATTTTTATATAAAAGAAGATTAGAAGGAAGAGTAGATAATGACAATATATCATTCCTTGGAAAATTATATATATTAAACAAAAATGAACCTACACCAACCTAATGAACTAAATTTTAGGATGTAAAAAAGGAGTTACTTGTTTTCAATAAAGTAAAGGAGTTCTGAATTTATTCTTGATGTGATGAACATAACACTACTTCCAAATGATTTATTTTTGTTCAAAGGATGCGCTCATAATAAATATGTAAAAGAGAATCCTAGAGTTCAAAAGAGTGATCCATATCCGGTGAAACAATAACCAGTGATGTTGATGAAGAGATCTAAATGTCTATAAATTATGGAAGTTATCTTACCCTAGAGTAGTGTGACTTGGGTTATAATTTATATTGACACTATATAATTTTATAAAGTAGTGATCCCATGTGTAGAGTGTCCACATACTTTATATCCACCAAACTAGTGATGTATTAGATTCTGGTATAACTGAAAAATTGTTGGTTTATGATCCTTAGATAATCCCAATGCAGGTGTACCATGTAAAATCTACACATCCCAGGAATATTTAATTTAATGATTTTACTTCAGATTATTTATTGATGTTGAATGAAAATAAATAAATTGAGAATTGTTCTTATAAAAGTGGGAATAATTTACAAATTTAAAAATCAGTTTAATCAATAAAAATGTCTAAATTGGTTACACCCTGATCCCCCTAACTCAAGGTGCCCCAGGTAACTATTAATTGGTGTCAAAGCCTATGGTTATGACTATAAGTTCAATTTATGAAGTAATGTTTGGATTTATTTAAAAAATGATGGCATTTATGGTGTTGGTTTGGAAGCAAATCGGTCCTAGGATAATTATTAAATTATGAAGAAAAAATTGTGGGAATCACCAACATAAATGAATCACAAAACCAAATAGTACAAAATAAATGGGAACACTGAATATTTAACGTATAAAAACCATCCAATGTAGTGAATTAAAAAACCATAGGGAAACATCTAGAAAATTCACTAATAATTAGAGAATATACATAATCAAAGTGGAATGAAAAACATAAATTACAAATAAGAGTGTAGAAAACCTATCTAAAAATTAAAACCTTGATATGCATCTATCACCTATCTTATAATAATTTGTGGAAATACTTTACCCTTCAAAGACCAAAACTGAACATGCCGAAATGTTACAACACCTCACTACATAACCTAATTTCCAACTGTTCACTTTTACCTGTGCTCAAAAACTATCAACCACTATATATCTGCAAGATTTTCCCTTTCGTATCACGATGCATACCACATATTTTCACTTTGATCGTGTACATTTGGGGATTATAACTCTTTCCCATTTTGTAGGCCATAGTGTGTGGCTCACCAATCTCCCCCACATATCATTAAAAAAATAAATATATTTAAATCTATTGTATCTCATTTTCTCAAAAATAGAATGCTGCAAATTGAATTTGTAAAAACCGATATTATCTTTCTTCAAAAATAACAACCAATGGGTTTAAAACCATCAATATCCCCCTTTAGACTGATGAATAAGGGGATGAATTGCAAGAAAATTAATTGGATTATATGTCAATTGTTATTTCTCCAACTGTACTCCTCTGCAAAAAATATGGCATCCCTCTTTTTCATTTCTGATGGAAACCTAAAATCACCCTTGTAAAAGAACTCCAAATGTCAAAGTATCTGTCATACCTATATCTACTCTGCCAAAACCAAAATTAATAATATATGGATCCCCCATAATTGTGATCACCATATAATCTGGATCACCTGAAATAATTAATCGCTCCCCCTGCTCAGTATCCTCTGAGTATTCTAAAACTCTCAGTTCATCACCTTGATCTTTGATTTTAATTCTCTCTTCACAAATTGAACTATGTGAAGAAATAGAATTAGGTGTAAGACCCAAAACACCAAACCTGAAATACTTTGGAATCAAAACCTTCTTCTTCCTATTTTATGGTTTTCAAATAATGCATGAAGATCACATGTTCCATAAATCTAACAAATTCCTCTTCACAACTACATTCTTCACATCACTACATGCCTTTACATTTTTCCAATAAAACATGTCATCCATTCTTCCTAGAGCATAAAACATTGATCCTTTGGACAAGGTTAATCTTTTATTTTCAAATGAACCCATGAAGCCATCAGTATTAAGAGTACAATAAGATATAAAATTATGGTGTATACTTGGAACATGTCACACATCAGTCAACATTAGCATATAACATATATTCGTAGTGATAAAAATATCACAAGTACCAATGACATCAGTGGAACCTCAATTTGAAATCTTCAATATACAAAAGTCTACTTCTTAATATGTGTAAAATAGTTCCCTCTTAGATGTAATATGTCACAACGATACTAAATCAACCACCCATTCAGTGTACAGATCTGAACTACAATAATCAATGCCAACTAAAAGTAAATCACCCTCACCCTCTATAATAATTAATCATATATCCTCAGAATTGGTGTCCTTCACCTTCTTTTATTCCTTCTGATTTTTCAATTCTTATCAGTTTCTCTAAACATGACCCTCCTTGCCACAAAATAAGCACTTGATAACTTTTTTTATCTTTTTCGGGCCTCTCTAATTACAACCTAAATCTACCAGATCCATAATACCACTATTACATAAAGATTCACCATTATTGGTCTTTCATCAAGTCCCATTCATAAACAATGATGAAATCACATCATCCAACTTTAGTGTGTCTTTCCTAAATAGTAATGTGGTGATAATATGATCATATGAATTAGGAATTTAACCTAAAATTAGCAACACTTTGTCTTTTTATTCTATTTCAACTTGTACGGTGTTACCTTTATCATCTACCTTGACTTACACCGAAGATATATCCATTATAATCTTGGTGAACTTGTCAAGATGGCTACCTAAATATACATTCTCTATCATTCACAAGCCAGACAATCATTTTTGCAGATATAAACGATTTATGAGGGATTTCGATTTATACCTATTTTCAGTCTTCACCTAGATCTCCTCAAGATCTACCATATTAATAACTTCCCGCAGAGTAATATCATACAAATACATATAAATCATGATATTCATCAACTCTATCATATCATTCCAATCACCACCACTTATCATTTCAATTTTATCTGATTTTTTCTTCAACTCCATCATTTTCTTCTCATGGACCAAAATATTTTTAAAACTTTGTTCCCCAGGTGTAAAATCAATTTTCTTATAAAAAAATTCATTGTGGGAAGAAACACCACGGTGTGTATCACCCATATTTAATCAGTAAGAAAACATGAAAAACCTCTACTAATACCAATGGTTGGGTTAGAAGTAGATGGATCCCAAGATAATTATTAAATTGTGATAAAATAATTTTTAGAATCACCAATTAAATGAAGTGAAAAACCAAATAGTATAAAATAGATAAGGACAAATAATATTTAATGTAGAAAACCCCTCAAATGAGGAGGATTGAAAAAAATGGGGAAAATCCTATAAAATCAACTAATAATCAAAGAGTACATAGAATCCAAATATAATATCAAACATAAATTACAAATGAGAGCATAGAAAATATGGGTAAAAATCCACACCATGAAATGCATCTTTGGCCTCTCTGATAATAGCCCATGACAAGACGTATCTATTAGGAGATCAAAACTAAACACATGGAATTGTTGCAACACCTCATCTTACAACCCAATTTTCTATTGCTCTCTACTTCCCATTCTTTAAAAACCATCACCCACGATATATCGGCATTATTCACTCTTTTGTATCATGTTTCATGCCACCTTAGTGCACTATGATCATGTGTAGTTTAGGTTTCTACCTCTTTCACCTTTTATAGGCCTTTGTGTGCAATTCACCTATCTCCCCAATGTCTCAAAAATATATATGTAGAAATATATTGTATCTCACATTCCTCCAATATGGAATGTAATAAATTGAATTTGAAAACACTGATATTATCTTCCTTTAAAACCTAAAACCAATGGGTTTCACCCTATATTATGAATCCAAAACTCCTTAGTGGTATAAAATTTTGTGACTAGTAAAATGATTTCATGTCAAAAATAGAATATTATCTTAGAGTCCCTTATGATTTTGTGAAAGAATGAATTTTTTTCTGAGACAACATGGATTTATCTTTGAAACATATGAAATAAATATAGAAATTGATGACTCTATCAAGAATAAATTAAAATAATATCTAAAAAACAAACATTTTATAATTTCTCCCAATAAAATTTATCTAAGTATATATAAAAAAATGGAATGATTGTTTCGTGTAAAATTTATAAACAAGAAAAATAAGGAATTCCATATATCAAAAGTCAAGAAGAAGAAGAAAACAATGAATAGGTTGATTTCTTAAAATGAGGTAAATAATTCTAAACACATAGGTATACCTAATGCTAACATAGAATTATTGAAATTTTATGTATAATGAATTTTAGTCTCTATGATGGAGATAAAAAGAGGATATAATTCTTATGATAAAGTGGTAACAACGTCAAGTTTCTTATCCTTCATATGTTCATGTAGTTTCCCAAAGGAGATATCTTCCTAATAAGAAAAGGTTTAACAATAGTAATTCATGAATAAATTATATTATTAGACTATAATTTATCTATAATTATAAAATAAAATGATAAAAATAATTAATGTGGCCTTGAAATATAACATCAAGTAGATGGGAGCAAAAAATTCAAGATTGAATTGATCTGCATAAAGAAATGTCACATGCAATTAGCAAGGATATGATTACTAAAAAGGAGTTAGAAGCCTATGTTATTCCTATTAAGACATAAGTTGATGAAAAAAGGAAGTTTGAAATAGAATATTCATCAAAATTGAAGAAAACTATTTCCCAAATAAAGTTGAAAATGTGGGGATCATGGAACATGAATAAAGGTTGAAATCCTCAAATGAGAAGATGAGAATCCCCCTAAATCAGCCTTAACCAGTGAATGGAAAGGCATGTGAATCATGAAATATGTAAATAATAATAATTAAAATGTAAAATTTTTAAATAATTATAGGTTTCCTTAAAAATATATAGATATAGGATCTCAAAATATAGTAGCTACTAAATGATACTATTGTAGAAAATTTTGAAATATTATGAGCATTTACTTTGAATCCCAAAGGAAACAAAGTGAATGAAACTCTTTTATTATAATATCTCAATCAATATAATACTACATGATATATGATTACAAAGGTAGTTGTTTTATCCATGTTAATAATAGATATTTTTTAATACATTATAGAGAGAAGAAAGGGAGAAAAGTAACAAGGAGATCGTCTACTCCAATGACATACTTGGAGAGAGTTAATACAGTAAAGAAACCTGTTATATAGGAAAATAGTTTTATAATTTTATAGGAAAATGATGAAAATAAAATAAGTTTGAGTTAATAAC
Source organism: Viscum album (assembly GCA_963277665.1). NCBI lineage: Eukaryota > Viridiplantae > Streptophyta > Magnoliopsida > Santalales > Viscaceae > Viscum > Viscum album. The sequence goes on along the minus strand of OY728119.1, from coordinate 328,932,916 downwards.
TAAAATATAGTTAATCATAATATTTATGTTGAAAAGAAAGAACAAAATTTCGGAAATATAAGCAAGGGGCTCTAGGTTTGAGAATAGTGAAAGTAGAGAAGAACCCATTAAGGAAGAGGGAATCCAAGGTGCACCTCATGGCTACAAAATAAGAGGTATTAATATTTGGTATCACAGAAACCACTTAAAGGATTAATAAAAAGACCTGTGTAAGTGAACTCTAATGGAGAATAAAGTCAAAAGATAGATCCCCCAAAGTTATAACACAACATAAGAATTTCATAAGTGCAACATGATCTAAAATTATGGAAAACCCTAAGCCAATAAAGTAAAAGAGGTCTATAATTCATGAATTAATTTTTGTAAGTGGTTTTACACAGATATGAACCATTGAAAAAGTTTTGAAGAAGCTATCTATGAAAGATGTTCAGGATGAATAAGTTCTTGAAGAATTTATAACATTACTTTAATCAAATATGAAAAAGGGAAAAGTAATGTTTGAAACAAATTTCTAACTCCAACTTGAAAATCCCCACTCCTATATTTGAGGTGGCATGAAGGTAACCCTCTCCCCATGAAATTAATGTTTTCTAACTATTTTTTAAGTTTATTATAATCTAGGGGTAGACATGATCCATGGGTAGATATTCTTATAAAATCACATGTATATGATTGGAAGGTAAATCGGGTTTTAAGATAAAGAAAATGCATACATCAAGAGGTGTTTAAAGTATTTTGGGTTCTAATTAGTATCAATCCTAAGGTTTCATGCTATGGTGAATTTTTTATACTAAATATTACTAAAAAAAAGAACGAATTTGTAGAAGAAATTATGTCAAATACAAACCCAAGTTAACCAGTGGAATATTATTAAGTCATAGTATAAACCATTGGTTTCAAGACATAAAATCAACAGTATCTAGAAACATGAAATAGTGGGATAGATTATATATATAATCATCTATATGAATAAATTTCATGCTTCTTTATTTTATAGTTAATAATTTTTGTAACATCTATTCATATTTATAGGATAATATATTATTTTTTTAGAGAAATTTTATTCCCCAGAAGTGGTCTCCCTAATATTAGAAACAGTTATTGGTTGTAAGATATTGAAACTCAATGGGATATTGTGATGAAATTTCAAAGGCTACCAAAACTAATGAGTTATTTAATAATCCTGCAAATTTTTAGAGGATATGGATTTCAAGAGGCATCAGTAGTTCTCTTTTAACATGTATAAATTGTCCCTTAAATTGGTTGTATTTTTTTTTGGGAAAGTGGAATACTCAATTTGTTATGGTCTTATTGGTATTAATGAGTGACATGGAAAAAAATTTGGAGGTTAACTTATACTCTTATTTCCTACACCAAGCACAAGCTTGGTAGGATTATAGGATTTATTGATAACTCAAATTCTAAGTGGTAAATTCACTTATTTTATGTTCTTGAGTTAATATAGTTATCATAAAGATTGGACTAGAGGATTATTCTTGAATTTTAAATTCAAACATATGTTTTTAATAACTATTAAATAGGTTATTTTGTTAATCAACAAGTGGTTGAATTCAAAGGATGAAGGTTTTTTGAAATAGGGGGGATGTCAACTGATGGAGTTGTCCCCTTAAAAGAAAATGAGTGGAATCCCTTGAGAATAACACTTATATTTACAAAGTGGGAGAGAAACATCTAGTTTAGGGTTATTATTTCTAAAGGTATAGTCCAATCATATGTTGTAAACCTTTATATACCAAAAACAAAGGAGGATTGTGCACCCAGTTCAATATGTAGATTTATTTCGCATGATACTCCTAAATTTGGGGGATAAACGTTAAGGAAAATTAAAAATAAATTAAACTCATTTATATTTCCTTGAAAAAGTAGGAGGGTATGTTATATTTTCAAAAACATCAAAAGGGGGAGATTTTTGAACCCAAAGTGTTTATATTGAATTTTTTGAAAATAATTATTTAAGTTTTGAAAGTAGTGATTCTTGAAGGATTGTTGAAAATAGAGATTTATTGTTTTTTTATATTGGATTTATTTACAAAGTAAAGGCATTGAGTATAGAGGAGTCTTCTCTTTGGTTGAAATCATAGATAGAATGAAGGATATATATATATATATCTGTGTGTGTGTGTGTGTGATTAGTTTCACAGAACGTGACTAAGTATTTTATTACAAGAGTTATTGAAAAAATTGGGTCATCCCCTTAGGGTTAGATTTTGACCATCCTACCAATAGTGTTGGGGGTCAAGTTCAAAGGCTCCAACCAAGAAGGGTGATAGGGTATATGTGATTTCTACCATGGGTTAAAAATAGAATGTGTGAAGTAAAGTTGGTGTTTGGGTTGGTTTATAAGATATGTGGAAGCACCTAAGAGGGTCGGATCGAATGACCCACCACCATAGGTTACTATACAAGGGATTTATTATAGGTTCTTTAGCATATTTTGGATTATGTTCATTAAACCTTAAAATGAATTTTATGAATTGGGATTGATAATATAGAGTCTTTGTTTATTTCTAAAGAAAAATACATGCACAAGGGTTTAAATAGAAAATGCATGATCATATTTAACCATTACATTGCATCTGTATACACCATGCCATAACCATCAAAAGATTAAACACCATTTGAAATTAAAATAAGTATTCCTTAACAAATAATGAGTCAAGGTTATCAGGAAATTTTCTTAAATATATTATCACACTACAGTTATTGTCATGGTTGAAGAAAGTATAAAAATAGGTGAACCATTTCATGGGTGTTTTTGATAATTCTAGTGTGAGAAAGGTCATAGTCGAGGGAATGTAGAATATTGACATCCAAAATAGTCAGATTGGGATCACTACACTCTTTCACTTGGCATGGTAGTTAAAGGAATTACTTTTGAAAAATATAAATCCCCCATAAGGGTTTTTTATTGGTTCTGGTTAAATATGGAGGTTACATGGGTTAATTAAAATGATTAAAGTCCCCCTCTATCAATTAAAATGGATTGATAAGGGATATCGTTCCATGGTGATAGTAACATTGTTCTTTTTTAATTTTTTAATATTAGAAGGCCACTAAGGGTGTTTTGGAATTAACTGGGCACATTCATATACTGAGTTAATGGAGAATGTTTGAGGACCCACTACATCATAGTAATGAGTTGAAAATCATTTTTTGGGTGTTTCATGCATTGGGATTTTTGGAGGAAAAGAAAAAAATGCACAGGAAACCATGGTGTGGAGAATTTAAAAAATATTTTTTGACTATAGAAGCACCATACCACACCATAGTGTCAAGGTTCAAGTCATTTCTAAGGTATTTTTGGTTGATCACATGGTTTGTCAGGAAATTTTTACCTTTATAAGGTTGATTCACATTGTGATATTTTTTGGAAGATTTTGGGGATGAATAAATGGAGATATTTTAGACTTGACTTGATGAAGATTAAATGTTTTAAGATAATCTTACATGATAAATTAAGCTTTTAACATATTATTATTGGGATTTTATATTTCTATATATGATATTTATTCAAAAAATGTGTGAATCATTCCTCAATGTTCAATATCATGTGGTTTGAGTTTGATACTTGATTAAAGCAATTTTAAAGGGTGTTTGAAACATTATTTAAGTGTCTTAAATGAAGAATATTTATACCATAATATGAAATATTCATATGAGTCCATGAATAAGATATGTTCAAGGAATGTGTGTTTTTTGGAAATCATGTATTTTATAAAAAATGGATGGAGGTTTTATTGGAGAAGTTTCATTTAAGTAAATTTGTTCATGTTTTTTGATAAGGTGGGAATCATATTTATGGGAATTTCATATTAAAACTATAGAAAGCGAAATATCTTATGGTATTAAATTTTTTATAAAAATAAGTATGAAAGGAAGATTTGATAATGATGATATATCATTCATTAAAGAAATATGTACGTTGAAGAAAATTAAAAAATACCAACCTAAAGATCAGAATTCCTAGAAGATGAGAAGGAATTCCTCCATTTCTACAAGGTTAAGAGATAGAGTTCAAAATATATTACTTAAGGGAAATACTTGAAATTACTTACAAAGGATTAACTGTTGTTCAAAGGAGGAGTTCACAAATAATTTGTGATGGGTCATACCATAGTTCAATTGAATCACCCTTGTATGGTTCAATATAATTAAGTTATTTTGATGAAGGGGCTTGTATATCCATAAACTATAGAAGTGATACTACCCCAAATTAGTGTTATAAAAAAAAGCGAAGTCCACCTTGGGTCATAAGTTATCTTTACTCTAATCAATCATTAAAGGTAGTGAGCCCCAGAATTGAGTGTCCATAACCTCTATATCCACTGAACTAGTAAAGTAGTGGATTATACAATGACTAAAACGTCATCAAAATATGCTCCATTGGTTATCCCTGTGTAGGTGTACCAAGTAAAATCCTCATTTTTATTTCATATTTAATTTTCTGATTTCACTTGGATTATTTAGTGTGGTTGAGTGAAAAATATTTGTTAAAGTCAATTCTTACTAAAGTGGAAACAAGATCAAAATTGGAAAATAAATTTAATTAGTGAAAACGTATATATTAGTCACACATTGATTCTTTCCCCTCTCAAGGTGTCTTGGGGAATTATCATACCTAGAAAAAACATCTTAGTTTCCTAAATATTTATTCAACAGTTCTTTTGATCATGTTTTCAAAATTATAAAGTAACTGCTGGTGCACTTGAATATCACTTAGAGAGTTTGTAATATGTTGGTGCATTAATTAATCTTACAAAATAACTCAACATTACATTAATAAAAACATTATATTTCATTGATACCTAATAGTATGTTAACATGGATATATCATCTATATTAGCTTCCTGATATTTCATTAACCACTCGATGTAGCCTCATAGTATATCTTGACAAATAATTCACACTCCAGTGCTTAACATGTTAGTGATCTTGTAATTACACCAGATCGAAGATACGGTCATGAAAAGTCACCCAGTGTTAAATTCTTAGGGTAAAATCATCTCATGAAATCTCATGATATTGAATTTTTGTTCAATATATCATGCATTTACATACATGTACTTCATTAGTGTTGAATTCCCACAATAATACATGAGTTTCTAGTCTTCTTCTAACAAATTTTAAAGCCATATTATACTAAATGAATGTATCTTGCGTTACACTAACATAGTATTTGGATCTATCTTAATAACATGTTGACCTTAAATATAACTCTTTCACTCAACTATTTCACTTTCATGAATGAATTCAGATAAACCTGATCTTTGTACTATTCAATCTTATCTAAAATAGAAAATAAAAAAAACTATATACATAATATGATGATTATTATATCTTTATCATCCCATTAACATAATCAAAAATAGAATATAAGAATATAAAATTCCAATATAGAGGATTAAAATAAAAACAACATTGTCTTGACTTCATAACCACATCCTATGGTGCATTATTAGTTAGGTCTAGAATAGTTTCATCCTCCCATTCCACAATCAGTTTACCTCAATGTAGTGAAATCCTTCAACAAAATGCATACTTATTCCTTAAATAGAAAACATAAGAATAAATACATAAACATAAATTCATTATATCACATTAAATTAGACAAGATATCATTACAGTTATCAAAACTGATGCATTATTGGATCATGGATCCAAAAAACCCATCTTTTTTATAAGGGTGGCCTAACTAAGGCAAATAATCAAAAATTTAATAGACTAAATATAATAAAAACACTATAATTTAATTAATGTGCTTATTCTTACCACTTGAAACATAGTAAATCATGTTAAAATATATCTATAGTAATTCAATTTCATAAAAGGAAAACATAATTAAATTAGAATAATAAAAACAGTAAATAATTCAAAAATACAAGACAAAAAGAGATATAAATTTTGATTTTACTTCCACATATCCTTTAACTTTCTAAGTTTATTAAGAATAAATACAATCCAACTCATCTCCTATATTAACTATGTTAAATAAAATTTTAACCATCTCATCTACAACTACTTTCCTTTCAACAATGTCTTCCAAAGTAGCTATAACTATTATCTCTCCCACTAATGTGCTTCCCTATATCTATTTTTTATCGGTTGATTATGAAACCTCTTTGGGCCTCTCTATATCAACATGTTTTTGAACTTAAACCACTATTGGAGAATCCCATATTATATTTCAAACTGACATATAGGGTGGTATGAATAGGTATATCCAAAAAATATAGATAAATATCAGTAGACAACTAAATAACTTCTTGAAATAACTATTTAATATGGTCTACTAAAGATGGTGTAGACACTCCAATTTTTAGATCAGTGACCACTTATTGATTAATAGTGAAATTAAATTCAATTATAGTTTCTTTATCTAAATATCTATCCAAAAAAATATAGTGTAATTTGAACACTAAATGTTTGTATAAGATGAGTTCATACAATGTCTTCCTCATCACTATCACCAAGTATAACAACAACTCTAACACTCTTATTTTATAGAGGCATCTTTTCTCTATGTGGTATATTCTTTCTGATTTCCTTATAGATGGGAAATATTCTTTATAACCTTCCTCTTTTTAACCTTTAAAAGCATGAGTTTCTCCTTCTCAACTAACTATTTCATTGAATATCTTGAGATCATTGCCTCTTTAGTAACTTCAACATCCTTATAAGTCTTGGCCTTCCCACTCTTCAATCTATCACACTTCTTACTAGAAATTTCTTTATTCTAGGTAGGTCAAGTTTTCTATTAAGTGGGTGTCTAAGACTATGAACTAGTAACTTGATTAGTTTTAAACTTCTCTTCTTTAGCTTATTTCACTACCTCATATTACCTTCTTGATACTTCTATTATCTGTAAAAAAAATGATATGTCGTACTTGAATTTCCTTATTCCTGAAAAGAGGAACAATGACACTAGTTTTTTCAGCTACAAATTGATAATTGATAAAGTTGAAAATATTAGATACTTCTTCCTTAAGTTGAAAAATTTATCTAAACTGGTCTTATAAATTGAATCCATTAAAATTTATATTCAATTTTATATTTTACTTAGTTTTTAAAAAAAATCCAAAATATGTACAAAAAAATTAATGTTTCATCCCATAGTTATTTAATCTAATCATTCACCTCATTAATCCTTTTGTAAATTTATTTCCTAGAGTTGAATGTCTCTGGAACTTCTATTTTCTCCTCATCCTTGTTATTTTCAAAACCTCATTCTTATATAGTATGTATAGACACAAGAATTTATTTTTGAGTTTGACCGTAGGGAAACTCTATTCACACCTCACCCATAGGTGACTCAAGATATTCTAGGGGTTGTAATGATCTAGACCAAGGGTCCCATGAGATATAAATGTTCCCTAGTAATCCTTATCTAATATATGTCTTATTCCTTGGTATCCTTGTAATAGATAGATCAATCTGTACACCTTGTCTAAAAAGATTCATGTCAATAAACTAGTGATATATCAGTGCATGATTGACTCTTAACTTCACTAGAGTTATCAAATTTATCATCCTTAACATCATTCTCACTAGATTAAATAGATTCTTGAATAATATAAAATTGAATAAATATATTTCATGAATCGTAACATGATCATAATCACTTAACCATGGGCAAGAGAAGTTTGAAATAATTTCTCAATAACTTTGTATTGAGAACTGAATTAAAACATTAAAAATCTCTCAAAACTATATTAACCAACCAGTTTTTTATGAGTATCATCCAAATAAAACCCTTTATCTTGAATCAAATCCTTTGAATGTATAGAAAAAATCCCAGCATGATCAATCCCATATATTTCATAAATTTATATAAAATTAACATTCAATTCAACTCCATACACTCTAGATGTAAAACATAATAATTTTTTTATCTATAAATCTAAAAGCTTCATTGAATAATATGACATTCAAATCAAAACCTTTACATTTTCAATGCATTTAAAAATATCAATACACTTGGTAAAAATATCAATATACCACATGTCCAACTTTGAAACCTCTAACCATTCCATATCCACTATATATCTTAACATCATCCATTATTTTTTCCACTTTCATAAAACTACTCTATAATAATGTATCTCTTCTTAACATATGAATCTGAAGAATTTTCTTTTGAAAAAATCATTTCTTCTTTGAACAAGATATATTTTTTTCCCTTCCCATTTGATGTAACATGAGAGTCTTACTCTAATGAATTATCACATCCTAAAATAGAAAAGGACCTATATTTCATCTTTCCCATTTTCTAATATAAATTAAAAAGATGAAAATTATTGAAAAATAATTATATGGTCATGTCTAAATTTTAGAAAAATTGAGAGTGAATGAAACAAAGACTCGCAAATTCAAAATATCAATATGATTTAAATAAGATATGAAAAAGATTTCACAATAGTTTATGTAATTAAATTAAATAAAAAAATTACCAATTATATTAATTCCATGAACTCGATGAGTGAGAAAAAAATCCACACTTAAACATATAACTTTATATTGATAAAACAATATAATAACTATGTAATATGCACTGATAGATTAACATAGTATAAACATCATGATGTAATCTCATGCACCATATTTAACTCCCGTACCAAACCAATCATCACGTGTATTCCATCCATTAAAAAAACTCCAACTAACACAATGTCACATTAAGGCTCTAGAAAACATTGATATTCCAACATAATGTCATAATGTATCTTGAGACATTGTCAATGTCCCAATATAATCTCACATAATTTCAAAAGATAACATTTAAGGTTAATTTCACGTCATAGAATTATTATGATAGAATTGTGGTTTTAATGTAACATCACATAAAATCTCAAGATAGCTTTGTGTTCCATTGTGATCTTTATAGTTGTCTTAAATACCATTGAAAAAACAAACATATCCTCATAAAGTAACACTTCCAAGGATTGATTCCAACAAACATTTAAGTACTTACCCACACATCATTATAAATACAATGTATCCTCAAAGTCCAACACCCGTTCCATTTCAAATATGATGCTAGGGAATCAATATTTATTCAAAATTATAAAAAAAATAAAATTTTTAATTAGAATCAAAACTTATTTAAACCAAAATCATTCTAAAATAAATTTTGATCTTCTCAAAATTCGGAGCATCCAGTCGCTTAGTAACAATTTCATCTAATTATTCTCTATCAGGAAAAAATTCTAAAGAAATGTCTCCTTTCTACATAAGGACTTCAATAAATATATATCTCACATCAATGTGTTTAGTCCTTGGATATTAAAGTGAGTTCATATAAATTGATATAGCGGATGAATTATCATATAAAATTGGAATCTTTTCATAATGAAAGTTAAAATTAGACAGAGTTTGTGTAAGATAAAGGGTTTGTGCATAAAAACTTGATTCTACAACCTACTTGTTGTAATGACCCAGACCTCTCTAGTCTATTCCTTTGTGAAAATCTAGTGTTTTGGGTGTTCTAGGGGCTATCAGTGACTCATTCTGAGAATTGTACCCAAAAAGTACAATTTTTTGGTCGTCATTTCATTTTGAACTATCAGTGTCAGTGATTCATTTTTGAACTGTCGGTGTCGGTGAGTCATTTTTAAATTGTTGGTGTCATAGAGTAATTTTTGTAATGCCATTTTTGGTGAGTCTTTTTTTTGTACTATCGGTGTCGGTGAGACTTTTTTTTAAATTTCGATGTTCGTGAGTCAAGGTGTCAGTGTAGGTGACTCAATACGTTAGTGTCGGTGAGTTGGGGCATCAGTGTCGGTGACTCAGGGCATCAGTGTTAGTGAGTTAGGGTGTCAATGTCAGAGTGTTAGGGTGGGTCGGTGGTGTAGTATCGGTGACTCACCCATCGGTGACTCATTCCAGTTTTCCTAGTTATTCCAGTTTCTCCCCTCTTACGTTTTATTTAACGTAAATTGAGTTTAAATACTTTTTTTGGCATTTCTAAATGTGTTTCAAAGGATATTAATTATATCTTTAATATCTGGAAGCTCTGGGAATTTGAAATATTAGAACCATGCAATCTTGACAATGATCCCACATTAATGACTTTTAAAACCGTTTCCCAATCAGTTGATATAGGATCTGGATTCGCTTTTATAAATCTGAGGTCCTCTCTTCTCTTTTATCTTGGTGCTCCTAGATCCCTCCTCTCTAGAAGATTCATGCGCCTGCGTTAGAGCTCTCTCCTCTCCATTTTTTATTGGAATTTATTACTTCTCACAAGATCCCTTTTTCAACGCAAGGAAGAGTTTTGGTCGCCTAATGTTCCATGTAGGGATTTTTCTTTCATCTTTCTTTTAATTGTGCATCATGCGAGGTGGGTATAATAACGCCTCCTTGTAAGAATAGATGAACACAAATTTAAAAAACATAATGATAAGTAAAAAATTATGGATGGGGGAGATGTTGATGTTGTGTTTTTATATTAATTTTTATCTTTGTTGATGATGTGACCTGTTGTGGCCGCATGGATTCTAAAAATCATGGTTATTGGTGGTCTTTGTCTATGAATGGATGAATATTTATGATTTTTGCTATTTTATTGTGAATAATTGATGTAAATATCAATCTTATTAATCATATATAGTCAGATAAATGAAATGGATTCCCCAGTATGAAAACCCATGTGTGATCACCCCTGTTTATCGAAGTGAATTTAAAGAAAATTGTTTACCAAATATAAATACATCTTGTTTGATTTGTGTGGCTATGTTCTGTGTTCTATTAGGTTTTGTGACCTATGGGGGTTGTGTGGTGCTACTATTGGGATCACGGTTTTGGGTATAGGGGTGGGTAGAGGAGTTGGTTCTGTGAGTTGGTTCGGTATGTTTATGCAGTGGGGCTACGGTTTTAGTGGTGGTTGTTGTGGGATTTTTTTATGAGGTGGTGTAGGAGGTGTGATGATATCTCAATTGAGAGATTGATTGATTGTGGAATGGATAGACTTTTTGTGTAGTAGGAATGCTTCTGGGAAGTGGTTGGGTATGGAAACCGCCATCAGGACCAGGCACCGTGCAGCTTTGTATGGGGCAATGCAAGCTGATTAGAAATGCAAGGTGGGGAGCTAGGTGATCAATGATGCAGAAGCTAGGGGAGGGGAAGTTTCTGTGGGTTGGGCCTATAGGTCATATATTGGGCATAGTATGCCTATAAGCCTTCGGTTCATGTATTGTGAGTCGTTTCGGGCCTTCTTCCTTGGGCCTACGGGTCATGTATAGGTTCCCCTTGATCCCTTAAAAAGGGGGATTATCTATAATAAAATTAAAAAAAAGGCCTTCGGGCCATTAAAGCAGGAAGTGGTTGGGTAGTAGGGCTATAGGACTGGGTTGTGTCGTGACTTTATGTTTATGGGTGTGTTGGGTGTGGTGTTGTTGTGTAGTGGGGTTGTCGGTTATAATTGTGAGAGGATGATGGAGCGGGATAGATTTGAAGAATGATAGTTGGCAGTGGTTAAACGGGTGTCTAATAAAAAGTTTAACTATAAGGAAAATAACCTCTAACAACGGATCTATCGCCATGGTTTAAATAATTTGTGGCTATAAGGTGGATTCCTTCTTATCTTCTAGCCCACCTCCCCATGGACATGACCTCCCCACATCCCTACTGACGCGATTCTGACCTCCCCCCCCCCCCCCCCCCGACTCACTACAACCCTCTTTCTCAGATGTATCTCTCCACTGTTTGACATTGCTCTGGCTCGTCCACACCATATTTGAAAGTCCTCCTCTAATGAAGCTACCCCACCACCCCGAGATCGTTCTCCTCCAACATGGCCACCCCACCTCCCTAAATTTTAACCTGAACCCAGACCTAACCTCGAGATCCACTTCCTCATGTGATTTTTCACTAACCCAGACACTAGGTAAATCCTCCATTTAGATATTTTTTTTAAAAAAACCCTACCACATACCCTCTATTGAATTGAATCAGAATAACAGGCTAGGGTTCTCACCATAGTTCGTTTTTATGAGATTATAGCTAACATGGTGGTTATTTTTGATTTGTTCCCCTAGTATTCCATTGAAAATTAATTATATTTATGAATTTCTCTTTCCCAAATCTCATTTCCCATATAAACTTATATTCATTTTGTTATAATATTTGTTTCTTTAGACAATCAAAAATATTTCTTCCATCAACATAAAATTTTATGATTTTATCCCTGCAATGATTACTTATTTGGATCCCATTGTATTGTTGTTGCATAATATGGATGTAATAATTTGAATATTTTCATTGAATAAAAGGGTTAAATTTTTCCCATGGATTAGAGTTATTACCCAGTTGTAACTCTCTATTCGTAGGTGATCGAGAACACAATTTGAGCTATGTAGCGAGGTGACTTAGGCGACATAGAAGATTGACTTGGGTAGGTTTTTTGAAAAATATTATTTAAGCCCATATAGTTATCAAGTTTAGTGTGGTAGTGTGGATTAATAATGTCAGGACTCTGGTGATGGTGAGGGGGAGTGCCTGGATAAATTTTACATTTTCCAGACCTTGATTTACTAGGGCGGTTTGGATTTTGTGTTGTTGCCTTTTGTAAAGAGTAATATTAGGAAATTTGAGATTATTTATTTCTGTTATGTTTTTCTGGGATGATTCCCTAGAAATTTTTTATTATAATCCATTTAAAATAAAATATTTATTTATTGTATTCTTTTTTTATATATTTAGATCATGCCTTATGCAAGTAACTTTAAGAACCATTGAGAGGAAGCTATAGAGAACACTCCACCAATTGATCCCCCTGTAGACCCTTATCTCATAAAATTAGTGATCAGGACCATTTAGTCTCGTAATAAAATATTTGAATCAGGGAAATTTTAGTTGATAGATTTATCCCAGTAGTTTACAAAGAAAAAATTTCTTGTGCTTAAGGGTGATATGGGCCTCAATAATCAGAAGAATGGATGGAAAATATTGAACATAACTTATAATTTCTGAAGACCCCTATGATGTCAATGGCGTGATTTGAAACTTATATATTATGAGGGATGATGAGAAGATAGTTGGACTTGGTAGTGATGGATAAACTTCATGAAAATCTTACATGAATTGGGTTAAAAATGTTTAAATAGAAATTTTACTTGGAGATATTAATATTGGAGAATGCTAGAGAGCTCATGATCATGGAGAATGGTGACTGATCCATCATGAAGTAGCCTACTTGATTTACCAAAATAGTACATATTTAACCTAATATCCTTTCAAATGAATACATGAAAGAAAATAATTTGTATATGGGTTTGATGTTAGGAATCTTGTCCAGGGTTATTCTTTTTTGTTTTCCCACCTATGATAATGTGGAAAAAGGGTGGTTATAGACATAGAAGATTTTGCAGTCAGTTTGAGCCATTATCTAACTATTATGTTTGGAAGCTAGAGTTCCTCTTTAGGTTAAAATAGGAAGTTTAAGTAATTGAATCAGGACAGTAGTGGGAGTGTATAATTGCCTACAAACATTATTCCAGTATATTCCTCGGTTAAAAAGGAATTTGTTTGTTATTAGTGTCAGAGGTCCATATATACCAAACAAAATTTCTAAGAAAATATGAGTAACTTCCACCAATGTATATTCTTGGTACTTCTTTAGTGGTATTTCAAGTACTTCCCTTGGGGTAGTAAAGTAGGGCCCACTTATGCAAAGGGTTCCCTTGAATATTCAAATGCATAAAAGGGAGCAATATCTCATTCTTAAGTGAAAGTGACTATAATTTTTTGAAGAAACATAGAGTGGGCCTGAGTCTAGGCACTCGTATATGAGAAATAATCATCTACAGAAGTTAGATGTGGGCCATCTAATTTCATATGGATGGTGTTCATTGTTTTCTATATTTCTTTAGATTTATTTGACATATGTGTGTCCAAATAATATATATCATCTAAGTTAATTGATTCCTTGGGAATATGATCTTGGTTGATTCCATATGTGATGGACCTCTATACATCATTGGGAGAGATAATAGAGAAAGGTTTTAAGTGCTAAAATTTCTATGTGATAATTGTTGATGCTGAAGTCATTTGGTATTTATTGGTTTTGTTTTTGAAAAAAATTGAACCCCTCTAATATTCACCAAAACTAGGATTACTATGGAATCTTCATCTTATCTGCAACTCTTAAAAGTCAAAGAACCTATGGTAATCTTTATACACCTCTTATTTTCGTTTTCCCCACATAAGGTAAGAGGTGAATCCACTGATTTTCTAACAGCCAAAAAACTCAGTTTCAATGTCTTAAAGTCTAAATTAGGAAGTATAAGAGCCACTATCCAAAAAATCTTGTTCCATTTCCCCTTTTCTAAAACATAAACCCCCATATTTGTTAATAATCACCAATTTCTTCAGTAAGATGATGATTAAAACCACAAATTTCAAATGATCAGTGAATAAAAAATGAAACAAATGTTTCTTTCATAACTATTCCAAATCAATTAGACATCTTAATAGCTTCCAATTTATACTCTCCCAAAATGAATATAGGGTTTCTATTAGATATCCTGAAGAAAATTTCACTTTCCTGATACTTTTCAACCCTTAAAAATGACCCACACCTGTCTACAGAAAATTTTAGTCCCAACTGAGTTTAACCACAATTGATGGCCTTGGAAAACCTCAGAAGCAGTAGATCCTCCAACCAAAAAAATTAAACATAAACTTTAATGAATTTCAATTATTCAGTTCTACAAAAAACCAAAAAAAAAGTTCTAAACATTAAGTGATATCTACTTTTTATGTTCTCATACATATTTTTTGTATATATTTATTATATATATAAATTTTGTATATACAAGGGTTCTCAACATTAAGAGTTTCCACTTTTCATATTTCGTATATATTTCCTATATTCATATTCTCTATGCACTTTAATTTTCTATACATGTATAATGCACTTTCATTTTATCAAAAATTCATTTTATTCTTAAATTTTTTAATCTGCATGATAAAATTGTATAACCTTTATTCATCAATATACTATGTTTCTGATCACTTTTAATCTATAATGTCAATGAAATTAAATCTCTACTATTAACAGTATTTCCAGTACTTGCATTTGTATCATCAGTCTTATAATTTTTGGAAAACAAAAAAAATATTGTGCCTTATTTTTCTCTTATTCACATTTATTGTATGAATCTTGTATTGGTCATGAATGTTGAATATCCAGGATATAGTTTTTGATGTGTTTTCCTATACTTTATGATTTCTAGGAAGTCTTGCATAAGTTCCTCAATGAAATGTTTTTTTGGGTATTAATTTATATGGACTGAGAATTTGTAAAATATGTGGTTTTTTTGCAGGCTGTGAGAATACATGGCACAATGAATAACATGTGATCATCAAAGAATAGGTATTTCATTTTTTTTATTTTTTTTTATTTATATTATTTATAGTCATTTTTTGGAGCTATTAAATTTTTTATAACTTCCCATTCCTAAAAAATAAGATAAGAATTCCTCACCCAATGTGATACTCAATAATTGAGATACTCAAGTGAGGTTACATTATCCTTCATTTTTTCAACTTCTATATCCTTATTTATCACTTTATCTCATCTCACTTATATATCTCATTTCATTGATTCCCCATTAATCATCTAATTTGTTATCCTTGATATCTGATTTCCAATTTCATAAAAGATTCAACTTATCCATTTTTTGTATCTCTGGATTTTTGTTGAAAATATAATTTGTATAGGTCCCCTCTCTTTCATTGCATTAGTGGTACTAATCTATCTACTATCCCGGTAAACATTCATATCACATATTTGGATATTTAAAATGATCTATATCTTCCCTGTAGTTTTATTCTTTCAATTCTACACACAAAAATCATATATCTATTAATTATTTTATTGTTTATCATTATAAAAAATCATCCAGTTCCTTCAAACCCTAGGTTTTTCACCTTGTCCTACATATTTTTTTCATTGCATAATATTTTTGATAACTATTATGTATTTTTTCATTCTCTAAAGTTTCTCATAGTTCAGAGCTAATAAAGCTGAAAATAATCCATTGGAGCGAATAAATTGTTCTTTAATTCTATCACTTTCACCATGTATGATAACATGAAAGAAATATTCATTTATTTATAATAATATTTTTTTATTCTATTTTTAAAATCTAATATAACTATTGTATAAATAAAATCATTATAAACATATGATAGTAGGGGAGTTTGATCAGCAATATTTCTTATAAATAATTTATGGATAATGCATGATATTCACCTAATCAAGTCAGTGAAGAGGGTATCCACACATAGTTGGAGCATGGTTTGTAAAATCATGTTTCCAAACTGGGTGTCCTTCCCTGTTTTGTTATAAAGTATGATTTTATAGATATTCAATATTTGATTTTTAACCCTTAATTCTCTCATTTTCTCCCCTCATTCGACTACGTGTCTTCCCTTGACATGGCCTCAATTTCCCTTCCCTTTTGGTATCTCCTCTAGCCATGGCCTCACTCTCCCTTCCATTTTAGAATATATGAAATTTGGTATGCCTTATAAGTTTGAATGGTATCCTAGAAAAATTTACATCTATCAATGGAAGAAAAAATAGAAGTGTGGAAGTCAAGTATCACCTAGGGTCTAAAATGAGAGGTTTTCCTTTGGTTTCATAGACAACTCAATGTGTTGTTCCTCGATATTATCCATTCACTTTACATCATTAATGATTTTGATCTAGTCTAAACTCTCTTAATTACTATTATAAATGAAAACCTATAGTGGAACCCCAGTCATGTCATCAAGAAAAAATCATAGAAATATCAGTATGTTTCTAATGTCCAGAATCTATAATCTAATGCTTTGTTTAGTTATTATAAGACCTACTTGGATTTCCTTTTTATATTTTATGCGTGGCACTGCTTCTGTCCATTGGGATACATGGGATAGTGTTTCTGATGGGGGTCATTTGGATCGATGTACTATGAGCTTCTAATCAAGTGTGTTTGTTTTACTCTATTTTACTGGTGTGATTTTGGTTTCTAAAACTAGTGATGTATTGTATATTTTGATATAGATTCTAGAGCTATAAATATCATTGTATCTATTAATTACAATCATGACTTGGTGTGGTTGTGCATGATCCTTTATTAGTAATCATCAAATGGATCATTGTGTTGTTTTCATCTATTGTAACTGAGGTTAGTAGTACAACAAGAGTATTGGTATGAGTGGATACATTAATGGTAATGAAATCTTTAAGACCAAGGTGGAGAATCAAATGATGATGTTCGAAAAGTAGATCCATGATTGGTAGATTTTTGGAAAATATGCTGAATAAGAGTCCTTGGGATGGGTGATAGTTCTTATCATCCTTATTTTTCATATATTTCCTTCCACTCAATAGAATCAATTTCCCTTTATTTAGTTCATTGATGTATGGTGGGATCAGGTTATTGGATGCAGAATGGTGAGCAAGATATTTTTAGGGGAGTGAGTGGAGTTATCTCTCAATTGATAAGTATTATATTTAATTCATATGATGGAGGTGGATAACTAGTTAACTCAATGATTCTTATTAGTTAAATTGTGAATTTACACATCAATATTACATAGAGTGATGTTCATACATATGTTGGTGTGTGAGCATTGAATGATAATTAAACTAGTAGATGGGGCTCCGATAAGAATTTGATAGGTGATTTCACCAGAGCAGGGTGAAATCACTTCACAAAAAAGGTGATTTTACTTTCAAGGGGTAAAGGAATTTAATACATAACTAAAATATATATATCCTTATACATATGCTTATTTTTATTCAAATATTAATTTTCATAGCAACCAAAATACAATCATACAAACATTTTTTTCATTCTTAAATTACCTTTGCTTATGCTTCAACTTAATCTTACACAAATACTAAAAGATACACATTAAAAAACTATAATATATACATCTCAAGAGATATTAAAAGATACACATTTTTACGGTTATTCTACTTATACTTCAATTGTAATATAAAAACACTATAGTTGTATAATATATATTTCCATGCAAGTACTTATGTGTCTTCTTATGCTCATGTTTACAAAAATATTGAATACATACATACACATGCTTAATCCTATACCTATACTCATGAAAATCCTTGTGAAATTACTAAAATAAACACATTTCAAAGTTGATAGTTCATATGTTTATGCTTCTTCGTTAATAATTAGATGCAATACGATCACATTATCAAATTAATTGTGCAAATGCCTATGATTGTGTGTACATCCATGCTTAATACATACAAAATTTCAAAGACTATAATATAAAAGTATTTTAAAAAAAACTATAATATATAAATCATAAAAAATGCATTTGGTTTGGATTATTCTTATATATAAACATTGTAATTCACATACATATGATTATGTTTATGGTCATTATTACAGTAATGTGTATACTGAAACTTTAATAATTCACATTTTCATATTTTCAGTGCATACGCTTTCTTATGTTTATAGATATAATGTAATATATATACATTTTTCAAGTTTATAGTTCTTATTCTTATGCTTCTACAAATACTAAAATTCAAACACATTATCATTGAAAGTAATATAATTTTTTCAACATTATACATATGTGTTGAATTATATTAACATTATGAACATGAAAAATAAATATAGTTGTGCATGAAACAATCACCATGATATTCGTATATGAATAATTTTTTTAATTGAATCATGTTTTATCTATTAATGACATTATTATTTTTATTTTAGAGAGATTTTTTTCTATACATTGATGAAGATTCAGAACATGTTACCCATCAGAGTAATTTATTTTTCACATGTCAATTGAGTTCTTCATATTTTTTTAGGTTTGTTACATGCATGAATTATATATTTATCATAACTCTTAATCATTATTGACTTATTAAAAAATAAAATTCATTCATGAGATGAAATGCTAATAAATTTTCTAGCATCATCCTTCAATGATGAATTATAGTGGCCAGAATTCAACACACTAAAATAGTCCATAATTCATTGAATCCTTCAGTAATAAAATTGCTTCGTGTTAGGGATTATCATCAACCATCAATGATAGGGAACCATTGGATGGTTATAACTGAAAGTTCCACTTTTTAAAATTTTAATTTCAGTAAAATCTATTTGTTTCAGTCAAACTGAAAATTTAATTGAAGTTAGAGCAGTGGATTAAATTCATGTACAAATAATGATGGAATTTTTAATGGAAAGAACCAAAAACAAGATTCCCCAATTTTTCTTGGTAGATATGATTTTTTATGAGTATATTTTCTCTTTTTCATTGACTACTTTTTCTGAATAATTCTAATTGAACTAAAATTTGAAATTTTGATTTGGAATATGTTTTTCATTGAAATACATGAATATGATTTGGGTGGGATATTAAACTACGTATTTAAAAGTGGTTGCTATTTTTCTAAAAATTTAAATACCCTTTGAATTTGTGATTGAACCTTTCCACACATTTTACATATCAAACAAAGTCTTGATTTATTAGTATGGAACTGTTTCATTGTTTTAATATAATGAAAAATGGGAAAACTTTATTATTTTGTTGGCTTCTTTATGATCTATTGTAAATATACATTTCATTGATGAAATCTTGTCCTATTTTCATTGTTTAACTAAAATTTTCACCTCATGTAATTTTTTCAAATAATTTTCTAAATTTTCATGTTGTTAGAAGATTATTTGGATAGAATGTGATATTTTGATTTGGATATAATTTCATATTTTAATTTGAAAATTGTTTCTATGTTCTATGACGAATCTTGAATCGGTGAGCTCTGACTTTGAATATTATATAATTGTTTGAGTCGGGAGGTAGGGACCCGGGAAGAGGCATGGAGGCATGGGGCAGGGAGGTTGGGAGTATGGAAGAGGCATGGAGGTATGGGCATGGATCATGGAGAATAGATTGTGTAGGGAGGCAGGGCAGAGGTAGGGAGGCTTGGATTAGCGGGCAGGGAGTAGGGAGTGAGTAGCGAACTAGGGTATATGTAGGGAGTATGGTGGTGGCAGGGAGGTTGGGAGGCTGGGAGTGGAAGGGACGGAGCAATGAATAGGGGTGAAGTCAAGGAGTAGCGAACAGGGGTGCAGTAGAGCTTATTTTTTTGTATTTTTGAAATAAGAGATTATAGATCTAGATTTTCTTACAGGGTACGATGTAATTTGATATAATTGTTTTTCAGAAAAGTACACTATGTAGCCATAGTTAAAAACTATGGTATTAGACCAATTGCTACATTTTAAACCATGGAAATAGATCTATGTGGAAAAGCATATGGCCATGGTTTATAACTGTGGCTATCGGTCTATAGACATGGTTTTTAATTTTGTTTATAGGTCTATATACATGGTTTTTAACCATGGATATAGGATTTATTCTCTAACCATGCCAATAAGAGCCATGGTTGGAGAAACTGTGGCTATTACCTATAGCCATAGTTTTTCTGTCTATAGCCACGATTATAAACTGTATCTATAGCCTTTTTTCTAGTAGTGAGGGTGTGTAGTGGGACTGTAGGTTGGTTTTTCTCTATTGTTTTTTTGAATGGGTATTAAAATTGATTTCTTTGCCTTGGTCTCTACTTCCATGTTTTCCTTGGTAGTGTTTAGCGGCCTACAGCTTTCGGAATTTTTTTGTATATGTCGTCCTTGTTAGTTTTTTGGGTAGGGATGAAATAAATAAATGAATAAATTGATAAATTTAGAATGGAAATTGGTTAAATGGATTGTATAGAGGTATACTTCTACTTATATAAGTGGTTTTCATTCATGGTGATACATGCATATAGGGGGATAAGTAAAGGTGGTTTGTGTGGGATGGTTTCTTATTTGGAAACACATAAGTTGGGAGGATTTTTTGTTTACCTATAAGTATAAACTTGTTGTTCCATGTGTTTTTTTATCCACCCCACCTGTGTTGATCAGTATGGGTCTAAAACCTCCATTTCATGGGGGAGGGTGTCTTTCCCAAGATCGCAGTGATAAGATGTTTGGATGGTTACCGACTTCTTCATCGCACCCCTTCTGAGTTCTTACCGCTCAATCGTATCTGGTCATGATGTAATGTATTTAGGTTTACTATAGCCCATGATCCTTCAGGTAGGTTGTGTTATGAATGAGGGTCCCAGGTGTCTTCAGGCCAGGTTTTTTTCCTATGAGTCTTCGGGATGAGGCCCATGTGTTTTCGGGTGAGAGGTGTGGTTGTTGTGACTCAGGTGTCTTCGAGCGGGATATGTGTGGTTTGTGGCCCAGGTGTGTTTGGGAAGTTGTGGAAGTGGGACTGAATTTGGGGAAGTGTCAAAGCATCAAGACATTATCCATTTAGAATGATCATTTAATCAATGGTAGAAGTGTGTTAGGGTACCCAAATCATCGATGTGCTTCTATAATTACCTTACTTTTCTTGCATTATTTGGAGAGTGTGCCTTGGTGAGGATGGGATGGTTAGATTTTCTTATTAGTTGTGGTTAGTATCATCTGTTTTCACAGGGGCATTAGTATGCGTCTCCCACTTGTGCATGAATTACCTTTTTTCCCTACTGAATATAATTGTATGCTCACCCTATGTTATAAAACTGTATTCAGGTTTCTAGGAGGACCTTGAGGACCATGATGAACTTTACTAGCTCGAGGGTCGTGATATTTTATCTTTTACTTCATATTATTTCCTTTTGGTACTTTTCTTTGGATTTTTTTGTACTTTTGCAGCAGTTTATGTTTAAATCATGCATGGGTTGGATTTTGGTTTCCATTATATGAAAATTTTGGAGTCGTTTGGGGATTTTTCCATCTTATCTCTTGGTTTTGATTTATATTAAAAGGGTAATACCTTCTATATTATGTGATATCATATACCCTTGGTGCTGGTGTCCACTTCAGGGCCTATTGAAGGTGGTACTTTGGGTCATTGTCTCTCCTTCATCTTGAAAAAGGAAGGGTGTGACACTTTGCTACCCCTTCCCTTATCTTAAATAAGGCAGATCAAGAAAAAATGGTATCAGAGGTTATGGATGAGAGATAGGATGGAGTTTGGATTTATTCACAGTGAAGATGGCATGGGATGGTAGGGAAATGGTGTTAGGCAATCTTTTTTGCATGAAATCGGCCAGGGAAGACCTGCTAAGACATGGGATTTTAGGGGCCCCCATGATCCTATGAAAGGACTCTGAGCCTATCAAACGACCAAGTGAGGCTACATTTATTTTAGGGTAGATACCCTAGAAAATGTAAATGTATCATAATGACTTGTTTTCTTGCATGTATTGGGTGTTTTTGGAATTTAAAATAAATGAATAGTTATAATGAATTTTAAAATAAAATTTCTATACTACCTAGGATTAGGAGTTCCTTGTTTACCCATTTCATCTATGGAACCCAGACGTCTCCAATGTGTGGTATGAGAATTTGTGACCCAACAAGCTAACCTATTTGATAAGTGGAGGGTTTATCTAGAGGTGGAAGATGACTTGTGGTAGAATAATCTTCATGCTTTCTAGCGGTAGACCCTGGGGAAGTATGAAGGCATCATTTCAAACATAGAGACGGAGGGTTGTCTTGAGGAGATAGAGATCACCATTACCTTGTTTCATGATATAAGGGAGTATTTTGTTTTTCTAGAAGTGATCCATATGTGAGGAATGGTGTGTCCATGGTGGATGCTTTACATCAGGGAGAGGAAGGAGACAGATGTCTCATGGGATGACTTTGAGAAGGAGTTTTGGGCGGAGTTTCATTCCTCGACGATGAAGGGTGAGAAGAGTCCGGAGCAGCTGTCTATCTAGTATGGGATTATATTGGTGAGGGAACTAGGTATCGATTTCAAGGATCTCCTATTCTTTTCTCTGGGTCTCTTTCTAGATTATGAGTCTCAATTGAGGCACTTGGAGGAGGTATTCCGACTTTCTCTTCAGTATGCAGTTACTCCTTCACCCTACCGACATACTTAGAAGTTCAGAAGAAGGTCGATGTAGTGGAGAGGATTTTCTCAAAAGGAGGTGTATCATGGGAGGGGATCCATCCAAGCTCATTAAAAGGGAAGGTAGCTATTATAAGCTCTATGGCATCAGGACCTTCCATTTTTTGGCCAACAGGAATTAAGCCTCAGCGGTTCCAATCCCGATCTCTAGGTCCTCTCACTTTCCCCATGGGCCTGGCACCGAGGTGATTTGTTTGTGGAGGTTTTGGAAATATTCTAAGCTATTAATCAGTTCGAGATCAGTAAGAAGGGGTGGGTAGGTTCATCACCCACCTTAGTAACAGTTTCTAGTCAGTCCTTTTCAGCAGCAGGGACTACAGGCTCCCGTTCCACTGAGGGCAGATGGTGCAAGAGGAGAATGACCTTAGGGTGCTCCTCAGGGACTCGAATAGGGCATGGTTAGGGAGGTGTTCGATAGAAGATGGGTAAAGGAGCTGGGTGTGGTCATTTTGAGGCCACTGAGGCAGTAGTTTCAGCAGGTCCATAGCTTTTTCGAGGCACGATCAGTCTGTTTAGCACTCTTGCTTATGATTTCTTTGATTCAAAAGCTTCGCACACCTCTGTTTCCCCCAATATAGCCAATGATTTGGGACTAGACGTAGCGAGAATTTATACTCCCCAAGTATTTAACACGCTAGTGGGAAGTCAGACCAGTTTTCCTGCTGTTTTATGGGGATGTAGAGTGATGTTTGGGTCACATCATTTCAGTGGGGATCTTCTTATGTTATAGATACAGTCATATGATGTCTTCTAAGGCATCAAATTTTTTCTCTCTGTGCATGCTATTATTGATTGTTTCTGAATAAGAGTCTTTTTATCATATATGGATAGTCATCACAAATCTTTTTTTAGTGAGAGAGCTGTCAAGTGGGCAGCCCATGTGTGGATCATCTTCTCTCAATGTTGGCTAAGTTGTCGGTGGAATAAAAATATAAAGAGGTGGTGGGGATTTTGTGGGTTGTCAGAGAGTTCATGGATGTCTTCTCAGAGGAGGTTGTGTCTCAACCCCCTCGACGTGTCGTTGATTTATGAATAGACTTGAAACCTGGTTCCAATCCTATTTTGATGGATCCTTATCAGATGGCACATTCTGAGTTGTGGGGGTTGCAGATTTAGATTGACGAACTCATGAATAAGGCCTTTATTTGGTCGAGTGTGTCTATGTGGGGTGCTCTAGTCTTGTTCACAAAGAATGAAGATGGTGGTCTAAGACTCTAACTTTACTATCAGAGACTAAATCAGGTGATGTTCAAGAATCTTTACCCCCGCCCGATGATCGATGATCTTTTCAACCATTTAATTAGGGCATGTTTGTTCTCCAAGATTTCTCTACAGTTTGGATATCACTAGTTGAGGGTGAAGGAGGGTGACATATCGAAGACTAATTTCAGGTGCTGGTATGGGCACTTTGAGTTCGTTGTCATATTTTTTGGTGTTACAAATACACTAACCACGTTCATGGGTCTCATGAACTCTTTTTTATATTAATTACTAGACTGGTTTGTCTTTGTGTTCATCGAAAACATCCTGATCTACTCAAGGTTCTAGGAGAATCATGTTGAGCATCTGAGGACTGTCTTGGAGGTCCTTTAGTGCCACCAGATCTTTGTGAAGTTATCCATGTGAAAGTTCTGGATGCGAGAGGTTCACTTATTTGGCCATGTGGGGTCTAAGAAGGGAATAGAGGTGGTCTTATCAAAGGTCTAAGTGGTTGTTTCTTGGTCAGCACCTAAATGTGTATTGGAGGTTCATAGCTTCCTGGGTCTAGAAGGCTATTACCAGAGGTTCGTACCTGAATTCACTCGAGTTTCATTTCTGTTGACAGATTTGACCAAGAAGTACCAGGCCTTTGTGCGGAGAGAGCACTAGCAGGAATCTTTCATTTATCTGAAGGGGAAGTTTTTTAGGGATCTAGTGCTCAGGTTTCAAGAGGAAGGGGTGATGTTCAAGGTGTTTTGTGATTCCTCCATATTAGGTTTGGTTTTTGTGCTGATTCAGCATTAAGGAGTGATCTATTATGGGTATAGGTAGTTATTTCCCCATGAACATAACTATTCCACCCATGATCTGAAGCTTGCACTAGTCGTGTTTTCCCTGAATTTGTGGTGGCATTACCTCCTCAGCAAGTGCTTTATGGTCTTCACATATCACAAGAGCTTGAGGTACATCTTTTCCCAATAGGACTTGAATTTACAGTAGTGAAGGTGGATGAAGTTTCTCTAGGACTGTGAATTTGAGAGCTCTTACACCGATGGTAATGGAACTTTTTGGCCGATGCCTTGAGCAGGAAGCCACAAAGGGAAGTGGTTTAAGAATATGTGGATTCTTGGAAAGCGATGGAGGAGTTATCTACCTTTCACCTAGATACAGGGGTGGATAGGGGTAGAGGATATCTGTTTTATATAACAGTACAGTCTTCCTTGATGTGGAAGGTGGAGGAGTTTTAGTGGGGATACTCATAGACTGAATTGGTGCGTGATTGCATTGACCAAGGTGATTTTTTTGGAAGGATGCTCATAGGATGGTCAGAATTGGATGATATTCCATGGGAATCCATTTTTATTGGTGGAAATGCATGAGGGATTTCTACGTGAGTTCTACAGCTCACCCCTAGTGGTACACTAAAGAGTTTCTAACATGTACTGAGGCCTGAGGGGACAGTTTTGTTGGCCACGGTTGAAGTGAGAAGTAGTGGAGTTTGTGGCAAGGTTCCTAGTGTGTCACCAGGTAACGGTTGAGAACAATGTTCCCAGTGGTCTGTTGCATCCCTTAGATATCCCCGAGTATAAGTGGGATGAAATCTCCATGGATTTAGTCACAGGAATCCCCAGGGCTCTGGGAGTCAATGATGCTATCTATTTAGTGGTGGATTAGCTGACAAAATCATCTCACTTCCTAGAAATCAAGGAGTCAAGCGCAGTGGATTCCTTGGAAATGAGGTATGTGTACAAGGTGTTGTGGATTCATGGGGTTCCAAGATCCATCATCTCATATTAGGATGCATGGTTAACCTCATGAGTCTGGAGGGGACTACACCATTCTTTTGGCACCCAGTTACTTATTACCCCTACTTTCCACCCTCATACGGATGGGAAGATAGAGCAGACCATCCAGACTTTGGAGGATATGTTGTGAGCATGTGTTTTAGACTTCGAGGGATCTTGGGTATTAAGTTTTCCTCCGGTAGAGTTTTCTTTCAATAATAGATATCACTCTACCATTAGCATGGAACCATTTGAGGATTTGTATGGAATTTCATGTTGTTCGCCTTTGTGTTGGACAGAGGTTGGGGAAGTATCCCTTCTTGGACCATAGGTAGTGCAGAGCAAGAAGAAGAAGGTTGAGATTCTGCATGAGAGGTTTAAGGTGTCTTTGGACTGACAGAATTCATATTCTGATCACAGGAGAAGACCCTAGGAGTTTGAGGTTGGGGATCATGTGTTTCTGATGGTCTCCCCTCAATGTGCGAAACAGAGGTTCAGAAGAGGGAACAAGCTCTCCCCCAGGTTCGTCAGACCTTTTGAGGTGTAGGGAAAAGTTAGTGAGGTGGAATGTTAGCTAGAATTGCCATCGTAGTTAGAGATGATCCACAATGTATTTCATGTCTCTCAACTTCATCGGTATCTACATGATGACTCCCATGTCATCGACTGGGGAGAGTTTGATATCAAGGACAATGTGATGTTTGTGCAGCGACTGGTGGAGATCTTGGACCATCAGGATAATGTGCTTTCCGGATGGACCATTCCTTTGGTTCATGTGTTGTGGAGGAATGGTGGCCTCAAGGAGAGTACCTAGAAGTGTGAGGCACAGATGTGTGCCCAGTACCCAGAGTTATTCTGAATTTTTCCCCTGTGACTTGCTTTAAGATTTTATTATATTATAATTCTTGAAATTATGGCTATAAAATGAATTGTTTCATTTTCTCTGGTGTGTGAGAAGTTCTGACATGTTGGAAGGGGAGGACTTAATTTTTAATCAAGATGCATTAATACTGATGCTATTTAACCTATGTGGGAAAGTTAGTGCCACCCAAAGTGAATAGTATCTTGACACGGAGGAAGGATCTCCATAATCCATGTTTCAGGATAGTGTGATCTTTGAGGTTCATGTGGCTATTTGGGTCGGTAACTATTGGGGAGGTGTTCTTGGATGTTGAGGTTTTCACTTCTAATTTTCGAACAATGTAGGGTAGTTTTTCATTGAGAGGTATCTTGAAGTGGTTGTTTAGACCCCTCTTTTCGGGGTTTTGTTTTGAATTATCGAGGACATGAATGGTTTGAGAGGTATTTGATGTAATGAATAGGACCAATGTGGTCCATTCCTTTGTGAAAATCTAGTGTTTGGGGTGTTTTTGGGGGTATCAGAGACTAATTCTAAGAAGTTTACCCAAAAGTCCAGTTTTTTTGCCAGCGTGTCATTTTGAATTTTTAGTGTCAGCGAATCATTTTTGAACTCTCAGTGTCAGTGAGTCATTTTTGAAATATCATTGCTGGCGAGTCATAGATGTATTGTCAGTGTGAGAAAGTATTTTTTTGTAATTTTAGTGTCGGAAAGTATTTTTAAATGGTCAATGTTGGTGATTCGGGGCATCGGTGTTGGTGACTCAGGGCGTCAGTGTCGGTGACTCCGGGCATCATTGTTGGTGACTCAGGGCATCGATGTCGGTGAGTTAAGGAGTCAGAGTTGGTGACTTAGGGCATCTGTGTCGATGATTCAGGGCATTGGTGTCACTGAGTCGGGGTGCATCATTGGATCAGCATCAGTGACTCACCCATAAGTGACTCATTCCAGTTTTTTCCAGTTTTCTCAGTTTCTCCCCTATTACATTTTATTTGACATAAATTTAGTTTAAATCCTTGTTTTGGTATTTCTAAAGTAATTTCAAAGGATATTAATTATATCTTTAATATCCTAACGCTCTGGGGACTTTGAAATAGTAGAATAACGAAATATTGACCACAATCCCACATTAATAACTTTTGAAACTATTTCTCATTTGGTTGATATAGGGTCTGGATTTATTTTTCTAAATTCAAGGTTTTATCCTCTATTTTATCTGGGTGTGGCTAGATCCCTCCTCTCTATATGAGTCATGAACCAATACTAGATCCCTCTTCTATCCATTTTTTCTTGAAATTTCATGTTGCTCATGTGATCCCCTGTTCAATGCAAGGGAGTGTTTATTCACCGGTTATTCCAAGTAGGAATTTTTCCTTCATATCTATTTTAATAGTGCGTCATGTGGGGTGGGTATAATGATTCATCCTTGTGATAATGGCTAAATCCAAATTTAAAAAACATAATGAGAAGTAATAAAAGCGGACTGGGGAGACGTTGATGTTGTGTTGTTTGTTTTAATTTTTATCTTAATTTATGATATGATTTGTTATGGTCGTATGGCTTCTTAAAATTGTGGTTTTTGGTGGTCTTTGTCTGTTCATGGGTAATTATTTATGATTTTTGTTGTTTCGTTATGAATCATTTTTGTAAATATAATCTTGATTAATCACGTATACCCGGCTAAATTAAATGGACGCCCTAGTATGAAAACCCATGTGTGATCACCCCTATTTATCAAAGTGGATTTAAATAACTGTGTTTACCAAATCTAAATACATTTTTTTAATAGGTGTGCCTATGTGTTGTGTTCTATTGGGTTTTGTGACATGTGTGGGTTGTGTGGTGCTACTGTTGGGAGAACAGTTTTGGGTACAGGGGTGGGCATAAGAGATGGCTATATAAGTTGGTTTGATAAGTTTGTGTAGTGGGGTTATGGTTTTAATGGTGGTTGTTGAGGTATTTTTGTATGAAGTGGTGCAAGAGTTATGATTATATCTCATTTGAAAAATTGATTGATTGTTGAATGGATGGAGGTTTTGTGTTGTAGGACTAGTTCTAGGAAGTTTTTGAGATTTGGGGCTGCAGGACTGGGTTGTATCGTGACTTCATGTTTATGGGTGTGCTGGGTGTGGTGTTGTTGTGCAACGGGTCTACCGGTTCTAATTGTGATAGGGTGATTGAGAAGGATAACTTTGATGAATGATAGTTGGTAGTTGTTGAATGAGTGTCTAGTAAAAAGGTTGTGTGTAGTGGGGTTGTAGATTGGTTTTCTTTGTTGTTTTTATGAATGGGTTTTAAAATGGATTTCCTTAATTTGGTCCCAACTTCCTTGTTTGCATTGGCAGTGTTTAGTGGTTGTTAGCATTCTTAAAATGGTTACAAATGTTGTTCTTGTTAGTTTTCTAGGTAAGGATGGAATAAATAAATTAATAAATTGATAAATAAAAAATTAAAATTGGTTAAATGGGTTGGTTGGGGGTATACTTCTACTTACAGAAGTGACCATCATTCATGGAGATATGTGAATGTTGGGGTAGCAGAAAAGGTGGTTTGTGTGGGATGGTTGCTTATTAGGAAACCCATATGTTGGAATTAGTGTTTGTTTACCTATATGTATAAACTTTTAGTTCCTTTTCTTTTCAATACACACCCCATTCATGTTGAGAACTATGTTTCGAACATCCCCATTTCATGGGGGATGGTTTCTTTCCCAACATACCAGTGGGAGTATGGATGACTAGTTACTGACGTCTTCCTTGCACCCCCTTCCATGTTCTTATCTCTCGAGCATATCCATGCCGGCTATAATGGCTTGAGGTTTACTATCGCCAAAGATCCTTCAAGAAGGTTGTGTTTTGGATGATGGACCCAGGTTTCTGTGGGTTAGGTTTGTATCCCAGTTGTCTTTGGGATGATACCGAGGTGTTTTCATGTGAGAGGTGTGGCTATTGTGACTCATGTGTCTCTGGGCGGGATATGTGTGGTTTTTTGTCTAGGTGTGTGCAGGCAGTTGTGGAAATGGGACTATGTTTGGGGAAGGGCAATAGCGTTAAGACATTAGCTATTGGGAATGATCGGTTAATCAGTGTGAAAAGTGGTGTGGGGTACCCAAATCATCGATGTGATTATATTATTACCTTACTTGTTTTGCATTATTTGGGGAGTGTGCCTTGGTGAATTCTGGATTCTTAGCTTTGTTTATTAGGTGAGGTTGGTTTCATCTCTTTTCACTAGGGAAATAGTATGCTTCTCCCACTTGTGCACGTGTGACTTTGGTTTACCTACTGAGTATACTTGTATTCTTTCCCAAAATTATAAAACTCTTTTCGGGTTTCTAGGAGGACCTTGAGAATTGTGCTGGACTTTACTAGCTCAAGCGTCGGGATAGTTTCTCTGTAGTTGCTTATTTTTTCTTTTTGGTACTTTTCTTTGGATTTTTTGTTGTACTTTTGTAGAAATTTATGTTTAAATAATGAATGAGTTGGATTTTGGTTTCCTTTATATTAAAATTTTGGAGCCATTTGGGTATTTTTCCATCTTATCTCCTGATCTTGATTTATATAAAAAAGGTATTACTTCCATATTGTGTGAGATCCTTTACCCTAGGTGTTAGTCGCTGCTATGGGTCCTATTGAAGGTGGGACTCAAAGGACATTATCTCTCCTTCATCTTGAAAAGGGAAGGGTGTGGCACTTTTCTTACCCTTCCTTTATCTTAAAGAATGTGGGTCGTGACACTCATCCTTAGCTATTGAAAAATCTACTAAAATATGCTTCTTAGAACTCTATGATACAAAAATCTTACTGAGAAAGTAGTGAATTCCACTTATACTCTTTCTATCAATCTTGAAACCTCTAAAATATAAATCTAAATATATTAACTAATTAAAAATAATTTTTCCTTAGATAACACAACCCATGGTTTATAAAACCTTTCACAAACATAATAGTCCACTTTATTGTACTAAAATGTATTTCATTTGGATCATCTAGAAACCTCACACACATAAACACAATGTACATTAAATTAAGTGTAGTAAAAACTAAATACAAAATACTTCCAATTTTTCCTCTAAAAATTTTATGATCAATAAAATTGCTAGAAGATACTTTATCTATTCTAAATGAAGTAATCATTGTTATACTCCTACTCTTACAAGAATTTGAACCAAATATATTAATTGGTTCCGTGGAATACTTACATCGATTTAGAAAAATTATATATTCTCTTTAATAAAATTTAAATCCAAGAAATAATTATTTATATCCCATGAGACTCATTTTATATTCATTATTCAACAAATAAAACAAATCCTTACAAAGATATTCACTTTATTAACCAAACACAATACCATCCACATCAATCTGAATAATTAGAATATGATTGCAACACATTTTCATGAAAAAAGTCAGACAAACTTAGAATTTATCAAAATCAGTCTTCAAAAGATGTTGTGATAACCTCTTGTACTATGATCAAGGTGACTATTTCAATCCATACAGTGCTTTAAAAATCTTAAAAAGATGTTCTGAATTCATCTGAATCTCAAAACATGGTTGTTGTCTTATATAATTTTTTTCCAAAAAAATCATTCAAAAAAATCCCTTTTCAAATCCATCATATATAAATCAAAACCCTGATTTAATTCATAATATAATAATATCTAAATAGATTCTGCCCCTGTGATAAGTAAAAATGTATCACCATAGTCAATGCATTCCTCTGGACTATAACCTCGAGTAACCATTATGGCCTTGTTTCTAATAATCTGGCCAAATTTAAAAAATTTATTCTTGAAAATACATTTGTTTAAAATCACTTAGTATTCATTAGGTGAATCAAATAATTCCTAAAATATATTCCATGTAAACCGATTAATGACTTATTATATATCCATAATCCAATTTGGGTCATTCAGTGCATATATAACATCATTTTGAACAAACTATGATATAAAATCAAAATATCTAGAAATATTTCATACATCATTATTTATTTTTACCCTTGAGTCAACAACTCAAATCACTCTATTAATAGGGATGATCTCAAAGTTTCTTCAATGTCCTCTTTTTATTAGGTTGATGGCCCACCTCAATATGTGAAACTAATTGAATACAATTTTCAATAGGTAGAGAATACTTTATATTAAGATCTATAAAATATTCATTAGTCTGCGTCAACATAGTGGATTTATCTATAGGATACTTCTCATCAAACTTGACATGAACTAATTCTTTAACTATCATATTCCTTTTATTATATACTATATAATATTTTCTTTTCTCAAAATAACCAAAAAATGTACCTTCATCACATTTGGCATCAATATTTTGTAAATTATCTTTTTATGTTGAGAATGAACACCTTGAATCTAAACACATTGAAATATCAAACATTTGGTATCCAACCTTTTAATAACTCATAGTAGGCCTTAGTGATAATTGTTTGGTTAGAATGGGATTTGAAATATAAAAAAGAAATATGAATTACCTCAACCAAAAAATATATTTTTAATACATACTCTATTAACATGGTTCTTCCTAGTTCTTGAAGTGTTCTATTCTTCATCTATAATATTCCATTTTTTATGGGGTCCTAAGTGATAAAAAATATTGTGAGTATCCATTAATTTTTAAAACCTTATTAAACTCTTGATTCTGTAATTATCCTCTATGATTGATTTTGATTGAGATGATAATATAGGCTTTCTCATTCTGAATAAGATTATTATAATCATAAAACATAGATAATGGATACTTTTGTGAGTGAAAAAATATACTGAATTAAATATACTATAGTTTTCTATAATAACAAAGTCATACTATTTTCCTCCAAAACTAGAAGTTTGAGTTAGCCAAAACAAGTTAATATAAACCAACTAAAGTGGTATGTTGGTGTTCACTTACTTGATTAGCCAAAAGGAGTCCTTATTCTACTTTCACTTCATACAAGGATCACATACATGATAAATTTCCACTTTGATTTTAGATAGTTTCACTTCCCTTTGATGCTTATAAATTTTATGAAGTATTCTAAAATAGAATTTCCAATCCTCATATGCCATAAAACACTATCTGTCTACACCACAATCAAAAACTCTACATGTTTTATAGTTAGTTTAGTAAGGTTAATAGCATAAATATTCTTCTTGTGATTATCATAAAACAAAATAGAATCATATTTACTAACAGTTATTTTATTATTCTGGAACTTGATATTCATGCCTTCATCAAATAAATGGGAAATAATAAGAAAATTATGATTTGATCCCTCAATATAAAGAACATTATTTATAATAGAAGAATTTGATATTCTAGCCTCACCGAATTCTTTTAACTTTCCTTTGGAATTGTCTACAAATGTGATATTGCATATATCATATCCATTGTCAGAAATAAGGTTTGATGGGTCTCTAGTTATATTACCAGAGGGTCTAATGTCCATGTACCACTCATCCTTCTTGAGACTTCCAGGGCATCTTTGTTATAATGGTAATATAATATAAATTTTTATAACCCATGTTACTTTGGGTATAATAGGATTATTCGTACTATTCTTAATTTTCATATATATTTCAAACAAGTATTGACAGGGTTCCAACTGGTAAAATATCTATAAATATATTCTTTAGCATTTCTTAAAGACTAGGGATGTCTAAGAGAGAATTCAGAAGAATAAAGTCTATAAATTCTTCATCTAAAACGTGTAACTGTAAAAATATTACCTTCCTAGATTTTAACAAATAAATTTCTATAGATCTCAGAAAATTGTACATTATAACTTGTCCCATTTTTGTTCTTAGTCGTTATATTCAATGAAATAATTTTATCATATCTTTCCCTACCTAGTATAAGAGATTCAAAATAATATTTAAAACTATCAATATCACCTTCAGGATTCTTATTTTTCTATTGAATAGCCTCTAAATCATCAAAAAACTTTTCATTAATATTTTAAGTAGTGTTATTGAACATCTCATTCTCATGAGGTAGAATCTTGTTTTCCTCATCAAGTTTCTTTTATCTTTCCTTTAGAATCTTTTACAACTCATAATTTCATGAAATATATTTTAAAATTTTTACAACCTTTTCGTTTAACTCATCAACATTGGGTTAATCATAATTGTAATCAATATTTAGATCATAGTAAAGATGAAAACATAAATCAATTAACTCATTCATAGTAAACATTAAACATGTGTTGGTAGTTTTGATGGGATCTTTCTTTAAATAATCATAACAAGTAAGATCTTATGTAATCAAATTAAAATTTGAACTAGATTTCTAGTTTCATTTGTAATCATCCATTCAATTGTTATTTTTAAGTAACTTCTATACCATCCCCTTTTCTTTATTTATTTATATACTCCTCTTAAAATTTTATATAGTTTATCATTTTTACTTCTTTATATCTAAGAATAAAAATATTTAGATAAAACAACACTAATAGATTAAAATATACACCTTGGTTTGTGATTATCTCTTGTTCGACGGTGTTGTTTACTTCCAATTTATATTATAGTATAGAATTGATAAGCTCATCAAGTGTATACTTCTTAAATTCTTAATTTCATTAATGTCTATATTCTTGGAATGACCCTTCTTTGGAGGTGATATAAGAATACTTTCCACTGGGAAAGTGTTGTCCAATGTTTCTTCAAGTGAACTCACCCAATTTACAATTCTTGTGAACCTATGGAACATTTGATTTATATTCTCATTCTCTCCCATTCTGAACCTCTGATACAGATGTCCTCACAAGTAAATCTTAGTTCTCTTCAACATTTCTATATTATAATGAGTAACTTGAAAAATTCTCTAAATATCTTGAGCGATATTACATGAAGAAATGTTTCTAAATAAATTTTTAAGAAAAAATTTATGTTTTATCATTGAAGTCCAATTCTCAAGGCTTACTTTATTAAGATTAGATTCCATCTTGGATTTCCAACAACCCGAATGATTCTGATCAAAGAAGGGTGGTTTTGATGGAATTCATATATAATTTTATCCCTGTCCAACTATATAAAATAATATTTTCCTTAAACTATTAAGCTTAAGATAAGGTTATAAATAAAATCTAATCTAAACGATACAATGTTATTATTCTTATTATTTTCCAAAATATATAGATGGATAAAAGCAAAGTGGGGGAGGGGTGAATTGTAAAAATATAAAAAAACATTTCAAAAATCCCAAAATGAAGAACACAATGTTTTTATTGTAGTTCGAATCAACTTAATCCAATGTATATTATTCACACCTCTATACTCTTTTAGAGGTATGGATCACACTCTATACCTAACTTTTCATGGGGATCCATAACCCATATACAACCTTCCTTTTCTAATGGAGGTATAATTAACACACAACATGCCTTTTGGTTGAGTAGAAAACTAATTATAGATGCATACCTTTTTTAGTGGTATAACTAATAAAAATGTTCTTTGAAAGGGATAATACACTACGGGAAAATTCGACAATTGTGATGGGTTATTTGCGACGAGGAGGGGTCCCATTGCAAATAAGTAGTTTTTTGCAATAGGGAGAGGCCTCTCGTCGCAAAAGGTTTGGGGCGCACTACGCAGCAAACCGCTGGAATGGTATTTGCGACGAGTATTTACACTCATCGCAAATACCCTTTAGTAATTTTTAGTATTTGCATCGGGACTCGTCGCAACTACTTTGTCGGCAGGTCAGCATTTGCGACATGACCCATCACAAATAATTCTTTAACCATCACCCTCAATAAATAGGGGGTTTAGTATTTGTGATGGGATTCCCATCGTAAATAAGCATGTCTCAAATAATCCAATCTATAAATACCTCCATCCGTTTTTTTTCATTTCATGTCTTTCTCATTTCCACTCTCACTCTAAATTCTCATATTTCTCTTTGAAATTTTTTCGAAGTTTAAAATTTCAAATCAGAGCGATTTTGAAGCCTTATAGCGTGCAGAAGATTCAATTTTAGGGTATTTATCTATTGCTTTTATTTTTTAGTTAATTTATTTAATTTTATGTCAGTTTTAATTATTGTTAATTAGTGACAATTAAATTAAATTTGAATTAGATAACTTTATTTTGCATTATTTATTTTTAAAAATACGTTGTTTTGTTAATAATAAATACTAATAAATTGTAATAATTAGCGCTAATTAGTAATAATTAATGCTAATTAGTAATAATTAGCGGTAATTAGTAATAAGTAAAAATAATTAGTAATAAATAAGAATAATTAGGAATAAATAGGAATAAATAGTAAAAATTAGAAATAAATAGGAATAAATAGTAATAAATTAAAATAAATAGTAATAATTAGGAATAAATATTAATAATTAAGAATAATTCATAATAATTTGTAATAAATAAGAATAATTAATAATAATTAAAAATAATGAGGAATAATTAGTAATAATTTGGAATAATTAGTAATAATTAGGAATGATTAGTAATAATTGGTAATAATCAGTAATAATTAGTAATAATTAGTAATAATTAGTAATAATTAGTAATAATTAGGAATAATTAGGAATAATTAGTAATAAATAGGAATAAATAAGAATATTTAGGAATATTTAGTGGTAAATAGGAGTAATTAGCATTAATTAGTAATAATTAAGAATAATTATTAATAAAGAGCGGTAATTAGTACTAAATAGTAACAAATAGTAATAAATTGTGGTAATTAGTAATAAATAGTATTAAATAGTGTTGATTATTAATAAATAAGAATAAATAGAAATAAATTGGAATAAATAGTAATAAATTAGAATAAATAGAAATAATTAGGAATAACTAATAATAATTAGGAATAATTAATATTAATTTGTAATAAATAGGAATAATTAATAAAAATTAGGAATAAATATGAATAATTAATAATAATTAGGAATAATTAGCGGTAATTAGGAATAATTAGTAATAATTAGCTGTAACTAGTACTAAATGGCGGTAAATAATAATAATTAGGAATAATTAGTAATAATTCGCTATAAATAGCCGTAATTAGTAATAAATAGTAACAAATAGTAATA
This sequence comes from Viscum album, assembly GCA_963277665.1. Taxonomy (NCBI): domain Eukaryota; kingdom Viridiplantae; phylum Streptophyta; class Magnoliopsida; order Santalales; family Viscaceae; genus Viscum; species Viscum album. Next base: position 328,896,022 of record OY728119.1, on the reverse strand, counting down.
ATTAGTAATAATTGGGACTAATTAATAATAATTAGCGATAATTAGTAATAATTAGTGATAATTATTAATAATTAGTGGTAATTGGGAATAATTAGTAATAATTTGCGGTAATTTGGAATAATTAGGAATAATTAGGAATAACTATGAATAATTACTAATATTTAGGTATAATTAGTAATAAATAGCGGTAATTAGTAATAAATAGTCATAAATAGTTCTAAATAGGAAAAAATATGAATCAATAGTAATAAATCTGAATAAATAGAAATAACTAGGAATAAATAGGAATAAATAATAATAAATTGTAATAAATTGTAATAATTATGAATAATTAGTAATAAATTGTGATAATTAAGAATAATTAGTAACAATTAAGAATAATTAAGAAAAATTAGTAATAATTATGAATTATGAGTTGTAATTAGTATTAATTAGTAGTAATTAGTAATAAACAGTGGTAATTAGTAATAATTAGCAGTAATTAGTAATAATTTGGTATAATTAGGAATAATTAGTAATAATTAAGAGTATTTAGTAATAATTCACAATAAATAGTGATAATTAGTAATAATTTGGAATAATTCAGAATAATTAGAAATAATTAGGAATAATTAGTAATAAATAGTAATGATTAGTGGTAATTAGGAATAATTAGAAATAATTTGTGGTAATTAGTAATAAATAACGATAAATAGTAATAAATAGCAGTAAATGGCAATAATTAGGAAGAATTAGTAATAATAGTTAATAGTTAGTAATAGTTTTAAATAATAAGGATTAATTGGGAATAATTAGCAATAAATAGTAATAAATATCCATATTCAATTTGTGACGGGCGACATAATTTCTAGCGGATTGGCGGTAGCTCTTTTTCTCAACAACTCATCTCCTTGCGACTTTCTTCGACTAAAATCAATATGAAAATCTACTCCAACGTATAGATAATTAGTAATAATTTGGGATAATTAGGAATAAATAGACATAATTAGTCATAATTAGTAATAATTACTGATAATTAGGATATTTAGTGGTATTTATGTGATAATTACTCATAATTAGTGATAATTATTGATAATTATTGATAATTACTCATAATTAGTGATAATTACTCATAATTATTGATAATTACTAATAATTAGTCATAAATTTAAATAAATAGTAATAAATAGAAATAAATAGTAATAAATTGAATTAAATATTAAAAAATAGAAATAAATGGTAAAAAGGGTATTAAGTAATAGTAAATGGTAATAAGTACTAATAAATGCTAATAACAATTAATAAATGGTAATAACTATTAATAAATAGTAATAAATAGGAATAATTAGTAATAAATTTGAATAATTTTTAACAATTAACTACAATTAGTAATAAATAGTAATAACTAGAAATAGATAGTAATAAATAGTAATAAATTGGTATAATTAGGAATAATTTAGTCTAATTAATAATAATTTGCAATAAATTGGAATAAATAGGAATAATTATTAATAATTTGTTATAAATGGGAATAATTACTAATAAATTGTAATAATTTGAAATAAATAGAAATAATTAGGAATAATTACTCATAATTTGTAATAAATGTGAATAATTAGTAATAATTAGTAAGAATTAGTAAAAAATAGTAATACGGTAATATAGTAATAAATATGAATAAGTAGAAAATTTAGTGATAATTAGTAATAATTAGTGGTAATTAGTAATAAATAGAGGTAATTAGGAATACTTAAGAATAATTAACAATTTTTTCCTTTTTTGAATGGTGTTTTTCTTATATCATATTATTCAAAAAAATTAATTATTTTATATTTTTTAGAGAAATGTGGAATAAATAAGTCCAAAATGGTCATTATTAGATAATCGTGCTTGGATAAATCAGTATAGAAATCGAAATTGTTATAATTTAAATCCTATATATATTGAGGGTGTTGAAACATTCTTATCATTTGCATCATCAAAACCAAAATTTGTTTCAGAAGGGACAATTATGTGTCCATGTGAACAATGTGATCTGAGTAAAATTGACACACATGAAAACGCTAGGGTTTATCTATTTTGTTTTGGTTTTCAAACAGATTAGGTGTTTTGGTATCAACATGGTGAAAGAATTTCCATAGAAGATACTAATAATTTGTTTCTAGATCCATCACATTTTCAAAATTTAGTATTTGACATGACTGGTCCTTATTTTCAACAAAACGAAACTCAATATAATAATAATTTAACTTGTGATTTGGAAGCATCTCAATTTTATGGGTTGTTGACGTTTACTGAGGATTTCAACTATCCTAGTTACAAGAAAAGTAAATTTGAAATAGTTAAAAAATTTATGGCTACTAATTTAGATAATAGAATATAAAATAACTATTTTGATTAGATATTATTTTGGTTAAAACACTATTACCTAAAAGAAATGTGTTACCTATAAATATCTATGAGAGTAAGAGTTTGGATCATAATCCAGGTCTTAGTTATTAGAAGATTCATGCACGTTAAAATGATTACATCTTATATTATTGTAAAAATTAGTCACTGGATAGTTTACCCACATGTGGACAATCAAGGTATAAAGAGGCTCAACTAGGGAAGTTTGGATTGATTCTTGTAAAACAGTTGATATCTTTCCAACTTACACACATATTATAGATTTTATTTATGTCTTAGAACATAAAAACATTTATTTTATGGCACAAAATAAATATTTCATCCAGAAAAATCATAAATCATCCCTCTTATGGTGATTCATGGAAACATTTTGACCAAGTGCATTCGTATTTTGCTTTAGTAGCCTGAAATGTGTATTTAGGTCTTTCTACTGACATTTTCTGTCCATCTGGTTCTTACGATAGTTAGTATTCATATTGGCTAGTCTTTATAACTCTGTACAATTTACCTGATTGGATGTTGATGAATGGTCTATATATCTTTTCAACCTTATTAATTTCATTAAATCCAAAAAAGAATAATGATCTTTATTTGAAACCAATAATTGATGAGTTAAATTCATTATGGAGTAATGGTGTCAGTACATATAATGTTGTTACGAAACAAAATTGCCTACTAAAAGCTACATTGATGTGGAAAATTACTAGCTTCCCAGCATATGGAATGTTATATGGATGGAGTACACATGTTCCAAAATCATTTTAGTACTATATGAGACACGTCAAAGAGTTTATGCTCATTAATGAAGAAAAACATTATTTCTTCAACTGTCATCATAGATTCATTCCAACTGATCATCCTTTTCGAAAGAATAAATATTATTTCATAAAAGGAACAATTAAAATATATGGAACTTCAAAAATGATCTCAATTACATAGTTAAAATAAATTTTCACTTAATTATATCCCATTACATTTGGATCAACAATAAACCAAAATAAAATTGATGGCTTTGGGAAAGAACACAATTGGATAAAATGAATCGATTTTTGGGATCTTCTATATTGGTCTGATTTGTTGGTCCATCACATATTGGAATTCATGTATATGTAGAAGAACTATTTTGATAATTTATTTCATATAGTTTTAGATACACTAGGTAAGACCAAATTTAATGTAAAGGCACGATTATATCTTTCCCAAATTAGCAAGTGAACAAAACTTGAACTCTTTGAAAATGTCAGGTCATAGAATTTAGTGAATCCAAAAGTAGCTTATACATTTTACAAAGAAAATTGATTATTATTTTGTCATTGTATTACAGATTTGATACTTCCAGATGGTTATGCTTTCAATTTGGGTAGATGTGTTAGAAATTTTCATATTACTAGATTAAAAAGTCATGATTGTGATGTTATAATGGAAGTTATTCTGCCAATTGGATTAAGAGGTTTGTTGAATTCTATGGTTTGGGATGTGATAACAGATATATCATATTTTTTCTAATACATTTTTGTGTCTAAAATAGACTATGATCCACTAAAAAAACATTAAGAAGATTATGTTTTAATTTTATATAAACTGGGAAAAATCTCCCCACTGGCTTTCTTTGACTCGATGGAACATTTGGTATTACATTAGCCAAATGAAGAAAAATGTAGAGGACTGGTATAGTTCTGATGTATGTATCTATTCGAGATATGTATTCATAAATTAAAGAAAAAAGTATGTAACAAAGCATCAGTTGAAGGCTCAATTACAGAAGATTATTTGTATGATAAAATTTCTTTTTTATACTCTTGTTAATTTCAATCTGAATATTCCTAAAAAAACCGCATGGCCTATAATGATAGAAATGTTGATGACAAAATGATAAATTGATTATCAATTTTCAATCATCCCCAACTTGACTATGTTGGAGTTCATGAATGATTAATTTCAGATGATTAATATCACATAGCTCGTACATATGGTATATTCAATTATGAAGAAATGACATTATTTGTACTATGAGTTATCCTATCACTTATCCTATAATATTTGGTATAGTAAATTAATATTATTTTATATATAGGTTATATTATAATCATATTAAGAAACAGTTTCCATAAATTATAGCAACTTCCCTTGAAGAACGTCGACAAGATAATTTTCCTACCGGTTTCAAAAACTAGCAATATAAATTATTTATGGTTTAGCATATAATATCAATTTATTACTTGTTATATTAATAATTTTTTTACAAATTTTTATGCATCTCAACATGATGATAAAATTTATAATTGATTGTGTCTATTGAGTAACCCACCATCCAAAATGGTTAAATCTTATAATGCATATGTGGTGAATGGATTTAGATTTCATACACCTGCATATGGGGAATCCAAAAACAATGAATATTGGTGTTTTATTTAGTGGATCTCATCATAGAAAAACTAAAGTTTAATTTTACCGCATGATGGAAGAAATTATTTAACTGTGTTATATGGGACAGAATTACATACCGATGTTAAAATGTTAGTGGTTAGATAGTGAGAGAGGCTTGTGTGTTTATACGAGCTATATAATCATTGATATTAAATATAAAAGTCATCTTATAGTAAATGAACCATTTTTATTGGATCATCAGGCACATAAAATTTATTATGAAAATTATTGTGCTACTTCAATAGATTTGGATGATTGGTGGAGCATAATAAAAATGAAATCTCTGGAAAATCAGTTTACTCAAAGTGAATGTGGTTCCACTGAAGTATAAGAAATTGAAATTTTTTAAAAGACTACTCCAAATCCATATTTTCAATGAAGATACATGAATATCTATGAAAAACCCCACAGTTAAGGGTCGATGGTGAAAATGATGTTAATGGTGTTGAAAATGAATTTGATATGACGAGAGATGATGAAATTGAAACTCATATGGAAATTGATGATGTTGATGAGGAATATTAATACATTGACACCATTAGATATGAATATGAGGATAAATATGAAGATTGAAATTGTTAAAAGCTTGTCACAATCATATATAATATATATCTTTATATATAATAGTTTTTTCAACTATTTTCTAACAATAGTCATTTTGGGTTTAAGATGGATGAGGATCTCTTTCATGAGTTTTAGGAGGTTGGTCTACCTTTTGACAAGCAGAATATTGGATCATATAAAACTTAGACTGCTAGCGGTTTAGGGAGGACTCGGTGGGGGTGTGGTCTTGAGAAATTGATGATTCTTGACCCTATCCTCGAGCGACGTTCATGTCTTCTCTTCGATCCACGCATTCTAATGTATGTTTACCTATGAATTTTAGTTATTTTTCATTACTTATCATTAATTTATTTATATACTAATTGTTTGATTATTTTTTCTTTTTTATCATAGATTTAAGCATATAGCTATTGGATAGGGGAGTGCAATATTATGATATTATTTTTCTGAGGCATGAGTTACATGGGATCTGATTCCCATAGATGTTCAGGGCCACATGTTCCATCATTGGTTGGAATGTAAATAAAAAATATTCATATTAAAATTTATTTAATTAATAACATTATATTATTATTTTTTTATCGGTTTTATAGTATCTCATCAATGAGAGCATGCATGACTCTATCTGGCAGGCATGGGAGGGTTGTATGCATGAGTGTTGCCCTCAATTTTTGCAAAATTTGAGGAGCAAAACAATGAAGAAAGTAGGAGTCATAGAGTTTGATCAATCATGTTGCGCCCACAGACCTGATTACATTTCGTATCAGGTTTAGAATGGATTATTTTCACACTATATGGATGGTCATTATCAAAGGAGATCATCGTTAGGTTTATAAAACTTGGCGAGACATGAGGTGGCACATCGAGCAGGTAGTCGTACATTTACTGTGCATAGGGAATATATGGTAAGTAACTTTTTTGATTAATTTATATAACTTTAAATTTAAACTGTTTATTTTAAATTAATATAGGTGGTTGAAGAACCTGATATTATGAAGTTCAACATTTATAGAAGGATGTACAGTGATCCTGACGCCGAAGAGATTAGAGGTGATCACCAATGTCATATTATGGCCAATATAATTTCTTTTTAAGTTTTGAAATTAACTGTAAATAATGTTTTAACTATTTTAATTTTAAATTACAATTAAAGGAGTTATATTAGGATACGACGTCTCAGACAAAGACTGAGATTCAATCCAGGACTAATCATCAAACAAGTGCAGCCAGATTTTTCAAGGCATCATGGATGAAGGGGACCTAGTATGCCTTCAAGAAACACTAATTTTCTATTATCATCTCACAATTGATGTATGGGAGTTATTATGGTATTGTTGTGATGTCGGTTTCCACCTCGATTGGAGATTTTTAAGAGTCATCATCAACTGCTACATAGTATCAGGACAAGCTGTGAGCTCAAGGTGAGCTTATAAAGAGTATGTGTAGGGTGCAAGAAGAGCTCTGACGACAGCATCACTAGTGATAGGAGATGACTCGATGGCTGCAACAGCAGCACGAGCAGACGATGGATTATATTCGATGTTTGACTCATGGTTTAGGGATGGAGTTTCCTCCACCATCTCCTCCAACTCCTCTATAATACCCTCCCCCTTAGTGATGTATTTATTTTTTATGATAAAACATTAGAATGTAATTTTTTTTGTAATATTAACTATTTACATTTCTATATAGTGTTTTTTTATATTGTTGTGAATGTTTTATTTTTTATTATTTTATAATGTATTTATTTTTTTACTACTTTATTACTTTAATTAATTTTTTAATATTTTATTTATTATTTATGATTTATTTATTATTTTATTGTTATTATTATTTTTTCTATTTTAACGAATATTGAAGTTTTTATTATTTTATAATTTTTATTATTATTTTACTAATATTAATATTATTATTTCATTAATATTAATATAATTATTATTATATTATTATTAATATTATTTTATTACTATTATTATTATATTTATATAATTATTATTATTATTATTATTTAATTTTTTATTAATTTACTAATATTAGTATTTTTATTTCATTAATATTAATATTATTATTATTATTATTATATTATTATTACTATTATCTAATATTATTTTTTAATTATTAATATTATTTTATTCAATTTTATTTTTATTTTTATTTTTTAAAGTTATTTATGATGATCCCATCGTAAATACTTTTTACGACGGGCTGTCACAACATGTTTTTTAAAAAAACTTGGGAATAATGTTTGTAATGAGTCAACTCCCCATCGCAAATAGTATTGGCAATGGGCTGTCGTAATAGGTTTTTTTTTAAAACTGGGGAATCTATTTGGGACACCCTTCTCTGCAATGGGGTATTTACGACAGGTTCTCATCGAAAATTACCTATCACAAATAAACCAATTTCTAGTAGTGATAATGTCACGTAGGATGCAAATAATAAAGAAATCATAAGTCAATACAAGAAAAAAAATATATATTAGATAATGATCAGATGGTTATTGTGGATCGATCACTTCATAACATGGTATCTTTCATAAGATGCAGAATTACAATAGAATATATAGTTCATGTTATATTCATCTAGTTCCCTTTTATCTCTATTCATAGTGTTGTATCTTATAGTCTTGGGACTAATTATATGTTTCCAAAATCCTCATTCAATGGTAATTTTGATCATGGAATCCAAATTACAAAGTATCCATCAGCATGATTGAATCATGGGTTGAGATTTTATAATATGTTATTGCATCAAAATAGTCTATGTGGAGATTGATGAATAGGAGGTGCTCAAGGGTTTTTCAAGTAGGCATGGTAACACCTTAGTTTCTTAGTGAGGAGGAACCTTTGGTGATTTCGTATTGAGGATGAATTCGATAGGAAGGACTATTCAGGTGTATAACCTTATTAACATTCGGTGTGCCTTAGAATCACAATTAAAGCATGGGTATATGCTTGTGGCGTTGGAAGGAAACATGTTAGTAGGTGTTGGGTGATGAATCATGGCATGGGTAAGGTTCCTAATTTTGAATATGGGTTCTGAGGGAGATCCAAGTGTGATGATACTTACATTCATTAAAGTAATTGTCATCCTTGTCTTATTTGATGTGCGTCTCTTAGAGGCATGAGTCAGGTTATTTGATTGGGTAATAATGGATCATGCACCCATTATGCTATGTTAAGACGGAGGTGGAAAGTGCATAGGATGTGAATGATTCCAGTTAGCTTGTGGATTGGGTGACATGGGATGTGCACCCATTACATTTAAATTATGTTGAGTTTGTGCATGTTGGTTATACATAGTGAAGTTGAAATAGGGATCAATTAATAGTTATCTATAATGTGATGGATGAGGAGTTTTGATGTGATGCATGTAGGCATAATGACCCATGGCTCATGTGAGGATTTTTTAAATCTCCCTTTTTTATAGAGGTGGAATAGGAAATGGTTTTTGTGTGATGAAACAGTCGGTCTATGGGAAGTTAAAGGAAAGCGCACCCAGGATCTGGTGAGCATGGATTGAGAGGAGAGACATGCTTGTTATGGAATTCTAACTTGGTGAGAATTTAGATCAAGGGGCTATTTAAGGTGAGACATGTGGCGGGAGTGAGCCACTAGCCGACTAAGAGTGGTGAGACTGGTTTTGAGATAAAATTTAATGGGTGTCCTGGGCATCATTCTTAGAAGTTGGAAATGGGTGGTAAGTGATGTTGTTATGGAACTATGTTGTGATTGGGTTTAGCTATATCCTACCATCAAATTTGGGGATGGATAGGGCATGGTCCATAGTGTTTAGGTTTTGATCTTTTTGAGTGACAAAAACTAAACTCCTATAGTCGGGAGCATCATGTCGGTCACTAGGATACGACACTCGAGTCAGAAGGGTCAGATGCAGTGGAATGGACCAATGGATGGTCATGGAGAAATTCGAATGCTTGTGATTTTGGAAATTGAATTGTCTAGAATCTTTTCTGAATATCAAGCATGGACTGGGAAGCGGTGTCAGTTGTAATTTGAGCATGGGTTCCAAGGTCGAGATAAAATAGTAAATACCTGAGTTGTTTCAGGTCTGGAACATGTGAATTCTCATTGAAATCACTCTGGGGGTTTAGTATATTTATAATCAAATTGATGAGATCTTACCAAGTGTCAGGTATGGACATCTGTATGGATATTTAGATGATTATGGACTACCTGTAGGCTTAAAGGCATTATAATCGGGCAATTTAGTAATGCATCAGCAGGTGGAGCCAAGAGATTTCATGAATGGTCAACCATACGAGGTTTGACTAGTATTTTCTCATGATATAGAATTCATTGAGTCAAATAATACATTAAGAACATCATATTAGATGTGGGGAGTGTTTTTTGAGGTTGGAAGAGTCTTTCTGAGGGAATCTAACTTGATTAGGAACCAAAAGTATGGGAAATGAGACCTGATAGTTTTGTATCCTCGTGTACTTCCATTGTATGATTGTTGTTTTGGTGAGTTTTTATCATCAATGAGTCGGGAGATTCTCCAAGGGCATCATTAGAAAGATGGTATAAATTTTTTTATTGGAAATTTCAATAGAGGATGTGTTGTAGCATCTAAATTGGTCATTGTATGTTAAGTCCTATAGTAGGGAGCACCATGAGATAGGTGATTAATTATATAAATATGTGTAAGGGTCTTAGGATGGATGGATTTGGGAAAGCATCATCATAATATTTTAGGGGTGGTTATGATAATTATCTTGGTTTTGGTGTTTTTATTACTGTGGATTTTAGGTGGAACTCCAAAATCACGGTTGGCCTTCAATAGTGTAATGCAATCCTTCAAATGGGTTTTCAAGACCATAGTGGGAAAATCTTTCTAGTTGGATGACTATGTAAAATTCTTGGGGAGAATAAGTACTAAGGTGGGGAGGTTGAAAAACCTCATGTCTGTACAGGTGTTAGGAGTTGGTGGTAATTTTTATTTTTATTTTGTGTATGGTATAAGTTTTAAAAAAAGTTAAGAAATTGAATTTCTAGATTTTTGGGTAGCTCAAAAAGTCACTATTATAAATGTAATGGTGTTTAGAATATAATACATTATTGGTAATCAGTAAAATAATGACAGGGTGTATGAAATTCATGGTGGTTGTAGTTTATAGCCACTAGCTAGCTACTGGACAGCTACTGGCTGGCCACCAGCTCGCTGATGGGTTGTCTCATAGCCTAGAATTATTAATGGGACCATTGGATAGTTAGTGGATGTATTAAAGGGTAAAAATAACCCTTTTTCCCTTGATATTAAGAGGTTCTTCCTCTCACTCCTCCTTGTTTTCCCCTAACACAGTCAGGGGACTTTTTCCACATCTTCTCCTCTTCAATCCCCTTCAAGGTGGTGTTCCGAATGGGTTTTATCACTAATCCAAGGTATGTATGTGAATTGAGTGGGCCTTATTATTATTTTCTCCTTCCATTTTAATTTCCTTATTCCCGAACTAGGTTTTCATTGGAAATTCCAATGGATAATGGTGGAATTTCCTAATTCTCAAGGGGTTTTCATACATCCTGGGATGAGTGTGCCAAGAGATTCTATATGCACTTTATTGCCTTATGATTTGATTAGGTATTCCACCATTATGGATTTTTCTTATTTTCCCCCAATTTTAAACTAAATTTTAAATATAATTAAGGTTGATGTTTGGATATTTGACTCAATGTAGGTTTGGTATTGTTTTGGGGATGGTTGACTCTGCATAGCTTGAAAAAACGATGATCATTCAATGCTTGGTGATTTGTTTTGTAGTGATGGCACATTGATTTATGTTAAATAATTATTTATAATTGTTTCTAATTAATAATGTATAGTGTGTGGATTGGATAAGAAGCTCCGGGGATGAGTCCGGCTTGAGTGGATCTTGAACAAGGCTCATTGTGCCTTGGAAAGTTTTTCTAGCCATTGGAAAGTAAATACAAAACTTCTTAAAATCTTGGTTTTCCCTGGACATGACTCATTGTGTTTTTTTGTTATGAGTGTATTCATGTTGCATACAATCCATATTATTCATACTTTGACCCAATTTAAATAAAATGATTGAGATTCAGTATTCCTTAGCTAAATAACCCTCTTAACGTGTTTTATTTAGTTAAATAGGGAATTAGTTTTGAATTAATGATTGTTAAATGTAATTTCACAACCATCTATAATTGGTAATATTTTTGTATTTTTATTTAAATAATTATCAATGCAATAATAAGTGTGTGAATTGAAAAGTGTGGGCTTGTATAATAGAATGGTTTCAAAGTAATGAAAGTATGGAATGGAGATTTTGTTTTGGAATTCAAAAATGGGTTGGCTTTTGAAAAGGCATTTTAAAAAGGAAAAGGAATTGTATTTTTGTTTTGGTTTCAAATGTAAATTTGAACTTGTATGGATGAAATGTGTTTATTATTATTAAGAATTAGTGTTGTAAAATGGAATTTGAATTTTTTTTCAAAAATGTTATTTTGGAAAAAAGATTGAAATTGGTAAAATGGATTTTATTTTGGAAACCTTTTTTTAAACAACTTTGGTACTTGAAATTAAAATTGGAATTTTTTTAAAAAAAATTAATGTTAAATGTTTTCTTTATGCCTAGTATCTTATTTCTTATGATATGGTAATAATTATTTGTGTATGATTTTTTTTAAGTAATGAAATATGGTTACTCATGGTTGATGGTTAAACCTAGTGTGAACATGACCCTTAGGTGGATTCTTGGTTTCATGGTTAAAACTAGGTTGAACACGGCCCCCCATAGGATAATTGGTTTGATCATTAAACCTGGGATGAGCACAACCCTTAGGTGGGAACTTGGTTTGATAGTTAAACTTGGGGTGAACATATCTCCCAATTGGATACGTGGTTTGATGGTTAAACACGTGGTAAACACTTCCAATAGGTGGATGAAAGTTTATCATTAAACCCAGGGTGAACACAACCCTCGGGTTGATGCTAGGGCTTAGAGGTTGGGTATGTTACCCTCAGGTGCTGCCTGTCTAGTAAAGGATGGCTATATTACCCCATGTGGGAGATATGTTGGAAATATCATCACAATATTATTAGAGATAGCCTAACATGGGTCAAAGTAGGTTTGTACCATTCCTAGGGTGAACTCGACCCCTAGGTTCAACATTTGTTTAGGTTTTCTATCTTAAATATTTTAAATGGTTGCAATTGTATATGTTACGTGATCAGTCCTTCATGAACTATTATGGGATGGTTATTTTTGTGGATTCCATAAATATTGGCTTACTAAGTTATAATCACACCCTTCTCAAGCCTCCATTTCACTTGGTTACCTGATTATATTCTATATTTTATTTCATGGATTGGTAGGGATTATTCCTAGGATAAGATTTTTTATAGAAGAGTGGGTCTAGTCGTATGACATCTGGGGTTTGGGGAGTGGTATGGATTGAAGTTATAGTAGATATATTTTTTAATTTACCTTTATTTATGGTATGTATATGTGATCTGACCATTAAATGGTATGTTTTGTATTCCTTATTTCAGCATTTGAATTCTTAGCATGTGTCATTTACTTATTCTTTATGAAAACTTTGACATGTATAATGATTATTTATTTCATATGTGATTGTGCTCTAGTATAAAGGGGAAGTAGTATTCCCATTATACCTCCTTCAACCCTGATTTCTATCCAGCATGCTTTGGCATTTAGGGAGGTGCACCTAAGCTTAGACAACATTCTGTTCTAGTTACTTTTCAAAGAGTGATATGGGTTGGGATATTACAAATGAATACATAACACCTTCTTAAACCAATAAACTCTATTACATTAGACATGCTTCCCTAGAAGATTCCCACAACATCTGAAACCCCATTTATTAAACCATCTTCCCACCTTTCATAGGATGGAGTTATAAATTTATTATCATTATATCAAGGAGTTCAATTCTATATTTATGATCATGTTCCACCCCTAAAAAATAGATATAATTAATATGATTACATTTCCTTTTTATTTGAAATATCAAGATAAAAATTGGTTAAACAATTTGAGACGGGAATCTATCTATTCTTGGGATCAATTAAAAATATATTTTTATAAAAAATACTTTATTTACCACAAAATAACTTCAGTTAAAAAGATAATTCAAAAAAATTTTGAAAAAAGAGGGAGACTCATTTTAGGAAAATTGGTAAAGGTTTAAAGACACCATAAACACGGTACCCCACAATGGTTTTTGAATCCTAGAATAAGTGATATTATTTTATGAAGGTTTGGGTCTAAAAAATAAATATTTCATTGATATGATATGTAATGGGACCTTCAAAAAAACAACAAAGGATTTATATGAGCATCTAGAAGGTCATGCTGAACAAAACCAAACTTGGGAAACCTCACCCTACTAAGAGAAGCTTCCAAAATCTGGTGGGATGCACACTTTTAGGGAATAAGAAAGTCTTTAGACTAAACTCATAACCCTCACTATAAATTTCAACGATATAAAACTTAGGAAAGTCTAATAAATTCAATATGTTGACCTCATTAGGAAAATGTATGATAAACATGACCATATAAATGAAAATTTCACAATCATTCCTTCTATAAAGGATATGATTCTAGTAGGACCACCTATGGAGGTCAATGCTCTAAATTTTTTGTAGCCATGGTACCTAAACACTTTCAATCCATGGTATAATGACCATTTAAGCTTCTAATATAAAGGAAATCAACAACCAAATTAGTATAAAGTTCAAAATCCCCATCATCTATAAAAACTTTCCAACCGAAAACCAGTTTAAATCCCAACTAGTAAAATTCCAACATCCCATAGTCCAATTAGAACAACTTATCCAATAACCCATTCAATATCCTAAATATCATATGAGAATAACCCAACCAACTCAAACCACTTCCCAATTTGTTTCTCTAGCATTATGTTAAAAATTTTATAAGCCAATGATGAAAAATAATATTGAATTTTTATCCCTAAATTATGAATTTAAATCTGTTAAAACTTATAAGGAACCTATGAACACTCTTTCTATCCATTCATCGACCTTAAAGGGAGAATATGGTTGCAAACAATACTCTTTAGAAAAGCACAAAGTTTTTACCATCTATAGAAGTGGGAAAGACATTGAAAAACTAGAACCAAATATTCTAAAACCATATAAGGCTTTTAACACTCATGATAATGATAAATAAAAAACCTTAAATTATGAAAAATTTGATAAGAATTTAGAGAAACCATCTCCTCCATAAACAATATAGTAATATTCTCCATTCCCTTAATGAATGATGTTAAAATAAAAACATTAGTTGAATGAAACATTGAATGGAATATTCCCTCCTGATAATCTCAACATTCCCATTATTAATGAAATTAAAACCATTCCTATATACTAAAAGTAACTTAATGAATTGTGTGCATTCAAAAGAAAATTCTCTCACAAAAATAAAATTCTTTTGGTTGATAATGTGAGAAACCCCATCCATGGAACCATGGATCCTATGTTAAAAGACCATGTTTTTACATACATCATTGTTGAACTAGGAGAGAAAAGGTTATTAAGGCCTTATGTGATCTAGGATCTATTGTTAACCTCATTAATTATATCATTTATTTCAATTTATATATTTAGTAGTGATAAAACACTATTTTGTTGAATATTTTATTGATAATAAATGATATAATTTCCTCAAATTTTTTTAAATATATTCATTTATGAAATATTTGGGATTAGATCATTCATTTGAAAATTTGATGAAAATTCTAGTTTTACACTTTTAAAATGTACTGTAGTATTTTAAAGATAAATATTTTAATATTTATTATTTGAACTTAATATTTTTTTTATAGTGTTCATAACATAATTTTCTACAACTTTAATTCAGGACACCAGAGCTAAAGAGTGCATTTGGATGGAGTAAATGGGTCATTAATTCAATGGTGGGCTGGACTCGGCAGAATGGACATGGGTTCTGTATTTGGGCCATAACTTCTTCATCCGTGCTTGGATCAGGCCCAAATTTTGAGAGGAGCTACATGACTCATTTTATCGCGGCTCATCCTTATTGAAGGACAAATGATTCACGCGTTTTGGGGTCCAAATGGGCGGTGAAATTTTGAATAAAATATTTGGTTGAGATTCTCCATTCACACTTGAAACCACTTTGAACCTAGCCTCCCCACCACTCTATAAATTGGTGTTTTTATCATTTGGTGGGTTAGGAACGTGCATTGGGAAGTTGAAGACAGAATATAAGAGGTTTCACTATAATTCTCTAGCCATTGTAAGAGGGGTATCTCTTGAAGCAAGGATCCCTTCATCAAGCCCTCCCCTTCTCCTTTTTCTTCTTCATGTTGTAATGCTTTTATTCTTTCAATAAACTCTTAGTTTGTCTTCCATTTATTCTGTTATTTTCAGTTTTATTCTTCTCTTAATATTACTATTTGGTTTGGAAATCAAGAGTGAAAACAATATTGGGTTATACCCTTTCTAAACCTTTGCATATGCAAAACGTTTCTAAGATGACTACACTGCCCATGGAAGAGTAGTTCTTTTCAGTAATCGATCGACTTGTATCCTTCTTAATTTATTTATTTTGAATCAATGACCTACTGTAATTCACATATTATGATCTATTAATTGATATTTTAATTTAAATGAAACTAATCAAGCAATTTAATAGTTAACACAAAACACACGAGGTCGGGAATTGTGTGAACTGTGAGAGCGCAACCTTAACCGGTAATTAAAAACAACATGGGATTAATTTGTAGAGTTCAAACATAATCTCTAAACTCAATTAGTTATCATTTACAGAATGGATATGTGCCTTAATTTACCACTTACCATAAGTTATCCTTAGAACATCAATCAAAGCAGGGTGTTGTGATTACATGTTCCTAAGATAACCTAGGGTTTAATTCACTTCATCTTTGTGGTAAGGTTAATTCTCATAGGTTTAAGGGGTTAACAAGTTAAGGGATCATAATTAAGTGTATGTTAATTTAAATTATAATTTTAAATAATTGATTGAATAGGTAGATTTAGATCGATTTCATATTTTTAATATTATCTAAAAAACATCTCTTTGTTGTGTCATTTTAATCGAAACTCATTTCAAAACTAAAAACAAAAAAATATATATACAATCTTCTTCCATAAAAATTATTCTATATTTATAAACTATAACCAACCCCCATCCTTTCAATTAGTGTTTTAATTCTATTTTATTTTATTTTATTTTTAGAATACCTCTAAAAATTTGTTTTAATTCACTTCCTCCTTTGAGAGATGACCATGGTCAGCCACTCTGCTACACCTAAGTACCCAAAAATCACACTAATAATTTGAGGGCACCCACAATAGCGCTCTTTAAAATTGGTGTTGTTTACAGGGAGGCAATTAATTTATTCAACCATTTAGAGGTATTTCTTTTATTTTTCATTTTATTATTTTCTTCACCACTCTCTTTCATCTTTCCCCTTTCTCAAGTTTTCATTTTTTTCATCCTCTTCTTTTTTTTTGGACCATCAACTCAAACTTCTTATTTTTCTTATGGTCCACTTTTCCAATTTTTATTTTTTGATTTATTACATGAACTAATATCGAGGATCTCTTAGATCTTGACCCTGAGATTTAACGTAGCCTTCGAGCTTGAATCAGACTGTCTCAGTCTACGGGAAGTTTCAATATTCAACCTGTTGGTGAATTCCTCTCTTCTAGAAACATTGAAATTGGAAGAAATTCAAATTCAAACATAAAAGAAGAACCAATGGTTGGAAATAATAAAAATGAGAAAAATAAAACCATTCTAGAATTGGTTGCACCTGATAATGATTATCAACCAAATTGTGTTGCATACCCAAATCTCAAATCGGACTTTGAACTAAAATCTGGGTTAATTCACTTACTTCCAAAGTTTCATGGCCTCTCTGTTGAGGATCCCGATAAAAATTTGAAAGAATTTAATGTGGTTTGATCAACCATAAAACCTATAAATGTCTCTGAAGATCAAATCAAATTAAGAGAATTCCCATTTTCACTTGATAGAGCTGAAAAGGATTGGATGTACTATTTACAACCTGAAGATGTAACATGTTGGAATGATTTGAAACGTCTTTTATTGAAGAGATTTTTTCCAACATCTAGGACCAATTCCATTCGTAAGGAGATCTCAGGGATCAAGTAAGCACAAGGGGAGTCAATGTATAAGTACTAGGAGCGATTCAAGAAGTTGTGTGCAAGCTGTGTACATCACCAAATCAGTGAGAAACTCATCATTCAGTACTTCTATGAAGGACTCACACCTATGGAGAGGAGCATGGTGGATGTCGTAGCAGGAGGGGTATTGGTGGAAAAGACACCAGTATCCACACGTGCATTTGTCGACAAGATGGCCCAAAACACCCAACAATTTGGCGATATAGGTGCACCACATGTTAGAGGAGTACATTAGGTAAGTCCTTCTTCTCTTGAAATTAATTTGATTGATACCAAGTTGGAAGAATTGACCACTATGGTGAGGTAGAATGCTTTGGATCAAAAGATATCCCAACCCACTCCATCAAGGCCTTGTGGCATTTTCACTGAGAAAATCCACCCAACTGAATGTTTCCCCCAACTACAAGAAACAGAAGATTGTGCAGTAGTATTCCCTGGGAGACCATATCAGCAACAACAACAACCACATCCCCAAAATAAGTATGACTCAATTTCACCAACATTCAACCAAGGGTGGAAGGATCAATCAGACATGAGTTATGGCTATGGGAAACAACAAAGGCCCCCTTTTCAACCAAACTTCTAGCAGCCTCCACCTTACCAACAGGGTTTCCAACAACCCCAAAAGAGATTTGAAGCTCAAACATCAACAATTCAGCAATAAGGGAATCTACAACACAAGGTAGACTCTAACACTGATGATATTTTGAAACAAATTATTCTTAATCAATAGAATGAGCTGAAGAGTCAAGGTTCGGAGTTGAGAGAGTTGAAGAATCAAATGAGCCAGATTGCCACTGCCCTCCATGAACTTGTAATTAAGAATTCCGGAAATCTACCTTCATAACTCACTCCAAATCCAAAGGTTAATTTCAGTTCCATCACATTGAAAAGTGTAAAGAAAATAACTTATGCTTCTCCACCTATCATTCCACTGGGATTCACCTCAACTCCTGAGAATCCCCATTCCATACCAACTGATGAGAAACCCAAGGAGAAAGATAAAGGTAAGAAAAAGATTTATGATGTTCCTCCTAAACCTCTTCCCTTTCCAAATAGATTTGTTCAAACCAAGAATATTGCTGAAGAGGCAATGAAAAAAGAGGTTTTGGACACATTCAAGCATGTTGAGATCAACATACCTCTACTTGAAGCCATCAAACAAATCCCAAGTTATGCCAAATTCTTAAAAGAACTTTGCACCAATCGAATAGGGCTCAAGGGAAATGAGAGGATCAAACTTGTAAGGAATGTATCAGCACACATTACACCAACTCTAGCAATGCCAACAAAGTGAAAGGATCCCAGGACATTCACCATCTCATGTACCATAGGGGAGTTGCACTTATCTGATGCTCTTTCTGATTTAGGAGCTTCATTAAACATGATGCCTCACTTTGTATTCTCTTCTTTACACGTTGGTGAGTTTAAGCCGATGAGAGTAGTGGTGCAATTGGATAATAGAGCTATGGAATATCCAGCGGGAGTCCTCGAGGAAGTACTTGTCCGGGTAAGAGACATGATCTTTCCAATATACTTCTATGTGCTCAAAATGGAGGATGATCAGGTAAGTTCTCATGCTCCCATTATCTTAGGTAGAACCTTCCTCAAAACTGCAAAAAACTATCATAAATGTTCATGAGGGTATACATTCCGTGGAGTTTGGAGATAAAATTCTAATTTTTAATGTTATGGACTCCATGAAGTACCCCTATGAGGACCATTTTACTTTTGATATCTCCCATTTTGAAACACCAAGTAAAAACTCCATAGATTTTTATTGTCCTATACTTATGGAGATTATGAGTATTGGTTCTAGTTTGATGTCTAAGAGTACTTCCACACCTATTTTTTATGGAAAAACCTCTCTTGGATTTTATTTTGATGTGGATTCAAATTCTGATCACATAAACTCTGATTATGATATGGTTGTTGAGTATGCTGATGGATTTGATGCATTATTTTCTAATTTTGATGATTTTTATTCTAATACTGATGTTCATTGTGCAGATATGTCTGTTGCATCAATTTCTCCATCCATACATCACCCCCTACATTGGAACTCAAGCCATTGCCCCCAAATCTTAAATATGCATAATTTATGAGTGGTGATAGATTACCTATTATCATTGCTAACAATATCTCTTTTGAACATGAATAAAAACATTTGAATATTTCGAGAGATAACATTAGGGAAATTGGTTGGACATTGGGAGACATATCAGATATTAGCCCCTCCATTTTCATGCATAGGATTATCTTGGAGGATGGGGCGAAACTCATTAGGCAGCCACAAAGGAGACTTAATCAAACACTTTTGGAAGTTGGTAGAAATAAGTTGAAAAAAAAACTTGAGGTGGGTATCATTTACCCTATTTCTGACTCACAAAGGGTTATCCTTATCCAGGTGGTACCAAAGAAAACTGGTTTCACTATTATAAAAAATGAAAATGATGAGTTAGTTCCTGTGAGAGTACAAAACAGTTGGCGAGTGTGTATTGATTATAGGAAACTAAATCAATCCACTCATAAGGACCATTTCCAACTTCCATTCATTGACCAGATTCTTGAGAGACTTGCAGGTAGGACACATTATTGCTTCTTGGATGGTTTATCTGGCTATTTTCATGTTCCAATTGCAGTAGAGGACCAGCAGAAGACGACATTCACCTGCTCATTCGGTACCTTTGCTTACCGAAGGATGCCATTTGGACTTTGCGATGCCCCAGGTACCTTCTAGAGATGCACGGTGAGTATTTTCTCAAATTTCATTGAGACCTGCATGGAGGTATTTATGGATGATTTTACAGTTTATGGATCCTCATTTGATGAATGTCTCTCTAGTTTGGGTGATGTGTTACATCGTTGTATTGAGAAGAATCTAGTCTTGAATTTTGAACATTGTCATTTCATGGTCGAAAAAGGAATTTTCTTAGGTCATATAGTCTCACAACATGGCATTGAAGTTGATAAATCTAAGGTACACATTATTTCATCCCTACCATATCCTACATGTGTGTGTGATGTTCAATCATTCCTTGGACATGCTGGATTTTATCGACGCTTTATCAGAGATTTTAGTAAGATCGCTCTACCCTTATCTCAATTGCTTCAAAAATATATTGACTTCAATTTTGATGATTCATGCAGGGTATCATTTTATGAGATAAAGAAGTGTCTCACCACTCCATCGATCATACAACCCCTGTGGTGGGACATTCCATTTGAGCTTATGTGTGATGCGTCCAACTTCGCGGTTGGAGAAGTATTATCTCGGAGGTTGTAGGGATGTTCACATGTGATTTCATATGCATCAAGGATGTTGTATTCTATCCAATAAAACTACACCACAACAAAAAAGGAGTTTCTTGCTGTTATATTTTCTTTAGATAAATTTCGTTCATATTTATTGGGATCTAAAGTAGTTGTTTTTTCTGACCATGTAACTTTGAGGAACCTCCTAAAGAAGCCAGATGCAAAGCCACGACTTATCTGTTGAATGCTCCATCTTTAAGAGTTTGACATCGAGATAAAGGTCAAGAAGGGGTCATAGAATTTGGTGTCATACCACATGAGTAGGCTTACTCACACACCAGAGGGGACACCTTGGACCAGGTACCACTTCGGGACACTTTACCCGAAGAGCATATCTATACCATCTCAGGTACGCATCCTTGGTATTCTAATTTAGTTAATTACATTGTTTCTTCTAAAATCCCAATAAATTTGAAGAAGCATCAAGTAAAAAAAATAAAAAGTGAGTCTAGGTTTTATGTGTGGGATGATCCTTACCTCTGGCGCATGTGTAGTGGCCAAGTCATTAGGAGGTGTGTGTCTGATCATGAGTTTGAGTCTGTTTTGCATTTTTGTCATACACTTGCTTTTGGTCGATACTTTGGACCCCAGAAGACAGCTAGAAAATTCTTAGACTCTGGATTATTTTGTCCTAGATTATTCCATGATTCCCATGTGTTTTGTAAGTCATGGTCTTGTTGCCAACACACTGGAAACATTTCAAGGAGAAACGAGATTCCCCAACAACCCATTTTATTCTGTGAGATTTTTGATGTTTGGGGAATTTATTTTATGGGTTCTTTTCCTAGTTCATTTGGTTTCTTGTATATCCTTGTTTCTGTCGATTATGTGAGTAAATGGGTGGAGGCCAAGGCCACCAAGACTGACGATTCTCATGTTGTAGTGGATTTTGTCAAGGATCCAATTTTTTGTAGGTTTAGAGTACCAAAGGTCATCATCAGTGACCAAGGGACACGCATTTGCAACAGGAATTTTGGTTCCCTCCTTCGAAAGGATGGGGTGACACACAAAACATCAACACCATACCACCCCCAAACAAATGGTCAGGCTGAGGTTTCAAATCGTGAGTTGAAACAAATCTTGTAGAAAACCATGAAGCCAAATAGGAAGGATTGGAGCAAGCACTTGGATGATGCATTGTGGTCTTATATGACAGCATACAAGACCCCCATTGTTATTTCCCCATTTCATATTTTTTTTGGGAAAGCATGTCATCTCCCAGTGGAAGTCGAGCATCGGGCATATTGGACTATAAAGAAATGAAACATGGATTTAGACCAAGCTGGAATTCAAAGGAAGTTGAAAATTCAAGAGCTTGAGGAGATTCGACTATCATCATATGAGAACACAAGGCTCTACAAGGAAAGATCAAAATAATTTCATGATAAAATTATTTAGAAAAGGGAGTTTCATGTTGGAGAGAAATCCCTTCTCTACAGTTCACGACTGAAGTTGATGTCTAGTAAGTTGTGTTCCAGATGGTTAGGTCCTTATGTTGTGACTAATGTTTTTTCTTATGGTGCAGTGGAGATCACACGAGAGGACACAGGAAGGATCTTTACAGTAAATGGGCAACGTTTGATGAGATACATTGAGGTACTTCCTACTGATGCAGTGGATCTTACCAGACTGCAGGACCCCATCATCACTTGAGCACATCAGGTTGTTCCTAACCCTTTAACTTTTTTTATTATTTGTCCTATTTAGAATTATACATTTCATGTGAATATATAATCTCAATGGTTCACATTGGGGACAATGAAATATTGTAAGTGTGGTGGAGGGAACCTTTTAGTTTAGTAATTTAAATTGTTTTCCTATTAAAAAAACAAAAAAAATTGCGTGTTTTTCAAATTTTGTGTGTTTATTTTTCAATTTTCTATGTGTTTTTTAAACTTTTGAGCTGAAATGATTCTCATAACCATTTTTAAATCCATATCAATAAGTGAAAAAATTGATCCCTTGAAACTAAGCTTAAATGAATGCTGAAATGACTTTGTTTCAAGTTCAAATATTTAGTAATTTCATGAAAAGTACACTGAATTTTGAATCCCATGCCACATCTCACTGTCTTTATATTTGAAACCACTTTCCTGTGAGGATTTTAAACCATTATTTTCATATTCTTTACATTCACCTCTCTTCTTGAGAGAACCAAAACATTCTTGATTTAACCAGAATTTGATTTATTCATGTCAAAACATGGGGGTTTGAGGTACTTATGTTTAAATTATTGAGGCATTTTTTTGGTATTAAAGCCCCTATTTCAAAGAATCCTTTTTTATAATGGCCTGCCCTGAACATTTAATCCTTTTATCCCTTATAATCCTTGCACAGCCTATTAGGTTCGCCACATTACAAGCCAATTTTCCCAATCCAACCAACTCTTGAAGTGAAATTGCATAATCTAGTTGATCTTAAGTGTGGGGGAAGCTGTCTTGTGTTGTGATACCACATTTTGTGATACTTCGGGTGAAAAATTAAATTCTAAAGAGGTGTGTTTTCTACTGAAGAAAAATATTATATTGATATTTGTTCCTTTCTGGAGCTTTCATGATAAAAGAAGTTATGCCTTTCTAGAGCTTCTAATAGAGGGGGAAAGTTGTTCCAATCTAGAGGTTTTAAGAAAATCATGTTCGAGAAGATTGACATTTTTACTGCTGAAATTTTGAATGGTGTTCACATTACTTTATTTTTCATGATGATGAATATGAATCAATGCTACATCTATTGAGGAGGAGACCATATTTAAGTGAAAATTAGATTAATGCAATTTTGCTTCAAAAAGAGTCAAGCCCACCTCATTCAGCCTCAAAATTTTTCATATCTAAATCCTACCAACCTAAAGCCACAAAACAACCCTGAAAAGTCCTCATGTTAAACATATTTTCTTGACTCACATCAGGTTCCGATGTAGGAATTTATCAATCCTATGGTGACCCTTGTATGATTTTGGATGAGAAATACATTGCAAAAAAAAATTGACATTTATGTGATAAGAGAAAATTCAGGTGAGGTAAGTGTTTTGTGCATGGGAGGATAAATAAAGTGGAAATATATTGAATGATATAAATTAAGAACTTGAAATAATGGTTTTTTATGTGGCATGATATCTTTTCTTTCTTGGTGTGGAGTTGTTGAATCTCAAGGATATGTGTTTTAAAATTGGTTTTGATTTGATATTGATGTTTACTTGATATGATGTTTTTCCCAGAAGTGCAAAAGGGTAAGTGTGGGGGAGTTGATAAAACACTATTTTGTTGGATATTTTATTGATAATAAATGATATAATTTCCTCACATTGTTCTAAATATATTCATTTATGAAATATTTGGGATTAGATCCTTCATTTGAAAATTTGATGAAAATTCTAGTTTTACCCTTTAAAAATGTACTATAGTATTTTGAAGATAAATATTTTAATATTTATTATTTGTACTTAATATTTTTTTATAGTGTTCATAACTTAATATTATACAACTTTTATTTAGGACACTAGAGCTAAAGAGTTCATTTTGATGGAGTAAATGGGCCATTAAGTCAATGGTGGGATGGACTCGATAGAATGGACATGGGTTCTATATTTGGGTTATAACTTTTTTATCTTTGTTTGGATAAGGCCCAAATTCTGAGAGGAGATACATGACGCATTTTAGAGCAGATCATACGTCTGGAAAGACAGCTGATTCATGCGTTTTGGGGGTCAAATGGGCGGTGCAAGTTGGCATAAAATATTTGTCGGAGATTCCCCATTCACACTTGAAACCACCTTGAACCTAGCCTCCCACCACTCTATAAATTGGTGTTTTTATCATTTGTTGGGTTAGGGACGTGCATTGTAAAGTTTATGGTAGAATATAAGAGGTTTCACGCAAATTATCTAACCCTTGTAAGAGGGGAAGCTCTTGAAGCAAGGATCCCCTCATCAAGCCCTCCCCTTCTCCTTCTTCTTCATGTTGTAATGCTTTTAATATTTTAATTAACTCTTAGTTTGTCTTCAATTTATTCTGTTATTTTAAATTTTATTCTTCTCTTAATATTCTTATTTGGGTTGGAAATCAAGAGTGGAAATTATATTGGGTTATACCCTTTCTAAACCTTTGCACATGCAAAACGTTTCTATGATGACTACACCGCCCATGGAAGAGTAGTTCTTTTTAGCAATCGATCGAAATCTATCCTTCTTCATTCATTTATTTTGAATCAATGAGCTACTGTAATTCAAATATTATGATCTATTAATTTAGTTTTTAATTTAAATGAAACTAATCAAGAAATTGAATAGTTAACACAAAACACACGAGGTCGGGAATTGTGTGAACTGTGAGAGTGCAACCTTAACCGGTAATTCAAAACCACATGGGATTAATTTGTAGAGTTCAAACATAATCTCTAAACTCAATTAGTCCTCATTTTCAGAATGGATATGTGCCTTAATTTACCACTTACCATAATCAATCCTTATAACATCAATCAAATCAAGGTGCTGCGATTACATGTTCCGAAGATAACCTAGGGTTTAATTCACTTCATCTTTGTGGTAAGGTTAATTCTCGCAGGGTTCGGGGGTTAACAAGTTAAGGTATCATAATTAAGTGGATGTTAATTTAAATGATAATGATAAATAATTGATTTAAGATGTATAGTTAGATCGATTACTTCCTTTAAATATTGTCTAAAAAACATCTTCTTGTTGTTTCATTTTAATCGAAACTCATTTCAAAACTAAAAACAAAAAAAAATATATACAATATTCT
Organism: Viscum album; assembly: GCA_963277665.1. Classification (NCBI taxonomy): domain Eukaryota; kingdom Viridiplantae; phylum Streptophyta; class Magnoliopsida; order Santalales; family Viscaceae; genus Viscum; species Viscum album. The sequence goes on along the minus strand of OY728119.1, from coordinate 328,870,358 downwards.
TTCAGAAAACTTCTTCTAGATTTATAAACTATAACCAACTCCCATCCTTTCAAATAGTTTTTTCATTCTCTTTTATTTTATTTTATTTTTGGAATACCTCTAAAAAGTTGTTTTAATTCACTTCCTCCTTTGAGAGACAACCTTGGTCATCCACTTTTTTGCACCTAAGTACCCCAAAATCACCCTAATCATTTGAGGGCACCCACGATAGCACTCTTTCAAGTAGAACCAACCCACTTTTGTTACTCTATAACTCTATTATTATAGTTTTTGGGTTCTTAAGGGTATCTTTAGAGATTTTATGGTAAAATTCGAAAACTTTTTTTGACCAACTGACTTCATTGTCCTTTACCATCTTCTAAAATTAGGGGCTATGAAAAAAAATCTTATCATCCTTGGTCATCCTTTCCTAGAAACAATAAATTCATCCATCTAAGTCATGAATGTAAACATGACCAAAACATTTGGGAACATGATCCTTGATATAAAAATTTATAGTGAAAACTTTCAAATCGGGGATGAGGAGGTGGTTCATGATGTTAATTGGATAGGTATTATTAAAATTGAACCTAATTAACATAAAGGTATTTTTGAAGGATGTATAAGTAAAATATATATTTATTTCATTTGTTCACTTGAAGGAAATTGACTGAAAGTTAATTTTTATTCAAAATCAAAAAAGCAGAAAGCATACAACCAAAGTAATCAAGGAGGGAGAAAGTATTAGAGACCAAGAGTATCATTTCTAATAATGAGTTTGCAATCATCAGGTAGAGATCCCAACCTAGTGTAGGTAATTAGTCTCTCTCTCAATGTTCCCTTACTAGATAACAGGTCGGCTGCAAAGTTCCCTTCACACAAAGTATGCCTGACAGAAATATTATGGTTGGAAAGGTTTTTATAGAACTGAACCATATAAACCATCTCCCAGGGGATGACCCCATTACTTTGTAGAAACTTGAAAATCATAGAAGAATATGTCTCAACTTTAGTGATGTGGATATCAAACAGCCTACATAAAGAGATAACCCTAACCAAGGCTTTAGCCTCCACACCCAAGGAAGTACCAGCACCAAAGAACTAAATCCTAAAAGCATGGAGCCCCTACTATCATGAACCATCCCACCCCTTATCATTTCTCCATTCAAGAAAGATCCATCCACATTCAATTTCAATAATGTATAGGGAGGGACCCATCGAACCCATCGGCCCTGGTTGAGTTGGCTAGAAACCATCCCCAAGTAAAGACCAGGAATAAATCTTCTCAATGTCACAGAGTGCCCTGCATTTTTAATTAGAGTCCCCAACTCCATCATAAGAAGCCTCATCCTCACCTGTAAAAATTAGCTTGAAATTTTGGTTTCATACTTGGATTTGTTCCTAGATTCTCACAAAACCCAAAAAGCAGTTGAAAAAACCATCCTGTAGATCTTAACCTCTGCCCCCAATTGCCCAGACCACTGGAACCAACTTGAAATTACCCCCTGCATGGGACCAAATAAGTTGAGGAGATTTTACCCCTATAACAGAAAGGTCCAGATGCCTTTATCCTAATCACCATGGAAGAACAGGTGCTCCGGCGTTTCCTATTGCGGCCTTCTACAACATTGGCATTGGGAAGACAAATTTTCTCCTATTTTTTGCACATTATCATATGTTGGTAGATCATGGTTTCATAGACACCAAACCAAGAAGTTCATATTCCCTAGGATCTCCTTTCACCAAAGATTAGACACCCACATGTCCATTCCCTTACTGGAGTGGATCAGGTTCTTGAAATCATGACTAGAAAATCTACCAGAAGAGGATCCTAGAAAATTACACTGGTCCGGATCGTCCATGAAGATGATGCTGTCAAAAACCTCCCTTTGATCCATATTCATAATCACATCAATGATGTTTGGGTGCAGACATGCCTTTTTAAATAAAATGGTTGAAGCTGGGAATCCTGGAAAGTGAAGAGTTGTTCCGGACAAATTTGAGATCTAAAATTTGATATCACTGCAACCAAAAGTCCAGCAGACACTTCCTTCCATTGCCTCCAAGTGACTAAGAATACATCGAGAAAGGCCTGATAATTTTCTGGGATTCAAAGACCAGCTCCTTTAATCCTCCCCATATCTATCTGTGATGAATTTTGAACAAAGTTATTTTTCCTCCAAAATATCCCAAGCCAACCTTGACTACATAGCTTGCATGGACTCTTCCACATAATGAAGACCAATAACCCCTTCATCGACAGGTCTAGCCAATCATTTCCACGAGTACTAATGATAATTCCCAACTTGGTTTTCATCCCATAGAAAGGCATTCATAACATTTTTTAGGATTCTGAAATTTCCCTTCGGCGGCCTAATAATGGACAGAACATGCATTGGAATAGAGGTGAGAACACTATTGATCAAGGTGATCCTACCTCAAAAGGAAAGGAATCGATTTTTCCAATTGAAAGTTCACCCTATGATCTGGTTAATAATGTCATCAAAGAACACCTTTTAGACTCTTCCATTTGAGATGGGAGTTCCAAGATACACCATGGTTAATTGGTGGTGTTGAATACCCAGCCTGGCATGGATATTAGATATGCGTCTTCCAGGGCACTTATTGGAGATGAAAACACTACCCTTACATGAATTAATTCTTTGGCCACTCAACATCCCAAAGATATATGTGACATATAAGAACCTATATATTGATTTTATCCTGCCATTAATGAAGAATAACATATCATCAGTAAACATTATATGTGAGACCATGTCATTCTCAAACCGTTTATGATAAGGAAGTATATTCCCATCCACAAGGCTTTGTTGAATGTTCCTAGTGAGTGCCTCTTGAGCCATGATGAAACAATTAGGGGACAATGGATCACCTTGCCTAATAGCATGAGATGATTTAAAGAAACCAAAGTCCATTGCCCATAAGATAAATAGTGATCTGTGGAGAATCATAACATCTAAACCACAAGTCACACACCTAGTCTTAGAAGCCAAAGGTCCTCATAACCCTGATAAAAAATTCTCCACTCCAATTTATCATAGGCCTTGTCTAAATCCACCTTAATTAGAATATTGGAACCAACTGTATTTTTATATAATTCATCGACCATTTCCTGGTCAATGCCAATGGCCCTCTGAATACTTATTCTTTTCAAAAAACCATGTTTCTTATTAGATATAATTCTTGGAATAACACTAAAAATAATTTTATTGATAATAGTGGATAAGATATTATAAGCAAAGTTACATAGGCATATAGGTCTGAACTGATTCAGAGCAGATGGGTCTTTAACTTTAGGGATGAGAATAACCTTAGAAGCATAGGAAGATCTAACCAGTGGGCCACCTCTGAAGAAATTTGGCACTGCCTCCACCACTTTGTTTTTAATAATATCCCAAGAAACTACAAAGAAGGCACCTGGAAAACCATCTGAACCAAGAGAACTTTCCTTATTCATACTAAACACTGTGATGATATTTTATAATCACAAATCAGAAGAAAAAAATCATAAAATTTTCATCTTTAACCATTACCAACACTAATCTTATCAATTTTTTTCTGAAGCATTTATTCTAAAAGAACTAATTTTTTGATTAATTCTAGAAAAAGAAACATAGTTTGATTCAGATTCCCAATTTCCTTATAGAAATTATAACTGACCTGAGATTTAATTCACAGTCCTCCCTATATCATTCAAGAATACATTCTAAAGGGACAACTGAACCCTTCATATTTTCATTTTTTCTTCTCTCAAATACAAATAAGAGAAAATAAATTTGGATGTGTTGTGTAAGAATAATAAAGAGATTATATGGACCCTTTTTTATATTCCTGTGATTATCCCACTCATCGAGACCAATAGGATTATTATTGATACCTATTTTAAAACATCCCACAAACCCTAGTGTAGAGTCAATCATAATATAAATATTTTGATATGAAAGTTAATCCTTGAAAGGATGTAATTATATATTATCTACCCCATTACTAAGAGTGGGTTGGTAATCCTAATTCAAGTGGTTCTTAAGAAAATCGTAATTACATTGATTACCAATGAGGATGGTGATATTCTACCCACAAGGGCGAGTAGTGGATTTACATTTTGGATTAAATATAGTAATTTGAACTTGTGTACTAGAAAATATCATTTTCCTTTTCCATTAAATGATCAATCCCTTGAGAATATGCTGGGAAATGAGTTCTACTACTTCCAAGATTGGTGTTTCTGGTATATTCAAATTGTGGTTCCCCTTGAAGATCAAGGAGAAACAACCTTTACTTTTCTATTTGTAACTTTTCCCTTAAATAGAATTAATTTTAGTATGGTAATTACCTAGGTACCTCCTAATGGTGTATGATGGAAATTTTCACTCACATAGTGGGGGATTTTCTAGATGTCTTTATGGATTACTTATCAATCTTTTCGGATATATTTAAGGGATTACAATGAATTATTGAGAGGGTTTTTTCAAGATGAAAGGGTAAAAATATTTTTTAAAATTGAGAATAATTATATTTCATGGTAAACGAAGAACAGGTCTTCGAACATCTTATCTTTGTTAAAGGTATTGAGGTTTATAAAGATAATTTAGATATCATTTTTCTCCTTCCATTTCCAAAAAATATCAAATATGTGAGGTAATTCTTAAGACATACTAGTTTCTATAGAAGTTTCCTTGGGAATTTAAACTCCATTTCTTAACCCCCTTTTTTATATAGCTTTGAAAGATACTCGCTACTGGAAATTTAATCTATAACAATGGACCTATACCAATGGTTTGAAAAAAACATTGGTATAGGGATCTTATACCCATAGTTTTTCTAAAACTGTGGGTATAAGCACCTTGTTCAAACTCTAAACCCACGGTTTTAGAAAAACCATGGAAATAGGTACCTCACACAAAACCCTATACCCATAACTTTAGTAAAAACATAGGGATAGGTGTCTCACACAAACCCTATACCCATGGTTTTTCAAAAAACATGGGTCTAGGTTCCTCACACAAACACTATACTATTTTTTTGGAAAGACTGTGCCCATAGGCCTCTCATAACCAAACTTATACCCATGGTTTTTCTAAAACTATGAGTATTGGATCCCTCTACACCAACAATTCTATAAAAACCATTGGTATAGTTTCCTTATTCAAAACTTATACCAACAGTTTTGTAAAACCATTGATATTGGTCCCAAAAATTAAGATAACTATACCAAAGGTTCTAAAAAATGTTGGTATAGGTCTATACGAATGGTTTTTGAGAACCAATGGTATAGTTCCGTAGATTTCTTATAGGGAATCAATCTAAGAGGAAATTAATTGTGGATTCAAACACTATGTGTTTGATGATCCAAACCTTAATAAGTTTTTTCTTGATCAAGCTATTAGGAGATGTGTCCTAGAGGTAGAGCAAGATGTCATTATCCATTTCTATCATGGATAGAAATGTATAGGCAACTTTTCCACTAAAAACACACTGTATTTTTTATATAAAGTGTTTTATTTTTTTATACCCTCTTTGAGGGTTCCAACATATTCTTCCAAGGTTTTCCTAGGTGCTAAAAACTAGGATTCATCACAAAAAGGAATAAAATTCCCTTTACTCTCATTCTAGTTGTAGAAATCATTGATTATTGGTTAATTGATTTCATAGGACCATTCCAAAACTCTATAGGATTTTTATACATCCTATTATTACTTTATTATATATCTAAATGGGTTTATATAATTCCCTCAAACTCTAATGATCTTCTATTTGTGATTCGTCTACTTAAAGAAAATATATTTTCTATATTTAGAATTCCTAAGGCTATTATCAGTGACCATGTAACCCATTTATATAATATTCTCTTCTCAAAACTCACGTAAAATTATAGGATCTCTCACAAAGTGTCTATATTCTTCCACCTTCAAACCAATGGTCAAGATAATTTGATTAATAGATAAATAAAGAAAATTCTTGAAAAAAAAATATCAACCCCTCTAGGAAATACTGGTCTACAAATATCTTAAATTCAATTTTGGAATATTATAATGTATAAAAATCCATACTAGGAATGACACCATTTTAGTTGGGTTATGGAAAATATTTCTATTTACCTATTTAAATTGAGAATAATGATTTTTGGGAAATCAAGAAAATGGATTTTTACTTTTCCTTGGATATAAAAAATAGGAAATTGGAACTTAATGAACTTGAGGATCTTAGGGTAGATAATTATAAAAATTAAATGATAAAAAGTTATAGATTTCAATCCTTCCAATCTATGAATATTAAATTAAAACACTTTCAATTGAGAAAATATTTTCTCCTATACAGTTCCAAAATTCATTTTCATCTAGGGAAGTTACGTTTTAGATGATCAGGTCCCTACATTATGAATCATGTGTAACCTCATGTGGTAGTTGACATTTTTAATCCCACTGGTGGTCATATATTTAAGGTTAATAGTCATAGGATTAAACCTTTTATATAATCATACCATAAAAATGGAACTTAGGATCAGTTGAATGAATCGGCCTATGAACTTGAAAACACTTAAAAAGTTCAGGAGTCCAAGCTAAGATTGTGAATTTAAACTAATAACTTTATGGGAGGAAAATTAACTTTTGCGTGGATTTTATTTTATTTTATTTTATTTTATTTTTTAAAAAAAATTAAAAATTATTATTTTTATTTTTATTTTTATTATTTTTATACAAATTAAAATTAAAAAACACATTTTTTGGAAAAAGGGCATCCTGCAGGTCAGATGAAAAACCTTCGGTGCCTGAAAAGGTTGTGGGATTCAAACTCATAACTGAAGGGATATAGGGGAATAACTCCCACCACTAATACAAAATTTTTCCTTCTTATATATTGAATTTTATATATATATATATATATATATATATACTTATATTAGATAGTTTATACATATCTGTGTGTTTGTGTGTGTAAATATTTAGTTTTATTTTTGTGGGTTTTTTTATTTTATAAAATTTTCCTTGAGTTAGTGTTTGGTGTTCTAAAATAATCAAGTATGTTTTTTTGTTTTTTTGTTTTTTTATTTTTATTAATAAAGGGAACCCCTTGGGGTTTCCATAGAGTTCTAGTTAGGTTTTTATGTAAGATTTAGGGGCTCCTAAGGTTGAAAGATCTCATACTTCTTAAATTTTAGACCCATTTTGTTATCTTCTATGTTAATTCTATGAGTTAATTGGATCTCAAATGAGTAATAGATTGTAGTATGACATTTATTTTCAAAATAAAAATTGATATTGTTCCATAATTTTATTTTGAATTTCATTTTTGAACTCCCCTCCACCATTTCCTCCCCCTTATAAATTTTTATTTTTTTTAAAAAAAACTCAAGGCGATGTCATTCTAATTTTAGGGGGTAAAAATAAAGAAACAAATTTTTTCTTTAATATAAAATAAAATTTATTTGACCTTGCATATGATAATTTAATTTTTCAAATAGTAAACCTATATATCACATAATTTTTAATCCTTGATCCTAATTTAAAAGCAAGTTTAAGTTCATGATCATAAATATTGTAATGAATGGTTGTACGACATGTTTTTTCACCATATATATTTTAATTCATTTAATAAAAATGTCATAATAAACATAATTTTTATTGTGGGGAATGAGTTCTAATTATTGGGGTCCTAAAATAAATATCATAGGATTTATGACCATTTAACATTTACTGTGAGTATTAAAAAACAAAAAAAAAAGAATATAACTAAAAATAATAAATTTGCATGAAAAGAAAAAGACTAACATAATGTGTGGGTTCAAGAATATGGGGAAAAAGACTCCATATTTTTCTACCTTAGAGTTGGTTATTCTATATCTATGTATGGTAGTTTTAATACTTTACTGATTGAGTTAACACAAGATGATTCCCAATAATGTGAGATTCATTTTGTACCCTAAGGTCTTTGTGCCTGAGAGCCAACACCAAATTCTCACTATATGGGATTACTTGATTGAGAAAGGTTTCAATTACCATGGAAAATTTTCAAAAATAATAATAAAATAAATTTCATTCTCATATTATAATGAACATTATTTCCTCCTGATGTTTCCATCTTTTCCCCTTTAATAAAAATGAACTCCCATTTCTTTTGTGATGAAAAATGCATATTTAGGATTAATTTGAATTAGATGAAATGTGAATATAAATTTGAAAAAAGGAATGTGATTATTATTTGGATATTATTTTGAACATAGATTTCTTAAAATTATTTTGAGGTGTTACAAGATTAGTTGATGTGAGTATTTAATATTAAAAAAATTCTGTTAAAATGTGTTTCGAAAGTTGAATTAAATTTTAAAGTTTTTTTTATAATTATTTAAAAGGTAATGGAAAAAATAAATTTTGGGTTTGATTAATCACTAAAAGAGGATAATATTCACTATTTATTATATAAAAATCATGTTTTATAGATAATAAATACTGGTAATAGTAAATTTTATAATTTAAACATCAATTACCATTATGTTTGCAATTTTTTATAAAAATTTACTTATACTTGTCACATTTTTTAACCCATTTTAAAATAAATAATTACCATTATTTTTATTTGAAATTTATTTATTTACTTACCCATGTTATCGGGATGATTTTATCCTTCTGTAGAAATGGGTGATTCATTTGGGAGGGCCTTCATTTTGGGCCTTGAATCTAGAATATACTGGGAAAAGTAAACTTAACACCAATCCAGTAAAATAAATGTAGAAAAAATGATAAAATTATAACAAAGATTAAATTTATATTTTGGATAAATAAAATAATTAAGGACATTTCATTTAACTATAGAAGGATCTAATTTTGAGGTTTTAGAGCTGATCTGGATAGCCCAAGGTGAGTAAAATATTCTCAACCAGATTTTACAACCCATAATGAAATTCCACCATTATAATCATAACATCAAGAAGGTGATTCATATGTGGATTAATATTTACCATATATTATAATACATATTCGGATAAATTTTATTCTTCTATGACCCAACCAAAATCATTTTTCTAGTAACTCTTTCTAGCATGTCAAGTGGAGGGAAACAGCTTGCAACGACTATGGTTCAATGGTAGAAAAGTCCACTTTCCACAAACTCAAAACCCACTAATACCAATCCTAATCAAGTCCTAAGACTTAGAAAAAATGGGGGTCAACCCAACCCTCCAAAATTTCCTATTTTAGGTAGTCTTATTTAAGTAAATAGAATTAATTTTTTGTGTTTTATTTTAATGTTATACTACCAATTTCTCTTTATAAGCAAGTTTATTCAACTTTCCATTATTCTAATTCACTCTAAAATTTCAAATAAAAGTTTCTCTAATTATATTATTTTACTATTTTTAATATCATGGTGAAACTTATTTCTTAATGTGTGAATTTATTCACACACAAAATTATGAAATTATTCACAAAAAATGTGGTGTGTCCATTATTTTCTTATATTATCTTCTCAAATTATACCCTTATGAGTAAAAATCTATATTTCATTGAGATTTGTCAATAAATGGATGGATAAAACTCTTATAGACTGATTCAAGTATGTTTTAAGTGTATTTACTGAATTTGATTTCATATTCCATCAATTTTTAATAATTTATTTTTCTTTTTAATATTTTTATTCTATGATTTTCTCTATTCCTTGTGCTTATTGAGTTTTAAGGAAAAATATTTCAAGTGAAATATGAAATTTTACCTAAAAGTTCTCATGAACTTGATCATTCCAATGTATAGGTTATTGGAATTATATTTTTTTAATTATTAAACTAATAAGTGATGAGTTTGGTTTTTATTTTATCAGGTGAATCCCTCTTGATTTTAATAAATTAAAACTTCTCTAAAAAGTAATTTGTCCAATATATTCATAGAAATAACCTAGGATAAACATATTCTCTATAACTAAGTTCAATTAGTTTTTTTAATCCTATTAACCCAAATCAAATCAAATTGATTTTATCCAATTCATAATTTAATCAATCTTTAAAATGATAAAGTGTCTTTAGGTTATTTCTTAGGTCTCTAAGGATTTAACAACCTGATATGTGTTGTAAGGGACCACTTAAACCCACTAGGTAAATTTTGGTGATCCAAGGACTCCGCACTCCCCTACATAATGCACTTGTCATGTAATAGTAGTCATATTCTCTGTGGTATATAATATAATATCAAAATATCTAAGATACTTTCCCACCTCATTGGGGTTGGTTTCAAAGTCAAAGTCTATAGATTCTTTAAAGTTTCAAAGTTGTGGAATGTAAACACCACTTTCAAGGGAATATACAAAACCCACAAAATCTATATTCAGTGGATACCCTATTAAAAAATTAATGTCCTCAATGAAGAGGTGATTTAAAGAGATTATAGAAGTCCCACATCCATTTCATGAATAATACTCAATAGCTATTGAGTTTTACTATTTTTATATCCTATCATCTTCAACAGGAGTGTAGAATGTTTGTCGTTGGCTTGACTACCTTGGATCTACCTTTTTATGTGTTAGATCTTAAATTCTTTTCCAGAAAGAGGCCCATGAGTGAAGTTAGTCTATAGTCCCAGGTTCCTCACTCTTTGGGTGCTTATTATGGGTATTTAGCGTAACCTAGTTCCCCTTATCTAGGGATAGGGCTACAATGACCCTAGTGTTACCACTCCCAAGAATTACATAGGGGTATGAAGATATCCATACCTTGGAACACTCAAGGTTCAGAACAATGAATGTGTTTAGGGATGGTATTCAAATCTCAACCTTAGTATTCTCTTATTCCATCATCACCCATAGTTTTCTCACCACTATCAGATAGATTTACATCATGACATCCATCACTGGTTCCACTATTTTCTATTTAATGAATAGGAATTGATGTGTAGATATATATGGAATATATGATCCATGAATAATTTCATAGTAAATAAGGACTTCTAGGATACATTAGCTTATGTATATCTTGCATGATCATGATTTTTAGTCTCTATTACTATCGCCAATGATTTCTATACTAGGGGGATGATCATAGGGAAGTGTGTGAATATTTGGGAGTTTGAAAGCCTTGTTGTCATTATATGATAATGGAATAAATAAATAAATAGATTTTATGAATGGTATGAACTAACACATTGGGATTTGGACCTCACCATGGAAATAATGTATATTAAAGTGTGCCTCTATACATCCCCAAAGAACATGAAATAGACCAAAGATATGGAATAAGGATTAACTATTATAAATGGAAAACAAGCACTGGTGGTTTTTATCCATCACTAATATTTCCATACGAAAATGCCTTCCTTCAGTAAACCATCCAACCACCATGAAAGTAATCATTCATACTCAAGTATTTGAGTCATGGACTAGGAGTAGGTATCTGCTTTTCTAAATGACAAGGAAACTGGTAAGTTGAGTTTATAGAGGGGTATCAGGGTTCATATAATATCATCATTCCTCACAGAGTCCCCTCTCTAGCTCAAGCAAGTATGTACCTAGTATTCCACTCTTCTATATAAAATGTAATTTTATTATGAATCTTGATTTTAACACATATCCCCAAAATACCAATTATATATTCATCCATTTACCAATATTTTATTCTTCCATGGGTGGGGATCCTTCTTTATATAATTAATGGGATTTATTAATAATACTTGAGCCAATGAATTCATTATCCTACGATATCCCCATGTAGCCTTTAGGGGAAGGAACTCATTATACATGGCTCCAAGTATGGGATATCCAAGGACCTTGTATACATCCCACAGACTAATTCCCACTTCTCCATGCACTAATTGGAACTTCTTCATCTGTTGACTTCAGTAGATAAATAGTTATAGAATCATGTTAGAATCCTTATATACATATGTCCATGATATTCAGAAATATTCATAAATCATCATCACCTTTATTTGATGTTCAAACTCATAAAATTTTCATCAAACCTAATACACCCATATATATTAATTATTGACACCACCTTTATAATGGAAGTCACTATAATCATTACAACATTATAGTTGGTCGGTATCTAAATGGAGGAAGGTGAATGAGTAACAGTGTGTTTAGGATTTTGATCAGTATGCATAGTTTTCTGGGGAATCTTTAGTGTTGTGTGGAATAAATGCAAGGATTATCTATCCCCCATTAATGTATGATCCCTTCTAATAGGTGTTATACATTATCAAATTAGTTTACTCAATGAACCAATAATTTGGATGGATTTTATTTGGGATCAGGACATCGACATTAGTTACAAGTCCACGGTCATAAAATATAAACAAGTCTAATTCTATAAGGTTTTTATAGTTCACTCAGGTGACTTGTTAAAAAGTTTGTAAGTGTGACCAATAGTTTTTGAGTTTTCCATCTTCAATGTATTAGATCATCATATTGATATGGGTATTAAACACAGGTTTTTGAATGGTGTTCGAAGTAAAATCCATTTTTTCTAAAAAAAAAAAAAATTCAACAATGTTATTTGATTAGGTAAGATGTAGATATAAAGGCTACCCAAATAAAAGACAAGCCAAAATGAAGACAATTAGGTAAAAATTTAACAAAGAAATATTTTTTTACCTAGGTAATTTTTCTTAATCCCTTTCTCCTTGGTCACATAGATTAGACTCTTAATATATTTATCTTCACCCAGGATAGCGAATGATAAAGGCATTCACATGAAGTTTGGTGCGTTCAAAAGAATTCATTTATCCTTTAAAATGGCTAAGCCAATTCACTAATGCTAGAGTGAATGAGTGATTTGAGGAATCCAACCAATAGTAAGGTGTGAAACTATAATTAAAATAGAGTGATATAGGCTCAGGTTTTTCTTATGTTATATAATGCATGAAGAGGGGTTTTTACCACCTATTTATAGGTGCGACCATGTCCCTTTCCTTTCCCAATAGGAATTCCATTCCCAAATACCAGAAAATGTTAGGAATTTTCCTCTCTGATACAAGTTAGAAACATTATTATGTGTGTCATTATTTGAAGTAACCTTCTCATTACAATCATGTTTATATAAAAATTTCATATTCTTCGTGTTGATCAAATCCAATTCTGAGTGGGGGGGTTAGTACTCACTTATTTTATATTCAAATATCTCAGACAAGTGGAGAAACTTTTCCATGAAAGAATGATTTAATGTCTCCCAAACCTCCTTATTCATGTTATGTACTCATTGTATAAATTTTTTCCATGTGTTTGGTTGTTTTTTCATGAAGGTACTCCATGCTCAGGACTACTTGGATTGAGGTCTTCCACACACTTATTCCCCCTCGCATAAAGGTATTTCAAATGCCTTGGATACTTTTCCTGAGGGGTATTCTTCTTCCACACATCCTTACACAAATCATCCATACTCCTCTGCTTCATATTTCTAGGCCACATTTCATTGATTTATTACCTAACTAGGGAGAATGGAGTGGTTATCCCCTTAACTTCACACCCCTACCTCCTATTTTCCTATAAATAGACACCTTGCCTCTTATTTTAGGAAGGATTGGTTAAGAGGAGAATATAAAGAACACCCCATATTTGAATTTTGGAATAGACCCTTCTTCGTGTGTGCCCTAGTCATCTAATTCCCCTTTAGAAGACTCACTAAGTCAAACCTTACAGATGATTAAAAAATAAACTCATTGAAATTGATTCATATGATGTTTTTGTCATTGTGCCTTCACAAAAGGCCACTTCTCCATAAATAGAGTTAAATGCACTGGTTAATCCCGAAAAAACATGATACAAGGGTGCCACTCTCTTACCCCATCTCAAAGGTACCCCATTAGGGCACCAAACACACAACTCACCTCAAATGTCTCCTACCTAAGATCCACTTTGACCTTATCTTTATACCTAGGAACTGATTCACCTGGGACTCTCTATTAGTATGTTACTTCACCTAAGTCCCCACAATTGGGTTCCACATCACCCAAATCCTATTCCAAAGTTTCAATTTTCCTAGGTCCTATACCTAGGAAACAATTTACCTAAGTCCAATACCTAGGCACCAAATCACCCATCTCATATAAATGGGTGCTGATTATCCTAGGTTCCATTCCTTGGTGAAAATTTTCCTATCTTATAGTGGGGAACCACTTCACCCCTGTCTCCTTCATGGGTTTCATTTTGCCTCATTCCCATACCATTGGAGCCAACCTACACCATCCTACTCCACAACCTCTTAAGATTTAATAATGGTCTATTCATGCTATATTTGTCCCCATCGGTCCAGAATTACATTGATAATATAGGTTAATACTCCCATGAGAGACCAATCTAAAGTTTTTATCCCTAACATATAGGACCCTTTGGGTGATGATAATCATGTATTCCCTTAATGATAAGGTGTTTTATCATTATTCTATTGAAGAAACATCTCTTAGATAAATATTCTCATCTTGTTTGTCCCATATTAATCATCCTATCAACCTCAACATCTAATGGACCTCTCTCATCAACTTAATGATTCAAGAACCCATATATGGACCACCCATGAAAAAGACCCAACCTCTTCCTCACTGGGTAATACTCTCCATGAGTCCAATAATATTTCCCTATTGAGTTATAAGTAGATAGGGGGTAGGCAAGAATCCTTATATGGACCTCATCCTTAGGTGTAATACCCAATCATATTCTCATTAGTAACCTCATACCTACTTTACTCAATAAAAAATTTTCATATATGGGCCTCTAATTTAGTTCAATACCCAAATCTGCCTTTACCTGATTATTCTTATAGGTTTAATAAGAATAATATTCCTATGAATAAGCCCCCAAATCTTTTACACCAATCTATATTAATTATAATTCCAATCATCCTTCCCAATCTAGTTATCAACAGACATGATGTTAGAATATATATATATATATATATATATGGGATCCTCATTAGGTGTAGGACCCACCCCTATAATTATTAATGATATCATCATGAAGAACCTCATTAATGATCCATACATATACCTATATGTCCAACCATATCTTATCTTTTCTGGTTACCAATAGAAAGCATGGCCCGAAAAGGACTTCTATGTGTAAGTCCCATCCAGTCTTCTATTTTTACCCCTTTCACATCATAGGTACCCTTACTGCATGACATTACATTGCATGTACCAATACTTTCATACAACCATAAATAAAGAAACTTAAACTATGTGGGATTTTATTCCTATTATTTAAGATACATAGGATTCTGCTTTGAGTTTCAATCACAACAAATCACAAGTTATGTCCACGTGAACTTAAAAAGAATATCAATTAGCCATGGATTTATGACATTAAAAGTTACCACATTGGATATATCACATTACCTTAAAATTTATAACATGTCTTATTAAAAGGAACTAAACTATGAGGGTTCTAATTCACTTTATATGTTTATTTATGAATCCCCTTTCGTGATCTCGATCCCAAATCCACAACACCTACCACCTCCCAAGATGATGATAAATTATAGAGTACCTAGTTGTGAAATTTTAAATATAGTATAATCATTAGTAAAATAAATATGGGTAACTTCTGATACATAAATATGTTCATAAAGATACATATCTTTAACCAATATCTTCCATATAGGTAACCAATGATATTATTATTACTATAAATTATTCATGAATATGTGTTAAATGTTTAAGAGAGATGCATACTAGGCATCAGAAACCTTAAGGGATGATTCAACCCCTTGTCCTCTTCAATAATGTGCAACCCAAAGTGTCATTGTGTGTCTCAGTGATAACCTTCCTTTAGAAAATATACTTGTAGCAGACTCATAACATACATGCATAGGGTAATGTTAGAAATGGTAACCAGGTAGGAAAAGATAGATTGACTCACAGTTGGTGCATTCTAGTAAAGATGGTTTAGGATTTAGACCAAATTGGAATCACATTTATTTATTTGGATCATGTATTGGACATAAAAGAGAATGATTAAAGGGTTATTTTGGTTCTTATAAGACATCGAAATGATCCAAAATGGACAAGGTATAGGATCTAGGAAAGATGATTCAAAAGAGAAATAGCAATGGATAATTGATTGGATTGAATTAAAATGACTAGATATTCAAAAGTTATTATATATGGTACATATCATTTGGTATGAGTGTTAGGGGATGAGAGAGTTGAAAATAGTCACCTATATATAGGATCCCATATTATCAAGGGAATTCATATTTTTTTACTACAATAAGGACCCTATCAATTGGGGAGAACAACGAGTTAGATATCTTCTAAAATGTTAATAATTCACATTATCAAAGTAATATAGTATCAAAGAGTGATGTGAAGACATTAATAATAACACAAACATGTAAATATAGTGGTTTTGGAGAAGTAATTAATGAATTGAGATTTTCAGAGTTGTGAATCTGGTGAAAGGATGCCAATGATGTCATCTAGGTAAAAAAAATCAACCTAGGTACATGATCTATTAAAGTATAGAACCTTGGGGAGGATAAGATGTCCAAAAAGGGACCTTATATGAAGTGAATAAGCAAAGGTTAAATATTTCACGGTGATATACCATTGGAAAGAGGCCAGAACATGATTTAGGAAACATGAATTTCACATAAGATTTGGATTTTATATGAATGAGTGGAGTCCACCAAAATTATAGAAGTATAAGGTTGGCCATCTTAGGAGATATATGAAGCGAGAAACCCTCTGTGAAGGGATTTTGTGGGGGTACTTCACAGAGGAAGTTACATGGGTATTTTCATTAATATATTACATGAGTGAGGCATCATTGTAAAGATCTTATGAAGTATAACTCCCTAACTCTTAGGATTAGACCAAAAATCAACCTAAATCATATTCTTTGAAGCATTTTCTCAAATTAAGAGTTTACTAATGATGAGATTCTTCTCAGAATTTGTGTTGTATAAATTTTCATCTACCTAAAATGTGTTCCTTGAGTGGTATTTACATTCCATTCATATAACTTCATTTATAAGATTCTTGGAACTAGAACTAAATTGAAGGTATATTCTTCTGTATAAGGTTTTCTAGGTTATCACAAAGGACACATACCCATATAAATCTCATGAATCCAAAACGGGGTTCATCCATTTCTTTACAAATAACTCTTCCAAAAAAAGTTATTTTATGTGGACACAAATTAATGATACCAATTTACCATAAACAAAACTTCTTAAAATTTATGTGGATAACCTAGTATCCATGTGGTACTTAATTTTCCACATGGAGGAACATTTTTTCTTTTAATATGTCATGTTATTCCATTTTTTCCATAAAATATTCTTAATTTTGTTTTCATCATCTGAGTGTCGATATAAATTAATAATGATCTCATATATAAGGATAGTTACACATGCTCACTGATAATAATTTCAAAGGACACATAATATATTTAATTCTTACAAGTAGTTATGTCCTCGTGATCTCCTTCTATTTGATATAAACAAGTGTAAACTTTATAAGGAGTCCCAATTCTTATAGGCCCCCAATACATGATGTTCAAACATCATCATTTTTTGTTCTTGATGATGTATCTAGACCATAGGATATAGCTTTATGAATATTTTCACAGTGTTTCCAAGTTTTCATTACAATGAGGACTACAATAACATATTAATGTAAAAAATAATCTGAGGGTGATAAGGCATGTAGAAGAGTAAAAAATATATAATAAGAATAAAAAAATTACACATATCAAATTGTACACATGATTTGGTAGTCCAAAGTACGTGATAAAGTTGGTTCTAGGTCACCAACACTAACATACTCCCACTTTCACTAGAGAAAACTACGAACAATCTTATTGATTACCTCTTACATGATATCCATTATTCAGGTGATTTATGGATTTAATATATGGGTCTTCCAAAATTCTATTTATGTAAATTATATTGATTATAACTCTATCTATTTGCATAAATCCTCTTAAGATATGATCCATGTGAATTATATGCATTGTTTGTTATCATAATTTGGGATCTTTGAAAAGAATCTCTCCTATAGTGTTATCTATTCGGGACAACACTAAGCTCTAAGACAATGTTTCATATTAAAAATATTTATTTAAATTTACTAGAGGTTATAATATATTTATATTTTATTGAAATGGAATCCACATGATACTTTTGGAATCTATTCCCCACTTACAACAATTATAATATCATAGTAACTTTATTTATTAGGATACTATCATATGTATTTATTTGGATTTCCAGTTTATATCTTCTCTATATTATAGGAAAATATCTTTTTTACTCTTAATGATAGTTTTAATTACTACCTATTATATTTTTTCTATAATTTTATTGATATAGTTCATATTAATATATAGCATGGTATATTTAATAGATCCAAATGATAAATTGTAATGTATTATACACATTTAATCTTTTAGTTCCTATATCTGAAGACACATCTTCTTGAAAGATTTAATTCATGTGATATATGAGACAATCCTCACTTGGATTATTATATCTCATACTTTACATTACCTTATCAATTTACATACTTCTACAAATTATTATCATCAACCTAGGTTCATATTTATAGATCAATATCCCTAAAACATAGGCTGATTATTTAAGTCCTTCATAGATAATCATTTTTTCAACTAAGTCTTAACAAATTGTAAACTTGGTAATTATTTTATATAAATCATTAGTAAAACTATATCACTCACATGAACATTTTGTAAACATAAGGCTAACTTTAATTTATAATAAGACCAAATTCTCTTATAAACTCATTAAAATGAACACTCTATAATATAAAAACGAAATTCAATCTATAAATAGACCTCTGTAGATTGAATACACTATTATAATTCTTTGATTTCATAATTCCTTCTAGTTATATAATTTAGAAATTATCTATACTGCTACTAAAAATTAAATATTTTTATTTCAAGAAGCACTTTTAAGGAAAAGTGGGAACCCAAAAAAGTCACAGTATAAAAAAATCAAACTATATGAAAAATAACCTGGTCATTAAAGAAAAATTTAAGATAGTTAGAATGGTTTATCCTATAAATATTACATTCAATGGATTCTACCTTCATGTTTGGATTTTCCTTGATGAGGTCATCTAAATAGAATTTTATCAGGGCTCATGTCTATAAGTGTTCCTCCCATCTCATTTTCCCTCTCATGGAAGCCACGTATCAAACTCTGATTCGATTTCTCAATCCAATTAGCCTATTCTTAATTAATATAAAATTGAAGCAGCCTTTAAAACATTTTATGGGTATAATACTTTGAGATATTGATCATGAGATACACCTCTAACATCTCTTATTTCGAGTAAAGTATAAGATCCTAGATGTTTGAACTATCACCTTCCTCTCTATCTCCGCCCTTCATAACTCTACCATTTGAGGCCAGCTTATGGTTTGGGGTGAATACCTTTTTAGGATGAGTTTCCATTATATGTTTTGGGTTGATACTCTTACCACCTTGGTCTTTCTTAGACTTATCACTAGAATTGAAAACTTTCTTTTCAGACTTACCACATTTTCGAGTAACATCTTTTATAAGTGTTGATTCACCCAACCATGATTCACCCCCAGGTTTCTTTACTTTACCTTAAGATCTGTTAACCATGGTTTTTGGTATGTTTGAGTAGTCCTTTAAAGGCCATTTTTATTCCCCTCATTGACTAGGAAGTTTCTAGATATGAGGTTACCTTACTTACCATTTCTCAAATGAGACCCAACACTCATAATTGTGTGGGGGTCATGTTCATAATCCGTCAATGGTTGGGAGTCTCTTTCCATGTCACTTGGTTTGGGATCCTCATGGGACCTTGTACTAAACTACTTTCTTTTTCAGATTAGAATGTATGTTTTCCAACCTTCATGATTAACATTCTCTTTTTAATTTTTATTCAATAACATGAAACTATTCTATATTTTATTGAGATATAAGTATCACAATTTCAAGAAGACTTATTCCTCTAAGAAGTTGTACCATTATGGCCTGGATAAACCTGAATCATAGAGAGTGGGATTGAATTGATAATATTTTTACTACAAACATTCCTGATATCATCTGGTTGGATGGGTTCCTCCTTCCCATTACCCTCATTGACACCCTTCATTGTTTCTTCAAAAGAGGGGGAGACTATAGGAGGGGGCAGACCAGCATCCCCTGAGCCCTACACAGACGACTTTTGATCCCCAAAATTGAATCTCGTGTTTGAAAATTTGTCTAAAACCTTCGTATTGGAATACATAAGACATGAATCCTTATGAAGTGGATCAATATCATTGGGTTCTATATAATCTAAATGATAAATATATGGTTAATGGAGAGGAATATTCCTAATCGATGAAGAAGTAGTAATGACCCCCCCCCCATGATGCTCCCTACGACTATGTTATCATGAATAGAACGAATGACCCATGAATTTTTTTGAAGAACAAAAATACGCCCAAGACTAGAAAATCACCTCCTATTAGAAGTGAGATTTTTACCCAACAATAATACACACCCATTCCACTAGTGGTTTAAAAACATAAACCATGACAAATATATGGGGGGAGATTGGGTGGTAGAGAGTATGTATTCTATTTTATAAGTATAAAAAACCCAATTATATTACCTAGAATGAAGATAGTTGATGTATTTTAAATAAAAGTGTAAGTTCATGGAAGCTTTTCTGTTGGAGCATCTCATTTCATATGAAATTCATAGAACCATATTAAGAGGTATATATATTATCCTTTGCAAGTATGAGGATATTTGTACCAATACATGATCACATCCTCCATCAATGAAAAATGAACTGTAATACGCTGCTTGTAAAGAAGGATGACAGTATCATGTTGGAACCATGGTCTTCTATGCATGATTTGGAGTATGGTTTGTGTTTTTTGTCAATCCTCAGTGGAATTTCAGAATGTGTACCAGAAAAGAGATCATACAGTTCAAGAAGACAATAGTATTGAAGGTGGCGTCGTTTCCCAGTGTTTGCCAAATTTTTGGGCCTGAAAATCGACAAATGGAGAAAAGTTTTTTTTGAAAAGAGACTTGCATGTCATGTACTTGAAGGGAAGGAAACTTGTGCGCCATATGTTTTTCAAGATCAGAACATGGAAAAATGGCAAAGGGATTAGGGTCGTGCAAGTTTTGGGTTGGTCGCACAAGAGACCTATGCGCCGTGAAGAGACTTGTGTGCCGATGCCTAGGAGGATTGGAAACTTGCGCGTCGGTTGTTCTTCATTATTAGAACTTCAAAATATGGAAAAGGAAAGTAGGTTGCACAAGTATTGGTGTGTTCGCGCAAGTGATTAGCACGACAGAGGCAAGGCGGTTGGAGCTGCGCGCCGTGAGGACACTTGTGCGCCACCACGCAGGGGGTCCAGTTTGCCTATAAATAGAGGACCCCCCCCCCTCCTCATTTGTAACGAAGATCAAGACTTAGATATTTTTCAAGCACTTGTCACGCAAGTGGTTGAGTCGCACAAGTGCTAGTTGGGTCGTGCAAGTAGAGGATGCGTTCCGGTTGTTATCTGCACAACCAAGGCAGTTTGGAAATCAAAGGCACGGCATCATGCAAGTTTGGAGTTGAAAGAGGCAGTGTCATGCAAGTGGGTTGGTGTCACCTGCGTGCCGATTTTGTACCATGCAAGTGAATTGTGCGCCATTCTTGAAACTTGCGCGCCGGTCTTGGAGAAGCGCGCCAGGTGAGGTTGTTGGACGCCGGTCCTTTTGGAGCTGCACGAAAACTGAAAGATTGCCTGATACCTTCGGTGCAAAGTGGGATTAATATATGAGTGAAATTTGGACATCAACAGAGCATCTACATTCAAAAGAGGATGCATTCTTTTTCAATGATGAAGAGACCTTCACGTCTATAAACTGAGTGTGACTTCACCAAGGGCAGTGAGCTATGGGGAGTCAACGGGAGTGACCTGAGGGGCGTTGTGAGCTATCCCTGAATTTTTGTAAAGGCAGTGAGCCTGGAACAGAGTGACTATGCCCGAACCTTTTGTAATCCACAGCTAGTGAAGATTAGTGGAATTTGGTACAACTGATAACTTGTTGGCGTATGCTCCTTGGACGTAGCCCTTAGTGGTGAACCAAGTAAAAAGTTTTGTGTCTTCTCTATGCTTGTGAATGTTTGTTTTCTAATCATTTTCATCATACAGGTTCAAAACGTTCCTACCAACATGAGAACAAGATCCATCACATTAAAATAAAAAGTTGTCACCCTGATTCACCCCTCCCCTCTCAGGGTGTCCTGGGGTCCTTTATCTCCCTCTCCTATAATCCCAAAAAAATGAACACAAATTGGTCAAAAGAGTAGACCATTATATTGTGTGAATTGAAATGATCCACTAAGGTCATGTTCAGGATATATGAGGCCTATGTGAACTCTGAGGTCAAAATAAAAAGATGGGGAAAGCAATCAAAAAGATCAGGGACTTTAGGGCAGAGTGCGATATCAGAGAATGGAGGAAGAAAATTGGTTTTTGATAACATGACAAAGGGAGGAGTTTATCCCCAAGAGTAAGATGAATTTAGTCCCCCCATCAGATGGGGGAGGGACCAAAATAGTGGGCATCACTATCTAGGTCATTTTAGAATAGTAGGAGGCTGAGAGAGATGAAGCATTCCTTCCCTTTCTATCCCATGTTCTATAATTTTCTTTTTAATATTATGGTTTTTATATAAATTTATATAATCTTATAATCATAGTGAACCACTAAATTAATACTTTTATATTGAATAATATTTCATCATCCTCAAAAAATAACATTTCATCTTTTTTTATAACAAGAAAACCACATCACTCTGGTTCCCTAACTTTTTTAACTGACCTACACAATATTTCTATCTCTAGAACACTTTATTCAATAGGGTCTTGTGGAGTTTTTTCTTATTCCGACTCTTATGAATCATGATCCTTGAATTTAATGAAATCTATATTTTATTTAATATCTTCTTTGGATTTGTGCTCCCTTTTTAGAAATATAGTTTATTTCTGAAGTATTAACATTTTATATAAGTATTTATATAGGAAATATCCCTTATATTGCTTTAGGATAATTTATAGAGATGCACTTTATGCCTCTTGAATCAAGTTTATTTCTATGATTTTCCTTATAAAACACTCCATAGCTGTATACATGAATATGTGATAGTATGGGGTTCTTCCCATATTATAACACATATGAGATCCCACTTTTTCATGGTTGGAATACTTAGTTAAGTTTGTATACAATTTTTTATAATGAATATTTATTATAGGATTATAAGATAATTTACATGGATCATCATTGATATCCTGATAAGAGTTGATATATTATACCAAACTATTTATAATAATTATTAATTTATTAGTTAAGATATTACTTACTGAAATTAGATCATAGTTTCTTTATCTTCTTACCATGTTATTTCACTACATGAATTATATATTCCTTAAAATTATCAAAGTAATTTGAATTAAACCTCATCAAGTAGGCACATCCATATCTACTATTATCATTATTAAAATTGACGAAGTGTGAGGATATTCCCTTTGATTCTACTAGAAATTGTTCATATGTACCATTTTAAACTAATTGTATATGTATTGGGCTCATTCACTTTTATTTCTTAAAGGTTCATATGTTTAGTAACTTTTTAAACAAGCATGAAATATATCCAATGGTTTTAACTCAATAGTTTAAATACTCTTCTTGATATATCATTTTCATGGGATTTTAGTTTACTTTCCTAAGTCAATAAAGCCACTATAGGGTATAATATGAGTCATGTGATTTGAAATTCATCATTGATCTCTGACATTGGATTTATTTATTTGATTATATACAAGTAATAAATTATTAATATGTGTTATTCTATAAACTAAACCCATTTTTTCTGAACTTGAAACAATAATTTTTAATTCATCTCATTCATGTACTAATAGTTATCTAATACAAGAATCAATTCACTAAGAAATATGATATTATAATATTTTCAAAATAATACTGCATGTATTTCTCCATTAGAAACTAAATTATCTACTCCATCTATACAAATATATCTAAATATTCTAGGCTCATGTATTTGAATATAAATGTGTGAGACAAAAGAAGCATCTAACACCAAAAATACTGAAATTGAAAGATTACATGAAATGATGAATATATATGAACTAGAAACATCCCCTTTATTCTTTTTTACTTGATTATAATTTTGTCTCCAATAAAATTTTTGAACACATAAAAACCACACAGCCTCCTTCCCATTGCTTTCCCTCTTAATTGTAGGCTCCTTAAAAGGATGTTTCATATGTTCCTTTGTCTTTGATCTTTTCATTTACCCCTTTTTATTTTTTTATATCTTTGTCACCATAATAACTTATGATGTCTATTTATTTATGTCCTTATCATCTTTTTGAACCCATTCCAAAATATATGAAATTTTATTCTCAATATTATTCGTTTTTTAGTTATTATTAAAAACCCTCTAAAATGGGCGGTAAGGATGAATCAATGGGATGCGGGGATGGACCTTTATCCCATTTTAATCCTAATTATAGTAATTATTCCATGCCTCCAATCATATTGACTATATTAGGGATATACTAGATTCCATATTCCAACTTATACATGAACATTTTATTGAAGATCTCATTTCTCCCTTTCCTCACCTTCACCTGTAAATGTTCCCATATATGTGACAACATGGTATATCCATCCATGTCCAAATAATGTGATTGAAACTAAACATATATTAATGAATACATGATGAGATAAAAATTATATGCATCATAAATGTTCTTTAAGAAGGCATTGTTCTCATCCTTACTATAATCTAGAGGTCTCTTATTAGGTAGAGTGAACTCCAGCATAAGAAAAAACTTTTTCTCTTGGTGAATAAATATGTGTAAGATCCTATATCAATCCAAGAAAGTTATAAGAATAAGGATATTTTCTCAGTCTCATTGCTTTGGCAGTGGCGTAGTGGTGAAGGAGAGGGGTATAACAACTCCATTCTTTGGGAGGTTCAGGGTTCAAATCCTGAGAGTCTGCTTTCAGGACGAACCTCTCCCTTGGGATCCACTCGCCTTGCCGGGTCACCCGATTTCTGACTGGGTGGGAAAAAATGAGGTGCAACCCACCCGTGCTGACGGATTGCTTAACGAACCATTGTCACCCAGGTTTTCACCCTCTGGGATGCTCTTCCATCTCGGCTGGAAACGGCTCCTTCCCAGCTGGGGCTCTCTCTGGAGTGACCTCTTCTTGGGGAGGGTGGGTTCCCTTGTGTGGAGGGTTCAAAACGGCCACACATGGTAATTACCTTTTAAAAGGGAAGGATATTTTATTGGTATAGAATTGATTAAAATGATAATGTCTATATAGTTTTACTTTCTAATTTCTATAATATAATATAATAACATTTTATTAATTTATCATGATTAAAATTTTAAAGGCACTACTAATTTTTTAATCATTAATGTCTCCTACTATTTTTATCAAATCCCAAAAACTCTCACATTGGATTTTGAATATTAACTCACTCAAATATTCTAGTGGTCAATAATCTATAATTCCATGATTGAAATACAGATTATTTACATTCTATCAGTCAATGGTATATAGATAATCATTACTCTTTATATCTATATAAACTCATAGATCTTTGATCTATTTAGTTGATTACCAGACCTTAAATTTTATACTTAGATTTACTCAATATTTACCATCAAATTTAACCAAACTAACTATAGCTCTAATACTTGATGAAAATTTGGTAAATGAAACCCAACACATTTATTAAGAACTTTATGATACATGAAATATACCTTAACTATTGATGGACAAGCTACTTTATCAATGGTTTATCTATAAATCAAATGATATAAGAAAGGTTGTAAATTAATATTGAATTTAAAATATCTTATTTATGAATAATAAATAAAGATTTATCTAAGAATTCTTGTTAAATATATTATGTTAGAAATTAAATAAATAATTAATCATACATGAAAAAATAATCTTATGTGTAATCCAATTTTTATCTAGGAATTATTATTGATTATATTAATCTATGTGATCACATAAATAAACTAAACAATTTAAAAAATAAAACTATGAAATTATTATGTGATTTTGAACTACTAGTTAGCTTATCAAATAGTGATAAACCAACATAGGCCCTCGGAGGAGTAACTCTCTGAGCCTATCTTGTCTCAAGTTATAGTATACTCCATTATTTTTTGATTCTTTATTGGTTATATTATTTTGAAAAAAGAATCCCTGAGAGTGGCCTTTTCGAACCCTCCACACTCGAGAACCCCCCATCCCCATGAAGATATCATTCGAATATGGCCTAGTCGGTAAGGAGTCATTGCCAGTCGAGATGACATTACGTCCCATGAGGTAACACCTTGATAGGCGATGGTTTGTCACAGCAATCTGTCAGCCAAGTGAAGTGCGTCCATTCTTCCCACCCAATGAGACACCGGGTGACCCGGCAAGACGAGTGGTACATGGGAGGCAGAAATTCTTTTATTGGTTATAGTTCCTTCATATTATCACTTAAACCACCTCCATATGGGAACTCTTACTATTAAAACAATATTCTCATATAAGCGAGGGGGCCAAGGGAAATGGCTTACATAAAATTAACCATGTACATGCAAGATCGTACATAATAAAGGATGGATGAATCATCTGAAGGTGGTAATTATTAAATTTAATAATTATTACAAAAATAAATCCACTAAATGGTTAAAATAAAATAAATAAATAAATACCAAACATACATGAGTTCATCTTAATATCGTGATCATTTTCTATGAAATGACTTAAATAACTATTAAATAAATATCTTTCTCACCTCATTCTAAAATTATTATTAACTAAAAGATTTAAAAAAAATAACTCATCCACTTATAGTCTATTAAAATTCATTGTTATAACTATAGAATAAATTTTAATCCCACTTTTTCTATTTTAAAATTATAAAATAAATTATAATTTCTATTATTTTTATTTTAATTAAGTAAAAAAATTCTAAATTATTTTAATACATTCACACACATATATATAAATATAAATATATACATATAATTAAAATAAAATAAAATAATGAGAAATTGGGTTAGGTTCAGTATAGCTCGAGGCTACTCAGGTGTTACCCAAGGGGTGTCCAAGTTGTGCATCAGTCACCCAACCAATCAAGTAAATTTGTTTTCCTTATTTTTATTTTAATTAAGTAAACTTGTTTTCTAAATTATTTTTCTAGATAATCACACATATATAAATATAAAACTATATATATATAACTAAAATAAAATAAAATAAGGATAAATTGGGTGAGGGTCAGTATATCTCGGGGATACTCAAGCATTACCCAAGGTGGTGTCCAAGTTGTGCATCGATCACCCAACCAATCAAGTCTAGGACAACCATTTTCATAACTCCCATTTGATGGATAATCTAGCCATTAGGTTTAAGTTTTGGGTTCCAATTCTTCTATTCTTGGTTAATTGGAACTAGATGAATGCAAAGAGTTGAATTTAAGATACAGAACAAGGAAAAATATATAGTTTAATCAATCAAATCAAAAATATTAATAAAAAATAAACATGGTTTCTTTGATACCAGGTACAAGATATAGGTGTTGTAAAATCAAATACGATGGGTATTAGATATATAAATTAATTAAAATATTTATTCCTTGATCCAAATAATGGGTTCAATATTCCTATTTTTAATTAAATATTAAAAATAAACCATTACCTTTTTTAATTTACATGTGATTTCATTCATTCTTGATATAATTATCATCATTTCTTGAGGATCCAAACTTGAATCCCTATATAGGTATCAACACATAATCCATGAAGCATAGGATATTGGTCTTAATCCAATGAGTGCTAGAATAAAGAATCGGGATCACTCCAAAATCCCAATATCGATCTCAAATTATTCTATCATATATATCTTTCTAGATCTCAAGAAGAATTGGGAATGATCTATTTTTATATATCAAATAAAAAAAGTGAGTTATGAATGCTAATTATGACACCTATAAATAAAATAATATATAGAGACTTTATAATTATAAAACTAAAAAATGGTCCCACCAAGATGCTCTGCCATCTTGGCTGGCAATGGATCCTTCCCGATTGGGGCTCTCTATGGACTGACCACCTCATGGGGAGAGGTGTTACCTTATGTGAAGGGTTCGAAAAGTCCAAAACTAGGGATTCTATTTTTTAGATAAGAATAATAACTATTATTTAATTGGTAAATAAATAATTCTAGTATTAATTAATATTTATTTAATTGTTTACTTTTAAAATAAATAATTATTTAAGTAAAACAATTAAATAAACCTTATGTAACAATTAATGTAACTTAATAATTACATATAATTTGACCATTTACTTTGTATGATATTTATTCTAATAAATAAATATCCAATTTCCCTTAACATTATTATAAATAAAAATATCCGTTTATTATGCCTAACCATGAATAAAATGGGAATGAATTATGATCAAAAAATCTCAAATATTAATTTATTTAAAAATTGATATCACTTATATTTTAACAACTAAAATTCATTTGGATTGGATGATATTTTTTATACACTAAGTGTACAACCCTCTAGGTCACTTTCTTTATGGTAGTGAGTCCAACCATAACACCCCTACCCAGATGCCCAATACTTGATTCCAATTCATATGACCACATAGCCTAAAGAACATTCCTTGATCTCCATAGGAAGGAAAATAGATTCAATGGATACCACAAAATCATTGGGGAACTATTTTCCCAAAATTAAAACAAATAACTATATAAATATATAAATTTCACATTATTTTAAACTCAAAATCATTCTTTTAAAATAGATTTTTAAAAACATGTACCAGTAATACAATATAAAATAAGTCTATATAACCATTACATGACAACCAAAGTTAGAAGACTGACATATATCCATTCAAGATTTAAAAAAACTCCAATGATGTTCAATTAAACACCATAATATCCCACCATGAACATAGTTCATAGGATCCAACATCAATGAAAAAGGTATACTTTCCTTTTAATACGCCATGATAAATAGCATCTACATACACACAAAAATGTGAGGGTTTTATTGAGTAAAACTTTAGTAAGTATGATTTTCTTGAAGCACTCCCATACATTCCCATATATGATATATTCCAAAGAAAGTAACCAAATCCATTTAGAAAATAAATAAACAACCTATAGTTTAAAAATTACTAAATAAATCCAATAAATCACACTAAATTCAAATAATTATTAGATTTGAATCCATATTTCAAACATATCAAATCCTTATAAATTTATCACTGAAATCAGGGTTTCATAATATATGTAAATTGAGAAATATTAAAAGCATGTAATAATATATCCATTCAAAAACAAAAACAAATATGATCATAGAACACATGAATTTAATCATCACTCATCCAAATGAATTTATATAGGTATTTCCACCCCATATATGGTTATTTCCAACCATTCCACATGGTTATTTCTAACCATGGAGTTCCCAATTTTCATGCCTTTAAACTAATTTTGAAAACAAACCATTCTTATTCCAAAATTATTTCCCATATAAAAATGATCATAAAAAACATATATTAAATTAAAATCCAATTTAAAATAAAACACTATTTTTCACAAATTAAATCCCATAATTTTGAAAAAAACAATCAGGAAATTTACTAAAAATTATCATTTTCCAATTTTCACAAATCCAAGTAAACAAACATTTTATCAAATAAATTTTAAATAATTATTTAATTAAAAATTACTTTAAAATTAACAATTAAAAATCATATCAATAAAAATACCTTGAATCATAAACAACCAATAAAGTTATAAGATTGGCCTACCGTAGATGAATTCTTTTAAATTCTCTAAAAAAATTTGTGAGGATGATTTTAATAAAGAAAGAAACCTAACCATGTTATCCAAATTCTCTATGTTCTCAAACCAGAATAATAAAATGTTAAATTTAATATAATTAGGCATGGAACATGCACATTTTTAAAGGCCTTGAGGTAACTTAGAATAGCCCTTGAGTGACACTCTAGTTTAGATTACATGGCCTCTAGTTAGTTGCACAACCCTTGTGTTATTTGACACATCCTCATGTAACTTAATACCTCTAGGGTGTATAAAAAGATGGTTCAAATGGTAACATGTAATATTTTAATTTCCATAATACCCTTTCTCACTACGAGTGTAAATTTGGTTTTGTGAGTCTGGTTCATGTTGGGTTAACCTTAAACTGAACCCATTTAACCCAAACCTAAATCTGACATGTTTAAGTAAACAGAATAACCTAATATAACCCACATATAAAAGGTTCTACCCAAAAATTAGTAATCTAAAATTTTTAATGAAAATAAATTGAATACCATCCCATTTAAACTAAATAACACACATAACCTAACCTTTTTAACTAATTTATCCAAGTAACTCACATAACCCAATCCATATAACCTAAATAACCCACATAGAATGGCTCGTATAACCTGACTAACTTAAATAACATGAAGGAATAAATATAATTTTTTCATTTTAACATATTATTATAGATCA
Organism: Viscum album; assembly: GCA_963277665.1. Classification (NCBI taxonomy): domain Eukaryota; kingdom Viridiplantae; phylum Streptophyta; class Magnoliopsida; order Santalales; family Viscaceae; genus Viscum; species Viscum album. Next base: position 328,839,800 of record OY728119.1, on the reverse strand, counting down.
AATAGAATCTAAACCTAAATATTATTCATCTCAAATAGGTTAACATGTTATAATATAAATCGATTTATACACAACTTGATCCTTTTAAGGTTTAGGTTCATGGGGTTGATTACTTATTCGAGTAAAAAAATCACCTCTATTTGGAATATACCATTTTGAAATTTCATAAATCCCCTACTCTATCCTTTTAGAGAGAGAAAAATTAAATAGGGTATTTATGGACTAATAATTGATAATCAAAAAATTAAACCATGTTATTAGGAATCAGACATCTATTATGATCCTACCTTAACAATCTATCAATGATATTTATAACCTATTATCTTCTTATTAAATCATGACAAGATTTCACTACCACTAATAAAGAACTAGATTGAGAGAGATTAAAGAGATAATATTTACGTTACTCCTCTATTTATAGACTAAAATTCTCTATTCTCTAATAGAAATACTCCATGTACAATTTTGTTTAATTTAATATTAAAATTCCTCTCATTTTCATCCATTATAACCTCTCTGTATCTCTCTTTAATATAACGTCAATTTCGAGGCTTTATTATTCCTTTTATTTCCTCCATGATAACTACATAGTGTCAAAATTTCCAAATACTCTAAATCCTAAAATTTTATAAAACTTTTATGGAAAAAAATACTAATCAAGTAAATTTAATTAATAAAAATTACCACCATAATTTCATGTTATCCTTTAATATATTTAATACCTCTCCAATAAACCCAATTAAAATCCTCTAATTGGTCACCATTAAAACCCACGTCAACCATGTCAATGTACTACCCCAAATTTATTTCTTAGTTTCATGTGAATGACACCAATTTCATATATTCAAATAAATTCCTAAAATATTACACTTTTAAATATTTCTATATTTTTCACATATTAAAAAATATTCCTCCATTAAATAATCGACTAATTTTAAAGATAAATTATATTTTTCAATGGAAATGACATTAATAAATAAATATAAAATTATCTTCACATCGATTAATTAAATAAATAATAATATATGTTACAATTATCCCTACTCTAGGATTTTTCACTCCTATTAAGTTATCATGAAATCCTTCACTCAAGGATCCAACCATAGTTGTTACATGTGATATTTTCTCTCCCGTGTTTCCAAATAAACATTCATTTTTCCACAACACTCCAAAAAATGAATAAATTTTTCTATCAATAATTTTTATTTCATATGAATAATTTTTATTAACTTTTAAATAAATTATTTATCAAATTCAAAATTAATAAATTCTCATCGAATAACATGAGATGTGTTCGGTTGATATTTCATCAACTATGAAACATGAAAACAATCATATATTGTATTTTACTTTAGAGATAAATTCATATAAAAATCTTCATTCCCATTATACTTAATGATTTCAAATAAATTTACATATTTGGGGGATAACTTTCTTTGATTATTGAATCATTGATGTCCCAATCAAGGAAAGACTCACAAAAATACTTGATCAATGACCATAAAATCCAAAAGTAATTTTCAATGATTTGTACAAAACTTTTTTTTAGTATAATTTTTTACTAATCTCTTCTAGATTATATGAATATGATATCTTTTCTTTTACACTAAACCAGGTCCCAAGAGAGACATATATCCAACCTCAACCTAACATAGTGGTGATCAAAATGGAATTCCATATAGTGCTTTGAAAGGGTCCATTTTTATTGACACATAGTAACTATTTTTGTATGAAAATTTCACCAAGGAATTTGATCTTCCCATAATCTATCAAAATAATATACACAAGCTCAAAGAATATCCACTAATGTTCGTTTGTTTGTCTAATTTTCTATCTATTTAAGGATGGTATGTTATACTCCTATTTAACATAGTACCCATCACTTTTTATTTTCCATTCAAAAACCTTGAGGTGAACTAAGAATCCCTATCCAACACAATGGATAGAGAAAATATATGAAACCTTATTATATATTTCTTGTATAAATTACATAAATCTTCTACTAAAAAAATCTTTTAAATGGGTAGAAATTGATATCATTTTGTAAGTTGGTCCACAACAGTTCCATGATTTCCTCATGACCATGTTAAACTAACAAAAAACTTTGTCACAATATTATTTCATTTCTAAGTTATCATAGGGAAATATTGCAAAAGGATCATAAGTCACTAATTTATGGACTTCACCTGTTAATAAATAAATCATTGAGATAAAAAACTTATTATCATATTCTTTATTCCTATCTACTATAATTTTTGTTTCATGTTAGGATACATCTTTGTTATACCAAGATAAACCACTCGACTATATTTATAAAATGCTTTCATAACCTCTCCCCTAAAACCTGATGAACTATTATCCTATATAGGGGTGTAAATTTGTATCATGTCATTTTGACCTATTTAGCATTCATTTCAAGATACTCAAACCCAAACCCAATATATTTATTAAATAGGTTATCAAGTCATGTAGTCATGGAACCTCTTATTTGTATATGTATTTATTTAATTATATATTTATATTTATATTATATATATATATATATATTAATTAAGATTATTCTTAGAATAAAAATAATTACTAATAAAATAAAATATTCTTACATATACGTTAATTTAGTTAATAAAATATTCTATTTAATAATATATACATAAATTTTTTAAATATTTACATGATCATGTCATTTATCATGTTTTCATTATAGAAACCCTCAACCCAAACCCAATCCATTTATTTAATCAAATATCTAGTTCATATCGTGTTCGGGTCATATTCACATGTCGTGTCACAAATTTACACACATAATACTATCAATGAAATAGATTATTGAATCCATTGTTAATGAACTCTTATTAATTCCCCCCCCCCCATATTTAAACCATCACAAATCCTCTTACAATTAGTATTAGTTTTTTTCATCCATTTACTAAATCTATAAGATAATAAGTGAGGAAAATATAGTAAAAACTATATAATCTTCTTCCACATGAGCCTCCAGATATATATACATAATTAAGCTCATAAATTTCCACTAATATCCTAATAAATTTGTTGCTTGAATCTTTCTACTCAAGGAATCTACTATAACATTACCCTCATCTAATTTATAAGATAATACAAAGTCAAAATTCTGAAGATACTCAACTCATATCCTTTATATCAAGCTTAAATATCAGTGATATAAAATATAATTTAGACTCTTATAATTGGAATACACCACAAACTTATTACAAAATAGGTAATTTCTCTAGATCTTTGCATTATAAATAACTACCATGAACATCAAGTCGTGTGTTGGATAATTATTTTCATATGATCATAATTTTATTGATTCATATGTCACTATTTGTTCCCCTTGAATGATAATACATCCCAAACCAACTCATGGAATATTATAATTCACAAAATATTCTTTATCAATTTCAGGTAAGATTAACAATAGAGTAGAAGTGAAAATTATATTCAGTTCATTGGAATTTATTTGTAACTTCTCACTCTATTCTAAATTCAAATCCTTCTAAGTCAATTCTATCATTGATGATGTTGGTTTTGAAAAATATTAAACAAAGGATCTATAATATCATGTCATACCAAGAAAACTTTATATCTGAAAAACAAATTGGGGTGCTCCCAAGGCATAATTGATTCAACCTACCCTAGTTCAATAAAATTCCCTTCCTAGAGAGAAAATTTTCTAAAACATTACATATTGAATACAAAAATTAACATTTGGTAAATTTCTCACACAAATAATGGTATCATAATATCACCAGGACCATCCTTAAATGTCTTCCATACTCTTCCCTTGAACCTGAGTAAATCAAGATGTCATCAAAAAACACAACTATAAATGAGTAAATGTATTTTTAAAAGATATGATTCATCAAATATATAAAATAAAAAGATAATTAATAACCCCAATGGGGATTACCAAAAATTCATAATGCATGTACCAGCTCATAAATTTTTTCATTATAATTTCCTCACTCTTCAACCATAACTAGTGATATAAAAAACCTTTATTTAATATACAAAAAACACTTAGATCTATTTAGTTAATAAAACAGATCATTAATTCAAGGTAAATTATATTTTCACCTGGTTTACTGGTAGTTAATATATAATCATAATCCATCATTGACCTTCTTATTAAAAAACAGTGTGATTCAATATTATTCTCTTTCTAAGATAAATACTTTTCCCTAAAAATACTTTAATTTAGACTTCAATTATCATAAATCTATTTGTTTCATTTCATATGACTGGTAATAATTCAATCAAGGAATCTACGTCTATCTATGATGGTAGTCCATAAAATTATTTAGGAAACATATAAAGGAAATGTTCCATTACCACTGAAAACTGAAGTTTATCACTTAACCCCATTGACCTAAGAATCAACCCATCTAGATAAAATGTTAAAAATCCAATGTTTCCAATGAAAGGTCTCTATGGAATTTCATGAATTTTCCTTTCTTGCTAAAAAGGGTGAGAAATCCCATCAGGTAAGGTAAAAGAGACTCCATGACCATAATAGTCAATATGAGCCTTGAATCTTATGATATAATCTATACCAATTATGAGATTGTGTGTTCTCAGGTCTAGGACTAAAAGGACCCATGATATTTCTACATCACTAATTACAATGGAACAAAAATGACATTTAAATACTTATTATACCCACACTAGAAGAGTTTGAAATCTTCATAAGATAAGTAATTTGTTTCATATGAAAATTAAACTAATATACTGCTATTAAGATACAAATGAATGAGATGAACCAATATCAAACATAGAAAATATCATAGTAAAATAAATAAGTAAGGTACCTTATACTACCACTGGTCCTTCCAATTATTCTGGAATATTATCTATAGTGAATAACTACCCCCTAAATATTTTTTGCCTTCCCCTATCAAATCTTACCACCTATTGTCACCTAACACTCAGTTACAACTTACTTTGATCTCTTAGTAGGAATCCTTGATCCTTACATCTAGTTTGAAGCTCCATCATTATATTCCCTATAAAACCTATTAAAGGTTCCTAATTTCCCACTTTAGTGACACTTCTTAGGCTCATTAAGACAATACCACTTCCAATGCATCATGAAACCCCATTAATAACAGGAAAATCAACACTTATCCTAATATGGATCCAAGATCTTAAATTGTAACGTCTCGGATCTGGATGCCATCCAAATGTGCCCAATACCCGGTTGGTCACATGATCTCAAGAACATTTCCCAAATCGTCAAAGGCTACCTAATAGAAGTGAGGGACAATGTGTGATAATGGGGAAACTATACCCTCATTGGCAGAGTATACACGGTAGAAAGAAAATAGTAAACAGTTGTGGAAGCATTAATACCATAAAACAAAAGTAAACAATGGAATACTGATAGTAACAAAACAACTAGGGAATATATATAAATGATTCATGTCACATGTGTCTAGGAAAGTATCTAAAAAATTCACAATGTTGGAAATACAATACAGAAACCAAGTTACAGAGAATAAAGTAAATTCCAGCAGCATCGCAAGCCTCATCTTGGTCTCATGCTCTCCAACTCCAACAGAAATCAAGTACCTGATGAAGAAGTTCGCTTTCTCTCAAACAAGGTGTGAGATGAATCCCAATAGGTAACCACCAAAATATCTATGCCTAACTATCAGTGAATATATATATCAGGTAATATGTAGAAATGAAGCAATAAACTAATAAGTATTCAAAATAAACAATCCTATAGTTTTCAATTACATTCATTTACATTTATTTTTCGTCATTTGAATCATGTAATCTCATGATCTAGACTAAGCTCAATATCCCCCTATGTAATAGTAAAAAACAGATGTCTCATAAAACCATATAAACCATCAAGGAACACCAAGTCCAAGCTTGTGATTTAGATTGGAATACTCATAAAAATCATTCAATCATTCATAAAGAACCCTTTGGGAAAACTCTCATGGTCTAAACCCTTTGGTTCCACATAGTATAGATCAATTACAACGACTAATTGGGAAGCTCTCATAGTCAATACTCATGTTTCAACATATCATCAATAAATTATAAGCTACCTCCTATGTATCTCTCACAGTCAATACCCCTGGGTCAACATAGCATATGGTAAATATAAATGACCTCCTAGGTAGTTCTCACAGTCAATAACCCTAGGTCAATATAGTATAAGTTAATTATAAATGACCTCTTAGTTAGCGCTCACGGTCAATACCCCAGGGTCAACATAGTTTAAGATAATTATAAATGACCTCTTAGGTAGCTCTTATGGTCAATACCCCTAGCTCAACAGAGTTTAAGGTAATTATAAATGACCTCCTGGGTAGATCTCATGGTCAACACCCCTCGGTCAATCATCTACACTAAGGCTCTCATGATCCTATGTAAATAATGTGGAAGTCCCCATATTCTTTCTGGTCCAAGGATCTCATGGTCTACTGGAAAACAGTGCGTATATAATTTCAAATCCACTCATTTAATCTGAAACTACTACATGGATAATCATTCACAATGCATATCATTTTCATTTCATATAATAAATAAAACTTCATCCTAATCAACAAGGGCATGAAAATTAATGCAGGACTAACAGATATCCTAGAACAAACACCATAAACAATAAATAAAGGGAAACTCACCCATGAGGTGTCCCATAAAAAAGGTATCTTACCTTATACATAAACAACAACCCTTTATCAATCAATCAAACCAAAGAAGGTAATAAACGAGGTTAAATTCCAAATCAAGAAATTCCCCAAAATGTGGTATATGACACTTTTAGCATATATAATTTAAAGATAGACAAAAAAAGGAACAAAACACTAACCTTGATGTCGTACGATCAATATACTTGAACATCAGCCCTTGAATCGGCATAGATCAGCGTAGATCTACAAAAAAGTGAAAAATCCCAACCTTTAATAACTCAAACAAGAGAATGAATCATGAATAAAGGATCTAGGTGTTTTTATAACTCACCAGTGGGATTCTAACGCACAAGACAGTGTCTCAATTGGAGCTAGGATGGAGAATCGGGAGGGTTTCAGAGTTCATCGGATATTCCGTCGCACTCCTATATGAACCACCTTCAGAAGAAGTTTTTTCCAAAGATAAGATGTGAACTCTCTATGATATATAAAATAAAAATAACCTTACATGGAGTGTTCATTAAAACTACATGCCATGTATTAGCCTCAACCAGCCCCCAACTTAAGCGGGTCTTCCATGTCACTACACGGCCATGTACTTGGCTATAACATGGTTGTATGTGGCATGCTAGGTACATGATGTGTAATCCGGAGTACACATTGTATAGTTAGAAAAACCTATTCTCTTCCTTTTTCCTCGAAAACAACCTAAAATCAAGATATATACCTGAAATGAAGATATGTATTATTACATAAATATTTTTAGATCTCCCCTTATAGAAATTAATTTTTCTTCCACTTTTATCCACTAGAGAAATGTTTTCCTCCACTGGGTTGAGGAATAAAATAATTTAATCATTTAATATCCATTATATCTACTTATATCATCACTAATTTGTAAACTACCATTATATAATTGGGTAACTCTAATGGAATAATCATTGACCTAATATCATTTCAAAGAAACGTATGAAATCTTCTTTCTTTAAGTTTATCATTTATAATCAACATTGGTGTAAAGTAAACTAGTTCCTCAAAATTAGCTACATATTCCAATATTGTTATGTTCCCTTGTTCTAGAAATAGGAAACCCAATATTTTCTCAACTTCAAGTTTTCTAGGTAAACTTATTGAATAAATATCTTCTATAACCCCGCCCATGTCAAATCCCATATCATTTTTTATTCCATGATATTCTCCCACTATTTATGAGTTTATCCCACTAGTATGTAAGTAAAAAATTCCACCTTTGACATATCTAGATTATATATGAACTTAATATTTACTTAATCTTCTCTAACTATTCTTTAATATTTTTTACTCCACCATATCCTCTAAAGTTAGGAGGATTATGTTAATGAAACTCTAAATATTAACAACCTTTTTTCAGTCTCTCTTGATCTGTTCTATCTCCAAGCACCATAATTTTTTATACCAATGAATTCTAGAGTTTGAGAATACTTTCAACACTTCAAAATACTTTTTCATGAATTGATATAGACAAATTTCTAAATTCTTTCATATGAATGAGATCTATGATAGGAGGCATTGTTGTAATGCCAAAAAATCAAAGATTAATTGATGAACTATACAAAAATCTCATCTTCACTCATTACAAGATCTCTAAAAATATAAAACATATAATCTTATCTATATTTATGTGGTTATTTTAAATTCACATTATTCCTTCTATTAAAGTTCACTTAATGAAATTATAAATTATTTAAACTAAAATATTTTAAAAAACCAGAAAAATTTTCCAAACCATTTGAAACCATTTAAAAAACCACTTCTAAATAATTAAATCATTTTAAAATCCTATGCACATTATTTTCCTTATTATCCATGTTTATCCTGATGCAAGTGTACATTTTTTATCTTAACCCATCATGTTTGTAGACATATTTAAGGTAAAATATCCTACAAGAGATCCTATAATCACTTATCATAGATGAACTCCTTGGAAACTCAATTTTCTCAATGAAGAGGTTTGTTTCACCATTTTATGGGTACCTTATGAGTTCCAATCACCCTAGTATATACTTTTAGAGTTGGTTCCAAAGAACCAAGTTCTATGTACTTGATGATTACATGTATTCATTATTTTTAATATTAATAAATTTTCTCATCACATCACTATTATGCCTTTATATGACATAGTATGTGATAATGTCATAAGAATATATGTCGCATTGAAAGTTCATAATAGTTCCCCACTGTAATGAGAAATTGGAGGTTCCATGAAGATATTCTTGAATAAATGTTCCATAGTCAGATTATATTGTCTAATAGGACACATATGATATAGGATATCAGGGGTAAGAGTATCATAAGACATTGATACACCTTCTCATGGTGTTTTCACTTAGAAATCTCCATGATATGAGGTCGTGAGAATGGACCCACAAATAGTAAATACACATTTTATGTGTCATTGGATATTCCTATCTATGGATGTATGTATTGATACTTATACTATAATATTATCATTATTGAATACCATAAGTTGCGTAATTTTTTGTATTCATAAAAACTGTAACAGGAAATTTTGGATATGTCAGTCTCATCATGATTTATATTGAATTAATTGATAATGTGAGAAATGATTTATCACTTCTATAAATTTAAATAAGTTTATATCTTAGGATCTTTGATGGGAATGGAACTTCCTAGATAAATCCATGTTCATAGTGTTCTGTGGGAATGTTCATCTTTGGAAATTCAAACAAAGATACATCGAGCACATGTTTGATGACACCAGTATGCAAACTACTTGATTAGAGATATCATGGTAAAGGGATTATATTACATGGTAAAAATTCATAGGAGTTTTTATTTTATTGCGACATTAATTTAATTCTCTATGGGTTCCTTGATGTGTTTCTAGATGTTAACCTAAGAATTTAGGGGCCACCACCTATTACCATTGAGAAAGTGTCCAAGTGGGTTACACACTATGTGTATCCACAATCTCAGAAAAATTAAATGCTGAATTTGAAAAGTCAAAATAAATATTATTCCAAATCTATAGTTTAATAACTATTCAAGTTTGGTTGAATTCCAAGATTTAATCACAAGATATTCTAAAAAAATAAGTGTGTTAAATAATAATATATATTAATTTTAAAGTTTTGGAAAATATAATATTTATTATATTTATCAATGAAAAATACAATGATATTTAATTGTTAAATAAAGATTCATTATTGTAGGTTCGATAAATATTGAGGTGGATAAGCGGATCGAGTTTAATGGTTTGATTGGAAAAGATATAAATGATATTTATTTACTCTTTGGTGATTCACATTTCTAGCGAATAATAATTATATTACCATTAAGACATGGGGTTCACTAAGAATTAAGTAATTAGAATCAGATTTTGTGAAAATTACCCACCCTACAACTATATTAATAAATATATAATTATATCACTTTATATAAGCATAATGGTTTTGTACAATAGATGGAGATAATCTCTCTCAATCCCTATAGAGAGTTCTAGAGATCTAAAAGTGTGATATATCCTTATCTTGTATCAAGCCTTTGATATATTATCAAGAGTTATTTATCCTCATCAAAGAATTATATTGTGATCAACCAGGAATAATGCAAGTGATCAGGATCTATTATGCTAGGACCTGGTGATTCTATGGTGAAATTTAAATATTTGTGTGTGTGTGTGCAACACCTATAGAGGGATTATTCACTTGGATACTACAAAATAATGATAATATGACAATATTGAGTCAAATTGATCATTACTAATGAAAAAATTACAAGTTTGGGTAATTCTAGATCTACTTATAAATTAATTATAAATTACATGTAAATATTCACCTCTTCTAGATTTAGTGTTTACTCTAGTAAACTAATCTATGAATTTTTTTGGTCATGATGTTAATCATTATGTGAAGTAAAAATTATTTTTAAATCTAGACAAAAAAATCAAATTGGTCATTTCATACAAGCACTTATTCCACACCAAAAACCTATAGGTATTATTGAAGGGGTCATATGGTTAATTTATAATTTTTATTAATCATTAATTTTTTTGCAAGAGTTTTGAATTTAATTTACTTTATATTATTTAGTTGATGAAATTAGAACATCATTTTCTCTTCTTTATTATTTATTATCTCTAACAAAAGTAGTGAAATTTTAATATTAAAATGAAGGAACATACAACTATAGAATGTAAATATTTCAAAGGTTCTATTTGGGAAACACAAGAGTACATGACTTGTTACACCTAACTACGTGTTCTGTACCCATGTATCTCATCTTTATCTCACTATAAAATCGTATTAGTTTGATGAAATCTGATTAGATCAGATACAATAAAATAATATCAGTGAGAAGATATGGATAGGATGTTATATAGTTTGTAGAACCACAACTAGTGTAACATGCGTACAGAATGTGTAGTCTTCAGGTATTCAAAATGGAGAAAACGGGGTTCAAATCATGTTGTTTATTATCCATTTGACAATGACAAAACATAAAACCTTGAGGCCAAAATCATATAGGAACACCACAAAATGTGTACTTTGAACACACACATGGAAAGGAAACACAAATAGTCCTCAGGCATGTGTTAAAGAGATAGGAAGAAGAGGCTACACGCCATGTAACCTAGTAAACATCAGGTAATATCCTAAAGACAGTGTGCAAAATTTGAAATAGCGAGAATAATTAATTATATAATTAAAACTATTCTCGTGTGTTCTATGTTTCATTTATTTTATAGTATATTCCATTTCATAGGATTGATAATTATATATTGAATTAAAATCTGTGTTAAATTCTAGAACTATAAGTTGTGTATGGTATTTTCTTATAATTTATTATGCATACATCATGATAATCACATATAGTGTAATTAACATGTGTTTTTTGTGTCATTTGTTTGATAGTACATGCCATGTAATTAACTATCATGAAATATGTGTTAGATACCAAAGGAATGCACAATCGTAAGGATCATATCAGGTAATTTGGTAAATTACTTGTTATTTACTCCAAGTACACTTGTGTACTTCATTAATTTTAAATGGAATTAATTTATTGAAAAATATCGATTAAAGTAATTCAATTATGCTCATATGGTATTAAGTTAAATTGAATTTATTGGAATAATTTTTGGTGTTTTATATTTATTAAAGAATGAATTGAAATAATTGATGGATAAATTGAAAATGTATGTATGTTACATGTTGTGTGGATTATGATGATATTATACTAGACCATTGTATGTGATTGGTTTCCTTTTAATTTATTATCATTAAATTAAAATGAGGGTTTGTGTTCCATCCCTTTCTCCTTATCATGTAAGGGATTGTGTTCCCACGGTTTCAGTTATATAAACCAATTTATCCAATCTATTGGATCCCATCACATGAATGTGATTAAAATATATATCAGCCCTAACCTTTTACACAAATCATTACATGTTTTTAAGCATATTAAATCATCATATTACAATCTAAGGATTGTAAAGTTTAGTGTCTTGGAAGACTGGGTATATAAAACTAAAAAAATGGAACTAAATAAAACATTTATTTATTTAATCTTCATAAAGTGATCCTAACTTTCATTTTCCTCATACATATTCATAGGATAATATGAGGATAACATGAACACAGCGACGATCTATAAATCCCGGTAAGGGGATAAACATAAGAATAAATCCTTAGCACATTGGTTTGAAGACATATCATAATGACATAAAAAGACATGGAAAATATGTAATCATAACATATAAACAAGGGATCATATAAAAATAGAGTCATAGTAATGTAGAAGAAACATAAATCATGACTTTATCATGATTCAAGGATCATTGAAGATTGAGGAGCACAAGTCAAGGTTAACCACCAAGACCGTTGCACATGGTAGCATGAGTCAAGGCTAACCACCAAGATCATTGCACATAACGTCTCATGAGACTCAACTTTACCCAATGCATTAAAGAACTATCTGGATGCACCCATCTTAAAATGTTCAATAATATTTTTTCCACATAATCAATCATACATAATCAATCATACATAAACATAAGGATACCCATAGAAGGAGACGGGTATCACAATCATGTCATAAAGCATAATAAATGGGTATATCATACAAATGTCCATGAAAAAAAGGAATTAAAACCTAAATTTACATTAATAATGTAAAATAGGAATATTTAATGGTAATTTATGTCAAAAATAAGTAAAAACATGTAAGATATTATTTAAGAAATTTTAGCATTAAAATATTTTAGTGTGGTTTTAAGGAAAATACTAAAGAGAATTTAAAATAGAAAATGGAATAATATTTTGTATCAAACCATGAGTGAAACAATAATGTTTACATAATAAAAATACATATTTTATCAAAATAATGGTTTCTTAAAATATATGATAGAGTAAAGTTGAAATTGGGTAAGAATTTGAAAAGATCCCTTAAAATGGGCTTACTTATCAGGAAGAATTGGGAAGGGAACCACTTGAAAATATGTATATCCCTAAAATATAATGATGAATTAATATTGATAAATGATTTTGGAACCTATAAACATAATTTATAATATTTATATAAAAAATATAACTTCATTTGGGTAAAAAAAGATAGAGAAACCTGAAGGAATAATGGAGGTTCGGGTAGAATCTCTTACCTTAAGTACGATGGTGTCCTTCACTTGATCTTAATGTCCTGGATAACAAAATTATATTCATTAGTTAAAATTTTCAGAATATATTATACATTTAATTTATTTATTATAACATTTTTATGTTAATTAATGACCTTTTTATGGGTTAATAGGTTCAATTTTATCGTTTCAGAGCATTTGTTTCTTCGCTTTTATGATAGGTTTACTTATATACATGAGGATAAACATGTAAGATGAGAATGGTTGTATAGAATTGAAGTTTTATGTTATTAGTGAACATATATAAGATTACGTGGTTATAAAATTCATTTGGTTATTTAGAGTGAATATGAATCATTATATTAAATTTTAATGATAACCGTTTTGGTTAATTGGTGGTTTTTTATCACAACAAACAAATTTTTCTTTATAGATTAATATCATGTGTAAAAAAGATTAAAAAACATTACATAAGACATAATATATATATTATAGTCTTTTTTAACCATAAAAAATTGTTTTACAATAATAATTAAAGACAGTAAAAGAAAATGAAAATTTTTCGTCCTCAATTGTGATGAATTAACACGTCTCTGGTGGTGTTTTCATTTCTAGTATAAAAGGATGGTAAAGGAGAGATGATGATGGATTATTCAATTTGAATAACAAAATTACATTTCATGTAAGTTACTAGAGTTATCCCACTATTTTTATGAGGAGATGTGAGGATAGAAATGAAAACAAAGGAACCTGAAAAGAAAATAAAAGAAAAGAAAAGAGGAATTTACCTCTTGAATATATCTTCCTTTAGAGCCTCTCTAGGGGAGAGGTTTTGGTCCTTTTATGAGACAAAGAGATCTTGGACATGGAATAGGGGATTAGGGGGATATTTCAGAAGAAGTTTTACTAGTTACATGAGGATAGAAGGTAAAGAGGGGTGGTATTTATAGAAGAGGAGAAGAGGGGTCTCCCATTATTTTAATCATTAGTTTAATATTTTTGCTCAAGACTATAAATATAATTGATTATTATGACCAAAAATAGTAAATAGAGCATGTGAGTTAGAACCACTATCCATTTACATCATCCATGACTCAATAATGATGCAGAAATTCATTTATTTAGCATTTATTGTAAATTATCGTATTTTACTATTCACAAAAAAATCTGGTATTTTAGAAAAATCTCAAAAATTCACCCTAACCATTTTTTGAGGTGTAAAATCCAAAAATGAACTCAATTTTATAAAAATAATTTTATAAATATGACAAATTTTATTTTAATTAAAATCATATTTTTCTTGAAAAATACAAATTTTAAAATTAAAACTGTTTTTCTAACACTTTGAAAAATTAATTAAGTTATCATAAAATTATCTTATAATAATAAGTCATAAAAATAATTATTTATGAATTTATTTTATGACGATTATTTTTCTTTTAAATTATTAAAGTAATCATAAAATTATAATTAAATATACATGACTTACAAAAATACCAACACTTAATTAATAATTTTTAAAATATTTAATTAGTCATACTATGATATAATCATATCATATTTAAACTTAAAAAATTGATAAATATTATTTATACTTTCATTTTTTAGGTTGTTATTACATTGGTTGGTTTACTATTCACAAGGGTCAGATTACTATTCCAAATGTTAAGTTACTATTTCATCGGTATATATTCCTTAACCTCTAGAGATACCTATGATTTCACTCATTCTTAATTTATATTGTTTTTATTGTGTTATATAAGTAATAATATCTGATTATACTATAAGACATAATTATAATAAAATTTCATCGTAAAACATTGGTTCGTTACAAAAGCTAATGTAAAGATAGAGATCCAAGGTGAGAGGAGGTGATCTGAGTCCCAAATCCAAGGTAAAACCAATCAAAGTGATACATGGGAGCTTTGGTGTAATTCTGTAACATTAACCAAGATATTGTTCAAGGTGTTTTCCTATTGGGTCAGTGGTTAGTTTATCATCCACCATATAAGCTAAACATTAGAGATTCTCATGATCAAGAAACTTAAATTTTATTCCCTGTAGTTTTAAGGTTTATTATTTATATTTTATGGATGTTATGAAATAAACTAATAAATGATTTAACAATAATATTATATTTAATAAAATAAAATTGGATCATGTGTCAATTTTATTAGACATGGTTAACCACTTAATAAAAATCCACTTAATATTAATAAGGCATGTGATATTATAAAATAGTATTTTATTCATGAGGATAAAAATCCCTCAGCTAAAATATTGTGTCATTATAACCTTCCAATAATTAAGTTAGAATTTAACTTGTATTTCAAAGTTATTGACTAGCCCAAGTCAGAGTAATTTTAATTATCATATAATGTTTACCATGAATTTTTGGGTTGAATTAACTTGGTTCACATAAAGGGTTAACAATCCAAGTAGGACTTCATGTAACTAAGAGGCAAGGGTTGAGAAAATATTTATCCAAGATTTTAGGATTGGGGATTCCAATAAATTGATCAAGGAACTGTGAGTTAATATAGTTGTGAAGATACACCTACATAAAAACCTTTAAATAAGTTTTTAGACCCATGTCTAGGTTATGAAAAGGTTAATATGGATCTTTTCCATTAGAACGTATTTTTAGTAGTATATTCCAAAATAAATTATAAGATATTTTGGGTTTTAAAAAAATAGTGAGAGATTAAAAATAATTAAATTTATTAATCTGATTTGGTTATCAAGAAAGTACTAATTATCTGCTCTTAATTTCTAGAAATGAAAAATCACACAACATGGAAAATATCACTCAGTACATATTAGATAAGGATAACCTTCTCAGTGGTATGAATTTTTAGGAATGGTATAGGGGTGTATGAATTATACTACACCATGAATGAAAATTATACATGTTAGAAACCCCACTTCTCGAGCCTCTTTCCAAAGAGGCTAGTGAGGAATAAGTATATCTCTATTTAAAGAATGTGTATAATGAAATGGATGTCCAATATTTCATATGATCAATAACATCCAGTGATATTCTAATGTTATATGAGGATATAGATTCATAAACCATCCTTTCACACCTTCTTTATATTTATTAGGAGAAGTCAAGACAAGATAGATATGAGATATCTAATACACTTTTTACATGCATGATTAGAGAGTTGGTGCCAGCTAGGCCTCATGTAGTAAATATGATTGGATACATAGAATGCTTATAAATTTTATGGTTTAAGATCCCAGATGAGTTTTTCATAGATCTCATTCTTCCCTCAATACCTAAAACCCTATAAAGTTTTATTATGAATTATACTATAATAAAAAGTGATAAGATACTTTCAAAACATCGTACTCTTATTCTCCAAGTTGATAAATAAATGGGTTGTGACAAACCCGTGGTCCTTATGATGAATAAAAAAGGGATGAAAAGAAAAAGGGATTTAAGACTCATTCCAAGTCTAATTATCCATAGCACTATCTTTCCAATAAGAATAAGAAGTAGCATTAAGTAAAGGAACATGATACGGTGTGTTATATATGTAGAAAGTAGGGAAACTAGAATAGGAACTTCACATAGAAAAATAAGTAAAGGGAAGATTCAGGTGAATTAATTATTGAGTATACTATTTCCATGTCTATAATTTGGGTATTAGATATTGTGTTGGGTGATCACATTTATATCTAATTATAGAAACCAAGTAGATTTTATAAGGTTTCCAAAGGTGGGGTGGCTCTATGGGCTGTCAATGGGTTGAGGATGACTTCTAAAGACATTGGATACTACCACCTCATCTTTCAAACAATATTGATTTTGGTTTTAAATAACTTATATTATGTTCCTAGAATTACCTAGAATATCATTTTCATTTATTTTATATGAATTTATGAATTTATTTTTAGTTTTGGAACTAAGAGTCTCTTCATTTATAAATATATCATATGTTATGGTAAGAAACAGCTGAATAATGGTCTTTTTTATTAAATTATGAAACCCAGATATTGAAAATCGATAATGAATCCAATTCACATTAATAATTTCATGCCCAATTGTGGAATTACCACCATAGTCATGTAAACAAGAAGTGTTTCGAAAATATCTATCAAGATGGTTATTTAAAAAAATTTATATTAAACTATTAGAAATATTTAATGATTTTTTAAAGGGAAATATGACCAAACCACCATTTTATGCTCAAGGTGAAAGGGCCATAGAGCTTCTATAATTAGTATATACTAATGTGTGTAGACCTCTTCAAGTAGAGACTAGAGGTGGATTCTCATACTATATTACTTTTACTAAAAAAAAAATTTGGTACGATTACATATACTTAATGAGGTATATGTTGAAATCATTTGAGAATTTCAAGAAATTCAAGAATGAAGTTGATAATATACTTTAATATATGATAAAGAAGCTTCAATCAGATTTAGGTGGTGAATATCTTATAAAATCATTTATCTACTTTCTATGGGAGTATGAGATTTTATCTAAACTTACTCTACATTATGAAATATTCTGGAATAGTGTTAGTGAAAGGAGGAACCATACCTTTTAGTACATGGTAAGGTCAATTATGAGTCACACAATCCTTCCATTATCCTTTTGGGGTTGTGTATTACACACTCATACATACTAAATAGAGCACCAATTAAAGAAGAAAATGGTATTCCATTTGAGTTATAGAGTTGAAATAAACCCATTTTGTCGCATACTCATGCATAGGGGTGTGATTTTATAGTGATCCAATACTTTTACATGTATTATTATATGATTTGTATCATAAAACACAAACACAACCCAGTGATCCTAAGGCTTAGTGTATTTAGAAAGCTTGGTACATAATATATCAAAAATAAACTAAAAAATTACATATTTATTTTATTCTCCTTAATGAGTTACAAAATCCCTTATATATCCTAAAACTATATAGGATAACTTGGATAATACATAAAATAAAGGGTTGAACTATAAATCTTAGTAAGGGAATAAGCATGATAATGAGGAATAACATGTGATAAAAATGACATAACATGATATCATAAAATATATGGTTCATAAATAATCACATAATAGAATAACATAAGGAATATTGTATCATAAGATCATGAAAACATAGTAAATTGGAAGAAACATATAACATTAAATAAGCATAAGTAAGGGCTAACTACTAATACAACATCACATGGTAGATAAAGTCCCATAATGGGTTAGGTTTACTCCCTAATCCCATACCTAACATCTCATGAGACTAAAACATTAACCAATGCATTGGATTTATATTTGGGTGAACCTATTATAACATGTACATGCAAATGTGTGCCACATAAGAAAATCATACATAAGGCATAAATATAAGGATTACCCCTTGAAATAAATGGGTTTCATAACTATGTCATATAGCATAACCAGATGGAATATCATGATGGTTTCCATGAAATAATGGATTTAATAATTATTTTAAATTCATAAGAAAAGTTCAGGAGAAATTATTTCCAAATGAAGTGAAGAAATGGAAAAGAGTAGATAAATCCCTTTGTAAATTTACCACTTAAGTGGGGATTTGGGGAAAATGATAATAAGTCTTTAAAGTGGTTAAGAGGATAATATTTTCTATACAACTAGAAATGAAGTAAAATAGTTTTCCTTAATATATTCTAATATGTTATAAAACATGATTGGGTTAAAATATTTTATGGAGGGGTACGTGTAATGGGGAAAGAAACGAATAAGTTCCCTTTAATTGGGTTTGTTTATTGAGAGAAACTGAGAAGGGATCCTTTTAAAAAAATTAAATCACCATCATGTAATGATGAATTAATCAAGTTATATATGTTTGGAACATATATATATATATAATATAAAAGAAGTAAATAATAATAATAGAGTGATAGTGAGGTAAGACTTAGAAATCCTAACCTTAAAGAAAATAGGGCAGTTCAAAGAGATCATTTACTATATGTTCCAAAATAATTCTACACATATAATTAATGTCAAAAATAATAATATTAAATTCATTAATTAATTAATTAATAATATTTTACATATGATAATTTTTTTAAACAAGTTGGAGGAAATGATCACTTTTTATTACAAAAGAGAAAACCAGTTATTACTATGTAGAGGGGAACCCATTATATCAAGCCTAAATGCCCATACCTATATGTCTAACATGACTTGAAGGCCCACTTGACTAAACAAGATCACCTTGTCGGGCCCGATTGTTTCACTTACACCTACTTGATGCACCCATCATGCCTTGAGAATTCATTGTCGGTCCCACCTCCTTGAGGGATCTAGTCGCCACTGCCGCATGCCAGTCTCCATCAACAGCTGAGCTAACTTTTGTCACCTCGCTGCTGCTCCTTCATTGCATAAATCGTTCCACTAAGGACCCCTTCAATCCCTCCCTCTGTATCACTGATGTTGACTTTCGAAAAATGTCATCGATCCCACCTCCATGATGAAACCAATCACTTCCTCCACATGCCATTTTTCCTCACCAACCGAGATAACCTTCCCCAATCCATCTTATCATATCACTGAAACCCCTCCTACTTTCTATCACCAATATCACCCCCATTTAATTGGGGACACTACGGTCTTTCTTGGGTCGAACCCCTAATCTGATGTACAGATGAAACCCCATATTCCACTCAAATAGGGGGTCATGTGCATAACCTCTTACATATATATTTAATTTACTATATATTTATTTCTTCTCTTTATAACCATTTCAATAAGATATAATGTTTAATTTTACTTTTCCAAGGGTGTTTGCTTCATGCTTCCATGGTCAGATCACTTGTATGTAATTATGGAAGTTAATGTGAAATGGGACTACAACTCTAGAAGTTAAATGAAATTATATTCATATCATTTTATAAATTTTAATGGTCCCAAATATCTTTTTTTATATATATATGGTTAACTTAGTAAAATGTTAATGTTATGTGGTTAGTTTAGTTAGGTGTTTTTACAGACCATTATAATGTAGTTTCATATTATTTTCTATTATATATATATATTAATTCTAGGATACGAAATAAGTTATAATAAACTTATTATAATATTATTTAACTATAATAATATTTTTAGTACCATACTTGAAGGGTGTAATTCAAAACAAAAACTCCACATCCATGGAGGTGGAGAAATGACAAAACACGAACAATAGTTTCGTTTTCAAAATAATAGGTGAATAAATAATGACGAATGGTAGATACTTAATTATCACCATAAAATTATAGTATATATATGATATTTTATTCATTATTACATGTTTTATTAGGGAGGTGAGGTTAAGGTATAAGAATAAAATAATTTAAAAGTAATAGTTTGAGAATATTACCTCTTGAATGACACCTCCTTGAAATACTCCTTCAGGCACTTACAATTGGTCTTTTTGTAAGACCATTATAACTAAGAAGTGGTTAAGTGGATGGGTAAGATAATTGGGAATATATTTTGAAGCATATAGGTCTTATAAGTTGTGAGGAGAAGGGGTGGTGAGGGTGGTATTTATAAGGGGAGGAGAGGGGTGTTTTTGAATATAATAATCATTAGTTTATTATTTTGTATCAAGACTACCAAGAGTATTGATTATTATGACTATATATATTAAATGGTGTATTTTAGTTTTAAATAATTTGTTATTACATTATCCATGACTCAAAAAACATTTATTTATCTTATAATGTTAAATATAATATTTTGGTGTATTTATTTATTCACCAAAAAGTCAACTATTTTAGAAAAATACCAAAACTTGACCCTAGACATTTTTTGACATATATATTAAAAAAATGAAAACTATTTTATGCAAATAATTTTATAACTATTATAAATTTAATTTTTAAGTAAAATACTCTTTGTTTTAAGTATTAATTTTAATATTATGATCAATATCTTAACCCTTAGAAAAACTACTTATGGTCTCACAAAATTATATTATCATTATAATACAAAATAATATTAATTTATAAACCCATTTTATGATAATAAACTTTCTTTGAAATAATTATATTTTTCATGAAAATGAAAAATAAAACATATAGTTTTATAAAAATACAAACACTTATTTTTGCATTTTTAAAACATTTATTTACTCGCATCGTTATATAAGTATGACATATTTTCATTTTATAAAATAGATAAATATTATTTTACACTTACATAGGTGAGTATAATATTTTAACACACATGTTACAATTCTGAAATATCATATTAATATTCCAATGGTCGAGTTACTATTCAAATGGTCATATTACTATTCCAATTATCATATTTGTAACAATGATATTCACTTATATTTACTCTGAAGTTTATATATTTATTTTCATTTTCCAAATGAATATTTCATTACTAATATTCTACATCATTTCTATAGTGTTGTTCAAGAGTGAAATTATTTTGGAGGATCGCGCATATCCAAGTTTTCATATTATTGTTATCTTATTTTCTATTCTTTGTCCCCTTGTAATACTTTCAATTCTTATGGCCATATTTATTCTCTAAACATAATATTTAAATTAATATAATAAAATTAATTTTATTTGATCATGTGGTTTATATGCATTATATAATATTGTATCGCTAAATGTTTCATAGTTATATATTCAAAAGTGAAATTCCATTGATAAAATTATGGGTCGTTACATTCTTCCCCACTTAAGAAATTTCCCCATTGAAATTTTCTTTTATATACTAAGGTGAAAACATGTGAGGGTACTTATGCTTCATGGATTCCTTGTATTCCCTTATCACATACTTGTAATAATGTTTTCTCTATAGTACCTTTACTATCAGAGTTGTCTTATTGTATAGAATTTTATCTCTATAGTATAAGATATTCATTTACCACCCCTTATAAGAGTAATCGTTTTCCAGATATATTGCCTATGAATATAGTAGATGTGAGGGATCTGGTATGTAATTCTAAAAGAGGGATATGTGTAATACATAATGTATATGAGAAATGGTTGGTGAAAGTGTTGGATGATTTTCCACTGGTCTGATGTGATCAAAAATATTAAAGGGGTCGACATACCTAGGACTTTACTTTCCCTTATTACCAAATCTCATAACTCTCTTCCATAGAGATATGTGGAGGAACACTTTATCTCTGACCTTAAAATTTAGGAATCATCAATTATTTTCAGCATACCTCTTCTATTGACTTTGAGCAATCATGATTTTAATTTGAATAGTCTGGATGTTTTCTACCATTTCCTCAACCATTTTCAAACCCAGTATCTTATGTTCTCCAATATCATACCAGCATGATTTTTTTCTACATATATTACCACTAAGGGATTCATATGGAGACATTTTTATTCTTGAGTGGAAATTATTTTTGTTTGAGAAATAATCCAGAGGAAAATTTTGATCTCATCCTCCTTTGAAGTCCATCGAGCATGCTCTCAACATGTCTTCAGGTGTCTGTATAGTATTCTCATATTGGACAAAATTTTAGGGGTGATAATCCATACTAAAAATTAAATTCCATTTTTAGATCATATTTAAGATACTTTTCAAACTTGTAGGTAATCTCATCTATCAATCAGATAAAATTGATAGTTTTTTTCAATGTAGCATGACCATTTATCTAATGTATACCCTTTCAAGTTGATCAAGTGATAATTCATCTCTAATCGCAATGAAGTGAGAAGTATTTTAAATATGATCCACCACAACCCATATAGTATTATTTCTTCTTGATTTTTTCTAAATACCAAAAACAAAGTACATTGTCATATTTATCATTTCCATGTAGGAATGGGTAATGGTTACACCATTCTCTTGGATTTTTTCCTTTAAGCCTTCACTTTTTGGCATACCACACACTTTGGTGTATGATTTTTCATCTCTTTCTTCATATTATCCCAAAAATATTGTTCTCAGGGATATTGATATATCTTCATGTTCCCTAGGTGTATGGATAAGGTTGAGATATGTTCATCATTAAATATCTCCTTCTTTATTTTAGGGTTTGATGTTACACATAATCATGACCCAAATCTTACAATTAATTCTACATAAATTTTGAACTTTGAGGATTTACCTTTTATTATTTATTCTACCTTATTCTTTATTTCTACATCATCTATTTGATCGTCCTTTTTCTTATATATAAGCGATGGTTGAGAAATCAGTTGAGTAAGTAATGATGATGTTCCTTCCATTATGATCCCTATGTCCATACTTTGAAATTCTAAGAAGACTAGATCCTTCTCAATTATCATCATTGATAAGGTTGTGATATCTTTTCTACTTGGATCATCTTCCACCTTATTTTTTTTCCCAAGATGGTAGTTGATTGAGCATTCATAGTACTTTATCAACTCTAAACATCTTCGTTGGTGTATATTAATCTCCTTCTATGTGAATATATATTTCTGGCTCTTATAATTAATAAATATTTCACACTTCTCCTCATAAATATTTCATTTACAAATCTTTAGTGTAAAGACCACTATAGATAACTCCAAATCATGTGTTGGGTAGTTTTACCCATTAACTTTCAACTTAATTGAGTTATATGTTGTCAATTTATCATTCTAAATCATTACACAACCCAAGACCATATTTTAAGCATCAATGTATACCATTAAAAGTTCCCCACTTTTGGGTAGTGTAAGTATTAGGGTATTGATAAGCCTCTTTTTTAATTCCTTAAATATCTATTCCCATTTATCAGCCCTAAAAAACTTTACCCCCTTCTAATTAATCTTGGTTAGGTGTTTTAGAAATCATGATAAGTTTATCACAAATCATCGGTAATAACCAACTAGTCCAATGAAATAATAAATCTCCATTATAAGTGTTTGTTTGGATCACTCCTCCATTACATTCATCTTATAAGGGCCTACATATATACCTTTTTTGGTGATAACATGCCCAAATAATGATACTTCCTCTATCTAGAACTCACATTTATTATACTTTTCATATATTTTCCCCTTTTACCAAATCTTAATCACATTATTCAAATGATCCTCATTATCCTCCTTGGTTTTAGAGTATATTGTAATATCTTCTATAAAGACTACCACAAATTTTTTAAGGTATTTTATAAAGACTCTATTTATTATATCCATAAATATTTCTTGAGAATTATTCAGTATGAAGGGTATCACTATAAACTCATAGTTTCCATACCATGTTTAAAATCCAGTCATTGGAATATCTTCCTTCTTCACATTTAATTGGTTATATCCCAACCAAAGATCCACTTTAGAGAAATAATGGGCCCCATTTAGTTGATAAAACAAATTGACTATTTGTGGTAGGGCATACTTGTTCTTTATCTTTATTTTTTTGAGTTTATGATAATCAGTGTAGCGGAACATTGACCCATCCTTCTTCTTGATGAAGAGGACCGGAACACCCCATGATTAAGAGATCGGGCATAAAAAAAACCCTTTTCTAGATTCTATTGTAATTTATTTTGTAGTTATTATAACTCAATGGTGGTCATTAAATAGGGATTCGTGGATATGGGAAAAGATCCCAAAACAAGTTAAACTGAGAACTCAACCAATCAATAAAGAGGAATACTAGGAAATTATTTAGAGAATACGTCGGTATAATCACTCGCAGTGGAAATGTCATCAAGCATGATTATCTCCTTGGTCTAAATAATTTTTGCAATATATTCTTGCTTATAAGGCAATAATATCAACGCATGAGATGTATATTCCCAAGTAGATTCATTCTCCAACTTACACTAATTTAGAATCGTATGGTGATTCGGGATGTGAAGAGTGATCTACCTCCCCCCAATAGTTGATGTTGGATTTGTATATGGACAACTAATCCATGAATATTATATCTTCTAAAACCACAAAAGGAAGTGGGATATGATTTTATGTGAGGTTTATTTCATAAAAATTGACTAAGGAGGAGATATATACTTAGGATACTATAATTTCTCTATTTTTTGTTTTCATAGATAGCCCAACCCCATGTTTTTAGGTGGGGTTTTAATAGTTCTATTAATCTTAAAAGATATGAAGTAAAGTGCAGAACCAAAATCAAAAAGTTCATTATCTATTCTTTAATGAATAACATGTGTACCTGTCACCACCCCATTTTTGGGATCCACCTCAACAATAGTGGTATTATACACCCTTCTTTACTCTCTAGGACTTGGAGGTTGTTCTCACTGATTATCTCTAAAAATGTTAGATTAGGTCATCAGTTCACATAATTATCATTTTCCTTACTATGGAAAGACTATACCATAGGATGAGTGCTTATGTGAACCATATTTTATTCCAAAACATAAGTGGGTTTATTTATCTCTCATTACTATTAATTATCTTGATGCCCCTATATCTATATTTGTAGCATCTTTAGGTTCCCTTGAGACAACTTTCATGACGCTTCTTCCTAAATTTTTGACACATTGGATGCTATATTTTCTTTCCTTCATGGGATTTATCCATTGATTCTCCTAAATTAAACTCCATTTTATTCTTTTTATATCCAGGACCATAATACTATTGAGAATCGCCAATATCTATCTCGACCTTAAGGGAACAGTAAAAAATCTATTTATATTGTTCAAAGTCTCTAATCACTAAATATTTTTTTGAGAATTAGATTTAGACCAATAAATAAGTGGTCCACTTTACTTTTTGTATTGATGGAAAAGTCATATTAATATCATTAAAGACTTGTAAATTTTTCCTTTTACACCCTGATAGACTCATCTTCCTTTTTCTTCATTATGAGGAACTCCCTCTCCATTTTAACAAAGATATTTTGGGGAAAATATTTATTGAAAAATATTCTCTAGAATCCTTCAAATTCCAAGGAATCAATTTTCTCTTTGGATTTTGTGTTCTAGATATGTGTCTATCACTTATCAACTTCCCCCTCTATATGATAAATGGAAAACACAACTATCTCTTATTCTGATCATTGGAGAATATAGAATATCTTCTCAATAAATTTAATCCATTATTCCATTATGGGGTGGTATTTGTATTTAATGCATATATTATAGGATGTTTTAATGCACTAATTTATGTAATTTAATTGATATTATTTCCAATATTTAGACTATTTAACTTGTTTTGTGATTTTTGGAAGGATACTACCAATATTTGGAAATGTAATTAAAAGATATTAATATCATAATCTAAAGACACTTTGCAATGATATGTGCAGTGGCATGGTGTAACATAGTAAAATTGAAGCAATAAGGGAGCTAGGTGGCATTGCAAAATTTCTAGAAAATATCATCTTAAAAATATAAAAGAAGATATCCCATGATGATGGATGCCTATGGGACACTTTTGAGGCACAAAATGATTGAAACAAATAAAAATAAAGGTTCTATTTTTGGAAATTGAATATTCACATTGTAAAAACATTACAGGATGTGAAAAAATTACAAGGAGTGAAATAAGTATAGAACATGAAGTGAATAAATGTTAATTTAATGAAGGTCTAACACTTTCACATTGTGAATCCAAATCATGCCATGAAATTTTCCCAATAGACATAGTAATGATATTTAGATGGGATTCTCAATGATATACTTTTTATTAATGTCTCGGGAATCCATTTAACACATGGAGTGGACCCATGATTCATTATTGGTTGAAATTATGATGACCTAACTACAACATGAGACCCATTGAATTCCATAAATAGAGGGATGCGATACTAATTTTATGAAGAGATGTGAAGACCAAATCTTGGAGAAAGAAGTTGTGTTGTGCAGGGTCCCCACTAGTTTGACATATTTTCTCTTTCATTTTATGTTTTATTTTACTTTGTTCCTTCCATATTACTCTCTCTTCAGTATGATGAGGGGGTAAAACTCACCTTGTTCTAGGGTTATATATCCAAAAATGGATGGTTTTATTGGATCTATTTCTTATTCTTATTCATGTATTTGTTTTTTTTTTGTAATTTGTTTATCAAATTTCAATATCTTTATTTTTATTTAATCATAACCACTGGTTAATAAATCTAAAAAGAATATTATTATTTTGAAACTATTTACCCTGAATTTAGGCATGAACATTTTTTCATTTAAGGATTTGGTGTTGAGAAAAATTAAATTTATCAATTCCCTAATTAGCTAGCCATGGGGAAGTAAGGATTACTGATTTGAGGAGAGGATACCATGACCATTAGATCCACCTAATATCAACTCTGATGCCAAACATGGATTAATAATTAAATTTATAAAATCTAATTTTACCTAAACCTTGAAACTATAAAACCCTGGAATGATTTCAAAACATTATTTTCAAAATTCAAATAGATTTTATTTTCTATATCTCTCATCAAATCACTTTCAAAACCAACATATGTTCTTCTCCCTCTTTATTGAAATAAATGAAATAAAAAATAAATAACTAAACTAATTAAACTAACTTCATTGTCTCTATGGGATTTATTCACTTAACACTTTGTACTAAATTCATGCCTTTTACTATTTTCACATCCTATAATGTTTTCATGATGTGAATCTTCAATTTCCAATGTCAGAAACTCCGTTTTTTTTTAGCATTATCTATTTTATTCCCCAGAAGTGTCCCATATGAATCCATAATCATGTGATATATTCTTTTACATTGTGAAAATGATGTTTTCTCTATTTCTATAAGCTGCCCAACTCCATTGTAGCTTTAATTTTTTAGTGTTGTATTACAGCATGAATTGTCTTCAGTTCATGATATTCATCTCTTTTTCTTAATTTTCTAAATATTGGTAGTATCCTTCCATAAATCACAAAACAAGTTAAATATTCCAAATATTTTCAACAATATTAATTAAATTACATAAATTCGTGCATTAAAACATCATAAAAAATATTCATGCAATACACGTACCAAAGACCCCCACACTTGAATTCATATTTGTCCTCAAGGATAAAATCTCAAAATACTTGAAAGAACATTCACCTTACCATGATTTAAAATCAATGTTAGTAAAATAAATTGATTAAACAGGAAATTAAATATTTAAGTATCACATAGTAAAATTCATTAAAGCCTCATTTTTCAAATAAAACAAATCAACCATTTATTTTACTTTTATTCTTTTGAAAATGGAAATCCTATTTATTCTTCAATTTTTATTTTTCAATTCATTATTAATATGCATTCCTTTTTCAATCTACCTCACTTTGATTTTTTTTATCATCATCAGGATACAATTATAAATTTATTTTGGCACATACCTCAAATCGTGATTCTTACCATATGTTTGCAATGCATATAATTTCACTACCGTATAGATACAAAATTAAAAATAATCATGATGGATTCACCTTTTGGGATCAAAAGGCTCTTATTATTAGGCACGTGGGTAAATTATTTAAAATAAGTAAATATCAATAACGATGTTATCTCTAATCTATTTTTCTAGATAACCAAAAATAACTCAATAAAAGTCTCCTCTCTCCTTACTATCTCAGAGCAAGATCATAAAAAGATAAAATTAAAAAAAAAACACCCTCTTGTATTATTTATTTCCTTTACTTTTTCTTATTTTTTTATTTTTATTCTTTTGAAAGTTGTTCTTCAGAAAAGTCTCACACCCAACCCCAAATAATGTACTCATGATACTATTTTTAATAGTTATAACAAGATCACCAGTCAAGCAATGGTGATTTTTAAATTTCTCAATACATGCCCAATTTTTCATTTTTTTTAACAAGATGGGTTCAATAAATACAATGAATATGTCTTCCCAAAATCCCATGTAAACACCCCACACTTATCAATTACAAAAGGTGTATCCCTTCCTCCAGTCATCATTCCTTCCACTATTGTTTTTGATAATGATAAAAAATATTTAAAGGAAGTTAGGAAAGGATAAAATGGTGTTTTAACATGGATCTTCCCTAATAAGGTTGTTCATGGTTTCTATGAGTTTAAAAATAATTATTATAAGGGAGGAATTAGGATAAGAGATAAACAAAAAAATATTCCTCAGTGATATTAAATGTGGATTTTTTATAATCATTTCTTCAACAAGATGTATGGAAATTTCTACAAGTAAACATGATCAAGTATCACAACAAATATATAATAAGAAATAATGGGAAATATTAGGCTTATAGGATATCTTCTGAATGAGAAAAAAGGGTTGGTACAACTACTATTGGTAATGTATATGAATAATAAAATCAATAAATATAAATATATCAAATTCAAAGCATGGGAAAATATCAAAAAAATCAATTTTAAGAATTAATATTCCCTATAAATTACGTTTTTCCAAATCCTAATCTACATGATTATCCCTACTAATTAATTTATAATTATTCTCATTCAAATTTACTGATAAAGATATTTAAAATCATTTCATGGAAAGTATCCTCGGTAGTTTATGTTTACTATTTTGGTTGATTAAATGAGTAATAAAGTATGGGAATGAAATTTATAGTTAAAATCTATAAAACAATAAAATTTGGGGAATAAAATTGAAAATCATAGAAACTCAGGTTACCTCTAAGAAGAAATTTTTTCTAACATCATTATCTAAACCCTACCTCTTTCCTCTTCAACACAGGTGTGGTATTATTGAAAAAAATTCACTTGGTTAGGATCCATGAGTGGACTCAACTATGTATTGTCTATATAGTTTTGTCCATATCCTTCTTCTCTAAAAAACATGACACCTCCTAGTGGCGGTTCTTGCTTTAATTTCATTAGGTAAATCCACCATTTTTTTTTGTTATGTTGAATAACTAAATGGTTTTTTGTATAGAATCCATACCTCTTTCCCTTTCTGAAATGTGGTGGAGTTGACCTCTCCTCCAATGTCACCAGTCTAACCCTTCTTTATCTCTTTCTTCTTTTCGTTGTATTTATTTTGATCATCCTCTTGTAAAATAGCATCTACCTCATGTACTTCTTTAACTTTAGTGAAACCCTTAACATTGTGTATTTTATCTTCTATAAACTCATTGTATTCCCTTAAATCGTAGTTCCTTATAACCTGATGAATATTGAAACTCACTTGTTCATAGAAAACTCTCATACATAGTTCTCCACTTTGGATCTCGATAATCACATATCTAGTGGCTAAAAATAGTCTCCCAAAAATTATTGGAGTCTACTCCTCTTCCATATCCAGCACTAAGAAGTATATTATAAAGTATAATTTATCAAATTTGATCATAATATCTTTGATGACTCATCTGGGTTACTTTGTTGTTTATTCTCCTAATAGAATTTCATCTTTTATGGGTTTCAATTTCTCTAGTCCAGGCTCTTGTAAGTGGTGTATGACATGATATTGACACTCAAATATAATTCACATTAATATTTTTAAAATTTATTAACTCCAATAAATGTTGGAATAAAAAGGATACCTGGATCTTATTTCTTATTTGGTAGGTCCTTTGATACCACTACCAAGTACTCACATGTAAGTGGGATAGTTCCAATTTCCACTATATTCTTCTTATTGGTCAATATCTCTTTCATAAATTTTGTATAGGTCATCATGTTTTCAAGGGCTTCTATAAAAGGAATATTAATATGAAATTTTTTAAATTGTTTAAGAAACTGACCTTTTTGTGTGTTGACCTTCACTTGAATCATTCATTATTGAAAATGTAGTCTCAACTTGCATTGTGGTGGTTCTTATTCAACTTCTTTTTCATCTTGTTGTCTCTTTCTTTATTTAGGATTGCCTTTGGTGATTTTTTCACTTTTAGGGTGGTGACTTTTTTATCTTCATATAGGCATACTTTGGGTCATCCCAACAGTACTCCTCTAGGTTTATCTCTAAGTTTCTCAGCAATTTTTCCTACTTAGAATTAAAGGTTTTAGAGTTCCATCATCTGATCTCTTAATTCATTCATTAGATCATTTATATATGTGATATGTTCTTTTGAATAAGTCGTAATTTCTTTGATAGAATCCCTGGTGGAAGCTAATAAAGTAGCTAAGGTATCTCATATTGAGTGGACCTGGCTTGTGAGTTAAGGTCCTTGGGGTGCTTAGAATCATGGTGCTCTCTTTTGATATCATTATCCTTGGTTTTGTTGTGTTTGAAAAACCAAAAAAATTATTACCATGATTATAATCAGTATAATTTAATTCTTATGTATACATACCTTGGGTTTTTTGTTGATGACCCACCATTGTGTCCATCTTCCAAGTTAGGGATTCCATCTTTGCCGTCATTTAGTCATCGTTTTCGACTACATGGATGCCTCTTCATTACACCCCTTATCCTTGCTATTGTAATTTATTGCTCTCTATTTCTTTAAGTTGGTTATAGCTCTCCTTAATTGATTTCTTCCTTAATGATCCACCAGCTTCATTCTCTAGAATCAATAATGTTTTCCTATGCAATTCCTTTATATAATATTGGGATTAAAAGCCATAGTTCAATACCATGATGGGGTTATTTATGATTCATGTCATTATATCATTCCCGTGCAGAGTAGAGAGATTCATCTTTAAATTGACTAAATTTTATAATTATTACACAGATATAAATAAATTTAGATGGTGGGAAGAAGTCAGTGAGAAAATTCCTTGACATCTCATCCCATGTAATGATGGAATGTGATATTAGGATTTTGAACCACTCATGATCTCATTTCAGTAATGAAAATTAGAATATATGGAGTCTTACCACATCACAATAAAAATTCTAGAATTGGAAGTTATCGCAAAGATTTATAAATCTGTTTAGATGAACTTTTATATCTTCATGTGGTAGTCTAGTGAATTACATGTTGTTTGAGATTATATGGATGATTTTAGGTTTGATCTTGATGTGATTTACAGTGAGGAGAGGCACCAATATGCTTGATTTTAATCTTTTATTTAATGGATGCCCATAATCTATAAGAGTTTATAGCCCTAGATCTCTTTGAAGAACCCTGGAAACTTGGATGATTTCTATACCCACCATGGTTTTATTGAATTTTCTCTTCTGGATTGGTTCAAAATTGCATTTGAATTCAATAAAATATTTTCCTTTTTTTAACAATTTTAGTTATTCATAAATAATTTTAATCTAAAAAATGCAGCACAAAACACACCAGTGAAAAAAAAGGAAAAATAAGATAAAGAAGAAAATTTAAGATAAAAAACTAAAAAACAAATTATCAACCATCCCCAGTAACAATTCCAATTTTGATAGGCCCAAAGAGAATTTGTATTTCCTAATGAGTCTAACAAAAATAAAAAATTTATAAAACTCATACTAGTTTAATCAATTAATTAAAACATAGCATGCAGTAGGTTAACATAGAAACCATAGAGATGTTAAAATTAGTTTAATTATGTTTTTAAAGAAACTTGTTTTATTTGATTTATTTTAATAAAGAGGTTGAAGAAAATGTATTAGTTCTAAAAGTGATTTCATGAAAGAGAGACAAAAAATCAAAGGAGTTTGGGTTTTAAAAATAAGTTTTTGAAATCATGTTTGGGTTTTGTAGTTTCAAGTTTCAGGTTCAATTATATTTTTTGTAATTAAAACATTAATCAATGTTTGGCGTCAAAGTCGATACGAGGTGGACTCAATGGTCATGGTATCCTCTACTCAACCTAGAAATAATTCTTTTTAAATGGTTAGGTAATTTAGTCATAGTAAAATTGACTGAATGTAATGTTATCTTTCTTAGGAGAAGGAGGGTGTTCCATGAAATTCAAGTTATTATTCATAACTTTTGTTTTCTGGACTTGTACTACCATAAATTTCCTAGATACTACTCCCATAAGTTTAGGCATATAATTAGGGAAATCATCGCATTTCCTATAATGTTGGTCATTAAAATTATTCTTCATATTTCCCATCAGTAACTAAAAAATAAAATTAGGGATGAGAATACTTAAAATAGAAATCATATAAAAATGGAAACTGTGAACATATGAGGAATAACGTATATATGACATGTAAATCATAACTTTTGAGTATCTAGGTTTAAATCTAGGTTATCCATGGTAATTTCCCTAATAATTTTTATAACCTAATAATCAATTCAATTCCTTCATAATGGTTCATAATGATTTTATGAATTTTCCAAATCATATCCATCAAGAGTGTCAAATTAGGTGTGCATCAAGGTCTCTTTTTCATAAAGTATGTGACGATCGAGTTATAACCAAATTCTACCTTTTTATTTTATTACCCCTAGTTACAACTGTTCTAGATCCATATTCACTTGTAGTATCCAGAAAGGGATGTAATTTTTTAGAACCAAGTGGGTCTATACTTTACTAAAATTCCATTATATTTTCCTATACATAGACTTATCCAAATATTTCTCACTAAATTATTCTTTTAATAATCCCAAAAACCAACAATACCATTCTATGATTCCAACTATAGTTACATAATCCTTTTACACATATTATTACATGATTTTTTACATAAACATCTAATAATATTAACCCAAATATCGTGTGGCCTAGTGTCTTTAGAAGACTAGCTTCATAATACATCAAAAATAAAAAAAAGAACAACATCATTATTTTATTCTCCTTAATGAGATAATAAATACATTTATACTCCTAATAATGTATAGTATAACCTAGGGAATACATAAAAGAAATGGATGGGAAATAAATCCTAGTAATGGAATGAACATGACAAAGAGGTATAACAAGCGAGTCAAATGGCATAACATGATGTCATAAAAGAGAGGACTTGTGAATAATCGCAAGGGAGCATAATATAAATAATATGGTATCATAATATCATATCAACATAAGGAATTGGAAGTAATATATAACATAATATAAGCATGAGTCGAGTTTAACTGTTAATACAACATCACATGGAAGACAAAGTTATTTCATGAATTAGATTTACTCTCTAAAATCATACATAACATCTCATGAGACAAAAAATACCCAATTCATTATATAAATATAGAGGTGTAAACTTCAAAATATGTACAAGCATATGATTTTCATATAAGGAAATCATACATAATACATAAACATTAGGATTACCCATGGAAATAAATGGATTACGTAATCATGTCATATAGCATGACCTAATGGAATATCATAATGGTTTATATGAAATAATGGATTTAATAATTCTTGTTCATTTATAATAATAGTTCATGATAAATTATTTCAATGTAAATTTGGTACTTGAAAAAGAGTAGATAAATCCCTTTGGGAATGTACCTCTTAATAGGGGATTTATGAAAAAGGATAATGAGTCTTTGAATAGGGTAAGGGATTAATATTTTACCTAAAACCATAAATTAAGTGAAATTTTTTTCTATGATAAAATATTAGATTTTATAAAACATGTTTGGTTTAAAATATTTTAAGTTGTGGCACTTGTAATGGGAAAATAAATGGATAAGTTCTCTTTAATCTGGCTTACTTATCAAGATAAAGTGAGAAGGGAACCTTTTAAAAAATGTAAATCTCCATCAAAGAATGATGAATTAAAATGTTTATTTATGTTTGATACATATATACAGAATATATAAGAATTAAATAATAATATTAGAGTGAGATAGTGAGGAAATGGTGAGAAATAAAATCCTCCAAGAAACTAGGTTGGTTCCAATAGATCCCTTACCTTATGTTCCAGAATCACTTTTCACTTGAAATTAATGTCATTGATAATAAAATTAAATTTATTAATTAATTAAATAATAACATTTTCCATCTATAATTGATTTATTATAATTTTATTATGTTTATTTATAACCATTTCAATGAGATATAAAGTTTAAATTTATTTTTCCAAGGGCGTTCGTTACATGGTTCAATGTTTGAATCACTTGTAAATAATTATATAAGTTCATATAAAATAGGAATAAAAGTCCAGAAGTGAAATGAAATGATATTAATTTCCTAAAAAACTTTTAATAGTCCCAAATATCCTTTTTTGTCCAATAATAGGGGTGTTTCACTTAGTAAAACATTAACATTATACGGTTAGTTCATTTAGATGGTTTTATCACCCATCACAAACTAGTTTCGTTTTATTTACTATTATGTCTATATATAAATTCAAAAATAAGAAATAATTAAAATATACTTATTATAATATTATTTAACCATAATAAAATTTTTATTACCAGCCTTGAATTCATTAATGGAAAACAAAAACTCATTGTCTACAGATGTGGTGAATCGACAAAACATGGACGATGGTTTCATTTTTAAAATAAGAGGTGAAGAGAAGAGAATGGATGGTATATATTATATTTTAACTATAAAATTCTATTATATGTGTGATAGTATAGTTATTATGAAATTTTGGATGATTTGGGTGAGGAGAAGGTAGAAGAAGTAAATAATTTAAAAGAGGTAGTTTGAGAATACTACTTATTGAATGACGTCTCCTTGAAAATTATTTAAGTCACTTGGAATTGGTCTTTTAGTGAAACCAGTAGAACTAGGATTTGGGGAAGAGGATTGGGAAGGTGATTGGACAGAAATTTGACAATATTGGAGGCTTATATGTTGTGAGGACAAGGGGTGATGGGAGGTATTTATAAAGGGAGGAGAGGGGTGTTAATTAATATTATAATCATTAGTTTATTATTTGGATAAATACAACCAATATTAATGATTATTATGAATATATATAGTAAATTATGATCTTAATTTGGAAATAATCAGTTATTAAATCATCAATGACTCAAAAATTTATATATTTAGCTTATAATGTTAAATATCTTATTTTGTTGTATTTCACTATTCACCAAAAATCAAGTTGTTTAATAAATAAATAAAAAAATAACTTAACAATTTTTTGATATATAGATTCTAAAAATGAAATTTACTTTATTAAAAAAGATTCTATATATGAGAAATTTAATTTTTTTAATAAAATCCACATTTATTTGAAAAATGTCGATTATAATATTATGAACAATTTTATGATCCTTAGAAAATTTAATTAAGGTCCCATAAAATTATATTATTATTATAATATAACTTAATATTAATTTATAAACCCATTATTTGAAAATAAAATTTATTTTAAATCATTATATATGTTATAAAAATGAAAATAAAACATATATGTTTTACAAAAATACGAACACTTATTTTTTACATTTTTAAAACATTTATTTACTTGTATCATGATATAAACATGACATATTTTCATTTTATAAGATAAATAAATATTATTTTACCCTACCATAGGGGATTATACTATTCTAACAATCATGTTTTTATTATTAATGCTCAGATTACTATTCCAATGGTCAAGTTACTACTCCAATGGTCAAATTACTATTCCAAGTGTGAGGTTTGTAAAAGTAATATGGGGTCCCTAATTTATATGAATACCACATATTTTATTAATTCTTAATTCACTTATATTTTATATCAAGTTTAAATATTTCTTTTCATTTTCAAAATGCATATTGTATTACAAATATTCTGCTTCATTTTTGTAGTGTTGTTCGTGATTACGACAATTCTAGGGGATCAAGAATATCCAAATTTTTCTATTATTGTTATATTATTTTATATTTTTTGTCCCGTTATAATATTTTCAATTATTATGTCCATATTTATTCTATAAATTTAATTTTTAAATTAATATAATAAAATTTAGTTTGTTTTATCATGTGGTGTGTGTGCATTATATAATATTATATCAATAAGTATGAATGAGTTATATATTTACATGTGAAATTACAATAATAAAATTATGGGTATGGTATTATTAATAAAATTATGAATTGGGTGTGGTATATATGTGTTTTTAAGGCTAGGATAAGAAACAAACTCTCACCCAGAGGCATGAAGTGTATCTTTATAGGTTATCCTAAGGAAATAAGAGGATACTAAAATAATGATCCCTTGGATAAAAAGGTTATAGTTTCTCTGAAATCTATATTCATTGAGAGGAAATACATTCTGAAGGAGTATATTGGGAGGAAGATTGAATTCAATGAAGTTAAATATAAAGATGCACAATAGTTGGTATAGGAACAAATTTCATAGGGCCCCATGGTAGAAGTTATTCATGAAACAAAAGTACTATATAAGAGCACTGGAGAGGTTAAAGAATTAGAAATATATGGTTTTATAATTTTAGAATATTATGATTATAACAAATCTATTTTTTCCTTGTAATACTTTAGAATATTTTAAAGAATATTTTTTCAACTGAGCGATAAGTTGATGTGGGAATATGGGTCCAGAGAACATCAGAGCAGATATATCAAAAATAATATATCATGAACACATTATTTTATTAAATGATGGTTTTAACATTGATTAATACATTGGAAGGAAAATATGATACCATGGTTGTTTCAAGGAATAGTTTTTTACCCTAAGTGCGATATAAAGTAATTCGAAGATGGGTGTTAGGATGAGGGAAATCATTGGTGGGCATGTTAAGTGAATGAATTAATTTAATTTATTTATTTATTTAATGGATCAACCTAATTCCCTACCACTATTTAAGTGTTTCTATGGAAAATATATAGGTTTATCCACAAAACCTATGAGGATTAGATGGTGTAGGTAGAGCTCCATTGGAATTGAAAAACTCGAGAATGAGGATCGATGAAGAATGATTGACAGAACTGTGACACAAATGATGAATGTTGTGAGATAATCACCTTCATTTCTAGCAAGAATATTCTTTACTAATGAAAAATCCTCTCTTGAGGTGTGGATTTTTTATTTTCATCTCTCTTTTACTTGTCTTTTTTTCTATTATGGATTTAAAATATTAAATCTATGTTTGTTTATGAACTCGGGTAGATTATTCGTAATTTAATTTATTCATCGATTATTTTTTTTTCAAATTATAGTTATGATATTCTTCATATATTTGTTCTCGTCATTAACTTGGGATAAATTAATTATATTAATTTATTAGAAACATGTTGGAGTTATCAATCTCTTATTTATGCCTTGATAAATTTTGAATATATTAGTTTATTCCAGGCCTCATTTTTTATCACACGCATTCATTGTCAGATCAATACTTCTCCATTATTATTATTTTTTTATATCCCCAATTCTTTAAGTATTGAATCAATGATAGGAATTTATCCTTTACACTAGATAGAGATAGTGATGGATGATAGTGGTAGCATGGTTTATGGCATAGTCGATAGCATCCTAGGCAATGAGGATCGGCCCTGGTGAGAAGTGACAGGCAAAGCAGCATGGGTGATGGGGTGGAAACAAAGAGGACACTATAGTGGAGAATGGTGTGTGGTGGGGGATGCACACTGAGTGTTGGGGGATTCTCATGAAAGGATAGGATGGTGGTGGATCATAGGTTTAGTATTTCTTATGAATTTTCTCTAAAAAAATTAAATAACACTAGGTCAATTTTTTTTTGAAAAGTATTATAGAAAGGTGGTAGAGACCCTGCCGCATTTTGGTTAAGTGGAAAGGTGGTAGTGCCTATTCCTCCTTTCAGAAAAAATAAAAAAAACATATTTTAAATATACATGTTTGTATATTTTAAAATATATATATATGTATATTATGATATATATTATGTTTATTTTATTTTGTTTATAATTTGTCATCAATATTTGAAAGTAAAAATGTAGTGTTTTTAAGTAATAAATTTTGTGACTTGAAAATTTGAATTTACTTATTATATTTATTATTTTGTTTGTTTTAAATTATGTTTTATATGTTGATTCACTTTTTCAAATATCCCTTATATTGTAATTGTATTTTATATGTTATATGTGTTCAAATTAACCTACATGAAACATAATAATGTTTAAAGTTGGTGGATTTGAAAGTCTATAACTTATAAAATATAAAAACAATCTAAATGATATTTGACATACATACTAAAAATTTGAAAAATAATTTAAAATAACAAGCATTTCTTAAAAAAAATAATGAAAAGTAATTTTAGTGGAACAATATATTGTTTTTTTATACCATTAAAATTTTATTTATAATCTTTTTTATATTCCTTTCATTTTTAATTATTTATTATATTTACAAATTTTTTTTATTTTAAACAACTTTTTAGATACATAGGCTATGTTTTAAGTTTTATTTAGATTTTTTTATAGTTTATATTTTATAAGATTTTAATGTTACCTACTTTAAATTTCATAATTTTTCCAATGTTTCAAGTAGTCAACTTTGAAGGCTTATAAAATATAAACACTAAATAAAATATAAATGAAAATTGAAACAGTGGATAAACATGTAAAGTGGTTGATGGTAAAATGAATTTCATCATTTTAATAGATAAAAAACATATACATGAAAGATTACAATCACTCTATATGGTGAGGTCTCATCCCACATGGTGGTGTACAAATGGGATGATTGTATCGAGATCGATGACCTCTAAGTTGGGTTGAATTATGATGACCTAGAGTGGGTTGAACCTTTGGAACTGGAACCTTGATTGTCAGATCCTATGCATGCATCTCAATGGGAGGATTTTTCAAATAGATGTCATATTGGGCACCTAGTCATTCTCCCACTAGGCGAGTAGAAGGACCTTCCATTATTGCCTAGGGGAACCATACATCATATGAATTCTCTAGCACAAAATTTGTAGTCATGTGAAATGGCCCTTGATAGAATATTGGATAATATGAACCCCTAGAAAATTGTGTATACCCTTCCAGCATAGATGGATCCCAATCCTCTTGATGCACATCCCTAATTGGTAGATCCTGAACTACTAGAGGTTCTACCTCTACCAATGGAATAGGTGAGGCCTCATGTGCAGTACGTCGTGGTCTATGTCATCTTCGTCCTGGATCCTTAGTATCATCAATGGATGGAGTATGTTCCTAGAGTAGGAAACTCCACTACCTATAAATGAACATTATCTCTTTAGGGTGGATGATCAATGATACTGATGTGAACTGGATGATAAGATGGCATCATCACCTATGCTACTACATGGATTGCTGCTAGGCTAGCAACCTCTTCCTCCTCTGGATCAGTCATGTGGATATTTTTTTCCAATATGTTATAAGGAGATTAAAAATGAATTATAAAATAGTACAATAAAAAAACTAATGTGAATTTATTGACTTACCATATTTTGAATCCCTCTTCCATGTGGAGTAAGATACATAATAGACTGTAGTCTATAATATGAATCATACTTTTCCTGCTATGATAAATGGAATCACATCATATGTACACCTTGGATATTGAGTGATTCTCATTTTCTCTAAAGGGTGAGATACTCAGCATGTCTTTAGTGCTAGTCAACATCTTTCCTTCTTGTCTACTTCACATAATGAAGCGTTGCTGACTGTCTTGGTGGAAATGGAATGCATTGAACATATCCAAGTTAGCGCATGACTCTATTGGGATAGTGCCACTCAATAGTATGAAAGTGAATGAGAGGCACTATAGCCATAGAATCATGAATTCCAACAGTGTATTATATAGGAAACTAGTCCGATAAACCCTAGTATGGCGTCCATAAAATCTTAAATGATATTTGAGATTTTAAAAAAATGTTTGTTAATAAAAAAAATGACGATATTATGAAATTTTTTATTCAATGAAAGATTGTATATACTTATATCATTGGGTAGGATAATTTACAATATGAGATGGTATGCACACAAATGGGGTGTCAGAGTAGAAATGAAGTGGTGTTCCTGACTCTACCTGTAAAATACAACATCTAAATTGACGAATAGTAAGAAATTAAATTCAATAACTCTTACTAGAATCATAAACCAATAGAGATGAGTGATCATAATATTATCCACGTGAAGCATCACACAACACTGCTATAGGCAGCTCCTGACCAGCAACAATAGGGGATATGGGAGGGATTCACTCCCATTCCCACATCTGAATAAGGATGAAACATCCCCTGAGATATGTGTAATCTCAGCGGCATGCCATGTATAATGCTCTTTAATTGTAATCCAAGCACACAAATTCCTATCTGTATGTCCCAACCTAATCAAAATCCTCCCTTATCCCTATATATGAACATGCATACTAGAGTGATCATCACACAGTGTCCCTCCAATGATCCTTAATATATATGCATGTGCATGACGGCTGATATTCTACTCATCAGCTTTATCGAGTAAATGTGAAAAGTGTATCTCAAGCCACCTCATAGGTATCAACCTGCCATCTGTAGCGGCATCATTATCAAAAATTTCAATACATATAAATATTTTTACAAGCTTGAACCCGTCTCTATGGGTGGGTCCAATAACTGCATCCCCCTAGATTGGAAGACTGAATAGGACTACCGCATCCTCAAGGGTGATGGTCATATCTCCCTCAAGCCACAAGAATATATGTGTCTCTAATATCCATCTTTTATGGAGGGTAGAAAGTAGGTGATGATAAATATATATGAAATCTAACACCACAATGTTTTATAATCCATCATGGTGTAGGTATGGTATAATGACAGATGGAGGCATAATGTGATGATGACGGTGTGATCGACACACCCCAATCCACTGAACCAAATTACTCTCTATCATGGTAGGGGAAACATGTCTATACTACTCAGTGAGTAGTGTGGTATCCTCCATCTGTGTGTTAAAAAATGAAATAAGCATCAAGTGTAAAATGTAAATATAATTTTATAGTCATTATAATGTTATTAAGTTACCACTTGAAAATAAAATGGATTTTACATCACTTCTAAATTTAGGATCATTTCATCCAAACTCTTCTGTTTAAAAATATCAAGGCCTTTTTAGTCTATTATAAATCATTAAAGTGATATTTAATGGGTATGTTTTTGTCCATTTCACTTTATATGATCATAATTTTCATTTTATCATGGATAAATAAATTTATTTGATGTGTTATCTTATTTTTAAATCACTTTCAAAAATATTCCTTCACTTAATTTCTAATAAAATTTTAGATAATGAAGATAAATTTTTTATAACACAACACAACATTACTTTGACTTTAACTAATAAGTTAGATCTCAAATGTTGTGATTTGTAATTTATGTATGATTTCTCACATTATGTCATGTTTCATGATTATTTTATCACATGTTTTATTTATGGTTTATCCATGGATATTTTTATTATGATTTCATTTCACCTCACATATACTTTTCATATTTCTTTAAATGTGAATATGAAAGGCTTGTTGTTATTTGATAGTAAAACTATTCATAAATTTTAGATAATTCTGCAAAAGGAAGGATATTATATTAACACCATATAATTAGCAATATTATAAGATCAAATTAGATACAATACATCATTATGGTTGAGAGTGCGAACTTGATCCAAAAATGTTAGGTCATAATTTTTGGTTATGACCTTCTTGATGAAATATGTTTCATCTCAAACATTTCCCTTATTCTAGAGTTCAATCCATCTCATTCTGCATCCTGATGGACTTCGGTCTCCCTTATTGACAACACCTATTGATTCCAAGTATCAATATAGGTTATTCTTTAAGCATTGGTAAATATCAAAACTCTTTAATAGGCATCAATGGTGAATCATAATAGTTAGAAATTGTGCCCATCTGGAATACTGGATCAGAATATGCTTCCCATGATATGTTCATAGAGGCACATGCTATGATGGTTTGTGTTCATGGAAACTGTAATGTCTAGAATTTTCCACATTGATATTTCCTTTATTTTAGTAATACGATCATTTTTCACCGATGTTACATATGATGGGGTCTGAACACTCTTGAACTTAAAATAGAGATTATTCTCAGTGAAAAAGGAAAACTTGATAACCAGAAGCTTATTCAATGTTCTTTTAAATATATTTTTGAAAGTTTCTTTAATAGCTTATCCCCTTCTTAATCTCATCTGAGTCAAGTTTTTTTATCAATCAATTACTCCATAGAATGATAAAATTTCTCTTGAACTAGGGAAGTTATAGTAAAATTGTGAATCCCCTTGAATACACCATTGATGAACTCCACAATGTTTGTGGTCATGTTTCCATACTTATTCCCCCTATCATATTCCAATTTTCATTTTTATTTTGGAATCCACATCATATAATCATAAACTCCTTAATTATCTTTGTGAATTTTTTTAAAATTTTCTTCAAACCTTCATTTATCAAGATCATATGATACACATAAGTGATTATATTTTACATAAATTAATTTTATCATTACATTGAAATAGTAAAAAATAATAAAGACATTGCATACCAAGACTCCGGATTTCCTTCTTCATAGGTTAATTATGGAATGTTTTTCACACATTACTAGAAATGTGTCTATTATAGTACTGATGATATGAATTTAGGGGTCTCCATATATCAGCATCCATATTGATTACATCATTTATTGCCTCATGTCGATCAGACATCAAAGAGACACCCTAATTGGGGGTGAAATGGTTGTTGATACATGCCAAAAATCAACTCCATAATTTGTAGTTTTC
Organism: Viscum album; assembly: GCA_963277665.1. NCBI lineage: Eukaryota > Viridiplantae > Streptophyta > Magnoliopsida > Santalales > Viscaceae > Viscum > Viscum album. Next base: position 328,796,179 of record OY728119.1, on the reverse strand, counting down.
CTTATCCACAATAGAAAATGAAATCAAAAGAGGTGAATGGTTCCCATATTGGGTTTCTATAATCAACAAAATTCAATTGTATTTTTTGTATAGAAATGTTCCATCAATCTATATGATCTATATTCTAAAATAAAATGTGGGAATATAGGGGAGGAAAGCCCATAAAAACTGAAGAAATTGAATATGATATAGATCAAATCGGTTATCTTGAGACACATGTTCATACGTATGAATATGGAAGATAACTTGGTCAATGTGCCTCGCTATAGCTAGAAGTTATGGAAACACCTGATACAAGTCATTCCAATCATCATAGACCTTCACAATTTCCATATGTTTCTCCATCCATGCCTTATTATAAGAAATCATATAACTGAAAGTTTGTTGTATCCTCTCTTGTATAAGGGATATAGGAACCTATTGGTAGTTATTAATCATATAGACAACAGTAGATGACACAAATTCATAATCTAATTAAGTATGGTCTTGTGTCATGCTTGGTTGAATGCAAGTATAAGCTGCTTCAATCTTTGAAATTCACCAACCTCCAAATGCAATGTCTAGAATCTCCCTTAATAGGAATCTATAATCATCCCCATACTTTCCACACAGTATGATGTATTTTTTATGGCTTGATTTTTGAACTAAACATCTATAGTGCCTCTCAATGTGAAATCTCTTTAGTATGTTTTTTAATGTATCTTTAATTGTAAAATAAATTTCACCATATAATGATTTTTCAAGCTCACTAAACATATTTGGTACAACTCCAGGAAACTACATTGTGGGTGTGAGAACATTTTAGTAAAATTCAGTAAAAAATTCCATTGTTTCGACCAAGATATGAAGATTGGTGGATAATTTATTTTGGGTTAAGGCTGTTTTAAAACTAATTCATTTCTAAAAACTTCATCCCTAACTTATGATTCTCCCTCCTTATCATCATTTTTGCCTTTTTCTATTCCATAATAAAAAAACCTCATCAAATTTTGGATTTACATGTATATCTAGAAGATCAAACAGGTTTTCCTCTTCTGTGTCATAAGGATGAGCCCCAATTTCTTAGGATTGATCTTCTTCAACCACTCCTGTAAGTTTAAATCTTCATACAATTAAAAGATATTGTTGTACAGTAAAAACATCAACATAATCATTGGAAAAATAAATTTATTACTTGGACCCACTACTTATTAGCAACCAATGGACAATTTAGATTCCATAGTGCGGTTGGGAATTGAAAATGTCGACAGCTAATAGACATGATCTCTTGATTAGGTCCCAGATTTAAGAAATTGTGAATTCTATCTTTAAGTTCACTTAGGGTTACAAAATCAGATGTCCTGACCTTTTTTTTGGTTGTGTACAATAAGAAGCTCTTTTCTCAGTTTTAATAACCTGGTCATAGCAGTAGACACAGCGAAACATAACAATCTACGTCAAAAATGTTGTGTGATCAAGATTCTGATTGTGTAACTAATATTGAAAATGATGATTGATGATATAATATTTATGATACTAAAATTTTAGAATGAAATTTTATATCCTGAAATATGGTAATAAAGTTTCATTATGTAAAATTTTATTAGAAAATAATTCACATAATGTTTTGGAAACTAAGGTAAAAACAGGATAAAACATCGCGTCAGTTTATTTATTCATTATAAAATGAAGATTATGATCATATGAAGTGAAATTAACAAGAAAAACCCATTAAATAACACATGAATGATTTAAAATAGACAAGAAATACCATGAAATTTTTCAACAAAATAGATTTTGGATGATATGATCCTGACTTCGGAAGTGAAGTAAAATCCAGCTTATTTTAAAGTGGTGGCTTAATAACATATTCCAAATGGATGTACTTAGCTTTTAAATTTTCAAAATCATTCATCCTTCTAATGGAACCATCACCATATGGGGAGGTATGTATTTATAAGGATAAAAGATTTTAAAAATTCAAAAGTTAAGTACATATCTTTGGAATATATCATTAAGTTACCACTTGAAAATAAGTTAAATTTTAATTCACTTCCAAAGTGAGACTCATCTCATCCAAACTATATTCTTTTGAAAATTTTCATGGTCTTTATTTTTTTTTTTTAATTCATGTGTTATTTAATGGGTTTTTTCTTGTCTATTTTACTTAATATGATCATAATTTTCATTTTATTATGAATAAATAAACCTATTTGATGTTTTATCTTCTTTTTACCTCAGTTTCCAAAACATTCTTTTTATAATATTGATAGTGCGGGTTGACACAAAAATCTTTATGATACTGAAATTTTATAATGTCTTCTTATGTCCTAAAATATGATACTAATGTTTCATAGTACAATTTTTAATCTTTCTAAACAAATTTCAGTAGTTTATAAAGAAAATATGAATCATATAAAGCATATCCTCTAGGAGTGTCAAACCAGGTATGCAGAAAGGCTTATTTTCATTCACAAATTACTAATCAAGTCGTTCTTAATGCGGTGTTTTGGGTATTTCCCTTAGGTGCATATGTTTCATATCCACACCTACTTGTAGTATCTATAAAGGGATTTTATTGCTTATATAACAACATAATCTTTATACTAGCAAAATTTTAGAACGTTTTATTATATCCTAAAAGATGACACTAATATTTTTTAGTACAAATTTTAACTTTTCTAAAGGTATTTTCAATGGTTTATAAAGAAAATTTGTTTCATCTAAAACATATCCATCGACACTAAAAAAATTATGTGTTCAATAAGGGATGAATCATCTAAATCACAAGAGTAAAAAATCATGTGTGCAGTTAAGCCTCCTTTTTATCCAATTTTTCATCTTCCATACTATGTTTATTCTATATTAATACAAATTTAATCAATATATAATCATTAATTAATCATTATTTAATAATTATTTAATCATAATTTAATCATTCATTAATATTAGTGAATCATTTAGTGCCCCCCACAGGCAGCTGGGGCGGAAAGGGGGGTTGGGGTATGGGGTGCGGGTTGTGGGTCGAGTCCCCAGACACCCTTCTTTGTATCATGCATTTAATTAAGACTCACCTTTTAATATTAGTGAATCATTCATTAAAATTTGGTTAATCATTATTTAATCATTCTTTAATCATTAGCTAATCATTGGTTAATAATTAGTTAATCATTAGTTAATCATTGGTTAATCATTACATAATCATCAATTAATCATTATTTAATCACTCTTTAATCATTCCTTAATCACTCTTCAATCACACTTTAAACATTCCTTAATCATTCTCTAATAAATGATTAATCATTACTTAATCAATCTTTAATAATTAGTTAATCATTAGTTAGTAATTAGTTAATCATTAGTTAATCATTATTTAAACATTAGTTAATCATTAGTTAATAATTATTTAAGAATTAGTTAATCATTATTTATTCATTACTTAATTATTCCTTAATCATTTTTTAATCATTATTTAATCATTCTTTAATCATTATTTAATCATTACTTAATCATTACTTAATCATTTCTTAATCCTTACTAAATAATTACATAATCATTAGTTAATCATTAGTTAATAATTATTTAATCATTAGTTAATTATTCCTTAATCGTTATTTAATCATTATCTTATCATTCCTTAATCGTTATTTAATCATTACTAAATCATTAGTTAATAATTATTTAATCATTTTTTAATCATTCCTTAATCATTAGTTATTAATTAGTTAATCATTCTTTAATCATTCTTTAATCATTAGTAAATAATTATTTAAAAATTCTTCAATCATTCCTGAATCATTCCTTAATCATTAGTTAATTATTAGTTAATCATTATTTAATCATTAGTTAATCATTAGTTATTCATTAGTTAATAATTAGTTAATCATTAGTTAAACATCCCTTAATCATTCTTTAATCATTCCTTAATAATTATTTAATCATTCCTTAATCATTAATTAATCGTTACTTAATCCTTACTTAATCATTAGTTAATAAAACTTTAATCATTAGTTATTCATTATCTAATCATTACTCAATTGATAGTTAATCATTAGTAAATCATAATTTAACCATTACTTAATCATTACTTAATCATTAGTTAATCATTAGTTGATCATTAATTAATCATTACAAAATCATTAGTTAATCATTCTTTAATCATTAGTTAATCATTATTTAATCATTAATTAAATATTCTTTATTCATTACCTAATAATTACTTAAACATTACATAATTATTAATTAATTATGACTTAATAATTAGTTAATCATATTGTATTCATTAGTTAATTATTATTACCTAATCATTATATGTTTTCATTATTTGATCCTAAGTTATTCATTAGTTAATCTATACTTAATCATTAAAAATAATAACTGTTATTTCAAAACTATATAAAACTAACTAAATTATTAAATAACTAATATATTTATAACTAAGTAAAAACAAATCAATTAAATAAAAAAAATAAAAAAATACATCTAAATGATGCTTTATAAAAAATGGGAACTTCATTTAGGCCATCGGAACCGCCACACACAAAAGAAGTATATTTTATAGAGAGGGTGGAATTTAGAGAGATTGATTATTTTTGAAGTGGGGAGGAGGTGCCCTTCTATAGGGACTTAAGGTAAAGGCGTCGGGGGGTGTTGGCTTTCTCCATTATGTTAGGAAAAAGGTGGATAGTATCAGACATCCTTTTTCATTATTTTAGGTGAAAGGTGACTACCCCCTGCCCGTATTTCAATAAATAGGGAAAGTGGTAAGGGACCTGCCATCTTTCTGATACAAATTTCCCAAAAATTTAACCTACTATTATTTAAAAAAATAAAAAAAATCATAAAAACTCCTCATAGGCTTTAATATTATTAATGGGATCACCATGCGGGGCTAGAGCGATGGAGGATGGGGCTTTGTCCATCGACGACGAGGGTGGTTTGGGAAAGGCTTCTATTTGAGATAGGGGTTGTGCATAAAAGGTGATGCTCCATGTGAATAGTTGTGTTTCATGATTGGGGTGGTTAGGGTTACAGGGTATTGTTCATTTTATTGATGGATAATAAAACCTCATTTAGTTTTTAATAATAACAATTAATTCAATTATTGAAAGTGAGAGAAGGGGTGGGGTGCATATAAGGGATTTATTGCGCGAACACCCCCATGTGTGAAGACTCTCCCAAAATCATTTTTTATATTTGTATTATATTTATTATAATATAATAATAATAAAAGTATTATTATTATTATTACTATTATTTTTATTATAATTATTGAATCTAAATCTTGGCATAACTCTTTCATGTGACATCAAATTGACAATTTTTCTATTGCATTGTAGCCCTAACATTGAGGGTGGTGATTCAAAACCAATATTTATTATTTAATTCTTACTTATTTATTGAGTTTTAAGACTCTCCTTGAATAAACTTTCATATATAATATTAAAAAAATGTGTTTTTTCCCTATGTGTCTGTTTTGGACAAGTAGATAGCCTATTCAGAGTGTTTTTATATGTAGATAACAGTGGCATGATCTATTTGGCCATTTTTGGTTGTTTGATTTATAAGTTTGGTATATTTTTGTTTTATCATATAATATCAATGACAATCATCATATGTGTTAGTATATCTCTTATGAGATTTAGTTTTGGACATGTGAGTAGCCTATTCTAAGTAGTTTTCTATATGGGGAATGATGGTGGACTTCATTTTATCATCATAGATATAGCATTAGGTTATACTAGTGGGATTCATATCTTAGTGATGATTAACTGGTAGCAGTGGTAGGGTGTGATCATCGGAGTGTTATAGGGGTTGGAAAAAACCCTAATGCACTAGGGAGCGGGTCCCCCATACTCTTTACAGTTAGGGTTGGAAACCCCTCTTACTACATAGGGTGTGGTTCCTCTATCTATAGATTGTAACTCCATGTCTTCAGACATCAACATGGAGTAAGTCATCTACTAGAGATTGTTCCCCCTCATCTATGGAGCACAGTGACGAGGTGCAATCCCTCCACGTGGATTCTTATGTTGTTACGTGAGATGCATGGATAAAAGATAGATTCCCATTAGATGTGGCACCAAGTGATGAGGTGTGATCCCTCCACTCTATATGTTTTGTGGGGACATGGGTTATTTGGAATCAATGATTAGTCCTTTAGAGTTATTATTTGACTCATCATTCTTAGCTGGGATGTGGAGATGGTGATCCCCATTATCTCTCGATTGGGTTTCTTTTGAGCTTATATAATGATTAGGTTTCATTACCCTCTTGCTTTATAGTTTGAGTTGACTATTGTTTATTTCGTCACCTTCATGGTTTTTAGGGCATCCTACTGGGTATGTATACACTCAACCCTACATGGGCTTTGCCCGTACATGTTGTGTATTATATAGTTGAAAGAAATATTATCATTGACTTTTGTGAATCTAGTATCAATGCAGATTAGTAGTATGTTGTGGAGCTGACCATGTTCAGTGGTCAGACACTGGGATCTAGAGACAAGATCTACCTCACTCTACCCTTTACAGTTTAAAATTTTGGGTTCCCCCTATATTCATGGTTTCAGATGTATTTTATCCATTTATATCATTTATTTTAGGTTTTTGTACTCTAATATGTATTTCTTAGAGTTTATTATATTCATTGTTTATACTCTAGATGTTCAGTAATTTAATATACCTCTAAATTGTTGCATGGATTTGATTGTGTTTCTATGTATAGGTACTTTAGGCTAAGTCATCTCATTTAATTATTATTCCTACTTGGTGATTTTCACAAGACCCTAACCTATTGGAGGTGATTTTGGGGCGTCTCGGTCGCCTTACTGTCATCCAGGTGAGCCCCGATGGGTTAGGTCATGATCGAGTGGTATCAGAGGTTGTTCATCCTCGAGTCGGTGTTTGGACTTGGACCCATGGTAGGATTGGTTTGGGAACTTAGGAAAACGGGTACTGGTGTCTCGAGTTTGGATATCAAGATAGGGAAGCTAGTGTTAATGCCATGGATAAGGTATCTATATACTATGACTCTAACTACCTTCTTGTCAACTCGATATATTGAGGCATCAGTTTCAGGGAAAATAACTATACAGGAATCATAAGGGATTGGATATTTTTAATTACACATTCTTCTTGATTCATCTCCCCATATATTCTCTTTGACCATGGTACAACTTGATAACTTATAATATACCACTATGATGATAGATAGCTAAAATTTTGATACAATTTCTTTGTAACGATCGATTGAGCAATGATGAATCAGTTCAAGAACACATTCACGAGGTGTTTCCTCCAAGAAAGAATAGAGCAGTTCTAACACCTATTGATCAGTGTTTAGATCCACCTCCAGTGGTACAAATAAATGATCGATTATGTGTTGAGTGGTCAATAGCTCTAGCAGGCCATAGAAATAATACGCATGGCCTTCACATGTTTTACAAGTTCCAACAATAGAGACTTCTCTTGTTTTATAGAGATTTATACCCTCAATAAGTGGAGTATTGGATCAATGAATTTTTCTAGGTTTTTCATCTTTTGTGAACCCCAACCGATAGGATGGTTACGCTTGCAACCAGTCTTCTTCCTGGAGCAGTAGTTGGCTTTGATGGTACTGGAAAATCACACACCTTTTCTTTATGCACTTTATTATTTACATAGATAAATATATTCTTTGTATCATGGTGAGATAGACCCCCTTTTGGGTGATAGAGGACTATCTTGAGCATGTGGTGTGATTTTCCTTCTTGTTTATGACCCCTCTTGATGGTGTTCCGAGTAGTGAGACTTCTCCAGGATGACACAAGGTGTCGATAGAGCCATGTGTTGGTGATGTTTGATATGGATTCAGGCACATAAGGAATATGAACTCTTCCCCTACCAATACATGTTCTTGTGATGCAATTTAAAACCATATGTGTGAGTTAGTGTTTCAAAACGTAAATAGTGATAAGGTGTGGTGGAAATGTTTCTTTAACTTGTATGTTTGAGGTTCTTTTTTTGCTAAGGTGTCGGAGAAAGCCTTGGTTATGGGGAACAGTTTGGAAAGGGAGAGGATAGCTTCATGAAGTAGACACTTGTGACTGAAGTCTTCGAGTGTGGTTTTAAGTATGACATGTTTATTCTCAAATCCAGCTAAAATTTTAGTACATAGTCATAAGCCAAATTTCCTTAAACATATACCCTGTTTGATATCTAATGATACTAGTGGATCCTTTTCTCTAACTTTTTGTTTGAAGGATTATGTAGAGGGGATCAGTGATCACACACTTCTACCGATAGTGTGACCAAAATCTAGGAAGAGAGAGATCCTTGGGTGGAATATTTCCATAGAAGTGGTGATCCCCTACAATTTTTTCCTTAGTATAGACAAGTTACCTACTATCCTTGATCAGACGACTATTACGAGTGGGGGTTATAGTGTGCCTGAGTTAGTAGGATGTAATTTTAATTATTTATTAACAATAAATCTTGGGTAGATTAGGATGTGATCATATATAGTAGGATATTACTGAGTCATTATATGTTGTCTAGTATGACACTTGGAGTAACAGATGTTATGATCTTTTAGTTTCTTGTGATTTTGGAGAATTATAAGGATGTATCCTCTAGGGATGTTTCATGCTTACCTCTCTATATAAATTTTGTTTTTATAATATAAATACACCCATTGATGGACATATATCTATGATATATTATTATATGACCACATGTAGTTGTGAGTGTTGAAGGTGCAGTTAGATAAATCTACAAAGGTAGGGACCAGTGTGTTTTCATGTGTATCCTAGTGTTTTTCTACTAGGAGGTGGATAAAAGCTTCTTGTTATGTATTCATTAACATATCCTAAACTAGGTTATTTTCAAGAATGAGTATCCACCCCTAAGAATAAATGACTTCTTCTACCAGTGTTTAATAGAGAATTGGTTATTAGAGTTTGACAACATGATGGGTTATCACCAACACCGAGTTCAAGAGGGGAGTATACTGAGGGTGGCTTACTAGAGTTTCTATGGTGGATTTGATTTCTTAGTAAATACCTTCAGTATGGTTGAAATACCCTATAGTTTTTATGGTACTTTTAGTGTAACATCCCTAGTTTTTTAAAAGGAAACACTATGTTCGATATCATACATGATATGCCACATCGAGATTAAATGAACAAATAAATATTATTATTTAATATGGTAGTTATCGCACAGATCTTAGAATGGATAAAATGAACAGGGTTAACTGAATTATGAAAATATGGTTTCAACGTGTATATATAATTAATTCTTTGGTGACTAATTAATTATAAATGAAAATAAAACCCTTAAAAAAGGAAATGTTTTTCTAAAAAACTATTTAAATGTGAACAAGCATCTTTTATTCCAATAAATAATAAAATTGATCATATTGGATTATATTAATGAAATATATATATATATATATAATATTTCATTTAATATTTAACATTCATCTTATGTGTGTTCTATACATGATATAAGAACAAATCCAATGTTACGGATAAAAGAAGTATTTTTCTAAAAAGACATATTTGTTGCCTTTTGAGGGTGCACTTGTTTTAAACCTAGTTTTTGAAACTTTTGAAAATTATATTTGAAAAAAACCTCTTATATTAAATCAAATTATAAAAACTTACTTTGTTATAATTTCTTGTATTATTCTGATAAGATTCATTTTTTGATGAATAGTGAAAACAAATATTGTATTTTAATTAAAAACTATTGTTCATCTGATTTATTTATATTGTTAGATTATATTTTAGACTGATTTTAAAATATAATTAGATAAATATTTTATCATTTAATTCAATCAAGTTAATTGGAACAAATTTCACAATGAATTTGGATGTAAAAAGAATTCAATCTTTTGGAGGTTTTTACTTTAAAAACTTGTTTTCTTGATCTGTCAACGATATTAATTTTTAATTAATTTATGAAAATTATGTGTTTTGAATTGTGAAAAATGGATTCCATATTTTTAATTCAAAATTATAAATATATTATATAGGACCCTTTTATTTTTGGACAAAATATGAATAGTAACGTTGGTAATTTTTATTACCATGGTTAAAGGTAAATCGAGTAATTAAGGGTAAAAATAATATTATAAATATTATAAAATAACCCTAAACCTTGTCTTAATTTTATTAGATGAATAATTTTTTTCCTAAGCATTAAATAATCGGTTATGAGACTATTTATGTCCTTTTGGATGAGAATATAACTTTTATAATATTATATTCAAAGGAAAGTCAATTTTGTCATACTTTTGTTTTTAACAAGAGAAATATTTTTAATATGGGTTCATATAAGGGATATGTTCGAATATAAATATTATTTAGAAATATAAAATTTTTATCTATATCATGGTAATTTATTTATAATTTTTAGTGACAAAATAATTAACTTAAATGGTGAAACAATAATGATATAATAATTGTTTAATTAATGGAAGAATCAAATAAATGATATTAAAAATATAAAAATAAATCTAATTTAATCTAATTATTGTAATAAAAAACTTTTATGGATAAATTTTACATGTTATTGATTAGTTAAATGACTTTTTTTGAATATATCATGTTGTTTTGATATTTTAAAAAGTCAAGTGATGAAGAGTGTCAAAATTGACATTAATGATATTTTAAAATAAATAATGTTTTATTAAATGATTTAAAATTCCTAAAAATATAAAATTAGGATAAATAATTTGTTTAGGTATTAAAATGTAATCAATGACACATTTATCAGTCTATTTTCATTTTATAGTAATTATATTAACCCTCAAAGTGTAAATTACATGATATCACAATAAGAATTAAAAAGGTTAAATAAGGGTTAAAGCTAAACTATAAGGATTAAAAAATAGTAAAAACTTATGTAACTTTTATTTTATAGAGATATTTAGATCCAAAATCAACCAGTCGTATAAATTAATAATATTTGAGACATTATTATTATAAAATTAATTTATATTAATTTAATATTTTGAATATTTCCAAGAGTCCTCATTCCCCCTCTTATAAAAGGGAACCTCTTAATCTCTATTTATAACACTTAATAAACTATTTGGTTTAGACAATATCTATCCAAATAAATTAATATAATCCCTAACCACATTATATAGGACTTATTTTAGGCATAACACCCTCCTTATAGGTATTAAGGTGTTAATCAAAGGAGATCGTCCGTAGAAGCGGTATCGTTTTTAATTAAGTGTTTCTATTTTATTTATTCTTATAATTCCTTAAAATATAATTCAACTATGATGAAATAATAATTATATTATCTAAGATATACGGATATGTTATTATTTTAATATCATCATCTAAATCCATCTCCACTTTTATCAAATGGGAGAAGAATTATCATTCATGTGTACATCAAACTATCGTCTCGCGAACCGATATAATTCATTTTCCATCACCGTATCTCAAGAATTGTAATAATTATAGAATTTAAGTTTATATATGATATTTATGATATATTTATAATTATTAAAATATAATATAACATTTAAATTCTTACATTTCCATGCACAGAATAATGATAACGTTGTTTGTGCGTACGTGTGAAATATCACCTCCGCGAAGGAATGTGCTTCATTTTTTATCAACACGTCACATGGATGATATATATAAGTATATTTGAAATATTAATATGAAATTAATGAAATTATTATCATTTTTTAAATATAAAATAATACTAACCTTATTTCCTTAAAGATCATTGAAAAATGGAAATGTTACTCATGCGTATGTACGGCTTACAGTCTCTATGATTGTAATGTAGTTCATTTTTTATATCCATATGTAATGGATGAATTTAAAAGTATAATTTATGTATAAAATTGATTATTATTTCAGGAATATTATTATTGATATGATGGACTAATGACCACTTTGACTGTAGACATCATACCAAAGTCATTTTCGACTCAACTACCAAATATCATCAAAACGTCCGACGTTAACTTAAATAATTAAGTAGATGTTATAACATGATAATAAGTGATATAAAAGGAATAATAAACTTGAAAAGTGTCCTCAATAAAGTAAATAATTAACCTAAGTTTATTATTTGGGAATACAAATATTGTACATAATGATTCAAACTCAAGGTAAGGGACTTCATCTCAATCTCTATTCATTAAGGCATATATTGATGCTATACACCCACCTTCTTTTATGAGGTGTATATAAAATCTTGTTGAAATATCATATGTTGAATTTATTTATTATCATTTTATTTAAATATTTGTTAAATTTTACTCCATCAAGGATCTTATGATTGAAATGTTCAAAGTGGCATCACTACTACAAAATAGGCCTTTAACAGTCCTAGAAATGGCCTTCAGCAGCGCTAAAAAATCATTGACGACCTAAGAAAGATTAAAAGACCTGGTCTTTTATCAGTGCTAAAAATCATTGATAAATAGGTCCTTTGTAGGATCTAAAAAAATATATGATAAATGGTTCCTTTATCGATGCATTTAGAAGTGCTGATAAAGGACCAAATTTATCAGTGCTTTTATTTTGCGCTGATAAAGGCCCCATTTATCAGTGATTATATAAGTGCTGATAAACGGTTGTACTACAATGTGATGCAACAGCACACTATAGCACCAATGCACTATAATATAATAGCACACCACAGCACCAAAAACACACTAGATATCAACAAAACCAAGTACCAATGCATAATTTAAATGAAATTAAATTTACAACACAAATACAAGTAAAAAACAATATATTTTAGACATTTCAAACATTGTTTTATAAAATTACATAATTAAAAATTATTACATACAATAAAAAACATAAATTTTCCTTTTTCTTTTAATCCTGACCCTAAATAATTCTATTTTTGAACAAACCACCCTTGATCAAGAAAAATAATTCACCTACATAAGAAAACAATTCACATGTTAGTAATAATACAAAAATATAAATTAATAGAAAGTGTTAATTTTACTAAAATTGATGTTAATTTTAAATAAAAAGAAGTAATTAGAGTTATATTGGTCACACCATGCATCAAATTAATGTGTGGATTCAAAAACATCTAAATTAATTTTGTATTATTGTCCTAAAGTATCAAAACAATCAGAATGTGTTTTCTCTGTTTTGAGTACATGAGTTTTCTTTTTTACATAAATGTAATTTCAAACTAAAAACACACACTTTAGATCATTAATACCACATAATATATCTCTTTTACACAAAACCCATTCCTACACATTATAAAATTACTTATGAATCATTTTCCTAAATTATCAAAAAAAATTGAGCATGTTAGATCAATTTTTAGTGAGAGATACTTTTTGAACTAAAATGTCGACTTTAAACTAATAACGAACACTTTGAGTAATATCGGGAACATATTGTATTGGATTTATGTGAATATAATTCATACATGTCACAAATAAATTATTTATTTTTTTCAAAAAGTATCAAAATAATCTGAATTCATTTTCTTGGTTTTGAGTAGGTCAGTTGTCCAGTTTACTAAAATTGATGTCAATTTTAAATAAAAATATACACTTTGAGTCATACTAATCACATTATGGGTCCTATTGAGGTTAGTATGATTTCTACATGTCTCAAATGACTTATGGATAATTTTCATATAGTATCAAAACAATCCGAATGCATTTTATCAGTTTTGAGTACGTAGGTTATCTTTTTTACCAAAATATCATTTTAAAATAGAAACACGCACTTTGAATCATTTTGATCACATCGTGTATCAGTTTGATATGAGACCAATTCCTACACATCACAAATTAATTATGAATCATTTTACTAAATTATCAAGAAAACCCGATCATGTTTTATTATTTTTCAGGGAGTGACGCTTTTTAAACAAAAATGTCAATTTTAAACTGATAACAAAGACTTTGAGTCATACCGAGAACATTGTGTATCATATTTAGCTGAGTCTGATCCCCACATATCAAAAATAACTTATGGATTTTTTCCATAAAGTATAAAAACAATCTGAATGAATTTTCACTATTTTGAGTTGTTCAGTTGTCCATTTTACTAAAATTGATGTCAATTTTAAATAAAAAGTTGCACTTGTAGTCATACCGGTCACACCGTGCATCTGATTGAGGTGAGACTAATTATTACATGTACCAAATGACTTATGGATCATTTTCTTAAATTATGAAAACAATATGAATGTATTTTCTTAGTTTTGAGTACGTTACTTTTCATTTTTACTAAAATATCATTTTAAAATTGAAACATGCACTTTTACTCATATCAATCACATCGTGTATCAGTTTGAAATTATAATAGTCAAAAATGACTTTTGAATCAATATTTTAAATTATCAAGAAAATCCAAGAATGTTTTCTCAATTTTCTGTGGGTGACAATTTTTGAACTAAAATATCAATTTTAAACTGATAACTGACACATTGAGTCTTACCGGGCATATCATGTTTCGTATTGAGATGCAGATGATTCCTACACATAAAAAATGACATATAAATCATTTTACTATAGTATTTAAAAAATATAAATGTGTTTTCTTGGTTTGAGTAGGTCAGTTGTCCTGCTTACTAAAATTGATGTTAATTTTAAATAAAAATATGCACTTAGAGTCATATCGATCACACCATACATTGGATTAAGGTTTGGATGATTCATACACATCACAAATTACTTATGGACAATTTTACTAAAGTATCAAAACAATTTGAATGTTTTTGTTCAGTTTTGAGTAGGTTGGTTATCTTTTATACTAAAAATGATGTCAATTTTAAATTAATATGCATTTAGAGTCAGACTAATCACACCATACTTCGGCATGAGGTTCAGCTAATTCATACATGTCTAAAATTACTTATGGATTTTTTTTCTAAATTATCAAAACAATCTGAATTTTTTTTCTTAATTTTGAGTACGTACATTTATTTTTTTCTAAAATTTCATTTTAGACTTGAAACATGCATTTGAGTCATACAGATCACATTGTGTATCAGTTTGAAAATAGATTGATTCCTACACATCAAAAATGTTTTATAAATTGATTCCTGAAATTATCAAGAAAATCCATGTTTGTTTTCTTGGTTTTCAATGAGTGACGCATTTTAAATTAAAATATCGATTTTAAACTGATAACAGACACATTGAGTCATATTAGGCACCTAGAGTACCATATTGAGATGAGGATGATTCCTACATGTCAAAAATGACTTATGGATAATTTTCTTAAAGTATAAAAATAATATGAATATGTTTTCTTAGTTTTGAGTATGTGAGTTGTCTTTTTTACTAAAATTAATGCCAATTTTAAATAGAAAGAAGTAATCAGAGTTATACTAGTCACATTGTGTGTCAGATTGAGGTGAAGATAATTCCTACACATCCCAAAGTCTCAAAGAATTCTAACTGTCAATGTTACTATAGTGACCCTAGCATTTTATAAATAATATTAAATGATTTTAAGCATAATTATACATCAGAGTACAAGCTAAGGATCATAACATCTAGTGTCTTAGAATACTAGGTACATAAAACTGAAAACATGGAACTAAATATAACATTTCTTTATTTAGTCATCATAAAGATCCCCTAACTTTGATTATGCTCATACATCTTCATAGGATAACCTGGGGAAAACATGAACAAAAGTATGATCTAAAAAGCCCAGTAAGAGAATAACTATAAGAACAACGCATTAACACAAGGAATGGAAGGCATGACAAGATGATATAAAAATGAATTTAATATATGGAACCTTTACATATAAACATATAATAACATAAACATGGAGTCATAGAGATTTTCCATAAACATAAAACATGACTTTAGTATGAGTCAAGGCTAACTGCCAAGATCGTTTCACATATTATCACAAGCCAAGGCTAACCGCCAAGACCATTGCACATAACATCTCATGAGACTTAACTTTACCCAATTCATTGGAGAGATATCTGGGTGCACCCATATTAACTTTTCATGAATATTTTTTCCACATAAATAATCATACATAATCAATATTATATAAATATAAGGATTTCCCATGGAAAGAATTGGGTACCATAATCATGACACAAAGCATAACAGATGGGCAACACCACACAAGTGTCCATGAAGGAAGGGAACTAAATTATATATAGAAATTAACAAGGGAAAAATATATATGTACCATGGTAATTTATCTCAATTATAAGTTACAGCAATTAAGAAAAGTATTCAAGAAATTTTGGCATAAAAAACATTTTTGATCGGTTTTAAGGAAAATACTATAGAGACTTAAAAATAGAAAAGGGAACAATCCTTTATACAAAACAATAAGTGAACAAGGTAGGTTTTTAAAACAAAAATACTTATTTTATAAATAAAATGGTGGCTTAAAACATAATATATATTGCACTTGAAATTGGGTAAGAATTTGGGAAGCTCCCTCAAAATAGGTTTGTTTATCAGGAAGTATTGAGGAGGGAATCACTTAAAAACATGTATATTCCCAAAAGAGAATGATGAATGGAACGTGATAGATGATTTTTTACCATTAAAATAGAATTTAAAAGATTAATATAATAATAAAATATAACCTCATTTAGGTAAAAATAAAGATAAAGAAACATGAAGGAATAAAGGAGGTTCGGGTTGAATCCCTCACAGAATATCGGCATGGGATCGTGTGTACTTAAGAGGGATTAATGAGAGAGAAATGGGTTTATCATAACTTAAATATCATGATTAAATTATGGGAGAGTTATTTAATAATCCTCCATCACTAGGAATTACATATAAAATGGCATAACATAGAGGACAATCTTGAATAAGAGTAAAATGGAGAGGATCCCTTACCTTAAGTCCGATGGTGTTATCTACTTGATATTAATGACCTGAATAATAAAATTAGACTAATTAATTAATAATTAAAGAACCTATTATATATATATAATATTTATTATAACCTTTTTAAGTTCATTCATAACCTTTTTGATGAGTTAAGTGGTTCAATTTCATTGTTCAGGTCTATTTGTTTTCTTGGTTTTTATGATCGGTTTACTTATTTTCATGAAAGGAGAAACATGTAAAATGAAAGTGTTTGTCCATGATTGAAGTTATATTTTATTATTGAACATACATAAGGTTCCATGGTTGAAAATTTAATTTGTTTACTTATATTGAATTTGAATCATTATATAAAACATTAATGATAAACGCTTGAATTAATTTAGCGATTTTTCTCATAATTAACTTGTTTTGCATTATTATTTTTCATAAAGTGTTCAAGAGGATTACAGAACAACAAATAAAATAAAATAAATATTTAATATTATATTTCAACCATAAAAATTTATTCATGACCAGAATAGAATATGGTAATAGAAATTGATAAACTATCATCCTTAAATGTGATAAATTAACACATCTCGTATGGTGTTTTCGTTTATTTCGTATAAAAGAAGGGGAAAGGAGAGATGATAAGGAATTATACCATTAGAATAAAAACATTATAGTTCAATTATGTTACTGAAGTTATAATACCATTTGAGTTAAGGGAGGTGAGGAAGGAAGAAAATAAAATAAAATAACTTGAAAGGAAATAAAATAATTGGAAAGATGAATTTATATCTTGAGTTTATCTCCTTTGAGAACCTCTTAAGGGGATAGGTTTTGGTCTTTTGAGGAGAAAAAAGTCTAATGGAAGTGGGGAAGGATGTTGGAGAGATATTTGGGTATAATTTAAGTAAGACACAAGGTTTTAGAGGAGTTAAGAGAAGAGGGGAGTGTGGGTTGTTTTTATAGTGGAGGGGAGGAGGGTTTTCATAATATTATAATCATTAGTTTATTATTTTTCCATAAGACAAGAAATTGTGATGATTCTTGTGACTAGAAACAGAAATATTTTTATGTGAGTTCTAACCAATGGCCATTTAAATCATCCATGACTTAATCATGATGCAGAAATTCAGGT
This sequence comes from Viscum album, assembly GCA_963277665.1. Classification (NCBI taxonomy): domain Eukaryota; kingdom Viridiplantae; phylum Streptophyta; class Magnoliopsida; order Santalales; family Viscaceae; genus Viscum; species Viscum album. The sequence continues at coordinate 328,778,244 of OY728119.1, read as the reverse complement.
TTTAGCATTTATTGTGAATTGTCGTATTTTACTATTCATCAAAAATTCAAGTATTTTAGAAAAATCCCAAAAATACACCCAAACCATTTTTCATTGTGTAGAATCCAAAAATGAACTCCACTTTTCAAAAATAATTTTCTATATATGATTAATTTAATATTTAATTAAAATCATAATTTATTCTAAAAAACTAGTTTCAAAACATTTATTTACTTATTCCAAAATATAGGTGCATCATACTATCACTTAAATATTATTTATATACTATAATAGGTAAGGTTACTATTTATTAGGGTATATCACTATTCATAAGGGTAACATTACTATTCATAAGAGTATGTTACTATTCACCAAAAATTATGTTTTCCTTATCGGACTCCAAACATCTTACTGATCGCAACCATGTATGTTTGATTTTCGAAATTCAAAACATGAAAGTGTCAAAATTATGATTAAAGGTCACATGGAACTTATTAGTTCATTGTGTTTTAATTTTTACTAGATTATATGACATATTTATAAGAAAGTAATTTTCATTGAAAAACATTGGGTCATCACAGTTTCCATGATTTCCATTGACTTTATTGGTCAAACTACCAACACTACATGAGTATCTTCGAAGAAACCACCTCAACTTAAAAAAAAAGAATCTACCTGTATAAGAAAAAAATATTATTTGAGTAATACTAAAAAGATATAAATTAAACATAAATATGAAATAATGCATTCATTCTATGGAAAATTATTTTACTGTGGAAAAATCAAGATTACCACTATAATTGAGTAGTATAGGGAACTTAAAAGAAATTGATAAATGTCAACACTATAGGGGTGAAAGGTTTTGAGGCAGAAGAAGTATTTGGAAGTTTTAGTGTAGAAAGTCATGAAATATAGACATATCACCCAAACTCGAATAAAAGAATCTACCTATATAAAAAACAATTATTATGTAAGTAATACTAAAAAGAAATAAATTAAACTTAAATATGAAACAATACATTAATTCTATGTACAATGATTTTACTATAAAAACATCAAGATTACCTCTATGATTAAGCATAGGTAGCATAGTTTCTCATACTTCAAATAAAGTATAGATAACATGAAGGAAAGTGATAAATTAAACACTATAGGGGTGAAATGGTTTTGAGGGAGAAGAAGTATGTGGAAGTTTTAGTGCAGAAAGGCATGAAAGATAGACAGACCAACCTAACTCAAACAAAATAATCAACCTATATAAGAAAATAATTATTATATTAGTAAAACTAAAAATAAATTAATTAAACATAAATATGAAACAATACATTAATTCTATGGAAAATGACTTTACTATGAAAATATCAAGATTACCTATGAGATTGTGTAGAGGTAGTGTTGTTGCTATTCCTACAATGGCATGACAGATGGACAGAAATCTTGTAAAATAAACAAAATCTGTAGGTAATAATAAAAATTAAATAAACATTCCATTATATAATATTTTTGGTAAAATAGAGAAATTATATAGTAACATTACCTTTTCATCTTTCTAAAGGGTTTCCTTCATTATAGTTTGTTCTTCCAAGGTATTGGTAACATCATCATGTACAGAAAACATTGTCTACATGAGTAGTCAAACATTTAATTTAGATTATGTTAATGAAGTAGAGAGCCTATAATATTATCAGGAAAAAATAACATATTAAAAAACACTTTTACCTTATCATTGAACTTTATTTTTTAAAGGTTTAGGGGATTTGGTTCCTCTATCAAGAATTCAAATACCCTCTTTTTGGTCCCCTCTAACATACAATACATTTTCTACATTGGGACCAATATTAAATAATTGTGATCTCCCAATAAAAGGGTCATCCTTGATTGAATTTTCATCTCACTCGACACTTGTTTTAGTCTCTAATAAGACAATCAACCAATTATGGTTTATTATATCATAGACATAAAATACTTGCACTTCTTGTGATTCAATTATTAATGGCTCATATTTTTTCCCTTCGACACTAAAATTCACCATCACAAATCCCAATTGATCAACTTCCACTGAACTAATATTTTCAACCCATTTGCAATGGAAAATAAGCACTTGAAATATTGTATAATCCAACTCGTATATTTGTTCGATAATACCAAAATATGACATATTTTTATAAATTGGATTTTTATCATTGGAACTAGATATGTGTATCGTTTCATCCATAAGAGTAATCCCACTTTTTTCATCGTACTACATTCGTCATGTTATTCTGTATAGAAATTATAACCATTGATTACAAAACTAGTGTAAGATATAACATTTTCATTTGGACTCAGTTCTATCCATCGAATACATTCAGAAATTGAATTCATATTTTCAGATAACTCCTTCTAAATTTAATCTCAAAACCATCTTATAAACTGTTGAATATGTGTATTTGATATCCATCCTTCAACCATTTATAGATTCAAATCTCTTAGAATTTATTGGTGGGCTTGAATATATGGACCAACATATTCGTTGTTATGTAAAACTTAAAGGCAATATTTCTCCCACTCTATCAAGGTAATTGTGACAACATCTCTTCCAAAAATCCCATCACCCATAAGGCGTTCATTGTGATGAGACTTTGGGAGACCAATGCTGACAATATATGATAGGTAATCGGTACATAATTCAATATCTTCTTCAAAAATATATCCTTTTTCAATCCAACCTTCTATATGACTTCAATTATTTACATACCCTTTAAAAATATTCATATGTAATTCAATGGGGTACATCCATCTATAATGTATAGGACCACATATTTGAACCTCTCTAACAAAGTGAACCATCTAGTGGACCATTATATCAAATAATAATAGTAGGAAGAACATATATTATTCATATAATATAACTAAAGCCTCTTTATTCATGATGGGAAACTTCACCGGTTCTATAACTTTATTGTATATGGATTTAAAAAATAAGTAGAGTCTAGTTAATTTATGTTGTATATTTTGAGGCAGAATGCAATGGAAAGAAACAGACATTAAACCTTACATCAAAAAATGGAAGTTGTGTGATTTAAGTCCTTATAACTTCAAATTAGTCATTGACACAAAATTATTGATATTTTATAAATACCCTTATGGAACTTTTATAATATTAAGGAAAAGAAAAAAATTACAATTTTTCCTGTCTGGATATACTGTAAGTTGTTTAAGGAAGAAAAGTTTGCCTTTTCCCCTTCATCGGTGTCAACTCTTCCCTTATCCCCATTTTAATCAAGTAAAACCTAACCTTGATTTCATTTTAATTTTTCTAGAAACATTTAGTAACATGCTAATAAAACTAAACAACTACAAAACTCGTTTTATCCAGCTCTAGGGATTTAATAGTGCTAGCTAAAAGCACTATTAAAGAACCCATTTTTCAACACTAAAAAAATCATTGTTAAAGGGGGGACTTTATCAGGTATTTTTTACAAGCCCTCTTCAAGTGCCTCCCTTTATAAGCACTTTTAAAAAATCACGGATATTTGGGGTATTTTATCAGCACTTGTAAAAAAGCACTGATAAAGGGGGGTTAATCGGTCTTTTTTTAGAAGCACTGATAAAGACCCCCCCCCCCCATCAGTTCTTTTTTAGTAATGCTGATAAGGGTATACTTCAAAAAATATTTCATTAAAAATAATATATAAATATATTGATATTGATATAAATATAATGTATATTTTTTAAAATATGTCTTCGATAAGGTAAATAGTAATTCACACTTTGTAGAGACCCAAGATTGACGTACATGGAAATTAAATTACTTTTGTGGAATACTTAACACATAACAAAAATAGACACCCAAGGATCATAATAGTTTAGTGTCTTTGGAAACTCAGAACATAATCTTCTAATCATAGTGAAAGATCTTTAATATCTCCCATAAAGATCTTCCCCTTTTGTTTTCTTACCTAAAATCTTTCTTTATATCCTATGGAAAATAAAACATATAAAGGGTGAGATCAAATGCTCAGTAAGGGTAATCATGGATAAAATAAAACAAACCATATACACTGGAACATAAAAACATGACCATAAAGTTTAAACATCAAAATCTTGAGTTGTGAAATAAATCTTGGCAGTTCATAAGGCATAGATCATAAAGGAACATGAATCATGATAAAATAGCATGGGAATAAAACATGAAATTATGGAAAACCATTAAGCACATGTTATGATTTCATAGTAGCCAATGCATTGCTGCCAAGACCATCATAGTGGAAAAAGTCCATTACTGAACTGGGTTTACTTTCTGTTCCAGCCCTGTATTATTGAACCGGATTTTACTTTACGTTCTAGCCATGTCTATCTCATGAGATATAAATCTTTAACTAATGTATTGGAGGGATATATAGGTCCCACACATCTCATATTTAAATCATTCTTACGCCTGCCACAAAACAATCATAAATCATTCATCATAACCCAAAAAATAAAATGGGTTTCATAAACATCATCCCTTCATAACGTAATCCATATAAAATAAATGGATGTCATTTCATCATAAGAAAAATAAAACCATGTAAATAATAGAGACATTATAATTGAAACATAAACATACAAAATAATTTCATCTTAGATGGAAAATAGTTTTGATAAAACACTTGAAATGAATTCTTGAGGAAAATATCATTTCTTCTTCAAAATCATTTTCTTTTGACAAAATGCCATGAAATTTTAAAAGAAAAGGATTTTGTTGAAAATAATCATGAAATCTTGTAGATAAATCTTCATGAAAATAAGGCATTATGAAACCGTAAAAATCCTTTCATGCCTTATAAGTTAAAAAAACATTCTCCTTGTACTTTTTACCAGAAAAGTCAAAAAGTACCTTTTATGGTAAACAAAAGAATGATTCCTTCCATACAATGTGGTAAAAGTCAACAAAGGGTAAAAATGACTTTAAAAATACATGGAATAATAGTAAACACTTTATGAAAACTTTTTATAAAACATGGACATGGATGATAAATTTAATCCCCAGTAAATACTTACATATAAGCAATCTCGGATAAAAATGAGATTGCAAAATTATCCATTACCTTAGGTCCAATTTCTTCCATATGTGTCTGAAACTCCTGTATAGTGGGTTTAAACATATTATTAACTTGTAAAAGAACCATAATAATATTTATGATATCATATATGATTCACTTATGATTTTATATTACCCGTTCGTTTGTCAATTCCATGTTAAAGCAGCATTTTAGGTAAAATCTTTTCATTTATCGTACGTGTTTGGACTTGTAGTTCTTGATATTATTACCTATATCCTTATTTACTTAATTCCAGAATGTAAAACATGATTTACATATAATATATATTCAGCATATAAATATATATGATAGATCGATAAATGGAATTAAATACACCATTCATGGAGACGGTAGGTCGTACGTACGCATGAACGCTATTTTCGTTTCTTTATTGAATTGAATGAAATTAAGTAAATGAAACATATATGTAAATAAATATAGTATCATTATTATGTCATATATTTCATAATTATTTATTATATATACTTTATAATCTTTCTTGAATGGTTAACATGGAGAATGAATCTCATTACGTCGTGGAGACGATAATCCGTACGTACGCCTGAGCGATGATATCGTTCTCATAATTATTGAATGGAATTGGAGTGGATGATATAATATCTCAAAATCAGTATGATGTTATAATAATCATATATAGTTATTATTTACACTATTATACCCATCCAAGTAAGGTGGTGGTGTAAAACATATTACACCACGGCGTGGAGACGGTATTTCGTACGTACGCACGCGCAATGATTTCATTTTCTGTAGGATGGATAGAATGTAAAATGGGGTTGTTTCATATTTATAATAGAATATAAGTATATTAGTGATACTGATGTTATTAATTTATAATGAAACAAATAAATAAGAGGAAGTAGAAGAAGAAATAAATTTGAAAGAATCGTTAAAGAATATTACCTCTTCTTTGACGCGCCTCTTCTAAACCACCTCTTAGGGCACTAAAGTTGGTATTTGAAGAAAACCAGGACCTCTAGTATGTTTCTAGGGAAGTGGAGAAGATAAATGGGCAGGTTTTTTCTGAGATTTAAGGCTCAAAATATTCTGAAGAGGACAGAGAGGAGGTTCCCTTTTATAAGAGAGGACAGGGGCACTTTTGGAAACCGCAAAAATATTAATTAATAATAAAAACAACTCCCACATAAATACTTCAAAAGTGACTAAAATTAAGATATGAGGTAATATAGGGTTGTAATATCATCATCCAAATAAATTTATATATGTTTTGATTTTATTTCAAACATTATCATTTTGATTTATCCTTATTTAATTTATTTTATTTTATTTGTGGTAACAATATTCTAAATTTTAAATAGTTATAAATGCTTACTTATGTGTTGTTAATTGTCCATAATTAGATATATTATTACATTTTAGACCATATAATTTTCACTTTGTAATTTTAAAATATTTTTGTGATTTGTAAACAATTTAATAACATGTTATTTTTATAAAATATCAATAGTGTCAAATTTGACACTATTCAATTATTTGAATTTAAATTAAATACATAAAAAATATATATTCAAACCAAAATATTTAATAGATTAATAACTTGTCATATGCAACTAAAAAATTCATGGAGCACATTAATTTGTTCATATAATGTTTTTTTTAATATTTTTAAAACCATTTATTTGATATTTCCCTTAATAAAATAATTACTACAACATTTTTGTATAATTATTTAATATACTTATTTGTTTCATAAAAATTAAAAATAAAATACTGTGATGTAGATAAATATAATATCTTACATAATAATACTTTTACTTGAATTTATCATCTTAAAATCACAACATTTAAATTGAAATATTTATTAAATTATGAAGGTGACAACTTTGACATCATTTAAAATAAAATAATATAAGTGTATTAATTGCTTTTATAAGGCTCAAAATGGTCAACTATTATACCATTGGATTCTTATGGTTTATATGTACACGAAAAATGAGTTTTGATCAGGTGTTTGTGCCTTTTATGGTCACTATTAGTTTAATAAAAACTGTATTATTGATTTTACACAAAATGAACAATTTCTGCATCACTATTGTGTCACCATTAATCATAATTATTTAATACCTAAAAATTCTAAATAAATTAAAATTATGTAGGTAATTTTATTATATTTCTTGTGACTATTTATGTTTGAAGTTTTATGAAGTTTATCACTAAATTAAAATTATTACACTTATAAGATATTAGAGAGTGACATGTTGTCACTTTCTTTGGTTTTAATAATAATTACATCATTTTCATGGTCAAAAGTCCATGAAATGAATCCCTTCCGACCCTTAGGTGATATGGGTCTACTTTTATTCATCTAATAGAATTTTGGTAGATGTTATGGTAATTTTATAATCTTATTTTTACCCTTAATTACCCGATTTACCTTTAACTGTAGTAAATAAAATTTACCATAGTTACTATTCATAATGTATAAAAATAAAAAAGTATCCTATTATAATAATTTGGAACTAATTATTCCAAATATGGAATCCATTTTTCCAAATTCAAAACACAGAATTTGTAGTAATTAATTTAAAATTAATCCCACTGTTGAGAAAATAGGTTTTAAAAGTTAAAACATTGCAAAAAATTGAAATGTTTTTACATATGAATTCAATGTAAAATTAATGATGATGAATTGAATTATATTAAATGGTAAAAATATATTCTATTTATACTTTAAAACCATTAAATTTTATAATTTAACAATATAAATTATCTTGATGAAAAAAGTTTTTTTTAAGAAAAAACTAGCGTATTTTTACTATTTATCAAAATATGAAAGTTATCATAAAAGTATCAAAAATTTATCCAATGTAAATTTTTATATTATGATTCAAAATAAGAAGTTTATTTTGTAAAATTTAACTTATAAACTTGTCAAAAATTATATTTAAAATGGGTGCTCCATCAACAGGCGGTAAAACTGCATTTTTTTAAAATACTTCTTTTATCGAAAAATTGATTTTGTTTTCATATCTCATTCTAGAAAATCTATAAGATGAATTATAATGTTATAAAATTCAACATTTGGTTAAAACTATTCATAACGGCTAGTTCATGATATTATAATAATATATCATTGTTTAGTGAAACTCGATATTACGTACAACACAAGCTATCGAGGAAGGTTGCTCTTGCGTGTAACGCAAGTCAAACCAGTGTTGTGTGTAGTGAAAGATTCCTTTGGTGTTGCATATAACATAAGACATAAAATCTCAGGGTATTACACACTTAATATATAAGATATTTAGTGAAAATGGATTAGAAAATAATTAAAAAACTAATTAACAATTTTCTTATTATTATCATGTAATAGTCATTTTATATCAATTTGAAGATAAAAAAATCAAAAAATTAATAAAATGTCTAAAATAAGTTGATAACATAACTTGAATTTCAAACGGCCATAACTTTTGATCTGGGTGTCTCTTTGGGAACTACCATATATCAAATCAAAGCCTATGACGATCTATACTCTCTCAGTGACACAGCTAATTGTTAGGGTTGGTGTCCTAAGAACCAACTATTTTGTACTTTGATTACATAAATGTTCACTTATTATATATTGTTCATTGTTCTGCATGACTATAATATAATAATGTCCTGGAATATTTGTTGCATTAATAAGGTCATGGAAGATCCCCGTTATGATGAGAACCTTGAAATTCTATAACAATATTCTTAAATAAAGTTATACGGTTGGATAACATACTATGATAGGACACATAGTATACAGACCGCCATGTGTGAGTACTCGTAAGAAGATGAGACTCTCTCTCATGGAGTTCGCACTTGGTAATCTCCAAGATGAGAGATTATGATAACAGACCCGCCAGTAGCAATTCTGTATGTCTTGGTGTCATCGGGCATTGCAATCTGCGAATGTGTGTAATGGTCCTTAGACTGTAAGATTATCATTAACTCATGTCATGACTCGCGCACTTAGATTTACTAACGAAAACTGTCATGCAGACAGTTTGTGGGAAGTAGGATACGTTGGGTGTGTCACGAGTGACATGTTGTTAATGGATAAGTCGAGGAAGGATTTGTCTCTTCCATTTATGGAAGTTGATATCTCATCCCTTTGATTTAAATAGAACTATCGCATTAAATTCCATGGCCATGGTGTGAACAAAGAGTTTATTTCAGGTAGTCAAAGAACGATGGATCAAGTATATAGGTTTATGACACTGCCATGAAACCTGCTTGATGAGATATCGAGACAGAGGGATTAAATTACACAGTAAGAATTCGTATGAGGTGATACGTCAAAGTGGCGTCAACTTCTTTCTCTTGGGTTCCTTGACCCGTTGCTAGATAGTAATCTTGGACTTTAGGCAAGCCCGCCTAATGCCAATGAGAAAGAGGCCTAGAGGGTCACACACTAAGTGTATTCAAGTATCTCAAGTAGAATAAAGATTATTCCCGTACGTGGTTTAATAATTATTCAAGGAAGCCTAAATCGTTTTAATGATGGAGGAACAAGGAAATTAAAAAAAAATATACACGTCGTGTATTAAAGATTACACGCCGTGTAGTTTTCATGGAAAACAAGTACACATCATGTATTAATAATTACATGCCATGTAGTTTTCTTTATGGAAAGGAAATGAATAAATGAAAACAAGATATACATGTCGTGTACATTGAATGTACACGCCGTGTAGTTTTCAATGAAAAACAAGTACACGCCGTGTATTTATTAATACACGCCGTGTAGTTTTTCTAGTTGGGATTTTGAGGACATAATATCATTTTAAATGATATTTATTATAATCAGTGTGGGCGCATGTCAAGGAATTAATTATTCGACATGGGGGTTTTAAATAAGATTCAATGAAATAAATAAAATGTGTAACGCGTTTATTTATTGTCATAAATCTACAACCTCAAACCTGATTATAAATATCCTCACAACCCCAACTCTTTTCCAATACACAAGAGAATCGTTGTACACAAAAACTCTAGAGAATTATTTCAAGGCCGAAAGAACCTCTTCCTCCAAGAACACTCTCAAGACCGAGGGGGATCCTCTTCCATCGGATCAAGACGATCTAAGGCGGACAATGCAAGCAAAGGTTTCTCCACGCTAGCACCCAAAGACTCCTTTGGCGACGTCCCGAGATACGAGGTACACGTTTGGATCACCGCTAGAGGAAGTCTACACTTGGCTTCTACGACGCAACGACAAATCACATCGGAACGTGATCAAGAACATCAATGAAGAAAGAACACCCAAAAGGTATTTCTTTTAAATTGATTAAATTAATTATAATCAACCTGTAACGATCCTACTTTGTGGTTCTGGGACTTTCTTTTTCTTTGTCCATTTCTGTGATTCGATCTGTGGAGACTGGAATTTATCGTCATATTGATCCCAGATTGATCATTGTTAATGAAAAAAGGCCAAGTGGGAACATCCACCCACGCGCTTCCGCTGTGCCCAGAACCTTCAATTGGTATCAGAGCGAGGTTACAACGTTGATTATAGTTATTTAATATTCATTGATAATTTATGCATTTATATTTCATTCAATTTGAAATAAATCGTTCTATAAATCTGAATAAACGAGATCTGTTCTTCCTCATTCATTTCTAAATTCATATCCCAGAAATGGCCTTTTAATTTTAATTTTTGATTAAAATAAAAACGAGGATCTCATCAGGAGGAGCCGCTCTTTTTGTCTGTACAACACGGGATTACACGGCGTGTAATTAAAACTATACATCGGGTACTTAGGTTCAATGAACCGGCACTGGTCCACCAAACCACACCGTGTAAATTGAATATGCCTAAGTATTAATCACGTCATGTTGACTATAATTGAATGGTGCGTGGAACCGTAATACATGGCGTGTATGTTGGAGCAACACATCGTGTAGTCCGCTCTGACCCAGATGAAACCGTGTACAAAGATAATCCGCGTACCGTGTACACGGGATCTCCAAGATGGTTATCGCGTAACAAGGAAGTACACGCCGTGTATGATTAATCTACACGCCATGTACTCCAAAATTTCCAAAGTATAGAAAACACTCCAAATCCCCCAGCGTGTAATTTGGATAAAAAGTGAAAAGAAATACACACCATGTAGTTATAAACTACACACCGTGTACTTTCCAGAAATGGAATTTCACTAGGTTTCCTCTAATGTACAAAGACCCATACAAGGAATATGGATGAGAAGAATCTCAAGGAAATTCGGAAAGAAATTTAAGATAAAGAATTGATTAATTATAAGATCATAATTAATAGAATTCTAGAATGACTTATCTTAAATGAAAGAACGATTAAAAGAATTTGAATTCTAAATATGCGTAAATGTCGTTTCATGTTATGGATGATCATGATCTAGACCAAAGACCATTTGTATGTTTGTATGGTTTCATTTAAATTTGTTTAATTTAAATTTGTTGGCATGCGATCCTTCTTCCAATAAAATGTAGGGCATGTGTGCCCATGGTTTCTTTAATGTAAACCCATGTAATGGAGGATCTCCCAAGCCAGAGGAGACGGTTCAAAACCCGAAGATAAGGTGAAACCAACCCAAGAAGATACAAATATGGACAGATGGGAGCTGTAAAAAATGAACCATCGGTTCAAGGTGTTTTTCCCTAGGTCAGGGTTAGCTTATCAAACCGCTAGATAAGCTAACCAATAGAAGCTCATGATCATACCTTCTTATTTTATTTCTGTCTGATTGCATGGTTTATTTATTATGTATGTTTTGTCGCTATCACATAATTAATGAAATAAACAAGCACGCAAAGATGGGATAAAATAAAACCGGACTATGCATAAACATTATCAGAACATGGTTAATCACTTAAGAAAGCATCACTTAATATTAACAAGCATGTCATAATGCGAAACTACGCATAAAGAATAAAATCCCTCAATACCATATTAAGTCAGACCAAGCCTTCCGTTACTTGATTAAGGGCAAGACTCAATAAAACTATGTGTTTGACCAACCCTTGTTGGGACACTTACTTTTATAAAGGAAGACCTTATGAAAGGTTTCGGGTTGACTTAACCATATTACATCAAGAGGAGTAGCCCTTTCTAGACTTGGTGTAATACTGGAGACAAGAGTTGAGGAAATCCAAGTCAGGATTTTAGGATTGGGGAGTCCACTCAACAGATTAGGGAACTGTAAACTCACAGTTGGGAAAGAAATGCCTACCTAAATACCTTCAAATAGCTTGACCAACCCTTGTTGGGGTTATGCGAAGGGGAATATGGATCCTTGACACTAGAATGTCAAAGAAACTGGACATTCTGAGTTCAATGGTGAGTTCCATTGGGACTTGATAAAATAGTGGGAGACTTAATGAAATTTATTATTTCTCATAAAATGTAATCCAGAAAGTACTGATAAATCTGCTCTTTTAATTTGTAGAATTGAAATGACAAACACATCAACCACATTTTCTCTACGATCAATTCTAGATAAATACAACATCCTCATCGGCAGTAACTTTCAGGAATGGTTTAGGCACCTTCGGGTTATCCTACGCCATGAATGAAAGTTTTACGTGCTGGAGTCTTTACTTCCTGATTCCCCTGCCCCAGGGGCGAGTGATGAAGATTTCCTAATCTATGATCAAAATTTTAATGATGCACTTGACATTAAATATTTGATTCTATAATCAATTTCTAGTGAGCTCATGAAGTCTCATGAAGACATGGATGCATACAGCATACTCGAGCACCTCCATGGTTTATACCAGGAGAGAGCAAGACAGGAAAGGTTTGAGATCTCCAAGGATCTGTTTTAGAGCAAGCTTGGAGAGGGTTCCCCAGTTGGGCCTCATGTAGTCAAGCTTATTGGCTACATAGAGCGCTTAGAGGTTCTAGGGTTTAAACTCCCCGAATAACTGGGTACCGATCTCATTCTCGCATCACTCTCCCAGAGCTTCTCAAAATTTGTTGTGAACTTCAATATGAACAACATTGAGAAGTCTTTGTCTGATCTTCTTATCCTTATTCACCAAGTGGACAATGACATGAAGCATAAAAAGCCTTCTGTCCTCATGGTGAATAAAAGGAAAGGGAAGGTGAAGAAATTTAAGCCCAAATCTTCTTCAAGGCCTTCCAAGAAAAGGAAGATCAAATGAGAGGCAAAGGAATAGGATGTTGTTTGTTTCGCATGTGGCAAGAAGGGCCACTGGAAGAAAAACTGCACCCAGCCAAGGAAGCAAGGGGAAGCATCAGGTTAATTTGTTATCGAATGAAATCTATTTGTTTCTACTAATTTGGTATTAGATACTACTTGTGGTGCTCACATCTGTATCCGAATATAGGAACCAAGTAGATTCAGGAAGATTGATCGAGGGGAGGTAGATCTACGAGCAGCCAACGGCACCAGACTTGTTGTTGTAGCTGTCGGGGACTACCACCTCACATTGCCTACTGGGATGGTCTTGGTTTTGAAAGGATGTTATTATATACCCTCTGTAACCAAAAACATTATTTCAGTATCCAGATTAGATACCGATGGATTCATCTTTAAGTTTGGAAGTGGATGTTTCTACCTTTATAAAGATAGCATTTGTTTTGGTAGGGAACATTTATATAACGGCCTTTATGTGTTAGACTACACAAACCAAGTAATGGAAATCGATGACAAAGTAAATTCACATGGCTCATACCACACCCAACTTTGGCATCACTAGCTAGGTCATGTCAATGAGAAATGTTTGAAAAAATTACATCAAGATGGGTATTTAGATTCTTTCGAACTAAAACCACTTAGTGTATGTCATGCATGTCTACAAGGCAAAATGACCAAAGCCCCATTTAGTGGGAAATGTGAAAGAGCTAAAGATCTTCTAATTTTAGTTCACACAGATGTGTGTGGACCATTTCCAGTTGAAGCAAGGGGTGGGTTCTCGTACTTCATAACTTTTACTGATGATTTTAGTAGATATGGATATATCTACTTAATGAGGTATAAGTCAGATTCTTTTGATCGGTTCAAAGAATACAATAATAAAGTTGAGAACCAGCTTGGTAAGAATATTAAGAAACTTCGCTCAGACAGAGGAGGAGAATATCTTAATCAAGACTTCATTGATTTCTTACGGGAGTTTGGGATTCTATCTCAACTCACTCCTCCTTACAAACCATAGTGTAATGGTGTAAGTGAAAGTAGGAACCGCACCCGGTTGGACATGGTGAGATCAATGATGAGTCATGCGAGTCTTCCATTATCCTTTTGGGGATATGCATTACAAATAACAGCGCACACACTAAACTAAGTACCAACTAAATTGATAAATGGTATTCCATATGAGTTGTGGAGTGGACGCAAAGCCATGTTATCAAATTTACATGTGTGGGGTAGCGAAGCATTTGTTAAGGCCTCTTTAGGTAACAAACTTACACCCCGAGGCACAAAGTGTATCTTTATAGGATATCCCAAGGAAACAAGGGGATATTACCTATACAACCCCTCAGACAAAAAGGTTACAGTGGTAAGACACGCCATATTCCTTGAGAGGGATCACATCTCCAAAAGAGATAGTGGGAGCGAGATAGACTTCGATGAATTCGAGGCTCAAGATACACAGGATTTGGTACAAGAACAGATTCCACAAAGCCCCGTGGAAGAAAAATCTAATCCAAAGACACAAGAATTGTGTAGGAGCACGAGAGAGGTGAGATAACCAGAATGATATGGTTTTCTTGTCACTGAGGATGGTGACTCATTATTGGTTGACAATGATGATCCTCTTACCTACAAGGAAGCATTTGAAGGTACAGACATTTCCAAGTGGAAAGAAGTCATGAATTCTGAAATGTATTCCATGTACCAAAACCAAGTCTAGATTTTGGTAGATCCGCCAGCTGATGTAAATCCTATTGGTAATAAATGGGTATTCAAGAAGAAACTGGACATGGAGGAGCAATTCATCACCTATAAGGCACGACTGGTTGTAAAAGGTTTTAGAAAGAATCAAGGAATTGACTATGATGAAACCTTTTCACCATTTGTGATGCTGAAATCCATCAGAATCCTATTGTACATTGCCACATACCATGACTTTGAAATTTGGAAAATGGATTTCAAAACAGCATTCCTTAACAGGAACCTCCAGGAAGATGTCTACATGACACAACCTGAAGGGTTTGTGACTCCAAAGGATTCCAACAAAGTATGAAAGTTTCAGAAATCCATTTATGGATTAAAGCAAGCATCAAGGTCATGGAACATTCGTTTTGATGAAGCTGTAACGGAATTTGGATTTATTAAGAACGAATGTGATCCTTGTGTATACAAGAGGTTTAGTAGAAGTTCAGTTGTTTTCCTAATAGTATATGTTGATGACATATTACTAATTGGAAACGAAGTACCTGTCTTACAATCAGTTAAGGCATGGTTGGATAAATACTTCTCCATGAAAGACTTGGGTAAGGCGGCATATATTCTTGGGATCAAGATCCATCATGATAGATCTAAGAGAATGCTGGACTTAAGTCAAAGTACATACATTGACAAGATACTGAAGAGATTCAGTATGAAACAGTCTAAGAGGGGATTGTTGCCAATGTCACATGGCATTCATCTTTCCAAGAAAATGTGTCCTCAGACACATGAGGAAAGAAAGATAATGGAAAGGATCTCTTATGCACCCACGATTGGGTCAGTCATATATGTTATGCTATGTAAGAGGCTAGATGTTGCTTACGCATTAAGTGCGGTTGGCAGATATCAAGATGATCCAGAAGACCGCCATTTGATGTCAGTCAAGACTATCCTTAATTATCTGAGGCATAATAAGGATATGTTCCTGGTTTATGGAGGAGATGAGGAACTAGTCATCAGAGGAAATGTAGATGCTAGTTTATAGACTGATCAAGATGACATGAAGTCGCAGACTGGATACATATTCAGTTTGAATGGAGGTGCAGTTAGCTAGAAGAGCTCAAAGAAAAGTGTGGTGGAGATTCTACAGCGGAGTCCGAGTATATCGCAGCTTCTGAGGCAGCTAAAGAAGCAGAATGGATGCGAAGATTCATCCAAGAGCTGGATGTAGTACTGAGCAGTAAAGATCCTATCACACTCTATTGTGACAATATTGCAGCGGTGGCACTTACAAAAGATCCAAGGTCACATCAGCGGACAAAGCACATACTTTGGAAGTATCATCTCTTGAGGGATTTTTCTCAGAGAGGTGAAGTTGCAGTGAGTAGTATTTCCACAGAATAAAACGTGGCGGACCGCTTGACTAAATCCTAGACTCAGCAAAAACATGATCATCATGTGAGGTCTACCGGACTAAAATTCGTAGGCAGTTGGATCTAGTCCAAGTGGGAGTTTTTTAGGGTTGATGTCCTGAGAACCAACTGTTTTGTACTTTGATTACATAAATATTCACTTATTATATATTGTTCATTGTTCTGCATGACTGTAATATAATAATGTCCTGGAATATTTGTTGCATTAATAAGGTCATGGAAGATCCCCTCTATAATGAGAACCTTGAAATGATATAACAATATTCTTAAATAAATCTATACGATTGGATGACATACTATGATAGGACACATAGTATACAGACTGTCATGTGCGAGTACTTGTAAGAAGATGAGACTCTCTCTCATGGATTTCGCACTTGGTAATCTCCAAGATGGGAGATTATGAGAATAGACCCGCCAGTAGCAATTACGCATGTCTTGGTGTAATCAGACATTTCTATCAACGAACGTGTGTAATGGTCCTTAGACTGGAAGATTATCATTAACTCATGTCATAACTCACGCACTTAGATTTACTGACAAAAACAGTCACGCAGACAGTTGGTGGGAAGTAGGGTACGTTGGGTGCGTCATGAGTGACATGTTGTTAGTGGATAAGTCAAGGAAGGATTTGTCCCTTCCATTTATGGAAGTTTATATATCGGCCCCTTGATTGAAATAGAACTATCACATTAAATTCCATGTCCATGGTGTGAACGACGATTTTATTTCAGGTAGTCAAAGAACGATGGATCAAGCATATAGGTTTATGACACTACCATGAAACCTTCTTGATGATATATCGAGACAAATGGATTAAATTACATAGTAAGCATTCGTATGAGGTGATACATCAATGCGGTGTCAACTTCTTTCTCTTGGGTGCCTTAACCCGTTTCTAGACAGTAATCTTGGACTTAAGGCAAGCCCGCCTAATGCCAACGAGAAAGAGGCCTAGAGGGTCACACACTAAGTGTATTCAAGTATCTCAAGTAGAATAAAGATTATTCCTGTACGTTTTTTAAAAATTATTCAAGGAAGCCTAAATCGTTTTAATGATGGAGGAACAAGGAAATTAAAACAAAATATACACGTTGTGTATTAAATATTACACGCCGTGTAGTTTTCATGGAAAACAAGTACACGTCGTGTATTAATAATTACATGCCATGTAGTTTTCTTTATCGAAAGGAAATGAATAAATGAAAACAAGATATAAACGTCGTTTACATTGAATGTACACACCGTGTAGTTTTCAATAAAAAACAAGTACACGCCCTGTATTTATTAATACACGCCGTGTAGTTTTTCTAGTCAGGATTTTGAGGATATAATATTGTTTTAAATGATATTTATTATAATCAGCATGGGTGCATGTCAAGGAATTAATTATTCGACATGGGGGTTTTAAATAAAAGTCAATGAAATAAATAAAACGTGTAACGCGTTTATTTATTGTCATAACTCTACAACCTCAAACCTGATTATAAATATCCTCACAACCCCAACTCTTTTCCAATACATAATAGAATCGTTGTGCACAACAACTCTGGAGAATTCTTTCAAGGCCGAAAGAACCTCTTCCTCCAAGAACACTCTCAAGACCGAGAGATATCCTCTTCCATCAGATCAAGATGATCTAAGGTGGACAACGCAAGCAAAGGTTTCTCCACGCTAGCACCCGGAGACTCCTTTGGCGACGTCCCGAGATACGAGGTACACATGTGGATCACCGCTAGAGGAAGTCTACACTTGGATTCTACGACACAATGACAAATCACATCGGAACATGATCAAGAACATCAACAAAGAAAGAACACCCAAAAGGTATTTCTTTTAAATTTATTAAATTAATTATAATCAACCTGTAACGATCCTACTTTGTGGTTCCAGGACTTTCTTTTTCTTTGTCCATTTCTGTGATTCAATCCGTGGAGACTGGCGTTTATCATCGTATTGATCTCAGATTGGTCATTGTTAATGACAAAAGGCCAAGTGGGCACATCCACCCATGCGCTTCTGCTGCACGCGGAACCTTTACTAATCTCTATCACATTTTTCAAGGCCCAAAAAATCCCATAAGGCCTCCAAAACTGATTTTTTAGTCGGGGTACCCCAATTTTTTAACATTCTATAGATTTTCAGCCTTGTTTAAGGGGGTATTATTTCCTTTTTTTAGAATATTGAATTTATTCCTAGGGATTTCATTTATATTGATATTATGGTTTTGAAACTTTATTATTTTTCACTATGTAATTTTATTTATAATTAAATATATGCATGTCTTCTTATATTTACTTGTAATAAATCACTCAGATAAATACATATATCAACATATTTATGTAAAAATATATATTATAATATATTTAAATAACTAAATATTCTAAAAATCTATTTAAAACAATATCTAACCATTTATTATATTATAAAAATATATTTATAATGTTTATATATATATGTATGTGTATATTAATAAGCAGATATATATTTATATTATATTATAGTATATGCAAATGAATATCATATATAATATATAATATATTTAAATAAATATAAGTGTATGTATTTATCACACACACACATATATATTGTATAAATGTATTTAAAAATAATTATATAAATATATGAATAAAAAATACATATATAAAAATAAACAGAAATATCATTAAACAGACAACAAAACAACATGGTGTAGCGGTAAAGGCCTTCCATCTTTGAAGAAGAGGTGTAGGGTTTGAATCTCGGTGGGTGTGTATGAGGCTGGAAATTCATAAAGCACTGATAAAAGGGGTGGTGGGTTGAAAAGTATTGATAAAGATGGGGAGATCACCGTAAAAAGTATCGTCAAAGAACTGATAAAGTTTTTGAGCACATGGACATCTGAAAAAATATAATTTTACCTCATTTATCAATGATGCCTTTATCAGTGCTAATAATTCACTGTTAAACTCCCCCTTTAACGTTCCCCTTAACAATTCTAAAAAACACTATTAAATAACACATTTAACAGTGATTTTTTAGCGCTATTAAAGGGGGACTTTAACAGCACTTTTTTAGTGCCAATAAATGCTTCGGTATTTTAACTATGCTCTGGTTTTCAGTTCTTTTTTAGTGCTAATAAAGTCCTATTCTAGCATTGTTAAAGACCTATTTTGTATTAATGCTATCAAATACATTTTTTTCTACATGCAGGACATCAAGAAAATTTTACACATTCAAAAAATTCCAATATAGTAATTCAAAGAAAATTGATCTCTTCTTCTAAACTGGTCTTTTAAGATTTTTTAAAAATGGTTTACTAAAAATAGTTTCAATATATTTTACTTTATTATATAGTTGATCACCCATTACTAGAGATGGTGTTGTACCTTGTTCGATACTCCCATCAAATGTTGTCGTCCATGATTGGTATTTATTCCATCGAGGTAAAAATTTATGATGTCTTAAAAACATAGCCTTCAAGGAATGTTTTAATCGAACTGAGTATGTCCACCTTTCAGAAATGGGTCACCCCAACATTCCTTTAAGGCTATAGCCTGATAAATTTTCACAAACGGGGAATTCATTTATCATCTCATACAACATGGCCCTAAATTTGAATTCTTCACTTCTATAGGCATCATGCATTGTAACACTTGTACCCACATCAATTTATGATCTTCAATCAATGGAGCCAAATAGACATCAATATCATTACCTGGTTTCTTTGGTCCAGATATAAGTAGAGACCTTATAATGTATTTGTGCTTCATGCATAACCATGGTGGAAAGTTACAATTTACCAACATGACAAGCCATGTAATAAGAGTATTACTATATATAACAAAAGGATTTATTCCATATGTAGGTAACGCAAGACGAAAGTTTCTCAGCTCATTTCCAAATTTAGGAAACTCATAATCAATTTTATTCTACTGAGGAGAATCTTCTAGATGATGTAGGTTCAAATATTTAATTCTTTTATCTGTATTTCATTTCAATTTTCTTGAGTTTTCTTGACATCTATATAGTCTTCTAAACCATTTAATTATAGGAAATTACCATATAGATTTTGATGGACTTGATTCATTTTTCTTGTATTGATATGTGCCACACTTAGGGAATTTTATGATTGACTCATGGTCCTTTAGAAACAATTTGAAATCATTTAGACAAGCATTTATTTTTTAGAGATAATTACAATTGAATGTAACATTCATTTATCGCCATATGTTTGGCATGGTAGTTCATTTTATTGTGGTATCATGCAGGAGACCAAGTAGTTCTATAAAGTTGGTTTCACTCCATTCATAGCCATATTTCAAATTATATAACTTCAATACAACTGACAATGTTGTGTATTTAATACAATCAACATACAATGGTTTCTTGGCATAACTATTTAACTCCTCAAACAACTTTAGGCAATCATGAAGGTCATATTCAATTGTCATTGTCATTTATTCCATGCAATCTTCATCATTGTTTACAATGGTATTCCTATCAAATGTTCTATAAACTGTAGTATCATCCCAATCGGTGTCTACATTAAGTTTTTTCCCCTATTTATTCCAAAAATTTATAGATATGATCTATTCTGTGACAAATAAAATGTTCTTCCAACTCTTCTAGACTAATTCTCTCTTGCAAACGTGATGAAATATTTAACTCCACATCCATAATATTTTGTTAAATGAATAGAGTTCATACATTTTTTATTCATATCCATCCTACTGGGTTCATAAACAATTAATTTTTTATAATAAATAAATAAATACACATAAGATATTCATTATCATAGGTGAAAGTTTTAGACAATTCTAATAAAGGAAACTCAACATTTGATTATTTCAAATAATTTTAGTATGTTGAAGAAAACAGGTAATTGGATTTAAAAAAATAATTACTCTACTATGGAAGGTTTTATCCTATGAATTCATTCAAATGTGAAAGTTATAGACAACTCTCATCCTCATCAACTCATCTCCCATACATTTATCATTACATTTTTCTTTTTTTGCACACACCCTCCATCTCTTGTAGACATGCACCTATGTTTCTTGAAATACTCTAAGCAGTAGTCATCCATGGGATGAATAATTCTTAGACTAGTATAAGAAACATAAAATAGATGGGGGTGAGTTTCAAGCAACAAATTTCAATAATAATTATTCAAGAGATTAAGTTAATGAGGATGGTAGCAGTCTATAAAAGATATGGGGGATGAGTATCAACAAAAAAATTGCAAAAATAATTATTGTTTAACACACATCAATCCTTTCTTAAATCCTCTACACAAATGAAAATATAATATAGAAAATTGAGGAGTAATAAGAAACCCAAACATGATAAACAAGAATATTAAACTCTTAATCAATCAACTAGAAGATATAAAAATGGATTTATAAAAAAAATTAATAAATAAAGAGTTATTTCATATAGATGGATAGTAATTAGAGATTTATATGGGTGGAACTAATACATGTAGAACTAAAATGATGAATACCAAAAAATAATTTATAATATATAGAATTTGATAACTTCTATTCTATTTTTTGGAACAAATTATGTATTTAAACTAAGGAATTATTACATTTAAAATTAATTATATATCAAATATTTGAAAACAACTCAAGACTCTTTGGATGTCATATCACCACATTGACCCAGCCCAAGTATTCTACAGAGGTCGTCACATAAGATCTACCCATACAAAGGATTCTAGGGAGGCCATCTAATACACATTGACCCATCCTTGAGATTCTAGGGAGGTCTATAAATAAGTTGGCATAAAGAAATAATTCAAATCAATAAGATATATCACAAATAAGGGAGAAAAATACACCAACCCTTACACCATCTATCCCATACACACTAGTCTTTACTGAGATGGAACAACACTCGTGAAGTCATATTTTCAAAGTGAAATACCCTTAATCCACTCCTAAATATAAGTGGAATTAAAAAATTAACAGATCTATAAAACATCACTTCCCATCTAAAGTATCTACTACAAAAAGACAAAAATAACTAGTCATTTTAATACACCATAAAGTAGTCTCACAGGTTACCCTATCACCATCATGGAAATTGATAAATAAATTTTTTTATAGATGATAAAAAAATAGGATTGGATTTCTACCATATGGTTAATTCCACTATTTATCCAAAAACATAAAGCATGATTCATCCACACTTTCATATAAATAAAAAGAGTAGCTCAAAAATCCCCTACATTAATTCATAGCTGTAATTGAGAAGGAAGGAGATGCTCGTATAGTATAGGATTGAAGCTCGGAAGGATCACAGTATAACTGTTTCACACTCTAAAAATTCCAAGCATCAAAATGGATGATCTTTATGGTGAAATATCCAAAAATGGCTAACTCACCACACTCACGATTGAAAAATAGCCTCCACCACAGCTCGAACCATTGATATTTCACACCCTGAGTTCCCCAAGACTAAATAGAGAAAAACTTACATTTTAAAGAAAGTAGAGAAAGACTTATGTTCCAGCCATGGATTCCTTTGACCCTCGAATCATTCGATCCATAAATTTGAGCCTTGGATTCGTTTGATCCTTGATTTTAGCCTTGATTTGAGCTTTGATTCACCAAGGAGGAGCACCGATAGTGGGTGGATTCCATGGAAAACTTCTGATATCACGACAGGTTCACAACTAGTTTGGGTTTTTTAAATAGATTGAGACACTTTTATCAACACTTCTAAAAAAGCGCTAATAAAGATGCCTTTTATCAGCGCTTAAGTAATAAGCCCTGATAAAAGAATTTATAATTATAATTATAAATAAAAAATTATAAATATACATACATATTTAATAAATAAATATAAATATAAATATAGTAAATATATAATTTATTTAAATATATTTACTATAATTTTATAATTATTTAAATATATGATTATTTATTTATAATTATACAAATATTTTAAAAAATATATTTATATCATTATATATATTTATATAATTATATATATATATATATATAAATATAGTAAATATATTCATTATTTAAGTAAATTTATTATAAATTTAATAATTATTTAAATATATATAATTATTTATTTATAATTATAGATATACTTTAAAAAATATATTTATTTATAATTATAAATATATAACAGTATAAATATAATAAATTTACATTTATAAATATTTTTATTTATAAATATTTTTTTATAAATAAATTTTTAACATTATTAATGAATATCTAATTTTAAGTGCATGCATGTTAAAAATGAGTGAAATTGAATAAATTAAAAAAAAAGTACACTAACAATATTGAAAAAATAGATAAGTTTTGTGCATATTCATTGTACATAAAAATACATTAATTATGTATATGTGAAATCAATGTAACACACATTTGATCTATGTTAAATTGAAAAATAAAATGACATTCAATTATATTTCTATTTACTCTATGCAATTAGTTAGTATTTTTAATTCATATTAATTTTTAAACCATTATTCACTAAATATATGACTATTTAATGTCAAGTGCATAAATATTTTGTAATATATAAATCATATTTATATACATCCATATATATCTATATATTTAATATATGTTATTTATTAACAATATCAATAATTATCTAATTAATAAAATGTTTAATATTTTTCTCAATTTACTTTTTTTTATTTTTTATTTTTTTAATTTTCATTTTGCATATATTTATATTTTTAATACATACTATTTATGATTATTTATAATTTATATATATTATAATCAATTTATTTATTTTTATCAATAATTATTTAATTAATAAAATTTGTAACATTTTTTTAATAAACTCATTTTTTATTTTTTATTTTTTATTTTTTATTTATTCAATTTAATTTATTTGGACCTTTATCAATGTTAAAAAAGGGAAAATAAATGATTCCTTTATGAGTGCTAAAAATATAGCGCTGATAAAGGGTACCCTTTAAATATTTAATTTCAAAATATTTTCTCCATGTCAATATTCTTGATACTATTTTATATGTTTATTTATATAAAATTATTATAAAGGATATTTTATGTATATTTTAAATTTCATTCAAAGGTTTTCAAAGAGGAATCTTTTTACGTGTTTTATAAAGAACATTTTGACAAATGACAAAAGGAATGTTTTATTCTTAATGAACATGGTGATAATGACTTTTCCACCACCATGGCTATTATTTTTCCTTTGAATGATTTTATGTTTCCTTAAATGAAAAACCATATTTATATTTTGGTGTATTTTGGTATTGAAAATTTTTCTCTCAATAAAAGAGTGTGCTGGTATTGAAAATGGGGTTTTAAAATAAAATAGTATATTTATACAAATGTTTTTTAATATGAGATTAAAAGAGTTATTTAAAGGGTTTTATAATGAAAGTGTTTTATTCATGAAATGGTACTTGATAATTATATGAAACAGGTGAGGCCAATATAACTTATACAAAGGTTTGATCCACATTATAGCTCACGGGTTAGCCTGATATAGCTTATACAAAGGGTTGAGCCCCAATATAGCTCATGAGAAATGGGTGAGCCCAATATAGCTTATACGAAGGGTAAAACCCATTATAGATCTCTAAATCATTGGTTCATAATAATATTGGAATTCAGTCATATGGTTTTTCCAATTGAAATGGTTTTGAAAGGATTTTATGTATATGATGATCTAAGTCACCTCAAAGAGTTTTAATTTCTTTCTATTGGTTTTAATGGTTTTATTTGAGCACAATTATGTTTGTTTTTCATATGAAAATGTTTTATTTCATTTTCTCAAATATCATTAAATGGGTTTTCATGTTTTTACAGGATTAATTTTTTTATTTGTTTTAATGTCCCTTATTGAGATTTTTATATTCATCCCAAGTTTTAAAATTTTTTTCACAAGTTCAAAGGATGTGTAGGGGCAAGGATGAGGAAAAGATAAAAATTTTGATATTGTATCATGGAAATAAACCATTTTTTATTTTAAAATTTTTTGTTTGGTGAAAAAATTGAAACGAAGTAAAAGTTTCCACTTGTAATGTATGGGTTTACTTTGTAAGATTTTCTCGTAATTATCTAAAACTCTAAACTAAAAAGATCCTTGAATATGAATTCTAGATCAAAAACACTAGAATACATAATTTTTAAGGTCGAGGCCTTACATTTGGAATCAAAGGATGGTTTATGAAACTTTATAGGTTAGGATTATGTTAATTCCAAACCCTTAGATGATTTTACTTTATGGTTAAGTTTAAATGATATAGCATTTTAATATTACCTTATTAATTTATCTAAAATATGTCTATTCAAAATGGTTTTATGTGGAGAAAATAGGAAATTTGTAATGGGAAAGCATCGATAGGAATACATCCTTCTAAATTAGTATCCTGAGATGCTTGGAATTGGAAGAGAATAGTTTGTTACAGTGATGAATCAGTTGACACATGTTTTAAATGGTGGTGGTATCCATGCAAGAGAGGAACTTGATCTACCATGAACGAACATGTCAATAGTGGATCATTTCATGAGGAAACATCCCCCATCATTCAATGGATCATCTAACCCATTGGTATTGTAAGGATGGATCGATACCTTGGAGAAGATATTTGATGTTAAGGGATGTTCAAAATGTTAAAAGTTAACTCTTTCCATTTATCTTTTTGAAGGTGAATCTGACCAATTGTGGTGTTTGGTTAAGAATTTTAAAGATAAATATGATATTAAGTCCATTGAATAGGAAACATTTAATAATAACATCCCTGATAAATATTTCCCTAAGTTTTTTCAACATAGGATGGAAAAAAATCTTGTAATTGAAGTAAAATGAATATGATTCAGTGGCTGCCTATGAGGAAAACTTCACAATATTGGAAAGTTATGTTCCAAATTTTATTTAGGACATTGATAGTAAAATTAATAGATTTTAATTAGGATTGAAACTAATACTACAAAGATATTTAGCCTCATAAGAATTTAAAAGTTATGATAAAGTGTTTCATTATGCTGAAAAGGTTAATACGGAGTTTTCCAACACTAATGTGACATAAGATGACAATAGTATGAAATGATCAAGGTATCAATAAATAGAGAAACAACCAAATAAGAAATATGATGGTAAGACTAAAACTTGTTCCAAGTGTGGTAAAATACATTTTGGGGAATATATGTTTGGATCCAAAAAATGTTACCAGTGTGGTAAGTTTGGTCACAAGGTTCATGACTGCAAGGAAAAAAGTCCTAAACAATCCAACAATGAGATAATAGATAGTAAGTCAATAGTAATATTCTTTATCTATAATGAGTTGGGAAATTATACTAAAATGTTTCTAAATTTAATTACTCGGGGTGAAAATCATCATGATCAAAAACAAAAATATGTGGGAAAATCTTTTTCGACTACTTCAATTTATGTTGATACATCTGGTGAAGTGATATAAGCTCGAGGGATCTTTGTTTATTTAAAAGTTTAACCATAAGTTCATGGTTTTAGACACTTCTTCAGAGGTTTTAATTAATGTGATCATAATTGATTCAGGACCACTTTGGGAGATGTCTTGTTGGGTTTATGTTTATGTAAGGATTTTATTTAATTAAAAGTATGACTTTACTTTTTGATGTGAGTTTTAAGGTATTTATAACCTTTAAGGTTTATATGATCTTTTATTATTAGGGTTATTTTTTAGGGATGTAAATCATAATTATGGGAATTTTTTTAGGATGAAATTATGACTATAAAATAGAAATATATCAAGTATATTATCTAATTTTCATAGATAGTAAAGTAATTACAAAACTATATGAAAAGTATTTTGAACAAAAAATGTTATTCATTTACTTTTCTTGCCTAGGAATCAATGACCTTTTAACCAATCACATATTTATGGTTTTTTTATTCTTAACTTTCTCAGTACCATGTTCTCTATCACTCTCTATCAGAACTTGTTATTTATATTTCTATACTATGTCAATGTTTTCCTACATATAAACCTAGTAAGTGTTATCTCTGGTGACCTTCCTACTTTATTTTCTCTCTGAATAAGTGGACATTTTATTGACCCTTTTTTAATGTGGGGATTCAATAAATGACAATTCAAACCATAGTTACCAATCCCAAATTAAAAATTATGATAAATCAATTTCAAAATGGGGTGATAATGTAACATACCTAGTTTTTTAAAAGGAAACACTATGTTTGGTAGCATACATGATACACCACATTGAGCTTAAATAAACAACTAAATATTATTTTTTAACATGGTAATTATCGCATAGACGTTAGAATGAAAAAAATCAACAGGATTAACTGAATTAAAAAAATATAGTGTACACATGTATATATAATTAATTCTTTAGTAAATAATTAATTATAAATTAAAATAAAACCCTTTTTAAAATAAAAGAAAATGTTTTTCTAAAAAACTATCTAAATGTGCACAAGTGTGTTTTATACCAATAAATAATAAAATCACTCTAGTTGGATTATATTACTAATATATATATATATATATATAATATTTAATCTAATCTTTAATTTTCATATTATATGTTTTCAAGATATGATATAAGAACAAATCCAATTTTATAGATAAAAGAAGTGTTTTTTTAAATGGGCATATTTTCAGCCTTTTAATGGAGAACTTGTTTTAAATATAGTTTTTAAAACTTTTATAAATTATATTTTAAAAAATAAAAATATTATTTGAAATTGAATTATCAAATTTTACTTTGGTTGATTTTTTGGTATTTTTCTGATAAGATTCATTTTTTAATGAATAGTGAAAAAAATATTGTATATTAATTGAAAACAAATTTTTTGTATCATTTATTTATATTGTTAGAATATATTTTAGAATGATTTAAAATTATATTTAGATCAAAATTTTATCATTTAATCCAATTAAGGTCATTAGAATAAATTTCACATTGAATTTGTATATAAAAACATTTTAATATTTTGGACGTTTTTACTTTAAAAACTCGTTTTCTCGATCCATCAATGAGATTAAATTTTAATTAATTTCAGAAAATTATATATTTTTTATTTTTAAAAATTTATTCCTTATTTATAATCATAAGTTACAAATTTATTAAATATTTCCCTTTTTTGGATAAAATATGAATAGTAACTTTGGTAATTTTTATTACCCCAGTTAAGAGTAAATTGGCTAATTAAGTCTTAAAATTTAATAAATGACTCATTTATTTGTCTTTTTACATTTTATAGTAATTATATTAACCCTCAAATTTTTAATTACCTGATATCACAATAAGAATTAAAAAGGTTAAATAAGGGTTAAATCTAAAAGATAAGGATTAAAAAATTGTAAAAACTTATCTAATTTTTATTTTATTAAATTATTTATACCCAAAATATTCTTATATTTGAAATTAATCAGTTTTTATCCATTTTTATTATAAAATTAATTTATATTAATTTAATATTTCGAAGATTTCTAAGAGTGTTCCTCCCCTCTCTTAAAAAAGGTTACCTCTTCTTCTCTGTTTCAAAAACTTTAAAACCTATTTGTTTCAACCAAGATCTACCCAAATATCATAATAGAATCCCTCCCAAAATTTTATATTCCTTATTTTAGTCATTACACCCTCCTTATAGGTATTAAGGTGTTAATCAATGGAGATCATCCGAAGAAGAGGTATCATTTTTAATTATGTGTTTCTATTTTATTTCTTCTACCACTTCCTTAAAATATTCTTCAACCGTGATGAAATAAAAAATCCAGTATCCTAAATATAGTGATATTTTATTATTTTAATATCATTACTTAAATCCATCTCCACTTCCATCAAATGGTAAAGGAATTATCGTTTGTGTGTACGGTGAACTACCGCCATGTGAACCGGTATAATTTATTTTCTATCACTGCATCTCAATACTAGTTATAATGATGGAATTAATGTTTATATATGATATTAATGAAATATTTATAATTATAAAAATATAATATATTATTTACATTCTTACCTTTCCATGCATGAAAAAATGATAACATCGTTCGTGCGTACATGTGAACTATCAGCTCCATGGAGTGATGTGATTTGTTTTTCATCAAAACATCACATTAATGATATATATAATTATATTTAAAATATTAAAATGATATTAATTAAATTATTATCATTCTTGAAATATAAAATAATACTTACCTTTTTCAATAAAGTATCATTGAAAAATAGAAATTTTACTCATGCGTACGTACAGCTTACCGTCTCCATGATTGTATTGTAGTTCATTTTTCATATCCAAATGTAATGGATAGATTCAAAAGTATAATTTATGTATAAAATTTATTATTATGTCATGAATATTATTATTGAGATTATGGACTAATGACCACTTTGACTATAGACATCATACCAAATTCATTTTGGACTCAAATACCGAATATCGTCAAAACGTCTGGAGTATGCTTAAGTAATTAAGTTATTGTTATAACATGATAATAATTAATGTAAAAGTAATATTAAACTTGAAAATTTTACTCAATAAATTAAATAATTAACCTAATTTTATTATTTATTAATATAAATATTGTACGTGATGAGTCAGACTTAAGGTAAGGGGATTCATTTCA
Source organism: Viscum album (assembly GCA_963277665.1). Classification (NCBI taxonomy): domain Eukaryota; kingdom Viridiplantae; phylum Streptophyta; class Magnoliopsida; order Santalales; family Viscaceae; genus Viscum; species Viscum album. Next base: position 328,748,348 of record OY728119.1, on the reverse strand, counting down.
ATCTCCACTCATTGAGGCATATCTTGATGTTATACAACAACCTTATTTTATAAGGTGTATATACATCTCCATTAACGCATCATATAATTAATTTATTTATTGATATTTTGTTTAATATTTTTTTAAATGTTACCCCTTTATGGGTCTTATGATTTAAATTTTCAAAGTGGAATGGGACACTTTGAATTTTTTAAGATTTAATTTCAAAATCTTTCCCCCATATCAATATTCTTGATATTATTTTATATACTTATTATTTTATATAATTATTTATATAAAATTATTATAAATTATATTTTATGTATATTTTTAATTTCATTAAAAGGTTTTCAAAAATGAATCTTTTTATGTTTTTTATATATAATGTTTGGAAAAATGAAAAACTGAAATGTTTAATTCTTAATATACACGGTGACAATGACTTTTCCGCCACCGTGGGCATTATTTTTCCTTTTCAAGATTTCATGTTTCTTTAAATGAAAAAACATATTTATATTTTTGGGTATTTTTTATTTAAAATTGTGTTTTTTATTTAAAATGGGGTTTTAAAATAAAATGGTATTTTTATATGAAATTGTTTTTTCATATGTGATTAAAAGTGTTATTTAAAGGGTTTTATGATGAAAGTGTTTTATTAATGAAATAGTACTTGATAATTATATAAAATGGGTGATCCTAATACAGTTGATACCCATTATAGCTCACGGATGAGCCTGATATAGCTTATACAAAGGGTTGATCCCAATTATAGCTCATGAGAAATGGGTGAGCCCGATAGAGAATATATGAAGTATTTAGCCCCATTATAGCTCTAGGGTGAGGAATATATATCTTATACAAAGGGTGATCCCCATTATAGATCTTCAATTCATTGATTAATAATAATATTGAAAGTCGTATGTATGGTTATTCCAATTTAAAGGGTTTTAAAAGGGTTTTATGTATATGATGCTCTTAGTCACCTAAAAGAGTTTTAATTGAATTATATTGGTTTTAAAGATTTTATTTGATCAAACGTATGTATTATTTTCATATGAAAATGTTTTTTTTAATTTTATCAAATAAAATTAATTGGGTTTTCATTTTTTCGCTAGATTAATGGTTTTATTTCTTTTAATGTCCCTTACTGATCTTTTTGTGCTCATCCAAAGTTTAAAAAAATACAGGGTTAAAGAATTTGTAGGGATAAGGATGAGAAAAAAAATGAAAATTATTATATTATATCATGGAAAGAAACCATGTTTTATTTTTAAATTTTTTATTTGGTGAAAAAAATGGATACTGGGTAAAAGTGTACACTTGTAATGTATGAGTTTACTTTGTAAGAGTTTGTCCTAATTCTCTAAAACTTTAAACTGAAAATATCCTAAAATGTGAATTATGGATCAAAAACACTAGAATGTGCAATGCTTAAGGTTGGGGCCTTACATATATATTCGATCATCCAACCCTTCTTGGATTGGTTCATAGTAGTCTTCTTCGATGACATCCTTGTGTTCTTAGCATCAGAGGTGGATCACACAAGATACTTGAGGGTGGTTTAGGACATACTTAGAGAGTAATAGATTTATGGGATTCTATTGAATAATAGGTTCTAGATTCAAGAGCCCCACTTTATGGGATATGTCATCTCAGACATGGGAGTGTCAGTAAACTCAGTAAAAGGTTGAAGCGGTGCTAGCTTGGGATCCACCCAAGGGTGTGGCCATAGTAGCAGATTCTCATAGTGAATTTTTTCATCTATTGTTATTGAACAAGGTAATAGAGTAGTTTTCCACGTTTTAGTTGACACTTAATTATGAGTATGGTGTAGCATACCTCCAGTCAATGGTTGTTACCCCTCTGCTTCTTCAGCGAATCACGGAGGCACAACCAAGGGATATAGATTGTGAGATCTTGTGTAACCAGATATTAACTAGACATGTTCCTCATGGATATTATAAAGGTGAGGATCATGTAATATTTGATCAAGGACAGAAGATGTCTCCATTCATGCTACAATAGGAAGTGCTGAGGTGGTTTCATGCTTTCCCTTAGCAGTACAGCCAGGATAGGTGAGGATGTTCTAGAATCCTTTGGCCATGGGTTGGGTAGTTAAGGATGTTGTGGCATGTTTCCAATTTTATCTCTTGATACCTCACCTATTAGAAGGTGAAAGTTTAGGTGTCCAAATGGAAATGGAAATGGGTTGGTATATTTGTAGTTTTTGTGTTAGATGTCCCATGATCCGTGAGAGGTCACGATGTTATCCAAGTGATAAAATACCAACTCACCAAGTTGTTACACTTCCCTAAACATCCAAGAGAAACACTTAGTGGAGAGTTTGGTGCACCAGTGCATATGGGAGGTAGTCCTATATAGACCAATGTTAGAGTCCTTTGTAGTTTGATGAGGAGATCATGTATTCTGAGACATCTCACCTCATCATGTTTTATAGATATTTGGTCAGGGTGGTAGGTTATCTCCAAGGTTCATAGGACCTTTTTCCTATTACTTCATTGGGTTAGCGAGGTATCATACTACTTATCCCAACCACCATAGTTAGACCAGGTGCACGATGTATTCCACATGTCATAGCTGTGGAGAGATGCTCAGGAATTTTTGCACGATGTCATCCAGGGTAATTTTTAATTTGAGGATGGAGTTTCCTTTTCATGGTATCTAGTGGAATTTGAGATCATATGGGAGAATATACTTCATGGGAAAGGGTTTCTATTGGGTGTGTGTTGGTTGGAAATCCAAGAACTTACAGGATAACTCATTAAAGTGGGATATCCAGATACGATATCAGTACCCTTCTGTATGAGTAGGTATTCACATTTTGGGATGAAAATTCTTAAAGGTGGGGAGAATTTAACGAATCTATTTTTTCTTTTTAATACTTTAGAATAATTTAAGGAATATTTTTAAATTGAGGCACTGAGTTGGTATGGTATTTTGGGTCCCGAAGAGCCTCAGTGTGAATATATTAAAATGTTAAAAATATTAAAAATACTATATCATACACATGCATTTTTTCTAAAATAATGCATTTAACATTGATCAAGACCACAACTAGGAAATCTAAGACCATATTTTTTTTGAGACCTGGGTTTTACCCTAATCATGACCTAAAGTTGGTCGGTGTTGGGTATTTGGTTGAGGGAAACCATTGGAAGGCACGTTAAGTTAATTAATTAATATAATTAACTAATTTATCTAATAAATAAACCTAATTACCTCCCTTTATTTTAGTGTTTCTATAAAAAATATCCAATTTTAGCTACCTAACCTAGGGATATTGTATAGGTGGAAGGGAGAGATTTTTTAAATTTGAAAAACTCAGTAATGAGGATTCATGAATAATTATTGAGGGATTCATGGTATGGATGATGAACATAGTAGGATAATCACCTTCATATCTAGAAAAAACATTATTCACTAATGATCAATCCATTATAGAGGTAGGGATTCGTTATTTTTATCACTCTTTTATTTATTTATTTTTTCCTATTTTTTAGTTGGGAGAAGAAATATGCATTCATTTATGAACTTGGTTAGGTTGTTTGTAATTTAATTTATTCATCGATTATTTTTTTCAAATTATATATATGGTCTTCTTCCTGTATTTATTTCCATCCTTGACTTGGGATAAATTAATAATATTAATTTATGAGAAACCATTAATAATTATCAATCTCTCATTTGTTCCTTGATAAATTTTGGATACATAGGTTTATTCCATGGCTTGTTTTTTAATCATGTGCATTCATTTCCAAATCAATGATTCTCTATCATTATTCTTTTTATTTATCCCTGATCATTTAAGTTTTGAATAAATGATATTCCACCTGCCTTGGTGGTGGTTACTGGTAGTGAGGGGTGATGGTGGCAGCATGGTGTCCATCTCGGTTATCAGCATCCTGTGTGATGGGGATTAGCCCAGGTGAGAAGCGACAGGTGAAGTGGCATGGGATGATGGTGTGGCAGTGGGGAGGCCCCTATGGCGGGGGATGGTGAAATGCATAGGAAGAGTGATTATTTTCAGGTGCGTCTCAAGAAAGTTAATCATGGAGGAGTCTCAGAGTCATGGAGATCATTGGAGGGAGGTTTGGGTGAGGCTAGAGTGATGTAGGATGGGGTTATGGCCACCAACAATTAGGAAATTTTGACTGAGGTTGCTATGTGATATAGGGGATTCTTATGAATGGTAATTCTATGTGTGAATAGTGGTGTCATGTTATATGGATAGTTAGGGGTGAATTTTTTGATAGGGAATAAAACATCATTTAGTTTTAATAATATTAATTAATTAAATTATTAGAGAGAGTTAAGGGTGTGAGAATATATAAGGGATTTATTGCATGAAGACCCCCTACATGAAGAATCTTCCCCAATAAATTTATATACTTGTATTATATTGATAATATTTTAATAATAGTGAAAGTATTATTATTATATTGTTGTTGTTTTTTTGTTTTTTTTTTGTTGTTGTTATTGATATTATTATTATTGAATCTAAATCTCGACATAACTCCTTCATGTGATGTTGGATTGGGAATCTGTATGCGGCATCGCAACCCTAACATTGAGACTGATGATTCAAGAAAAATATTGGGTGTTTAATTATTACTTATTTATCAGGACTAGACTCACACTATGAAGATACATTCATAAATAATATGACAAAATGGCTTTTGTTCACAAGGTTTCTGTTTTAAGAAAGTAGATAGCCTATCCTGAGTCTTTTTCTACGTAGATCATGATGGGATGATCTTTTTGGCTATTCATATCCATTTTGTGTGATATTTTAGAATATTTATGTTCTATCCTATGATGAGAATCATTTGTTTTAGTCATGATCTTATGAGATTCGGTTTTAGACACACATGCAGTGAATTCCAAGACATTTTCTACATGGGATGTGATGGTGGACTTCATTTTAGCATCGAAAATATTATGTGAGGTGATGTTAATGGGATTATTATCTTAGTGATTCTTAACTGATAGAAGTGGTCAGGTGTGATCATTGTAATGGTATCAGGGTTGGAAACCCTGCTGTCGCACTAGGGTTCAGGTTCCCCATACTCTTTACATGTAGGGTTGGAAACCTCACTTACTATATAGGGAACGAGTCCTCTATGTATAGAGTAGAACCCCCCAAATTTGAGCTTCGGTCGGGATCAGGTTCTCCATTAAAGATTGTTCCCCCTCAGATGTGGATCATAATGAAAAGGTGTGGGCCATCCACATAGATTCTTGTGAGGTTACGGAAGATGAATAGATATGAGATAGATACCCCTTATCTATGGTTCATAGTGATGTGGTGAAGTCCCTATAATTTGTATATTTTGTGGTTACATGGGTTGTTTGGAATCAGTGATGGAATATTTAGAGTTGTGATATGACTTTTCATTCTTAGATAGGTTGTGGAGATGGAGATCCTCATTTTCTATCACTTGGGTTTTTTTAGCATATCTGATTATTGGGTTTAATTACCCTATTGCATTATGGGTTAAGCTTGCTATTTTTTATTGAGTCCCATTTATGGTTTTTAGGGAATCTTACTGATTATTTATACACTCACCCCTACATGGGTTTTTCATGCATGTGTTATGTCTTATACAGTCGATAGACATATTAATAGTGATATTGGTAGATATGGTATCAGTGGAGCTTATCAGTACATGGTGGCACTTATTGTGTTTGGAGGTTAAACTCTAGGATCTAGAGCCACACTCTCCCCCACTATATTCTTTATAGTTTTCAATTTGGGTCCACCCCCCCCCCCCCCCCGTATTTCTTATTAAGTGCATATATTTTCCCTTACATCATTTTTTTATGCTTCTGTACTCTGATATGTATTTCCTAGAGGTTATTGCATAACTTTTTTACACTACAGATATTCAGAATTATATTATACCTCTACATTGTTTTATGGATTTGGTTGTGTGTGTGTGTGTGTGTATAAGTGCTTTAGGATAAGGCCTCCCATTTCAGTATTATTCCTATTCAAAACTTATTTGTATCCCCTAGCCTATTAGAGGTGGGATTGGGGTGTCTCACTTGGCTTACTGTCAGTCGGTCAGGCCCCAATGGGTTGAGTCATGGGAGAGACTCATTATTGGTAAAAAATAATGACCTAAATCCTAAAATAAGGTAGTATAGAGATCAGAAGTTACAAGATATAAAGAATCCATGAATTTTTAGTTGGATTCCTTTTATTAGAAACAATTTTTGGTTCTGATTAATCCAGAAATTGATTTAAATCTTGTTGGATATAAATGCGTATTCAAGAGAATGTTGGAAATAGAAGGTCAATTTAATACCAATAAAGCATGGCTAGGGTCCAAATAGTTTAAAAACATCAAGGAAGTGACTATGATGAAACCTTTTCTCTGGTTTCTATGTTTAAATCCATCATAATTCTACATGATATGTCATTTTTCATGACTATGAGATTTGGTAGACGGATGTCAAAACAGCTTTCCTTAATGGGAAGCTTCAGGAAGATGTATATATGACACAACTAGAAGGGTTTGTAACTCTAGGGAATGCCAAAAAATGAAAGTTTTAGAGATCCATTTATGGATTAAGTTAATCACCTAGGTTATGAAACATTTGGTTTTATGAAGCTATAAAATAATTTCATTTCATTAATAATGAATTTGATCAATGTGTTTACAAGTGGATTAGTGGGAGTATGGTCATTTTTATAATAGTATATTTTGATGACATATTATTAATTAGAAATGAGATACCAACCTTACAAGAGGTTAAGGTGTGGTTGAGAAAGTGTTTCTCCGTGTAGGAATTAGGTGAAGAAACTGACATTATAGCTATCAAGATCATGCATGATAGATCAAATAGGATTTTTGGACAAATTCAAAGTACATACACTGACCATATACTAAAGAGGTTTGGTATGAAACAATACAAGAGGGGATTGGTTCCAGTGTCCCATGGTATACATATTTCCAAGAAAATGTGTCCTCAGACACAAGAGGTAAGAGAGAGGATGAGTAAGATCTCATATACTTATATGATAGGATCTATCATGTATGCAATGTTATGTATGAGGCTTGATGTTTTCTATGATTTGAGAATGGTAGATAGATATTAAAATGATCAAGGTAAACCGCATTGGACTATTTTTAAGGCTATACTTAACTATCTAAGTTGAAATAAGGATATGTTTGTGGTGTGTGGACGAGATGAAGATATAGTCATTAGGGTTTATACATATTTTAACTCTAAAAGAGATCAAAATTATCTAATGTCACAATTAGGATATGTGTTTAGTCTTAATAGAGGAGATATGATCTGGAAGAGTTCGAAGTATCCAATTGTTTCCAATTCAATAGTAGAGTTTGAGTATATTGTATCTTTTGTTTCATCCAAGGAAAAATTTGGATTTGAAACTTTTTCTAAGAGATTGATGTGTTTTCTAGAAGTTAAGATCCTATCGTGGTTTACTGTGATTACACTACAGTAGTGTATCTTTCCAAAAAGACAAGGTCACATCAAAGGAAAAATCATATACTTCGAAAGTTTCATCTCTTGAGGGATTTTTATCAATGAGGTGAAGTTGCGGTGAGTAGAGTATCCATAGAGAAAAACATGGTAGATCCCTTGATGAAGAATTTATCTTAGCATAAGAATGAGTATCATGTGAGAGCCAGTGGGCTAAAGGTTTTTAATAGTTGGCTCTAGTGAAAGTGGGAGTCTATTGTTGTTGGTTCCCTAGATCCAACTTTTAAGTAATTTATGATTATATGTATTTATTTTTTTGAATATTAAAAATGTTTCTTATAATATGCTGATTTTTCATCTACATTTTATAGTATGTGATAAAGTTATAAGAATATATGTTACATTGAAGGGCCATGGAAGTTCCCCACTATGATGAGAACCTGAAGGTGCCACAACTGTATTCTTGAATAAATATTATATAGTTGTATGATATTGTCTGATGGGGAAAGGATAATATAGGATATTAGGGGTAGGAATCTCAAAATTCATTGATACACCTTCTCATAGTGTTCTCCCTTGGTAATCTTCAAGATAGGAGGTTATGGGAACAGACCTGATAGTAGGAAATCCACATTTTATATTTCATTATATTTTCCTATATATGTACATGTGTAGTGATCCTTATAATTTAATATTATCATCAATGAATTCCATAATTTGCATACTTTAATGTATTGATGAAAACTATGATGACATTTGTTTTTGGAAAATGATGATGCATTGGGTGCATCACGAGTGATATTGCCTTAATAGATAATTTGAGAAAGGATTTATCCCTTCTCTTTATTGAAAAAAGTTGATATCTTGATCCCTTTTTTGAGAATAAAACCAACTGGATAAATCCATGGTCATGGTGTTCTATAGGAATGTTCTGTAACATCCCGAATCTGGATGCCACTCAACTGGTACACCGTACCCGGTTGGCCACATGGCCTCAAGCGCATTTCCCCAAATGCTAAAGGCTGCCAACTAGAAGTGAGGGACTAAGTTATGATAGTAGGGAAACTGTTCCCTCATTGTAAGAGTGTAACATAGTGGAATAAATAATAATACAATAGCGGAAGCAGTAAATAGCATAAAAATAAAATAAATAGCGGAAGACTGATAAGATAAATAACCAAGAATCATTCCATACAAAAGATGATGTAGCATGTTATATGTTCTAAGAAAGCAGCCAAAACAAGTACATTGTAGTAATACACAATATATGTCTCAAAAGTGCAAAAGAAACAAATAGATACTATGAAGCATCGTAAGACTTGGATCGGTCCCACGCTCTCCCCCTTCTAAGCAGCACATCAAGTACCTATAGCAGGGTGCTTTCCCTAGTCAACATCTACAATCATATAATCTATTTAGGCCCAAAATCATGACCCAAACAGGGTGTGAGACTAAATCCCAGTAGGAAACCACCCAATATCTATTCCAATATTTCAGTAGATATATATATAATAGGCAGTATACAATAGTGAAAGTAGTAAACTAGAAGTTATGCAAAAGTAAGCACAACAGATGTCTCAGAAGACAATGTAACCAATTACAAGTGAAGACTGAATCTAAGCTTGTGCGTTGGCTTGGCAGACGCATCATTAGTCATTCTATTTCATTATTAAATTATATTGGATTATATAAAAGTCTCTAGGTCCTGACTAGGCCCGATGACCCCCCATATAAAATTAATCATTAACTCATGACATAATAACCATTTAATCATTTTCCAATAGAGCTCATCCTGGGTATCCCTCAATGGATCTAAGGTTTGCTTGGTATTTCAAATAAGACTCAATGAACCAGACCACCCTATCAGTGGATCTCTCATGGCCTTTAAATAATTAACCTCTTGATCCCATCCATTATCTTTTAACTGAGACAATGTTTCACCTAAGGTATATAAGGTGTAATTAGTCACATGAGCCTGACCTTTTCTTTTAACAGAGACTATGTCCCGCCCATTGCTAATTACCACTTATTAATCATTTCATACAATAATCCACATGTAAATTATATTATTAAATTGATTTAACATATTAAATCACATGGGAATATATCACATAACAAGAAACACATGTTAATTAAGTTGTCACGTGGTTTAACATCAATAACTCACATGGGCACAATTCATATACAAAGAAACTCATGGGAATTAAACTATCACATGGATTTAATCATAAATCACTCACATGGGAAAAATTTACATAACAATCCTATTAAGTAATATAAACCATTACAAGGCCTTATCATAACCTAAATCACATGGGCAGGTTCACAATTGGAGAAAAACATTCCAAACATGCTTAAACAGGCATAGACGTAACATGGGGAAAAGCGGAAATCACTAATCCCAAACCCTTAATCAATTCAATCACAATTTATCACAATTTCAATTCCATTATAAAATTAATTCATACTTTCAAACCCAATAAGGGAAACAAGGTATGCCTCATAGGAAACCTTATCCAAACGGCTATAAATGGTCATTCCAAGGAAAACACACCCATGGGTGGCCCTTAATCAAGGTAAACAACCTAATTCATAATTTAAAACACTTATTAGATTACCTAAACACTAATAGAAAACAATAAGGATAAATTATAAATCAAGAAACACCCTAAAAATGGGCACGTGGCACTTCATCATATATAAACATCATGACAATTCATGAAAGGCACAAGACCACCTACCTCATACTCGTACGACTCTCCTCATCCAGCGCCAGGATTCGATTCGACCTAGAACATATTAGATCTAAAAAACGAGCAAAAATGTTCAACATTTGATAACTCAATCAAGATATGAAATCATGAATAATGGCTCTATATTAATTGAGAGATTACTGATTATGTTCCAACACATCCAATAGAAATCAAAAAGGAGTTCAGGAAGACCATCAAGAGGCAAAACGACCTCATTGGTGTGGTTGTTCATCGGATGGGACAATCCCCCTGTCCTTCTCAAGAAACGTGAGGCTGCTTCCCGATTTAAAAAAATAGAAAAGTACATGACATGTAATTAAAAATACACACATTTTCCGTATAATTCGTGTCCAAACCATTACATGGTCATGTATTGGGATCATACGGCGTGTAACCCTCATTACACGGCATGTACTTGAAAATACATGGAGTGTAAGTTTATTTTTCTTCCATATCATTAAGTACAAATTGAAAAGGAAGGATCCATACCTAAAGGAAAGAACCAGATTCTTACAAATTTTCCCCCTTAAAGCAATTCATCCCCAAATTTCCCTTCCAAGGGTGGTGAATAAAATATCTGAGAACAACTCCAATCACTACGATCATACATTGGACTCCCTCTCCAAGGTCTCGTCCTAAACTCGATCATGCTTCCATAGAACCTATACTAAAGGAACATACCATCCACAGAGAATGTTCATTCTACTATCCACAATACAAAATGATTCTCCTCAAAGGACACATCTACTTGGAACTCAGCCTCCTCAAGTTGAGAAGTGGGAGATGGGTCTAAAAGGTAATGTCACAACTGAGGTAACTATAATCGATAGGCAATAGGCCTGAATATATCCAGAATCGTGAATGTCCTGACATATCTTGGATAAATCTTACCTTGTATCTTGATCCTCTTGTATCCCAACCTTGTAGTAACACGTAGGAAAACACAATCCCCAACCTCGAACTCTAGAGGTTTCCTGTGGAAATTGACAAAAGATTTCTAATGAGACTACGCAGTAGCCATCCACTTATAAATCAACTGAACCTGCTCAGTGGTCTCCTAGAAAAGATGAGGTCCTATCATATCTTCCTCTCATTCCTTCATCCAACACAAGGTTGATCAGCATGTACTACCATACTAAGACTCATATGGTACCATCTGAAAAGTAACCTGAAGGCGATCATTATAGGCGAACTCAACCAAGGGTATGTGTCTCTACCAAGAACCCTTGAAAATTCAAGATGCATGCTTGAATCATTTCATCTAGAACCTAAATTGTGTGCTCTGACTAGTTATTCATTTGGCAGAGGTAAGATGTGCTCAGAAGCACCTGTGTACCCAGCTCCCTTTGTAGCCCTTTCCAGAAACGAGAAGTAAACTGGGAGTCCCTATCTGAAACGATAGAATGCGGAACCCCATGAAAACATAAAATCTCAAAAATTTATAATCTCCCATGCTCATAAACATTGAAGTTTTCCTTGATCAGTAGGAAGAGTGAAACCTTCCTGAGTCTATTAAGAACAACGCAAATGGCATCGTTACCACAACAGCTCCACCATTGGAAAACTCCACCAAGAACGCCCCTGAGAGTTCTAGTAATGCTTCCATAATGATTTTCATTTAACTGGGAAAACCCAAACATAACTGGGGTCATAAAAGTGGCATCACAGGTCAAACCCCGATCGACCTCATCAAAATTGGTCATGTAATCTTTCCTCAAAAGACATTGCAGACTTTTACACCACACCCACCTTAACTGGAAGAGTGTTTAAACTAGTCCACTGAAACCAAACATGAAGAACAAGAAGGATAACGATTCAAACCATCACTGTATGACTTATCTCAGAAACGCCCAACTTAGGAGGTTGGCGTATTGTAATAGAACACAACATCTTCTCCCAAGTCATTATACACCCATAACGAGAAAAAGCGTGATTCAAATCCACCCCACTGGGATCATTAACTATTTATAAGCATCATATATGAGCCCAAAAACAATTTTTAGATAACCTTAGATTCACCAACCCAAAGTCTAAGGAACTCATAAATTTGGTCTATAATCACCGTTACAAGTGAGACTTTGGTACAAGGACAAAATTCTACATAAGATCACTAACTGAACCCATAGCAGCATCTACCTGGAAGTCATGTCAAAGAAAAGAGTAGGCATCCCTGAGTCTATCCATGGTGTTCCTACATGGGAACCAAAGTATCACTCAGGATCAACCAAGCCTCATTTAAAACTATGTATCTAGCGCACAACACAAAAACAGATCACGAGCCAACCCAACGACCTTCAACTGTAGTACAATGTAAAACTGATGCTCTCTTAGTGCATCCAAGACGATGTCAGGATATGGGACATGATCATATCTTAAGAAATATCTCACTAAGAGGATTTTAAGGATCATTAGAAAAAGATAGCTGAACTACTACCGGTCGACCTCTTGAAATAAAACTCTGCTTCACCTACCGACGCATCGTCATTTAACTGATCACAATTACTTTATCCTAAGGAATTTCTATAAAATCTCACACTTAATCACTAAGGTCCACCCATGATCATCAGTGCCTCACAAGGTCTGAACACGCAGCCAACCGTAGCAACGTAAAGCTACCAAGCAAGCAACAACATGAATCAAGACTCTGAAGTTTCAAAGGCATTCAAGTAGAAACGACCATCTCCAAATGGTCCTTGATTGTGATCCTTCTACCTAGAATAACACATTTAAATAGAACTAACATGATGCTCCCCACCTAGGATTGTCTTAAATGTTAATAATAAATAACAACCACTCTCAAATGCACTAGTTCAAAACAAACTTAAATGCACGAGTTTCATTCCACAAACCATGATCACTTAATCATATCACTTGGAATGAAAGATGAAAATTAAAACAATTGGCGTGTCAAAACACCTGTGTTGTATAAATTCCTTCTGATTAGTGGGAAAAACATGGTTCCAAAACATTTAGGTCACTCTACTCAAGAGATAATTGAGAACATACAAAGCAGCTCAAAGCTCAACGATTTAAACAAACTCAACAACTCGTTTTTAACATTTAACACTCGATGGGTACTGTGTATGTTGACATATAATACCCAAAGTTTACAAGAACAAATAGCACATTATAGGTACTATTAATAGGTTATCCACCCTATGAATCCAAGTACCATATGGCTCACATAAGAACCAGCTCGAAAGCACATCATCAACTCAACCATATGAATAACGATGTACCAAGTCACCCATAACTTAAATAAATATAAGTTCACAAAACTTATTAAGCGGCTGACCATGCTCGAGGAAAGTCTAACCTACTGAACTGATCGTTAATCAATTCTCATTACCATCTTAAGGGTCAAGATACAACAAAGCTCATAGCTCAAAAGTGCAGATATCAAAACAGGACAGGACAACACATTCTCTAAGCACTGACCCCTCTGCCTGCCCCATGGGTTAGGTCGAGGAGTTAAAAATGATAGATACTACTAAAATCCCACTAATAAGATTATTTATGATCAACTAAAATACTAATAGGAATCCTACTTTGGATACTCCGAGTAAACACAAGTGAATACATCCTACACGGGATCCTTAGCTAAAAAGGAAAGGGATGAATCCTACATGGAATTCTATAGGTCGAAACATAAGCAGAGGAATCCTACATGGAATCCTTGATATCAACTCGTATCATGATTACATAGACCATAAGGACACATCTCGCAAGGGAGACATCCTCAAATCATTAGTCACAAGAGATAACTCACAGTACATCTCAAATCAAACATCTCAACTAGGTTGGTCTGAACACCCAATCGATCATTCACGCCAAGTTTCACTCTTAAGTGACAACTGGAAACGATTACTAGAGGAAGAACCTCTCTATTTAGATATAATCCCCAAAACACCCATTAGGAGTCCTCAAAACACTCCATGGGATTTAACATCGCAATCTATGCAGAAAACTACTCAGAAAGGACTACTCATAGGTCCAAAACTGTCAAAGGGGGATAAAACATGAAAAGAACCTCAAAGGGTACCAGAAAAGAAGTATGTAATATGTAGAAACCACACACGATGTGTACCTTAAAGCTCTTACATAAGAATGTACTCCCACCGTCCTAGGCGTGTAAACATCCCAGGCACACAACGTGTCATCCTGACACACTATGTGTCCCTTAAAACTCTCACATGGGTGTGTAACTCTACTTTCCTTGGTTGTGTAAATGTCCTAGGTACACGGCGTGTCAGGCGGACACACGATGTGTACTCATGTCTTCCCTCCTGACCATGTACTTTTACATGTCCAAAGCCACACAGGTTTGCTTATGTAAAACTACGCGGGGTGTACTTACAGTACACGGTGTGTTCTACCCAAAAACCAACAACCTGTGTTGTTTCTCACACGGTTAGTTACACGGTCAGAAACCACATGAAGTGTACTCAGAGTACATGGTATTTAATTAAAATGTTTTTTCTTCCCAAACAAAAGAACACATGGAGTGTGTTCGTAGCATCACACACTGTGTTATCTGGGTTTCTGCATAGTAAGCCTCTGAAACTTCCCTGACACCCCTATTTTTGAAAAGTAAAGCAACGGTTTGCCAAATTCTAATCCGTGGGGGGCCATACTCCCTGCGAATCAAATTTTGGCATCACATATAGCATGTAATAACACAATATATATCCCATGAATGAAACGTGATCCGCCAAATTCTAATCCAAGAGGGTCTATACTCCTCAAGGACCAAAGTTTGGCGTCCATACAATTCAACCATAACATGTACTAATACACGTATCACAACACCAGGCATATATATCATGGTACCTATCACAACTATATGTATATCTAGCACGACATCTATCACAATAGCATGCAATCAGTAATGCTCTCTAAATGGCATGGAAAGAATGCATGGAATGTGATTCCTAACAAGTTCCTATATGATGCATGAGATGGCATACCCTCATCTCATCGGGTTTCAAAAAAATAGAACCACAATGATATCAATAATAAAATAAAAAAAACAAGTTTGTCACCCAATAGTGAAATTGAATCAACTGTAATAACTCAAAATCCAAAAATCACAATTCAATTCGAGGTAATTTGGTTTTTTCCTTGTACACGGGGTAGCTACTCTCGGGTGCAGCTAATTACCAAACTCCATTTTCTTTATATCCCTTTATAATGTCACCAATAGTTAGTCAAACAAGAAAAGAAAACTCCTCTGATACCACTTTATAATTTCCTAGATTGGGATTCCACTCAACCGATGCCCCATACCCAGTTGACCACATAGCCTCAAGTGTATTTCCCCAAACTCCAGAGGTTTTAGACTAGAAGTGAGGGAATAAGGTGTGATAACGAGGAAATTATTCCCTAATTGGAAGAGTGTAACATAGCGGAATAAATAATAATACAATCGAAGAATCAGTAAACAGCATACAACTGAAATAAACAGGAGAATACTGATAAGATAAATAACCAATCATCGTTCCATACAAAAGATGATGCAACATGTTATATGTTATAAGAAATCATCCAAAATAATTACACTATAGTAATACACAATATATGTCTAAAAATAACAAAAGAAACAAAAAGAGACTAAGAAGTATCACAAGCCTTGGCTCGGTCCCATTCTCTCCCCCTTCTAAGCAGCACATCAAGTACCTGTACCAGGGCGCTTGCCCTAATCAATACCTACAATCATATAATCTATTTGGCCTCAAAAGCATGACCCAAACAGGGTGTGAGACTAAATCCAAGTAGGAAACCACCCATAGTCTAGGTCAATCTATTAGTGGATATATATATATATAACAGGTAGTTTACAATAATGAAACCAGTAAACCATAAGGTACTCAAAACTAATCACAACAAATGTCTGAGAAGACAATGTAACCAAGAACAAGTAAAGACTGGGTCCAAGCTTGTTTTTTGGCTTGGCAGACACGTCATTGGTCATTCTATTTTATTATTCAATTTCATTGGATTATATAAAAGTCTCAAGGTCCGACCTAGGCTCAGTGACCCCCCATATAAAAGTAACTTTCAACTCATGACATAATAATCATTTAATAATTTTCCAATAGCGCTCGTCTTGGGTATCCCTCAATGGATCTAAGGTTTGCTCGGTATTTCAAATAAGACTCAATGAGCCCGACCACCTAATATTTGGGTCACTCGCAGCCTTTACATAATTAACCTCTTGAGCCCGGCCATTATATTTTAACCGAGACAATGGTTCACCCAAGTTATATAAGGTGAAATTAGACACATGAGCCGGAGCTTGTATTTTAACTAAGACTATAGCTCACCCATTTCTAATTACCCATTCTTAATCATTTAATACAAGCAGGCACATGTAAATTAAACTGTTACATGGATTTAACATATTAACTCATGTGGGAACACATCACATAACAAGCAACACATGTGAATTAAACTATCACATGGTTTAACATCAATAACTCACATGGGAATAATTCATATACAAAGAAACTCATGGGAATTAATCTATCACATGGATTTAATCATAAATCACTCACATGGGCACAATTTACATAACAACCCTATTAAGTAATCTAAACCATTACAAGGATTTATTATAACCTAACTCACATGGGCAGGTTCACAATTGGAGAAAAACATTCCAAACAAGATCAAACAGGCATAAGCATAAAATGGGGCAAAGGGGAAATCAATAATCTGAAACCCTTAATCAATTCAATCACAATTTATATCAATTGCAATTCCATTATAAATGTAATTCATACTTCACAGCCCAATAAGGGAAACAAGGCATGCATCATAGGCAACCTCAGCCAAACAGCCATAAACGGTCATTATAAGGGAAACACACCCATGGGGTGGCCCTTAATCAAGGTAAATAACCTAATTCATACTTTAAAACACTTATTTGATTACCCAAACACAAATAGAAAACAATAAGGGTAAATTATAAATCAAGCGACACCCCAAAAATGGGTGTGCGGAACTCCATAAAATACAAACATCATGACCATTCACGAAAGGCAGAAGACCACCAACCTCGTACTTGTACGACTCTCCTCATCCAACGTCGGGCTTTGATTCGACCTAGAATAGAGTAGATCTACAAAATAAGAAAAAATTATCAACCTTTGATAACTCAATCAAGAGATAAAATCACAAATAATGGATCAATAAGAATTGAGATCTTACCGATTAGGTTCCAATGCGTCTGATGGAATTTGAAAAGGAGTTTGGATGAACAGTCAGGAGGCAAAACGACCTCTCGGCATGGCTGTTCGCCAAACGGGACGATCCCCCCCACCCATCTGATGAAACATGAGACTACTTCCCAATTTAAGAAATTTTAGAAAAGTACACAACATGTACTTTAAAATTCACATTGTGTCTATACAAGTCATGGTCAGACCGTTACATGGTTGTGTACTGGGATCATATGGCATGTGACCCTCATTACACAGCGTGTACTTGAAAATACATAGCATGTAAGTTTCTTTTTCCTCCATCTCATTAAGTAAAAATTAAAAAGGAAGGATGCGTACCTCAAGGAAAGAACTAGGTTCTTACATGTTCATTTTTGGAAAGTTAAAGAAAGAGACATCGAGCACATGGATTGATGACACCAGTATGTAGCTTTCTTGAATAGATATATCACGGTAAATGGATTATATTACACAGAAGGATTCATATGATGTTTTATATCATTTTGATATTAACTTCTTTCTATATGGGTGACTTAGATTATTGATAGATGTTAAACTTTGACTTGAGGGGTCTCATCCTATTTCCACTGAGAAAGAGGACTAGAGGGTCACACTCTAAGTGTATCCACAATCTCACTTAAATTTGATGTTGAATTTAGAAAGTTGGAATAAATATTATTCCTACTTTATGGTTTAATAATTATTCAGGTTCAGTTTATGATCATTTAATCACAAGTTATTTGAAAGAATAAGTGATTTAAATAATAATAAATATTTATTTTCAAGGTCTAGAGAATATAATATTTATTATATTTATTGATGAATAACAAAGTGATATTTATTTGTTAAATAAATAGTCATTATTTGAGGTTCGGTAAATATCGAGGACAAGCAGACCAAGATTAATCGTCTGACTGGAAAAGATATAAATGATATTTATTTATTACTAAGGGATTAATATGTCAAGTGAATAGTAATTATATTATTATTAATTCATTAAGTTCACTAAGAATTAAAAAAAATAATGGGACTTTTCTAAAAATTGAAAACCATAGACCTTCCTTAATAAATATATAATTATATAACTTTACATAAATACATTGGTTGTGAACAACAGATAGAGAGATGCTCTCTTAATCCTAAAGAGTGTTCTAGAGATCTAAAAGTGTGGTCTCTTCTCCTCTTATATCAACCCTTTAAGATATAATCAAGATTTATTCATCCTCATAGAAGTATTCTACTATGATCGACCATGAATGACACAAGCGATCAAGCTCAGTTGTGCTAGCACCCAATGATTTCATAATGAAATTCAGAGATTGTGGTGCATGTGTGGATCACATCTAAAGGGATTATTCACTTGGATCCTATACCAAAACAACGGTATGATGAGATCGAGTCAACTGGATCATCAATGAAGAAATTATTACAAGTTCTGGTAATTCTTGATTTGTTTATAAATTAATTATAAATTACATGTGAAGATCCTCCACTTCTGGTCTTAGAATTTACTCTAGTCAAGTAATCTATGAATTCGATTGGTCATGGCATTAATTATTATGTAAAACAATTATTATTCATAAATTAAGACTAAAAACTGAGTTGGTCATATCATACAGGTGCTTCCTCTATGCTCAGATTCTATATACATGGCTACCAGACATCCTAGGAATCAACTTTAAACCATACTCTTATACCATTTTGTAGCATCCCAACCTAGATACCAAAAACTTGAGCTAGAGTCATACCACTAGGTGGCCTTAATCATGTTTTTTATCACCATAGACTAGAAACTAGTGTTATTGGACACCACATAATTACTGGGGAATGATTTTTCTTCAATGAAAACAAACTATATGAATATATAAATTATAATTTATTTTAAACAAAAAAATAATTCTTTTAGAATAACCTTTTAAAAAATTATAAATAATTCAATGGAAAACATGTCAAAATAACCAAGACATGGTAACCAAATATAGAAGGTTGGTACATATCCATCAAGGATAAAAAATTTCTCAAATGATTCCTAACTGAACATCATCATGTCCCACCATGAATATTTCTCTATAGATCTATTTTTGATTAATAATATAGCCTTTTATTTTCTAGTATCACAACAAACATTGTCTACATGAACATTGAAATGTGTTGGTAGGGTTGAGAAACATTTTAATCGATGTAATTTACATTAATCACTCCCACGCATTCCCATTTATTATCTATTTCTAACTATGTAACCGATGTTATTTAGAAAACATATAAACAATTTGTAGTTAAAAATTTCATAAATCCTTTCAAAATCACTTTAAATTCCAATCATTCATTCCAAATAATATATATTTACAAACATACTAAATCATTATATATTTATCAAAGAAACCATAATTCCAAAATATAAATCAAATTTAGAAATATTAAAAGTAATCAATCATGAATTTCTACTAAAAAACTGGTGTTTAACAGTGATGGTATTTATCAGCACTATAAAAAAGTGTTGATAAATGGAATCTTTATCACCATTAAAGTAAGTGCTGATAAATTTAACCTTTTATCAGTACTTTTTTTAGTGCTGATAAATTAAACCTTTATTAGAGCATTATTTTTAATGCTGATAAATGGTACCTTTTAACATGGATTTTTTGTTAGCACTAATAAAGGGTACCCTTTATTAGCGCTTTATTTTTAGCACTGATAAAGATAGATTCTATCAGCACTTTTTTAGCGCTGATAAAGGTCTGAATAAATAAAATGAAATAATTAAATAAATTAAAAATAAAAAATGAGTTTATTAAAAAAAACATTACAAATTTTATTAATTAAATAATTATTTATAAAAATGAATAAATTGATTATACATTATTAAATATTAAAAAAATTATTAATTAGATAATTAGGATGATTAATTTCAATAAATTGTATATATTATATAAGTATATATATATTAATTTATATATATATGATTTATATATTACAATATATTTATGCGCTTTATATTAAATAGTCATATATTTAGTGAATAATGGTTCGTAATTAAAAAATAATATGAATTAAAAATACTGACTAATTTCATAGTGTAATAGACATATATTTGAATTTTTCATCTGATTTTTCAAATTAATATAGATCAAATGTGTGTTATATTGATTTCACATATACGTAATAAATGCATTTTTATATACAATGCACACTCACAAAACTTATCCATTTTTTCAATATTGTTAAAGTGTACTTATTTTAATTTATTCAATTTCACTCATTTTTAACATATATGGATATTCATGCACTTAAAATTATATATAAATATTTTTTTCCAAAAATATTTCTATAATTATAAATAAATAATAATAAAATTATAATAAATATATTTAAAACGGAATATATTTACTACATTTATATTTTTATATATTTATTAAGCGTGTATATATATTCACTATTTTTTATTTATAATTATAATTATAAATCCTTTATCAATACTTAAGTAATAAGCGTTGATAAAGGTAGGTCTTTATCAGTGCTTTGTTTCATGCTGATAAAGATTTGGCTTTATCAATGCTAAAAAAACACTGATGAAATGAATGTTTATCATCGCTAAAACTTTGGCACTGATAAAGACCTACCTTTATCAGTGATTATTACTTAAGTACTAATAAAATGACTCTTTATCAGTACTTATTTGTAAGCGCTGAGAAAAGTGTCTCGATCTATTTAAAAAATCCTAACCATTTGCGAACCTGCCGTGATATCATAAGATTTCCACGGAATGTACCCACTGTTGGCACTCCTACTTGGTTAATTGAAGCTCAAATCACACCACTCGACTGCCTTCAGTTACTCAAATATTTTTTTACATCTGGTTTTTGGTTGTAGTTAGAGTTTATGAAGCATATTTTCTTTATCCTAGCAAGGTAGGCCTTGCGATTTTCTTTGTGTATTTCTCATTTTGTTTTTGATTTCTTGTTCGACAATTTCATGAGTTATTTGTGGTCTGGTCCTTGTATACTATTTTGATTTTAGATTATGAATAGAATGGTTTATTTATGATCCATTTATTTATTGACTACCAATTAGAATATCCTGTTTTGGTCTTTTTAAATTATTATTTTGGATCAATTTTCTTCATTATCTACATCTGTACCCCAGTTTGCTTTGCAATCTTAATTCCTAGTTTTTATTTATATTGATCATTGGTTGATAATAGTTCTAATTATTCTTAAACTATTTATATATTTAGATCTTGTTTATTGATCCATGTTCAAGATTACATCTCCTTCTTAATACTAAAGGTATTATAATTACAATTTTATTGTGAGTTTATATGTTCCATATTCATTCCATGGATATTTTAGGTATGGTTTTCCAACATGGAATCTATAACATGCTTGTTTTAGTAATTTTTTAAAAATGTAAGGTGGTTTATTAATAATGGGTTAAATTTTCATGTTACCTTTATAGAACCATAAACAAAAATACTTTCATTATAAATATGAAATAAAAAATTAATTATGTTTTCATAACAATCCATGATATCATTTTATATCATCCTCTATGTTGGTGGTTAAATTAACCTAAAAAATAACATGTAGTAATAAATGGATAAGAATTAATATGAAGTTAATTTTATTATAATATATTTATTACAAAAGTATAATTATTCTATTCTGATTTTATTAAATTGGTAAATTAGTATTAGGAATACGTATTTGAAGAATCTAAATGGAAAAGAAATATAATAAATTATTAATCACATAAATGAAATCATATCTTATGTTAAAATATTTCTTAGTATTGAATAATTTGGGACATCCTATTGAGAATAGGGCCTCTAAAAAGTGTAATGGATAAAAATTATAAAGATTATATTTAGCTTATATTGAGGGATCATAATTTTATTTGTTGTTTTGAAAGAGTGGTGGAGTGGTTTATATATAATTTAGAAGGAGTTATATTTTATCAAATACCCATTCCTTAATTTGTGACAAATAAAAATATACATCTCATGTGGATCTAATGTGAATAAATAATAGATATGTTTTGTGAATTACATATAAATATTAAGCGTGGGTATGCATCATGGAAAATGAAATGGGGATGAGTTATCTATAACTTTCACCTTTGAATGAATTCATAGGATAACACCTTCCATAGTTCAGTAATTATTTTCTAAAATCCAATTACCCATTTTCTTCAACATACTAAAATTATTTGAAATAATAAAATGTTGAGTTTTCCTTATTAGAATTTTCTATAACTTTCACCTTTGATAATGAATATCTTATCTGTATTTATTTATATATTGTAAGAAATAATCTTTTATGAACCCAATAGGATAGATATGAATTGAAAATGGATGCATGCTAATTGTTTGAAAAATGAGTATAAAGATGGAGTTAAATACTTCATCAAGTTTGTAGGAGATAAAGCATAAGACCCTTATCAAATCCTCTTTCCATGTTTATGTTGTTGTTATTCAAGACAAATTAGTCCGAAAGAGTTGGAAGAACATTTGATTTGTCACGAAATAGATCAAAGCTACAAATGTTGGACTAAACACAGGGAAAAACTAAATGTGGACACTTATTAGGATGATATTGTGGGTTATGAATCATTTGATATGAATACCTTTGTAAATGATGATGGAGATCTCATGGAAGAAATGAAAATAAAAATTGAATATGACCTTAGTGATTGTCTAATGTTGTTTGAGGAGTTAAATAGTTGTTCCAAGAAACCATTATATACTAGTTATACTAAATAAACAACATTATTAGTTGTATTGAAGTTATATAATTTGAAAGATCGTAGTGGATGGAGTGACACCAGCTTTACAGAACTACTTGGTCTTCTGAATGATATGCTACCAGAAGAAAATGAACTACCATGTCAAACATATGATGCTAAAAAAATGTTACGTTCAATGGGAATGATCTCTAAAAAATAAATTCTTGTCTAAATTATTGCATATTATTTCATAGGAACCATGAATCAATCCTAAAATTTCATAAGTGTGGAGTGGATCGATACATGAAAAATGAACCAAGTCCTTCGAAATCTATATGGTAATTTCCAATCATTCCCCGGTTTAAAAGACTCTATGGATGTCAAGAGACTATGAGACAGTTAACATGGAATGCAAATACAATAATTAAAGATGGAAACATATGCCATCCAGTAGATTCTCCTTAGTGGAATAAAATTGATTACGAGTTACCTGAATTTAGAAATGAGTAGAGAAACTTGTGTCTTTCATTATCTACAGATGGAATAAATCTTTTTTGTGTACAGAGTAATACTCATAGTACACAGTTTGTTGTGTTGGTAAATTATTGCTTTCTACCATGGTTATGCATGAAGTTCAAATAAATTATGTTGTATCTGCTTATATTTGTACCAAAGAAACACTATAATGATATTTATTTCTATTTGGATCCATTTATTAAAGATCAAAAATTGATATGGGATACAGGTGTTACAATGTATGATTCTCATAGAAGTGAATAATTCACATTAAGTTCCATGTTGTATGGAATGATAAATAACTTCCCCACTTATGGAAATTTATTAGTCTATAACATTAAAGGAATGTTGGGATGTCCCATTTGTGAAAAAATCACATACTCAGTTTGGTTGAAACATTCCTCAAAGACTGTGTTTTTAGGACATCATAAATTTTTACCTCAATGACATAAATACTGATCCTGGGCGATGACATTTAGTGGGAATATTGAACAAGGTACAACACCATCTTAAGTAATTAGTGATCAAATATACAATAAAGTAAAAAATATTGACACTATTTTTGAAATACCATTTTTGAGAAACCTTAAAAATCAAGTTGGAAGAAGTGATCAATTTTCTTTGAATTAACAAATTGGAATTTTTTGTATGTCAGACATTTTTTTGATTTCATGCATATAGAAAGAAAATGTATTTGATAGTATTATTGGCATGTTACTAAATGTTCCTAGAAAAATGAAAGATGGAATCAAGGCTAGCTTGGACTTGATTGAAATGGGGATAAGGGAATATTTGGCACTGATGAAGGGTAAAAGGAAGACATTTCTTCCTCCAATATCTTACGTTCTATCCAAACATAAAAAATTACAATTTTTCCTTTTTCTTACTAGTATAAAAGTTCCACAAGTGTATTCATCAAATATAAATAATGTCATGTCAATGACTAATATAAAGTTACAAGGACTAAAATCACATGATTTTCATGTCAATGTCATATAAAAATGTACGGTATACATTAACTAGACTCTTCTTTTTTTCAAATCCATATGTAGTAATGTTGTATACCCAGTGTAGTTTTCCATTATGAATAAAAATATTTCAGTAATATTATGTGAATCAGAGATGCTCTTCCCACCATAATTCTTTGATATATTGGTCCACCTGATGGTTCACTTGGTTAGAGAGGTTCAACTATGTGGTCCTGTCGATTATAGATGGATGTACCCCATTGAACATTATATGAATATTTTGAAAGGGTGTGTAAAGAATAGAAGTTGGATAGAAGGTTGTATTCCATAATGATATATTGTTGAAGAAGCTATTGAATTCTGTACCGATGACCTATCAGAGGTTGAAATCATCAGTCTCCCAAAGTCTCGTCATAGAAAATGCCTTCTGGGAAAAGGGGTTTCTATAAGAGATGTTGTTACAATTACCTTGATAGAGCAGGAGAATGTGTACCTTCACATATTACATAATAGTGAATATGTTGATCCATACATTGAATCCCACAAAGAAATTCTTAGAGATTTGAATCCATCAAAGGATAAAGGATGGATATCAACTACACATAATCAACTATTTATAGGATGGTTCAGAGATCAAATTTATAAGGATTTATCTAAAAATATGAATTAAATTTTTGAAAAACTTCAATGGCTAGCCAGAGGACTAAATAAAAATGTTATATCTTACACTGGTTTTGTAATCAATGCTTATATATTCTATACAAAAGAACATGATGACTTCAGATACGATACAAAACAGTGGTGTTAAACTTGTGGATAAAGTGATGCACATATGTGGTTCCAAGGATAGAAATCCAATTTATGAAAATATGTCATATTTTTTCATTATCTAACAGATATAAGAGCTATATTATACAACATTTCAAGTGCCGCTTTTTCGTTGAAATAGGTTGACAATATCAATGGAGTGAAATTTGATGAAATGGGATTTATGAAGGTGAATTTCTGTGTGGAAGTGGGAAATGAAGAGATATTAATAATGGAATCACAAGAAGTACAGGTATTTTATGTCTCTGGTCCAACAAACAAAAATTGGTTGATTGTTCTACTGGAAACTAAAACAAATGTCGAGTCAGATGAAAATTCAATCGAGGATGGACCTTTCATTGGGACATCAAAATTAGTTCATATTGATCCCAATTTAGACAATGTATTATACATTAGAGTGGACCACAAAGAGGGGATTTGAATTCTTGATATAGGAACCAAATCCTTGAAACCCTTAAAGAAAATAAAGAGAGTTCAATGAGAAGTTAAAAGTTTTTTTTTAATATATTATGTTTTCCCTCATAATATTATATGTTATATACTATATTAGCATAATATAAATTAAATTTTTGACTACTCATAAAAACAATGTCTTCTACACATGATGATTTTACTAATCCCTCAAAAGATCAAACTATAAGGAATTAAACCCTTTGGAAAGATGTAAAGGTAATGTTACGATATACTTTCTCTATTTTTTTGGAAAAATATATAATGAAGTATTGATTTAATTTTCATTATTCCTTGAAAAGTTCATTTATTTTAGAATATTTTTGTCCATGTTTCATGCCTTTTCAAGAAGAGAAGTGATTCTATATCTACTCAATCATAGAGGTAATATTTATGTTTTCACAGTAAAATTATTGGCCATAGAATTAATGTATTGTTTCATATTTATTTTTAACTTGTTTTTTTAGTATTACTCTCATAATAATTTTTTTCTTATACAGGTGGATTATTTTTTTCGTGTTGGGATGATCTATCTATCTTTTATTCCTTTCTTCACCAAAACTTCCATGCACTTCTTCTTCCTCAAAACCTTTTCACCCCTATAGTGTCGCATTTATCACTTTCTTTCAAGTTCTCTCCACTGTATTTGTAAGAAGAGAAACAATGCTACCTATTCTTAATTACATAGGTAATATTGATGTTTACACAGTAAAATCATTGTCTATAGAATTAATTTATTGTTTCATATTTATGTTTAATTTATTTCTTTTTATTATTACTCACATAATAATTTTTTTCTTATACAGGTGGATTATTTTGTTCAATTTGGGGTGGTCTGTCCATCTTTTTTGAACTAAAACTTATACAGACTTCTTCTTCCTCAAAACCTTTTCACCCCTATAGTGTTTCATTTATCAATTTATTTTAATTTCTCTCCACTACCATTGTAGGAAGAGAAATGATGCTACCTCTACTTAATTATAGAGGTAATCTTGATGTTTTCATAGTAAAATAATTGTTCATAGAATTAATGTATTGTTTCATATTTAGGATTAATTTATTTCTTTTTAGTATTACTTGTATAATATTTTTTTTATATAGGTGAATTATTTTGGTTTAGTGGGGGTGATCTATCTATATTTCAGGCCTTTCTACACCAAAACATCAACAGAATTATTCTCCTTCAAAAACTTTCACTCCGATAGTGTTTACATTTATCACTTTCCTTCAAGTTTTCTCTACTGCTCAATCATAGAGGTAATACTGATATTTTCACATTAAAATAATTTTCCATAAAATTAATGTATTATTTCATATTTAGGTTTAATTTATTTATTTTTAGTATTACTCATAATAATTGTTTTCTTATATAGGTGGATTATTTTTTTGAGTTCATGTGGTTTGTTCGAAGAAGATCATGCATTACTGGAATTTCAACAAATAAAGTCAATGGAAATCATGGTAACATTGACATTTAGTATTTTTTTAGACTTTGGGATATGTAGGAATCAGTCGCACCTCAATCTGACACACAATGTGATCGATATAACTCTAAGTAGTTATTTCTATTTAAAATTGACATTAATTTTAATAAAAAAAATTGACATACTCAAAACCAAGAAAACATATTCAGATTATTTTAATAATTTAAGACAATGATCAATAAGTCATTTTTGACGTGTAAGAATCAGCTGCACCTCAATCTGACACACGATGTACCCGATATGACTCAATGTGTCTATTATCTGTTTAAAATTGACATTTGACTTTAAAAAGTGTCACTCACTATAAAATGAGAAAATGTGCTCAGATTTTTATGATAATTTATTTCATTTATTCATAAATCATTTTTGACATATAGGAATTTTTCTCATGTCAAACTGATACACAATGTGATTTTTATGAGTTAAAGTGCATGTTTCAAGTTTAAAATGACATTTTTGTAAAAAAGATATGTGACATATTCAAAACTAAGAAAACGCATTCAGATTGTTTTGATACTTTAAGAAAAAAATCCATAAGTGATTTTGAATATGTAGGAATCATCCTCATATCAATCTGATACACGGTGTGACCGGTATGACTCTAAGTGCATCTTTATTTAAAATTGACATCAATTTTAGTAAAAAACAAACTAACATACTCAAAACTAAAAAAACACATTAGGATTGTTTTGATACATTATAAAAACAATCCATAAGTTATTTTATATGTTTATAAATCATACAAACCTCAATTATCCACATGGTGTGATCGATATGACTCTAAGTACGTGTTTTTATTTAAAATTGACATTAATTTTAGTAAAAAGGCCAAAAAACCTACTCAAAACTGAGAAAATGCATTAAATTTGTTTAAATAATTTATTAAAATGATACATAAGTAATTTTTGATGTTTAGGAATCATCCTCACCTCAATCTGATACACAATATGATCGGTATAAGTCAAAGTGCGTGTTTTAATTTTAAAATGACATTTTAGTAAAAATAAAAATTGACATACTCAAAACCAATAAAAACACTCATGTTGTTTTGATACTTTATTAAAACAATCCATAATTTATTTAGGACATGTAGGAATCATACACGCCTCAATTGGACACACGGTTTGACCAGTATGACTCAAAGTGCATCTTTTTATTTAAAATTGTCATCAATTTTAGTAAAATGGACAAATATCCGACTCAAAACTGAGAAAATTAATTCAGATTATTTTTATACATTAGAAAAACAATTTGTAAGTCATTTTGGATGTCTATAAATTATCCAAATCTCAATCTGATACACGATGTGCCCGGTATGACTCAAAGAGTTCTTTGTCAGATTCAAATCAATATTTTAGTTCAAAAAGTGTCACTCTCTAAAAACCGATCAAACGCACTCGGATTTTCTTAATAATTTATGAAAATGATTCATAATTCATTTCTGACATGTAGTAATCCATTTCATGTCAAGTTGATACATGATGTGATCATAATGAGTCAAAAGTGTATGCTTCCATTTTAAAATGAAATTTTAGTAAAAAAGATAAGTAACTTACCCAAAACTGAGAAAATGCATTCAGATTATTTTAATACTTTAGTAAATGATACATAAGTCATTTGAAATGTAAAATAATAATCCACATTCCAATCCAACACATGGTGTGACTGTAATAACTCAAAGTGCATTTTTTTATTTAAAATTGTCATCAATTTTAGTAAAATAGACAATTGTCCTACTCAAAACTGAGAAAATACATTCATATTGTTTTAATACTTTATGAAAACAATCCATAATTCATGTGGGAAAAGTATGAATCAATCGTACCTCAATCTAATACATGATGTTCCCAGTATGACTCAAAGTGTTTGTTATCAGTTTAAAATCGATATTTTAGTTCAAAAAGTTTCACTCAGTGAAAACTGATCAAACATGCTCATATTTTCTTGATAATTTAGGAAAATAATTCATAAATAATTTGTGATGTGTAGGAATCCATTTAATATCAAATTGATACACAATTTGATCAGAATGATTCAAAACTGTGTGTTTCTAGTTTAAAATGGAATTTCAATAAAAAAAAGATAACTAACGTACTCAAAGATGAGAAAACACATTCAGATTGTATTGATACTTCAGGAAAATGATTCATAAGTCATTTGAGATATATAAAAATTAATCTCACCTTAATTTGACACATGGTGTAACCAGTAAGACTCAAAGTGCATCTTTTTATTTAAAATTGTCATCAATTTTAGTAAAATAAAAAATTTTACTACTCAAAACTAATCAAACACGTTCATATTGTTTTGATACTTTACAAAAATTATCCATAAGTCATTAAAAATTACACCAATCACAATATATGGAATCATAACTAACCAGGGAAGGAACATGAACCACCTACCTTAGATTTTTTCCTTTGAATTTTTCATAACTCCATGGGTTAATGATCTTATTAAAGAAAATCACCTAATTGTGTCATCAAAGTTCCCCCTAAACTATAGTTTTTAAACCCAAAGAACTAAAATTTTAATTTAACAGAGTTTATCATGGAATATAAATATTCAATATAGCCTCATTCTAACTTGGTACAACCCCTGTGTAACTATTGGGTTTAGAGTGTATGGAGTCCAATGAGTGGAACAACCCCATACCATTTGATATAACCTATGTAACTCACTACCTATAAGGTATAGAATAAGAAGGGTTATAGAGTAATATCCAAAGAGTTTTACGGCCCCCATCCCATTTGGTATAACCCCATTCCAAATATCATAAATCCCCCACTCTCTCTATTTAGAGAGACTGAGATGTCAATAAAGATTTTAAGGCCTAAGAATTGATTATAAAGTTATTTAACAATGCTCTTAATAGTCTAAAAATTTCTAATAACATAAATTAACAATAAAAGAACAATCTAGGAAACTAACTATTCTTAAATTACCTTGTACCAAGAATTTATTTCCACCATTAGAGAAGTGTAAAGAGATCTATAGAGAGAGTGATCAAAGAGGAGAATATTTCAATTTAATCCTCTATTTATATACTACATTTCTCTATTATATGATATAAATCCTCTTTATAGAACTTACTCAAATTAAAGATTCAAATCCATTTAATTTTCTTCCATTTCAACCTTTCTATCTCTACCATTACTTCAAGTTCAAGCCTTTATTATTCATTTCATTTTATCTATAATAATCATATGGTGTAAAATATTATAAATACTTTAAATCCTATAATCCCAAAAAAAACATTTATGGATTCAATAATTAATCAAGTACTTTTACTTAATAAAAATGACCATCATAATTTCATGTTTACCATCCCTATATTTAATACTACTCTAATAACCTAAATTAAAATCCTTTAATTGTAAACCATTAAAACCCAATTTAACCATGTCAAGTCATAACCCACCCCCAATTAACAATCTATATCACATGAATGGAACCAATTTCATGTCATCAAATTAAATCTCTTAATATTACACATGTTAATTTTTATCTATTAATCACATATCAATAAATATTTCTCTACTAAGTAATCATCCAATTATAATGATAAATTTCATTTTTCAATGAAATTGAATTTTATAAATAAACTCAAATTATCTCTAAATTAGTTAATTATATAAAAAATAATAGATGTTACACTAACCCACAAACCAAGAACGGTATCTATAAACACATAACGATCCCTATAGAGAAAGAGGAAATTTACAGAAAATACCACCTTTCTATGAACTCTACTATGTAATATAATCTATTTTTCATCTGATATATCATAAAGTGTGATGCATACATTTTTCATCATCCATTAATTCTTGATCTATATTTATTTGACCTACCAAAATGGACTTTATTATAATCATTATGATCATGGATTTAAATAAGGAACTTTTATCTCAATCCAAGGGCCTGAGATATCTTTTTTCAATACTTAGAATGGAAAAATTTTATCTTAATAATTTAATTAATTTCATATAACTCATGATGTACCTAACATATTCTAATTCACTGAGAAAAGATATGTTAAGTTTTTTATCATCTATATAAGCACACAATTCATGATATACATTAATAATGATCTCAAGGTTAAGAATCAATGCACATACTTATTGGTAGTAATTTCAGTATATTGAATGTTTAATTGCGGATTTATCATCGCGATCACCTCTTATTGGATATTACTATATACAAACTTCATGAGATAAAGTCCCAATGTTTATATCGCCATAATATCTAATAATCATACATCATCTATATCCTATAAAACTAAGGTATATAGACTATATTAAATAACATTAAGAATATTAACATGGAATTTCTAGATTATCATTATAGTGAGTACTATTAAACTTATTGATGTGATAAATATTATAAGAACATTATTACGTAATTCATGAAGAAGAGTAAAAACTATGTAATAAGAATGAAATATATATATATACACCAGACTATATACATGATGTGGTAGCCTAAATTGTAACACCCCATCATTTTGATGAGGTATTAATCATTTCAATTTCGATTTTAATCATTCTTTTCAAACAAATTAAAGTGCCTAAAGGTTTAAGGAAGGGTTCAGAAGAATATATGTATTATTCAGAGCCGAGAGTTCCAATTTTTATGAGAAACAATTGAGATGAATGGTTAGTGCATGGTTAGTGCTAACTATGCACCACAACCTTGAAGTCTCTTGGGGGTGTCACATGGTTTTTAAAACCATCCACCCTAGGCAGTATAGCTGTGATAATTGGTGAACATGGGTTATAGAGGTGATCTTAATGGTGTGTGAATGGTTTGTCTAACCATGAAAAAACCATGCAAGGGGTGGCTTCCATGGGACAGTTCTAGTGCACGGTTGGCATAAAACTTGGACAACCATGCGGCCGAACTGTGCACCCCTTAAAAGACGGTGAATTTACCTTTTCCCCTCCTTATAAAATTCTAATTTCTCATTTTCCCTTCTTTATTTATAGCATCCATCACATGTTAGATCTCCCAATTATTCATATTTTAATCTTTGAGCCTCCTTCGTCATATGATGTCAGAATTGATCTTCATTTATCATGTTAGATCAGCTTCAGTAAACCATTTAATCCTCTTCTTTTCTTTCTTCTTTTATCTCTCTATATGGAATGCTAAATCCATGCGAGCTAATATGCCCTATTTTCAAGGTATTTTTATATTTCTATGATTTCTTCTATTATAGCTCGAATAAAAATTCGATATTGGATGATGATTCATCTACCTATCTAAGGTAGGTGGAATAGTCCTTTTTCCCAAAAGACTTAATGTTTATACTATGCGTCATTGTGCCATGTACCGAACCTTCCGTAAAACACCTCCTAAATGTAAAATAAATTAAATGTATAAATATTTCCTTGGTTAGGGTAGTCATATAAACCTAAGTTCATCATCAAAATATTTCTATAATGGTGAGATCCACCCCTTTGGGTATGTTTCCTTTAAAGGCCAATGAGCCTTATGACTTAAAAATAAATTGAACCAAGAATTGAGGTGTGTTGATTTATCCCTTGTGAATAAAATGTAATTTGAATTAAACCAAGGGGTAATGGTAGTCCATGTACATGGTCCCTTGATTATTATTATTTATAGATTGGATTATCCTTTTGAATTAATTTTCCAAATTGAATCAAGTGAATTTTTTAATGGTAGGGGTTAGATGTTATACCATGACTATTCTTTAAGTTATGTTGAGGGAGATACAAGGGTTCTGACTCAAAATTCCTTGGATAGGATTATTGAACATAATAGATTAAATGGATTTTAAATTAATTATATCACACCATGGGAGATACACATATTCTTATATGGGATTCCTTCAATGGGCTCACTTGGTGAGTGGATTTTTATTATTCCACGAGTGATACTTGGGTTCCCAATGAGGAATGTTAAGCATGGTCTCATAGGGAGGTACATTTTATTATGACATGAGGGATAATTGGGTTCCATTTGTGGATTTCCAAGGATGGGAATGGAGGGTAATTACATTATACCATGCCTTGGGTGATACCTAGGTTCCCACAAGGAATTCCATGGATAATCTCATAGGGTGATGGGTTCATAGCACACCTAGAGTGATACTTAGGTTCTTTTCATGGAAAGCCTTAGACAAGCTTAGTATTCCAATAAATTAAATCAATTAACATGTATATCAAGTTAAAGAACATAATTTTATTCAGTCTATGCTTTAAATACTTGATGTGTAACACCCTGATATTTTAAAAGAGGAAAATTATGTTGGATAGTGTTTATGAAACAAAACACTAATCTTAGAAGAGAATGTAACACCTAGAGACTTTACAATATATTTATTTTTAAATAAATTTCATCTATTTTATATCTTGTTATGCTTGCAACATTAGGTTTAAATGAAATGTGATACTCTATTAAAATATTATTACTTAAACATGGCCATTATAACCTATCAGTTAAATTGGAGGGTATGAATAAGATTAGCTAAATTATGAAACTTATGTTTTACACATTTATAGAATAAATATAATAGTTATAAATTTATTAGAAATAAAATAATAACCATTTTAAAGAGAATCAAATGTTTTTTGAAAAACTATATTTTTTTGAAAGGAGGATTAGTCGTGCTTTTCACACATAATTTAAAATTTATTTTAACCAATTTTAAAAAATTCATTTTATAAAATAAAATTAATTTTTGAAATCTATAAGTAAAAATTATCTTTGGATGAATTTTTGAGAATTTTCTAAAAAAATGTATTTTTTGATGAATAGTGAAAAATACTGATTTTTATTGAAAACTGTCATTTCATTTAAATTATTTAAAAATATAAATTATATTTAAATTGGTTTTAAATTAAAACTAGTATATTTATAATAAAATTTAACTAATTTATTTTATTGGAATAAATTTCATATTGAATTCTTATATAAAAACTTTTTAAACATTTAAAAGTCTTTCTTTAGAAAAATTATTTGTTCAACACGTCGGCGAGTTTAATTTTAAATTAAATTATGCCAATTATGTGATTTGAATTTTTAAAAATGTATTAAATATTTTTAATCACCATAATTTATATTATATAATAATTTCAACTTAATTTTTTACCATAAAAAATAGAAAAAACAATAAAAATTATTTACAATGGTTAAGGTAAAAATGAGTTTACTGGGGGTTAAACTAAATATATAAGGGTTAATAATAATCCAAAACATGTATAATTCATATTTTATAGTCATATATAGACCTTATATATTATAATGTTTTAAAATGGTCCATTTTTTATCCTTTTAAAAAGATCAAAATGTGGGTTGAATTCTTTCTTTTCAAAAATTCTAAGTGTGTCCTCTCCCCCCCTTATAAAAGGACACACCCTATCATCTCATTTACACACTTAAAAACCCCATTGGTTCATAAAATAAATTCCAAAATAACGTTCTTAATTTCCTTACCTAATCTTATAATTCTTTTTTTTCATAAATATATCCTAGGAAGGCTTTGGTGCAAACCAAAATAATTTTTCTTAAGAAGAGGTGACATCCTTAACCAAACATTTTATTTTATTTCTTGTTCCACCTAATTTAAATATTATTAAACCATTATTATATAATAAATTAATTATATTTAATATAATGAGATTTTTTATGTTAATTTCATGACATATAACCATCTCTTCCTCCCTCAAATGGGAAATGAAATAGTTGATTGTGTGTACGATAGACTACTGCATCACGAACCGACGTAATTTTTTTTCTATAACCTCTTATCACATATGGATATAATGAAATATCTAATGTTTATATATGATATTTATAATATAGTTATATATATGTAATTATAATATCATATATATCTTTTTATTTTTTATTCTATAGAGAATGTGATAATGTCGTTCGTGTGTGCGGCAGACTACCACCTCGTGAAGCGATGTGATTCATTTTTCACTTACACTTTAAATGGAAGGTAATAAGGACTGATTTAATGTTTATATATGATATTAATTACATATTAATTATTATTTAAAAGAAATATATCATATAATTTCTTACTTTATCATCCATTAAATAAATGATAACGTTGTTCGTGTGTACGGTGGATTACCGCCTCGCGAAGCGATGTGATTTGTTTTTCACTAATACTTTACATGGAAAGATAAAAAGGATAAATTCAATGAATATATGTGATATATGTGACATGATATTTATTATATAAAATTAATATACAATCCAATTTCTTACCCTTTCACCCATTAATGAAATTTTTATGCCACTCATGTGTACGTATTGTCTATCGTCTCAATGTAGCGATGTGATTCATTCTCCAAGTTAAAAATTAAATAATTATTATAAAGATGTATATAATAAAAAAATTATATTTATAACATTATTATAATTCTGTAGATGATTTAACTATAACCTATGTTTAAAATCCATAATTTTCATGATGAAACATGCAGGATAAAAGAAGGAAATTAACACCCAAAATAATAGTGATAATGAAAGGTTGTTAATGAATGGGTAATAAGATGTTATAAAAGGATAATATATGATATTATAAATAATAATATGATTATATTATAAGTTAATAACATATTTAAACTCACTATATAGAAGTTTAAATAGTTCCAACTAAAGGAAAGCGTGAGGTAAGGGGTTTCTTAAATCAATTTCCATTCATTGAATTATATGAGTACTTCATTGATTATATTATGCCAAAATTATTTTTTAAATGAATTTTGGTTAAATTATGTTGTATTTAAAATTATATTTGTGTGGATATAAATTTTTTACACATAACCACCCCATTGATTAACTCTCAACTCAATGATACGAACTTTGTAAGGGTGTCATATCAAACTTCCTTCTTTGAGACATATAATCTCTTAAGAACTTAATTTATTTTGAATGGTGTATATATTTTACCTTTACATACTATATCATGAATCCTTCATACATAATTATATTTTATTTTATAGTTCATCTACTACATTCATGGTAATCTATGGTTCAAAAGTTACTAAAGTGGTAAGGTTTTTTGTTTCAATCTCATTTTAATCGGGATTCCTTATGCTTAGATTCCAATTGAACTAAATTATTTAATCATTATCTAATAAACCCCTTTAATTTTATTATATTATGGTTATTAATAAAGACTTAAAGTAATAGTATTGTTTTCTTCTCTTTCATACTTAAAATTATTGAGAAAATGTTTTTAATAAAATCTGAATTCATTTCTATATTTGGTCAAAAACATTTCTTCTTCCAAATCCATGTTTTCTAAAAAAAATTCAAAAATGTTTTAATATGATTGTTTAAAGTAATTTTTACCTCTAATTGGTGTTTTTTAAAAATAAAAGGAATATTCCTATCGTTTTCTGAACAAGTTACTTTTTTACTTTTCTTTAAAAAAATGTAAAAGGAATATATGTTTTTTTAACATATTTAGCATGAACGAAACTACTCTGCCATCATGAACACTCAATATTTTAAATATTCCTTTTTAAATTTTAAATTTTATTTTTAAAAAATATTTTATTTAATTTTTTAGAATTTTTTATATTTTAAATAATTTTTTCCAAAATGGAAAGGATATTTTTCTCAATAATTTTTAAAGTGATCTTTCAAATTAATTTTCCATCTAAGATGACATCTTTTTATGTCACTCAAAGTAAAAACGTTATTTTCTTCAAGAATTTTTTTAAAATTATTTTTATCAATAAAAATAACATTTTATGTTATGAATTACTTATAAATTATGTATATATGTATCCCACATGTATACCTAGATTATTTTTACTTCCTTTAAAAAGGTAGTATATAGATTATGATAATTTATCAAATTCCTTCATTATGAAATTTCATTTGAATATGATATTAAGAAATATTTTGCAACTCATTTTATTTCTATAGGTAATTCTTATTTTATGTATTATGATTGATTTACTTTATGTGGCACACATAAATTATGAACATATTATTATTGGTACACCCAGATAGCACTCCAATGCATTTGGTAAAGCTTTAGTCTCATAATCTATCATGTATAGGATTAGGGAGTAAACCTGATCCATTATGGTACATTTAACACCTTGTGATATTATCTAGGAAGTTATCCTTGAATCATGTTTATGTTATATTATATGTTTTTCCGCATTTCTTGTGATTTCATGATCTTAAGATACCGTGTTATTTACGTTATGATTCCATGTGATTACTCATGTGTCTTATACTTTATTATATCATGTTATACCTTTGACTCACATGTTATGTTTCCTTTTTATGTTTATTCCCTTACTATATTTTTACCTCACCCCTTTATTTATTTATTCCCCAAGTTATCCCAAGCATATTTAAGATCTTGAATGGATTTAAGGATCTCACTATGGAAAATAAAATAAGTATTCTATGTTTTATATAATAAAAAACTATTATTACAAAGGCGCTAGGACTTTATGATCCTTGTATTGTATTAATGGATATTTATGTTTACGAATCATGTAATAATATTTGTAAAAGGTTTGGGTATCCATAGTTGGTATCATAGGAATGGTTTAGTTAACCTTTGGAACTATAATGTAAAAACTTTAGTGATAACCCTAGGGATAAGTCTAATAATAAGACTAAATATAGAAAAATATCTTGGAATCTTGGTGAATTATAGAGAGAGTGGTTTTAGAGAAATTACATCCATGTATAGATACTATAACTGGACATGGATCTGGCACAGATGTACCTGAGGGTAATAACTCTGAAAAAGGTGTGTCAGTCTTAACTCGAGCGTTACTTGGTATATGACAACAGGCATTACTATGCACCTAGTTTGACACTCTTGGGAGATATGTTTTAGAAATTAATAGACACTTTATAAACCAACATGAAGGATTTGAATAAATCAATACCCTGAATGACCTGGGATAAACCTAAGGTGTCATAGATTGAAATGAAGGTGTCATGTTTTAGATATCCCAGAAATTACTTTTCATGATTATGTGGTTTCCCACTATGATTATTATTGCTCATATTATGCTTTGTGGTTTTATTCAATGTCTAGAACTATGAGAAATAATGTTAACACCGAATTTGATGGACACTTTGGTGATTATGAGAAACCAAATTAGATGATGACTGGAGAGAAATATATTATGATTATTCCTAATCAGTTATCGCAATATATGATTAACAATGTAAACTTTGATCAAATTCCTAAAAAATCAAATAAGAGGATGGAAATTTATGAAATTATGTGTGGTAATCAATATATATATAATTATATTTAGCTTACTACATGTTAAGAAGGTTGGAATAAGCACTTAGAAGAATATCTCAAATGGAGGAGAAGATGTTTTCTAAGTGGAATAGAGGCTATAGAGAAAGGAATTACTAATGGATTCAATGTTTTATATGTGGGGAACTTTGGAATTATCTGATTTAGTGACCTAAACCAAGGGTTATCCCCTAGACCAATGAAGGGCCTATGTTATACCAAATCATTGAAGTAAAAAGGGTTTAAATATTTATGTCTTGGGATTCAAGAATTATGTTGTGGAATTATTCTTACTAATGGTATTTTAGCTATAAGAATCACGAAACAACTAAGGATTGTGTTAATTTTAGAGGGGAACAAAGTGGTGGATTTTTTAGCCTCTAGGGTATCCCCAGAAAAGCCTTTAATCATTTTCACTAGAATTAGTATCCTTCCCTCGGAATGTGTGGATCTCATTCGAGCATACATCCTTGGTTTTCATTATTTTATACCCCCTTAACCCTCCCTTTGTTTTTAAATCCTTCCTGGATTTTTTTTTGGTTGTTTTGAATTTTTTTTCATTACATTAATAAAATATATATTATTGTGTGTGTGTGTGTGTTAATTTTGGAAGAATATATGTCTTCATGTTAGATTAACATAAGAATTATGGATACCATCATGGGTTTATGAGTTCAAGGTTGATCATAAGTTAAAAGTATTAGACACCCCATTTTAGGTTTTAAGTAATTGAATTTTGAGGTGACTAATGATATTTTATGAGATGTTTTATTGAGTTGGATTATATATAACCTTTTGGTTTAACATAAAGGATTATTTTTTAATAATTATATTATGTTTTTAGAGATGTAAACTGAGGGGTCTTAAGGATAGACACATATGTAAAGGATTAAGTTGAACTTTGGGAGTTGTTATTGAGGTGTTAGAGATTAATGCATTATATGGGAAAACTTTTTCTAACCATTATGGTTTTATTAAATAGAAGAGTAATAACTTGTTATTGTTTATGGTATTATGTGATCCGTTAAAATTTTATTTTTATAGAAACCTAGTTTTTTTCTTGTAAGAATTTAAAATATTTCTATATATATTTTCAGAGCCAGGTGTTGAGATGATGTGAGATTCTGAGGCCTGGTGTGGCTAGGATTAATTTTATAAATATATTAAATATATTTTACATTACACATGAATATTTTCTTAAATAAAATGATATAAATCTTAAAAAAATCTTGAATTAGAAATATGATACCGCGGTTGAGTTCATAATGTGATGTTTACCCTAGGCACGACCTAAAATAGGTTGGTGTGGGGTGTTCGGATGTCGCGACCATTGGCGAGTTCATTCAATTAGAATAAATAATTAAATTTATTTATTTTAATGAATTTAAATAATCTATTTCATCTATAAATATATCATTATACCAAATTCTCTAGGGTCATCCACTTGTACCTGAGATAATTAAGAGCATTCTTCTCCTCTCATTGCCAAATTGAGATCTGATAATGATGAGACTCTGGATCGAAGCAGATCGAAGTGAAGAAAATGCAACGAATACTTTCAATCATTGGAGAGTGCATTATTAAATGAGGAATTATCCAATATCTAGTTAAGACTTTTCAATTAGTTTATTATTCCCTTTTTTATTAAATTTATTGAGAATGATCAATTCTTCTCCTTTGATCTTCACCAACTGAACCTTGACATACGCATATAAACCATTCAATTTGATTATTAAATTATTTTACAACCCCAAATATCCCCATTCATGAGCATCAGCCAAGAAATATTATAAACGATAAATAAAACTTTGTTATCCCCCCATCCCCCTAAATTTATTCATGTTTGTCATTGTTGGATGTTGAGGCTTATGTTTGACATTATCGGGTGGGACTGAGCTCGATCGGACCCTTGGATTCACAATAGTTTCATAAGAGATGAAGGGATTGGTAATAAATGATATATTTAGGGTTGAATAATGGAATAATGGGTGTTAATTTTCATGGATTTGAGATTTGAGATCGATGGAGGTAGCGAGATCAAGCGGAGGCACGACGGTGCGTACGAGTTCGCACGGGAATGAACGGGATTTAATTTACAGACACTGGATGGTTAGAATCCACTGAATGGAGTTAGATCTACATTTTTTGGGAAGAAATGAGGTTGGAATTAAAGTTGGGACTAATAAATCAAGCATACAGATAATTGATGTAAAGTTATGTAAAAATATCGACTACACACCATGTAGTCAAAAGAATACATGGCGTGTAGGTCCCTGGTTGTGGTGGCCAGAGTTTCGAGCGAGTTAATTATCACAAGCCATGTGGTACCCCCACATGACATGTGACCTTGTGCTGTAGAACTTGGCATGTACTTCAGAAATACACAGGCATGGGAACGGCTAGGCACACGTCATGTTCTGGAGTACACGGATATGGGTTTGATACACGGATGTGGTCAGGGAGCATGGGTAGGACCCTGGGTGACTCTGACACACCATGTAGTCACTTTTCATTATGTGTATATATACATGGATAGAGATTTTTATTCCTCCAAGTACATAGTTACGAGAAAGAGTGGTATCATACACTATGTGGGTCCCCTCACATGTTGTGTGCCCCTTGGTTCCTTTTTAGAAAACTTCAAACTCTCGTATCTCTTTCATTTAGACTCGGATTTTGGCCCATTAGTAGCCTATACTGAGTTTTTTCCTATATAGAATGTGATGGCTCCCTCTGTTTTGGATTTTGAGATATGATGTGATATTTTCCATAAGTGGAACTTATTTTGGCATGCTCGGTGATGGTAGTGATCGGGAAGGATCACCAGAGGCTTTGATTCTGAGTGGCACCCTTCAACTGGGTTAGGAATGGGTCCTTGATGACTAGAGTGGAACTATCCCATAGATACAGGGTATGGTTCCTTGACTACTAGAGTTTCACCCTCCATTTGGGATAGGCATGGGTCCTCTACTGATTCTGAGTGGCACCCTTCAGCCAGGATCGGTATGGGTCCTCGATGACTAGAGTGGAACTATCCTGTGAAGACGGGGCATGGGTCCTCAGCCATGAAAGTTGAACCCTCCTGTTATATTAGGACATGGTTCCTCTACCTAGATATTTTGGTCCCTAGGCTATTTGGCACAGTGGCAAGGTTTGGTGTGACTTTGATGTTTTCTATTGGGACGACGTGCGAGATTCTAGGCATTATGGATGGACTTCTGGAACTGATGGTGACACTCTTTCCTATGCTGGTTTATGATATGGAGATCCCATTCTCTCTCATTTTTTTTTCTTCAATTAGAGAATATATATATATCCATGTCATTGGATTTTTTACTCTTTTATCTATCTATCTATTTCTATTGTGTCTCTTACTGCTCCCCCTTTCAGCTTTTAGGACATCCTACTATGTATGTATATATTCACCCCCGCATGATATTTTACCGCATGTTTCATGTCTTATGAAAATGATGGACAGGTCGACGATGACTATAGAGGAGCTTAGGGATACTCAATACATTGGACCGCATATAGTGGTTGGATCTTAGAGATCAGAAGCTGGGCTCTCTCGGTACTCTTTACTTTCCAGTTTTTTAGGTTGGGACATATTTCTTTTTGGGTATGTATTTTTTCCCTTCAATTTTAGTTTGCATTATCATGCTATTATACACCCTATAGGTTTTACATGCTTGGTCTAAATTCAAGCTATTACATGTTATTATTATTATTATTCTACACTTATTCATTGAAATGGTTGTGTGTATGAGTACATATAGATTAGGTAAATGAATCACCATGTTAGATATGCCTTTAAACTCTTGTTGCTAGCCCCTGGCCTATGAAGGTGGGCTTGGGGTAGTTGCAGATCGATCCCCATTGGGTCATGTCATGACAGATTGGTATTAGAGGTGGTTCAATACTTCGAATAGTGTTTTGATTAGTCCCCTTACGAGGATTTTTTTGGGATTTATGGAATAGTGTCAAATTTTCTTGAGGGCGGCTCGCAAGATAAGAAACCCAGTGATGGTACGAGCGGCCGACGTATCCATTCATTGGGACCTTGACTACCTTCTTGTCGACTCGGCATATCGAGACATTGGTTGAAGGGATCAATGGTACATGAATCATATAGGATAGAGTATCAGACTATATTTTTTGAGTCAGCTCCCCATTATATATATATATATGGTCATCTTACCATGGTACGTTTTGATTAAATTTTTAGAATGCCTCCACGATGACAGCCAGCTAGGTTACCAATTCCAAATCATGATGATGATTTAATGAGTGATAAGGCCTCAATTTAGGGTCCATACCATGAGATCCTTCCTCTAGGTGGATATGAAGTAGAACCCCCATCTGTTGAGCAGCATGTCATACTAATAGTGTGGGCTTACGATGTGCACAGGCTTAGCGCACTCCGCGAGTTCTTATTCCTGAGGCTGCTGAGGTTCCATGGAGATCCAGATCCCCAGAAAGTGGAGGATTGGATAGAGTCAGTGGTCTGTATCATCAGGATTATCCAGACACCAATGAATCAAGTGGATGCCCTGGTAGCTATCCTTTTCCA
Source organism: Viscum album (assembly GCA_963277665.1). Classification (NCBI taxonomy): domain Eukaryota; kingdom Viridiplantae; phylum Streptophyta; class Magnoliopsida; order Santalales; family Viscaceae; genus Viscum; species Viscum album. The sequence goes on along the minus strand of OY728119.1, from coordinate 328,705,117 downwards.
CATAGAATATGGGCACTGGTGGAGTCTTATTACCCATATGCAAAATGATTTGACACTCTCTTGGCCTGACTTACGGTAGTTTTTTTATTTTTTTTGAGGAGTACTACCCCTCCTTCTTGCACTCAGTTCAGATTTAAGAGCTTCTGGAGCTATAGTAGGGAGTGATGATGGTGGATGAGTACACCACGATATTCACAGACCTTACATGGTACTCTCTTGACATGATATGTGGTGACTACTTATGAGCACAGAAGATTAACCAGGGACTCCATATATAGATTTGTGCTAGTGTGGTACCCTTGTGAATTCCTACCTATTTAGGTGTGTTGGGGTAGGCACTAGTTACATATAGAGGGATTTTAGGTGTCTAGAGCTAGTTGTGGGCATCACAGGGATGATTCATCTATAGCAGCTAGCAGACACTAGCCAACTGAATCTCAGCGCATGAGATCTTTCCAGGATTAGGCTCTGACACATGGTTAGGAACAACACAAAATATCAGGGCATCCCAGAGAGGGCAGGAGATATTCTTATGATGGTAGAGGTTATATAGTTTGATACTTACCTTCAAAACATGTCTAAAAGTGCATATAGATAGTTGACTGACCTCCACAGTAGAGACAGCATTGTGATCAAGGATCTCCCAGGTGAGGGCAGGGTGGCCCCTAGAGAGGTGAAGCTGGTAGAGGAGTAGGTGGATCTCTAATAGAAGTATTTTTGGGTGGTGGAAGATGCTATGAGATCCTTCCACAACCAACACTAGGAGTCCCATGTCAGGATTAGAGAGATGGCGGTCAGGGCCACGAACAGTTGTAGGCTATGAAGTCTTATGACCCAGTGGCACACGAGATGATTATAGGTACAATAATTATTTATTATAATATTTCCTCAGCATTAGAGACATAGGTGTAAGTCAATACTTTATATATATACTCCTGGTGTGATATTTGGATCTCCTAGTAAAGGCACTATCCAAAAATCTTTGTCTTTAGGTTTCTATAGGGAATGCTTCTTTTGTATCTTTTATATACTGGTAGTGAAATCTATCGCTTGGTGAAGAGAGGTTCACATGGGACATTTTGGTCATTATGATGGAACCCTGTGACTTCATCTTGGGTATGTATTAGTTTTCAATGATTAGATCCCAGATTGGTTGTCACTGCAAACGAGTCATATGACTTCACACTGATGGAACGAGATTCTCCTTTGTGTGTGTGAGAGATATCATGGCAGAGAAAGTGGGTGTTGTGAGAATGTGGTTGTTTCCCATCACTCATTAGTTGGAGAGTTTATTCCTTAGTGTTTTAATCTCTTTAGGCATCTAGATTCATTCATTCTTGGAGGACTTTATGGAAATCTTCCCCAAAGACATTCTAGGACTTCCTTAAAGGAAGAAGATGGATTTTTTATTGAATTTCATATCAGGACCACTCCAATATCTTCTGTGGAATATTGGATGGCCCATTGATGTTATTAATATTTTCATGACTTATTATATACTCCCTTTACTGATTTTATATGAAATGTTCATAATTTGTGTGAAATATTAATATTTTAATATTAAGTATAATTTTTGAGCATTTTTAGAAGTAGTCCAATTGAGTCAGTTTACTGTTTTAATAATACCTATCAATATACCGATCCAAATTGTGTGTTTCTTGTTTTTTAGGATTCTAAATTAAATATACAACATTTCATTAGAAGGTACCATGAGCCAATTCTTCCATTTGAAGGGTCATATAGTCGTCACAAACAAGACCAAAGAATCTGTGAAGAAACTGGACTATTCATGAAGATTGATTTACTGGGTTACATGCAGAAGTCCAAATTCTATTATTCTCCACCATAGTTCGGGGGACAATGCAAGGAGTCTTGTATAAAAATTTCAGGGCCCAAATCTAAGAACAAGGGGCCCAAATGAAGCTTTAAAATCCAGACCACCATTCTGACCAAGAATTAAAATCAGTATAGTATGAAAGAGGATATATAGGCGGTCGACTTTGTTGAAGAAATCATTCGTATTTAAAGTCATCTTCATATTCAAAAACCCTTTCACATTTTGGACTTTAAAAAGACTGGATTCAAATGGACAGTTAAACTTTGTTTAATCAACTAGCCATAACTTTTGATCCTTATGTACAAATGACTCCAGATTTTGAGAGTAGTTGGAAAACTTTATTATCTACAACTTTTAAGAAGGATATTTCTCGAGATTCAGCTGTCTGAATAGCCAAATTGGCGATGCAATTGGAGGGACAGATTGGGAATTCAAACAGTCCACTCCTTGGGCTATTAATACTCTCCCCTTCTCTCCTTGAGAGGGGTTGGCATTTCAGAAGAGAGGAGAACATATTGGCACGACCAAAGCCTTTACAAAGGCTTTGGAGGAACTCCCATACTCAAGTTTTTAATTGAGAGACCTTTCCTCCTCTCTTTATTTTCACTTAATTTCGTGTTCTTCGTTTTTGTAATTTTGTAAGTCTCTTTATTTGTAATTCTGTTTTAATGAAATTTACTTCTTCAATATATCTTATTCTCATACACCTTCTATAGTTTAATATTTATGTTCTTAAAATATTTTAAATATAGTTGAATCCCCTTACCTTCTTTTGCTTCCTCATTCAATCGAAAGTTTGTTTCTAATTATCATCATTGTTCGTGTGTGTGTGTCGACGTACCACTCTTTTCTTATCCCTTTCTTTTTCTTATCTTCTTAATTTATAATCATAATAATTATAACCAGATTATTAAACACCAAAATGGCTGAGTAAATCTCTCATTGGGGTGAGTTATAATTCGGGGATGTTAAGTGATTGAGAGTTTTGCTCGATGAGTATTCTTTAAATTAATATTGTATATGTTAAACTTAATATGTCATGGATTAATGATATGTTTTGTTTAACGAGTGGTTTCCATGGATTATTGGAACCATAAATACACTACCATAAATAAGTTCTGATTGAGATTAGAACCCTAAGTAAATTTAAGGCTTGGATTAAAGCCTTAACACTTAGGAATTCCAATCATCGTCAACTTATGACACGGGTGTTAATTTAATGCAATACAAAGTAAGGCTCAAGGACATCACAAGATTAACTCCCCAATAATGAACTCACCCCAATATTTATCAATTTTTTAAATCAATTATAGTCAATCAATCATTTCAATTAAGCTCTGAAAACAAACCCCCCCTAATCAAAATACAATCAACTAAAAACAAACGACTATTTCAAAGTATCATCGCTGAGGATTCGACCCGAGTGCTGCTATACACATTAGCAGAGCACTGGAAATTTGACCGGTCGATAGGAGACAATCGGCCGTGCATTTAAAATGGCTCTGTTGCCGGGGATGGTGCTTTATGTAGTCATTAGTTTCTGGTTATTGTAAAAAAATCCAAAAAAACAAAATTTAAAAAAAAATTGAAAAAAAAAACACAAAGAAAAACTCGTCTTCCTCTTTCTTCCAAAATCTCTCTGAATGCCCCGTAGTCTTCCAAACAATCCCTCGGATTTGTTTGACCCTGAAATTGAGCGAACACTTCGCCAACTTCGGAGGAACATCAGAGATACTCAAATAATTCAAGAATCAGTCCTTATCCAACCAGTTGAAATTGAAATGGCCAATCCTAGGGAACAAACCCTTAAAGAACTTGTTGCCCCTGATATGAATTACCAACCTCTTGGTATTCAATATCCAAACATAGAAGCTGACTTCGAACTCAAATCGGGTTTGATTCATCTTCTCCCTCATTTTCACGGGCTAGCCGGTGAGGATCCACATCTCCACCTTAAAGAGTTCCAAGTAGTGTGCTCTACCATGAAGCCTCAAGGGGTTTCTAAAGAACAAATCAAACTCAGAGTCTTCCCTTTCTCCCTAGCTGACACTGCTAAGTCGTGGCTCTATTACCTTCCTCCTGGTTCCATAACTACATGGAATGACATGAAGCGACTCTTCTTAGAGAAACTCTTTCTTGTTTCTCGTACTGCTTCTATCCGAAAGGAAATAAGTGGTATACGTCAATTCCCAAGTGAATCACTCCATGAGTACTGGGAGAGGTTCAAAAAGCATGTGGCAACCTTCCCACATCACCAAATCCATGACCAACTCTTGATCCAATACTTCTATGAGGGGTTATTGTCTATGGAGAGAACTCTTAAAGATGCCGCAAGTGGCGGTGCTCTTGTTGATAAAACTCCTGCAGCTGCAAGAGATCTCATAAGTAACATGGATGAAAACACGCAACAATTCCATACTCGAGCACATGATCAAGTCAAAAAAGCCCAAGATAATCAATCAATTGAGCCGAACAAGATGACTGAGTGGATTAGTGAACTTACAGGTCTTGTGCGACAACTAGTTGTGGCTACCAAATCCCCAACCTCATCTTCTCTACAATCAATGTTTCCTGGACCTGTCAAAAACTGTGGAATCTGAAACACTCCATCTCATCCAACTGACACATGTCCACAAATTCAAGAGGATCAATCCGATTCATCTGGACCAATGGATCTCAATGCATCATATGCTCAACAGAACACCAACCCTTAACTATCAGGTCAGTTTGTTAGAAACTTCAACCAACCTCACTTTGAGCCCTTCTCTTCTTCCTATAACCAAGGCCTTAGGTATGGTAATCCCATATTTCATCCCCCTCAATTCCCTCCTCAAAACCCAAACCAATTCCAATATGGTCAAGGTGGTGGTAACTTCCATCATCCTCATCCCTTTGTTCCTCAACCTCAAAGGAACAATCCTCCTCCTGGATTCCATTATCCTAGTGAGCCTTCCCAATTCCAAAACCAATACAATCAATTTCCCAAGAACCAAAATCAAGGCAATCCCAATCTGGGACAAGCCTCTTCTTCCAAGAAACCATGGGAAAGTGCAGTGGAAGATCTTGCATCCTTCACCCGTTCTAGCCTTAAAAACATTGAAACTCAAATAGGTTAACTTGCATCCCACCTGAGCTAGCAACAACAATCTAATTCTTCCCAACATCCAGCACAACCATTACCCAACCCCAAGGGTAATGTAAGTGCAATTGCCCTTAGATCAGGAAAGCAACTTGTTATTCCTCAAGATAAATCCTCAAACCCTCCTTTGAATGTTGACATAGAAAATGAAAATAAAAAGAAACTTGAAAAGGAACCTGAATCCATTCCCTCACCTCCTTCCATTCCACTTAGGAACCCAGTTCCTTTTCTACAAGTTGTCTCTAAGCTAAAGAAGTCATTTGAACCTGATCCTGAAATTCTTGACATGTTTAGACGTGTTGAAGTAAACATTCCCCTCTTATATGCTGTAAAAAAATTCCTAAGTACGCAAAGTTTCTCAAGGATTTGTGTACCCACAAGTGGCAACTTAGGACCTTCGAAAATGTTTCCACCCAGCAGTCTATTCCCATAAAGTGCAAGGATCTAGGGACCTTTATGGTTCCATGCCAAATAGGAAGTTCCAATTTTGATGACGCACTCATATAACTAGGAGCCTCAATTAATGTCATGCCCAAATCCATATTCTCCAACCTTGGTCTAGGTACCTTACATCCAACTGGTGTTGTAATTCAATTGGCCAATCGAAGCACTGCTAGTCCTGAGGGAATAATTGAGGATGTCCTTGTTCGTGTCAATGATCTTATCCTCTCTACTGATTTCTATGTCCTTGACATGGAAGGTGAGATGAAATTTTATCGATCTCCCCTAATTCTAGGAAGTCCCTTCCTCATGACTGCAAGAACCAAGATTGATGTCCATTATAGCATCTTATCCATGGAATTTGGTGACCAACTGGTCAAATTCAACATTTTCCAAGCCATGTGATACCCATCTGAGGACCACTCTGCATTCTCAATCCATGCTTCTGAGGACACTTCTAAGAGTCAATTGAACCCCATTCCATCATGTTCATCCTGTTCTGATGATAAAGGATCTTGTGAAATCTGCACCATGATTAACCAGGTCATAAATGGTGAAGTTGATGTGCACCTCTCATTCATAGACTCCATCAATCTAGAAGATCTTGAAAACTCTCTTGAATCCCACATCAACTCGGATCTCTACTGCTCCACCTTGGACAGTACTAAGGAAAATGAATCTGAAGCAACTGAAATCCCTTCTTCCATTCCTGAGTTTTCTAACCCAAAAATAAAAGATGATACTAATCTAAAACCTCTTCTTGAACACCTGAAATATGCATTCCTTTTTCGTGATCACTCATATCCTGTCATTATCTCTGCTTCACTTACTGAAACCGAAGAGTCCAAACTTGTTCAGGTGTTAGAGGAAAACAAAAATTCCTTAGGGTGGACCCTAGATGGCATACCAGGAATCAACCCTACCCTTTGCATGAATCACATCCATCTTGAGGAATCATCCAAAGCAATTAGACAACCACAAAGAAGACTCAATCCACTCATAATTGAGGTAGTTAGGGAAGAGATCACCAAGATTCTTCAAGCTAGTATTATCTACCCAATTTCTGATAGTGAATGGGTTATTCCAATTCAAGTTGTACATAAGAATGGTGGGATAACTATTGTCACAAATGAACATGGAGAGGTAGTCACAACTCGAGTAAAGAACAAATGGCATGTGTGCATCGACTATAGGAAATTGAATGTGGAAACAAGAAAAGATCACTACCCTCTTCCATTCGTTGATCAAATACTAGAAAGATTGGCCAGAAAGTCACACTATTGCTTTCTTGATGGATACACCGGCTATTTTCAAATCCCAATCGCACCTCAAGATCAAGAAAAGACTACTTTCACATTCCCCTTTGGAACATATACATATAGGAGAATGCCTTTTGGCCTTTTCAATGCTCCTGCAACATTCCAGAGGTGTGTGATGAGTATTTTTTCTGAATTCATTGAACACATCATGGAAGTCTTCATGGATTAATTTAACATTTATGGTGAGTCATTTGAATTGTGCTTGAATTCACTCTCTCTAGTCCTTAAAAAGTGTGTCAAGTGTAACCATGTGTTAAATTATGAAAAATGTCACTTCATGGTTGCAAATGGGATTGTTCTAGGGCACATAGTTTCAAAAGATGGTATTGAAGTTGATCCTTCCAAAATTGAAGTGATCCAATCACTTCCTGAACCCACTTCTGTTTGGGACATCCGTTCATTTCTCGGTCATGCTGGTTTCTATCGGCGATTCATCCATAACTTCAGTAAAATTTCCCTCCCACTCACTCATTTGCTCCAAAATGATGTCACTTTCCATTTTGATGAGGTTTGGAAGAGAGCCTTCATTGAACTCAAAACTACTCTCACATATGCCCCGATAATCCAACCCCCTGATTGTTCCTTACCCTTTGAATTGATGTGTGATGCTTCTGATAGAGCTGTTGGGGCTGTTCTTGGTCAAAGAAGAGAAATAATTCCTCATGTCATCTATTATGACTCAAAAAAATTGGATGAAACTCAATCTCACTACACTGTCACTGAAAAGGAACTTTTAGCAGTGGTTTTTGCCTTAGATAAATTTTGGCCCTATCTCTTAGGTGCCAAAATCATAATCTTCACAGACCATTATGCTATAAAGTTCTTACTCAAGAAAAATGATTCCAAACCGAGGCTAATAAGATGGATCCTAATGCTCCAAGAGTTTGACCTTGAAATAAAAGATAGACTAGGAAAAGAAAACCCTGTGGCTGATCACTTGAGTATAATTTCTAATTCTTGTCATTCTGAAATCCTCGATCCTGAATTCCCCCACTAAGAACCTTTCATATCTCACTCCAAAGTTATCATGGTATGCCCCAATTGTAAATTACTTGGTTTATGGTGTTTTTCCTGAAAATTTTTCAAAAGCACAGAAAATGAAGTTGAAAAGTGATTCAAAATACTATTTTTGGGAAGAAAATAAACTTTGGAAAATTGGGGCAGACATGGTAATTAGGAGATGTGTTGATGAAGATGAACATTCCTCTATCTTAGAATTTTTTCACTCACTTCCTGGAGGTGGCCACTTTGGACCACAAAGGACCTCCCGAAAGGTCCTAGACTCTGGATTCTTCTGGCCTTCACTCTTCAAGGACTCACATGAGTTCTTTCAATCATGTCCCACATTCCAAAAGTTCGGCACAATATCCAAAAGAAATGAAATGCCCCAAAATCCCTTAATCTTTTGTGAAATCTTCGATGTTTGGGGTATTGATTTCATGGGACCATTTCCCCCTTCCAATGGATTCTCATACATCCTTCTTGCATTTGATTATGTTTCTAGGTGGGTCGAGGCCAAACCCACTAGAAAGGATGATTCACATACTATTAGTGAGTTCCTAAAGACACACATCTGCCACCGATTTGGCACACCTCGCGCCTTGATAAGTGACTTAGGAACCCACTTTTGTAATAAAACCATGGAATCTCTTTTGAAAAATAATGGGGTTGTACATAAAACTTCAACTGCATATCACCCCCAAACAAATGGCATGGCTGAACTTTCTAATAGAGAATTGAAAAGAGTGCTTGAGAGAATTGTAAAACCCACCAGAAAAGACTGGCCTGAAAGAATTTGTGAATCACTTTGGGATTTTTGAACTGCCTATAAAACACCCATTAGGATGTCTCCTTTTAGCCTAGTTTTTGGTAAAGAATGTCATCTACCAGTTGAAATCCAACATAAGTCTTTTTGGGCTGTGAAAACCTATAATTTTTATTGTGAAAAATCTGGTGAAGAAAGATTGTTGCAATTGGCTGAACTGGGGGATCTTCGACTTGAATTCTATGAGAATTCCAATATGTACAAAGAAAAGGAAAAGGTACTCCATGACAAACACATCCTGAGAAAGGTATTCCATGAAGGTGAAACGGTAATGCTCTTCAATTCTCCATTTCGGCTTCACCCAGGTAAGCTTAATTCTCGTTGGGAAGGTCCTTTTGTTATTACTCATGTTTACCCATTTGGTGTAGTGAAACTCCAAGACCCTTCTTCCAAAAGGACATTCACGGTTAATGGACATCGATTAAAGCATCACCATGAGAGGACGCAAAATCCTGGATCAACATCGACTTCCACTAGATTCCCAACTTCTCCACTCAACCTACCACTAGATGGAGATGGAAACCTGCCAAATCCAAACCAGGGGGCACCTATTTCCCTTTAACTCTCTCTATTATATCTCTCTATATATCTTTCTTCTTCTTCCCCTCTCTTTTATTTTATTTCTTTAACTCTTTCTTTATAAACCCCTTTTATTTACTCTTTCTCTTTTGTGTGAGTGTGACTTTATAAAAAAAACAATCTAAAAAAGCCTAAAAAACTAAAAAACAAAAAAAATCAAAAAAAATGAATAGTCAAGAGTCATGATTACTCACCTTAAAATTTTATAATTTTGTCCAACCATTTTGGGGAGTCAATAGGAATGTTTTAATCCCAAAAATTTTGTATTTTCATTATGACTTTGGATAAAGAATTTTTTTTCAAAACCAACACATTTTGAATGCTCAATTTTTGATTTGGAAAATGATTTTCCCCAACCGTCAGAACCAACATTTGCTTTCATGCCAAGGCCACCTATGGCCATCTTTTCAAAATGTGTGTTTTCAACCCCATTTGTGAGTCTTGATTTTGTGGACCTTCGAGCTGAATTTCCTACTTTAGTGTGCATTAATATGATAGAGGCATTTTCTGAACCACTTGAGAATCATAATAGCCAAATAGCCTCCCATTAACCATACATTAATCCTCCTTTTGAAAGCCCCTTCGAGCCTATGAAAACCTTTTCCTTTATATCCACATTACAAGACCAATACCTTTTCCCACCCAATATCAACATGGATTTTCATTGCATAATTTTTTGAAATTTAAGTGCGGGGGGAATAGATTTCATTGTTTGGGTACCCTATTTTTGATTTTCAATGAGTTATCATCTGCTTAAAGGCAAGCATCCATTTCAGTGTGGGGGAGAGTTTTTCATTCAGTGTGTTTTGGGTAATTTGATGTACTTCCATTTATGTAATTTTGTAAATCTTATTGAAAAGTGTTCAAAAAAAATTCAAAAATGATGAAAAAAAATTGAAAAAATAGGTTGTGTCTTGGGTAGGTCAAAAATCACTCTTCCTCAACCTTTGATCTTGTTATAACTATTACAATTAGTGTTGTGAGGAGATCAAACATGGGTTGGGATATGAGTTTGAGATCTGTTTCAAGGTCAACTTTTGAAAAAACAACGAAAAAAAAGGAAAAGAAAAAAAAAGAACACTTGCATTATATTCTTATTGGGAGAAGTTTTTTGTTTTGTAAATATTTTATCTTCTCATTACCTTCATATTTTCTTCCTCTATTGTGTCTTTCTTCACACAATCATTCCCTTGTAAATATGTGTTTGCATTTCCTTCCATGTTTTATTTCAAAAAAATGTGCATTGTTTTTTCTATGTTAGTATTTTAACCCTCTTCTTCTCTCTATTGGACATTATATTCCTACCATCCCATAGCCATAGAAAAACCCCTTAAAAACACCTCTTGATTCTTGTTCACTTTGGATAGGGATTGGAAGCTTATAGCTCTTTTCAAACTCTAAGATTTTCACTTTTGGTTGGTGAAAGAGTGAACCTCCACAAATAAATTTTATCATCTTGAGAGGTGTGAGTTTTGAGTGTCCACATTTTCCATTTCTAAATTAGAGCATGAAAAAATGAATTAGTTTTGGAACATTGTTTCTGTAACAACTTGTGGTGGAATTCAAAATGGATGAGTGAAATAGTCTAAACCTCCCCTGATTGAAGAAAAAAAAATTAATATTTGTTGGTGAGTGAAAAAGATTTTGTCATGTTTTTATATTTGTTACACATGAGGACATGCACAAAACTAAGTGTGGGGGATTTTATGTTATTAATATTTTCATGAATTATTATATACTCCCTTTACTTATTTTATATTAAATGTGCATAATTTGTGTGAAATATTAATGTTTTAATATTAAGTATAATTTTTTAGCATTTTTAGAAGTAGTCCAATTGAGTCAGTTTACTGTTTTAATAATAATTATCACTATATTGATCCAAATTGTGTGTTTATTGTTTTTTAGGATTCTAAATTAAATATTCAACATTTCATTATAAGGTATCATGAGCCAATTCTACTATTTGAAGGGTCATATAGTCCTCACAAACAAGACCAAAGAATCTGTGAAGAAACTGGACTATTCATGAAGATTGATTTACTGGGCTACATGCAGAAGTCCAAATTCTATTATTCTCCACCATAGTTCATGGGAAAATTCAAGGAGTCTTGTATAAAAATTTCAGGGTCCAAATATAAGAATAAGGGTCCCAAATAAATCTTTAAAATCCATCACACCATTCTGGCAGAGAATTAAAATCAGTATAGTATGCATGACATATCTCATGATGTAAGAATCCAATCGATCTAAGATTTTTCAGTGTAAAATAGGAGATATAGGAGGCCGACGGTTTTGAAGAAATAATTCGGATTTGAAGGCATCTTCATATTCAAAAACCCTTTCACATTTTGGACTTTAAAAAGACTGGATTGAAATGGACAGTTTAACTTTGTTTAATCAACCGAACATAACTTTTTATCCTTACGTCCAAATGACTCCAAATTTTTAGAGTAGTCATCCAACGTTATTATATACATCTTTGAAGAATTATATTGCTCGAGATTCGGCTGTATGAATAGCCAAATTGGTGATGAAAGTGGAGGGAAATATTGGGAATTCAAACAGTCCACTCCTTGGGCTATTAATACTCTCCCCTTCTCTCCTTGAGAGTGGTTGGCATTTTAGAAGAGAGGAGAACATATTGGAACGAACAAAGTATTTCCAAAGGCTTGGGAGGACCTTACATACTCAATTTTTTACTTGAGAGACCTTTCCTTCTCTCTTTATTTTCACTTAATTTCGTGTTCTTCATTTTTGTAATTTTGTAAGTCTCTTTCTTTGTAATTCTGTTTTAATGCAAGTTACTTCTTCAATATCTCTTATTCTCATACACCTTATGTAGTTTAATATTTATGTTCTTAAAATAGTTTAAATACAGTTTAATCCCCTTCTCTTCTTTTGCTTCCTCATTCAATCAAAAGTTTGTTTTTAATTATCATCATTGTTCGTGTGTGTGTGTGTCGACATACCACTCTTTTGTTATCCCTTTCTTTTTCTTATCTTCTTAATTTATAATCATAATAATTATAACCAGAATATTAAACACCCAAATGGATGAGTAAATCTCTCATTGGGGTGAGTTATAATTTGGGGATGTTAAGTTATTGAGAGTTTTGCTCGATGAGTATTCTTTAAATTAATATTGTGTATGTTAAACTTAATATGTCATGGATTAATGATATGTTTTGTTTAACGAGTGGTTTACATGGATTATTGGAACCATAAATTCACTACCATAAATAAGTTTTGATTGAGATTAGAACCATAAGTAAAGTTAAGGCTTGGATTAAAGCCTTAACACTTAGGAATTCCAATCAACGCCAACTTATGACATGGGTGTTAATTTAATGCAATACAAAGTAAGGCTCAAGGATATCGCAAGCTTAACTCCCCAATAATGAACTCACCCCAATATTTATCAATTTTTTAAATCAATTATAGTCAATAAATCATTTAAATTAAGCTCTAAAAACAAACCCCCTTAATCAAAATACAATCAACTAAAAACAAACGACTATTTCAAAGTATCATTGTCGAGGATTCGACCCGAGTGATGCTATACACATTAGAAGAGCATCAGAACTTTGACCGGTAGATAGGCGACAATCGGCCGTGTGTTTCACCCATACCAAGATTCAAGAGATGTGGTTTTAGTTGGAGGACCTTATAGAGAAGTGTTTCATCGGGACGAAAGTGTCCCCTTGTGCATCTCTAGTGTTCGTGAAAAAGGTGAATGGGGGCTTGTGGATTTATATTAATTATCATCACTTGAACTAAGACACATTAAAGAACAAGTTCCCCTTTCTGAAGTTTGACAGCCTCTTTGACCAGTTGTGAGGTGTGATATGGTTCTCAAATATTTATCTCCAATCCAGTAATGACTAGTTGAGGGTTTGCGAGGCTGATATTCTGAAGCTGGAATTTTGATTTCATTTCAAACACTATGAGTTCCTAGTGATTCCCTTTGGTGTGATGAATACCCCTATCGTGTTTATGGTTTTGATGAACTATTTTTTCTAGATGTACTTAGACCATTTTTTGGTTATCTTCATTGATGACATTCTTATATACTCTTCATCAGAGAAGGAGGGTGTAGAGAACATGAGGATGGTCCTAGATTTTCTTCAAGACACCAAATTTATGGTAAGATCTTGAAGTAAAAGTTCTGGATTAACAAGTTTCACTTCATGGGGCATGCCATTTCTCAGCATGCTTTATCCATGGAGCTGAAAAAGATCTATGTGGTGATTTATTTAGAGCCACCCAAGAGTATATCAAAGGTGAGGAGTTTTCTTATATTGGTAGGGTACAATAGGAGGTTTGTGGCAGACTTCTCTAGGATTGTATCCCCTTTGACCACCCTGACATGGAAAGGGTATCCTTTTACCTGGACTAAGCAGTGCCATAGGGCCTTCAATGAGTTGAGGTTGTGGTTGACGAGTTCTCTTGTGTTGAGACTGTTGAAGGAGGGCATGGAGTATGCAGTGTATTGTGATGCCTTAGGAGCTGGGCTCAGATTCATGTTGATACAATGGAAAGAAATTATCGCATACAGATCGAGGTAGTTGATACTCCATGAGTATAACTACATGAATAATGACCTAGATCTGGAAGCGATAGTCTTTTTTCTAAGGATGTAGAGTCACTCTCTTTTGGGATATCACTTTTTGGTTTACTTAGGCCATCATAGTCTCAGTTACATCTTCACACAGAGACACTTGAACCTGAGATAGTAGTGCTGGTTGGAGTTCCTCCAGGACTATGACTTAAAGATAGTCTATAGTACGGGGAAGGGAAACATGGTGGTAGATTCCCATAGTAGTAATTCCCAAGCTCACTTTGTGAAGAAGGATTCTAAGTATTTGTCTTCCTTGCAGCTGACCCTAGTGTAGCAGGAGGGTGCAGATTTTCTTTAGTAAATGTTGTTGACTCATTCGCTCCTTCAGCATGTGAGAGAGTCACAATTAGGAGATATATATGTGAGGTCTTGAGTGACTAAATATATATAGTATATTCACCATATGTATACTCTGAAGGATTTAATCATGTCATCCTTTTCCAGGGATGAACAATGGTCTCGGTCAAGATGCGAGAAGAGGTGATGTGAGAGTTCCACACTTATCCTTTGTCTATACATCCCAATGTGGTAAAGATATTCAGAGATCTTCAGTGGTAGTTTTGGTGGGCTAGTATGAAATGAAGTGTGGTTGAGTTCATCTCACGATGCCACACCTATCAGTAGGTGAAGTTTGATCAACAGGTTTTGGCGGGTTTTTTGCATCCCCTTGAGATCCCTAAGTGGAAATGGGATGGAATTTTCATAGACTTTGTGACAGAGCTTTCACGAATAGTGAATTTCCATGATTCCATCTAGGTGATAGTTGAATGACTCACAAATTTGGAACACTTACTTTCTATCAGGGAGCAGAGTTCATTCGAGAGTTTGGGGAAGATGTATGTACAGGAGATTGTTCACCTATATGGGGTGCCCTTGACTATTGTCTCTTACCATGATGCATAGTTTACATCACAGTTTTGGAGAGGCTTGAAGAATCCATTCATGACCCATATGAGGATGAGTACAGTGTTTCACCCCTAGAAGGATGGGAAGACCAAGTGCACTATCTAGGTGTTGGAGGATATGCTGAGGGCTTGTGTGTTGGACTTCAACCAAAGTTGGAAGGATCGATTTCCCATGTAGATTTTACGTACAACAATAGATATGACACTAATATTGGTAGGTAGCCTTTTGAGGCCCTCTATGGGAGACCCTATAGGTCACTCTTGTGATAGCCATAGATTGGAAATATGTCTCTTTTTGGTCCAGAGTTGGTGTAGGCAGCAACGGAGAAGGTCCAGGTCATCCGTGAGCAAATGAGGATGACCCAAAGAAGGCATAAATATTACTTAAATCAATGTCTTAGGTCCTTGGAGTTGGATCATGGAGACCACATTTTCTTGAGAGTCTCCCCATGATTAGGATTGTATAGATTTCACCAGGGAGGAAAGTTATCCCTAAGTTTCATCAGAACGTTTGAGATATTGTAGAGGGTTGGTGAACTTTCTTACCACCTATCCCTTCCCCACAGTTAGAGTGGGTACATGAAGTCTTCCATGTGTCACAGTTGAGAAGATATATGCATGAACCTATACACAATACTGACTAGGAAAATTTGTACATTGAGGATGGATCCACTTTTTTGGAGCACCCAGTGGTGATCAAGGATTGACAGGAGAGGACCCTGCACGGATGGACAATCTCCTCAGTTTGCATGTTTTGAAATCATGGGAACGTGCAAGAAAGATCATGTGAGCGGGAGAGCCAGATGCGGGCTCAGTATCCCGATATTTTTATGTGGTTTTATATTTTGGGTATGAAAATTTATGAAAGAATGATGTAGAGACCCAGTTTTTCCTTGTAATACTTTGAAATATTATATATATATATATATATATAGATCCAAGTGTTTAGATAGCATGAGATTTCGAGGTCTGGTGTGCCCAGAATTAATTTTATAAAAATATTAAATATATATTATATTATGCACACATAGTTTCATAAATAAAATGGGATAACTCTTAAAAAAATATTAAATTATAAATATGAGACCACGGTTGATTCTGTAATGTGATGTTTAACCTTGGCGTGACCTAAAATAGGCCAACTTAGGGCATTCAGATGTCGTGACCATTGATGAGGGCATTTGGTTAAAATAAATAATTAAATTTATTTATTTTAATTAATTAACCTAATTTATTTCATATATAAATATATCATTATGCAAAATTTTCCAGGTTTATCCACTTGTGCCTGAGAGAATTGAGATCATTCTTCTCAACCTTCTGTCGTTGAATCGAGATTCGACGATGACGAGACTCTGGATTGAAGAAGATTGAAGTGCAGTGAACACAACGACTCCTCTAAATCATTGCGGAGCATGTTCTTCGATGATGAATGATCCAATATATAGTTGTGATTTTTCAATTTTTGGATTACACCCTTTTTTATTAAATTGATTGAGCATGATCAATTCTTCTCCTTTGATTTGCACTAATTAAACCTTGTCATGCACATATGAACTGATTAATTTTATTATTCAATTATTTTCTAAACCCAGAGGTACCCATTCATGATTGTTATCCCTGAATACTTGGAAATTATAGATAAACCTTTTTTATTGCTCCTCCACCCACCCCCATAAATTTCTTCTTATTTGTCATCATTGGACCCTGAGGTCATGATTAGACATTTTCGGGCAGGACTGAGCCCGATCAAACCCCCAGATTCACCACAGTTTTGTAGGTGATTAAGGTTTCTATGATCAAGGAAATATTTGGGGTTGAATTTTGGTATAATGAGTTTTGATTATCATGGATTTTATATTTGATACTAATGGTGATAATGGGATCAAGTGGAGGCGCATTGGTGCGTGTGGGTTCACACAGGAATAAACGAGATTCAATTTTTAACCATTGGATGGCCATAATCTGGTAGTAAAATTTAGATCAACATTTTTCAAGAAGAAACAATTCCATATTGAAAGGTGGTATTACTATATCTAGAACATGGATAATGGATCTAAAATTCTGGAAAAATATCAACTACACGCCATGTAGTCCGAATAACACGTGGTGTGTAGGTCCCTGGCTGCGATGGATAGGGTTTCAAGTGAGTTAAGTATCACATGATGTGTGGGACCCCCACACGCCATGTGACATTATTCTAGAGAACTTGGTGTGTACTCTGGGAGTAAATGGAAATGGGCACAACTAGGCACACACAGTGTTCCAAAGTACACGGACACAGGTTGGATACACAAACATGGCCAGGGAGTACGGGTAGGACCTCGGGTGGCTCGGACACACCATGTAGTACTCCAATGGCCTGAAGGCCTTCATTTTTTATTGATTTTGATAATACACATTTCAAGGGGTGAGGTGGAACCCTTATAAGGCCCGTAGGCATAAGTATTACATGGCCTGTAGGACTTAGAGGAATTCATTGCCTGTAGGATTCAAACATTACATAAAACCCAGACTAACTACTTGGAACTGCTCCTCCCCAGCATCTTCATCGTGAAATCAGCTCTCCACCTTCGCATGGCTGTTCGGCTAGGCATTCTCGTGCATGCACAGGCTTGTCCTGATGGAAGGTGTCGTACCCTCTCATTCTTACAATTCGTTTAGCTTCTGTTGTGGTGAAAACTCCTTGCTCATCATCCTTGTAGAGCTTGTTCTTTATAGGTTGTCTGGTTTGCATCTACACTTAAGGTGGACCGAAGGCCTTGAGGTGGCCCAATAGCCTTACTAACCTGAAGGCCTGGGTGGCTTGAAGGCCTTACAGGACTTAGGGACCAAATCGGTGGCCCGAAGGCCCAAATGGGGGCATATTCCTGGCTGCTAGAGTGCCAAATAGTGCCTGCTACAGTCCCTCTACATTACCTGCTACAGTACTGCACAGTTCCCACTACAATACTGCTATAGTAACCTAGAAATTCTGCCTCCGCCTGGATTTGATCCCTGGTCGCTTGGATGCACCTACGGAGTCCTTACTAACCGGGATAAGGCTCATGTGCTGGACATGCCATGTTGTCACTCTAGAAACCTTGTATATATACATGTCTAGTGATTCATGTACCTCCAATGACACAACTAGGTGATGGAGTGCGACCACACGCCATGTGGGTCCCCTCACACGTCGTGTACCCCTTGGTTCTTTTTAGGAAACTTTAAACTCTCATGTCTCCTTTATTTGGAATTGTATTTTTTCCCACAAGTAACCTATCATAAGTGTTTTCCCATGTATAAATCAATGTTTCCCTCCATTGTGGCTTTCAAGATATGATGAAAGATTTTATTGGCATGCTACTTATTTAGGTGATGCCCGGTGATGGTAGTGATCAGGCAGGATCACCAGAGGCTTCAATTCTGAGTGGTACCCTCCAGCTGAGCTGAGCATGGGTCCTCGATGACTAGAGTGTCACCCTCCTATAGAGATAGGGCATGGTTCCTTGAATACTAGAGTAGTACCCTCCAGAAGTTTTGGGGTCATCTATCGATCCTGAGTAGCACCCTCCAGTTGGGTTGGTCATGGGTCCTCGATGACTAGAGTGGCTCCCTCTTATGGAGATAGGGAATGGGTCCTTGACTATTAGAGTGTAACCCTCCAACTGGTTTGGGCATGGGTCTTATACCAATCTTGAGTGGTACCCTCCAGTTGGGCTAGGCATGGGTCCTAAATGACTAGAGTGACACCCTTCTATAGAGATAGGGCATGGGTCTTAGACCATCAGACTGTCACCCTTTTATTGTATTAGGGCATGGTTTCTCCACCTATAGATTGTGGACCCTAGACTATCTAGTATAGTGGAAAGGTGTAGCGTGACTTGGCTATTTTATACTGGGAAAATGTACGAGATGTTTGGCATCATTGATGGACTTTTGGAACTAATGGTGACACTTTTTCCTAGGTTGGGTTGTAAGATGGAGATCCCCTTCTCTCTCATTTGGGTTTATTTTTTTTGAGTATACATACATATATATATTTGTATCCATGTCGTTGTATTTTTTACTCTATTGCTTTGGGTTGATATTTTTATTTATTTATTCCTATTGTGTCTCTTACTTATCCCCTTTTCAGATTTTAGGGTGTCTTAATGGTTATGTATATACACTCACCCTTGTATGGATTTTCCCACCTATTTCATGTCTCATACAGATGATGGATAGGTCAGCAGTGACTATAAAGGATCTTATGGATACTCCGTGTATTGGACCATGTACATTGGTTGGAGCTTATAGATCAAGAGTTAGGCTCTCTCAGCACTTTTTACTTTCTAGTTTTGTTAGGTTGGGTCATATTTTTAGTTAGGCATGTATCTTTTACCTTTACTTTCAAATTTCACTATCGTACTCTTATACACCCTAGAGTTTTTTTATGCTTTGTTTATATTATATCTATTGAATCCTTTTATTATTATTCCTCTGCACTTCTATATTGATATAGTTGTGTGTGTGAATATAGGTACATTAGGTAAAGGCCTCCCCATGTTAGATATTCCTTTAGGTGCTTATCTCCAGCCCCTAGCCTATAGAGGTGGGATTGGGGTAGTTGTGGCCCGAGCCCTATTGGGTTGGGTCGGGACAATTTTAGTGATTCAGGCATTAAAAAATAATCATATTGGATATTTAATTCCTTATAGTAATAGTTGAAGTTGAAATTGATTTAAGTACAATGAAAGGTTGAAATTGTGTTTATGAAATAAAAAGATATCAAGTATGTGCATTTTCTAGTGTTCTATATCTTGATAGAAAAAAAAATCCCTCAACTCTAAGAAAAGGATCTTGAAACAAAAATGTTACCCTATTAATTTCATTCTCGATGAATCAATGGTATTATAAAACATCACAGGTTTATTGTTTTATAGTTTTTAAATTTCTCATGGTCATTCACTTTCTTATGATCAATTATCTATATCACTCTCTATTAATCCTTGGACGTTATTATTTTCTTCCATGTCCATGTTTTCATTCCCCACCAATGTTATCCTACTTGGAAACCTAATAATGTGTT
Source organism: Viscum album (assembly GCA_963277665.1). Classification (NCBI taxonomy): domain Eukaryota; kingdom Viridiplantae; phylum Streptophyta; class Magnoliopsida; order Santalales; family Viscaceae; genus Viscum; species Viscum album. Next base: position 328,685,401 of record OY728119.1, on the reverse strand, counting down.
ATTTGGATGACCTTTGTGCAAACTTTTCTCTCTTATCAAGAGAAAGTTTTATTAACCCTTTTTATGATGTGAGTTTCCAATAGAGGTATTTTCAAATTTCAAATCATTGATTATCGAGATCAAGATTAAATTGGGAGGATGTAATTTATTTAAGGGGTATAATTTAACACCCATAGATTTTAAAATAGAAACATCATGTTGGATAACATATATGACACACAAAACCAAGATTAGAAGAGAATTTAACAACCCCATACTTTATGTTTCATTTAATTTAAATTAAATTCAATCTCTTTGATAATTTTTGATGCATGCAACACCAATTTTAAATAAAACACGGCACTCTATTCAAATATTATTATTTAAACATGACCATTATAACCTAGAAGTTAAATTGGAAGGTATGAATAGTACTGAATAAATTATGAAAATTGTATTTTTCACATGTATAAAATAAATTTAAAGGTTTTCTATTGATTATAAATAAAATAAGAACTATTTAAAATATAAAGAAATGTTTTCTAAAAAATTATATTTTCTTGAAAAGCGGATTAGTCATGCATTACATGCATAATTTAAAATTAATTTTTACCACTTTTAGAAATTTTATTTAAAAAATAAACTTAATTTTTTAAATATAAATTTCAATTATCTTTGGGTGAATTTTTTATAATTGTTTGAAAAGATTTATTTTTTGATGAATAGTCAAAAATACTGATTTTTATTAAAAACTGTTTTTTTGTTTAAATTATTTACAAAGGTAAATTGTATTTTTAAATTTGTTTTAAAGTAAAATTAGTTTAATTATATCAAAATTTAACTAATTTGGGTCATTTTAATCAATTTTATATTAAATTTTTATATAAATAACTTTTTAAACTTTTGCAATGTTTTCTTTGAAACATTCATTTTTTCGATGCATATATAGGTTTAATTTTAAATTAAAAACTTCCACTTCTATAAGTTGAATTTGAAAAAATTGATTCCATATTTGGAATAATTATAATTTATATTATCTAATAAGTTCAAATTAATTTTTTACCCTTATAAATAGTGAAAATAGTAAAAATTATTCATTACGGTTAAGGTAAAAATAGGTTTACTGAGTGGTTAAACTAAAAATATAATGGTTAGAAATGATATAAACTTTTAAAATTACTATTTAATGTTCATATTTACACCTTATCTATTATAAGGTTCAAAAATAGTCCATTTTTTATCCTTTTTCCAAGATAAAAACATGGGTTTAATTATTTCTTTTCAAAAATTCCAAGTGTGTCCCCTCCCCCACTTTTAAAAGGCCACCACCTATCCTCTTATTTGCAGACTTAAAAAACCCATTGGTTCATAAAATATCTAATCAAATTCACTTACTTAACTACCTTTCATCATCCTAGAATATTTTGTTTTTTCAAAAAACCAACCTAGGAAGGCTTTTGGTGTAAACCAAAAGAAGTTTTCTGAAGAAGAGGTAACATCCTTAATCAAGTGTTTTATTTTATTTCTTCTTCCACCTACTTAAAATATTATTAAACCAATATGATATAATAATCTCACTATATTCCATATAATTATATGTTTTTATGTTAAGGGAATGACCTAAAACCATTTCCTTCTCCCTCAAATGGGAAATGAAATCATTGATTGTGTGTGTGGTAGGTCTACCACCTTACGAACTGACGTAATTTATTTTTTATCACTGCTTTTCATGGATATATATAATGATGTATATGATTTTTATATATTATATTTATTAAATAATTACACTTATGGAATTATAATATCATATATACCGTCTTACTTTCCATTTTATAGAAAATGTATTAAATTCCTTCATGTATATGCCGGATTACCGTCTCGCGAAGCGATGTGATTCATTTTTAACTCACAATTTACATGGGAGCTAATAAGGATTAATTTTATATTTATATATTATATTCATGACATATTAATTATTCTGTAAAATAAATATATGACATAATTTCTTACCTTATCTTCCATTGAATAAATGATAACGCCCTTCATTTGAATGACAGACTACCGCATCATAGAGTGATGTGAATATTTTTTCACTAAAACTTTACATGGAAGGTAAAAAGGATAAATTTAATGAATATATGTGATATATATGAAATTATATTTATTCTATAAAATTAATATAAAATAAACTTCCTTCCCCTTTCACCCATGAAGGAAATGTTAACATTGCTCGTGCGTACGTAAGACTGCCATTTCCATGAAGTGATGTGATTAATTATCCTTATTGAAAATGATTATAAAGATGTATATAATGAAAAAATATATATTTATAATATTAATATAATTCAATAGTTTATGTAACCATAAACTATTTTCAAGATCTGGAACTTTCATGACAAAATGTGCAGGAGAAAACAAGGCAATTAACATGTGAAATAATAGTGACAATGAAAGATTATTAATGAACGAGTAATAAGATGTTATAAAAGGATCATATATGATATTATAAATAATAATATGATTTTTTTATAAGTTAATATCATGTTTAAAACTAATATAAAAGAGGTTAAATAGCGCTCAACTAAAGGGAAGTGTAAAAATAATGAATCTAGATTAATAGTATAAATATTATCATTTCTTAAAGTAGTAAACACTAAAACATGCTTGGAATCATAAATATTGAAAGCATTATTATCAAATTTAACATGATAGACTTCATCACATAATTGGTATATACTAAGTAGATTGTTTTTTAAGATATCAACAAATAAGAATATAAATAAGAATAGTTTTAGAGTTACTAATTTTTTCAAGGACAATTTTTTTTCCTTTTTCATTGTCATCAAAAGTGACATTTCCTCCATCAACTTTTATTAAAATATTAACTCTTGAGTATTCTATAGTCATATGTATATAAAATCCACTATCTAGATACCATACAATTTTACCTGATCTCTTTAATCACTTTACCTATAAAGATCAAATAAGAAATGATTTTGGTACCCATATTTTCTTGTGTCTAGAAAGGTTAAGAATAAAAGCCTTAGGAATACATATTTGTTTTATAGGGTTATTCACTATAGAACTAATAAATTTAGACAAAAAGTTATTCTCTGGTATAAAATAATGAAAACTATTTTCATATCTAAAATTCCCGTTAGTTTTATAGATTAAGGTCTTATTCTTTGAACTTAGAAAAATAGTTTTTATAGAGATTCCTTTTTTGTCCAGATGTGTATCCAATTCTAGTATTATGTTTAAGCAGTTTCTGAATTCCCAAAATCATATTCAAGGTATTAGTTACATTTTTAAATTTTTCTAATTCATTTATTAATTTATCATCTTCCAATTTCAAATATATATTCTCTTTTGAAATATTGGCATTCTTTTCTTTTTCAATAGAAAATTCATTATTAGTATTTCAAGATAAAGCATGTACATTTTAAAATTATTATATTTATATTTAAGTTCATCCATGGTGTCCCCCAGTATAGATTAGTATTCAAAAATTTATTCATTATTCATTTCAGTTTCTTCTACAACATCATTATTATACTGATAAAAATTAATAGTAGTATTTTTTACCTCAGATGCAGTGCTCATAAAGCACAAATTTTCCTTCTCACTTGCACCATTCTTGTGTAAATCAGAATCACTGGATCTATCCTCAGATGTACTCCAAGTTCCCTTTCATTTCTTTCTCTGTTTTATTATATCTATCATCATACTTCTACTTATATTTTATCTTAGTAAAATCTACATTAATATGTATTTTCCTATGCATTCATATCTAGTTATTTCACTAGAGGAGTCATTTTTCTTATAGTTCTTTTTCAAATTTCCTCTTTTGTCATATCTTCTTGTATAATTATACTTTTTGAATAATTTATTATCTTTATATAATTTTTTTAATATTTTAGATAGATGATTCATCTTCTTGTCACTTTTATATTCGGATTCATCTCTACTTGAATCATCTTTGATTAACTCTTTTAATTTAGACTTAGATGTCTTGAATTCTAGTCTTCTTCTTAATTTCAAAATATTATTTATCTACCTTTAATTTATCATCATAAATCATCATATTTTCAATCATTTATTTGACTAGAAGCTTGCTAATGTCATAGGATTATATAATCAAAATAGAAGTGTTTCTCCACCTATCTGGTAAGAAACTCAACAATCTTAGTACTTTTTTTACATCAATTGGTTTTCCAAGTACCTTCATAGTTTTGATGATCTCATTAAATATATAATACCTTTTAGAGATCAACTCATCAGGTTTCATATTGAAAGAATCATACTTCATGGTATATGTATTTAATATCATTTCTTTAACATTAGAAGTTTATTCATGAGAAATGGTTAAAGTGTCCCATATTTCAAAAGTAGTAGCACAAGAAGATATTATATTAAACCCATCTTCACCTAAAGCACAAAAATGAAATTCATAGCTTTCCAGTTACATTCATAAACAATTATATTTTGAGCATCTTATTCCTTTCTAGTAGTTTTGGGTTTTTCATATTTATCCTCTATAGTTCCCCAAATATCAAATCTCATACTCTCTAAATAGATTTTCATTTTTATTTTCCATTGAGCATAGTTGGTTCCATTAAAATAAGGAGGTATATTGGTAGAATAACCTTTAAGTTTAGAATCCATAATAATAAAATATTAATCAAATATAAATAATAGATCTTTCCCTTGATACTTTATCAAATTTAAATTAAAATAAATATAATAAACACAGAGATCCTAAAAAAAGAGATTGAAAGAGATCTGACACCAACTTTTGGTTCGAGAGTAATGATAAATAGGGGGGTTAATTGAGATTCCAATATAAAATTTATATTTTTGAAAATTATGAATTTAAATACCCTCAATTTAAAATGTTGTCCCAGTTTCCAAATGCAATAGGTATATATAATTTAATACTTTAAAATACTTTCTCAAAGGCTCGATCAACGCCTTGTTAAAACAAATAAAATTATTTTAGAATTGAAAATACTCTACTTATATCAAACATAATATATATATCACTTGTAAATGTAATCTATCAAATAATATTTTGTTAAACTTGGTTTGAAAAATACTCAGTGTAAATTAATTTTATAAAATTATTTTTAAGTGAAGTTAAAAACAAGAAGGTAAAGAAAAATAAGACACACGCCACCATTCATGATCAAATTTTGGTTGATCAATAAGGTTATCCTCCTTAAATGATTATCCAGTAGTCTCTAGAATGAATATTGTAGTCAATTTGGCCTTTTCTGAGTGTTTTCAATTTCTTCTAGAAAACAAAGTATTGTGAGTGAGTGAAATTTCTATAGTAAAGAATCATACCACTCACACACCACCATTAATGAGGGTGGATTCCTTATAATTGAAGAGACTTTTCCAAAAATTAGTTGTTGAGGAATGGTCATTCTCAGACTAACATATCTTAACTTCTCTAGAAAATCTCATTAATTGTCAAAACTAGCTGTTGGAATTTTAAAATTTATCCATGGAAGCTTTTTCACTCATGGTCAATGTTGACACACCATGTGATAGATTCACCCTTAGGTAACCTTATTATATATCAATATATTCATATAATGGATTGGATTTAGTCTTGCGGTCACTTCATCCATCAATGCATAGTCGCTTTATTTCCTTTATGTAGACACTTGAAAATTCAACATGTTGTCACTTTATTTCCTTCATATGGTCACTTGAAAATTAGAGAAATCATTTCATGATCATGTGGTTGCTAGTATTATCTTATGATTGATCAAATTCTTCTTAAAATAGCTCCAACACTTAGATGAATTTTATCTAACCACCATGTTTATGCAGTCACTTCACATAATATGAATTATATTCCATGATTATCCAAATTTCACATTTTTTCTAGAAAAACATTTTACTATCATAAAATATATAATTCATTAAAAACATATGAAATGGGATTTTAGATCATTAAAATAAGGAATTTATAGACTAATTCAACAAATTCAATACAATCTTACAAATGTTTCATCTTAAACTTGTGAAGTTTAGAAATGGCCTTATGAAGTCTGAGAATATACCTTACGAAGTGTTGTGCACAACCTTACAAATTACATGAAATATATGAAATCTGAATGAACCTACAAAGATTCAAAAATAAATATTGTGAATATTTTTTTTTTATTTTTCTACATTTGGGAAACCCTTACAAAGTATGTGTAAACCGTACAAACTTCCCAATGAAATTTATAAACTATTCAATCTTCTCAGATATTTTTTAAATTAATAAACCTTATGATGCCACATAAACAACCTTACTAAGTCTATAGCTAATTTCAAAAATTATATTTACCTCTAAAATAAACCTTAAATTTATGCGAATAAACCTTAAAAACTTTATGTGTTTTCCAAATTTTCAAGACTCATACTCAGATCAACCTTATGACAATAACTAAGTAACCTTATAAAGAACTGGGAGGGTTCATTTCTTTACCATTTTTAAGTCCAAATTTATTCAACTCTAAAGATTTTTCAATTGCTTCAAAATATATCTATACTTGTTCCAACCTTCTCCAAACAACTAAAAAATTCTTCTCTTCGCATAATAAATATTATATCATGTAAGTTTAAATATGATTTATTAATTTTCAATAAAATCCAACATAATAAACATATCCACTTCAAATATTATCTAGATCTTCTTCTCTAAACTAAATACCAAATTATTGAGGAAACTTCTTCAAATAAAAAATTGCAACAACTTTACCTTGAATCTCAATATTCTACTCAAATAGTTTCAACAAATTACAACACAATTCTTATGCTCGACAATATCACCCTTTGTATTTTTTTGGTAGTCATGGAATATAAATTAATTTAAACTCAATATACTTAGAAATGAATCATTATCAAATAATTTTAAGACTACTTGAGAAAAATCTGTGTAGGAAACAATAACATTTAATAATAACATCATGTTGTCTATAAAATATGTGATTACACTCACCTCTTATATATTTTGATCCTCTTGATACCATTTAAAAATACTAACTCTACTCAACCCTTGATACCAATTTTTGATATCCTTTGAGAATATAACTTTTCTTCCACTTCTTAAAATAGTTCGTAGAATTTTTTAATACAAGTTCTTACATTCATGCTCATAAAAACAATTAGAATATTTCATAAATCACACAACTCACACACACAAATTATGAATTCATAGTTTTCCCCTTATAATAACTCTATCTAAGTACATGGTCCCCCTAAATAAGATATCACTTCCCCATTTGGTAAAATACATATCAATGGATATTCTTAAATATATTTTTCTCCTCCTTTGTAAATACATAAAGATGTAAACATAAAGAGATTTATGTTTTCATTTCTCCCCCTTTAAAAACAATATACATAAAATAATATGATAGAGGGGAAAAATTCACCATACCTTAGTCTTGAGAGGAATGAGGTTGAACTCCCCTCAACAACCTTAATTTTTGAAATGGATCTTTGGAAATGATCTAGTGAACACATCAACTATTTTCTCCTTTGTAGGAACAAAATATAGCTTCAATACATTCTTCTCCATAATATCTTTGATAGAGTAGTGCTTTATATCAATGTGATTTGATCTTGAATATTGAATAGGATTTCTTGATAAATTAATAGAACTTTGATTGCCACAACCCACAACCTGTGACAAATTCACTTACACCTTGATATCTTCCAAATGAGTTCTCATACATATTAATTGGGTTATAGATTGAGTTGAATTTATGTATTATACTTCATTTTTCTCAAGGTCATGCAACTTTTTGTCTTTGTGTTTCAACATACACACCTTTCACCCAAAAAGAAAACTACATCAAATGTAGAACTTCTATCATCTATATTTATGACCTAATCTGTATCTATATAGCCAAACAGATTCAACTTTCCATTGTTTTTATACTTATACCATAACCTATTATTCTTTTTATATATATGATAATCCTCTTTCCAAACATGAAATGAGACTCCTTTGGTGCACCTTGATAATTATCACATAATGTAACAACATATACAATATCCAACCTTGAAGAAGTCAAGTATAAAAAAAATTTAATCAGCTTCTAGAATTATATTGGATCAAATTCCTTCCCATTTTCATCCTTATATAGTTTGGTTCTTACTAAAATTGGTGTATAAAGTGTATTTGAATCCTACATGCCAAACTTCTTTAAAATTTCTCGGGTGTGCTTATATTGAGAAAGAAATATGTGAACTTCCTCCTGAAAAATATACAAACACAGAAAATATATCATTTCTATAAGAATTTAAATTTCAAATAACTTATTCATTTGAAAAGAAAACTCTTAAAAATATCCTTCTTTATTTCTATCAAAAATGATATCATTTATATAGACAATAACAATGAGTGATATCACTTTTTCATCTTTAATGTAGATATTTTTATCCACTCTTCCTTTATTGAACTTCAATTTCTTTAGGATAATATCTAACTTGGAATACTATGCTCTTGGGGGTTGTTTCAATCCATATAGATCCTTATTTAACCTAAATACATGTGTAGGGTCACAAAAATTTTGTAAAGGGAAGGAAAATACTCCCAAAAGTTTGGTAAGCAATATGGATGCATGTTTCATTGAAAAATTGAGGAGAAAAGTGAAGAAATAAAATTTTGCAAAGGGATTTGGCCCAAATGCATACCGATTACTAGGAAAGGTTTGTGGAAGGCATAAGACACGAACCACTGGTACACAGAAGGCCTATGACGTGCTGGTCGGCGAGGCATTGGCCAGCAAACAAAACTGTTCACGGTGAATTTCCACCCTTGAACTGAAGTTGCTACGAACTGTTTTTGCTGGAGAGAATCCAATATAGGTATGCCCCGCACACCATCTCCGTGAATGATGTGGTCCACAGATGAGGAGAATTCAATAGCGTACCACATCTCTACAAACCCTGGTTTACTAATTCTTTCGCGGGTTGAGATATCTATTCATGGGCTTCTGTAAATGGTGTCACATGCCCATGGATATGATTTTCCCCAATGCTCTATAAAAGGAGTGCAGAAAAGGGTGAAGAAGAGAGGGAGAGAGCTTTGGTACAGGTGAAAAGGGACAAAGAACATAGAGGGTGCGGGAGAAATTTCTCCCGCACCTAAAGCAGTTCATGGGACTCCATCCCACAAACCATATACAGAAATCAGTTCGCAAAATTCCTCCCCATGAACTATATTTGGAAGACCCTTAGTAGCCAACCAGAAAACCAATAAAAAATATAATAAAAAACAATTCATAGATGCCCAGATGCGAAAGAAAGTACACAGACTCGCATATATGAAACCCAATACGCAGACTGTAATGACCCGAACCCGAACAGCCACCCGAACAGTGCTAAACAGGTTGGGTTTTACTACCTTAGGCATACCTCCCCAAATGCCAAAGGCTGCCAACTAGCAGCGAGGGTCTTATAGGTATAGTGGGGAGGCTATACCCTCTTGGAGGATAATAATGGTACTGGTCCGAGTATAATAGTAAAGATGCAGCGGAATAAACGACTCAGCAGACTTAAACCAGACCCGCAGAGCGGAAGCACATTCAATTTTGATAAATAGCGGAAGTAATAAATATAAACAACAACAGCGGAAATAAACACAACAGCATGTCGAACCTTGTAATTATTACTGAACAACAAATCATGCATCCAAAACAGGTCATACGTATCCATATATATAAAGGGCGCCAATGGCTAACCATCTATATCTACAACAAGTAAGCATGATGATATAGAAAAGAAAGCAAGACAAAGTAAACTCCATCTAGGCAAGACCTCAAGTTCCATACCATCTCTATGCAATAGATAATACAGTCCAACTCCTGAAGCTGGCCTCCTTCCTACACGTAAATCTATAAAGTCTTCACGCCTCCCGAAGGGACCGTGTAGAATGTGAGACGAATTTTAGTAAGATACCACACAACAGTGTACACCTAATATAAGTGTTTAATTAGGCATGCATTTATAAGTAAAATAGTAAACAGTATGATGCACAGTAAACACAAACTCCACTGGTGCTCAGCAGCCACCATGAAGTGTCACCTGCTTCGTCTAATGCTGGAATCTCTTTCATGTAACCCGGCACCATGTGCCCCCTAACACCGCGTGTCTCAAGTACCGACGTCCCTAAGGCACGCCAAGAAATAGTATCCTGAAGGAACAGTGATTTCTATCCTCAAATAAGTAACTGGAGGGACAGCGACGTCTGCCCTCAAATAAGGTAACCGGAAGGACCACGATATATGCCCTCAAATAAGGTAACCAGAGGGACAGCGATGTCTGCCCTCAAATAATAGCGAGACTCTTCCCCAAACCTGATAGCCTCAATGATATCCCATGAAGTCTCCTCACCTTCCATGTGTCTTCCTACGGCAAGAACCCCCAAACAATAGTACCTAAACTGCAACTAACGGGGGCCTCTACCCACACAAGTGGTCAAAACCACCTCATCATGGAGTCTCTCTGTGTGCACACTACTCAAAGTTTCGATTGAGCGGTAATCACCAAAAATAGTACCCAATCCTCTGACACCTCGTGTCCCTATGACCATGTCTCTCAAGTTCGACAGCCTCTCCATCCAAGTAAATCGAGCCATGCCCAACTTGACAGTCACCATGTCTCAAGCCGACATCCATGACGCCAAATCCCGTGGTTAGAACCACCTAATGTAACCCGGGTCAAGCCCAACCTGTGATCAGCATCACTCAATAATATATGGGACACTCCCAACACAACCGCAAGGGTTCTAGCATATGAAATTCAGCAATTACATATAATAATCAAAGGAATCACTTTTAAATATCCAAACAAACTAAACAGTTGAAATTTACTAACCAAGTTTTTTCCTATACCATCACAGAGGTCTTTAAGACCTCTAACAATTCATATCAAGGTTTAATAAACTAAACTCAATAGTTTAAAATAATACAATTCGATTATAACCATTTTGGAATCCCCCGGCCAAAATGCCTCGATGAGAAACAGCCACTCGCCCAGCCCCACTCAAGAAAAACAAGTAACAGGGCATACCCAAAGGCATCCCATAGGTCAATTATCAATTAAACATGCAATAACAGACAAAACAAGGTCATACTCAAAATACCCAAAAACGCGCCATAGGTCACGCCACTCAAAAGTCTACGAAAACACAAAAAGAGGTATGCACCACCTAACTGAGACTCGTACGATGATACTCCTCTAATAACATCCTCCAATTAGTTCTAGAACGTGGTAGATCTACAAAAGAATCAAAACCTCTCAAACCCCTATAACTCATCCTATAACAGAAATCAAGAAGAACGGCTCAAGAGGAATCAAGGCCTTACCTAGGGGGTTCCAATGGATAAGACGGTGTTTGAATCCGACTTCAAACGAAGAAACGGGAGAGAAAAGAAGTTACGGCGGCCTAGTTCATGAAACCCGGTGACCCCCTATGCCCTCTACCTCAAAACGAGGCTATTACCCGTTTTAACAAAAAAAATTACATGGCACGTACTTTAGGACTACATGTTGTGTTTCATTTTACTGTTCATAAGACGGTTGAAATTTTTCTGAGGACTTGCTGACTGACTGCACGGCGTGTACCTCTCTACCTGGCCGACATCCCTAACATGCCATGTATATCCCCATACACGTCCCCTCTACACTATAACAACCCTGCTCTTTTATTACACAATTAAACATAATTTATAACATAAACTTCACTTGATACAACATAGAAGATTGAGAGGTATAGTGTCTTTGGGGCTTATGATCATTACATAACCACTTAAAACATGAAAAATGACATCTTTATTGAAAACTTCCTTTACATGACCACTACATTCTCTCGTACTTAGCATTGCATAGGATAACCTGAGGACATGCATAAAAAAAGGGTGAGCTATAAATCCCAGTAAGGGAATAATCATGGAATAACATGAGGAATACAATACATGTTAGACAATAGGCATATCAATAGAGCACAAAAGAAGCATAAACATAAAGGCATGATAAATCATGATAATCATAACATGGAAATGTGGCAACAACACTTAACATAGAATTAGCATGAGCCAAGGCTCATTGCACATGGAGCATGAGTAAATCTGCATTGCACATGAAGCACGAGTAAAAACTCGTTGCACTTGAATTAGTATGAGTCAACACCCATTTCACATGAATTATCATGATAATATAATTTACCCAATGCATTGGAGTGATATAAGGGCGCACCCTTCTTAAACCTTTCATTTCATGCATAAGTGTGCCACATGGATCATATAACATGGATTCATAAAACATCGTCATTTATTCCACGATAAAGGAATGTGGAATTAATACATGAAACTTTATAATCAATAAGTAAATGTTCATAAAGTTGAATACCCTTGATAGAGAAATGGGCATGGTATTCACTACATGATGGTATTGGCTTGGAAAAATTGGTGCAATTTCGGCAGTGTAACGGCGTGATGTAAGAATTCATAAAAATGGTTGATGAGAGAGAAAGGGGTGTCTCATAATATTTACATGAAATGTAAAGTAAGGGGTTTATATAGATACATGTCCTAATAAATATAATGGAAATTATATTCATGATACAAAAGAATTGCTTGAATGTAAATGAGGAGAGAGAAATTCCTTTTGGAATTTCGGCATATTAACGGGTGTACATGGGGGGAATTTAATGAGAGAGAAAGGGGTCTCCCATCATTCAAACATAAATACAACAGTATGGGGGAGGTTTGAAACCATACCCCAACATTTATAATCAAAATTAAAAGGGCATAACAACATTAAGAAAATTGGACAAAATTGAGAAAGGAAGAAAAACTTTTACTTGGAAGTGTGCTTCCAAAGGCTTGAGAGAGGATTGAGAGAGGCTTCTTGGGAGCTTGGGGAACCTTAGGAGGATTATAGAGAGAGTAGGGCAGAGGTTGGATGAACTCCAAAGGATTTGAGTGAGGAGGAAGTGGGATATTGGGTGGGTTTATATAGGAAAGGTGAGGGAATTCTTTATTTTTTAGGTTTGGGACACCTCACATTAAACTAATCCAAACCACAAACCAGATCATTGTTTTTGCCCATGGTTTTTGGAAAAGGGAAGTAGAAAAAAAATAATTTATAAGGCCAAAGTCCGAACTTCTTAAAATAATGGAGTTGCTTATGTGGAGGTGAGTCACACTCCCAAGGAAAACAATTTAAAAAGACAAAATGTTTAATAAGTCTTGAAGGGTCCATTAATGCTTTGTAAAATAAGTCAAACAAACCCAAAATCACATTATTTTAATGGTAAAACATATATTGGACAAACATAAATCTTATATTATTTTATTACATCACTATTGGGTCATTATGATGTCATAAAACACATTATATATTTAAACGGTATTTAATTTTTACCCAAAAATTTGTCTATCTCAGAAAATTATGAAAAATTCATCGTTGGATAATTTCGACGTCCTGATTCCATAAATAATATTTATTTTATCTAAATAATTTTCTAAATATGTTAATTTTCACTTTTAAAATAAAAACTGACATTTATCGAAAATTCATTGGTTTTGACAAAAATGGCTTTCAAACCTTAATAAAATTTACAATTGCATTCATAAAATTATACGATCATTTATATTTAATAAAAATTAATTTAATAATAATAATAATAATATTTTATTAAAATATTATTTAATTCAAAAAACCATTAATTCATCAAAATAGATTTCTTAGTTGAATATTAACTAAAAACACTATTTGTGCTTTAAAAACTATTACAAGGTAACAATAATAAAATGAAAGTATATTCATTATTATATAAAAAAATAATATACATAACCATAGTACTAGGTATTTGTTACATAACCCCTTAAAATAGCCTCATAAGGCCTAAGGGTAAGGTGCACAATGGTGAAAGACTCTAGGAGTGGCTCGGATAACATTGTTTGGGTGGTAATCTCTATCAACTTCCACGTCTCCCGTAGACAGTTCTGTTCGAGCTTGACATGATGAAGCTCGTCTTGGGCTTGGTCAAGAGAGAATCCCAATGACACCACCTCTTTTCCGAGCTCTAACAAATGGGCTTCGTATGGAGAAATTCTACTGGATGAGGTCATCGCTTCCTTTGTCTGAGTAAATTTGATTGTTAAAGCCCTATATTTATACTAATCATGTGATCATTGTTCAACGGCTATATTAGAAATGGTCACAATTATTAAAATAAAACCAAAGAAGTTGACATTTTATATAAACATTTTACATAAAGAGACATTTAATTAGATCGAGAGGGGTGAAATTTTGGGTCGTTACATACATGGCGTGTACAAATAGTACACGGCGTGTGTTTGCTAAAGACATTCTACCCTGCCAACAGGCCTACACGCCATGTATGGCCTCCACACAAGGGCAAGGGTACACGGCGTGTCGAGTAATACTACACATCGTGTAGTACGAAATTCCTACACGGTCATCACACAACATGTACTTGGAAAGCACACGGCCGGTACATGCATAACCCCTACATGGTGTGTACTTTATACTACATGGTGTGTAGTATGGAAATTTTCAGATATTTTCCCAGTTTCCTCATAATCGAGTCAAAAATTCAAACAGGGTCAGTATTTTGACTCGTTCTAAAAACTCGTGTTTTTACAATCTCCCCACCTTAACATAGCTCGTCTCCGATCTATCAAACAAAACCTGGAGATGGCACCGAACATACCACCCCGATTAAGTAACCCGGACTACCCTAGTCTCAAAGGTCCTGGATAAATTCCTCAAAGGGCTCCCCACCTTAGGAATTTCCTAAATCAGTCTCAACTCGACAAAAATCAACACAAGCAAAGGTTCACTAACATGTTTTCCGGACGCATGGTCCTCTCGTGACGCATCATCACCCCTGCGCCTCATTGGTGCTCTCATGTCTTTTCTGACTCCCAACGCATCCCGCACTGCATCGGTGTCCGCCTCCATGAGGTCTTGCATCCCATGGATGCTCAAAATAAAACCTGATTCCATGCACCTCAAGTAACCCATATCCTTGATGCCTCGATTCCCAAGGCACCTCAAGTAACCTGCCTGCATCCTCGATGCCCTGATGCCCACGGCACCTCAAGTAACCCACATCTTCGATGCCCCGATGCCCAAGACACCTCAAGTAACCAGAATCCTTGATGCTCTGATGCCCATGTCACCTCATACATATATATATAAATATATAACGCACCTGATATGGTGCCAATCCCACTAAACAGCATCTAGTCAGTCCACAAGAATCTTGTGCACCTTGTGCACTCAAAATGGACATGCCTCAGCAGGTCATGCCAAAAGAAAACAAGAAATTCACGGTCACACTCGCGGTGTGCCTCTAACCGTCGTCGGATCACCATCCTACTCAGACTCTGGCAGCTCCACGGGGTGCCCCTGGCCTGAAGTACGGTTGCCTGATGCCTGACCTCCCTGCGGTGCTGCTCCAGTCGCCGGCCACTGACCCCTCAGCTGGGTCCCACTGTCTCTTTCATGTCCTCCGTGTGTTGCTAAACCTCAGCTACCCTCTCATAGTACCGAACCTGAACCAACTCCAGATGCCACCGTCTTTCCTGGTCCCTGCCTGTCGGCTGTCTGAGAAGGTTTCCTGTAGAACCTCTTAAGATGTCCGACCAGTCCACATGCCTAACACTCCTTTGGAGGTATATTGCACTGAGTATGAACATGTCCCGGTTGTCCACGCTAAAATGAAACCACTGAAGAACTACTACGAGGTGGTCTAGTTGAGTCCTTGGTTTGACTGCCCTACTAGAACTCATTCTATCCTCGCTTCCTGCTATCTGAACCATCACCTGAAGCCATCACCCGACCAACCTGGGGCATATCCATCTGGTTTCCCTCCGCTATAAGCGCCTGATTCACCGCCTCTGAGAATGAACTCAGCCTGAAGATATTCACCTGGATCCCAATGGCGTGTCGTAAGCCATCCTTGAAGCGCCTCACCCTTGTCACGTCATCGCTTACCATACCAGGTGCAAAGCGAGACAGCTCAGTAAAAGTATTTGCATAGTCCATGACAGACATGTCTCCCTACTGAAGGCTTAAGAACTCCCGAGCTCTCCTGCTCTCAGCGTCTCTGGGTAGAAGTGCTCGAAAAACCTGTCCTCAAAGTCTTTCCATGCTAGTCCCCTATGCCTGTGAGCCTAAACCTGCACATCCCGCCAGCGCTTTGCCAGTCCTCGCAGCATGTACATTGCCTGCTTGACCCTCCGCCTTGGAGGCGTCTCGAACTACTCGAAGATCATTTGCATGCTCTCTATCCAATTCTCAGCCGCCTGCGGACCACCCTCACCCTAAAAAAGCAGCGGGTGCTGCGACTGGAACTCCCGCATCAAATATTCCATAGATGGCTATGTACCCTACACACCTTTGTCAATCCCCTGCAAGACACGTACCAGGCTAGCTCGGAGCTGCTCATCGAGCCATAGTCCAAACGCTGCCAAACCTGACTATTGTCCTGCCTGCACTGGATCCTAAACCTGATCATATCCCTGAGCATGTACCTGCAGCTCATGATCTGTCTACACTGGATCCTAAACCTGATCCTGCTCCTACGGCACTGTACCATCTCCCGCCTGACGCTCCATCTGAGTCGACTAAAGGAACTCGTTGAATACCATAAATGGTCAGACATCCCATATATATATAACAATATATATTCAACGTAGATAAGGAAAGTAGTAAGGAGCCAGCATAAAATAACTACCCATACTCTCCCCTATTGCAACCCATGCCCATGGCATACCGACCTCTTGGCCTCCTTACCCGCCCTCAACAGAGCCAAGTATCAAAAGTACTTCGGGCCATGTCCGCCCCGACAACCAATGTTGCCTCAAACCGACGACTGAGTCGCCCAATCCTGGTGATCAAAATCACCTCAACCATAGTATTTGTATGCTCGTATAAGATCCAAACCTAAATACCCTACCACATGAAATTTTACAAATATATAAAGCATGGCATAACATATTGCAATAAACAAGCAATTTTATCAGGAATTTCACCTATTCACATTTTCAAAGCATACAAAGCATGAAAATTTGATATTATTCACATGGAATTATCACTTCAAAAAGCATACATGTAGTTATGAAATTGAGATACCCTAAAATGTTCCTATCCAAAGCCAAACTAACAGCCTTTCCATACCGGGCTAAGGCCAAATTTTCCCTTACTGCACCGGGTCAAGGGCCACATATCACAATCAATAACATCACACACCAAGTGAGCCACTAAGGTGGAAATCATATAAAATGTAATATGAGAAAAAGCACAACAGTAATTCCCACCCAAGGCAACTTGGTCCATCACTCGTACCTGGGGCTGCAGGCACGCAAGCACAAGCTAGAAACCTTGTTCCAGTAAAAACCTATCTCTAGTCTACCATATCCCAAATAGTAAAACCAGCAAAAATAAAAAAGAGAATTCTCAATCTCATTAGTAGCCAGCAAAACACTACTACTAAATCCCTATCAAGAACTCCTCTGATACCAATTTGTAATGACCTGGACCCTAACAGACATTCGAACAGTGTTAAATGGTTCGGGTGTTACTACCTTAGGCACACCTCCTCGAACGCCAAGGGATACCAACTAGTAGCAAGGGTCTTATAGGTATAGTGGGGAGGTTATACCCTCTCGAAGGATAATAATGGTACTGGTCTGAGTATAATAGTAAAGATACAATAGAATAAATGACTCAACATACTCGAACCAGACCCATAGAGCGGAAGCACGTTCAATATCGATAAATAGCGGAAGAAATAAATATAAACAACAACAGCGAAAATAAACACAACAACATGTAAAACCTTGTAACTACTACTGAACAACAAAGCATGCATCCAAAACAGGTCATACATATCTATATATATAAATGGCGCCAATGGCTAACCATCTGTAGTTATAACAAGTAAGCATGCTGATATAGAAAATAAAGCAAGACAAAGTAAACTCCAACTAGGTAAGACCTCAAGGTCCATACTATAACGTCCCGGTTCCGGGTGCCACTCAACGGGTGCCCCGAACCCGGTTTTCCACATAACCTCAAGCGTATTTCCCCAAATGCCAGAGGCTGCCGACTAGCAGTGAGGGCCCAGGTCTGATAGTGGGGAAACAATGCCCTCATTTGTCAAAGTGTAGCGCAGCGGAATATAAAATAAAACATACAACGAACAGCGGAAGCAGTATAACATACACAACTGAAATAAATGACAGCAGTTGATACAATAAACAGTATATAAATAATGATGCTACATGTCTCAAGTTCTAAGAAAACATCCAAAACATGTTATACATCAATACAGTACAACAAAAGGCAGAGTACAGCAAAACAAAGTAAAGCAGCTGGTGGCAGCAGCGCGAGCCTAGGCTCGGTCTCATGCCCTCCTACTCCTCAGCAACAATCATGTACCTGTATAGGGACTCTTGCCCTTATCCACACCTGTAGCAATGTAATCTATTTGGGCCGAAAAGCGTGACCCAAACAGGGTGTGAGAAATATATCTCAGTAGGCACCCACCAAAGGCTCGTTCCCAACTGCGTGTAAGTATGCAACAACAGTGTGCAATAGTAAAATGCAATAAATCAAGCAGTACTCAAAAGTAACTAACTTACCATTTATATTTCCATTTAATCATTTATTTAATCCATTTAATTTAGTATCATTTTGTGCTCAACAGAACCAAGCCCTCAGGCCAACCAGTATCTTGCCCTCAGGATAATATAGTGAACCACACCCTCAGGCTATACAGAATCCAACCCACAGGTATTGCCCTCAGGCGTAACAGAAATTTCCCTCAGGTGTAGGAAGTTTCACCCTCAGGCACAGAAGTCAAGCCCTCAGGCACGAAAGGTTGCCCTCAGGTGAAATAGAACGTTGCCCTCAGGCTAATACAGTCACGCCCTCAGGCTAATACAGTACATTGCTCACAGGCTAATCACAACAACGCCCTCAGGCTAAACAGGTAACCAGGCCATGCCCAACAGGTAAACAAGCAGTAACAAGCAATTCCTCTCAAGGTAATTCTATAATTACTACTTTAAATTCATACCCTCGGGTATCCCGGTCAAACGGCTAAACAGTGGAACACACCCCCAGGGTGGTTCCGGATCCAAGAAACGATCCCAACCAGCATTTTAATATCATAATTAAATACCTAATCAATTCTAGGTGTTTAATATAGCAACGGCCTTAGCCACACGACACCCCAACATGGGTTCGTGGCACAAAAACGCACAAAACACACAGCAGTTGGAAAACTAAACACCAAGCCACCTACCTTATACGCCAACGAGCGGTATACCCGGACGCCGACTCCAGAAATGCCCAGGAACGGCGTAGATCTGATGAAGAATGAAACTTGCTCAGATGTAAATAACTTACGTTAGGAGAATAATTGGTAATAAACATTCAAGGAGAAGAGAGGGTTTACCCGTGCGGTTCCAACATGATCATCCGAAGTGGAATCGGATTCCAGAGGAACACCCGGTGGATATTCAAAGTTTCGGCCTCCTCCTTTGGCTCCAAAATGGCCCAAATGCCTCCTCTACCAAATGAGGACGCTACTACCTGTTTTAAGCCGAAAAAACCAAGTACACGGTGTGTACTTATGATTACACGGCGTGTACTTCCCAAATTTTAAACTGTTCCTATGGCGGCTTCCCGCCAGCGTGGCACTGTTCACCTGCCGACAAGAGTACACGGCATGTACTCCTAAGTACACGGCGTGTACTGCCACCCAGGTGGCGGCTGCTCCACCGCCTTACTATTTTGGTCTGCTGACTGACAACACGGAGTGTAAAGGAACACTACACGGCGTGTAGTTGGTTACACCCTTTGTCACCGACATGGCTAGACACCACATGTACTCATCCCTACACAGCCAGAAGTACACGGCGTGTGGAAAAAGTACACGGCGTGTAGTTCCAAAATTTAGGATTTTTTCCCATTTTCCATATTTTATTAAAAACACTTAAGGAAAAGAGAAAAGAAGAAGCTCGTGCCTCAAAGAGAAGAACTGAGTTCTTACACATACCATCTCCATGCAATATCTAATGCAGTCCAGCTCCTGAAGCTGACCTCCTTCCTGCACGTAAATCTATAAAGTCTGCATGCATCCCAAAGGGCCCATGTAGGGTGTAAGACGAATCTCAGTAGGATACCACCCAATGGTGCATACCTAATATGAGTGTTTAAGTACGCATGCATTTATAAGTAAAATAGTAAACAGTACGATGCACAATAAACACAAACTCCACTGGTGCTCAGCAGCCACCATGAAGTGTCACCTTCTTTGGCCAACGTCGGAATCTCTGTCATGTAACCCAGCACCATGTGCCCCCTGACACCGTGTGTCTCAAGTACCGACGTCCCAAAGGCACGCCAAGAAATAGTATCCCATAGGAACAGCGATGTCTATCCTCAAATAAGTAACCGGAGGGAGAGCGATGTCTACCCTCAAATATGGTAACTGGAGGGACAACGATATCTGGACTTAAATAAGGTAATCGGAGGGACAGCGATGTCTGCCCTTAAATAACGGTGAACCTCTTCCCCCAACCCAATAGCCTCAATGTAATCCCCTTAAGGCTTCTCACCTTCCACGTGGCTTCCTACGGCAAGCACCCCCAACCAATAGTACCTAAACCGCAACTAACAGGGGCCTCTACCCACACGAGTGGTCAAAACCAACTCATCACGAAGTCTCTCTGTGTGCACACTACTCAAAGTTCCAGGTGAGCGATAATCACCAAAAATATTACCCAAGACATAACATCTCTGACACCTCATGTCCCTGTGACCATGCCACTCAAGTCTGAAGGCCTCTCCATCCAAGTAAATCGGGTCATGCCCAACCTGGCAGTCACCCTGTCTCAAGCCGACGTCCATGACGCCCAATCTCGTGGTTAGAGCCACCCAATGTAACCCGATCCAAGCCCAACCTATGATCAGCATCACTCAAGAATATACGGGCCACACCCAACACAACCGCAAGGGTTCCAGCATATGCAATTCATCAATTATATATAATAATCAAAGGAATCACTTTTAAACAGGCAAACAAACTAAACAGTTGAAATGCACTAACCAAGTGTTGTCCTATACTAGCACAGAGGTCTTTAAGGCCTCTAATAATTCATATCAAGGTTTAATAAACTAAACTCAACAATTTAAAACAATATAATTCGATTATAACCATTTTGGCATCCCCTGACCAAAATGCCTTGATGAGCAACAACCACTCACCCTGCCCCGCTCAAGAAAAACAGGTAAAAGGCATACTTAAAGGCATCTTATAGGTCAATTATTAATTAAACAGGAAATATCAGATAAAACAGGGTCACGCTCAAAATACCCAAAAACACGCCATAGGTCACGTCGCCCAAAAGTCTTCAAAAATGCAAAAAAGATGTATGAACCACCTACCTGAGACTCGTACGATGCTACTCCTCCGATAACAGCCTCCAATTAGGTATAAAATGTGGTATATCTACAAAATAATCAAAACCACTCAAACCCCTATAACTCTTCCTAGAAAAGAAATCAAGAATAACAGCTCAAGTAGAATCAAGGCCTTACCGAGGGGGTTCTAATGGATCAAACAGTGTTTGAATCTGACTTCAGACGAAGAAATGGGAGAGAAAATAAGTTCTGGAAGCCTGGTTCGCGAAACCCGGAGACCCCCTATGCCCTCTACCTCAAAACGAGGCTACTGCTCGTTTTAACAAAAAAAAAAAGTACATGACGTGTACTTTAGGACTACATGTCGTGTTTCATTTTACTGTTCATAGGATGGCTGAAATTTCGCCGAGGACTCACCAACTGACTACACGGTGTGTACCTATAGTACACGGCGTGTACCTCTCTACCCGGCCGACATCCCCAACACGCCATTTATATCCCCATACACGGACCCTCTACACGACGTGTACAAATAGTACACGGTGTGTGCTTGCTAAAGACATTATACCCTTCCAACAGGCCTACACACCATGTATAGCCTCCACACACGGGCAAGGGTACATGGCGTGTCGAGCAATATTGCACGTCATGTAGTAAAAAATTCCTACATGGTCATCACACAACATGTTCTCGGTGAGCACACAGCTGGTACACGCATAACCCCTGCATGGCGTGTACTTTATACTATATGGCATGTAGTCTGGAAATTTCTAGAACTTCCCAGATTTTCCCAGTTTCCTCATAATCGAGTCAAAAATTCAAACAGGGTCGGGATTTTGACCCGTTCTAAAAACATGGGTTCTTACACGGACGGTCCTTGGCAGCCATCCCTTCCGCGTACCATCCTACGCGGCCAGCTCGTTCACGAACAACATTTTTTATGGACAGGCGGTTCGCGGCCAACTCCCATGCGGACGCCCATATGCGGCCAACTCCTACGTGGACAGCCCTATGCGGATAACCATTCGTGCCCACCGGTCCATACCATGAGGGTTGCGCCCCTACACCCCTGCTCGGGATCAGTGTCAGGTTGATCCCTTCACTTCTGTCATTGACCCCATGAAAAATGGAGAGTTGCACCGCAAAATTTTTGGGTCAGGTCGATGACATTTTCCATGGCGCCCTTATGTCACCCAAACATCTGTCCCTTAAATACCATGAGAAGAGACATTCCTCATGCACCTCCCGAAAATCCCTATCACCTATCTTCTATGCCAGGTTGACCCAGAACTCCATGGACAATCACAGCCTGAATCTTTCTTAAATTCCCAAACACATCCTTTCCATCCATCAAACTCTGTGTATCTGGTGATTCCAGATCCTCATAAACCTCCATGGCCATCAGAAGTGGAAGGTCAGTTTCATGCAGACACCTTTGTTTGACTATGCACATCATGCCCTTGGTGGCTCTACATATGATGCCTACAAGAAGGTCATCAACCAAAGGAAAATTTGTCCTTAGGAGAGTCCTTTCCTACCTCTATACGCCTCAATGGATTCCATGCCCCATATCATTTCACCTGATTTGATATCCTCCATAATCATGGTTTACACATTCTGTCCCTCTCATGTTCAAGGCACATCAAAATATCCAAACATGATTTTCCTCCAGATAATCATGGTTTCTATAGAAAGTGTTCCTCATCACATAACCCTAAACTGGAAGACCCCAAATAGTCCTATCCACATGACGTTAAACTGTGATACCATTGTCTAAGTTATATGACTTTAAACTATAGTATACCTTATATGATGTTTTGGGACCCTCCAAGGTAAGCCCCAAATCTTCTAAGGTCGGGCAGCATGACCTTTAATGTCATTTCACATTGAAAGGTTCATCGCTCTGTGCCCTCATCCACCGTCACCCTAGCCTCTTCCGTCACAGGATCTCCCTCTCCCACCAACAGTAGTGGAAGCATGTGCTTTGTTGAATCTTTTACATCCTCTTGTTTCTCACACCAAACATGACTCATGTGGGCTTAGAAGTTTATGATGATTACAACATCCACATGAATCTGAACTATGAGATCTCTGATTCCTAATCAAACCAGGATACGTAGCACACCTACCTGAAGGCCCGGGCTCAAAAGGGTGCCCATCCAAAAGGGTTCACCCAATCATGTTTCCCTCAAATGGGAAGATTCCATGCGTAATCCCCACACAATTTAAACTATGAGAACTCTGATTCCTGATCAAACTAGGATACGTAGGACACCTACTTGAAGGCCCGAGCTCAATAGGGTTCCCTCCCATAAAGGGTCCACCCAATCATGTCTCCTTAAATGGGAAGCTTCCATGTATAATCCCCAAGCATATTTGAACTACAAGAACTCTGATTCTTGATCAAACCAGGATACGTAGGATGCTTACTCGAAGGCCTGAGCTCAAAAGGGTTCCCTCCCATAAAGGTTCCACCCAATCATGTCTCCTTAAATGGGTAGCTTTTATGCGTAAGCCCCAGGAACATTTGAACTATGATAACTCTAATTCATGATCAAACCAAGATACGTAGGACACCTACTCGAAGTCCCGAGCTCAAAAGGGTGCCCATCCAAAAGGGTTCACCCAATCATGTTCACTTTAATGGGCAGCTTCCATGCGTAAGCCCCAACCAATCTGAACTACATGGGTTCTAATTCCTCTCTCGAGGATATGTAAGAATCCCTTTTTATGAGCCCGATCCTAACATCAAATCACCTTCTGTCCCCCCTGGGTGATGATAAACTTCTGAGCACCTTATTAAATGGATCAAGTCAGTGGTACTTCTATAGCATCAAATGTATGCATTCCTACAATGATTCTGTAAACCAAGGGTAGCCTGTGGACACACTCTTCAGGAATGAACTAAGGATCCATGAACATATGAACACGACTTAAATTTGTAAGAGAGTCCCAGAATAGGAGACAATCCTCCCTGGGAAGGATGCGGTGAGCCTGACCTCCCATCCTCTCGACCAATGGAGTCCTTAAGTGTCGTTGGTTGAATCATCAATAAATGAGTGTCTACCTTTGGAAAGAAGGTCCATAAATCATGGATACTAGGGTCGTTGGGAATTCCTGGATCCACAAATAAACTCGTTGGAGACCATCTGAGGAAGTTATATCTGAGGGGGACCGATTTCGTGATTACTTGACCCCACACAATCGCCCACTGGGACTGACTGACTGTGGCATCTCCTTCGCAATACGAAAGGGTTGAATTGTCCAGTCCCTATGGGGTCAAATCCAACATTATTTAAAGGATAATGATGTAGAATGGGTTGAAACAAAATGAATGGTGAAGTTGATAGGAAAATGTCTCCAGAAAAAGAAATGGGTGATGATCCTCATTGTACCATTTCTGCACCACCCGAAACGTGCCACCTCGAAGGCAGAACAACATGACTTTGATCTTTTCCAAGCAAGAATCCAATAGGTTTCTCAATATATACTTCCTCTTCAAACTCTCCATTAAGGAAGGAAAACTTGATATCCGTTTAGAATACCTTGTATTTCCTTTATGATACAATAGAAAGAAACATTCTTATGTTCTCAAGTCTAAAAATGATGCAAAGGTCTCATCAAAGTCAATTCCTTTAACCTGAGAATACCCTTTACACATGAATCTTGCTTTATTTCTCATAGCTTCTCCCTTTTCATTTAACTTGTTTCGAAACACCCAATTTGTCCCGATAACACTTCTATATTTAGTATTGGGTTCTAGCTCCCAAGTTACATTCTTCTCTATCTGATCTAATCCATCATTCATAACATCAACCAACTCTTGATGCTCTAATGCCTCATTTTCATCACTCGATTCAACTTGTGAAAATAATGAGTTATGTGTTGTCCTCAAAGTTCTTCTTATCTGAACCTATTGTACTTTTTATCCTATAATATTTTGAACCTAAAATTCCTTTCTTATCCTTAGATGAGTTAAACAATGTTTTTATTAATCACTTGAATTAGATTAATCATTATCCTCACCCTGTATATGACAACCCTGCTCTTTTATTACACAATTAAACATAATTTATTACATAAACTTCACTTGATACAACATAGAAGATCGAGAGGTTGGTTGCGCCCAAATTTACCCTACGGGTAAAAGCGATCGATGTAGTACATGTAGGGGTCGAGTCCACAGGGACCGAAGAAGTAACCTTGAGACGCTATGATTTGGTGAAGGATGGGCTATAAAGTAGCCAAATTTGGTTTTGATTTTGGATGGTTTAAATAACACTAAGAAACCTACGTGAATTAAATTTAATGAAAATGGGTTGATCTAGGATTATGCTCGGGGTGGATTGAATGAATTTTACTTCTTTAAACAATTTTGGTTTTATTAATTCTTGATGAATCCATTCTTCAAAAATAACACTACCTTCATCATTTTCTGGTTTGGTGCTTACTAAACACAATTACTAATCCCTTATAAACTTAGAGAACCAAATTCATGATCTCTCCGAGGTATATGGTCATTTAGTAATTGAATTTATTTTGCTCAAACACAGTAAAGATGAAGAGTAGAAATAACTGAAGAATGGATGTCTTAAATTAATTATCCAATTAACAACAATTCGTTCATAAAATAACATTCAATCCAGCCTTTGCATCCTCCTAAGATCAACCCATTAAGGGTTTAGCCCTCCATTGATGGTATACTCTCAATGGTGGGCGGAAGATGGCTAACAAGAATTGGATTGAAGAAATTAAAACCGCGGAAATAACGAGCACTCCTCCATGTGTGTGAATGAAATTCACACCTATGTGTGAACTAATTCACAACAACACAGAGATATCATTGTGCTTTGTGATTATAAAGTTTTAATAAATGAAATGGAAAATATATAAGAGAAGAAGTTGATTAAGAACATAAAGATACAAAAAAAACTTACATGGAAATGGAAAACATTACAAAGGAAATTTGGAAGCAAAACATTACAATGAAACAAAGCATCCAAGATGATAAGAAAATTTTCCACACCCATTCCCTTCACCAATATCTCCTTATATAGGCATATTAGGAGCCTTAGGTACATCCCCCAACAATTAATTCACCCCCCAACAATTAATAGAGTCAAATGGAGGGTGAATAATCAAAAGGAAATTGATGTTTCGAATTTGACCCGGAAAACTATCCAGATTCGTCCACCACATTGACGTGTGAATTAGATATTGAAGAATTCCGAATCCGAAGGGTCTGTAGAAGAGAAATATCTTCATCCATCTGTCCTCTATGAGCTGTAAAAATTTCAGGAACTTTCGCCCAGCCGTTTGAAAGTTATAGTCGAAATGGTAGGACGGATTTTTGAGCATTAATGACGAGTCCACCATTTAAATCTTAACTTCATATCCCTTTATCATCATGAAAACATCAGAATTAGCTCCGGCCACAGTTGAATAAAATGATCCTCATATTTTTATATTTATACTGTATAAATTTTAGCTTCATTGGGCTTGGTTTCTGGGCCCCACATTTGTTTGATGGGTCTTAGGCCCATTATGCTTTTTCCAGCATGTTTCTGCCTTCAGGCGCAAAATTCTCCATCTTCCTTTGGGATTCATCCATCGGACCTAAAAGATAAAATGTTCCAAACAAAGTAATCAATTATATCCCAAAATTTCAAATTAAAATGATGAATATTGTAATTTACACAAGCAAATTATTGAGTGGGCCCAAATTGACATTTTAAGCATGAATTGCACAATGATGGGAAATGAAGTTCAATTTCTGAATTGGACTAAAATTGATGTTTATGAACTTTTAAATACATTAATATTAAGATCTTAACAATGAATATTAGCCACTTTCAGTGACTAATCACACCCCCCAACTTGAGTTTTGCTAGTCCCGAGCAAAATAAATTACAAATATGAAATTCAAATTCCCTTTTCCAGAAACATTTAAATACACATTGCTCACTCAAAAGATATCATACCAAAAAAAATTATGGAACCCATCAAAATCATTTAAAACAAGCTAGGTTCATAAGCATATCCCAAGCCCAAGCCCATTCCTTTGTTCAAATTCATTGCCACATTTCATCCAATTCCAATTAAGCATGATAAAGTGTTGTGCATCATAAAAGATATGGGGCTCATTTTATTGTTCAAGGGGAAAAAAATGGAAGCGCTAGGTGGGAATCACATTAAACCTTAAGATGAGTATCTCTTTTATTTATTTATTTTTTTTTTATTTTTCTAACCACAATAGATATGAAAAGACTAACTCTGGGCAAGACAACTATGGAGTCACGATCCCCAAGTGTCGGACGCCACACATATTGTCAATTTCATGCTCTACAATAGAGATATAAAGCCTAACTCTGGGCAAGACAACTATGGAGTCACGATCCCCAAGTGTCAGACGCCACGCATTTGGACAAAACATTGCTCTATGTGGTCTTTTTTTGTTTTTTTTTTTGTTTTTTTTTTTGTTTTGTTTTTTTTTTGATACTCAAATTAAACTAAAAGTGACCCCAGAACCCTATGCTATAATGAAAGGGACCCAAGAACTCAAATTTACACCCACAATCCAAAAGACGTGCATTGTGGCATTTTTATTAAGAGTATGAAAATGTAAACTTTGAAAAATCACATTGGACAACCGCAATTTCCAAAAACTATGCTCATGAACTTAAACTTGCATTAAAATCAGAATCAAGGCATGCAAAATTTATTTGATATCCAATTTTAGAGTTTGCAATGTGTCTTTATCATGTTTATGGTTAATGGAATTTTTTTTTCATGCATGTTCTTATTCAAAATAAAAATCATTTTTTATCCCCCCCCCAACTTAGAATAACACTGTCCCCAGTGTTTAAAGAAAAAAAAAAGTTAGAAGGGGGTAGAAGAGGAGTTCAAATATAAAATTGAGAATGAAAAACATGGAACAAATTCACCTGGTTTTTAAAGTTGAGGTTCATGATGCTCCAAATTACTCCTTTGATCTCTTTGGGGATGTAGGCACCTCCTTGATTGAACATGTATCACCCAAAATAGTTCCTGAACCATAAAAAGAAGGACAAAGAAGACAAAACAAACAACACAATGATTTATTTAATTCCAAGTACCATCATTTTCATGTTTTTTTTAAATCAAACTAATGATACATTGTCTTATTTTAAATTTCTGGGTAAGGTATTACTTAGGGATCACACCGCGTGACACGGATGAATACGGTGCTCCCCTTTCATACCCATCCATACTCATAAAAGAAGAACAGGTCAAGAGTCTAATAATTTTTTTTTTAAACCTACAAAAACATAAATAAAATAAACTGATGATACATTGTCTTCTTTAAATTTTTGGGTAAGGTATTACTCAGGGATCACACCGCGTGACACGGATGAATACGGTGCTCCCTTTTCATACCCATCCTTACTCATAAAAGAAGAACAGGTCAACAGTCTATATATATATAAAAAGTAACAAAATTAAGCAGAAGGAAACAAAAGATGATTCCCAGTGATTGGAAACATGAAAACCACGGGTTGCCTCCCGTGCAGTGCTTTTGTTTAACGTCGTTAGCCCGACTTGTACCCTAAATCTATCAATTTTTCTCTGGTTCATATGTTGGCTCAGTTAACTCCTCCTTGGTTTCTTGTTTATTAAATGATTCAATGAATGGTTTTAACCTATGACCATTGACTTTGAAGACATGACCACTTGTGGGATCCTGAATCTCTATTGCCCCATGAGGGTACACATGATGCACTAGGTATGGACCAGACCATCTGGACCTTAGCTTTCATGGGTGTAGATGAAGTTTTGAACTATACAAGAGCACAAATTTTCCCAGCTCAAAGTGTTTGACTTTGAGATTCCTAGATTGGTAGGCTTGAACTTTAGATTTATTGATCCTTGAATTTTCATAAGCCTCCATCCTAAGTTCCTCGAGTTCATTAAGATCTAATTTCCTTTTTGTTTCAGCCAAAGAAATGTCAAAGTTCATTTTTTTTATTGCCCAAAAGGCCTTATGTTCAATTTCAACAGGTAAATGACATGCTTTTCCATAAACCAATCTATACGGTGACATGCCTAGGATAGTTTTGAAAGCAGTTCGATATGCCCAAAGGGCATCTAAGAGTTTCTCGGTCCAATCTTTCCTAGAGGGATTGACAGTTTTTTCAAGAATTTGTTTAATTTCTCTATTTTCCAACTCAGCTTGACCGTTGGTTTGAGGATGGTATGCAGTGGAAACTTTATGAGTAATACCATACTTATACATGAGTGAAGCGAATGGGCGGTTGCAGAAATGGGTTCCACGATCACTGATTATAGCCCTAGGAATTCCAAATCGAGAAAATATATGCTCTTTCAAAAATTGGATCACAACATGGTGGTCATTGGACTTGGTGGGAATGGCTTCAACCCATTTTGAGACATAATCAATAGCTAAGAGGATATAGAGGTATCCCTTAGAGTTTGGAAAGGGTCCCATGAAATCAATTCCCCAACAATCAAAGATTTCAACGACCAGAATGGGAGTGAGGGGCATTTGATTCCTTTTGGTAATGGATCCTAATTTCTGACACTGAGGACAACTTTTGCAGAATTGGAAGGAATCCTTAGTGAGTTTCGGCCAGTAGAAACCACTTTGGAGGACCTTTGCAGTGGTTTTCTTTGTAGAAAAGTGGCCTCCACATGCCTCTCCATGACAAAATTTTAGAATGGAATCTTGCTCAGACTCGGGAATACATCTCCTGATGATTTGATCAGGACAGAACTTGAAGAGGTAAGGATCATCAAACACATAGTGTTTTACGTCAGAAAGGAATTTCCTCTTAGCTTGGGTCCCCATGAATTTTGGAATGTCACCCGTCACCAAATGGTTTGCTATGTCAGCATACCAAGGGCAATCACTCACTGAATAGAGGTGCTCATCGGGAAATGAATCAGACACAGAGAGGTGGTGTGAGTTGTCTTTGAATTCCATCCTAGAGAGGTGATCAGCTACAATATTTTCAACACCCTTTTTATCCTTAATGGTTAAATCGAACTCTTGAAGAAGAAGGACCCACCTAATCAATCTAGCCTTGGCATCTTGTTTTTGGAAAAGGTATTTTAGGGCTGAATGATCAGTGAAGACAATGATGGGTGATCCTAAGAGATAAGACCTGAATTTCTCTAAGGCAAAGACAACAGCAAGCAACTCTTTCTCAGTGGTGGTGTAGTTTATTTGTGCATCATTTAAAGATTTGCTTGCATAAGAAATGACATGTGGAGTTTTCTCACACCGTTGTCCTAAGACTGATCCTACAGCAAAATCACTTGCATCACACATGAGCTCAAAAGGAAGTTTCCAATTTGGAGATTGCATGATAGGTGGAGATATAAGAGTTGACTTGAGTGTAGAGAATGATTCCTCACATCTTTCTGTCCATAAAAATGGAGCATCTTTTACCAATAGAGCACAAAGTGGTCGAGAAATAGAGCTGAAATTCCTAATGAACCTTCTATAAAAATCATTATGTCCTAAGAAGGACCTCACTTCCTTAACAGTTTTAGGAGAGGGAAGGTGACGAATGATGTCAACCTTAGCTTTATCAACTTCAATCCCTCTACCAGATACCAGATGACCTAGAACAAGTCCTTCCCTTACCATGAAATGACATTTTTCCCAATTTAGTATGAGATTCTTATCCTTGCACCTTGACAAAACCTTTTCAACATTTATAAGGCATCCCTCAAAAGTATCCCCAAAGATGGAGAAGTCATCCATGAAGACCTCTAAAAAATCCCCCACCATATCCGAGAATATTCCCATCATGCACCGCTGGAAGGTACCAGGGGCATTACATAACCCAAAGGGCATGCGTTTGAAGGCAAAAGTGCCAAATGGACAAGTGAAGGTTGTTTTTCCTTGATCCTCTAAGGAGACTTCGATTTGATTATACCCTGAGAATCCATCTAGGAAGCAATAGAATTGATGACCCGCCACTCGCTCGAGGACTTGATCAATAAAGGGTAAGGGGAAATGGTCTTTCTTGGTACAAGAGTTGAGCTTCCTATAGTCAATACAAACTCTCCATCCACTACTGACCCTTGTTGGAAGCATCTCTCCATCCTTGTTGGTTATTACTGTGATTCCAGCCTTCTTTGGAACCACATGGATTGGGCTAACCCACTCACTCTCAGCTATAGGATAGATGATACCAGCTTTTAACAATTTCAAAAGTTCTTTTCTCACTACTTCCATGAGATTAGGATTGAGTCGCCTCTGAGGTTGACGACATGGCTTTGACTCAGATTCAAGAATAATTCTATGAGTCCCGATAAGTGGGATAATCCCAGGGATATCAGATAGGGTCCATCCAATGGCTTTCTTGTGTCTCCTAAGAACATCTAGAAGCATCCTCTCATGATCGGATTCAAGGGAGGAATAAATGACAACAGGAAAGGATTGATTGTCCCCTAAGTAAGCATACTTTAGTGATGAAGGTAAGACTTTTAATTCAAGATCAGATTGGTCATGACTTTCCAAGAATGGTTGAGACTTTGTATTGAACTTAGTTTCTTTGTTCAAATTTCTTGACAAAATTGGTTCCTTGTGAACAGAATTTTCATCCAC
This sequence comes from Viscum album, assembly GCA_963277665.1. Taxonomy (NCBI): domain Eukaryota; kingdom Viridiplantae; phylum Streptophyta; class Magnoliopsida; order Santalales; family Viscaceae; genus Viscum; species Viscum album. The sequence goes on along the minus strand of OY728119.1, from coordinate 328,653,327 downwards.
TAAATTTTCCAGAGTAGTGTCATGAATGGCTATGGACTCAATGTTATTGATTTCAACCATGGTATCATTGATTGGTGATTCTAGAAATTCATCAATAGAGCTGTCTGAAAGGGATTCAATCCAAGGAGGCAAATTTCCCTCATGTGAATAAAGAAAATCAATCTCTTCTTGACTTAACCATCCTTCGGTAACTCCATGATGTTCATTGAGTTCATTATCAACACTACCAATCCAATTAACCTCATGGATCTCTTCATCATCCCCAATTTGAGAGTTTACATTGTAGATGTTCAAGTCTAGACTCATGTTCCCAAAGGTGATGGTCATGTTCCCATTTCGGACTCGGATTACAGAGTTGATTGTTGCAAGGAAGGGACGACCAAGTATGATTGGGGTTTGCTCCCTAGGACCTAAGCTTGGGTGATTGTCCAGAACAATGAAGTCAGCTAGGTAAATGAAATTTTCAACTTTTACCAAAACATCCTTTAAGATCCCCTTTGGAACTCGAACACTACGATCAGCAAGTTGAAGAGTGACAGATGTGGGTTGGAGTTCTTCGAGCCCTAACTGACAGTACATGGCATAAGGAATGAGGTTCACACTAGCACCTAGATCACACAAGGCTTTGACAACTTTGTTCTCTCCTAGTTCAACATTTATGTAAGGGCATCCTGGGTCTTTAATCTTAGGAGGAATGGTCCCTTGAATGGTGGTACTCACATTAGCAGCCAAAAGGACTTGGTTTTTATGTGAAAATTTTCTTTTAAAAGTGCACAAGTCCTTAAGATATTTTGAGTAGGAAGGTATGGTTTGGATGGCATCGAGAAGGGGAATGTTCAACTTGACTTGTGAGAAGATTTCCCTCAATGTTTCACTCAATTCAGGCTTGTTTTCCCCCTCATGCGTTGAGGAAATGGTGCAGATTGTGGAGTCGTTTGGTGAAGTGTTGTTTCATTCACATTATTATCAGTTTCTTCAGTTTGATCTTGTATTTCATTTGAATTTTCATTAGATTTTGAAGCTTCACATGGTTTCTGACTTATCTGTTTAGGTTTTTCAATTGATTTCCCACTTCTTAAAACTGTCACAGCCTTTAGTTGTTCGTGAGTTGTTTGAGTGAAACTTGTCTCTCCCCTTGATGTTTGTTGTGGAATGGCTTGTGTGGGCATGGGTGCCTTTCCAGTTTTTATGGTTTGAAGTTCTTGTTTAATGGATGAGAATTCTGAGTTCATTTTGTCCATTTGTTTGTACAGTTGTTCTAGTAGGCTTTGTGGAACATTTTGGGTTGGTGCTTGAGCTTGTGGGTTTATTCCAGGAGGATACTTTGGTTGTTGGATAGGTTGTTGATATTGGACATGAGGATTTTGGAATTGGACCGGTTGTGGTTGGAACTGATTATGAGGTTGAAAGTTTTGTTGATGGTATGGGTTGATACATTGTTGTTGTGTTGGTTGTTGATTGTCCTTCCAACGAAAGCCCGGATGGTCGTTATACCTTGGATTGAAGGTGTTCGTGAATTGTGGCTTTTGAAAGTTCATTGCATTAACTTCTTCTGGTGGTCCTCCTAAAAGAACATCCTTGATGGAAGGAATGGTTGGACAATTATCAGTCTTGTGGTCATTCTTGTCACAAATTGTACAAACAAGCTCAACAGTTTGGGTTTTGTGGACCTTCCTAAGATCAATCTCCTCAACTTTCCTCGTGAGTGCAGCAAGTTTTGCTCTAAGGTTTTCTTCTTCTCCAAGATTGTACATTCCACCAGATTTGGGTGGCTTCTCATAGTATGGTGATGTTCCCCATGTTTGGTTTTGTTCAGCAAGATTTTCTAGATACTCGTAAGCATCATTTGGGGATTTGTTTTTGAAGGTTCCATTACACATCATATCAATGAATTGTTTGTTTCCGGGACCCAACCCTTCATAGAAAATTCTCACTTGTTCTGGGATTAAGAAACCATGGTGTGGTACCATGTTTAATGTGTCCTTGAACCTTTCCCATGTTTCGTATAATGTTTCTCCCTCTCTTTCAAAAAAGTTTTGTATGCTCTTTTTAAGTGCAATTGTTTTGTGATGGGGGAAGTATTTTTTTATAAAATTCTCGTTGAAGTTGGTCCCAAGAGTGAATGGATGCTGGTCTCAAATTGTTTAACCAATTCTTTGCTCGGTCCTTAAGGGAAAAAGGGAAAAGTCTCATTTTAGCAGATTCAATTTGATTTGGTGGGCACATGGTTTCGACAATGTCATTAAATTCTTTAACATGAAGGTAAGGCATCTCAGACTCCATCCCATGAAAGGTTGGAAGGTGGTTCAGGACATGGGGTTTGAAAACATATTGGGCATATCCTATGTTATCATGCCTAATGCATGAGGGTGCATTGGTCCAGGTTGGTGTGAGGTAGTCATTCATGGTCGGGTCTGCAACAATTCCCAAGTTAGGGTCCTGCCCGTTATTTTGGTTCCCTCCCCGGTTTATGATTTGGTTTTGTGGGATATTCTCCATTGTATCGAACTCAACGTCTGAATTTGGAGTATTAGGAAGATTTGGATCTAAAGGAAATAGACCTCTTTTAGTGTTTGACTCCCCAGCCCTAGGAGTATCCACCCTAACTAATCTGTTTGAGTTATCGCGGGTGTAGGCGGACATGCGCCAAAAGAAAAAAAAAAGCGAGAAAGGGAAAAGATAAGAGAATTGGGATGAGAATAGAAGAATGGGGGTAAGAAAAGAAGGTTTTTGGTCTAAGGAACTTACTTGGTCCCCGGCAACGGCGCCAAAATTTGGTTGATGGGCCTTAGGCCCATTATGCTTTTTCCAGCATGTTTCTGCCTTCAGGCGCAAAATTCTCCATATTCTTTTGGGATTCATCTATCGGACCTAAAAGATAAAATGTTCCAAACAAAGTGATCAATTATATCCCAAAATTTCAAATTAAAATGATGAATATTGTAATTTCCACAAGCAAATTATTGAGTGGGCCCAAATTGACATTTTAAGCATGAATTGCACAATGATGGGAAATGAAGTTCAATTTCTGAATTGGACTAAAATTGATGTTTATGAACTTTTAAATACATTAATATTAAGATCTTAACAATGAATATTAGCCACTTTCAGTGACTAATCAGAGGTCTAGTGTCTTTGGGGCTTAGGATCATTACATAACCACTTAAAACATGAAAAACGGCATCTTTATTGAAAACTTCCTTTACATGACCACTACATTCCCTCGTACTTAGCATTGCATAGGATAACCTGAGGACATGCATAAAAAGGGTGAGCTATAAAGCCCAGTAAGGGAATAATCATGGAATAACATGAGGAATATAATACATGTTAGACAATAGGCATATCAATAGAGAACAAAAGAAGCATAAACATAAAGGCATGATAAAGCATGATAATCATAACATGGAAATATGGCAACAACACTTAACATAGAATTAGCATGAGCCAAGGCTCATTGCACATGGAGCATGAGTAAATCTACATTGCACATGAAGCATGAGTAAAACCTCGTTGCACTTGAATTAGTATGATTCAACACCCATTGAACATGAAGTATCATGATACTATAGTTTACCCAATGCATTGGAGCACTATAAGGGCGCACCCTTCTTAAACCTTTCATTTCATGCATAAGTGTGCCACATGGATCATATAACATGGATTCATAAAACATCATCATTTATTCCATGATAAAGGAATTTGGAATTCATACATGAAACTTTATAATCAATAAGTAAATGTGCATAAAGATGAATACTCTTGATAGACAAATGGACATGGTATTCACTACACAATGGCATTGGCTTGGAAAATCGGTGCAATTTCGGCAACGTAACGGCGTGACGTAAGAATTCATAAAAATTGTTGATGAGAGAGAAAGGGGTGTCTTGTCATATTTACACGACATGGACAGAAAGGGGTTCATATAGATACATGTCCCAACAAATGTAATGGAAATTAGATTCATGATACAAAAGAATTGCTTGAATGTAAATGAGGAGAGAGAAATTCCTTTCGGAATTTCGGCATAGTAACGGGTGTACATGGGAGGCATTTAATGAGAGAGAAGGGGGTCTCCCATCATTCAAACATAAAGAGGGCAGTATGGGGGAGGTGCGAAACCATACTTCAACATTTATAATTGAAATTAAAAGGGCATAACAACATTAAGAAAATTGGACAAAAATGAGAAAGAAAGAAAAACTCCTTACTTGGAAGTGTGCTTCCAAAGGCTTGAGAGAGGCTTGAGAGAGGCTTCTTGGGAGCTTGGGGCACCTTGGGAGGATTCTAGAGAGAGAAGGGAAGAGGTTATAAGAACTCCAAAGGCTTTGAGTGAGGAGAAAGTGGGAGCTTGGGTGGGTTTATATAAGAAAAGTGAGGGAATTCTTTATTATCTAGGTTTGAGACTCACATTAAACTAATCCAAACCACAAACCAGCCCATGGTTTTTACCAATGGTTTTTGGAAAAGGGAAGTGGAAAAAATATTTTATAAAGCCAAAGTCTGAACTTCTTAAAATAATAGGGTTGCGTATGTGGAGGTGAGTCACACTCTCAAGGAAACCAATTTAAAAAGACAAGATGTTTAATAAGTCTTAAAGGGTCCATTAATGTTTTGTAAAATAATTCAAACAAACCCAAAATCACATTATTTTAATGGTAAAACATATATTGGTCAAACATAAGGCTTATAGTATTTTATTACATCACTATTGGGTCATTATGATGTCATAAAACACATTATATATTTAAACGGTATTTAATTTTTACCCAAAAATTTGATTGTCTCAGAAAATTATGAAAAAATCATCGTTGGATAATTTCGACGTCTTAATTCCAGATATAATATTTATTTTATCTAAATAATTTTATAAATATGTTAATTTCCACTTTTAAAATAAAAACTGACATTTATAAAAAATTCATGGGTTTTGACAAAAATGGCTTTCAAACCTTAATAAAAATTACAATTGCATTCATAAAATTATATGATCATTTATATTTAATAAAAATTAATTTAATAATAATAATAATATTTTATTAAAATATTATTTAATTCAAAAATACATTAATTCATCAAAATAGATTTCTTAGTTGAACATTAACTAAAAATAATATTTGTGCTTTAAAAACTATTTACAAGGTAACGATAATAAAATGAATATATTCATTATCATATACAAAAATAGTGTACATAACCATTATACTGGGGATTTGTTACATAACCCCTTAAAACATCCGCATAAGACCTAAGGGTAAGGTGCGTGATGGTGACAGACTCTTGGGGTGGCTCGGATAACATTTCACGTGTGGTGATCTCTATCCACTTCCACTTCTCCCGTAAACGGTTCCGTTTGAGCTTTACATGATGAAGCTCGGCTTGGGATTGGTCAAGAGCGAAGCCCAATGACGCCACCTCTTTTCTGAGCTCCGACAAATGGGCTTATTATGGAGCAATTCTACTAGATGAGGTCATCGCTTCCTTTGTCTGAGTAAATTTGGATTTGTTAAAACCCTATATTTATACTAATCATGTGATCACTGTTCAACGGCTATATTAGCAACGGTCACAATTCTTAAAATAAAACCAAAGAAGTTGACATTTTATATAAACATTTTACATAAAGATACATTTAATTATATCAAGAGGGATTTCCATTAATGAAAGTTTGGGTCGTTACACTGTACAACTTCTGAATTCTCGTTATCTTTAGAAACTTCTTCATAATTTTCAACAAAACAGCTTCATCGTCACTTTTTGAACTTGCTTCTTGATGTGTGCCTTATTTCATTGAATATTCTATCACATTTACATCATCATTATCAACAATATTCCGTATCTCTTTTTTTAACAACAATATCCTCTTCCATTTGGAGGATAGCTTAGGAAGATATTGTCAACACCTCAATTCTCAAACTTCCCAAGTTTTTCACCTTTCACATTGATTACATAGGGGTTTAAAAACACCCTTAAATATTTAAAACTTGGTAATTCTTGTAATACATCTCATATAGTGACATATCTGAATTTGGTTTATACAAGCAATGATTTTGAATATGAACTGTTGCACTAATGTTTTGTCTCTAGAAATATCAAGAGGTATCTTGCTCAATCAACATGGTCTGAGGTATCTCCACTAGACTTATTTTATTTCATTCAGTAACACCATTTTATTGTGGTGTGTAAGGTGAACTGAGCTTATGATGCATATCATGCTTCTTAAGATAAGCATCAAATATTCTACTATTTTATTTTGTACCATTTTCTGTACGGATCTTCTTCAAGGAGAAACCACACTCTTTTCCAGCACTTATTCTATGAATATCAAACATTTTTAGAGCCTTTGATTTATTCTTCATAAACATAATATAAGTGATGCAATTAAATTCATCAATAAATGAAATATAATATTTTAATTTATTATTTATTGCTTCCTCATAGGCTCATAATTTCATAATATCCAATGGATGAGATGTTTGAATCTCATATTTCTTATGAGGAGAATTAATAATATTCCTCTTTTGACATGTAGATAACATCTAATTTCTTTCTTTTTTTAGTATAGGCACATCACGAACATCATCTCCTTGAGTAATCTTCCTCATATTCTGTTGGATTAGATGGCCAATCCTTTGATGTCACAATTGATTTTCTTCTTTCAAGATTAAGTATCATGAATTTTTCGCATCTCTAGCCTAAAACAAGTGTCCCATTGTTCATTGTTCTCTTATCAAAACACTTCATTATTTTATTCTCTTAAACAAGAACCCGTATTTCTAAAATATCACTCTATTGCCTTCATTACATAGCTAGGACATACTTAACAAATTGTGTTTCAACCCATAAACATTTTAAGTGTTCTTGGACTTCAACTTTTCTTTTACAATCTCTATTGAACCAACGCCTTTGATTTTAAGTGACCCATAATTTCCAAAGGCCACTGGGCCTTCCTTTCACTTTTTAATAGCTTTCAAGAGATTTAATTTTCCTATCATGTGAGAAGAACATACACTATCTATAATCCATGGGCATCCTATCATGTGGGAAGAACATATTATGTTTTCATTAACCTTGAGAAGTTCAAACAACTTTATGAAGATTCACCCCAACCTTGAAAAGTCCAAACAACCTTAAAACATTTTCTTCTCAATCTTATAAATTCTGGAAACAACCTTATGAAGTCTGGAAACAACATTATGATGTTTAAGAATGTACCTTATGAAGTACTATGCACAAACAAATTCCATGAACCTTACGAACTTTGAAGGGACCTTACGAAGATTCAGAAATGAACTTTATGAAATTTTTTTATTTCATCATTTTTATGCATCTGGTTGAACCTTTCGAAGTCTATGTGAACCACATGTACTATCCAGTGAACCATATGAACTCTTCGATCTTCTCAGATATTTCACAAATTAATGAACCTTACGAAGTCACGTAAACAACCTTACGAAGTCTGTGAAAATGTTACGAAATTCTCTTCGCCTTCGAAATGAACCTTACATTGATGAGAATGAACCTTACGAACTCCATGCCTTTGCCAAAAGGCTCCTACTCAGATCAACCATACAAACAAGACAATAAATATATTTACTTCAAATCTTATCCAAATTTTCTTCTTTAGCCAAAATACCAAATGTCGGAGGAAACTTCTTCAAAAACAAATCTCGTCAACTTTACCTTTGTTCACAAAACTCTTACAACTGTCTCAACAACTTCCAAAACAACACTTAGGCTCAACAGTGTGCATAAAAAATTTAGTGTAAATTTGCACTAGAAAATTACATTGTGTATTTATATTTGTGTGCGTGCGCGTGCGTGCATATACCTATATATATGTATATGTGTATATATTGAAAATTTGTGTTGTGAATTTGCTTTGAAAAATTACATGATGTGTTTATATTAGTGTATACATATATGTATTCGACTACTCTTTAAAGTTCATTATAAATTTTTAGTAGAATTTTGGAAGTTTTCATTAAAAATTAAACCTTGATTAAAAATTTATATTGATAACTAAAAATTTTTATTATAAATTTTCATTGAAAATCTCTCTTGGAATTTATAAGTATCTAATGAAAATTAAATTTTGAATAGAGATTTCTACTTGTAATTGGAAATTTTTAATGATGTGTAGAAAGCATAATTGACCAATTGTGGTGTAAATTTCTAGTGTAAATTTGCACTGTAGTTTTTTTTGTGAATTTTCATTAAATATTTCTATTGGAATTTTGAATGTTTTCATTAAAAATTAACTTTTGAGTAAAAATTTTCACTAGTAATTGGAAAATTCAGCTGAATTTTTATTGAGAGTAATCCAAATCGCACTGCACCAGTTTCCAATAATTATATTTAAACTGCTTGAATCCATGTGGATATCCAGAATTTTCCGAAGTCTAGAACCATATGATGTTTGTATTAACATTAAGAAGTTCAAACAACTTTATGAAGATTCACCCCAACCTTGCGAAGTCCAAACAACCTTAAAACATCTTCTTCTCAATCTTATGAATTCTGGAAACAACCTTATGAAGTCTAGAAACAACCTTATGATGTTTGAGGATGTACCTTATGAAGTAATGTGCACAAACTTACAAAGTCCATGAACCTTACGAACTTTGAAGGAACCTTACGAAGATTCAGAAATGAACCTTATGAAGTTTTTTTTCCTTTCATCGTTTTTCTGCATCCGGTTGAACCTTACGAAGTCTATGCGAACCTCACGTACTATCCAATGAACCTTATGAACTCTTTGGTCTTCTCAGATAATTCACAATTTAATAAACCTTATAAAGTCACGTAAACAACCTTATGAAGTCTGTGACAACCTTACGAAATTATCTTTGCCTTTGAAATGAACCTTACATTGATGAGAATGAACCTTACAAATTTCATGCCTTTGCCAAAATTTCAAGGCTCCTCGGATCGACCTTACAAACAAGACAATAAACATATTCACTTCAAATCTTATCCAAATTTTATTCTTTTGACAAAATACCAAATGTCGAAGGAAACTTCTTCAAAAACAAATCTTGACAACTTTACCTTTGTTCACAAAACTCTTCCAAATGTCTCAACAATCTCCAAAACAACACTTGGGCTCAACAGTGTGCGCAATAAATTTAGTATAAATTTGCACTAGAAAATTATATTGTGTTTTTATATTTGTGTGTGTGCGCGTGCGTGCGCGTGCGTGCGGGTGCGTGCATATACCTATGTATATGTATATATGTATATGTTGAAAATTTGTGTTGTGAATTTGCTCTGAAAAATTACATGATATGTTTATATTAGTGTATACATATATGTATTAGTTCATTATAAATTTTTAGTAGAATTCTCGAAGTTTTCATTAAAAATTAAACCTTGATTAAAAATGTATATTGATAACTGAAAATTTTTATTATAAATTTTCGTTGAAAGCCTCTCTTGGAATTTTTAAGTATCTAAAGAAAATTAAATTTTGAATAGAGATTTCTACTTGTAACTGGAAGTTTTTATATGCTGTGTAGAAAGCATAATTGAAAAATTGCACTGCAAATTGGCACTGTAATTTTTTTTTTGTGAATTTTCATTAAATATTTCTATTGGGATTTTGAAAGTTTTCATTAAAAATAAATTTTGAGTAAAAAAATTCACTCATAATTGGAAAATTCCACTGAATTTTTATTGAAAAGAACTTTTTTTAAAACTTTTTCCATTGGATGTTATTTTTTGAGTGCAAATTTTGAATGGTAACTTGAATTTATCATTGTAAATTTTTATTGAATATTTTTACTGCGAATTTGGAAGTTTTCAATGGAATCTAAATTCTGACTATAAATTTCCACCGATAATTGGAAATTTGAACTCTGCATTTTCATTGAAAATTTTATGGAATTTTTGAAATTTTTCGTTGAAAATTAAATTTCAAGTATATATTTCCACTAGTTACCAGAGTTTTTTAATGTGAATTTCCATTGAACATTTATACTGGAATTTTGGGAGTTTCCATTCGAAATTTAATTTCCATTCAAAATTTAATTTCAGGTAGAAATTTCTACAAGAGACGTGAAATTTTCATTGGAAATTTATATTAAGATTTTGAAAGTTTGTTTTAGAAACTAAATTTTGTGTGGATTTTACATGAGTAGCTGAAAATTTACATTCAAAATTTACATTGGAATTTTGGAAGTTTACTTTGAAAATCATAAATAAATACATACATACATATGTATGTATTCATTTATTATATGTATCTAATAACTTTTAGTATATAGTAATAAAAAAATATAATAATTTAAATACAATATCTTTTATAATATGCATAATAATTGCTATATATATATATAATATTTATAATATCATGTATATTGCTCACAAGAAAATAAGGATCACGGGCACTGGTTTTAAGATTTTTCTTTGCTGAAAAAAAATCAGAATCCTCACCCCCATAGGTTCGATGAACGAGCCAGTTAACCTGTTCCATTTTCCAACGACAAATTCCCCACGCCATACCCAGTTAAAAAAAGTTATCATAAATAAAATATATTTTCGAAATTATAAATAAAAGATATTAAAAGTATCCGAGCCCGTGACGCGGCTCGGCGCTTGATTCCGTGACGCGGCTCGGCGGCTCCGAACCTGGACACCACCGACCTAATTCAACGGATTTTTTATGAAATTAGTAATGTAGTAAATATGCGGCGGTCCAGCCCGGCTTGGTCGGAGCCCGTCGGTCCGGTCCGGTTCGACTTTTATTCGATATTTATCTTTTTTTAAACGGAACAGTTTGCTGTCCCAACGGTCATCAGAATTAAAAACATTCCGTTATTTTCCAAGAGAAAAAAAGATATATTAAACGTACGGGATATTTATACGGCGGAGGGGCAGTATGGGGATAGCAAAAAAAAACGAGGGCATTCGTTGGCAGTTAGCGTTGGAAAGGTTTGGAAAATTGTGGGTGACGCACATGGGGGGTGTGGGGGTTGGTTCGGATTAAAAGAAAAAAAAACGCAAAAAATTGAAATAGTGAATATTTTAAGGGCTGGTCAGCAAAAGCATCTTGGACGGGGGTTTGAGTGAACATAACGACCTGAGAGAAGCAGGGGGGAGGGAGGGTTTTTCAAAAAAACGGCACGTGGGTGGGGCATGCAATGCAATGCAATGCAGCAGAAAATGCAGAGGGCAACAAAAGGTAAACCCTAGCATGTGTTCGGTTGACATAAATAACATTCCTTCCACACAAAAAAAAATTAAAAAATTATGATTGTAATTAAAAAAACATTGTCAATTAAATATAATTTTAATGCTATATAATATTAAAAAAATAACAGTATTGTTTTATTATTATATGCAAAAACACAAATGCTAGAGGTGATTATGTAGGGCCAACCCAAAAAGCCTTGGGGCTCACAAACTGAATTTTTATATTATTATATTTAAAAAAACATTTTTGATAATGGACTTGGGCAACCGTATTATGTACATGTGATCAGCATTATGCAATCCCAACACATATACACCGGTCAACAAAAATTTTGATCAACCAATGATTATATTGAATGTTGAATGCCTATATACTAAGGATCACAAACATACACTAAAAAAATTGCAATTGAATGATGTGTTTTTAGATTGGTTAGGCATGAAATTTTTATAAAGTGATTTAACGACGGAGGAAATCAATATGAAATTGGGTTTATCCAATAATCATCCTATCAAACCAAAGACCCCACAACTGGGCCTTAGCTTCAACAATAATCTGTATGATTTGAATCATCCTACACTTGCACCGCCTGTTTCTCTTTTCATTGGAACACGCCGTCACCCCATTGTTATCAAGCATAATTTCGATACAAGACACCACCATGGATCAACATGTTTCAAATTGAGCCATCATTATCATTATCAAACTAGTTTGGGGCTACCCACATCACACATGGGTTACACCATGCACTATCACAAAATTGGCTTTATCCAACGCTACTCTTTATTAGCGCTAAGGAAAATACTGATAAAGGAGGTATCCTTTTCAGTGTTAAAAAAAGTATTGATAAAAGACGTTTTTATCAGCGCTAACAAATGCACTGATAAAGGGTATTTTTATCAACGCTTTTATTAACGCTGATATGTATTTTATCGGCGTTAAAACAACAGTTTGTAGTGTCGATAAAAGATATATAATTAAAAAACATATATTAATATATAAATATATTTATGTAGATATAAATATAATATATTTTATAAAATATGATCTGTATAATACGAAATATGTAATCACACTTAATAAATAAGATATTTAGTGGAAAATGATTTATAAAATAATTAAAAAATAATATTAATTAAAAATTTGCTAAATATTATTGAGTAATAGTCATTTAATAACAATTTGAAGATATAAAAATTCAATAAATTAATAAACGATTTAAAATAAGTTGAAAACATGACTCAAACTTCAAACGATCATAACTTTTGATCAGAGTGTTTGTTTAAACTATATTGCATATCAAATCGAAGCGTACAAAAAGATCTACGCCTGGTGACCTGAGAGAACCCCGATCATCATTTTTTTAGGGTTAAAAAAGGTTCAGAAGGCCTTCAACGCTGAGTTTTTTGTCGGGGTACCCCGATTTTTGAACATTTGATGAAATTTCATCCTCCTTTAAGGGAGTCTTCTTATATTTTTTTGGCGGAGTCTACGTTTATTCTCAAGTCTTACACGCATATGGATATCATGATGTTCAAATTTTATCATTTTTCATATTGTATTGTTATTTATAATTAAATATATACACATGTATGCATATTTGTATACATTCACATATATAAATTTAATTTTATAAATAAATATGTAAACATATTTACATATAAAATATCATTATATATATACAAACCACATCTAAATAATAATAATATCCATTTTATTTAAAATAAAAATGTATGACTATTTATATACCTATTCAATTAATATATATATATATATATACATATATATATATATAATGTTTATATATATAAAAATATATTTGTGCCCGTGTAGTGACAAACAAATATATATTTATCTATATATATTATAATATATGTATATAAATATAAATAAACAATATATGTAAATAAATATAAATATGTATAAATATATTTATAGACACACACATATATATAAATATATGTATGTATGTATATATTTACAAACACACACACAAAACATATTTTATATATGCATTTAAAAATAATTATATATATATATATATATATAGATATATGGATAAAAAAATGTAACGAAATATATATAAATAAATAAATGTTATAAAATACAAAACAAAACAATATATAGAAGAGTGGTAAAGACGTAGATCCACGAGGGGGAGGTCTCTGGTTCGAAACTCACTAAAAGTAGGGGTGTGCGGACATGTGAAGTAGGAGGCTTTTATCAGTGCTAAAAAAAGCATTGATAAGTGTCCATTTTCAGTGCTGATAAACCCCCCTTTTATTAGCGCTGATAAAAGAGGTCTTTATCAATGTTTTTTGAAGCTGACAAAAGGGTTTCTCTTTTAACGATGCTTAGATTATCAACGTTTTTCTCGTGCTTATAAAAGAGATTTCTAGCGCTGTTAAACGAGGGATTTGTGGTAGTGATGGCTCTGATATCACTTGTTGGAGGAGATTCCTTGCTAGCCCGGTCATTCTAGTCCCAACACATAAGTCTTTTTGGGGTGTCATCCTAAAACCCTTGGGTGATAGGAGAAATTGTCAATCCAAGCTTATATATGAGTCATCATTCCTTGAGGAAACTGATGTGGGATTGAGTTTGTACCCAACACCCATACCATTCGATTTATTAGGGACCTATTCCAAAATCCTACTCGAATACGAAAGAATACCCTATTTGATGATTTCGTGACTCCTTCTGGTTGCAAGTGCATTCATAGGGAAGTCCCCCCACAACTACAAATTTGGGTTTATCCAGCGCTAGCAAAAAGCGCTGATAAAGAGTATCTTTTATCAACACTAAAAAAAGCACTGATAAAAGATCCTCTTTATCGGTGCTAAAAAACACCGATAAATGATACTTTTATCACCACTATAAAAACATTGATAAAAGATCTCATTTATCAGTGCTAAAAAAACACTGATAAATTTTCTTTTAAAAAGAGAATTCTCATGTGTGACCTTTTCGAACCCTCCACACAAGGAACCTCCCCTTTCCACGAAGAGGTCACTCCGGAGAGAGCCCCAGCTGAGAAGGAGCCGTTGCCAGCCGTGATGGCAGAGCGTCCCGGAGGGTGACAACCCGGGTGGCGATGGTTCGTCAAGCAAACCATCAGCACAGGTGGGTTGCGCCTCATTTTTCCCACCGAGTCAGAAACCAGGTGACCCGACAAGGCGAGTGGATCCCGGGGGAGTGGTTCACCCCGAAAGCGGACTCCCAGGATTCAAACCTTGTACCTCCCAAAGAACGGCGTTGTTGTACCCCTCTCCTTCACCACTACGCCACCGCCGAAGCGGCTACAAAAAATACTGATAAATGATACTTTTATCAGTGCTAATAAAACACTGATAAAAGGTACATTTTATCAATGATAAAATAAAAATGGTAATAAAGGGTATCTTTTATCAATGCTTTTATTTTAGCACCGATAAAAGATACCCTTTATTAGCGTTTTTTGGCAGCGCTGATAAAAAATTTATTTCATAAAAAAAAATATATCATTAAAAATCATATATTAATATATCAATATATTTATATTGATATAAATATAACATATTGTTGTGAAACTGGGCGTTTGGAGGCAAAGTAAAACCAAGCATATACCAATGCCAAATATTCGAGATGATGATGGTGAAGTAAAACAGTTTGATTACAATAGAACAAAAGAAAAGAGAAAAACCCCAAGTATACGATCAGTAAAAAATCCACCCAATTCTATTAAAATATCACCACATTTATAGAGTATAATTTTCTCGATTTAACAACCATGATTAATTCCTATGAATTAGATCCAATGGTGGGAATATCAAAGGTATTGGCCATATGAAGGGTTTTGTTGGGTAATGAAAAGACTTCATTAATTATAATCTTTATGACATCCACACCATAAATGAGAATTTGTAACACCCCCCATTGGATGTCATAATTCTATGGAATTGAATAAAAATCTTCACTTAAAAAAAACCCAATGGAAAAAATAAGTGAAGTCAAAATAACATGATTTAATGCTTGTTGCCTCATTAAAAACCTTATCAGAAAACCCAATGGGAAAACCCAATGGGAAAACTAATGAAGGGAAAAGGAGTAAAACATTATCAACCCCCCTCATAAAGTCACAATAGACTTTCTAGTCTTCACATTCCAATTTTATAAATCAATTTCTCAAATGCTGAAGTTGTCAATGCCTTTGTAAACAAAGATGTGAGATTGTCACAAGACCTTATTTTCTAGATATCAATCTCACCATTCTTTTGAAGGTCATGAGTGAAAAAGAATTTTGGTGAGATATGCTTTGTTTGCTCACCTTTTAATATATCCACCTTTTAAATGTGCTATACAAGCATCATTGTGTTAATATAATATAGTCAGAATATTATTATTCATATCCAATCCACAATTACTTCTAATATGATTAAACACTGATCTCATCCAAACACATTTTTGACTTGCTTCATGAATAGAAATCAACTCAACATGGTTGGAAAAAGTCACATAAATGTTTTTTTTGCAGAACACCAAGAAATAGTGGTTCCACCATATATAAATACATATCCAGTTTGAGATCTTACTTTGTATGGATCAGACAAGTATCCATCATCAGCATAACCTACCGACTTTGGTTTTGAACATTTGGAGTAAAGTAACCCCTGATATTTGGACCCTGAAGGTATCTTAATACATGTTTGATACCATTCCAATACTGACGAGTAGGAGAATAACTATGCCTTGCTGATAAAGTTACATAAAATGATATATATGGTCTTCAATTATTTGCAAGGTACATCAGCGCTCCAATAACACTCAGATATGGTACTTCAGGACTAATTAGTTCTTCATTATCCTCTCATGGTTTAGAAGGATCACTATCTCAATCAAGAGATCGTACAACCATTGGTGTACTTAATGGATGTGATTCATTCACATTAAATCTCTACAGGACTTTAGCAGTATATCGTGATTGATGAAAAAAATTATATCCTCAAGATGTTTGATTTGTAAACCAAGGAAGAAATTTATTTTTCTAATGTCATTCATTTCAAATTCATTCATCAAATATTCTACTGCCTTGGAAAGTTCATCATTAGTCCCAATAATATTTAAATCATCAACATATACCGTAATGATAAAAAAATCAGATGTAGTCTTCTTAAGGAAGATACATGGACAAATTGGATCATTTTTATAACTGTAGCATCCCGCCCCGGATGCCACTTAATGGTGCTCTGAGATGGTGGTCACAAGACCTCAAACGCGCTTCCTTGAACGCCAGAGGATGACGACTTGAAGCAAGGGCCAAGGGTTTGTCCGCGGGGAGACTATACCCTCATTAATTAGAGTGGAGTGCAATGATATATATATATATATATAAGGAAAGAGAAACATCAGAAGCAAACACTTTATGACCGGACTAGTAACCCACCGTAACAGAAGCAGTAATACATAATAGACAATTGTGGAAATAAATAGAACTAAACCAAACAATATAAGTAGACAAATGGAAGCTAAATAAATAATAGATGTCAATGATGATGATGGCATGACATGTGCTATACAAAAGTAAGTATTCAGGGGACATGGGATGTATACATATACCACGTGCTATACAAAAATACCAAAAAGACCAAAAACTACTACAGCATCTCGATCTTAGGTTCAATCCTCTTCCCCATACTCCGTCTTAATACTACAAATCAAACATTGGAAACTGGCCACTTCCCTTTATCTATCCCTGCAACCATAAAGTCTACTCAGGTATCAAATTTGTCCAGAGTAGGGTATGAGATAAAATCCTAGTAGGACACTAACAATGTCTAAATCAATCCATCTTGTGCAATATAAAATGAACAATGTGCCTTAATAATAAATAAAAAAAAGTAAATGAATAAACTGGACTGGGTTCTGATTGGACACTCATCCAATTTTACCCACTTCAGCCTAATTCGGCGAGTCTGAACCAAGAAAACCTACGAAGGTAAAGTGAGTGATAAAATGTGTAAGAAGATGGACTATCCTAAATCTTGTGATTGGGATTGGAAGAAACATCCATAAGTTTTCAAAACCAAATCATCAATTCTTAATTTAAATCATTCACTTGCTTTTTAAATTAATTTAACCTCTTTTTAAAAATATAGAGTCATCCTGAGCCCATCCATGGCTATTCTAAGAGAATTCCATGTATCGCTCTAGGGGATTAGTATCGCATCCTGCCTTTTTATCACATAAACTTTCATTACATTTTACAAAACTGAGGATCTTTAAGGTTTAGTGTCTTGGAAACCAGGAACTTAAAACATGAAAACATAAAACATTCTTCTTAAACACTTGAAAGGATTCTCCTAATGTTCATCCTAGGTTCATTACTGCATCTCATAACCTGGGGACATACATCAAAAGAAAGGGTGAGCAGAAGGCCCAGTAAGGGAAACAAGATAAACATTTTACATATGGACTTGAGATACTTCAATAAGGTCATGAAAAGAACTTTAAGGCATGAGAAAGAAATCATGAGATATATCATAATAAAAATAACATTTTTCATAACTTGAAGATGTGTCTGCAACATTTAATATTGACAATCATTTCGTTTCACCAAGGTCCATCCCCAAGGTGTCATTAAAAATTACCATGGTTATTCACCAATGTATCAGTCTAAATGGTCATCTCTAGAGATTAAGTCTTTACCCAATGCATTGAAGCGCTATCTGGGCGCACCCTTGACATGTCTTTATTATCATGTGAGACACATATATCATCATCAATCATTTCATAAAAAACCCATATAGCATAAAAGAAATGGGTTTCATTTCATAATCATAACGTTTTAAAAACTACTTTAAAGACATGATCTTTATGTCACTTTAAACCCACGGAAAGGGAAAGCGGGTTTCATGTATGTAAATCCCATAATTTAAAATAGAACATTTTGATATATATGTGAATACCCCTGTAGAAATAAGAGCTTTGAGTATTCATGTAATAACATAAAATAATTTTGAGAAAAAGAGAGAGACATTTTGAGACGAAAATTCTGCAGCATAACGGCTATGTTACAAGGTTTTAGAAAACATTGAAAAGAGAGGGAACATGGGTCACCCACTCATAAATGATCCATAAAATAGTAGGGGGACAGAATATAAGGGATTTAAGAATATGGTAATGAAATTTGAAAGATATACCACATGAAATGAAGAACACGAAAGGAAGACAAAAATAAGATTTCTCTTATGAAAATTCGGCAGCCTAACGACGTCACTTAAACTTGAAAAAAATGAATTGATGAGATCAACTAGGGTATCTCATCATATAAACATAATAGATCAGTATGATATATATAGAGATCATACCCCAACATAATAAAAAGGAACTTGAAAGACTTGACATGAAAAAGGAGAAAGGTGAAAGAATCCCTTAAAAATTCAGCAGCCTAACGACGTCACTTAAAACTTCAAAATACTGAATTGAAGAGATCAAATAGGGTCTCTAATCATATGAACATAAAATATCAGTATGATAGATATATAGATCATACCCCAACATAATAAAAAGGAACTTTAAAGACTTGACATGAAAGTAGAACTTTGAAAAATGAGAAAGGTGAAAGAATCCCTTAAAAATTCGGCAGCCTAACGGCGTCACTTAAAACTTCAAAATACTGAATTGAAGAGATCAAATAGGGTCTCTAATCATATGAACATAAAAGATCAGTATGATATATATATAGATAATACTCCAACATAATAAATAGGAACTTTAAAGACTTGACATGAAAGTAGAACTTTGAAAAATGAGAAAGGTGAACGAATCCCTTAAAAATTCGGCAGCCTAACGGCGTCACTTAAACTTCAACAAAAATGAATTGACGAGATCAAATAGGTTCTCTCATCATATGAACATAAAATATCAGTATGATAGATTTAGATATCATACCCCAAAAAAATAAAAAGGAACTTGAAATACTTGACATGAAAGTAGAACTTGAAAACGAGAAGTGTGAAAGAACCACTTAAAAATTCGGCAGCCTAACGACGCCACTTAAACATTCTTAAAACGAAATGATGAGAGTAAGAGGGGGCCTCTCATCATATGAACATGAAAAGGGAATTAATAGTAATATAAAAGAACATCCTCCAACATAAGACCATGGAGCATAAAATAAATGACATAAAAGAGATTACTTGAAAAGAAAGAGAGAGGTCGGATCCCTTACCTTAAAACGTAACTCTTAAAACTCAAAGGTTGGGACCTTGAGGGCTTGGGGGAACCTTGGGAGGACTCCTTGGGAGGTAATGAGACCAGAACTTTGTTGTGGGAGAGTGGGGAGTCGAATGGATGAGAGGATGACTTGGTATTTATAGGGAAAGCGAGGGGACAAGACATTAATGGCCAAGGGACACCTCATTGGTGGTTTTGGCAAAACCATGGGTTTGTCCATGGTATTTTACCATGGTATTGGCCACTTGGGACACCTCATACCTTATATTACTATTCATAAGTCGACCATATTGATTACATACTTAATTCATCATTTAATGATGTCATTAAACACCCATAACTTAAAAACTGTATTTTCAATATTCACTGAAAATTTATCTTTCTCAGAAAAATTCCAAAATTTCACCTTAACCAAATATCTACGCTCTGATTAAAAATATGAAATCCATTTTATAAAAATAATTTTCTAAATATTTTTAATTTAATTTTTAAATAAAAACACTATTCACCGAAAATTCATTTTTTCAGAAAAAACCCCCAAAATTACCATAGCATAATATCAGTGCTCTGAGTTCAAAAATAAATTCCATTTTATAAAAATACTTTTCTAAATATTTTTTTAATTTAATTTTTAATTAAAAAACACTATTCACCCCAAAAAACTAATACTTGACTACTAAGTTATGAAACCGTTATTTACCCATTTTATTGAATCACATTACTTAATCTAGGTGTCTAAATTATATTAAAACTTTCTTTGAGTGAAATTACTAATCCATTTGGTCACATTACTAATCCTAAGCATAAAATCACTATTCATAAATTACTATTCATCAAAATTTAAGTTGATCTTATTAGACTCCAAATTCCTTACTGAACACTTTTGCAGAAGACCTTTTTTTTGAAAATCATTACACATCATTAATTATTTAAGGTTTACATAAATATTTTAAAATATCCTTTTTTTTTCAAAATTCATCAATAAATACATCCTAAAATTATCCGGACATTTAAAAATTCATAAACTTCATCATAAGAAGAAATCCCAATTTTTATTTAAAACAAGGGATTACACAAGGTAGTTACGGTCTCCTTACATAGCCCCTTATCACACCAGCATAGGACCTAAGTGTAAGGTGTGATAAGGTGAGAGAATCTGAGGGAGGCTCGGTCAACATCGCACGAGTAGTAATTTCTATCAGTTTGAACTTCTCGCAAAGACGATTCCGTTCTAGCTTCACACGATGAAGTTCGGCTTGGGTTTGGTCCAGAGCAAAGCCCAGTGGTGCCACCTCCTTCCCAAGTTCTTTTAGATGGGCTTCGATCGGTCCAAGACTACTGGGTGATGCCATCGAATCTTCTTTCTATATTAATTAACCAAGATTACTTGTATTTAGAGACAATAATCGAAACGTTTAGTTTACAACGGTCATATTGACCAATGGTCATATAACAGTCAAAACCCAACGGTCTCATTTTAATTATACTCATGTTATCAAATGAAATATTTTTGTTGAGTATAAAAAATAAAATAAAATAACACACAAAATTAGGAAACAAGATTTATTCAAAATTTTGGGTCGTTACAATATTCCCCCCTTAAGAAATTGCGTCCTCGCAATTTTTAAAATTGGGTTTTGAAATTTCATTGAAAGTCCCACATCGGAAAAAAAGTAAATAAAACTATTACTTTAAAAGAAAGAAAGGGAAGTACAAAGGTCACCCGAGTTAACCCACACTAGGATTCCATGTAGGAAAACATGGACATGGAGGAGAAAACAAAGGGTCAAGTTCTAAGGGAGAGTGATAAAAAACATGATTAGGATAAAGTTAACCATAATAAAATCCCAAACTTATGATGTGTGTAAACGGTCTTTTATTACCTAATAGGAAACATAAACCAACAACATTTTTGTTTTACGTTCCTTTTCATAATTTTGAGGAATTCATTTACTACATAGAACAAAAACATAAGAAAATATACCTACCTTCAAGTAGAGTTTCATACTTTAATAATTCTCTACCAAAACTAATCTTTTCTCCAAACGATGAGAATTCAAAAACACTTGGTCTCATCAAAAGCACAAGAATCATCTTCTAGAGAATCACATAATCCACAAAAGATTAACTATCTATTTCTTCTATCTTTAAACATTATCCCAAAAATAGAAAGGGTAAGGTAAAACAACTCTTCAAAAAGAAAGAATCCCATAGGAATGGAAACTACTTTTAAATCTTCAAAGTTCCATGGTACTACCCAAAGTTCATCATAGACCATTCCATAAATAACGGTCCTTAAAATTCCTCAAAATAAACCAAACTAATATTGAAACCCAAATACAAGAAGGATTTGATAACATAGTCTTCCAAAATAAACTTCATTGTTCATCTCCAAACAACATCAACCACTCCTAAAATCTTATAACAAAAGTAGCTAACCTAAACATATTTTACCCAAGATAGGTTAATCATTCTCATAAGTAACCTAAATTACTATAAGTCCACCTTAAATTCATCGATTCTTCAAAATATAAGTCAACCTTACTCCTCAATGAAAATACCGTAGTAATCTATTTACCTCGATCATATAGGGTCCCCAAAATAGTGAATGTCTTCCAAAATAATAATCATCTTTTAATCCCCTAATCATCTCTGTCATATTAATACGACAATCATCGCATTTCCTATCACATTGGTTGTTGGGACATGTTCTTCCATTTTCCACCATTAACTAAGAAGAGAAAGTATAATTAGGGGCTTAAATACTTAGCCAATAATCATGAAAAGGAACTTAAAGCATATAAGGATAACTTGTAGAAGAAAAGTATACCCTAACTTGTGATACCATAGGTTCCCATCTAGGTTATCCATGATCATATATTCTTATGTGAATCTTTATTTTATTTTATCTTTGTTCCTTTAACAATGGTTCATACTAAGCTTATGAATTTACCAAAGCATATCCCCCGGGAGTGTCGTAACCAAGAGTGCAGCAAGACCCGTTGTCGTGTACCAGTTCCTGTTTGAGTCTAGATCAAAGTGGTGTTTTCAGGTTTTACCCCTATGTACATCTGTGCCAGAGCCACCTTTACCTACTCGTATCCAGATAGGGATGTATTTTCTTGGAAACCCATTACTCAATACTCACCAAAATAACAGGAAGATTTCCTATATATAAACTTTTCTATAGGCTTCTTCCTAAAGTTTTCATATCCTAATTTACACAAATAACTAAACCATCCTTTGATACCAACTATAGCATCCAACCTTTTTATAACATAAACTTCCATTACATTTTACAAAACTAAGGATCTTTAAGGTTTAGTGTCTTGGAAACCAGGAACTTAAAAAATGAAAACATAAAACATTCTTCTTAAACACTTGAAAGGATTCTCCTCATGTTCATCCTAGGTTCATTATTGCATCTCATAACTTGGGGAAATACATCAAAAGAAAGGGTGAGCAGAAGGCCCAGTAAGGGAAACAAGAGAAACATTTTACATGTGGACTTGAGATACTTCAATAAGGTCATGAAAGGAACTTTAAGGAATGAGAAAGAAATCATGAGATATATCATAATAAAAATAAAATTTTTCATAACTTTAAGATGCGGATGCAAAATTTAATATTGACAATCATTTCGTTTCACCAAGGTCCATCCCCAAGGTGTCATTAAAAATTACCAAGGTTATTCACTAAGGTATCAGTCTAAATGGTCATCTTTAGAGATTAAGTCTTTACCCAATGCATTGGAGCACTATCTGGGCGCACCCTTGACATGTATTTATTATCATGTGAGCCACATATATCATCATCAATAATTTCATAAACAACCCATATATCATAAAAGAAATGGGTTTCATTTCATAATCATAACGTTTTAAAAACTGCTTTAAAGACATGATCTTTATGTCACTTTAAACCCACAGAAAGGGAAAGTGGGTTTCATGTATGTAAATACCAGAATTTAAAATAGAACATTTTGATATATATGTGAATACCCCTATAGAAATAAGAGCTTTGAGTATTCATGTAATAACATAAAATAATTTTGAGAAAAAGATAGAGGCATTTTGAGAAGAAAATTCCGCAGCATAACGGGTATGTTACAAGGTTTTAGAAAACATTGAAAAGAGAGGGGACATGGGTCACCCACTCATAAATGATCCATAAAATAGTAGGGGGAAAAAATATAAGGGATTTAAGAACATGGTAATGAAATTTTAAAGATATACCATATGAAATGAAGAACATGAAAGGAATACAAAAATAAAATTTCTCTTATGAAAATTCGGCAGACTAACGGCGTCACTTAAACTTGAAAAAAATGAATTGAAGAGATCAACTAGGGTATCTAATCATATGAACATAAAAGATCAGTATGATAGATATAGATATCATACCCCAACATGATAAAAAGGAACTTGAAATACTTGACATGAAAAAGGAGAAAGGTGAAAGAATCTCTTAAAAATTCGGCAGCCTAACGACGTCACTTAAAACTTCAAAATACTGAATTGAAGAGATCAAATAGGGTCTCTCATCATATAAACATAAAAGATCAGTATGATAGATATAGAGATAATACCCCAACATAATAAATAGGAACTTTAAAGACTTGACATGAAAGTAGAACTTTGAAAAATGAGAAAGGTGAACGAATCCCTTAAAAATTCGGCAGCCTAACGACGTCACTTAAACTTCAACAAAAATGAATTGACGAGATCAAATAGGGTATCTCATCATATGAAAATAAAATATTAGTATGATATATATAGATATCATACCCCAACATAATAAAAAGTAACTTGAAAGACTTGACATGAAAGTAGAACTTTGAAAAATGAGAAAGGTGAACGAATCCCTTAAAAATTCGGCAGCCTAACGACGTCACTTAAACTTCAACAAAAATGAATTGAAGAGATCAAATAGGGTCTATCATAATATTAAAATAAAATATAAGTATGATAGATTTAGAGATCATACCCCAACAAAATAAAAAGGAACTTGAAATACTTGACATGAAAGTAGAACTTGAAAACGAGAAGGGTAAAAAAACCACTTAAAAATTCGGCAGCCTAACGACGCCACTTAAACATTCTTAAAATGAAATGATGAGAGTAAGAGGGGTCCTCTAATCATATGAACATGAAAAGGGAATTAATAGGAATATAAAATAACATCCTCCAACATAATAGCATGGAGCATAAAAGAAATGACATAAAAGAGATTACTTGAAAAGTAAGAGAGAGGTTGGATCCCTTACCTTAAAACGTAACTCTTAAAACTCAAAGGTTGGGACCTTGAGGGCTTGGGGGAACCTTGGGAGGACTCCTTGGGAGGTAATGAGACCAGAACTTTGTTGGGGGAGAGTGGGGAGTCGAATGGATGAGAGGATGGCTTAGTATTTATAGGGAAAGTGAGGGGACAAGACATTAATGGCCAAGGGACACCTCATTGGTGGTTTTGGAAAAACCATGGGCTTGCCCATGGTATTTTCCCATGGTATTGGCCACTTGGGACACCTCATACCTTATCTTACTATTCATAAGTCGACCATATTGATCACATACTTAATACATCATTTAATGATGTCATTAAACACCCGTAACTTAAAAACTCTATTTTCACTATTCACTGAAAATTTATCTTTCTCAGAAAAATCCCAAAATTTCACCTTAACCAAATATCGACGCTCTGATTACAAATATGAACTCCATTTTATAAAAATAATTTTCTAAATATTTTTAATTTAATTTTTAAATAAAAACACTATTCATCGAAAATTCATTTTTTCAGAAAAAACCCCAAAAATTACCATAGCATAATATCAGTGCTCTAAGTTCAAAAATAAAGTCCATTTTATAAAAATACTTTTCAAAATATTTTTTTAATTTAATTTTTAATTAAAAAACACTATTCACCCCAAAAAACTAATACTTGACTACTAAGTTATGAAACCGTTATTTACCCATTTTATTGAATCACATTACTTAATCTAGGTGTCTAAATTATATTAAAACTTTCTTTGAGCGAAATTACTAATCCATTTGGTCACATTACTAATCCTAAACGTAAAATCACTATTCATAATTTACTATTCATCAAAATTTAATTTGATCTTATTAGACTCCAAATTTCTTACTGAACACTTTTACAGAAGACCTTTTTTTGAAAATCATTACACATCATTAATTATTTAAGGCTTACATAAATATTTTAAAATATCTTTTTTTTCCAAAATTCATCAATAAATACACCCTAAAATTATCTGGACATTTGAAAATTCATAAACTTCATCATAAGAAGAAATCCCAATTTTTATTTAAAACAAGGGATTACACAAGGCAATTACGGTCTCCTTACATAGCCCCTTATCACACAAGCATATGACCTAAGTGTAAGGTGTGCTAAGGTTAGAGAATTCGAGGGAGGCTCGACCAACATTGCACGAGTAGTAATTTCTATCAGTTTGAACTTCTCGCAAAGGCGATTCCATTCTAGCTTCACACGATAAAGTTCGGCTTGGGTTTGGTCCAGAGCAAAGCCCAATAGTGCTACCTCCTTCCCAAGTTCTGTTAGATGGGCTTCGATCGGTCCAAGACTACTGGGTGAGGCCATCGAATCTTCTTTCTATATTAATTTACCAAGATTACTTCTATTTAGAGACAATAATCGAAACGTTTAGTTTACAGCAGTCATATTGACCAATGGTCATATAACAGTCAAAACCCAACAGTCTCATTTTAATTATACTCATGTTATCAAATGAAACATTTTTGTTGAGTATAAAAAAATAAAATAAAATAACACACAAAATTAGGAAACAAGATTTATTCAAAATTTCGGGTCGTTACAATTAGTATAAGTCCAATGCCCAGGGAGTCCATCCAAGGTGACCCAAGAATGAAGCCCTAAGTGTCACCCCAGGCATGGTGCGAAGACAACATGAACTAACCTCCGAGTCCGTCCCTGGTATCGCACATAGGGGCTCGAATCTCTCTCATGGCATGGTACAACCATCACACCACCGAGCTCTTCCACGGGGTCTCCCCTTGGGAACTAGTGTCACTCATCTAGCGGTAAAATATAAATAACGCTCAGTAAGCCCATCCTAGACATAGCTAGTGTCACCTCTAGCGTGTTTACAAATCATTTACAAATTCTAACTATGGCACGATGCACCCATCCAAGGGGTCCTTAATTATAAACCCCTTGTATCCCCCCCGACACCAAGGTGAAGGCATTTAAACAAGCATTTATACCATAATAGGCATATTGGTAAAGACATTCAATTAAACAACCCATTTATGGCATAAGGGTAAAATATAAGCACTTGTCCAATTCACATAGTCTAACCAATTCATTTATGGCACGAGATGTAAGGCCTTAACTCATGGTTCATCACCCTAATCAAAAACATTTATCATATCAAGGAATCTATGATAGGTAAAAACCACTCAAGAGGTGTAAGGCAATTTAGAACAAGGGGAAAATAGGCATCTAAGGTGGGGCACACCCATTGTGGTGCCATTAGTTAAGGCGATCAACCCAAGGGGTAGATCCACCACTAGCTCGGGTCACAAATGGCAATGTAAATATTTCCATTTAATTTAATTAGAAAATTAAAGGCATCACTCCAAAGGTCCAGCTCACAGCATGGTGACACATATTATAAAATGAAACAAAATGAGGGGAAAAAACCTAAACCACCTACCTTAGCCTCGTAGTGCTTCCCTCACCCAATGTTGATTATTGATTCAAGCTAGAATAGAAGATATCAAAGAAACCATCAAATTCCTTGAAAATGGGGAAAATGAGATTTCACCAAGATAACAAAATAGAGAATGGAAGAAACTTGAAATAGAACAGAGATGATTGAAGAGCGTCCTTCTATCTTCCCGATGGATCTAATGATGAGATGAACGAATTCTAGATAAAGGAGTTAGCAGAACCCTATAGAGAGGGGAAGAGGAATATCATGTGGCTGATGGAGGATAAAAACAAAGGAAGAGAGAAAGAAAAGGGTTAAAAGATTAAAGAGGGGAAAATGGTCAATTCACCCACACAGGCAAGGGCACACGTTTTGGCCGCACGATTGGCCAAACCGTGCGCCAGTCGTGCGCTAGGTTTTGCTCCAAGGGGCACCCTATATGAGTTAGGATTAAGGTTTGGCTAACCATACACAACCCATGAAAAACAAATTTTTCTTTGGGGTCTACAATTGAACACGTCCATGCGCCTAGGGTCGCATGGTTGCATATAAACCATGCGACCCCCAGAACCCCACTGCCTCAAGACGCACAATTAGGGAGATTGCACGAGCTAGGCTGCATGACTTCTACTAACCATACAACCTAGTCCACCTCTTTCAATTTTGGGGATTTGGGATCTGAATGATCCATAGACACCCCTGAGACATTTTTAACTCCCTTAAGAAACATTATTAGGGCTAAACAAAGGAATTTAAACAAAAAAAAACAGTTTGTACCTTGGAGAAAAGATGAGACGTTACAACCTCCCCTCCTTAAGACAACTCATCCCTGAGTTGCCCTTTTGAGGGTGGTGAAATGTATTTTGAAAAAAGTTACAACCACTGCACACGTATATCGGCCTCCCACTACTAGATCTTTCCCTGTACGCGTCTGTGCTACCATAACACCCAGACCAGAGGAACTGATTTTCCTCGGAGAGCCTTTATGCTCCAATCAATGATACATATCAGACACTCCTTAAAAGATGCATCCACCTCTATATCTATTTCCTTAGGTTCAACTGAATGAGACAATTTAGGATGATACTGTTGAAGTTGCGATACATGGAAGACATCATGCATGGAACATCACCTTTGAGGTAACTGCAATCGATAGGATATCGACCTAACTCTCTCCACTCTCTCGAAAGGGCCGACATATCAAGGGGATAACTTGACCTATCTCCTAATTCATCTATAACCCAATCTAGGTGATACAAATAGAAATACATGATGTCCCACATCAAACTCTAGAGGTCCACTACAATGATCGATATATGAATTCTACCTAGACCAAGCTGTAGCCACACACTTCTGAATCAACTCGACTTACTCTGAGATCACCTAAACAAGATGGGGACCTAGTAGAGCTGCCTCACCTTCCCAATACCTTCTACAACCCTTTCCATAACCATAAAGTAAACTAGGAGTCTCGTTCTGATATGATAAAACGAGGAACACCATGAAGGTGCACTATCTCCCAGATGTAAATCCTCCCAAGATCATCATCTGAGAAGGTCTCTTGGATCGATAGGAAGTGTGAAACCTTGGTCAGCCTGTCAATGATTACCCATACCACATAGTTTCCTTGAGGGGATCTCGGAAAACCCATCATGAAATTCATGGTGATGTCATTCCATTTCCACTCAGGAATGGAGAGAGGTTATAAAAGTCCAGCAGGTCACTGGGGCTCTGCCTTCACCTGCTGATAGGTGGAGCGCCAAGTGATAAAGCCTATAATCTATCTCTTCATACCTGGTCACCAATACTGACAATGCATATCTCTGCACATCTTGGTAATCCAAAGATGAACTTCCCAAACAGAGGCATGTGATTTCCTCATCATATCTTCCCATATATCTGAAGTCACCCATACACGACCAAGGAAGAGTAGGGTTTCACTTCCCTCAACAACCAAACTAGGAGGTGGGTTCTCTTCTGTGATGCTCTCCATCAAAATGAGGCCCTTTAAATTAGACAACTGCCTCATATGAACCCATTATAGAAGGGAGGAGGTCACCACTAGAGCTGCTAGAACTGGTTGACTATGATATTCTTGAACCTCAAGATGCATCTCATAGAACAGATCCATCAACTACTACTCACTATTGGCCTCCATGAAGACTTGCATCTGGGTCTTCTGGCTCATGGAATCAACTATGATATTTCCCTTTCTGGGTGTGTAAGAAAGATCAAAGTTGAATTATTTTCAGTATTCCACCAACATGAGCTACATCAGATTCAAGCCTCACTATATAGAGATGTATTTGATACTTTTATAGTCCGTATAAATAATGAAACACTCACCCAACAAGTAGTGCCCTCAACAACATAGAGCATGGATCATAGCTTCCATATTGAGGTCATGTGTAGGGTGATTCCACTCATGGGGTCTCAACTAGCGGGATCTATATGCTATAACCCAATCACCCTACATCAGAACTAAACCTATCCTGATTCTTGAAACATCACAGTAAACAGTAATGATTCTGCCTAGCTTAGGCAGAATCATGATCAGCGTAGAAGTCCTCCTTCCCTTTAACTCATGAAAAGATGTCTCACAAGCTTTATCCCAGTTGAATTTCACACCTTTGTTAGTCAAGACTATAAGAGGTTCTTCTATGTGTGAGAAGTCCTGGATTAATCACTTATAATATCCATATAGACCTAAGAATCTGTGTATATAAAACACATTCTTGGGCTTCTCCCAGGAAACAATAGTGCTCACCTTCTCCAGGTCAACTGATACTCCCACCTTTGATATGATATGACCCAATAAGTGAACCTTACTGATTAAAAAGTGACATTTACTAAGATTTTCACATAACTGGTGCTTTCTTAGTGTATTTAGAATGATCTCAAGATGGTTGGAATGGTTGTGTCTAGTGCACGAATACACTAAGAGGTATTCCTTGAATACCACCACAAATGAATTAAGATACGAGTGGAAAACCTGATTAACCAAAACCATAAAGTCTGCAAAAGAATTATTCAGACCAAACAACACGACCAGATACTCGTATAAGCTGCACCTACTCCAAAACGTTTTATGTGGTATGTCTGATTTCCTCACATGCATTTTATGGTGGCCTGAACTCAAATCGATCTTAGAGAAAACTATTGCTCCTTGAATCTAGTTAAAGAGGTTGTCTATATGAAGAAGTAGATACCGGTTCTTCACCATAAGCTGGTTCAATTGGTGTCAATCCATGAAAAATTTAAGGGTACCATCCACCTTCTTGGTGAAAAGTACAGGTGAACCCCATAGAAATGTGTGGTGTCAGATAAAACCCTTAACCTCTAGATCTTCAAGATGCTTCTTGAGTTCCTGGAGCTCTGTAGGTGCCATCCTATACAGAGGAACAAAAACAAGTGGCACGCTAGGTACAAGATCGATGGTGAACTTGACCTCACTCCCAGGAGGTAATCTATAGAAATCATTAGGGAATACATCCCTGAAACAATCTACAACAAAATTAAATTCTAAAAACCGCATTCCCTGGTCACTCATAAAGAGATTGGCCATCTGGGCTATCACTCTGTCTAGACCAGTACTCTTGGATCCTTATCTAATTTCTTGGATATCCCATTCAACCTTATGGATATACATGCTTCCCTTGGGTGATGTGAAAGATACCTGATGATGATAGAAATCCACCTGGGCTCAATAAGGCAGAAGGAAATCCATACTGAGAATGATGTCGAAACCGATCATCTTGAGGATGAAGAAACTCCACAGAAAATGGTACCCACCAATCTCAAGGGGGTACTCACTTCAATAGAATATACCCTCATATTGAACTACTAATAGTGTTTCAAGAGTCATAATGCCATTGGAGTACTCTATTACTAAGCCCAAACTTCCCATAGTTGCAGCAAATAAAAAAAGTGTAATGCACCTATATCAAACAAGGTAGATACTAAAGTGGAGGCTACCAGAATAGTACCTCCAAAAATAGATGCCCCCAAATCCCCCCTCTAACATAGACTGCATTTCATAAATAGGGACTGAACTATAGCCCTAAGATGCTATTTGAGTAACCTAAGAAGGTCCACTCTGTTGACGATGAAACTATGAGGTCTGCGTACCTCGACTATGACCACTTTCTCAACCCGAACAACCTATAAAAGAAAAAATTCAAGCCTGATGTAGAGTTTCTGATCCTTCACTTGAAGGCGGTGCTGGAACATAACCCCACTCACCCGACATTGGAGGAAAGGATTAGAAAAAATGCTGGAGGTGACCCATCCTGCCACAAGCAAAAAATTTGATCAGGCTCCACGTACACTGGGGATTTTTATATCCTATCCTGCCACACTGGTGACACACCGCATAGTTATTGATGTGTTCCACTAGGATGGTACTTCCCCCGTGTGTAACCACAAAACATCACTTCTTGTTGCTGGATAAACCACTACTCTGCCTGGAAGCTGAACTACCCTGTTTCACATCTCCTGATTCCCTCAAGTTCTACTCAGTGATAAGGGTTTGATTCACTATCTATAAAATTATAGTCAGTAGAAATAAATTCACTTTCAAGTGAATAGTGTATGCAATTTCATCCTTAAACTGCCTCACAGTAGACATATCATCATCAGACATGGTAGGTGAAAAATACTGCAATTCAGTGAAGTGAGCTGAGTATTCCATCACTGACATGTCACCTTAATGAATTTGCATGAAATCCCAAGTGAAATTTGTTCTTAAGGTCTACGGAAATAAATAGTTGAAGAAGGTTGTATGGAATTCCACCTAGACCATACCCTAATGTTGACCATCCTGAGTGAGAATGCCCCACCAAATCTTGGAGGAGTCACGTAGCATATAGGTCTCGAGATCAACCCTCCGCTCTGAAGGCATCTTGATATGCTCAAAGATAGAAAGAATGGCCTCTAGCCATGAATCAGTATCTTGAGGTCTACCACCCCACAAGAAGTGGGAGGATATTACTGCTGGAACTCCCTAGTCAACTCTGCCAGGGTAGGGGCAGGTCAGGGAGTACCCCGTATAGACTACATGAACCAAAGAAACTATCTCAGAACTAAGCGTCGATGCCTAGTGGAAGATCCATAGGAGGTGCCTCAAGTGCTACTCCAGGAGGTATCATGGGTGGACTAGGGCCCACCACCTCAAGAGTATGCTCATCGCCACTCTTTTGGAATACAACAGGAGGTCATCACGGTGACATATATCTATAATTTCCAAGCACACACCTCATATATAATTTATGTAAGACAGGGAAAGTAGTAAATAAGGATAGGTATAAAGTCTACATATAACAAGTTACAACCCTTAGCCTACTTCAATAGGTGATCAGAAGAGGACACATAAATATTATAGGAGACATGGCCTACTGCCCACTACTCAGGTCAGATCAGGGTCAAAGTCTCATAGAAAAAATTTAAGGGGTCCATTTTATTTTAAAGGTTGTATTCATTTTAATTTATTTATGTATTTAATTTCCCTTTAAATGGTTGAATTAGATAGATCACCACTTCCAATTTATAAGGTCCCACACACCTTATAAATTGAAATGCGTCACCAACTTAATCCTAACTATAACAAATTCCATCCCATGTGACCGATGGTCCATGGATTAATGTGCCAATATTGGACGCTTAATACATCTTCTTTAACCAATACAAGAAAAAAAATACTTGGTTAAGGCAAACAACTTAAGTTTCAATTGTGTTTTCTCAGTCCTGTAAGGAAATATAAGAACATTTACAATTATAATAATCAAATCATTGTATAGCATAACAATCAAGGCACATACAAAAATCACATGAAAACAGGCAATGCATGCAGAAAAGTAAATATGGCATGGTATAATGCATGATGTTTTAATCCTAAGGTTCCTACTATGATGCATGTTCTTGGTATGCCCTTATATCACCAGGCTAAGGATAAAAAACCCCTTTTAATAACATCAAAATCAATAACACCACAAATCAATTGAGTCACCCAATGGTGAAATCCATGAAATAGCAACAACGCAAGCAATAACAACATTTACCCATCCCAGGAAATTTGGGTTTCCCTTATACATGGAATAGCTACTCCCAGTCAAATATCATAACCAAACCTCAATATCCCAGTCTCCTATCTAAATCCAAATAGTAAGAAAAAAAGAAAAATGGATCTGATACCACTTTGTAGCATCCCTCCCTAGATGCCACTTAATGGTGTCCCGAGACGGTGGCCACAAGACCTCAAACACGCCTCCCTGAATGTCATAGGCTACCAACTAGTAGCGAGGGACCATGGTGTGTCCATGAGGAGACTATTTCCTTAATGATATGAGTGGAGAAAAACAATATATATATATATATATATAAGGAAAGAGAAATAACCGAAGCAAACACTATATGACTAGACCAGTAACCCGCCGAAGCAGAAGCAGTAATACACAATAGACAACAACAAAAATAAATAGAACTAAACCAAGAAATATAAGTAGAAAAATGAAAGATGAATAAATAATAGATGTTAATGATGATGATGTCATGCAATTTTCCATAAAAAATTAAGTATACAGGGGACATGGGATACAAGAATATGCCACATGCTATACAAAAATACTAAAAAGAACAAAACTACTACAACTAGTATCTTGAGCATAGGCTTGGTCCTTTACCCCATACTCCATCCTAATACTGTAAATAAAACATCAGAAGATGGATGCTTCCTTTATCTATCCTTGCAACTAAAAAGTCTACTTGAGTACCAAAGACAGCCTGAGTAGGGTGTGAGATAAAATCCTAGCAGACCACCACCAATGATGACTAGATCAATCCATATCATGAAATATAAAATAAATAGTTTGCCTTAATAATAAATTTAAATTTAAATTTAAAATAAATAAATAAATCGGGATGGGTTCCGATAGGACACCCGTCCAATTTTACCTGCTTCGGCCTAAGCCAATGAGTTTGAACCAAGAAAACCTATGAAGGTAAATTGAGTGATAAAATGTGTAAGATGGACTATCTGTAAGCTTGTAATTGGGTTTGGCAGAGACGTCACTAAGTTTCCAAAACCAAAAGACCATTTCTTATTTTAAATCATTAATTTTCTTTCTAAATTAATTAAAAATCTTTATAAAAATATATAGAGTCACTCAAAGCCCATCTATGGATATTCTAAGAGAATTATATGTATCACTCTAGGGGATAGTTTTTAGTCCAATTCCTAGGGAGTCCGTCCAAGGTGACCCAAGACTGAAGTCCCAAGTGTCACTCTAGTAATGGTGTGAAGACAACATGAACTAACCTCCGAGTCTGTCCTTAGTATCACACGTAGGGGCCCGAGTCTCTCTCATGGCATGGTACAACCATCAAACCACCAAGCCCATCCACGAGGTCTCCCCTAGGGAACCAGTGTCACTCATCTGGAGATAAAATAGAAATAAAACTCACCATACTGTTCCCAAACATAGCTAGTGTCAACCCTGACATGTTTACAAAGCATTTACAAATTCTAATAAAGGCATGATAAGCCTGTCTAAGGGGTTCTTAGATCAGAACCCATTTTATCTACCTTGACACCAAGGCAAGGGAATATAAACAAACATTTACATCATAATAGAAATATGGTCAAGGCATTCAATTAAACAACCCATTTTTTTCCAAGGGAAAAGTATAATCATTTGTCTAATTCACTCAGTCTAAATAATTCATTTATGGCATGGGATGTAAGAACCTAACTCATGGTTCATCACCCTAAGAAAACAATTTATAATATCAAGGAATCTATAATAGTTCAAAACCCCTCAAGAGGTGTTAAAAAATTTAGAATAAGGGGAAAATAAGCCTATAAGGCAGGGAACACCCATTGGGGTGCCATAAGTCAAGGTTATCAACCCAAGGGGTTGACTCACCACTATCTAAGGTAAAAAATGACAAGGTAAGGATTTCTATTTAATTTAATTAGAAAACTAAAGGCACCGTCATAAAGGTATAACAAGTGAAATGACGACACATATTATAAAATGAAACAAAACATGGGGAAATAACCTAAACCAACTACCATAGACTTATAGTGCTTCCCTCACCTAGCATTAAACTTTTATTTGAGATAGAATGGAAGATATTGAAGAAACCATCAAATTCCCTAAAAATAGGGAAAATGAGAATGCACTGAGATAACATAATAGATGATGGAAACAACTTGAAATATAAGGTATAAGATTAAAGATCTTACCTCTAGCTTCTCAATGGATCTGATTATGATAGGAACAAATTCTAGATAAAGGATTTAGAAAAAAACCTATGGAGAGGGGAGGAGGAAGCTCACGTGGATGTTGAAGGAGAAAAAAATAGAGGAGAGAAAGAAAAGGGTTAAAAGATTAAATAGGAGGAAAAATAGTCAATTCACCCACACAGGAAGGGGTGCATAGTTTGGATGCATTGTTGTCCAAACTGTGCACCAACCGTGCACTGGGTTCTACTCCAAGGGGAACCCCACATGGGCTAGGCACACGGTTTGGCTAATCGTGTGCAGCCCATGAAAAACAGCTCTGTCCCAAGGGTCTGGAATCACACACGGTCGTGTATCTGGGGTCACATGAATACAGACAAACCATGCGTCCCCCAACAACCCCCTGCAACAAGCCACACAGTTAGGGATACCATGTGGTATGGGCTTCACGGTGTCTACTAACCATGTTCCCTAGTCTTCCTCTTTCAATTTCATGGATCCCAGATCTCAACG
The DNA here is from genome assembly GCA_963277665.1 of Viscum album. Classification (NCBI taxonomy): domain Eukaryota; kingdom Viridiplantae; phylum Streptophyta; class Magnoliopsida; order Santalales; family Viscaceae; genus Viscum; species Viscum album. The sequence continues at coordinate 328,617,450 of OY728119.1, read as the reverse complement.
AGCCCCAAACACCACTGGGACCTTATTGACTCCCTTAGGAAATATTATTAGGGCTAAACAAAGGAATTTAAACCGAAAACAAAAGGTCATTACCCTAGAGAAAATATGATACATTACAATAAGATTCCTTTATCAAATATTTACTCCGATGGTTATGAAACATACACCCTAACTAATTAATTCATATAATGATGTATTTATCTTAACCAAATAAAGATCTCAAGATCCAAGATATTTTTCTAGAAATTTGAAGCCTTCTGGTATTTTTATGTAAACATTATTATCAATATAACCATAAGGATATACATTCAAATCATCCATCAATAATATTTCAAGTTTCTCATGTACAATAAAATGTCACGAGATATTAAAAGTTTATTACATCCATTACAGGAGTGTATGTTTCATCATAATCAATCTCAGGTTTTTGTGAGAAGCCTTGAGCAACTAATAACGCTTTATATCTCACGGATTCATTATTTTCATTTATTTTTCTCATAAATACCCATTTATATCCAACAGTCTTGATCCCTTCAGGGGTTTTTATAATCGACCTAAAAACCTTACATCTAGCAAGTGAGTCCAGTTCAGACTAGATTACAACTTTCCATTGATCCCAATCTAGTCTTTCACAACATTTATCATCTATTTTAGGTTCTTTAAGCCCATCCATAATTTTAAGGGCTATATTATATTAAAATGTGTTATCAATAATGGTCTCCACTCTATTCCAAAATCTTCCAGTGGTGATGAAATTTATTGAAATTTCTTGTTGATCATGAATTCGGTCTAGTAACATCGAGGATTTGGTCCCAACATTTAATGGTGATGGTCTTATAATTAATTTTCCTTGATTAACAAGTATCTCATGAGAAATCATGGGGTGTAAGAACCCTTTTATCAACCAATAGATGACCATGAATATATTTAATTATTTTCCTCACCATAATTGATCCAGGATGACCCAAACAGTCATGCCACATAATAAATGTATCATGGTCTGTAAACTTCAAGTTTACTATGTTTGATTCTATTGTACAAATATTGAAAAAGTAAAATACATATGGAAGTCTTGAAAGCTTCTATTTAATTAGTTTTTTCTCATTGTTAATGCTTGTTATATAGAGGTATTCAACACCCCATTTATCCATAGTCTCTATGTGATATCCATTATCATGAATATCTTTAAAACTTAGGAAATTGTGTCAAGAATTTGGAGAAAAAAAATAATTATTTATCATAATTTGTATACCACCAGGTAGGAATATTCTTTCTCTTATAGAGTCTTCATTCAATTGTGCATTATCATTTAATTTGCATACATGAGCACTCCCCATTTTAAGGGTGACCAAATATTTTACATGTTTAAGAATTGTGTGCATCATAGAACTATTGATGAAGAAAATATCTTCATTATGTAAATTATTCCCAATGGATCAATTTATATCATCCATTTCTATTAAATAAAATAAATAAAATCAAGTTCAGGATCCAGACAAAGACCACTCCTTACAAAAGTTAAAAAATGAAAAAAGTGGTAGCATAAGGGGGTTTACAAAGGTGAGAATAGAACATACCACGAGAATCCAGGTCAACAATATGTGAGAAGAATTCTAGGGTGATGAAGGACCATCATGAGGAGACCTCCATAACAGCCCTCTTGGATAGAGCATCAAAAACCTAGTTTTCCTCTCTATAGACATGACTGACATCCAATTTAAGACGCTTGAGAAGATACAGGCATGCAATCCATGATGGGAGGATCCTCCAAGGAACATACCTGGACCTTTTCCACAGGATGTGCACTGCTGTAATTGAGTTAGATTCCACCCATATGTGCCTCCAACAATGGTGGAAATCATATTTAATAGCTTTAATCATAGCCCATAATTCAACATCAAGTGCATAACCAATTACAATATAGTGATAGAATCATCCCTTAATGAAGCCCCAATGGTTACAAAACACCCCACCACACCTCGAAAGTCCTGGTGCACCAGATGCCAATCCATCAATATTCACTTTCACCCATGATGAGATGGGAGGGATCTATCTAATTTATTTTAACATCAAAAGTTTCTCAAACCTGCCAGATACCCCAAGAGTTTTCAGTGTAATAAGGTCAAAAATAGTATTATTCATTTCACCTATTTTTATCTTGGAATCATATTTCACTTCCCTGTAAACAACAGTCAGACCAACCTTCAAAGAGGGCTTGAAGTTGTCAAAAAAAACCTGGTTTCTTTCCTTCCAAATCTGAGCAAAAGAAGCCACAACAATAGTGATAATAAGTGTTAAGACCTACTCACTTTGACCAGCAGTAATGACCGATGTCATGAAATAATCCAGATTGTGCATTGATAAGGGAGTCCCAAAGAAATCTTGAAGATGTTCCCCGAATCTGCAAGAGAAGTTGCAGACACAAAAAATATGATGAATTTTTTCCTCAACCTATGTTCACAAATAATAGAAAGAGGCCAGATGTATGCCCATTCTCTATAGGTGGTGTTGAATAGTTATCATACCTTTCCAAATCTACCATATCATTAGGTAATTGTAAGGTAAAATTAAAGGTTTTTTAAAATTCTGCAGCCACAAAGGAGAATCCACAATGCTTCCACACAAGTTCCTGTAATACTCCCTCAAAGTGAACTTTACATAGGTTATGGGTGTCCAGATCAAGGTGTCAGTATCTATGAAGGAATAGCGCTGCATAGCCAGCTTAATATGATCTAGCAGAAAATTCTGTAGAGTCGTGTCACGTTGCATGCCAGCAATTGATATAGCCTTCAGCTGTGGAGGGACCTCCATGCATTCTATAATGGGCCTATCCAGACACTTTGTTGTCCATAAATTGAGATTGGATGAGCTGAAAACTATCCAGGAGGTGCAATTCATGATTTCAATGTAAGCATGTTTAATGACAGTCCATATGAAGGAGGACACATATGATGAGTACCCATTATTCAACTTTGATATTAATCTCTGTGCAAGAAATTCTAGGGAATCATCATTAGAAGTCAACAAGTTCCAAGTGAACTTACTTATGAGAGCATCAATGAAGCCTTTTAGATATTTAATACCCATTACCCCTTTATTCCACATTGAAAACTTTCACTTTCATCATTATTTGCTTTCTTCGGTTGTGGTTGTTCATTATTGGACCACTTCTGGTGGTGCCCTTTCCTCTTCTCATTTGGTGTATGAACACCTATAGCAAATAAATTTCCTCAGCCTTGATTACATTGGTTCTTTATATAACCTTTATTAAGAGTAGTCACATTCACTTTAGGGAATAGGGAAACACTAGTAGGTTGAGATCCATGATTCCTCATTAGGAGTTTATTATTTTGTTCAACAACAAGAAGGTAAGAAAGTAATTCATAGTATTTTGTAAAACCTTTCCCATGATATGGTTATTACAGAATGAAATTCAAGGCATGGAAAGTAGAATAGGTTTTTTTTCTAACATATCAGTATCAGTAATAATGTCTCAGCATAATTTTAGTTTTGATGTTATTTTAAACATAATGGAGTTGCATTCACTTACCTATTTATAGTCTTGAAATTGTAAATGACTCCACTCAAACCTTTCTCTTGGTAGTATCACAAGTTGAAGGTGATCATAACACTCCTTGAGATTATTCCATATAACAAAAGGATCCTTCACTGTGAGGTAATCATTCTTCAAATCCTCATGGAGGTGATGGTGGAGGAATATTAGGGTTTGGACACAGCCTTGGGTGGAAGCATGATTTCCAAATTTAATTTCTTCACAAATTCCATTTTCATCAAGGTTCATTTCCACATCCAGAGTTCATGAAAAGTAATTATTCCCATAAATGTAAAGATGGATAAATCCATGCTTTGAAATATTCTCTATGTAGAATTTATCTTACCAGTTTGACTAACCTTTTTTACTTGGTATAACTATCATGCTGATAACGTGTTGTGAAACTAGATGATTGGAGGCGAAGAAAAACAGAGTGTATAACAACATTTAATCTTTGGTATAATGATGGAAAAGTAAAACAATTCGATCAAAATATAATAGAAGAAAATAGAAAGAAACAAAGTATATGGCTAGTCAAAAATCCACCCAATTCTATTAACATATCACCGTATTTATAGAGTAAATTTTTCTTGATTCAATGTTCAAGATTAATTATTATGAATCAGATTCAATGGTGGGAATACCAAAGGTATTGACCATATAAAGGGTTTTTTTGGGTAATGAAAAGTATCCATTCATTATAATTTTATGACATCCACACCATAAATGAAAATTTATAACATATATTTTATTAAATATGATTTATAGAAGACTAAATATACATTTACACTTAATATATAAGATATTTAGTGTAAATTGACTTATAAAATAAATTAAAAATAATATTAAGTAATAATTTTCTAATTATTATTGAGTAATAGAAATTTAATAACAATTGGATGACATAAAAATTCAATAAATGAACAAACAATCTATTATAAGTTGAAAAAATGACTTGAACTTCAAATGTCCACAAATTTTGATCTAGGTGTTCATTTGAGCTCTACTATATATCAAAACAAATATTGAAAATATATCTACACCATGTTAATTAGGTAGGACATTGGTCATTGTTTTTTGAGTTCAAAAGGCCCAAAAGGCCTCCAAAACCAAGTTTTTAGTTGGGATACCCTATTTTTTTTAACATTTGATGGGTTTTCAACTCCATTTAAGAAGGTATTATTGTCCTTTTTCAGTAGAGACTGAATTTATTCTCAGGGATTACATTCATATAGGTATTATGGTTTTGAAATTTTATCGTTTTTCATATTTTAGTTTTATTTATAATTAAATATATTCATTTTTTCTTATATTTACATACAATAAATCAATTGTACAAATAAATATTTAAAAATATTTACATAAAAATTTATTTTTAAATATATAAACCATATATAAATAAATATATATTATTAATTTTATTTAAAATAAAAAATTATACTTTTTATTTACCTTATAAAAATGCTTTAATATATATGTATATACATATATAAGTAATGTTTATATATAAATATATGTGTGCCAATAAAAAAAAATATTTATGTGTTCTAATATATGTAAATATCTGTGCATGTATGTGCAAAATATAAATGTGTAAGCGTGTGTGTAAATATGTGTGTATGAATGTGTGTATCAATATTGTGTAAATATGTCAAATATAAATGTATTTTTATAAATATATCATTATCATAAAATATAATATATAAACATGTTTATAGTAAATATTTATAAATACATTATAAAAAATTTATATCTAAATATACTATTATTTGTGAATATGTATACACATATATGTAAATATATATACATATAAATATATATGTAATGTATAAAATTTATATCTAAATATACAATATGTAGAGATATTTTAAAATGTATTTAAAAATAATTATGTAAATCGAATGGAATTATTTATTATCAATTTTATTTAAAACTAAATCTAACCATTTTTTACATTATAAATATAAATATAAATATATAAATATATATATAATTATAAAAATGTATATATAATGTTTATATATACATATGTGTGTGTATTAATAAACATATATATATATATTTATTCATATTCTAATTTATGTAAATGAATATTAATATATAATATATTTAAATAAATATAAGCACACATATATATATATATATCACACACTCAAACAAACATATATTTTATAAATGTATTTTAAAATAATTATATAAATATATGAATAAAAAATATGTATGTAAATATATATATATATAATTAAATATAAATATTGTAAAATATAGAATAAAATAAGCTTGATACAGTGGTAAAGGCGTTCAAATTGAATAAGGAAGGTCCAAGAATCAAATCCAGGCATGTGCGTGGGTGAATAAGAGGCTAGGTTGTGGAAAAGCATTGACAAAAGGGAATTTCGTGTGCTCACGGGGGGGGGGGGGGGAGTGTGGGTTCCATGTGGGGTGGTGGGGGGAATGTGGCTGAAAAACAATGACAAAGGGACATTCTTAGTGCTGGGGGGGAGCGCTCTATTTTTTTTTCAAATTTTATCAGTGATAAAAAAATGTTGATAAAGGTACCCTTTATTAGCATTTTTAGTACTGATAAAGGGTACCTTTTAATGGTTCTTAACTTAATAGTGTTGATAAATCCAATTTCTAGCACTTTTAAAAGCATGATCTGTAGTAGTTCCCTAGTGGGAACCAACGCCACTTATTTTGGGCAGGTGACCTACAACTTCTATTAAAAGAGGTTCACCTATAATATCAAGTTGATTCCATGATTTAAAAACCCTAAAAAATTCACTGATACCCCTCTATTAAATCAGGGAAACTGCTAGCTACCCCACTATCACACCGAATCAACTTATGATAATCAGTGAAAAATTCACACTCCAGATTTAGCCTCCTACTTTTCCTGTAATATTGCGAGATTCCAGAACACGTCCTCTAGCTTCCATGTTTGGGATAGCATTTGGATTCATCATATGTGTCAAATTAATATTTTATATTCTTTTAAATTAATATTATATAATATCTATTTATTCCTACACAACCTTTATCACCTGGAATTAGTTGTCATGTCAACTTCACCACATCCTCTGAAAACCCATTCCACATCCAAAAATTCTTCCTACACCACTTCCTTCGAAAGTGGATTTTTTTTCTAATTAGATATGAAATTTCTAGGTGAGGGTGAGATATCTTCATATGGTTCCTCAAGTGTTATTCTATAAGTTTGATTCTATAAATTATAACACTTAACTAGAAAACAATTTTCACACCCAAAACCAAACAATATCCCACTTGACAACTATTTTCATAGGCTAAAGCTAACAATATCCCACTTGAATATTTTTCTCAAGGCTTCCTCCAAGTCTCTCTGGACACCCCCACACATCAACTTCTATTTTATCTATTACCGTAGTGTCACTATGGTTCTCCACCATGCTAGTGATCATCCAAGTCCCACTATGGCATAAAACCACAATACTATAAATTTATTAGAATTTGATCTTCTATTCTACTTACCACAAAACACACTGATTTCTCTATGAAATTTCCTCCACAAAAATCACCTTGATCAATTCTTGAATTTATTGAAATATATTATTAAGACATGTTATATACCATGTCCATGGTCCCACTCAATCTGGATCGTGCATTTTGAAAATCTATCTCGAGCTTCCATAATCCTTGAGCTTTCTAATACATCTGATTTTAGTTATAACAATATCCAATTGAAACATCTTTTAGATAGTTTTGTACCATTGAAACTAATATACTCCTAGTGAAATAATCTAGCACCTATTTGGTCACCATTTCCCAATACAACCAAGGAAAGTGTCAGTCCTTCGCTCCCAACTACTTCTCATCCCAGTTTTGATCTTTTTAAGGATCCCCTCATCACATATGACATTTAGGAGCTTTGAATATATTTTGTAGGTCACTATCCCAGAGTGATAATCCAAGTATTCACTTCCATACCCAATAAAGAAACACTTCTGGGACTTTGGGTTGTACCACTTCTTCCTATCATCGATGTGGTGGCATGTGAAACTTCTCAAAAACTTCCAGGTGTTATAATTTCACCATCCTTCCATTATAGAGTTACTCTAACTGAAATCATACCCAAATGAAAAACTAAACAACTGTGATCCAAAAGATAAGATACATTTTTAACCAGACCTAAAAAAATATTGTATCTCCATTTTCTGGATGTGTTTCCTTCATCCTAATATTAGGAGGACTTTCAACATAGGACATCTTAATGGATAATTTTTGTAACTTATGATTTGTGACACCAATATCAAGTGTTCTAGATTTATTCTTTATTTTTATGTAATCCCAGATAAAATAAATTTTAAAACTCTCTTCTTCTGTACTCTTCACTAGACCTAGATCTAGACCTCAAGCTTCTTAACTTCTGTTAGAATCCAATGAGAATTGGTGCAACTATGTTGGATTCGTTAATGGTGTTGGATTCATTGAGAACCTAAACATGGTCATTTAGAGTTTATTGGATTCATTATTCTCTATGTCAATAATTTTTCAAATCAAATAATTTCTTGGTGAAGGGAAAGATAAAATCAAATATGGAAATTAATGTTACTATATTGGTGGACTGAACAGGGAGATTTCATGGAGATTCATGCGAGGCCAAAATTTCTATCATGAATATTCTATATAGAAGTGGGTTGAGGTTGTATGAAGTAAATTTGTGGTGTAACCAATAATAAATTTTGAACTATGTTTTAAAAGAAGTCCTATATGTGACAAATACCCAATTGTCGATAACATGTTAGGACTTTATATGAAATAGAATCATCAAGACAAAGATGTATCATGAAAATTCTATGATGGTGATCTGGGACCATGAATAAATTTATATAACCATGAATAAATGGTTCTAGAAGTGTTTGAGTCTATATGGGAAGTTTATACATGAAAATGGAGCAAAGGAATCATACTTTAAAAAAATATAAGTTGTGAAAACATGATGATTCCAATCCACTGTAAGAAAATTTGGAAAAGGAAAGAGTTTCATGCATGTTGTGAAGACTCATGGAAATCAAAGTTTTTTGAGAATCACAACATGGATACACAACATTTTCATGAAAAATAAGGATTCTAGAATAATTTGGAGTTTTTAATGAGAAGAGTCAATGAAGGAACCATACAAAGGAAGAGTTATGTGTAATAGAGTTGTGAGAATTAAGAAATATGTCATGGATTATGCAAAGGTGGAGTTTCATGAATATGAAGTTTAGAGTTGCATGAAAGGTTGGTATTTTCCTATAAATACCCAATCCATGAAGAATAAGAAGATAGGAATTGGAATAGTAATATTCTTGAGACAAAAAACACTCTGAATTCTCCAAATTCAAGTTATGTGAATAGAGTTATGTAAACAACTAAGTTACACAAGTGAATTTCACTAATCACAGATTTCTATGAATAAAATATTTGTGTGAACCATTTTTTTGAGTGAATTAAATATTATGTAAAATTACCACCTTGAATAGGTTCTTGCATTGGGATTTATAAGGATACAATTTCATGAAAGTAAGGTTTGAGTGAAAGTAAGAGCTGCATGAGAGTAAGAGCTTCATGAAAATCAAGAGTTGCATGAAACTAAGTGTTGAAAATTCACAATAAGTGAATATTACATAAATTTATTGGAAATCATTATAGACCCTGCAAAAGGAAGGATTTATTCCTTGAATATTAAAGTTCATCAGGGAAAGTGAAGTTGTTGTTGTGGAAGATTTCATGGCCAGTCTGTGAAAGATAAGTGTGAAGTTTAATGGGAACCTATTAGTGAAACAATAGAGAGATAGAGAATACTTTCACTGGTCTATTCAACAAATTTATTTCTCACTTCGATTAGTGAGAAAATGGAGAGGACAAAGAGATTGACCCTTGGGTGGAAGCAAGCCGACCCTAAATCTTATAAGGGAATGACCCTAAGCATAAGAGTGACCTAGCCAAAACCCACCACAGAAATAAATTTAGTGGATTCTGGTAATTTGGCATATTTTCATTGTATGATCCTTAGATTATCTCACTATAGGTGTGTAATGAACCAAAAAATGTAGTTCTTTTATTTATGTATCTCTTTTCTCCTAATAACTTTTTATTATGTTTTACAATAGAAGCACATCAAATTACTTCAGACCCAAATTGTAGTTTTCAAAAAATGATATAATTATTATAAAAAAATTAAGGTATATGGAATAATTATTATTTTAATTAAATAGTATGATTAAAATACCCATTTTTAAATTTAAATGATAAAATATTTATTTATTTTCTCTCTCAGAAATTTCACTATGCAATTTCACTATTTATTTTTCTATCCACTATTATTTTAAAAAAATAAGGATTTTTATATTTTAAAAGTTAAATTTCTCATACTTAGAGAATTTTTATGGTTAAATAAACATCATTTTTGAATTCCAAATGTCAAAATTAATCTTGGGTAATTTTTTAGAAGTTTTCTAGGAAGTATCAATTTTTTTGATAAATAACATTTTATTTGAAGAATAGTGTTAGATGAATAGTGTTTTCCCGATAAATAGTATTTAATGAATAGTGTTATTTTGATGAATAGTCAAAAATATTTTATTATTTAATAACTTTTTCTGTGAAATGATTTTCAAAAAATCCGTTATACATGGTTGTAATTAGGGTGAAAAATGTGGTTATATAAGATCAAAATAATTTTTTGGTGAATAGTAACAAACCCTTATGAATAGTAATGAATATTAATGAATAGTAAATTGACCAAAAAAATAGAAACTTCACCCATGAATGTATAAATACAATTTAGACATCTTAAAAGTGAAAAAACAATCATAGTATAGGTTTTGGTATTTTTTAGGTCATAAATATTTTATTTACAATTTTATAATTAATTTAATAATTTAAAATGGAAATGTATTTTCATACAATGTAATCATAAATTATTACTTTATTATATTATGGTTATACGATAATTTTATGGGACCTTTATTACTTTTTCAAGGTGTTACAAAACTAGTTATATATTTAAAGTTGTTTATTTGGAATAAATAATGAATTTTTTAAATTAAATTAAATATATTTAGAAAATTATTTTCATATAATGAAGTTCATTTTTGAATTCATAATGTCGATATTAGGTTACAGTGAATTTATGATATTTTTATAAACTGTTTTGTTTTTCGGTGAATAGTAAAAATACATTTTTGAGTTTCGATGTGATTAAAGACATCATTAATGATGTAATAATTCTAGTCGACTTGTGAATATTAAGATATGCTATGAGGTGTCCCAAGTGGCCAATAACATGAGAGAATACCATGGGTAAGCCCATGGTTTTTCAAATACCACCGATGAGGTGTCCCTTAGAAATTAATTAAATATTCCCTCACTTTTTCGATAAATACCAAGCCATTCCCTCATTCATTTCATTCCAAAATCCTCCACAAAGAATCTCTAGTCTTTTTACCTAACTCTCGGGGGATATGTTTGGTTAAAAACATGATTTTTATGAATCATTATGAAGGATTTATAGAAAATGAAATTGTTGTTAAAGAATAATATTTGTTTTAAACATGATTTTTAAGACATAAAATTACTTTATAATTATAAGATTTGTAATAGTAACAAATTTCTAATAAGAGAAAATTTCGAGGACACAATTTCTTTTAGGGTGGAAGAATATAACGACCTGAAAAATGTAGTTCTGTTATTTATGTATCTCTTTTCTCCTAATAAATTTTTATTATGTTTTATAATAGAAGCATATCAAATTACTTCAGAACCAAATTGTAGTTTTCAAAAAATGATATAATTATTATAAAAAAATTAAGGTATATAGAATAATGATTATTTTAATTAAATTTTCTGATTAAAACACCCCTTTTTAAATTTAAATGATAAAATATTTATTTATTTTTTTTGTCAGAAATTTCACAATACAATTTCACTATTCATTTTCTATCCGCTATTATTTTTAACAACTAAGGATTTTTATATTTTAAAAGTTAAATTTCTCAAACTTAGAGAATTTTTATGGTTAAATAAACATCATTTTTGAATTCCAAATGGAAAATTTTATTCTTGGGTGAATTTTTAGAAGTTTTCTAGGAAGTATCAATTTTTTGATAAACAGTATTTTATTTGATGAATAGTGTGATATGAATTGTGTTTTCTTGATGAATAGTGTTTGATGAATAGTGTTATTTTTATGAATAGTAAAAAATATTTTATTATTTAATTACTTTTTCAGTGAAATGATTTTCAAAAATTCGTCATACATGGTTGTAATCGGGGTGAAAAATGTGGTTATATAAGATCAAAATAATTTTTTGGTGAATAGTAACAAACCCTTATGAATAGTAATGAATATTAATGAATAGTAAATTGACCAAAAAAAAAATAAAAACTTCACCCATGAATTTATTAATACAATTTAGACATCTTAAAAGTGAAAAAACGATCATAGTATAAGTTCTGGTATTTTTTTATGTCATAAATATTTTATTTACAATTTTATAATTAATTTAATAATTTAAAATGGAAATTTATTTTCATATAATGTAATCATAAATTGTTACTTTATTTTCTTAAGGTTATACGATAATTTTATGGGACCTTTATTACTTTTTCAAGGTGTTACAAAATGAGTTATAGATTTAAAGTTGTTTATTTGGAATAAATAATGATTTTTTTTAAAATTAAAATAAAAATATTTAGAAAAATATTTTCATATAATGGAGTGCATTTTTTAATTCAGAAGGTTGATATTAGGTTATGGTGAATTTATGAGATTTTTATAAAATGTTTTGTTTTTCGGTTAATAGTAAAAAAACAGTTTTGAGTTTCGGTGTGATTAATGACATCATCAATGATGTAATGATTCTGGTCGACTTGTGAATAGTAATATATGCTATATGGTGTCCTAAATGGCCAATGCCATGGGAAAACCCATGGTTTTGCAAATACCATGGGCAAGCCCATGGTTTTGCAAATACTATCGATGAGGTGTCCCTTGGAAATTAATTAAATATTCCCTCGCTTTTCCTATAAATACCAAGACATTTCCTCATTAATTTCATTCCAAAATCCTCCACAATGAAGATATGGTATTTTTACCTCACGAGGAGTCCTCCAAAGGTGCCCTCAATCCCCCAAGGTCCCAACCTTTGAGCTTTCGAAGTCACTCTCCAAGGTAAGGGAACCTTTCACCCTCTTCTTTTAAGTCATGACTTCCTTTATGCTATGTCTTTTAGTTTCCATTTCATTATGTGGGGGTATATTATTCTATATATTTATTAATTTCCATTTCATTTAAAATTTATGTGAGACCCTTTTCACTCTCATCAACTTATTTTTCTGAATTATAAGCAACACCATTAGGCTGCCGAATTTTTGTAAAAGAAATCACATTTTCTTTTTTCTTTTAAGTTTCCTTTTAATGTGATGTGTCATTCCACACCATGATATTATTTCTTTTTATTATGTAAATATAATATAAATTATTCATTTATTGATGGGAGACCCTTGTCCCCTCTCTTTTTATAGTTTTCTAAAACCATGTTATATAGCCTTTATGCTGCAGAAATTTTGTCTCAAAATTTCTCTCTCTTTCTCTCAAGAAGTTCTCTTGTTTTATTCATGTGAATACCCAGACCTATTTAGTTTATATGGGTGTTCATAAATACAAAAAATTTATATATTTGATTCTGTAATTGACATACATATAACCCTCACTCCCTTTCCATGGGTTATAAATGACATAATGATCTTATTTTTAAGAACTTTTAAAACGTCATGATTTTGAAAGTGAAACCCATTTCATTTATTTTATACGGGTTATTTATGAAATTTTTGATTATTATCTATGTGTATCACATGAAAATAAATACATATTAAGGGTTCACCCTGATAGTTCTCCAATACATTGGGTAAAGAATTAATCTCTAGAGATGAAAAGTTTCACGATACCTTGGTGAATAACCTTGGTAATGTTTTTATGACACCTTGGGAATGAACCTTGGTGATATTTTCATGAATGTATAAATGAAATGTTGTAGACACATATTAAAGTTGTTATTCATGTTCTTTTTATTATGATATTCCTCTTTTTCCGTTTCTCATGTCTTGTGGTTTTCATCCAGTTCTTATTGATATCATAAGTAAACTGATTCCCTTGATTTCCTTACTGGGCCTTCTGCTCACCCTTTCCTTTGATGTATGTCTCCAGGTTATGAGATGAAGAAATTATACTTAGGATTAACTTATGATGAATCCCTACAAGTATATTAGAATAATGTTTATGTTTTCATGTTTTATGTTCCTGATTTCCAAGACACTAGACTTTAAAGATCCTCTATTTGTAAAATGTAATGAAAAGTTATGTAATAAAAAGGCAGGATGCCATAAGGTGAAACAAGTAAAATTATTGTGTCTTATGGGAATGATTTACTTATATTATATAGTATGAAAATTTATTTATGTGTGTTAAGTGATTATTAAACTTATTCAATTAAATCTAAGATAATGAAATCATTAATCAGATCATTATTAAAAAGATAACACAAGAGTGACCCTACTAAGAGTAAGGTCAATATCAGTTAGGGATGTGAGAGTATTAGGTTTCAATGTAAAAAAATGAGTTTCATTCCCTAATTGACCCCCACTTAGGGAAGCTCTAACTAAATTCCCTTCTGAGAGAAATAATAGGAATCAAAGCATAGATTTATCTTAGTGGATTTATTTTTCTCTAAATTGATATGATCAGTTTTTGGAGATGAATTTTATTTTTCTAGTATGATATAAGGAAGAGAAATAATCTAAAGAAAAAATAGATCTCCAATGGAATTAAATGCCGTAAAATAGGTTTTGGTGAAAGTGAGACTCAAATAAAGGAATCTATTAGCTTTCAAAAGGAAAGTGTAGATAAATTTGATAATGTATCTACTTGTTCATACAATGATGCTACAAGACTATTTTAGGAGCCTATTATTCCAAGTGATGTCAGATCTACTAGATATAATGATATTTCAAGATATCCAAAGGTGGAGGCTATCAACATATCATAGGATCGATATTGGGGGTTAAAGGAAGAAAACATGGAGTTGATAAAGAAGAATGAGTCTCAAGGGACTCATGTTAACATGTTGAAAATTGAGGTTGAAAAATTGAAAAGACTCAATAAAATATTGATTGATGTGGCTATATATTTGAGGGTGAAGAATGATTATTAGGCTAAGAAATTAAAGGAGATATCTTACAAATTTAAAGAGTGAAAATATGGTTCTAAAGAGATGATTATTCACTCAATAGAGTTTCAAAATATGAGGGACAAGAAGGATAAGATTGATAAAACATGTTATAATTAGTTGAGAACCAAAGGATGAGGAAAGAAAAGGTGGTATTAAATGATGAAATTATTAAAATGGGTGAAAAAAAATAAAAAGCTAAAGTGAGATACTTGAATAATTTTCACATGAAATAAAATAGAAAATGTCCACATAGAAGGAGATAAAAGATAACATTATCCTATTCAAAACAAAACTTGAAGACAGGTTAAAATCAAAAAAGGAAACTAGAATAAGTCCGAGGGAGATGATTTCCCAACTGAATGAGAAAGATGAGAAGATAAAGGAGCTCAAACAGAGGATGAAATCCTCAAATGAGAATAATAAGACCCCTCCCATGGAATCATCAATATGTCGAGTCTATAAGTGAGTAATTTTGGATTTAGTAAGAAAGTATAAATCTTTTTAAAATCTAAAAGAGAATAATCTTAAAAGAATAGATCTTTGAAGTTCTAATATTATATAATCATGGGAAATACCATGAGTATCTATCTTGAATCCCAAGGGATCAAAGGAAAAAGGAAATATACTTTAATAACATCTCAATGAATGTGTGACTATATGAGGTATGATTTTAATGAGAGATTATTTATCTATGTTAACCATGGTCATATGGAAAGAAATTGTAGCAATAATGTAACTAAAGGTGTTATAAGTAATTCCTTCATTCTTATGATCATCGGGAAGAATTTTTTCACTAAAATAAATTATGTTAAGATGGAAATAGATTTACTGCATAGGGGGAAATAATAAATCTCAAAAAATGTACACCAAGAATCAACATTAGTTTACTCACAATATCCCTCATGTAGAGAATGAAAATAAATTTGGAGTGAAAATAAGGAAGCTACTCCAGCTGTGAGAAAGGTTGACGAGTGTATAAATCCCCCAAGGAAGAAACCATATGAGGTGTCCCTATTTCCTTTTAAAGAGATAATACATGAGGCATTCCCAAGTGTTTTCACAAAATATATCAAAAGTTAAGAATTGAAAAGAACCATGGGATCTTAAAAGAGAAGGTAAAACAATGGTTTAAGAGGAGTTCCAAATCTAAAGTTGAACAAAAAATTTCTTGTAAATATAATAAGAATATTTAGAAAACTAAAAGGACTACAAAATACACTCGTGTGAAGGAAGAATCTCAAAAAAGGCATGGTTTGTAAAAGCTAATAAATTATGCAGGGATAATCAAGGTGATAAGAAGGTTTTGAGGATAAAATACCAATCAATGACAAGTTATGAGATCCTTATAGATAAAAGTACCCAAGGAAGAAAAGATTTTTATTTGGGATATAAAGAAAATAAAAGGTTTAATCCAAGAAAGGATAAGTCCAAATAAAATATCTGAAATGAAGTATGTGTAAGTGGTGGCACTCAAAGGAGATCCACTATAAAGGAAATGAAGAAGCTTATCATAGATAATGATTAGGAAGAAGAAGTTGTTGATGAGTTTATGTCATTCCTTTCCTCAAATATGAAAAATGGAAAAAGAAATTTTAAAAAATAAGGGCTGGATCAACATGACGAACCCCATTCCTCAACTTTAGGAAACTAGAATCATACCCTCTCTCCATGTGTCTAAATGATATTAAATTTTATTGAAGTTTTTCAGGTTTTAGGGGATATCTGATCCATAAAGAAGTTTAATTAAAAGATAAAAAGTGATTTTGAGACATGATCTAGAGTTCTAACTAATAATATAATTAGTATATGTATAAATTTTGATGAATATGTAATTTAATTATGTGAGAACAAAATAAGCATCAAAGTACCTACTTAAAAGGGAATCCTCAGAAGTGTCCTTTTCAAACCCTCCACTCCAAGGAACCCCCTCCCTATGAAGAGGTCGTAATGCCCTAGCTGGTAAGGAGTCATTTCCAGCCAAGATGAAAGAGCGTCCCATGGGGTAACACCTTGATCAACGATGGTTCAACACAACAATCTGTTATCTAAGTGAAGTGTGTCCATTATTCCCACTCAGTGTGACAATAAGTGACCCAGAAAGATGAGTGGTATATGGGAGGTGGAAATTCCCCCAAGAGTAATCTCCCAGGAATCAAACCCCAAACCTCACCGAACACCTTTGCTTTGGACCTTGACCCTACACCACGACACCACTTCCAAAGAGGAACAATAAACATCAAAGTAGTAATGAGTAGTTGAAATGATTATAATTGAGATATGAATGTTGATATTAAAATTTATGATAGGTGGTTTCATGATCCATTTAAAGCAATGGTGTCAAGAGAACTTGATTATTATGGAATCGGGCCTTGAAGATGGAAAAATGGAGAAGCAACAAAAAAATAACATCTCATGATTTTTTTAGTTTAATATGTAATATAGTCTGACTATTCTTAAGATATCAAAGTATTATATGGATGGATAACTATCATGCTTAATATCAATGTGATATTCACTTATGAAGCTGAGAAAGTTAGGGGGAGTTTTTAAATGAATATATGATATACTGTATCCTCAACAATGAAGGAAAGACATCCAATGGATAAGAGAAGAAATCAGTTTCCAAGTATTTTTTAAGAAGTGCTCTAAATACATCAATTCAATAGTTGGTGTCAAGTATGATTTAATAACATGATTTAACAAATTATATAATTCCTCAAATTAGTATTATTTTCAAAAAATTGTATTAGTTTAGCGTCTAGAGATGATTGTTAAAGAAGAAGTTTGGAAGAGTTCCTTGATAGAGGTTAAAGTTCTATAGCATATTGAGATATAAAAAAGTAACCGAGTGCACTAGACAATGATGATGTTATTAACTTTATCTCTTGTTTCCTACATTGAGTTTTGACTTAGTAGGCTTATAATTTTTGTTGATGGATATTTTCTAAGTGGTAATTCCAACCACTGAAAATCACTATGAATGTAGCTATAGTTGAAAGGAGTTTTTGAGCTCAAAAGTGTGATCAAACTTGTAGTAAATAAGGGATGAATGACATAGGAGGAGAAGAGATTTTTTGGTCCTAACAAGTAGAGAAGTTTTAGGAGTTTCATATAATATGGGGATTATAATCACTCTTTATCTGGTATAATGACCATGTTGATGAAGGGGGAAAAGTTAAAATGTATCATATATATATATCATTGATAAAGGAGAAGAATTTTAGTAACCTAATTCATCGTATAAATGGTATCAAAGGAGTGAATCATGTGTTGTTTGACATCAACAATTCATAGGGAGAATGATAATTGAGCTGAATATGAGACCCTTGTTTTCTAAGGTAATGGTTTCCCAAGATTCCATAGTTGGTACATGTGGTACAAATAATAATTTTGATTTTATATCAAATTTAGAGTAAAAATTATCATGGATATGTATACTAGACTATCCCTCAAACATGAAATAGAAACTAGGGGAATAAGCGTTCTGAAGGAGAACTGGATTCATGATAGTGTTGTTAACAAATCCAAATGGGGAGATTGTTGGCTTCCAATGATAATTGGTGCCACTATGTTATATTTATTGATGATTCTAAATTCATGAAAAACCTATACATGGTTATTCAGAGTTTGTTGGATTTGTTTTTCACCATGTCAATAGTTGTATGAAGTGGTAGAGTTCCTAAGAATGGAAAGATAACATCCAATATGGGAATTAATGCTAATGTGTTGGGGAGCTAAATAAAAAGATTATATAGAGAATTGTGAAAGCTTATAACTTCAATCATGACTATTCTATGTGTAAGTAGATTTAATATTTCTGAAGGAGATTTGGGGAGTATCCAATAGTAAGTGTTGGACTAAGTCATAAAAAAATACTGGCCTATGATAAATTCCTAGTTGTAGATAACATGTAAGGACTTTCTAAGAAACAGAATCATAACAACAGATCTATATCATAAAAATCTATTATGGTGATCCAAGACCATGAATAACATAATATACTCATTAATAAATGGTTTTGTAAGTGTTTGAGTGTGTGCAAGAATTTTACATAAAAAAATGGAGCAAAAGGAAGCAGAATCATGCAAAATAGAAGTTGTTTGAACATGGTGATTCTAATATTCTTTAAAAAAATTTGGAAAAGGAAGGAGTTTCATGTATATTGGTAAGACTCAATAATAAAAACATGGATCTACCAAATTTTTAATCAAAGGATGTATTATCATGTTGGTTTTAATTTCACGCAAGAAGCATCAATGAAGGCGTAACACAAAGGTAGAATTGTATGCAACAAATTTGTGTAAATGAAGAAATCTATCACGACTTATGAGAAGGTGGAGTTATGACAATGTGAAATTTAGATTTATGTGAAGGGTTGGTATTATCCTATAAATATAAAATCTATATATATGAAGAAGAGAGGAATTAGAATCAGAATATTCTTGAGATAAAAACACTCAGAATTTTCTCAAGTCAAGTTATGCAAATGAAGGCACACAAACTACAGAGTTCCACAAGAGACTTCTGTGAATCAATGAGTTTTGTGAATAATTTTTTTTCATGAAAATTTGTTTTGTGTAAAGGAAATATTTTGAAAAAGGATTAACTTGAATAGGTTTTTTCATAGGGACTCACAAGGTTATACTTTCATGAAAATAAGGGTAGTGTGCAAGTAAGAGTTCCATGAACATAAGAGTTGCATAAAAGTAGGAGTTACATGAAAGTGAAGAGTTTCATGAAAGTAAGTGTTTAAAATTCACAATAAGTGAACATCACATAAATTTATTATAATTCATTGAAGGGATTTATTAAAGAATAAGTTACTCCTTGAATACTAAAGTTAATCATGGAAAGTGAAACTGCTATTACAGAAGAGTTCACAGTTATTCTATGAAAGCACAAAGTGATGTTCAATGGATAGCTATCAGTGAAACAATATAGATATAGAGAAGTATTACATTTTCATGTGTGCCAAAGTGATTTCTCTCCTAGATTAGTGATAAAATGGAGAATACAAAGGGAGTTACCCTTGGTTGGTAGTAAGTCAACCCTAAATCTTTTAAGGGGAGTGATCCTAGGCATAAACGTGACCTATACTAAGCCCAAAAATGAAATATATTTATTTGATTTTGGTACTTAAACACATTTTTGTTGTATGCTCCTTGGATTAGCCCAGCGTGGGTGAACCAAACAAAATTATTGTGTCCTATTTGCATTATTTACTTACATTCCATAGAATTAAAATCGATGTATGTTGGTTAAGTGATCATTGATCTTATCTGATTAAGGCTAAGATAAGTACATCATCAATAAAATCATCATTTAAAGAAGAACACAAGAGTGACCCTAATAAGAGTGAAAAATAAAAGTTAGGGTATTAATAGTTTTAGGTTTATGTTGAGAAATAAGAATTAATTTCATACCTTGATTCACCCCTCATCTCAAGGAATCTCTTACTAAAGTCCCTTATGGGACCAAAAACTTCAGTCTAGTATCTCTTTTCACCATGGGTTTTTATTTGAAAAAGGTTCCAAAACTTTGGATATAATCCACATCATCAATAATGGTAAAAATTATAGTGATATTCCATGAGAATGAACTAGGGATTCCCCCCATAACATTGTATAAAACAATATATGAATCCAATTTTTTGTGCATCTCCTTCTGAAATGAAGGTCACTTTCCACTGCTCAAGGATAAAACTTCCCACATGTTCTATAATTCATGTTAGTAAGATCCGTCTCTCATCATAGCTAGGATTTTCACTCTCTTATCACCCAAGTGTCTAAGACACCCATTCCATAACTCCTTTCTTCTAGAAGTTTTCTTGATATACATTCTCATTTTGAAGTCATAGTTGGATGCAATGCTCTATCTCTCAGTTCACCACAAAATAGACCCCATCATGTGAACAACTACACATAATCCACAAAATTCAGTACAAAAAACTTTCAATCTAGATGAAAAATGGAAACTCATTCTATAATTAGGGTGTGTTCCACTCCTTATAATTCCCAGAGTATTATAACCCAAAAAAGGTTTTAGAAACTTAGTAATAACAACAACCACTCCCCATCAGTGATGAGATTTATGGATCCTTTAGAAACATAAATTTTGGAATGAAACATTTATTCTAATCTTTCCTTCTACCTCATTTCCTCAAAAATTAAAATATATATAAAATGCTCTGGCCAAATCATATCAAATCATTCTCCTTAAATAAGTTTTATAGTGTTGATATCAACTTCACCATAAATTTCTTCTTTAAGTTCATGCATACCACCTTCTGGGAGAATACCTTTATAAAATATCTTGAGGTTAAAATAAATATTTGATACTAATTATTTTACCAGGAACCCACGATTCATAATCACTAACCTTTGGAACTGGAAGTTACCTTTAGGATCTTAAATATGGAACAAGGACACTAGAAGGTCCTAAATTCCAAGGCACTATGAAATAAAATCCATAACTAGGAAGACATAACACCCTATCCACTGAATTGATCCACAACCCAGTGTGGATAAGACATTTTGTAAGATAGAAAAAGGAAATAGAGTATCAATCAAACAACATCAAAGCATACAACATAGAATATTATGAGTTTTATAATTCAATTCAATTCCATGAGATAACACACAAGAAATTTATAAATTAATGATATAACCTGAGTTACAAAGGACTAAAATTCTAGAACCCTACCTAAACCATTAAATTTATAGGGTACCTATTATTCAACCCTACCCAAATTGAAATAAGACTCCAACAATGCTTTTATTACTCTTTCTAACCACAAGCGCATCTATGGTGAATCCCACCCAATGGGAACCAACACTACTCTATTGGTTTGTGCAAGTGGATTTCACCCTTTATTTATAGTGAAACTTCTACAATAACCAACTAATTATATATTAAAAAATATATCTGATCTTCATATAAATCACTCCATTTGATCAAGGAAATCACCAACTTACCTTATAGCATAATGAATCAACTTATAATATATAGTGAATAACACACTCCCTAGATTAATCCTCACACTTTTATTATAATAGTGAATGATTCTGAAACACATCCTCTAGATTTTTCACATGTTATAGAATATATATTCATCCTCAATGTAAAATTAATCTTTTGTATTACTTCATATTAATCTTATGTAAGACCTATTTAATCCTATGTCACCTTCATCACCCAGAATTAGTTACTAGGCCAAGTTTACCACTTTATCTAGAAACATGTGTTGTATTTGGAACTTGAGTGATGGTCGAGATGAATTGAATTTCTAAACTACTAGCATGTGGACATCTAGTTGGATAAATAAAATGATATTTTCTTTTAGGAAAATAAAAGTCAAATTAAGTAAAAAAATAAAAATTATGATATTTTTTGGAGCTTTTATTACCCCACATGTAAGTGGGATGAGTTTGTGTTGGAGTTTTTCCTAGGAGAGGAGGATAGTGACTAAAGGTTGGAGAATTAATGTTGGTCATAAAATGGAGGCGGTGATAAGTGGATGTGACCTAGATAGAAATTATAAAAGAGAAAATTAATTCTCTTTTATGGAATATACATTTAGATACATACACAATAAGACATATGGAAACATCCAAATATGTCAGAAGTAAAGAAAACTAGAGAGAAACCAAGGGATATTCTAGGAAGCTACTGTGATTCTTGAAGCCAATGAGGATGACTATTTAAGTACGTTGCTACTCCTCATATATGTATATTTAAATTTCTGGTAGACAAATCTAGTTTATTCACATGGTGAAGTCTTTATGAGTTTTCAATTTCTTTAAATTTCACAATTGTAAATCTCTCCAAAACATTGAAATTAAAAAATGTGATCACTTATTAAAGTTTTAATCTTTTATCATTTTGTTAAATATTTTTCTTCCATTCTCAGTACGTCTCATTGCTGATTAGAATGTGATGAAATATAAATGTTTCTTATTAATTTCAGTTATGTTGGAGTTTAAAAATTATTCGTTCTGTTTAAATTTCTCAATATTAGATCAAAGAATTGTGAGTATAATGAGTTCTATCCATGTCTTTGTTTTTTGGTGATCATTGAGAGAAATAAACAACTCCTTTAGAAAGGAGTTATATTTCTGAGATTTTAGTTGTAGTATAATTTTAATTAAAAAAATGAGATGCAAGATTAAATATTTCAATCTTGTATTGAGATAATTACTGTTATGGAATCTATTAAAAAATTATGAAGAAAGATGAATATATATGAATCACTAGTTAGACTGTTTCTTTCTTTTCAATCCTTTGCTGCTTATTTTTAGTTTATTTTCAATTTTTTTATTTATATTTTAATTCTATAGTGTGTTTTTTACTTAGTTTTGTATATTTTATAGTAGTTTTTAATCCTTTCAAAATATTTTAAAAACATAAAAGGAGAAAATTAAAAACTTCATGAAAAAGTAACTCTTACAGGGAAGTCTCACTAGGATAGATCCTTGGATGATGATTTACTGCAGTTTTTAGTTTTATAAAATTTGAGTTATATTTTAAATAATGAAAAAATTGTTACATCATATTCCATCATCATACACCTTCTGGTTGTAGAAACAATTTTTATTGCACCAGGTGAACTTCCATTCTATCGTGGAGAAATCAAAATTCTAGTTCCACTTTCTTGGTGCCTACTGGAGTCTATAAAAACTCTATTTGATCTTTCACCCTATACCTTAAATTTTGTTTAGTATGAAATTTTTTAGTTTATCCATATATATCTCTTCCTCTAAATCTATATGAAGGAATATAGTTGCGACAAAAATTTGTCTGTGGAACAAACCTTCTATGGAAATAACATGAGGATAGTCTGAATCATTATGTGTTTCATAACAAGAGGTAAAAAATCACTGAATTCCAATCCTTAAAATCATTAAAAACCCTTTACAACTAGCCGAACCTTATACCATTTCCTATTTCCAACCTTCTCCTTTATATGATAAACCCATTTGTTCTAGGATCCCCTCTTACCCTGTGAAAATGTTGTTAGCTCCTATGTGGTAAAAACATACAAGAAATCCAATAATTCTTCCATTTATAACTTCCAATAATTCATACATAGAAGAAAGTGAATTCTAGAATCAAACCTTGGAACTAGTCTCTTGAACTTGGTAGTCTTCCTCACTCTTTAAGGATCAACTCCTTTTGAACTGCGTGCTTCAAAAATTCTACCCTAAGCTTCTGATGTCCTGGAGAATTTTGATACATAAGACTTCTGGAACTTCTAGAACTTGTTTGTACCTCTCAAAATTCTATTCACTCTGAATAACCCATAACCACCAAACTCTATTCAATTAAACCTTTAAATCATCAATTATTTTCTCCCAAATACATTTATCACCTAGTTATGATACTTGTAAAGGAACTCTTCATTAAATAGAATATTCAAGACTCACATAAACTTCCACAAGTTGTTATTCCAAAACTGAAATACAAGGTTTTCATCACCGTATAAAACAAATAAACATGTATGGGATTTGTCTTATAACATATCCCTTTAGTTTAGATTAACATGTGAATACACGATTCATTGAAATTTTTTTAGGTGAGTCAAATAAACTAATCATCCTATAATGACCCACATTGTTATGATTTATGAAATTTTGAGGAAGTTTGAACTTTCATCTAGTGTACGGATTATTCATATAGCCAGGCATTGGACCAAGGTGTGACCGATTTAAGAAAATTTAAGATGTATTTTTGGACTCAAGAGAAATATTAGTGGTCAACTTAAATATTAGGTAATTATCATAGGAGACACGGAGTAGTCTGGGCTATTGCTGCAGCCACTGGCTAGCTGATATTCCCCATCGGCTAGCCGATATTCCCCATCGGCTAGCCGATATTTCCCATTGGCTAGTCGGATGGGCAGGCAGTAGCCCTATTATCTAGAAGGACTCATCATCTAGTTGTCTAGCTTTCAATTTCTCATCGATGAGGTAGATAGTAGGGGTGATGCACAACGGGACTCATCGACCAGGTGATGGGGTGCATCGGGAGACTTTAAGGGGGGGGGGTGTTTTGGTCTTCTTGGCCACTGAGCCCCCTTAGTTTTAACATACATTACTTAACTTTTTGAGGTACATTCATACATGAACCTATTTTATTCCCCCTTCATGATTTTTCTTTAATGTTTGAGGGATCTTAGTGAGATCCATTGGTGAATCTGGGTGAAATCCTCCATTATTAATTGATCTTGGACTCCTCCTTCATCGTATGGTGGTGGATCATTGTGCCATTCATTATGGACGACTCATATTTGTAATTATTAGCCTTTTAAACCCTTTATATCTAAATTATCTTCAGATACTATTTATTATTGGAAATATTGATCATCGATTGATCTTTGGTTAGATCCTGAGTAAAACATTTGATGATAATTCCATCAGATCTTGATGGAATAATCAGTGGGTATTTGGATCGACATGGCTAGAGGATGTCCCATAATGATGAACATGTTCTGTTGATAGGTTTCTAATTGAATTTATTTCCCTTTGGTGGTTCTTCTATGGTCTTTGGTCAAATTGTGTTAAATTGTCCCTCATACCATGGAATTGAAAAAGGGATTTTACATTCCTTAGAATCAGGAGTGTGCTAGGAGTGGCTAAACTTTGTTGGATGATACTACAAATAAGGTATTCTACTTGGTTGAATTTATTCTAGCTATTCCAACTTAATTATTTTAAAATAGCCTTTTTATTATTTTCACGTGATAGGTATTTTTCCAAAAATGACATCAGACGAATGTTATGGACCTTCCATGGATGGTTGGTCATGGTTCCAACTAAGTGGTGATACCCATTGAGTCTTTAAGCAAGTGTTACTTTTTTCCTTTGAATTTTATTGTCCTTATAATCATTTAATTTCTTATAATTAATTTATAATCAATTATTTTTAATTCTTGGGAATGATTTAGAAACTCACAGTGATCGATGGATGCTGAATGGACTTGGAAGACTCATATAAAGCAATTGGGATTTTCTTGGCTTGGAGTTGACCTCATTTGAGGTAGGTGGTCCCATGTACTCTACCCTATGGTATAATGTATCATTTATTGGCATGTGATATAAGGTTCACCACCTTGGGCTAATGAACCTTAATTCATAATTGTATTAGGAATAATATGTAATGCCTAATTAATAAATGCTCTTAAAGTCTTAATTAATTAAAGGAACCATGTTTAATGTAACTAAACAAAGTGCCAACGGCCATGAAGAACCATTGTTCATTGGCTTGATATTGTCCACCAATGACTAAGGCTTGATAAAAAATGAGTACCTTAGATTACATGGACCCCCTTGGGTGTTTGGTTGGGATACATGAGACTTAGGGTCCATACGACCATGTTTGATGTATTGATCACATGTGTGTGCATGTGCAACCCATATGACCATGTTTGATCTATTGATTTCATGTGTGTGTGTAGTCTATGGGACCATGTTCCATATATTGACCGCATATGTGTGCATATGTAGCCCATGATATAATGTTTTTTTGGTTACTTAAGGGTGTGTGTATATATTTTGATACCCATATGCGATGCTTGATTCCATGAGTGTGATTATGTATCTTGTTATACCATGTTTGATGATGATCACATGTTTATGTTTGTTGTTACATATTTCTCATGATGACATGATTTATTATACCTTTATATTATCTGCATTGTTGTGTGTATTAAAATTCCTTTGTAATATTTTATTTGAACTCAGAATAGGTGGATTGTAACACCCCAAGCTTCCACGGTATGTTTTCCTTCGAATAATACAGTAGTGTGTGTTGTACGCAACTTCGAGTTCTAACACACACCACAACCAATCAAACTAGCCATTATGAATAGTAATACCCACCTTTTGAAATTTTATAAATTTTATATCTCAAAATGGACTTCATTTTTGGATTCAGAATATCGAAATTATCCTAGGGTAAAATTTTGGTACTTTTCGGATAACTTTTATATTTTGATGAATAGTGAAAATTACTAAATTTTAATTAAAACAAATTTTTTAATCGAAATAATTAAAAGTGATAATTTACGAATTTGAGTGGTTTTAAAGTATATTTAGAATATAGTTTTACCATTTAATACAATTTTGGTCATTGGACATAATTTCATAATTAAACCGGACATAAACAAGTGTCAATCTTTTGATAGTTATTATCTCTTAAAAACACGTTTTTTGTTTTAACAATGGGAATTAATTTTAAATTAATTTATGCCACTTCTGTGTTTTGAATTTGGAAAAATGGATTCCATATTTGGAATTATTATGTCCAAATTGTGTAAATAGGTAACTTTTATTTTTATACATTTTGAATAATTACTTCGGTAAATATTTTATTTACCATGGTTAAAGAGTAAATCTGATAAATAAGGGTAAACAAATAATATAATATTAATAATAAATTACCCTAAAACGTGTTCTAACCTTATTGTTTGATACATGTCCGACCATGGGCATATTTTTGTAGATTTTGGGACCCCATGGATCCACTTTTAAGTGACAAGGACACTTTATATTAATTAAGTTAAAATAATTACAAAAATGACATAAGCATATAGCTTTTAGAAAAACAATTTTTACATAGGGTTATATATGTTGGATTTTCGACTATAAATATTCATTATAAATATAAAAATATTTAATAAATAATGATATTTTATTTATAATTTTTATACATTTAATAATTAAATTTATTTATGACATAATAATGATGCAATATTTTCCTTATTAATGAAAGAATAAAATACTTGGTATTATAAATGTTAAAATAAATATAATTTGAAAGTTTTGATGAAATAAATGAATTTTATTGATTAATATGACATGATAGGATTGCTTAAATTAATTTGGTTCGAATTAATAAAGTTGTTAAGACTTCAACAAAAATCAATTATTGAATAGTGTCAAAATTGACATAAATGAGTTTTTAAAACAAATATTATATTATTAATTGATATTATATTCCTAAAATCTAAGGTTCAGCCAAAGGACTTATATAATGATAGGTGTATCATTAATGGACCACTTGGGGGTCGCTTGTATGTATATAGTAAGTTTATTAACTATATAATATAAAAATACAAAGTGACATGGTAAATGTCAAACTAATTAACTAAGAGTTAAAACTAAAAGATAAGGTTAATATAATGACCCAAACCTGTCTAAAACCTATTGGTTGAATGATTTTCGACCTATCCCCACGTTAAAATTTAAATAATCCAATTTTGATCCATTATAAACTGAATATTAATTTATTATAAAATAATATTTCTAGCTTTTCCTAAGGTGCCCCTCACCCCTCTTATAAAAGGGCACTCCCCCTTCTCTCAAATTAATACCTTCAAAGCCTTTTGTCTCGGCCAAACCCTACCCAAATTTCCTCTCAACTTCCCTCACTTCAACCTATATGCCTTAGTTTTATTATAAAGCCAACCTAAGAAGCCATTTTGATCAAATCAAAAGGAAGAACCCGAAGAAGAGGTAATGTTTTCACCACCCTCTTTCAAGTTCCTTTCTTCTTCAACTTCTTCTTTCTTTGTTATTCCCATTATAAAATAATAACTCCTGTATCCTCTATATACTGTGATGTTATTATAAATATGGTACAACCATATTCAGTATTCTATCCATCCTTTGAATGACATGTCACCATACGTGCGTACGTATGGATTACCGTCTCCACGTCGTGATGTAATTGTTATTCAAAACATTATTATTTGGATGGGTATAATAATGATGTTTAATTCATTTAAATAATAAATATAACATGATAATGATTCTGTATATATGATATAATATCCAATTATATATTATTTTAATATCAAAAAAGTGATATTGTCGCTCGTGCGTACGTACGGACTACCGTCTCCACGAACGCGATGAGATTCATTCCCCATCATATCCATTCAAGTATAATTCTCATTTGATGATTAAAAATAATTTTTAAGGACTTGATAAAATTATGGATATAAATAAGATAAAACCTATCAATAAAAACATGACTTATGTAACAAAACATATAAAAGAAAATGAGTAAGTTAACACCCGAAACGACAATAATACTAAGATATTATTAATAAAGCAATGTTAAAAGATCATATATGATATCATATTAATGTATATGATTCTTTTATAATTTAATAAAAATTATTTCACCATTATACAGATGGTTAATCTACCCTCAACCAAGAAAAAGTACAAGGTAAGGGGTTTTCATCTCACTCTTTATTCCCGTGAGATTCATGCCATATTTCCACTATTACCTTTTGTGTGGTGTATGTACTGACCATAATTGTATTATTTGTGTAATACACATTAATTTATGTGTATTTACATATTCATTGTATGATACCTCTTTCATGGGTTGTATGTTTCGTAATTTACCAAATTGGTAAGGGTTTATTTCACAATCTCTTCATTGTCCGAGGTTGATTATACATAATTATCTACTGGGATCTCTTTATCATCCACATCCATGTTTCTTAAAAAAAATTATTTCAAATCATTCTTAATATATTATAGACTATGTGTTAATGTCATTTTACCCTTGTTTACTTTTTATAAGAAGTTTATAAAGGAATCTTTCCGTCATTTTCCAAACAAGGTCCTTTTTAACCTTTTCGACAGAGTTAAGGTAAGAATGTGTTTTTTAACTTATACGGCGGGTGCGGATATTTTCCGCCATTATAAAATCTTCAAAGCTTCCATTATAAGCTAATAAGGATATTTTCAAAGTAAATGTTTTATTTTATAATTATGTTACTTATAAATGATTTCAAAAAAGAGATATTTCTCTCAAATAGTTTTGATTTCATCTATGTGAACATCCTTTGATAAATTTTACACTTATTTGAAGTTGATTTATTATGATACAAACCATCTATATTGTATGTAAGGTTTTGTGATATGTTTGACTATGGATGAGTTATTTTTATGTCATTAATAGTTTATGATTAATGTTTTGGAATTTCGTATGCTAGTTTTAATATGAATGTTTATGTTATATTTCATCCTCTTCTTAAGATGAATGTGTTGGACTAGTATGTTCCAGGTTGGGGACCGGTAAAAGTAAGCCCTCCGAGTTGGGGTCTGGTTACAGCAGACCCTCCGGGTTTGTGTTCAGATATAAGAGGCACTCCGGGTTGGTGTCCGGTTATTAGAGGCACTCCGGGTTGGTGTCCGTTTATTAGAGGAACTCCGGGTTGGTGTCCGATTATTAGAGGCACTCCGGGTTGGTGTCCGGTTATTAGAGGCACTCCAGGTTAGTGTCCGGTTATTAGAGGCCCTCTGGGTTGGTGTCCGGTTATTAGAGGCACTCCGAGTTGGAGTCCGGTTACAGAGGCTCTCTGGGTTGGGTTCCGGTTATAGTTATCCCTTAGGTCATGGTAGGAGGCCTTGACACAGAAATTAAAGTTCGACATTATGAATTCCATCATTATGAAAGTGGTTATTAATATTTCATGTGATTATTCGACTAGTATAATATCCATGTTAATAAGTAAATGGAATTATTTCATTTTATCTTTTCCATATTATTCTTAAGTTCAAGTTTTGAAGGCTTTTGTTTTAGTTATACATTTCCTCAAATGTTTATACTTATTTATGAAAGCTTCTGCTATATTGTTATCCTTACTGAGTATCTGAACTCACCCCTTTCTATGTTTTATTTTTCCCAGGACGTGAAGAAATATATTATGACTGACCTGCAGGGATAGTCTGAAGGGGATATGAGTGTGGAATATGGAGACTATATTATTGTAGTTTTTCACTTTATGATGTAATGTAAGCCTTATGAATGTATCTAGTGATTCCAATGATACTAAACTAATCGGTCTTTCGATACTTGATCTTTTATGATCATGCCAATGTTATGTAATAATGTACCGACTCTGGGTAACTGGGGTCGGGGAATTATATGGATCGTCATGATATTTCTATCCCTTAGAGGGGGAGTGTGCACATCTTACATTGATGATAACGATGGACCTGAGCACATGGTAGGGGCATGATAGACTTGAGGCCAGACATGTGATAATGACATTGGGTGTATGATGACCTTATGGATATCGATTTTCATGTTTACTTGATTCCTTATGGATATCAAGTTTCAATTTGTATTGATGCCACATTGATTCTGAGTGACATAGTGTCTCAATGCCTTGTAGATGCCGTGATACATGTTCACTAGATTTCTAGTGGAATCTGAGTGGCATGTTCACTCAATGACTTATAGATGCTGGGAGAAATGTTTTCTTGATGCCTTTTAGACCTTTCTTATGGCTAGTTCTTGATCACTTTAAACATCTTTGATCATTTTTCTAGAATAGATATGTAGTAGGTACGAATGGGGTTTTTGGAATCTTAGTAAGTGCACAACTGCTCAACACATGGGTGTTTGTTTCTTATTTTTGCATTGGTGATTATATGCTATGTATGTGCAGTTATGTACATTCTATTTACTTTCTGATTACATATAGATTTAATTTACTAGTTAGGTATTGGACCATGTTAGTGGTTCCCTAATGAGTTTTACTCACACTCTGACCAGGAAACATGACAATTGGGTACCCAATTAGACCTCACTTATTATAGGTATAGGTTGGGACGAGGCCCAGGTTGATCATTAAGTGAGAAAACTCACCATGAGTATAGTGAGTGGGAGGTGGTGAGGCCTAGAGTTGGATAAATAACCTCTTTGTACTTTTTTTCTTTTTCAATATGTTATATGTGATCAGCCTAGAAGAAGATCAAGGTCCAGTATTTAGGTATAACCATTTAGGTATTTTGTTTATGTATTCATTCATTACTGATTCTATGTTATTGGTTTCCATATAATATGATTGTATATTGTTACATGTTTGGTTATTTATCTATTTTTGTGCACTCTTATTGAGGGTATATTTTTCCCATGATCCACTTAGATCCTTATTTCTAGTCAAAAGCCATTGGCGAATGGGGAGGTGCACCTGAAGTCAAGTGGCATTCTAGACTAGACCTGATGATTCAGGTTGGGATGTTACACTTATGATATAGAGTTTATTTTAGAAGTTTGTTCCCCATAATTTCATAAGTAATTTAATTAATGATATATTCCACATAGTTAAACACTTCATCCCAAAACTCCTTTGGGAATCTAAAAATTAGCCGCATTCTTTTAAAACTCTAATTAAGGCTCTAATTCATCCATTTCATTGAACTATTTATCTCATTTATTTCAGGAATGGTCTTCTCTATTTAGATCATATTCGTCCAGAAAAACATCAAAAACTCTCTTCCTTTATACTCACTACAATTATTATAATGAAGTCATTTTAGTTTCATTTTGGTCCCAAATTCCACCATTGATCTTCATCTGATGAAAGTTATGAAAAAATAAAACTTTTGTTTAAGGAAAAACACTCACACTTTCCTTGTTGAATATTCAATGAAGGTAACATAGTACATTTCATCCTTGTGATATCAAATAGGAACTGCTTCATATACATCCATATAAACCAGCCCAAAATTCCAAACTTTTGGTTCCTTATCCAATAACATAGAGGAAACCTCACACCACTTCCCTAGGATGAAACATTTGCATGTTCCATACTCTATATGATCAAGATTAATTAATCCCTTCACATATAAGGTATGTAGACCTTTCTCACCAATGTGACTAAGACGATTATGACATAACTAAACATTTTCATAAATTTCTAATTTGTCATGCGGTACACCTTTCAAAACCCTGACCATGTATAAAGTTTCATCTTTCATACCTCAATCCACCACCATTGAACCCTATGTTATTTTCTAAAAAATATATTCAAAGATAATATAAAAACCTAATCAATTAATTTTAACTATGGAAATTATGTCCTTCCATAAACTTGGGATATGTTGAATTCCTTTCAAAGATAGTTTCCATCCATTATTCATCCAAAAATTAAAATAATATTTGATAATAATCTTGAGTGATTATATATCCTCAAGGTGAACCTTGATGGATATTTTAGATACATAATTTATCATGCACCCTTATTGGATTTTGAGTGAAATGATGTTCCAGGGTTAAGAATCTATGAATCCACTAAACTCATGAAACTTAAGGTCAAAGTGTTTCCATTACCTTTATATTTGAAGTTTTCTAATGGAACAAAGTCACGCTTTATGGAGTTGATACATCCCTCCTAATAGTCCTTCCATAAGTTTCTATTATTTATGTAGTTCCAACACATGGTGTCGATAGGGCTGTCTAATTTACTATGAATCCTATCTCTTCTTTCCTTATTCTTATAATTTCTTTGATTGGATCATCACCTACCTTATACACTAAATGAAATTTTGATAGCACATGAGACTTCATTATTTTTGATCTCTTCATTAAAATTCAAATCTTGGATCTCCTAAAATTATAATTCATTCCTACCACTAAAATTATTCACAACAATAATCATCACCTCCCATGATTTTAGAAGTAATGTCAGAAGTATCAATTCCCACATGCCTTCAATTAAATTAACTCTAAATAGCTCTAAATAACTATTGATCATTTTAAAAATGTTTACATGATTACCTTCAAGCTTTCCTTTGGATATCTTCACGAAAAATAGTCACATAATCAAAAAAACCTTGTTCATTGTAGAAGGATTATAATACATGTTCCCAAGTGTCAAAATAAATTCAAAATTTTCATTGAACTCATAGTTGTTGAAGGCCACATTCCAAGATAACATCATTATAATCATACCCAATGCCTTTTCGTCAATAATTTCTCATTCTTCCTTTAATATTGTTTCTAGGTTGAAACCAGACAACCAACCCTATAGATGTATCTAGAACAAGTAATCCTCAACTTTCATCCTCTATAATATGATTTTTTTATCAAAATTTTCTATCCACATATTTCCCTCTTCAAATGACATCCTTTTGAAATAGAAAACTACCACTTAAATGGAAAGACATAAAAGAAAATAGTTTCACACATTTTTGAAGTAGTTATATGAGATGAACACATGAAAACTAAGAGATTTGAAACCACGTTTTGTGCAACTTTACAAGATTCAGAATGACCCAACCCCATGAACCATAAATATGAAACAAGGTTTTTGGAAGGTCAAAAACTCACAACACCATAAAGAAATGTATCCAAAGTTGAGAATCTATGCACCTCATACATGAATTATCCAAAAAATTAGTAAGTAATCACAAAATTTAATTAAAATAGAACCATAAAAATAGAAATTAATTCATTTAACTAGGACATGGCATTTACATTATTTAGAAAAAATCATACTCTATGGGAAATAAGAAACTTAAATTGAAGATTAAGACAATTATAAATGGAAATTGAAAAATCAGTCACCCAAAAGTTCAATCTAATAGAATCTTAGATGTGAAAATTTTATATACAGTAAAAGTAACCCCACTCTATCTATTTATAAACAAGAACAATAGCTATATTCCAATTCATTCTATTCCATCACCATCTAAACTTTGAGAAGAACCTCCCCTTGATCACATAATCCACCAAAAACCTTATTAAAAAACTGACTTCACCATTATATTCTATTTAATAGTTCACACATCTCAATACCATATCTAGGTTACTCTTATATAATCCTTTTAAAACTCTTATGTATTCTATGAGAACTCAAAATTATACTTATGTATTGATGGGTTTTATTGCATTATCCAATGGCCATTGGTAGTGGAAAAAATACATTATAACCAAAGAATCAAATTGAAAGGATTTATAAAAAACATCACATATTTTTATCATAGTAGCAATGGAATCCATCCAGATAGAGAAATCTTGATGAGGATCAAATGAGAAAAAAACATATGCTTCTTTCCTCTGTAGGTAATCCATAAACCTTTGGATCATAGAACATTTCTCGAGGATCCCAAATCATCTAAAGGGGTTATAGTACCTTCTTCTAAAGATAAATGGAATTCCAAGAAGTTAAAGAGTATCATCTAGGAAAATATGAGTAAGGGTGACACCAACATGATTAAACTATATATGCATCCACAATGCTATTCATTTAATGAAGATCATAATTCATTGGGTTCCATCTCATGACATATGAGTGTTAATTTCTATTGATGTGTTATTCATTGAACAATTTAATTAATGGTAAAAAAGATTTAAATGATCCACCACATGGATTATAAACCAAATAAACCAAGTGAGGAGATGAGTTGGAATATGAATGCATCCCATGCAGTGATATCATAAGGATAATTGTAAGCTATGATATATGCCACAGAAGCATCTCATGATTTCTACAAGATATAATAATATCATGAGGTATGATATGAATTTTATGGATATCATAATATGTGATCCAAACAATCATATAATATGAATTATCCCCATTTAAGTGTATATCCATCAATCTACCACTTTCACTTAAACCCCATAAATACTTTATGAAAAACTTCACAAATCTTTGTGAATTAATCTAAAAATATTTTGATATGGTTTACTAAACTCTCTTCACTTAAAAAAAAAATTATAGAAAACTAAATCCTTATCCAAAGGTATAACCGTTTGAACCTGAAGGACTTAATTTCATTGATAATAATTATGAAATCCCCATTTCATAGATGTAAGAAAAGAGCAGACTCCAGAAAAGTGCTAGTGATACTCAAGCTATTAATAGGTATGGTGTGATCTACATCATACATAATCATATATCATATAAACATTTTCACCATGATATATATCATTTAAATCTTATATATTCCCATATAATTATTTTTTCCCATGAAATCTAGTGACCACTAAACACGAAACAATGTAAACCTAGTATAGGCCATCTCATACTTGCTTGATTCTTAAAAAAACTAACTTGGTAGATGAATACATTACATGTCATTCATCTAGAGGATGAACACATCACACGCCCCTCATATAATTAGATAAAAACATCTCATATGACTCAACTAAGAATGGACATACATTTACTCAATATAATTCAATCATTCTTACACTACGGCAAAATCACGATTTAGCGGCGTTTTTTTCTCGTTTCACGGCGGTTTAAACCGCCGCTAAATAGATTGGCGGTGGTTTTGAAAAACCGTCGTGAAATCGTGCGTCGGGAAACTATTCGCGACGGTTTTTAAAACCGTCGCGGAACGTTTCGCGATGGGTTTTTAGCTGCGGTTTAAACCGCCTCTAAATGATTTAGCGGCGGTTTTTTAATTCATTTTTAATTCATTTTTAATTCATTTAATTTAGTTAATTTATTTTATTGATTTTATTTATTTCGTATTTATTTTATTTATTTCTTATTTATTTTATTTATTTCTTATTTATTTTATTTATTTCATATTTTTTTCGTATTACTTTATTTACTTTTTTTATCCATGCATGCACATGCCCATGCACATGCCCATGCAAATATAAAGAAATACTGCGTTTGGTGAGATTTGAACCCCTAACCTCTTGCATATTTTCCAAAGACTTTACCACTCCAGCAAGCTCGTCATGTGGTTAATAAACAGAATTTAATATACTTATATATATTAATTGAAAAAACAAATAATACATAAATAATAGATATAAACTCAATAATAATAAATAATAAATAATAAATAATAAATAATGAATAATAAATAATAAATGATAAATAATGAATAATAAATAATAAATAATAAATAATAAATAATAAATAATAAATAAATAATAAATAATAAATAATAAATAATAAATAATAAATAATAAATAATAAATAATAAATAATAAATAAATATAAATAATAAATAATAAATAAATATGAATAATTAATAATTAATAAATATAAATAATTAATAAATATAAATAATAAATAATAAATAATAAATAATAAATAATAAATAATAAATAATAAATAATAAATAATAAATAATGAATAAATATAAATAATAAATAATAAATAAATATAAATAAATAATAAATAATAAATAATAAATAATAAATAATAAATAATAAATAAATATAAATAATTAATAAATATAAATAATAAATAATAAATAATAAATAATAAATAATAAATAATAAATAATAAATAATAAATAATAAATAATAAATAATAAATAATAAATAATAAATAATAAATAATAAATAATAAATAATAAATAATAAATAATAAATAATAAATAATAAATAATAAATAATAAATAATAAATAATAAATAATAAATAATAAATAATAAATAATAAATAAATATAAATAATAAATAATAAATAATAAATAATAAATAAATATAAATAATAAATAATAAATAATAAATAATAAATAAATATAAATAATAAATAAATATAAATAATAAATAATAAATAATAAATAATAAATAAATAAAAATAATAAATAATAAATAATAAATAAATATAAATAATAAATACTAAATACTAAATAATAAATAATAAATAAATAATAAATAAATATAAATAATAAATAATAAATAATAAATAATAAATAAGAAATAAGAAATAAGAAATAAGAAATAAGAAATAAGAAATAAGAAATAAGAAATAATTAATAATAAATAAATATAAATAATAAATAATAAATAATAAATAATAAATAATAAATAAATATAAATAATAAATAATAAATAATAAATAATAAATAATAAATAATAAATAAATATAAATAATAAATAAATATAAATAATAAATAATAAATAATAAATAAATATAAATAATAAATAATAAATAAATATAAATAATAAATAAACATAAATAATAAATAATAAATAATAAATAATAAATAATAAATAAATATAAATAATAAATAATAAATAAATATAAATAATAAATAATAAATAATAAATAAATATAAATAATAAATAATAAATAAATATAAATAATAAGTAAATATAAATAATAAATAATAACTAATAAATAAATATAAATAATAAATAAATATAAATAATAAATAGTAAATAATAAATAATAAATAATAAATAATAAATAATAAATAATAAATAATAAATAATAAATAAATAATAAATATAAATAATAAATATAAATATAAATAATAAATAATAAATAAAAATAACCAGTAACAAATATTATTATTAATAATAATATTTTATTATTAGTAATAATAAATAATAAATAATAAATAATAAATAATAAATAATAAGTAAATATAAATAATAAATAAATATAAATAATAAATAATAAATAAATATAAATAATAAATAATAAATAAATATAAATAATAAATAATAAATAATAAAGGAAACACATGAAAAAGTATGAAAAGACGTGATAAGGGATGAAAAATCATGAAAACGCATCAAAACGGATGGAGAAGCATATGAAGAATGAGGCATTAGAAATAATGAGAACGCATGAAATCTCATGACAACTCTGGAAAACCCCTTAATAA
This sequence comes from Viscum album, assembly GCA_963277665.1. Classification (NCBI taxonomy): domain Eukaryota; kingdom Viridiplantae; phylum Streptophyta; class Magnoliopsida; order Santalales; family Viscaceae; genus Viscum; species Viscum album. Next base: position 328,579,248 of record OY728119.1, on the reverse strand, counting down.
TTCAACATAATCATCATAATAACCCACAAAAAACCATTGATAAAGATAACAAGTCATGGAAATCCAAATAAACAGTAATAAATGGAGCAACCGTTAAAACCCGTCAAAACGGTCATAAAGAGACAAAAACATTGGACTTACATTAACGGAGATAACTTATGATTCGAGAGTCCATTTTAGACCCTTGACCTGTCAAATCAAAGATCCTGAAATGATCTTCAACCTGAAAGGTGAAAGAGTTCGAATGGACAGGCAGATTGGAAGTTACGACCATTTAAAAAAAAGCTGACGGGGAACAGGTGCTAGAAACAAGGCATCGAAAAACATAACAAACCCAATACCCACTAAAAAGGCCATAACATATGATCTAGGAGTGCATGTGGGCGCTGTGACTAGTCAAACTAAAGCTCATGGAATGAGCTATGATCTGGCAGGTGGAGGAGTCCGAACTGACACGCGGATCGAAAGTTAGGTCCGTTTGAAGACAAGTTCGACTGGACACTGGTGATAGAAACGGGGTTTCAGAGGCCTTCATAGGGGTTTTTGGTGTCTAAAAACATGAGATAATCTTTCTTCTGTAGAACTGGTGCGTAGCTCTCTTCGCTGGCTTCAATTTGATATGTGGTAGAGCCCAAACGGACACCCGGAGCGAAAGTTATGGCCGTTTGAAGTTGGAGAACTTTTTTCAACTTTCTTATAACTCTAATATCTTCTGAAACATAGACCGTTGCACGGTTTTGATTATATGTGCCTCTATATCTCTTCATGAGCTTCAATTTGACGGGTCGTGGCGCTCCAACGGATGCTCGGATCAAAAGTTATGGTCGTTTTAGTGATTTCGGGGTTTCTCGTGTTTTTTATTTTTTCCTTTCATTTCGTGGAGGTTTTACCGAAACCGCCGCTAATCCTCGAAAAAAATTAAAAAAAAAAAAAAAAATAAAAAAAATAAAAAAAATTTATGGCATTTTGCGGCGGTTTAAAAACCGCCGCTAAACGACAGTTTTCTTGTAGTCTTACCTAAGGTTGGAAATATACCTAGAATGAAAACCTTTATACTTCAATACCTTTCTTATATGTATTTTCTCTTTATATGAGTGGAAAAATCCCATCTTGGTTAAGATCCAACCAACATAATGATCAAAAATATACCCAAACAACCATTGATTAACTAAGATGTAATGGATTTTATAATAAAGGTATTGAAGTATAAAGGTTTTTATTCTAGGCATATTGCCAACCTTAGGTAATAATTATTGATTATAAGCATACACCCTAAAGTATATTGATGACTGTATGATATTCCATAGGATATAATTAGTGGGAAAGTCCAAATAATAAGTCTCCACTCATTATATCATGATTCTACTACTAGTTCTCATATTGACATATCATCACAACCCACACTACTCCTTGATAATCAATGATTAGGGACAACTCAAAGTTTTACTATGAGTAGATATTATCATTACACTATTCATGCAAAGTAAATTACAGAACATGTGAATGAATGATAAATGGAGGTTTAATTTTATTATAATAACATGATACATTATAAAAACCATTACATCAATTTATTAAGTATCATATACCAAGAGACTCTACATGACCCTCATGCTTCTATTTTACTAATGGTTTTGTGGGAACCAAAGTGTTTTAGGATGGTGTTTGGCGTTGATGTTTCATTTATTAAAAATCATTTTTTGGGTTAATCAAAGGTGATTAAATACTAAGGAAGATAGTTTATAGAAAAATAAATCTAAGTTGAGGAATTGGAGAAGTTATACAATGGGGTTGTTCTCTAATGCTTGCTAAATTTTTAGGTGTGAAAAATTATAAAATTTGAATAAGTTCTGTGAAGGTTTCAAGGAAAAGGAAGGTGTTTCACATAGTAAGTACGCAATCCACATAGAAAGTTCATAGTCTATGATCATCTTCTTCATAAAGGTACTGTGTGTCTGTGAGGTTGTTATGTGGTTTTCTTAACCACTTAGGGATTTTTCCAATCGTGAAGGTAATATGTGGTGTGCATGGAAGGTTCACAATCTGGACACAAATATTTTTTGGCCAACCATGAAGGAAGAACATAGTTAACTTTCATGGTTCATGAAGGATGGTTCATGAAGGAGGTCCTCACTAAGAATACTATAAAGGGAGTATTTGAAGGGTATTTAGTAAAGGATTGAATAGTAATTTTGGTTGTTAGTGAGTTTATTAGAGAAATTATCTTATATATAACCCACTAATCCTTTCATTAAGTATCAATCAAAAGTTAACAAATATCCAAATATTAATTTGAATATTGGAGAAGGAAAGAATCATCCATGAAGTAGGGTATGTGTTGTGATTATATGAGGACCAGTTCATGAAGTTAGTGTTAGAAGAGGAGTTTTTGAAGGTGGGTTTCAAGGCCTAGAATGAAATCGCAATTCATAGGGATAATTCCATGAAGCCTTCTTATTTTCATGTTACCATAAAAAAAGTTCACTAAGGGGTGGTGATCCTTGAATCATGTAATCTGAAAAGTGAAGCACACTGTCCACTAAGGTAAGTACATTTTTTAAAAGGTTAGTACACGGTGAAGTGTCCATCAATTTGATAAACTGAGGGAGGATTCATCCAGAGCATTACATATGGAGGAGTCTCTGGAAGTGAACTAAGGGAGGAAATAAACTTTCCCTAAATTCATTATAAAGGTAGTGCTTTAGACATATAGTGACCATAACCAAATTTTCAATCCAAAAAATCTAGTGAATCATAGTGGATTCTCATATGATTAGAACATCATCAATGCATTCTCCTTAGATCATACCTTAGTGGTGAAATAACTAATAATTGTTTTCTCAAGTATTTTAATTTCTATATTTGAGATTTTGTGGTTGTGTGATTAAAAATTATATATTGAATAGGTTCCTACCTACGTGGGGAAAAAATCCTAAGAATCAAATGAAAATTTGACACCCTAATTCACCCTCCCCTCTTAGGGTGGTGTCTCAAGCTGTAATAAGTGGTATCAGTGCTAGGTTATTGTCATTGAATATGTCATTTTTAAGCTCAGTATGAAGAACAAATTTAATGATAAAGGGTTTCATTTATTTGATAGAAGAATTTATAAAATCTTGAATAATAGGATGAGGTCTCACTTATGGTCTCTTGGATTATAAGTTTTCTCATCAATAATTCACGGGATACATATGAGTGATGAATCAAAATTTTCAATGATTGAAGTAGAAATAATGTTTCTAGATACCGATGTTAAAGCTAAACACTATCTATTATGATATTATCAAATCTAATTTATATGAAGGTGATGAGATACACTAGTGAAAAATATATATGGTACAAATTTTCCAACATTTATGAAGGTGAGAGTAAGGTGAATAAAGCTAAGATTAAAGTGTCATGCAATAAATTTAATGATTTTAAAATTCACCCAGATGAAAATTCCAATGGTTTCTTCAATCAAATCATAGCGGCTATTAGATCTTTTCAAAGACATGGTGAAGAAATCAAAGATATTGATATTGTAAAGAATATATTGTTATGGTTTCCACCTCTGTATAATCTGAAAGTATCATCTCTAGAAGAGAGGGATTTTTCCAGATTATCTCTTGATGATCTATTAAGTTGTCTGGTGGCCTATGAAATGAGATTCAAGCTGGAAAGAATTTCAAGTCATTAAACTAAGGAGTTTTATTTTAAATCTATGGAGAAACCTGACATATCTAAATTAGGTAGCAGAGAATAAGACGAGGATGATGAATTAGTCACTCTTATTGCTATAAAATTCAAGAGTGGAAAGGGTAGATTCATAGGTAAATTTCCCTTGTCTTATTTACAGTTTAGTAAGGTTAGACACATTACATAAAGGTGTGAATGGTAATTTAATGTTGATAGAGATGAATAAGAATTTATGAAAAGGAAATGGAGGAGGTTCCCTCATAAAATAGAATTTAGTTTGGGAAATTTATCTAGAAAAATGTTTCAAAATAATATATTGATAAGAAAAGAAGAGGCTGGTAATAAATATTATCTAGAATAAATAGAGATAAAGTTTAAGTTTGATATCAAATATTCTATTATGGGTTCTATTTAGAAGAAATAATAAAAAAGATAATATTTTAATAAACCAGAAGAAAAATCAAATGATGAGATTGACCAAATAGAAAAGGAAATTGAAGATCAATTAGTTGATCAAGTAAATTCAGATGAGGGTGTGAATCTCAAATTGAAGATTAAAGAAAAATCCAATGTGATTGATGAACTTAATGCTTTCTTAGTCGAGATAGATAATAAGGTTGAGTCCCTTGTTGAAGAGGTTGTTTCATTGATAGATAAACTTAAATAAAAAAATGAAATTAAGTGATTCACAAAATAATCTGTACTTTAGGAAGTTCACAGATGCAGACTTGATAAAAAGAGTCAAGAAAGGTTTTGAAGATGTTAATAACATTGCAGATGAAAAAATCCCAAATTTTTGAATAAAATTGTAATTATTTGTGATATTGAATCACCAAAAGAAGCAACAAAAATATATCAGAATAAAGGGAAGTACAAAGTTTGTTCTACTGGTGTAAAATAAAAAAAATAGTTATTTAGATAAAGATAGATCCTATAAAAGGAAATCACAGGGAAGAAAATAATCATCAATCCCTTTGGTTCAACCAATGACAGTAATAAAATTTTATAAAAACTGGGTATATGTGGATGAATGGAGAAGAAAATATATTTAATCTTATAAAATGTCAATTCTATGTATTTCTTAGACATACCATGTCACATTTGGAAAATAAAATGAGGTATCTAAATGTGAAAACACCGTGAAGTTGTAAAAAAATAATGAGACAATATCCTTTATCATAGAGTAGAAATTATTTGTATATATATATATATATTATTTTCATTATTCCAATTTTGGGTATAAAGTTTCTGATTGTAGGATAAGAAGAAGTGGTGTCCACCACCATGTGAGTCAAAGTAAAGATAATTCTAGACAACTAGGAAATATTTTATTGATTAATAGATACTACCCTTTATAAGAAGAATAATTTCATGGCTATGATATTTGTGATGAAGATAAAGAGGATATGTCATATTATGCCTGAACCCAACCATGTATCTCATGAAAGTCCATAAATAATGAATTCCACCATAAATTTTTATAGAAATAATGTTCCTAAATCAATTAATTTTTCATTATCAAAATTAGAAATGGAAAATCTGGGCACTCATAACTCACTCCTCTCAAGATGATAGAATTTTATTTTTTGAGGTTCACTCATTGACCAACCAAAATTAAAACTATAAAGTTTATAAGAGTTATCAGCTTTCAGTACCTATTCTAATGTACACAAGAATCAATAGGTATTTTTAGGGATTTTTTAGTGTCTATGGTATGGTAGGAATATAATGTACAAAAGAGTGAAAAATAGAGGTAAAACAAAAACATGGGAAAAATAATGCACAATTTTTTTGAAATAAAACATGGAAGGAAATAGAAAAACATATTTTCAAGGGAAGGATTGTGTGAAGGAAGACACATAAGTTTAAATAAATTATAAGGGGATGAAAAGATAAAATATTTACAAAACACAAAACTTTTACCAATGACATAAGTGTTCTTTTTTTCTTCTTTTTTTTACTTTTTTTTAAAAGTTGAACTTTAAAGGAATATCATGATCATCTCCCAACCTATTTTTGATCTCCACATGGCACTAATTTTAATAGTTATAACAAGATAAAAGTTTTAGTAAGAGTGATATTTGACCCACCCAAGACACAACCCATTCTTTATTTTTCATTTTTTCATTTTTGTTTTTTTTCTCAATTTTTTGAAAAAGTTTCAATATCATTTGTACAAGATGTAATATATATACATTCCCAAAACCCTCTGAATTAAAACATCTCCCCCACACTTATATAGATTCCTTCTCTCAATCATATTATAATACACTAAAAATAATGAAAAGGATATCCAAAATAAAAACCATCCCCCCCACACTTAAATTTTAACAAATTATATAATAAAAATCCATGTAAATGTATGGTGGGATAAGGTATTGGGATTGTAATGTGGCTATCAAAAAAAAATATTCATAAGCTTGAAGTGGATATCAAAAGGAGGATTAATTTAAGGTTAATGGGAGTATATTTGGATATTTTAGTTCTCATGTAGTTTAGAAAATTCCACTATCATGTTAATGTACACTAAGGTAGGAAATTCAGATCAAAGTTCCAAAAACTCAAGACTCACAATCTGGGGTGTCAAACAAAATTTTGAATATATGGACTTAGGTGGCATTATCATAAAAGTTGAAGTTATTCCTTATGGTAGGGGAAAAATCATTTTACAAATAAAAAATTAAGCATTCAAAATTTATTGATATTGACACAAAATTCTTTATAATTTTTTTTGATGAAAATACAAATTGTTTGAGATAAAAAAAATTCTTTTGAATTCCTAAAATGTTTGGAAAAAATTTAAAAAATTTTGTGGTGAATAATTATGTCTCTATTTTTTTTGTTTTTTGTTTTTGTTTTAGTTTTTTTAAAATACAAACCCACACAGAAGAGAAATATACAAAAAGGGTTTGATAAGGAAATTGGTAAAAAATAAATTATAGAGGAAGAAAAAGAAATAAATAAAGAGAAATATATATAGAGAAAGATTTAAAGGTAAAGTGGTGCCCCTACTTCATATTCAGTGGGTTTTCATCTCTATCTAGTAGTGGTTTAGTAGAACTACATGTGGTTCCTAGGGCATGTATCCTCTCTGGTGATTTTGTATAAAATTTTCATTACCTATAGGAGAAAAAAAAATCATTATTCATTAATCAAAACACTAAAAAAAAATCAAAATTTCATAAAAGTAAAATAAAACTTGGGTTGCCTCTAAAGAAGAGATTCATTTATTTTGTCTATAGCTGGACAATGGTAGTGGACTACTCATATTTTGATGGTGGAAATCATATTTTATTAACTCCAGTGTGCTTCCAAAAAAACTTCTCTTTTGGGGGGCCCCATTTTTCATTGGATAATTTCTCCCCATCCTTGTTTTTGTACTTGTAATTTAATGGGGGTGGAAAGAAAATGTGGGTATCCTCCCTTTGGTCTTCAACTTGAGGAATGATTCTATTTACAAAGTATTGGTTTTCTATTCATGGGAATTTAAGAAGATTTTTTAATTATTATGGTACATTTATGTAAGGTTTAGATAGCATGAAACCAGAGTATGATATCCCAATTTTTTTAACACATTTTTTTCATCAGTTTTCAATGTGGGGTAATGAGGATAAAAGGGGACATGAGACTTAATATATTTTTCAAGATCCATTATATCGATATTTCTTCCCAAATAATGGTCAATTTCAACCTCCCCCATGATCAATTTTTTAATTAGGTAATAGATCTCACAACCTTCATTACCATTGGGACATGATAAGCACATTGGATTAGGGTTCAACTCATATATAAGATAATTTTTATATTAATGGGTAGAAAATGATGAATATTGGAGAATCTGATATGAATTAGAAAATGAGCATGCTAGTTCATTTTAATTTTTATCATCCAAGTTGGAGTAGTGGATATTAGTGATGAGATGATATGTAAAAGAGTTTCAAGATCCTTTAGATCTATGGAGTTTAGATTTGAAATGTCAACATCAACTTCTCCATTTATGACTTGGTTAATGAGGATATAATATTCAAATAATCATATATCATTAGAACAGGAAGAACATTATGAATCATGTTTCAAAACATTCTCATAGATGCTTTTAGATACATGGATAGAGAATACAAAGTGATTATCTGATGGGTATCTCATGGGATGAAAAATATTGAAAAAAAATTCCATGGATATTATGATAGCATGGACATCAATTTTGGTTCTAGATTTCACGAGTAAATGTCTTCTTAGAATTAGAGTAGATTCACAATAATTTGTATCACCTTCCATGTCAAGGATATATAAATCAATAGTGAAGATAATATCATTGACTTGGATAAGGACATCCTCAATTATTCCCTTGGGACTAGCTTTTCTTTGATTGGATAAATGGATGCAAACACTTATTGGGTTTAAGGGACCTAGACGAATGTTGGAGAATAAGGAATTGGGCATGAAATTTATCAAGGCTCCTAGGTCTATGAGTGCATCATCATTGTTGGAATTTCCTAATTAGTATAGAACCACAAAGGTACCTGGATGTTTTCACTTCATGGGAATAGATTTTTGGGTGGAAATTTTTTTGATGGTACTAAGTTGTCTCTTATGGGTGCACAATTGATTAAGAAAAATTTCAGACTTGGGGATTTTTTTGATGGAATATAAGAGGGGAATGTTGACTTAAACACGTCTAAACATGTTGAGCATTTCAGAATCATTTTTAAAGGGATTATTTAGATTAGATATGACTTAAAGAAAAGGAATTATGGTTTTTAGAGGAATGAAAGGAGGTGAGGGAGTGGATTCAGGTTCCTTTTCTAGGATTTTGTTCTTTTATTTTCCCATACAAACATTTAAAGAGGATTTTGTGTATTCATCAATCATAAGATCAATTTCCTTTCCCGATATAAGTGAAATTGAGCTTACATTACCTTTGGAGTTGGGAAATGGTTGATTCGGGAGTTTGGAAGAATTGGATTGTTATTGCTGGATGAGGTAGGATGAAAGTTGAAGAATTTGGGTTTCAATGTTTTTGAGGTTATAATAAGTGAAGGAGGTAAGATCTTACATAGAAATTTTCCATGGTTTCTTATAAGAATATACATGCCCTAGATTAGTATTTCCTTGATTTTGGTTCTTGGGAAAGTGCTTGTATTAGGTTGGGAATTGGGAAGGCTCATTGGTATAGTGGAATCCGGGAGGAGAAAGAGGAGGATTTCTCCTTTGTGGTTAAGGAATAAAAGGATAATTTTATTGGAAGTCACTACCACCTTGACTATATTGGAATTGGTTTGTATTTTGAGGAGGTAACTGAGGGGGATGAGATACAGGATTACTATACCTCAAGATAGGGTTATATATAAAAGAAAATAGATCATACTGGGGTTGGGTGGAGTTTCTAATGAAATGGAATGATTGTTAAGGGATGGTGTTCTGCTGAACATATTCTACGTTGAGATCCATTGGACTAAGAGAATTTGAGGGATCATCTTGTATTTGAGGACATATGTAAGTTGGATGATATGGTTAGCTATAGATTCCACAATTTTTGATAAGCATAGGGAATAGAGATTGTGGAGAAGGTGAGGTTGGGGATTTGGCAGCCATTACTAGTTGTCACACAAGGCTTTTAAGTTCACTCATCCACTCAGCAATCTTGTTAGGATATATAGATTTATTTTCTTGTACTTTTTGAACTTGAGAATGTTCTCAAGTATTTAATTGTTGCGTATTTTTAGCCATATTTATTATGAGATCTCATGCAGCTACATGAGTTTTTTCAATAAGAGCACCACCACTTGTGGCATCTATGAGTGTTCTCTATATAGCCAATAAACCATCATTGAAGTATTGGATCAAGAGTTAGTCAGGGATTTGGTGGTGTGGGAAGGTTTCCACAATCTTTTTGAACCTCTCCCAGTACTCATGGATTGATTCATTGGAGAATTTATGAATACCACTTATTTCCTTTAGGATAGAAGCAGTTCGAGAAACATGGAAGAATTTTTATAAGAAGAGTCACTTCATGTCATTCCGTGTGGTTATGGAACTAGAAAAGATGTATTAGATCCATGACTTTGCAGAGTCATCTAGGGAGAAAGGTAATGCACAAAGTTTTATTTGTTCTTTAGAAACCCCTTGGGGCTTTATGGTTGAGCACACCACTTAGAACTATTTCAGGTGAAGATGATGATCCTCATTATATAGCCCATAGAAATGAGGTAGAAGATGAATCAAAACCAATTTGAGTTCAAAATTAGCCTTAATATTTATATATTGAATACTAAGGGGTTGATAATTCATATCAAGGGTAGTAATTTATTTAAGGTTTTGTTCCCTAGGATTGTCCATATCTAATTCAATTGGATGAGAAATGAATGGGTCTTGGGTGATTTCACTATCCCTAAAGTTCCTCCCATGTTGATGAAGAGTTATCTTAATTTTTGGTTCAAAAAAATCTGATGGATTGTTGGAAGGCTATATGTTATTCGGATAAATTTGGAAAGTATATGGAAGGAAGGGTTTTATTTGTGTTTTTTTTCAATTTTTTTGGTTTATTTTTTTGGATTTTGTTTTAAAAAAAATTAAAAATGACTCACTACTAATTACACCATCCCAAAAAATGGAACCATTTGAAGCATGAAAGATCATCTCTTATTGAAATTTCAAAGGTCCAATGCTCAGCTAATTTGTATAGAGGCACTCGGGTAGAATCCTCAACGGTGGTACAAATTTTAGAGTCGATTGTTTTTAATTGATTATCCTTTCATTGGGGGGTTTGTTTATAGAGATTAGATAAAATGATTGATCAGTGAAGATTGATTTAAAAATTTAATAATGATTGGGGTGATTTTATCATCAGGGAGTTAATATTTTTGTATCCTTAAGCTTTACTATATATTTCATTAAATTAGGATCTACTTCACAATATGATTTTTCATCGGAATTCCCAATTGTTTTGGCTTTAATCCAAGCCTCAAATAGGGTATTGATCTCAATAAATTATTTTTGATGGAAGGTTAAATATTTCATGAACTTATGTGTACTTGTGGTTCCAATAATCCATTGAATCCACATTTTAAACAAATCATGCTATTAATCCATGACATTTTAAGTTCAACACACACAATATTAATTTAAAGAATATTAATCAAGAAAAAGCACTCAATAAATTAACATACCCAAATTATGACTCACCCCAATTGTATATTTACTCATCCATTAATATGGTTAGTAATCTGGTTTATGATGTTTAGGGTGATGAGTTAAAAATAGAATAAAAATAATGGGACAAGATAAGGGTTGTGCAACAAACACACACACGAATGATGAAGATAATTAAAACACACTTTTGATTGAATGAGAAAGAAAAAAAGGATTATATTTTAACTTTATTTAACCAATTTTAAGAATATTAATATTAAACTACAGAACTTACATGAGAGTAATATATGATAAATAAAATTTCATTAATATTTAAACAGAATTACAACAAAACATTTACAAGATTACAAATGAAAATGAACAGAAAAGAACATGAAAACAAAGAGTAGAGGAAAGTTATATCAAGTATAAAATTGAGTTTTTAAGGTCATAATAGGAATTTTTAAATGCTATGTTAATGAAAATGTATCCTATTATGCTTTTAAATTTCAATCCCTTGTTAAGAGAAGATGAAGATGAATTTATAGCCCAAGGTGGTGGACTGTTTTCATTCCAAATATACCTCTCCCCTTGGATCAAAAATTTTATAATTTAGATATAATAATATGGATAAATAATATTCTTAAATGTTTTATATATTTATTTTTAAATTCAACCCTCAAAATTTTTAGGCCATTGGACTTTTGGATCCTAAGTTATGACTATTTTACTAAACAAATTCATTCTGTCCATTTTTCTGTTGAATTTTTCCATGGTCTAAATGTGAATGAAGTTTAGGCTATAAATATTCCCTCAAAGATGAAAAATATATTCAAAAAAGTTTTGAGGCTATATATTTTATTTCACACCAGAAAATATTATCTCAATTGGATGTCAATATCATGGGAAATGTCAAGGATTGTGTGCTGCTTTGAAATCCCATATAGAATGGTGGGTTGTAATTTCATGGATCAATTGGTCCCATTATTGGTTGAGTTGGGCCTTAAATTTGTTATCCAAGATAAAATGTACTTTCCATATACTTTTGGTGTATAATAAACTAATTTGTACTTTTGGATTGAGTCCATAAAATATAACATCACAACTAGTATAGTTTCTTTAATAAATTCATTGGGAATTCTTATGTGGTCTATATGGACCTTCATAAGGAACAATTCAAAAAATATCCCTTAGAATGATATGTAATAATTTTCATCAAGGTGACTAAAAAATAATAATTATATAATTTGAATTAGTATGTTGAAATATATGATCAAAACATTAAAATACATTTTAAATAAATGAACTTGAACAAAGATCTTCTTATGTGTTTATGATCAAAACCAGAACATTGATTGGAAATTAATCATTTTTAAGTGACAATTATATGGTGGTAATAATATAAAATCATTAATGAATATGTAATATTATAAGGAAAATAATAAAATATATAAGTCCAATCTCACTAAATTTTTTCTCAAAGACACAAATAATAGAAACACCCTAGATCATGGATAGTGGGTGCTCATCCCACATGACTGGAAATATAAACATGATAAAGAATGTGAAGGTAAGAGTTTAAGGGATAATTTATTTCAGAAAATATAGATATTTTAAGATTAAAGGTAGTGAAAATACCCATATAGTAGGTGCTGAGTTAAAGAAGATAAAAGTTTTATATGTAGATGTCTTATAACACAACCTATTGAGTTTGATTTAAATATGTAACTCTATACTTTAGGTTTAATTTAATCATAAGGGATGTTTTATCAAATTAAAGTTGATTAATTCTCTTATAAAAGGCTATAGGAAAAATGAAAATTGTTATTAGGTGTATAGTAAAGAGAACACTTGTATATTAACAGTTGAAGAGGAGAATAAAGTTTTTAATAAGAGTGTATCACACCTAGTTTCAGTTACTTGACCCTTTATTTATGAAATTTAAGTATATATAATGTTTAGGTTAAGATTTGGGAGGTTTATAGGTTGTTTTTAACTTTTTAGGGTTTTCTAGAGGCACATGGTTTGAAAATGGTTAGTAGAAACCGTGTAACACCTTTAGAAAACCAAGTAGATTCCCCATAGAAATTGTGAAATTCTTGATAGAGAGGAATATAATGGTTGGTTCATGGTATGTATTATCATGCAATCCAACCGTACGAGGTGTGTTTGGAGGCAGTGGCTTGTGTGTGGTTAGTTCATAGTTTTCTTAACCATACACCCTAACTATAAACTATTAAAATTTAGATATGAAAATCATGGATCTAATCTAATTTACCTCCCAAACCACTTTTTTTTACTAAATAGGACATAACATGAATTACTCTTCCTCCCAATGCTGTATATGAAATTCCTTTCAATCCAGTAATGATTCTTGTCAAATCTAAGTGTGTTGGAGGCTCATATTTTTCGGTAAGTTCTCATTCTTCATTGTTTTCCTTAGATATATTATTTTCCCTCTCCTAGAATCATATATCAAATACATTGGGTATATATATAGGCTTTTTGATGTAAATAATTATGATATATGATTGTTTTTATTGAAGGTAACAAGATCCAAAGTTGAATATAGAATATCTAAGCTAGGTTTTGGAAGTTATATGCCGTTCTTTGTTTTCACCAAAGTTTGAGAGGTAAGTGGATTCTATCTTGAATCCTCTTGATTAGAACTTGAAGGATTGGTTTCAAATTGATTAAATTTATTGAAATTATTTTTGAATTTGATGTGTTATTCTTGATATAAAACCTTTTTAGTTATGATTTTTTGAAATGGTAGAAATTGAATGGTTTTGTGGAAAACCTTGTGATGTTAATTTTTAGAATGATGATTTTAAAATTTTAGATCTTTTTTTGTCTCATGGAAAATGTTTGTAGAAATGTTTTTTAATAAATGAAATATTTTCTTGAAATGTATTGGAATGATTGTCTTGATATGGGTTTTAGAATGCATGGTTGGTGTAAGTTCATTTTCATTAGATGTGACCCTATTGAATGGGTGTGTTCCACTAGGGAACCTGGTATTGGTTACCTTGTGACAAATTGGTAGATCAATGAGAGACTACTCATGAGTATGGAAATGTCACCAGGTCATGCATATGTGGTTGTGTGGATATTTTTAATCATGCATTGGTTATGTTAAATGGAAATGTAAAATAATTTAAAGACTTGTTTGGTTGATTTTCATGGAAAAATGATTTGGTTTGGAAAATTATTTTGGATTTGAATTTAGCTGATTTAAATTGTTTTAAACTATTTTATATAAGTTTTCTAAAATTTTCTATCCCAGTGGTGTTATTTGGGAATTCGTTGGGAAAATCCTACTATGGTTTATACTCACCCCCTTCCTGGTCACTTTGGTGCATTTGCAGATGTTATATATTGAGACACAAGTAAAGGAAAGGTATCCCAGTTATTTAGTGATGCATCATGATACTTTGGGCATGGTTATTTGTGTTGGATGTTAGACCATTTTGGGAGTTTTTTGTTGGTATGTCTTTGTTTCCTTTGGGTATTTTAGTCTTTTGTATCTTTGAGTTTGGTTGGTTTTGATTTTTTCTTCTACTATGACATTGTAGTTGGTTTTGTTTTAGTTATATTTTGTACTCATGAAACAAGTAGAGGTTTGATTGTTATGGTTATCATGGTTTTAGTTTTTTTTTTAATTTTCAAAGGGAAAATATTCTTCAAATTTTTTATGAAACACTTGGAATTTATTTCAAGGATTTGGTGTCTTGGGGTTTCCACCTAAGTCTAGTGACACCCTTCGTCTCTTCCCAAACTAATGAGAGAGGGGAATGATATTAAAAATTGTATCATCTTGTTCAATACTTGATATAGAATTAGTTTTAGAATATCTATTTGGATTGTACAATGGATTAATATTTTCATAAATTTAAATATAGATCATAAAAGGAGTAGCTAACCTATTTATGTTGAACTTCAAATTTCCAGGGGTTTGGGTATGTGAGTGTTTTGTGACACTTTTAAGGGTGGTCACCTCATTATCATGGGTTTAGAAAATGACAAGATCATGAAATTAATTTATAGTAATGACATCCCATTAGGAGTGCATAATTCATTTTGACTAATGATTTATGATGTGGTAAAAAAGTGTTGATTTTTGAAAATAGTTGAAAATGATTTTATTTTCGAAAAGCATGATGGAATTTTCAAAAATAGTTTGAAAATGGATTTTTTTAATTTTTAAAAGACTTGTTGTGATATGTATGACGTGTTAAATTTAAAATTTCTAAGACTTTAGTTTCTAGAGAGTAATACTAACTAGCGTTTTCTTTTGGTTATAGAAAATTGCACCGGGTAAGCTCCATAGGAACCAACCATAGGAGGCTACTAAGAATGTGGTTGCATCTGAACCACAAGTAAAACAATAGTTGGTTTAGATTATTGTATATGATTTTTTGTCCATGGAAATAGGGAACATAAATGATTAACCAAGGCAAGTGGATCATTCTATTCAGTTCCATAAGAAGAATCCACCTATCTTTCAGAGTGATTTAGAATCAGAAAAGTATAAGTGTGGCTGAATAAGATGAATCAAATATTCAATTTCCTTGGGACACTATCTGGTCTAAAATTGAATTTGGTGACATATATTCTTGAGGATTGAGAATGTCGATTTTGGGATTTAGTAGTTCATGCTAAATTGGACCAGGGCACGACATGGGAGGATTTTAAATAATTTTTTAACAAAAAATTCTATCCTTATATGTTCAAAATTTTTATAATGATGGATTTATTTAGTTTAAAGTAGGATAATATCTTATTAATAGAGCATGTAGCTAAATTTATAAATTTATCCCTATTTTCACCAGAAGCTTTTACAAGCGCGTCCTTAAAAGAACACATTTTTGAATCAGGGTTGAGGTCAAAAATTTTCTCAAAGATTTTAGTACTTTGTATATCAGATTATATAGTGATGGTCAATAGATAAATGGTGGTATAAAGGTATATCTTATGTAATACATTTAGATAAAGTATGTTTATTCCTATAGGAACTTGAGAGAACTCCATTATTGTGAACAAGTAGAGGAGGGGAACCTATTCTCAAAGGGGACATCTTAGAATCAGACTATGGGATTAGTAAACTTACCTCCTTAACTAAAGATAAATATAGGATGATTTTAGTGTGGTTATTTTGAGCATATGGAATGAGATTATATGACACCACCTAGATTATGCCACAATTTAGACCATATGGTAAATATTTAGCGCTATTGTCATAGTGATCCAAGGTTGGGTTCTAGGGACACATCTCATTCTTCTCAGGAATCATATGCTTCAATAGGATGAGTGAAATAGAATACCTCTTGTGAGTAGAACCAATAAATCCATAATGATTCTTGGAATACCATGAATCCTAAATTAGTAAAATCTCAATAGGTTAATAAAGAGTAAGGTGTAGTGAGTAAGAAATCACATGGAGATAATAAATTGATCATAGATAATCAATCAAAAACTTTGATGGTGAGAGGTATGATAATTTTTAATTCTATTCTTATGAAAGATTTTTTTGATATGGGTATGTCCCATTCGTTTATTTACTCACATGCTATTAATATTCTAGCCTTACATGTTTAAATGATGCCTTTTATTTTGAAACTCCAAACACCTTTGGGAAAAAAGAGTATAAATACTTGAAATGTGCATTGTGTTCAATAACAATAAATGAGATTGAGATGGTATGGGACTTGTCTATGATACATATGGATGTCTATGATTTGATTTTGGGAATGGATTGGCTGACAAACATTGAGGCCTATATCAATTTTTATGCATGGAAAGTGAGTTTCAAATATCCCAATGGTGTTGAAAATCTATTTAAAAGATATTGGGAAATAAATGAAAGTAGGGAAGGACCCTTGGTATCAGTGGTTGGGAAAATATCTTAAAAATTGATAGTATTTTCTTTTAGAATTGGTTGATAAGATAGGAACTATAGATTTTCTAACCGAAGTGGACCATTTACTTGATGTTTTTACTAATAATTTCTTAGGGTTTCTACCCACAAGATAAGTGGAGCTTACAATTGATCTATTACCCGAGACTAGTCCTGTCTCACTTCCATATTATCAGATGGAACCAAAATAATTGATGGAATTGAAAGTCCAATTGGAAGAGATGAAAATAAAATATTTCATTTGACCTAGTACATCTCCATAGGTATCACCAAGTATTTTCATAAAGAAGATGGATGGAACTCTTAGGATTCATGTGGATTATCATAAGCTTAACCAAGTTATGATAAATAACTAGCATCCTTTTACACACATTTATGATCTATTTGTTCAATTGAGGGGAGCCTAATGGTTCTCTAAAATTGACATGCATTTGGGATATCACCAACTACGGGTTTAGAAGGAGGATATTTTGAAGGCAACTTTCAAAAGTAGATATGGCTATTATGAGTATGTTGTTATGACTTTTGGTATTATAAATGCACAAACTATATTTATGGCATTGATTAGTTAGACATTTCAATGTTATATGGATTATTTTTTGGTGGTTTTTTTGGATGACATACTGGGGTATTCTAGGAAAAAGTTTGAGCATGAGTAACACTTGGCTATAATGTTAGGTGTCTTGAAGGATCATCATAT
Source organism: Viscum album (assembly GCA_963277665.1). NCBI lineage: Eukaryota > Viridiplantae > Streptophyta > Magnoliopsida > Santalales > Viscaceae > Viscum > Viscum album. The sequence goes on along the minus strand of OY728119.1, from coordinate 328,561,822 downwards.
GTATACCAAAATTTCAAAGTGTGATTTTTGGATATAATAGGTACATTTACTTAGACATTGTAACACCCATATATTTTATAAGATAAATTATTTTAATTTATTTGATGTCTTGTGTTGTACACTACACTGAGATTAGCTTGAACTATATGCAACACTATATTATCTAGCAGTTCTATTGGAAATTCGAGCTATAGCCATAGTTTTAAACCATGGATACAGGTCCTCAAACTGTGGCTATAGTTAATAGCCACAATTTGAAGAACCGTGGCTAAGTTTGGTGTGGCTATAGGCCTTGACCTATATCCATGGTTCAAAATGTGGCTATACACCTATATCCACAGTTTGAAACCATGGCAGCAGCTTAAGGCACACAGGGATATAGCCACGGTTTCAAACAATGGCTATAGTCTTTTCTATTTCATAAAAAAACACCCCATATCTTGAATAGACCCACCCCCAGGATATAACCTAGACACCCCCAGACCTTAGACACCCCCAGACCCTAGACACCCCCTAGATAGACCCCCCCAAACCTTGGGCAGACCCCTAGACCCTGGACACCCCCTGGATAGACCCCCCCAGACCATGGACAGACCCCCAAACCCTAGACAAACCCTCCCCCCAGGACAGACCTTGGACACCCCCCATACCCTGGACACCCCAACTGGATAGGCCCTGGACCCCCCCCAGAAGACCCCCCAGACCCCAGACACCCCCCCTGGACAGAATCCCCCAGACCATGGACAACCCTCCTAGGGAAAACCTTGGAAACCCCAGACAGACCCCCCCAGACCCTGGACACGCCCCATACATACCCTCCCCCAGACCCGCGACACCCCTCCAAATAGACCCCCTAGAACCTGGACAGACCCACCCCCCTTGACAGATCCTGGACACCCCTCCCCCAGACCCTGGACACCCCCTCCCTCTTGGACCCCACCCCCTGCAGCACCCCTTCCCCCATGCAAAGTCCCCCCTACACTCCCCCTGGACCCCCTTGGACACACCCCTACCCACTTCAAACCCCTTCCCCCATCACACCCCCTTTCCCCAGCACCCCCAAACCCTGGATAGACCCCCCCCCCCCAAGACAGACCCCAGACACCCCCCAAACTCTGGACACCCCCCCTGGACAGACCCTAGACACCCCCCGACAGACCCCCCAGACCTTGGACAGACCCCCCCATGAAATACCGAGACAGACCCTGGATAGACCCCCCAGACCCTAGACCCCCCCTCGACAGACCCCCCAGACCATGGACAGACCCCCCCCCCCCCCCCCAGGACAAACCCTAGACACCCCCCTGGACACCCCCCTAGGACAGACCCCCCAGACCTCAGACACCCCCCCAGACCCTGGACACCCCTCAGACTGACCCCCAGACCCTGGACCCCCCCCCAAACAGACCCCCTCAGACCTTGGAAAGACCCCCCTAGGACAGATCCTGGACACCCCTCCCCCAGACCCTGGACACCCCCCCTCCTGGACTCCCACCCTCTCCAGCACCCCTTCCCCCATGAAAATCCCCCCTCATAGAAATTTTCATTTTAATCAAGTATTACTAAGAAGTAATACATCTTCCAATATGGTAGTGATCCATACATCCATTTAGAAAAGGCAAGATAACAAAAATTTGTTTGAGAATGAAATTTCAAAAAAAAAATTGTGTAAGGAAGAAAGAAACAAAAGGGAGATCAACCCTTATAGGATCAAAGTGAATACATGTAATAAGAGAAGTATTGAGTAGAGTCTAGGTAGAGTTATAATAAGAAGTTAGAACTGGAAGGAGAATTTTCACTGCTGAGAAGAGGAGTGAAGATCTCTTTTCAAGAGTTTTCTAAACCCATTTATCTATATCTTATTTTATTTTCTAACATTTTGGTGTCATAGGCTATTTGTAATATATAAATTTAAAATTTATTTTAGATTATCTAATTTGGTCACCTAACTATTGAAGTTTCCTACTGCCCTACAGACCTCCCATAGAACCCCTACCCCCTCCCCCCTGCACCCTCCCCCTTGCTAGTTTTCCCTCCCCCCACTGCCCCCTTGCACCCCTGCCCTGTAGACCCCCCTACAGACTACCAACCTCTCTCCATTGCATCCCACCTGTACCCTCCCCCTCTTACCTACCCTGCAGACCCCCCTATAGACCAACCCCATTCCCTACAGACCTCCCAACTCCCCCTGCCCCTCCACCCACCCCCTCCCCCTGCCCCTACCCTGCAGACCTCCCCCCTGTCCCCTCCCCCTGCCCCCTTCCCCCTGCCCCCTCCACCCTCTCCCCTACCAGTCCCCCCCACCTCCTTTAGTTTATTCCCAATGATAATCATCATCTATATGTTGAAGGAGAATGAATTCATCTCATTTTCATCAATTTTGTTTCTTCTGAAACTTTACTTCAAAACCATTATGTTAGACTACACTAGGATGGTCATGATCCTTGTCTCATATGCCTAATTTTTTAAGGCAATCACCATGTCACCACAAGAGTGATGATTATATAATCTTTCATTGAAATGGGAGGATGGGAGTTTAAAATATATCTTTATTCTTTTCATTTCCCAATTAATATTTCTCTTATATAATTATCACATGCCCATGAATCTTGTTCTTGATTCCATCTCCATGTGGACATTAGTTAATAATTTCACTTGGTTCTTTATCAAGTTGAAAACCTAATGATCAAAGTTGACTAGAATTTCAATTATATTGTATATTTAGACAATCCCATAAATGTATTTCTCATTTCTGGAAGTGAGGGAATCTTATGATTTCCACACATAAGTAAAGGATGGATCTTCAGTTATGATCTGGGCAGGAAGGCTGTTATATCTTCTTCTGTCAATCCATATAAACATATTAGGATCATAATCTAAGGAATAATATTCTCATTACCTATATAATCCTAGATTCATCACCAAATTCATCATAGGCTAGTCACCTGTGGTATTTTAGGCTCATCACCTAATGAGCTCTAGGCTCATCACCTAAGGAATTCCATGTTCATCGCACGAGGAAGGATGAGATTATGATGCATTAGGAAAGGTTAATCATCCTATTATTATCACATAATAAATATTATACTTTTAATACATGGAAAGGTAGGGTCCTCTTATGCTCATCACAGAATTTTAGTCATCATTTTAGGTCTAGTGGGGACTAGTCTTCTTATGCTCATCACATAAGTTTGGTCACAATTTAAATTCCAGTGGGGACTAATACTCTTATACTCCTCACATAAGACAAGTAATGGTTTAATGACTTGTGGAAACTACTATGAGGTTTAGAGAACTCTTAGAAGATGGCCAAGAATCAGATATATTGCCTCAAAAGTGGTTGATGTGATGGTGATGATATTGGGATGTTGTGAATGAACCTTGAAGAGTTAGGCTATATATACTATTTGAATAGGAATAAAAACCCTCATAGTCTGATTTACATAATTTATGTTCATATGATAGGATCATCGATATTATTTAACATAATGTGGTAAATATGCTTTTGTTGTGAAATAAGTGACAATATGTGATGTATTAGGGCTACACATTAGTGTTTCCAAGTCTGGTTCAACGTGGTATGTGGCTTAGGTGTAGGAATATTGTGGGGGGTGTACACCTAGTATGAATCCCACTTAGAGGAATGGATCATCCATATCTCTCCATAATTTATGAACTGTGCTTGTTTGGGGACTTTAGTGACTCATGTGGTCAAGGATGAACTCTATATTCCTATAAACAAACATTTTAGATATCAAAATTATGTAGCTAGCAGGAATATATAAGATAATAATTCTAAGGACACTATAGACTGTTTATACACCTTATATTACCTTAGAGCATCAAATTCTTGTATGCCTACATGAAAAAAGATAGAGTAAAACAATAAATAAATTATGGAAACAAGTTTTTAAAACAATCAAGAAATTATATAATTCAAATTAAAGGTTTAGGAAAAGAGACCTACCTCAACCTCAAGATGCATTGCTTTTGACAATAACAACTTGAATCTTCCTTTTTTCCACTTGCATGCATATAAAACAATCTCCATTTCAAACTCTCTTGATATTTGAAAGAAATATCTAAATAATTAACAGTGTAAGAATTATAAGAAAAAAATAAGTGTCTATGAGAAACTAACAGTGTCATTGAAAAATGATAAACATATTGAGACCATGTCATAGGCTATACTATAGTCATGATTTCAAAGAATTACATGCCACAAAAAAGCCTTCAAATGTAGAGGATGTTATTCTAGTAGAGTGAGATTTTTTTTTCATGTCTTTAAGAAGAAATGATGTAAATATAAGGATAAAATGTAGCAAGTATGGTGGATCATTAATGTTAAGGAAATAAAGTCATGAGCTATTCATGCAAACATTGTGTATACACCATAACATCTACCAAACACTAACATCATTATATGGTAGAATTCAATGTATAAACCAAGAATAAGATTTACATAAAAAATGTACCTCAATATCAGTATCACCAAAACCATAATGACCCTCATCATCTCCTTTAGAAACACCAAAACCATTATCTCCTCCTCTCAGAACACCATCATCACCAACATCTGCATTGGTATATGCACCTAAATCAATGGAAAGAGAAGAAGAATCCTCATAAACCGAATGCAAATAAATGAGAACACATTTAATTAATGAAAATATAAAAAGGTTATCACTAAAATCAACAAATCAATAAAGATTTATTTTAATCATATAAAATCATAAAAAATGTGTAAATATAGCAATGCTAGGGATTTTAATGGAATTTGAGAGAATAAAACAATGAATTCCATATAAAAATTTATGAAATTTCTAGTTCGATCACTCCCCCCCAGTTGTCTAAAACCACTTATTAAAAGAGTAAAATATATAAAAAAAATGATTCCTAGAGAGTTAGCCATAGAGGGTGATGTCTAAAAAGGACACATGGTTTGATCAGAGCACAAAGATGGATTATTTTTTGGCATTACTAATGTTGAAAAACTGAGGAGGATCTGTAACACCATGGGTTATGTTTGAATGATTTTTGATGATGCGATAAGCTAACTTTTCATCTGAAGTGGTATATGTGTCATAGATTTAAACTAAACAAATAATATAAAAAATTACAAGCTATTGTAGTTACAGATGGCATAAAATGAACAATATTCAAGGAAAGGTAAGAAAACATCACCAAATGACAAATGAAAATTAAAAAATGAAAACATAAACTGAATAATAAACCAAACTACTAACCTAAATCCAAGTATAAATGGGCTCCAAAACAGAATTTTTTGAAATCATCACCGAGAAAATATTGAAATTTTTCCCTGCAATATAAATTATTAGGACAACTGAAAATTGATATATTTAGGATAACTTCTAACCACTTTTTTTATATATCCTAACATTATCGCCATAAACACACAATTAAATTCTATTAAGAAGTTACAAAATGCATCATCGACCAAGAAGTTGTGACAAGATAAAAATAGTACCTTTGGAAGTGAAAAGATAGCAGTGATATGAGCATCCTTGACCATAAAAGTGAACCTAAAACTCCTACGATCACAGATTAACTTTTCAATGATATTTACCAAATTTTTATTTTCCGTAAATTCTAGGTGATGAAAACCATAATATTTCAATTTCACAGGGTCTCTTGATCCACCTCGATCTTTTCATCACAACTCTGTCTAGTTATCAAAAGAAATTATAACATTAAAAAATTCTAGATGTTTTTAAACTATCATTTAGTTCAAATGTTTCATTTATTGGTTTATAGAAAATATATCTTTAACCACAAACCATTAGTCCTTGTTTAGCACATTCAAAATTCATCACATTAACCAAATTTGAGAATGAAATAATAAATTTCTTCAATAATTTTATTTCCTTCCATGTTGGAAAAAATGGTTACAAAATCCAATAAGCTTCTATTGAAACAATTTATACAATGTATGCAATAAAAGCGTATAATATATACAATATTAGTGATTTAATGATAGTCATTGAAGATTAATATTGCATATGATAATGTGTTAGATAATAAAATACCATATTAAGTATATGGATTATAACAATGTATTCATAATAAGAATGTTTATGATATGTATATTGAAAATTAAGTGTCTATGTTATGCATTGAAATGTAGACATGTTGCACACTGCACACGTAGTATATGCATAAAAAGTATAGACATAGTGAATCAGTACATATTTTAGGATCAAAAATTAAATATATGTCATAGGGGGTACTAATTTTTATGTTTGTTTTAATAATATTCAACGGGGAGTTTGATGGTGAGATCAGAATGAATGATCGAGCGGGTAGAGAAAATTATGGGAGAAGGATGGGAAGCGATCATTGGGGATGAATAGAGGGGCATGTGAATGAGAAGTAGAGTACATAAAGGATAATTTGACAACAAGGAGTGACCACAAAAATCTATAAACAATAAAAGATCAAGCCCATGAGGTGGAATGTCTATTGTGATTGGAGGAGGTTGAATATAAATTTAGAAAACTATTCGTCAATGAGGGTGGTCATGGAGGATAGGGTTCACACGATCAAAAATTAAGGCGGGGAGTGAAATCAGGAGTTGCGATGAAATGTGATGTCAGCTAAATAATCCAGGTAAGTCTAAAATCATTGGAGGACAGAGGCGATCAAGGGTGGATGGTTGAGGGCTGAGGGAATCTGGAGGTGATCAAAATGGACTACAATTGAGCTAGGGTGTCACAAAAGAGATGGTGGTTGGGGTTGGGAGAGATGGATGCAGAAGAGTCAGAGTCAGAGATGGAGGTGGAGGTGGAGGCTGGATGGAGGATGGGAGGGGGAACGAAGGGAGAGGGATGCAGAAAAGGTAGAGATGGGGATGGACACCTTGGGGACGGGATGCCAAGATGGGTTTGGGGGAGGAGATTTTGGGGTGTGGGAAATGGCACCAGGAGGGGGTGAGAGGTGGTTGAGGGAGATTGATACACGTAATGGAGAATCACTGTGGATCAGACACGTTGAGGAGTGGGGGACACTCTTTAGTATATATAATCAAAATTCAAGTTTTACCAAAATAGGGAATGTTACATGGTTAAGCTGTATAGTTTAGTAAATCATGCACTAATTGTGCTGTTTAAAATTGACACCCATAGAGGAATCACACAGTTTGGTTTTATGGTTACTCCGCACTAAATTCCAATAATGTAGGTAACCCTTATAAGCAAAATGATCCACACAATTTTTTAGAAAGTATTGCCTGGTTTATAGAATAAAGTTCCCACCATGTAAAACCATTTTATCAAAACTGAAAAACCGCTCTCATGGTTTCCATAGAGTTACTACTAACTTTAATAAAACTATGAAACATAAAAAATATCCCAAATTTATAAATTAAAATATTTTTTTTACAAAATATCATGACAATTAAAAATAATTTAATATAAATAACTACATTGACATGAGGTGTTATAATCTTCCCACCATGCCACTTTATTCTCTAGAAAAGTATCTAGTGGAAGTGGAATTACTAAAATAAATGCCTCAATAATACCCTACAAAAGAGGTTGGTTGAGTGTCTAATAGAAAAGATATGGTCTTAAATAAGAAAATCATAACATATAACCAAACTCTCAAAATTTATTAGTTAAATACACAATATCATGTGAAGTACCCAAGAAAAATTCAGTAACAATCATGAAGGTAAAAACCTAAGGAGATATAAATTTGTCCTAGTTCTCCTAAAAAATTGTAATTATTATAAAATGGCATAAAATATGAGACACAAATCTCAAAGAAATAAATCTTCAAGAAGCACAATATCCACCAAAACCTAGAAAACTCATAGTCATCCAAGAAACCAATCTAAAACACCACAAAGTGAACACAATTCAAAATAACACCATATTCATGAGATGAGAACCACATAAGGATTCGCTACAAGAAATAAAAGAAACAAAACAACACAAGGCTCAGTACAAAAAAATATAGGATTTAGATGTTTTTTCACTACACCCAACTGGTAAACTGGGACCTTCTACCATGAACATCACCCCATAGTGAACCAACAAAAAAAAATGATCACTGATAAGTTCATAACTTCTATAAGTATATATTAGTCCTAGTTAGTGAAGTATTAGACCAATGGTATCTCATATTCAAACCATCATGAAACCAAACTTGAAAAAACCAATTTACAAATGTACACCCACACCTAAATATAAAGAAACATAAATAAAAATAGAACGCACAGATCCTGAATTCACTAAAATCCACAAAATAATTCTAATAAACTTAAAACACACCTCATAAAAATCCCAAAACACACTAATCACCCATAACCAATTTAAATCCAATACTTCCCTTTATGACAATTCAACTTAAAGAACTTATGAATATGGGAACAATCTACCTTCCAAAGAAAATACATCGGATATTTCATGAAAGAGGATTTGTAATTCCATGTAACTCCACATAAAAAGCACACAATATGTCTCTCTTTAATATTTTGAAGAGACAAAACCCCGATTATTCTAACCTTCTAGCTTGGGATGTGGGGATACAGATGTAGGAAGGGGGAGGTGGGGAGAATGGGAGGTGGGGAGGATAAAAGGCAGATACAAATGCAGTGACCAAGTGAGGTGAGGAGGAGGAGGGGATACAGATGTGGGAAGGGGTGGCTTAGAAGAGGCCAGAAGGTGGAGGAGGCAAAGAGGAGGAGCGGGAGACTGTGATGGGAAACAGAATGGGTTTATTTGGATGTTTATTTGTTTAATAAAATTAACATATAAACTAGATGGAGGGGTTTTATTACAAAACCATGACTTGTTTGTCAAACGAAACAATTATCTTAACACTTATTCAATAATTTCAATTTATTATAAACAATCATAATTAAGAAGGCAGCTAAATGCAATTTAAAATATTATTGAATTAAATAGGTTGGGAGAGGGACCCAACCTCAAAGGAACCAAGCCACACTCGACACTTGACACTTTTATCAGTGAAAACTCTAAGCTGCTCCATCCATCCTCCAGACATATACACCTTTTCATATACATAAGGACACCCTAACCCCCATGTACGTGTCTGCATGGCCTTAAACACACACAAGAGGATCCTTATATATATACTCACATGCATAATCCCGTTATCACCCACACACATATGCATTTTCCATATATATACATAAGCACACCTAGCCCCTTATATATAATCGTGTTTCCATGGGAGAACATACATATAATGGGAGAACTTATTATATATATGCTTACCTATGCATACAGGATGAGTCACCTTTGACAAGCAGCTCTAATCCACCTCAAAGAGAACCAAAACACACTACAAAAATATAGGAAACCCAAAAATCACAAAAGCCTTATTTAAAATTAGGCCAAAGAATAAAAATGGAAGAAACTTTACCCGAATCCGATGTCGAACTCACTACCTTTGATGGTGGTGGATAGAACCGATATCATCATAAGAAACCACCTATAAAGAAATAACGGGAAAAGAAGCGAGATATAAAGACTTCATAAATATATGTGATCGGTGTGTCAACTGTACATGATAAATGATACATGAATACAACACCAACATGATCACAAGGATAATATTAATGATTACACAAAAATAATATAATCCAAATGATCAAGAGAATTAATAATATAAAGGCCACCTACCTCAAAAAATAATCCATAAATCGATCTCAAGTTTGTACCAACCACCAATGATCCTTCTATCCTCTGTATCATCCATGAATACATATGAATCAAACAACACAAAATTTTAAAATTATAACCACAATAGATATAATTGATGCTAAACTCATCGGGTAATATACTACACTTAGGTAACAAGCCAAGTGTGGGGTCTACTCTAGACACCCACCCAAACCTAAGAAACACAAAAATCAAAATTATCAAGCCAAAACAACTTAATATTTCATCAAACTTAAAAAAAAACCATAAATAAATCCTCTGAGTAGTACACCTAAACTCAAATGACATGTAATAATGAGATTTCAAGATTTCTAAGTCTCCTCTATATAATGCACATGAAATATCCATCATATAGAAGTGATCCCACCATGGGTTTAAATAACAATACAACCATGATTTTAATTAAACCTGTTGCTATAAACTAAGCTATAGCCATAGACCTATCTTTGGTTTGGTTCATTTTAGTGGTATAGAGAGACATGAGTTGTCTTTCTTCAATTAAGGCATTGAGTTGTCTTTCATCATGGAAATGATACCTATGTGATCATGGGTGATTAGGTATTTTTTAGTATACACCTAACAGGTCATCCAAAATGTTGGGAGTATGTCTTTTAGTTTGAAGGTTGGAAAATGGAAATAATATAAGGCTCACCCCCACCCCCATTTTCACCCCCCACCTGAAACCCCACTGCCCCCCTGCACCCCACTACCCCCTGCACCCCCCACCTACAACCCCACTGCCCATTGCACACCACCCCCACCTGCACCCCCAACCTACACCCCCACTCCCCCCACCTAAACTCAAATGACATTTAATAATGAGATTTCAAGATTTCTAAGTCTCCTCTATATGCTGCACATGAAATGACCATCATATAGAAGTGATCCCACCATGGGTTTAAACAACAATACAACCACGATTTTAATTAAACCCATGGCTATAAACTAAGCTATAGCCACAAACCTATCTTTGGTTTGGTTCATTTTAGTGGTATAGGGAGACATGAGTTGTCTTTCTTCGATTAAGGCAGTGATTTGTCTTTCATCATGGAAATGATATTATGGGGTTATGGGTGATTAAGTATTTTTTTGTATACACCTAACGAATCATCCAAAATGTTGAGAGTATGTCTTTTAGTTTGAAGGTTGGAAAGTGGAAATAATATAAGGCTCACCCCCACCTCTACCCCCACTTCCCCTTGCAACCCCACCCCCACCTGCACTCCACTGCCCCTGCACCCACCCACCTACAACCCCACTGCACACCCCCTACCTACAACCCCACCTACACCCCCACTCCCCCAATCCCCCACCTACACCCCCACTACCCCTAGAACCCCATTAATAAGGACATATAGTCTTGAAATTTTAAGAATATTGTTTATTAAGTAGATGAAGTAACTATAAAAACCATACCTTCTATGAATATCAAAAATAAAACTCCATTTTATGGTATCAAAAGACTTTGAGATATCAATATTTAGTTAAATGTTCCCATTCCTACCTTTGTTCTTCATAGTGTCCATACATTTTATGGAAGTGAATAGGTAATTTTGGATTCATCTTCCAGTTATAAATCCAACTTTATTTAATTATATGATGCCTCAAGCAATAGATCATAGCCTCAAAGCAATAACTTTGCTAATAATTTTTTGAATTACGTTCCCAATGGAAATAGGTTTGAAGTCTTAAATATCCACTACATTATCGTTTTTTTGAATCAAAGTAAAAAAATTTGAACTGATTCCATAAGGTATAAAAGAATGATTAAAGAATTATATCATATAATTATGTAAATAAACATGCACAATAACCAAGTAAACCATAAAAAAATTGTTTGTGAACCCATCAACCCCGAGAACACTCTCAATATTTAAGGAGAATAGTGAAGTATTTACCTCCTTGTCATCACAATATTTAGTTAAAGACTTTTTTTGATTATTATCAACAACACAAGTAATTTTATCCATCATTTAGAAGGTAAAATCTTCTCCTTTATTTGAGAATAGTCTTTCAAAATAGTCAACCATAACATTAGAAAATTTATTTTATGAGTTCTATAAAGACCCATCAATTCTATGGGTAGATAATCCTCTTCCAATTCACTTTTCCTTGTATAGATAATGAAAAAATATAGTTTTTCTTTCTCCCTCCTACATCTATATTATATTACACTAGTTTTAGACTAGCCTTTCTTTCAAAAATGGATTTTCATAAAGCTGAGATTGTGTAGAGACCCAAAGCTTGACATACATGGACGTTACATTACTTTTGCGGAATACTTAACACATAACAAAAACAGACACCCAAGGAATGTAATAGTTTAGTGTCTTTGGAAACTCGGAACAAAATCTTCTAATCATGGTGAAAGATCTTCAACATCTCCCATAAAGTTATTCCCCTTTTTTTTCTTACCTAAAACCTTTATTTATATACTGGGGAAAAGAAAACATAAAAAGGGTGATCTCAAATGCTCAGTAAGGGTAAACATGGAGAACATCAAACAATCCATAAACATTTGAACATAAAAACATTAACATAAAACATGAGTAATGACATAAATCTTGGCAAGTACATAAGGCATAGATCAGAAAGGAACATTAATCATGATAAAATATCATGAGAATAAAACATGTAACTGTAGAAAACCATTAATAACATGATATGATTTCCATAATATCTAAGGTATTGCTTCCAAGACCATCATAGTGGACAAAGTCCATTACTGAATCGAGTTTACTAGCCGTTCCAGCCCTATATTACTGAACCATATTTTACTTACCGTTCCAGCCATGTCTATCTCATGAGATATAAAGCATTAACCAATTCATTAGAGGGAGATATAGGTCCCACCCATCTCATATTGAAATCATTATTAAGTGTGCAACAAAATAAACATAAATCATTCATCATAACCCAACGAATAAAATAGGTTTCATAAACATCATTCCATCATGAAATAATCCATATAAAATAAATGGAAAAAATTTCATCATAAAAAAAATAAAACCATGTAAATAATAGGGACATTATACATAAAGCATATAGATATTAAAGAATTTCATCTTAGATGGAAAATAGTTTGGATAAAACACTTGAAATGAATTCTTGAGGAAAATATCATTTCTTCTTCAAAATCATTTTCTTTTCTCAAAATGCCGTGAAATTTTAAAAGAAAAGAGTTTTGTTGAAAATAATCATGAAATATTGTAGAGTAAGATTCATGGAAATAAGGTGTTATGAAACCATAAAAATCCATTCATACCATATAAGTTAAAAAAAAATTCTCCTCGTACTTTTGCTGGAAAAGTCAAAAAGTACCTTGTATGGTAAACAAAAGAAAGATTCCTTCCATACCTTGTGATAAAAGTCATAAAAGGGTAATAATGAATTTAAACATACATGTAAGAATAGTAAACATTTTATGAAAACATTTTGAGAAAACATGGATATGGATGATAAACATAACCCCAGTAAATACTTACGAATAAAAGAATGAGATTGGAATAATTATCCCTTGCCATTTATGATTGGTGGAATCATACGTGTCATAAAATAAAGAAAATTAAATGAATAATTAAGTATAATATCCTTCATAATAAATATCATAAAACATTAATGGGAATAATAAACACCATACAGAAGAAATAGATGGTGATTAAGGCATATGTTTCACATAAATAAAAGTGAGACAAAATAATCCCTTACCTTAGGTCCGATATACTTCGTATGTATCTGAAACCTCCTGTATAGTGGGTTTAAAAATATTATTTACTTATAAGGAAACCATAATAATATTTATGATATCATATATGATTCACTTAGGTTTTTATATTATTTGTTCATTTTTCAATTCCATGTTAAAATAACGTTTTGGGTAATAATCGTTTCATTTATCGTACGTGTTTGGACTTGTTGTTATTGATATTATTACTTATATCTTGATTCTATTACTTCCAGAATGCAAAAAATGATTTATATATATATATAATAGATAGATAAATGAAATTAAATACAACGTTCATGGAGACGGTAGGCCATACGTACACATGAATGCTGCTTTCCTTTCCTTATTGACTTGAATGGAAGTAAGTAGATGACACACACACATACACAAAGACACACACACACACACACACACACACATATATATATATATCCAGTAGCATTATTATGTCATATATTTAATTATTATTCAATATATATACTTTATAATCATTTTTGAATGGTTAACATGAGGAATCAATCTCATCGTGTCGTGGAGATGGTAATCCGTACGTACGCACGAGCGATGATATCGTTCCCATAATTATTGAATGGTATTGGAGTGGATTATAGAATATATTAGAATTAGTATAATGTTATAATAATCATATATAGTTATTCTTTACACCATTATACCCATCCAAGTAAGGTGGTGGTGGAAAATAGATTACACCACAATGTGGAGACGGTATTCCATATGTACGCACACGCGATGATTTCGTTTTCTGTGGGATGGAAAGAAGGTGAAATAACATTGATTCAAATTTATAATAACATATCAGTATATGAGTTATACTTATGTTATTAATTTATAGTGAAAAAAATAAAGAATAGGAAGTAGAAGGATAAATAAATCTGAAAGAATCGGTAAAGGATATTACCTCTTCTTCAACGCGCCTCTTCTAAACCTCCTTTTAGGGCACTAAAGTTGGTCTTTGAAGAATAAAAAGAGCTATAGTATGTTTCAAGGTAATTGGAGAAGATAAATAGACAGGGTTTATCTGATCTTGAAGGCTCAAAATGTTTTGAATAGGAGAGGGATGAGGTGCCATTTTATAAGAGAACAGAGGGGCTCTTTTGGAAACCTCTAAAATATTAATTTATAATTAACCCAAACCCCACTTAAAAACTTCCAAAATGACTCAAATTTGAAGATGAGATGATATAGGGTTGTAATATAATCATTAAATAAAATTTAGACATGTTGGGAATTTATTTTAAACCTTATCAACTTGATTTATCCTTATTTAATCTATTAAATTTTATTTGTGGTAATAATATTCTAAATTTTAAATTGTTATAAATAATTACTTATGTGTTTTGAATTGTCCATAATTGGATAATTTATGACATTTTAGAACATATAAATTTCAATTTATAATTTTTAAATATTTTTGTGATTTTTAAACAATTTAATAATATGTTATTTTTATAAAATATCAATAGTGTCAATTTTGACACTATTCAATTACTTGATTTTAAATAAAATCCAAAAAGAAGATATATTCGAAAAAAATATTTAATAGATCTCTAAAATGTAATATTAATCATTAAAATTCATGGATCACATTAAATTGTTTATATAATATTTATTTTAATATTTTTAAAACCATTTATTTGATATTTCAATCAATAAAATAATTTCTACATCACTATTGTGTCACCATTAATGATAATTATATTTATAATTTAAAAATATTCAATATTATAATTTAACCATATAAATTATCTTGATTAAAAAAGTAGTTTTTAATTAAAATTTAGCGTATTTTTACTATTTATCAAAATATAAAAGTTAACAGAAAAATATTAAAAAATTATCCAAAGTAAATTTTTATATAATTATTACAATTAATAACTTTATTTTATCAAATTTAAATCATAAACATGTCAAAAACTATATTTAAAGTGGGTGCGCCATCAAAAGGCGACAAAACTGTATTTTTGGAAAAATATTTCCTTTATACAAAAAATTGATTTTGTTCTCATAACTTGTTCTAGAAAATGATTAAGATAAATTATAGTGTTATAAAATTAAAAATTCGATAAATAATATTCATAACGGATAGTTCATAATAATATTAGAACAATATATCGTTGTTTAGTTAAACTCGGTATTGCGTACAACACACTCTATTGAGGAAGGTCGCTCTTGCGTGCAATACTAGCCAATAATAATGTTTGCGTATACTACAAGATAATATGGTGTTGTGTATAGTGAAAGATAATCTTGGTGTAGTGTACAACACAAGGCATCAAATAAATAAAAAATAATATTTCTCATAAAATCTCGGGGTGTTACATTCTACCCCCCTTAAAATGAATTTCGCCCTCGAAATTCATCAGGGTTATAAATGGTTTACTAGTTGAAAGTTTCATTCATAGAAATCCACATCATAAAAAGGAATACTAAAACTTAATTTTAAAAACTAAAGTATGAAATGCAATGTTTACCCAAATTAACTCATCACTAGGTTTCCACATAGAAGAACATAAGTGAGAATATGGATATGGAAGAGAAATCTAACCATCAAGTTCTGATGAAGAGTGGTAGAGAACATGACTATGAGAAATCCAAAAATCACAAAGCCATAAATTTGTGATGATCTAAGGTACTATCTGATTCACCAGATATGAGGGTACTAGGAAAACGTTTTTGGTTTTCAATATCATTTCCCTAAAGTGGAAAATTTTGAATTAGAATAAATAATTACTTGATTTTGGTACAATTTCATCATTGGTAGTTCCTTGAACAATTTCCACTTCATATCTTAAAGAAATGAAGTTGAATTTGTCATTCATGAAGTGTTAACAGATCATGTGATAGAATGATGGGTCATTCCATCTGTCTCAAACAAAAAGTTAGCAAAAGTTATTAAATATACATAAGTCCGTCTATGGTGAGATTAACCGTATATGATCCCAAAAATGGACTTATACTTCAACTATTATACCAATTAATAAAATAAAACTAATTTCTATTAACCAGGGACTTCCTGTAGGCTAGTGGTAGGTGATAAAGGCCTGTCGTACTTCGGTTGTGGGTTCGATTCCCGCAACCTTGTTCGACGCGATGGGTTATCACCCATCCTACGGGTTTTCCTTTTTCTAAAACTATACTATTATAACATTTCAGAAATAATATCAAAAATTTATAGCCTTAAACAATAATATATGATTTCTAACTTAATCTATTTCAATCTTTAGACTAATCCAAAATACTTCTGTCCAATCTCATAGTATAATGAAAAAGATTACTAGAGAGGTCATCTACCAAGCATGTGAATACCATCATTTATCCCCCATATATCATAAGATATATCTTGTTGGTCACATTCCAAACATGTGAATACCTTAATAATATATTCTCTTAAAACATAAATTACCATAGTACCTTAGTGAAAACATGAATGCTGTCAAAAGTTAACTCTTTCAATATACCAAAATCCCAAAATTTCTATATATTCAAACCATGATATCACTTTGTCCTTATATCAGTCATGAGCTCATTAATATTATCAAACATATTATTTTCTCCTTATCCCTTCATTATGAGCATATCACCTTCTTTCAAAAAATATTTCAATCACATTTCATGGTTACCGGTACCATATTCTTATGGAAAACCACAATAGACCAATACACAGATATTTCAATATACCATAAAAGTACCTTAACAACATTATTATTGAATTCCAATACATAAGAACTTAAATCCATCCTCTTAAATGATTGGGATGGAATATGTCCTTCTTCTATTTAGAAGTAACCTCTTAGGTCAGGGAATTGAGTTGGGTAATGCCCATGTTCTCCACAGATAAGACATTGAACCCCATAATAGTCTATCACTCTATGAACCTTTTCCCAACACAGATAACATATTCCCCTCCATTTTAGGTATTCCTTAAGGTTATTCTTCCCTTATTCTTAATATTTATCAAGATTCATTTTCCTTCCTCTATGTTCCTATTTATAAGAACATCCATAAACTTCATCTTCCTCTTATTTGATGACTTAGGAATACCACTAAAGTTCACCTTGTTAATCATATATCGTGATGTCTGATTCGACATAATCACAATAACTTTATCTCTAGGCATTATGAAATTTTACTGCTCATAGTCACCAATTTGTCCATCGGATTCAATGTTAACCCAATTCGTTCTGGTTCCCTCCATTAACTAAAACCAAAAACCATTGTGTAAGAAACAGTTAAAATAATGAGGAACCACATAATCATAAAAAGTCACTTATAAGATGTATAACTTATGACACCTTCTTTAATCTAGGATATCTTAGGTTCAACCTAGGTTATTCATGATCGTTAACATAATTATAGGACTATAGCCTATACTTATACTTAACCTTATAGACATCCCTAGAAATACCTTAGAAATATCTCTAGGGATCTCACTAAAGATTTCGCATTCGAGTTTCCAAAAGTTAACTAAAGCTTTTACCTGATACCAACTGTAGAGACCCAAAGCTTGATATACATGGAAGTTACATTACTTTTTCGGAATACTTAATACATAACAAAAACAGACACCGAAGGACTGTAATAGTTTAGTGTCTTTTGAAACTCGGAACAAAATCTTCTAATCACAGTGAATGATCTTCAACATCTCCCATAAAGTTCTTCCCCTTTTTTTCTTACCTAAAACCTTTATTTATATCTTAGGGAAAAGAAAACATAAAAAGTGTGAGCTCAAATGCTCAGTAAGGATAAACATGGAGAACATCAAACAATCCATAAACATTTGAACATAAAAACATTAACATAAAACATGAGTAATGATATAAATCTTGGCAGTACATAAGGCATAGATCAGAAAGGAAAATTAATCACGATAAAATATCATGAGAATAAAACATGTAATTGTGGAAAACCATTTATAACATGATATGATTTCCATAGTAGCCAAGGTATTGATACCAATACCATCATAGTGGACAAAGTCCATTACTAAACTGAGTTTACCAGCCATTCCAGCCCTGTATTACTGAACCAGATTTTACTTACCATTCCAGCCATGTCTATCTCATGAGATATAAATCATTTCCCAATTCATTGGAGGGAGATATAGGTCCCAACCATCTCATAATGAAATCATTCTTAAGTGTGCCACAAAATAAACATAAATCATTCATGATAACCCAACAAATAAAACGAGTTTCATAAACATCATCCCATAATGAAATAATCCATATAAAATAAATGGACATCATTTCATCATAAAAAAAATAAAAACATATAAATAAAAGGAACATTATACATGAATCATATCTATATTAAATAATGTCATCTTATATGGAAAATAGTTTGGATAAAACATTTGAAATTAATTCTTGAAGAAAATATCCTTTCTTCTTCAAAATCATTTTCTTTTCTCAAAATGCCGTGTGATTTTAAAAGAAAATAATTTTGTTGAAAATAATAATGAAATCTTATAGAGGAAGCTTCATGTAAATAAGGAATTATGAAACCATAAAAATCCATTCACACCATATAAGTTAAAAAAACATTCTCCTTGTACTTTTGCTGGAAAAGTCAAAAAGTACCTCATATGGTAAACAAAGGAATGATTCCTTCCATACCTTGTGGTAAAAGTCATAAAAGAGTAAAAATGACTTTAAACATACATGGAAGAATATTAGTCATTTTATGAAAACATTTTGAGAAAACATGGACATGGATGATAAGCATAACCCTAGTAAATGCTTAGGAATAAACAATCTTGGATAAGAATGAGATTGGAATAATTATCCCTTACCATTTATGATTGGTGGAATCATACGTATCATAAAATAAAGAAAATTAAAAGCATTAGTAAATATCATATCCTTAATAATAAATATCATAAAACATTCATGGGAAGTATAAACACCATACAAAAGTGATTAAGGCATATGTCTCACAGAACAATCATACGTGTCATAAAATAGATGGTGATTAAGGCATATGTCTCATAGAAATAAAAGTGAGACGAAATAATCCCTTACCTTAGGTCCGATATGATTTGTATGTATCCGAACCTCATGTATAGTGGGTTTAAACATATTATTAACTTTTAAAATAAACATAATAATATTTATGATATCATATATGATTCACTTAGGTCTTTATATTATTCATTCATTTGTCAATTCCATGTTAAAACAACGTTTTGGGTAATAATCGTTTCATTTATCGTATGTGTTTGGACTTGTTGTTCTTGATATTATTACTTATATCATGATTTGATTACTTCCAAAATGTAAAACATGATTTATATATATATTAATTATACATATATACATATATATAATATATAGATAAATGAAATGAAATACACTGTTTATGGCGACGGTAGGCCGTATGTACGCATGAACGTTGTTTTCCTTTCCTTATTGACTTGAATGGAAGCAAGTAAATGATATATATATATATATATATATATATAAATAAAACTAGTATCATTATTATTTCATATATTTTATTATTATTTAATATATATACTTTATAATCATTCTTGAATGGTTAACATGAAGAATGAATCTCATCGCGTCGTGGAGACGGTAATCCGTACGTATGCACGAGCGATGATATCGTTCCCATAATTATTGAATGATATTGGAGTGGATGATAGAATATATCATAATTAGTATCATGCTATAATAATCATATATAGTTATTCTTTACACCATTATACCTATCCAAGTACGGGGGTGGTGGAAAACAGATTACACCACGACGTGGAGACGGTATTCCGTACGTACCACACGCGGTGATTTCGTTTTCTGTAGGATAGATATAAGGTAAAATAGGGTTGTTTAATATTTATAATAAAATATCAGTATATTAGTGATATCAATGTTATTAATTTATAATTAAACAAATAAATAAGAGGAAGTATAAGGAGAAATAAATTTGAAAGAATCAGTAAAGGATATTACCTCTCCTTCGATGCGGCTCTTCTAAACCTCCTCTTAGGGCACTAAAGTTGGTCTTTGAATAAGAACAGGACCTCTAGTATGTTTCTAAAGAAGTTTAGAAGAGAAATTTATAGGGGTTGGATGAGATTTAAGGCTTAAAATGTTATGAAGAGGAGAGGGATGATGTGCCTTTCTATAAGAGAAGAGAGGGGCTCTTTTGGAAACCTCTAAAATATTAATTTATAATAAACCAAAACCCCACTTAAAAACTTCCAAAATGACTCAAATCAGAATATGAGATGATATAGGGTTTTAATATCATCATAAAATAAAATTTATACATGTTTTGAACTTATTTTAAACCTTATCAACTTGATTTATCCT
Source organism: Viscum album (assembly GCA_963277665.1). Lineage (NCBI taxonomy): Eukaryota > Viridiplantae > Streptophyta > Magnoliopsida > Santalales > Viscaceae > Viscum > Viscum album. The sequence continues at coordinate 328,541,051 of OY728119.1, read as the reverse complement.
TATTTAATCTATTTAATTTTATTTGTGGTAATAATATTCTAAATTTTAAATTATTATAAATAATTACTTAAGTGTTTTCAATTTTCCATAATTAGATACTTTATGACATTTTAGACCATATAAATTTAAATTTATAATTTTTAAATATTTTTATGATTTTTAAACAATTTAATAATATGTTATTTTTATAAAATATCAATAGTGTCAATTTTGACACTATTCAATTATTTGAATTTAACTAAAATAAAAATAGAAGATATATTTGAAGAAAAATATTTAATAGACCCCTAAAATGTAATATTCATCTTGAAAATTAGTGGAGAACATTAAATAGTTCATATAATATTTATTTTAATATTTTTAAAACCATTTATTTGATATTTCAATCAATAAAATAATTTCTACATTACTATTGTGTCACCATTAATAATAATTATTTAATCCCTAAATATTATAAATAAATTCACATAATGTAGATAATTTTATTATATTTTTGGTGACTATTTATGTTTGAAGTTTTATGAAGTTTATCACTAAATTAAAATTATTACACTTATAAGATATAAGAGAGTGACATGTTGTCACTTTCTTTGGTTTTAATAATAATTACATCCTTTTCATGGTCAAAAGTCCATGAAATTAATCTATTCCAACCCTTAGGTGATATGAGTCGACTTTTATTCACCCAATAGAATTTTGGCAGGTGTTAGGGTAATTTTATAATCTTATTTTTACCCTTAATTACCCGATTTACCTTTAACTGTAGTAAATAAAATTTACCATAGTCACTATTCACAATGTCTAAAAATAAAAAGTAGCCTATTAAAATAATTTGGACCTACTGATTTCAAATATGGAATTAATTTTTCCAAATTCAAAATACAGAAGTTGCAGTATTTAATTTAAAATTAATCATGCTGGTGAGAAAACGAGTTTTAAAAGTTAAAACATTGCAAAAGATTGAAATGTTTTTACCTATGAATTAATTATAAAATTAATGATAATGACTTAAATTATATTAAATTGTAAAAATATATTCTATTTATACTTTATAAACATTCAATATTATAATTTGACCATATAAATTATCTTGATGAAAAATGTTGTTTTTAATTAAAATTTAGCGTATTTTTACTATTCATCAAAATATGAAAGTTAGCTGAAAAATATTAAAAAATAATCCAAAGTAAATTTTTATATACTTATTACAATTAATAACTTTATTTTTTTAAATTGACCTCATAAATGTGTCAAAAACTAGATTTAAAGTGGGTGCGCCATCAAAAGGTCACAAAATTGTATTTTTGGAAAAATATTTCCTTTATACGAAAAATTGATTTTGTTCTCATAAATTGTTATAGAAAATGATAAAGATGAATTATAATGTTATAAAATTAAAAATGTGGTTAATAATTTTCATAACGGCTAGTTCATAATAATATTAGAACAATATATCATTCTTTAGTGAAACTCGGTATTGCGTACAACACACGCTATTGAGAAAGGTCACTCTTGCGTGCAACACAAGCCAAGAATAGTATTTGCATATAATACAGGCTAATACGGTGTTGAGTATAGTGCAAGCTAATCTTGGTATAGCGTAGAACACAAGATATCAAAGAAATTAAATATTATATTTCTCATAAAATCTCAGGGTGTTACAGACAGGGTTTTAATCTCATCATTTGAAGGATCATTCTGATTCTGATTAATATTATGAAACTGTAGTAAAGATTTCTTAGGATCTTTGATATCATTACCTATATTATAGAAATATACTTTGTTCCAGAAATGAATCATCCTTTTAACATTCTTCAATTTTTTTTCCACGATTTGAAGAGGGCTTCGATAAATTTCCATGTTCCAAGTAATGATGATAATCTCCCTATAACCAGGCACAAAAAGTCAGGCATTATTGAATTCAAATGGAAGGGGAGATAATGTCAATTTATTTTTTAAAATATCCACCATAAAAGGATTATGATCATTGTGAAATTTTTGGGATATCCAAACCTGATACATCAATAACATAATTATTGTCATCAATATGAACAAAAAATCTATCCAATTTGCTAGCTTGTAATACATTGATGGTGTATCTACACCAGGTTTAGTAACCACCCACAATTGTAAATTCAACCATGCTATATTTATCAAAATAGGATGAAAATTCAGAATCATCCATCATATTGATGTGTGGACTAGTTTTTCCCTCACGACTTAAAATAGTGTTAAAACCCCTCAGAATCACCCAACTATATGAACACTAAGAAATTACCCCTTCAAGATTATCCAAAATATCTATTTTTTTCATGTAAGAGATAGAGGAATAAAAAAAATACAGGGATATTACAATTCCTTGGATACTAATATCCACTAAAAAGTATTGCTAATTTTCTATACATGTATGCAGGCTGATACTTTCATACTTTAAAATACACAGATTCTCAAGGTCATTCTCACTTTCTTTTTTTGATACATAGGAATATCCAAGGGAGGACCATTTAAAGTCACTCCATTTATCAAACTCTATATTAGGTTTAGCTAAACTAACCATCATGGTTTTTTTGGCCGTAATAAATTATATCAGGGATGTGATCGTGGGAGAGTTCCCAAGACCTTGAAAATTACAAAAGAGAATCTTCATTTATAAAGGGATGTCATAGTTCTTGTTTTGAAAAACGCAAGTAAATAAGAGAAATCAAATAAATTTCAAAACCCGTTTTCAATGCCCAGAACCAATTGAGCAAGATGAGTCGACTCGGCCTGGGCACTCTTGTTCAAAATTTCCCATAAACTATAAATCTAGGCATTTAAATCCCTTTCAATTTTTTTTGCAAATTTTACATATTCATGAGAAACCAAGCATGTGGGAAAGGAAAAAATGAAAATTCCAATCAACTTACAAGATAGAATCCGTGACCATTAGTTCTCTGGAGGAACGATGATGGAGGTGGAACGGTGAGGGAGAAGGAGTATTTTCTAGGGTAGAGGGTTGAGGGTGGGAGTAGAAAGTTGATCGCGAGGGTGGGGAGGCTACCATGAAACACTGATGGTCGGAAAGTGTAGCAGTGACGTCAGGGAGGAGTGCGCAGAGAGAAAGTCCAGGTCGAGGGTTCGAGGAGTCGCGAACAGTGGGGAAGAGGATCTCACATATCGGGGGAGGAGGGCGTCATGGATATTATTGTGGAGAGTTTCATATAGAGAATTGAGGATGGTGGGGAGTAGGAGGTCGCGGATCAGGGGAGGTGAAGAGATCGTCACGGATTGGGGAGTAGGAGCCCGATAGATAGTCAAAAAAAATATAGCTACAATTTTTTTTAATCCGTGGCTATAAATTATTATATATCCACAATTTTAATAGAACTATGGGTATAAAATAAGCTATATCCATGGAATTATAAAACCATGGCTATAGGTCTGTGGATATTGCCCTGTTTTCTCATAGTGAGTATACGCAACACTATTCTTGGCTTGTGTTGCACAAAATTTCAAGTTCCTTTGATAAAATTCATTTCATGCAACACTGATTTTATATTTTATTCAATGTATAAATAAATTAAGTTTGGATTATGTTATATTAAACAATAAAGGAAGATTTTATTACACACAACACTAACTTAGCTTGCATTACACACAAGAGAAACCTTCCTCAATAGCTTACATTGTATGCGATACTGAGTTTCACTAAACAATGATATATTATTAAAATATTATTATTTAATTAGATATAAACTAGCTGTTATGAATATTATTAACCAAATTTTTAATTTTATATAAAATTATCATTCATATTACACATTTTATAGAACATTATATGAGAATAAAATCAATTTTTCGGATAAAAGAAGTATTAAAAAAAAGTAGTTTTACCACCTTTTGATGGCACGCCCATTTTAAATCTAGTTTTTGACACTTTTATAAGTTATATTTGAAAAAATAAACTTATTATTTGGAATTGGTACATAAAAATTTATTTTTGATTAATTTTTGGTATTTTTCTAATAAAATTCAAATTTAATGAATAGTAAAAAATACTGGATTTTAATTCAAAACCGCCTTTTTATCTAATTTATTTATATAGTTAGATTATATTTTTAATTGGTTTTAAAGTATAATTTCATTATATTTTTATCATTTAATCCAATTTTTGTCATTATAAGTAATTTCACTTTCAAATTGGATATAAACAGATGTCAATCTTTTGATAGTTATTACTTCTTGAAAACCCACTTTTTGGTTTTGACAACGAGAATTAATTTTAAATTAATTATTGAAACTTATGTATTTTGAATTTGAAAAAATGTATTCCATATTTTGAATAATAAGGTTCAAATTGTGTAAATAGTTACCTTTTATTTTTCGACGTTATGAATAGTAACTTCAATAATTATTTTATTTACCAAGGTTAAAGAGTAAAACTGGTAAATAAGGGTAAAAAATAATATTATAATAATATTAAATTACCCTAACACATGTACTAATCATATTTGAAGATATATTTCCAACCATGGTCATCCTTGGGTCGATTTTAAGATCCCATGGATTTACTTGGATGTGAAAATGACATTTTATAAGAATTAATTTAAATTAAAGTTATTTATAACCTAAACATATATCTTTTTCTAAATCGATTTTAATATGGGGTTATATAACAAATATTTATGTATATAAATATTAATTATAAATATAAAAATATTTCCTACATCATGGTATTTTATTTATAATTTTTAAAAATTAGATAAATATATTTATTTATTACACAATTATGATGTAGTGATTACCTCATTAATGAAAGATTCAAATAAATTAATTTATAAATATTAAAATAAATTTAATTTGTATATTTTAATGTCATCCACTAATTTTATGGATGAAATGGAAATATTAGGGATGAGTTAATTCCTTTGGTTTGAATTATTAAGGATGTTATAAATTTTTAAAAAGTCAAGTATGAATAGTATCCAAAATTGACATAATTCATAACTTAAAACATAAAATAGTTTATTAAATGATATTAAATTCCTAAAAATATTATATTTGTAAAAAAGGTTAATATAATTCCAAATATTCCATAAATAACTTTTTTTGGGTCTTTTGACATGATATGATAATTAAATTAACCTAGAATATGTAAATAACATGATATCATGGTAAGATTAAAAAGGGTAAAATAAGGGTAAAACCAAACAGATATGGATAAAAAAATATTCAAAACTTGTAAAAAAATTATTGGATGATGGGTATTAGAACCCAAATAATCTTATATTATAATTAAATAAGTTTTTTACCATTTTAAATTGAAATTGAATTTATAATAAATTAATATTTTGGAACTTTCCTAAAGTGCCCCTCTCCACTCTTATAAAAGGAAAACTCCTCCCTCCCTCTTCACTCCATTTTGAGCCTTAAATATCATCCAAACCCTGAAAATTTCTTTTCTAAACTTCACTATTTACATTCTAGAGGTTTGGTATTCTCAAAATATCAACTCTAGTGCCCAGGAGGAAATTTAAAGGAGGCATGTCGAGGAAGAGGTACTCTCTTCTACTGATTCTTTCAAATTTTTTTCTTATTATACTTCCTTTTGTTTAGTTTTTAATTATAAAGTAAAAAAATAAGTATAAATAATATAATTATATGTTATTATAAATATTAAAAAACCCTATTTCACCTTCTATCCATCCTATGAAAAACAAAATCACCACGCGTGCGTACGTACAGATTACCGTCTCCACGCCGTGGTGTAATATGTTTTTCACCACCACATTACTTGGATGGGTATAATGGTGGAAATAATAACTATATATGATTATTATAACAATATACTAATTATGAGATATTATAAATGATCCACTCTGATACCATTCAACAACTATGGGAACGATATCGTCGCTCGTGCATACGTACAACTTACCGTATCCACGACGCGATGAGATTCATTTTCCATGTTAACCATTCAAAAATGATTATAAAGTATATATAATAAATAATCATGAAATATATGAAATAATAATTCTATTGGATTTATGTATATATATATGTCATTTTCTTCTATTCAATTTAATAAGGAAACAAAAACAACGTTCATGTATACGCACGACCTACCGTCTCCATGAATGGTGTCTTCATTACATTTATCGATATATTATATATATTTATGTAATGAATATATATGATATATAAATCGTGTTTTAAATTATGGAATTAATTAAATCATGATCTAATTAATCATATGAAGAATAACAAGTCCAAACAGGTACGATAAATGAAACGATTATTACCCAAATTGTTGCTTTAACATGGAATTGACAAATGAACAGGTAATATAAAGTCGTAAGTAAATCATATATGATATCATAAATATTATTATGGTTATTTTACAAGTTAATAATATGTTTAAATCCACTATAAAGAAGTTTCAGACACATATAAAAGAAATTGGACCGACGATAAGGAATAGTTTTGCAATCTCATTTTTATCGGAGATTTTTTATATAAGTATTTTTTGGGGATATATTTATCATCCATGTCCATGTTTTATAAAAATATTTTCATAAAATGTTTACTATTATTCTATGTATGTTTAAAGTCATTTTTACCTATTTTTTACTTTTATTACATGGTATGAAAGGAATCTTTCTTTTGTTTACCATACGAGGTACTTTTAAATTTTCCAGTAAAAGTACGAGGAGAATGTTTTTTTTAAACTTATATGACATGAACATATTTTAACATCTTCATAACGATTTATTTCCATTAAGCTTCCTCTAAAAAATTTCAAGTTTATTTTAACTAAATTATTCTCTTTTAAAATTATGCAGCATTTGGAGAAAAGAAAATGTTTTTGAAGAAGAAATGATATTTTCCTTGAGAACTGAGTTCAAGTGGTTTATCAAAATTATTTTCTATATAAGATGATTCTCTTAAAATAGGGTTATTTTTCTATTCCTATTTTTACTATGATTTTATTATGTTAATGATGGAATTATATTTTATATGGATTATGTTATGATGGAATGATGTTTAAGAAAACCCATTTTATTTCTTGGGTTATGCCATGATGAATGGTTTATGTTTATGTGGCACATGTAATAATGATTTCATTATGAGATGGGTGGGACCTATATATCCCTAAAATGAATTGGGTAAAGATTTATATATCATGAGATAGATATGGATGTATTGAAAAATAAATTTTGTTAAGTAATACAGGGCTGGAATGCCAAGTAAACTTGGTTTAGTATTGGACTTCGTCCACTTTGATAGTCTTGGCAGTAATGCCTTGGATACAATGGAAATCATATTTTGGGATTAATTGTTTTCCATAATTACATGTTTTATTCCAATGATATTCTATTATGGCTAATGTTTCTTTATGATCCATGCCTTACATATTGACAAGATTTATGGCATTACTCAAGATTTTGATGTTTAAACTTTATATTTATGTTTTTTACATTCAAATGTTTATGGATTGTTTTATGTTCTCCATGTTTACCCTTATTGACCATTTTATCTCACCCTTTCTATGTTTTCTTTTCCCCAGGATATAAAGAAAGGTTTTAGGTTGGAAAACAAAAGGGGAATATCTTTATGGGAGATGTTGAAGATCTTTCACCATGATTAGAAGATTATGTTCTGAGTTTCCAAAGACACTAAACTAATATGGTCCTTGGAAATTTTTGTGTGTCATGTATTAAGTATTCCGCAAAAGAAATGTAATGTTCATGTCAATCTTGGGTCTCTACATATATGTTATCTTTAAAAAAGGTGTTTCTATGGATCCGTAAAATATAGAGGCTATGATCTCTTGGAAACCACCCAAGAATGTCTTTAATATATAGAATTTCCTTGTATTGTCTCGTTATTACCTATATTTTGTTCATGAATTTTCATGACTAGCTTCACTAATGACATCCTTGATAAGAAAAAATGTTCCCTTCCAATGGAATTATGAATGTCATAAGTCTTTTCAAGATCTCAAATTTCACCTCACATCAACACCGATCTTGAAATTTCCAGAATCTGGACAAGACTACAAAGTGTATTGTGATGCTTTAGGATCTAGTTTGGGGTTTTTTCTCATATAGGTAGACCATGTAGTTTCTTTTGGATCATGGAAGTTACAATTTCATGAGAAGAACTATCCAAAACATAATTTAGAATTAGCTTCTATGTTCCATTATTTTAAAACTTATCATCATTTCCTCTTTGGTGAGAAATTTACAGTGTTTAAGGATCATAAGAGCTTGAAACACATTTTATCACAAAGATATTTGAATCTATGACAAATTATATGGATAAAGTGTCTTTAAATATTTGACTTTTACTTAATGTATACACCAGGTAAAGGTAACTCTATGGAAGATGAATTAAGAAAAAATTCACATGATTAGTTGGTGAAAGAGGATTTAGATCAATGGAAGATAATATTTGTGATAACTGATATCCAATTGGATTGTAAATATTGAGGTAATATTGAAGTTTTATTTCCTATTTCTTTTATTCCTAATTTGGTTGAGTAGGTTAAAGAGGCACAAACATATGATTCTGAATGTTTTTCTATGAGGTAAAAAATCAATGGTGGGGAGATCATTGAGGGATGAAATCTTGACAGAATATTAGTTTTTTGGTTTTGATATCGGATGGTTGTACCTATGGCTTGTCAGGAAAAACTCCTTCATACTTACCACTATTCAAGATGATATATTCATCTTGGAATAAAAAATATGTATAATATAATTAAAACAAAATTTTGGTGCTAAATCATGAAAAGAAAAGTGGCTAATTTTATTTTAATATGTCTCACCTGTCAGTAGGTTAAGGCAAAGCACCAGCAGCCAACTAGTATGTTGTAGTCTTTACCAAGTCTCGTATGGAAATGGGAGTAGATATCTTTGGATTTTGTAATAGGTCTACAAAGTACGGTTTGTAAACACAATTAAATATGTATGATAGTGTATCAAATACAAAATTCATCCCATTTCATACCATTTTATGAATCCATTACCATGGAAGACTTGTCCAAAATCTATATCAGAGAAGTGGTAAAAAGGCATGGGATTTTAGTGTCTGTTGTATTTGACTCTAATCCGAGGTTTAAATATCATTTTTGGAAATACTTAAAAAAATAACTTGTAACCCAGTTGGCTATGAGCATGGCGTATCATCCTCAAATGGATAGAAAATCTAAAAGGATGATACAAATGTTGGAAGACATACTTAGGGATTGTGTAATGGATTTTATTGTCTCATGGAAGAAGCACTTACCACTCATGAAGTTCTCATACAACAACATTTATTAGGAATTGATAAATATGGATCCTTTTGAAGCATTGAATGGGAATCCTTATCATTATCCACTTTTTTTGGGTGGAAAGAGGCGAGACTTCACTGGTTGGACCGAGCCTTGTTCAAGAGACAACATGGAAAATTCATTTGATCAGAAAAAGGATTGAGATGACTAATATTTGTTAGAAATAATATGTGGATCATAATCGATGGACATTCTAATTTTAGGTTAGTGTTAATGTGTTCTTTAAAACCCTTCCAAGGATTGGGTATCATTGTTTTAGGAAGTAGGTTAGGTTTTCTAATCGATAAATAAGGGTTTTTGTGATAGTTTAACAGGTTAGTGAGGTGGTATATCGGTTGGATTTTTCACCAAGGTTCAATTAAGTGAAAGTTTCATGTATCTTTATTAAATAAGTATCAATCTGATCCATACGATGTGATTTGATGGGATCATGTTGACCTAGATCCAAATTCTATGTTGGCTCATGTGATGGTATGGATTGTGGATAGGTAGGAGAATTTATTTCATGTGAAAAGTATCAGTCTAGTGCAGGTTTTATGGAAACATGGTAAGATCTAGTAAGAAACATGGAAGCATGAGAAGGAAATGGTGAATAAATGGCCTGACAAATTTCATTATAATGGAGGTTTTCTACTTTTTAGGGATGGAAAGGCCCATGGTGGGGTAAATGTAGCACCCCCATTTTGTGGTACTTGACCATTTATTTATGAATTTTAAGTATATATAATGTTTGGGTTAAGTTTTGGGTGGTCAAAAGGTATTTTGGAATACTTTTAAGGATTTATGGAGGTTCACAGTTTTAGAATAGTTAGTAGAAACCCTGAAAGACCTCCAGGAAACCATAAAACTGAAACAATGGGCACTGGGTATACACACAGTTAGGTGCATGGTTTGGCCAAACCTTCTGGATGCCCATTAGAAACCATGAAATTCTAGACAGATGGGAAAAAACATTTGTAAGATAGTTTGTCTAACTGTGCAATTCAACCATTCAAGGTGTATTTTTAGGCAGTGGCTTGTGCACAGTTAGCACATGGTTTTCCTAACTGTGCACCCTAATCACGAACCATTGAAAATTAGATCAAAAAATCATGAATCTAATATTATTTACCTCCAAAACCACTTATTTTATAATAAATAGTCCATAATATGAATTCCTATTCCTCTCAAGGTTGTTGATACCATACCTTTTAATCCGGTAGTGATTACAAGGTTAATCTAAGTGCGTTTGAGCCCCATATTCGCCAGTAAGTGCTCATTCTTCATCAGTTTCCTTAGATCTCTTATTATTACCTATATTAAATCATAGATCCAATCCATTGATTATAGATATATGTTATTTTATGTCAATAATGATGAGATATGATTGTTTTTATTTAATAGAACAAGATATAAGTTTGAATGTAGAATATCTAAGCTATGTTTTTGAAGTTTTGTGTCATTATTCATTTTCACCAAATTTTGGGAGGTAAGTGGCTCTTCTCTTGAATTCTATTGATTCGAACATAAAGGATTAGTTTTAAATTTAATTAATTGATTGAAATGGTTTGTGAATTTGATGTTTCATTTTTGATAGAAAATCTCTTTAGTGATGGTTTTGTGAAATGGTGGAAATTGGATGGTTTTGTAGAAGACCTTATGATGTTAATTTTTAAATTGATTAATTTAAAATTTTACCTTTTTTTAGTATCATGGAAAATGTTTATTGATATTTTCTTAATAAAATAAATGTTTTATTGAAATTTATTGGCATGATTGGCTTGACATGGGGTTTTGCATACATGGTTGGCTTGAGTTCATTTGCATTAAACGTAAGCCTGTGGAAGGGGCGTTTTCCATTGGAGCACATGGTATTGGTTACCTTGTGACGACTTGGTATATCAATGAGATACCACTCATGAATATGGAAGTATCACCAGGTCTCTCATGTGTGGTTGTGTGGATATGTGTAATCATGTATTGAGTATGCCAAATGGAAATGCAAAAAGTTTTAAATACTTATTTGGTTTATTTCCATGGAAATTTTTTTTGGTTTGGAAAACTATTTCATCTTTAATATAAATTTATTTAAATTATTTTAAACTATTTTATATAAATGTTCTAAAATTTTTTATACTAGTTTCATGATTTGGGAAGTCAATGGGGAAATCCTACTAAGTTTTATACTCACCCTCTTCTTGGGAACTTTGGTGCATTTGCAGATGTTATATATCGAGACAAAGGTAAAGGAAAGGTATCCCGTTTCTTTATTGATTCATCATGATACTTTAGGCATGGTTGTATGAGTTGGACCTTGGATAATTTTTTGAGTTTATATTTATATTTATTTGTTTCATTTGTGTTTCATACTCTTTGGTATCTTTGAGTTTTTTTAGTTTTGGTTTCCACTTGTACTCTGATAATGTAGTTGATTTTGTTCCAATTGTATTTTGTAATCATGAATCATGTAGTGGTTTTATTTTTATGGTTATCATGGTTTAGTTGTTTTATTTTAAAAGGGAAAATCATTACACAATTATTTATGAATCTCCTGGTATTTATTTCCAGACTTTGGTGTCTTGGGGATGCTACTTAAGGCTTGTAACACCCTCTACCTCTTCCCAAGACAATGGGTGAGGGGTGGGATGTTACACATAGACTTAGACACATCTACCTAAATAGAATGATGAATTTATTAAATCTAAATATCACTGTGTATATTCAAAATATGAAATGATATCATTATAAGACCTGTGATTCTTGAATTTAGGGAAATATGGTTTGAAATTTGTACTCACAGAAGAAGAAAAGGTAATCCAATCTCATCAACTTGGTGTATACTAATGTCTGTGGCCTGATGAATATATTATAAAACTTTATGGAAATGTATTTCATTCTCTTTGTTAAATATTACAATATAATGACTTGTGTTATATTTTTACAGAGTAAGAGGGAAGTGATACACTACATAAAGTGGTATAGGTGAATAATGGATAATGAAACTGGTCATACCATCAAGATATTAGAATACAATAAGGTAATAGAGTATAATCCATTAAGTTTGAAAATTACCTTGAGAAATATGAAATAAAACATGAAGTTTCCTTCATATGAACTCTATAAAAAAATGGAGTTGTTAAACTATCACACTCACAATTTTGTTTTTAGGTATTTTTCTTTATTTTTGGTCTCTATTTTATTCCATATCTTTTAATGGTATTTTTTAAGAAAAATGGTATTTTTTTGGGGAGATAGAGGGAAACACATGGTTAGAGCATAATTAGTAGAAGCAATTTTTTAACCTCTTCAAACCATGAATGTCTTTATAGAGGCATTGATGAGCTTGTACAGTTATGTGCATGAACATGTGCCAACCCCCTGAAAAAAGAGTGGATCAGATGGTGGAACTGGTGTGACTGCACTATTAGGAACACAATTTTTTAGACCGTGTGACCAAAACTATGTAGCCCCTACCTATTGGGGCAGAAGAACCAGCACAATTGGTGCATAGTTTGGAAGACTATACTGCTAAACCATGTATCTTGCTCAGTTTATTTTTTTTCTAAATAATTCCCTTACTAATTTTAACCATATTTTACACCTCATTTCCCCCATTAGACTCCTCTAGACCTAAGTGCACCACCCCTATCCTCCACCACATTCTTGGTATAAAATATTGGGTGGTTTGGATTGGATCATCAAGGAAACTCCATGTAAGTTCCTCCTATTCATTCTTCTGGGGGTTTTATACCTTTTTTCTTGGGTTCCCTCCTCTTTGGTGGTTGTGGTGACTTATATTGGGTTGGATCTAATTTTTTTGGCTTGAGTTTTGATGTTGGTGGCATGTTCTTGTGTCTGCAGGATCTACTCTTGTTTTTTCTTGTGATTCACAATCTATTGGTGGTGGTTTCATGAAGAAATGTAGGTGGTTCAGTGTTGTTATACTATTTTATGATTTGTATTTTCTTTCCTATATTTCAAAATGTGTTAAATAGTGCATGTGTGTGTGAAAATGGTGTTTCAAAGAGTGTTGGTGTGTGTAAGGATTTGGAAATGGTTATCCCTTATGAAAATGATTATAAATGGTATATTCATCTTATGACGAACCATGTGTACCTAAGTGGGAAGTATAGGACTAGTATCTATGAGATTAAGTAGGGCCTCAGCTCAATCTCACTAGTAGGATTATGATACAACACTAACTAAATGATGTGACATGGACTACTACCATTGTATCTTTGTTTCACCCCAAGTGGATCATGTATGAGAAAGAATACTTATATGTTTTACCATTAAGATATGATGTTACTAAAACCACAATAAACTATTTAATCAAGGGTTTCCCATGGTTCTTATACATTATTTTTACCATATTTTAGTTACTCTTACATATTTTACTTTCTATGCAAAGATAAATCATGTTTCCAAACCAATTTTTTTACTTTTATTTAAAACTAGAACTTTAATTTATCTTATAATGGATATTAATGGAACACTTAATGGGATCCTACTTGGAAAGTGATATCACACCCTAAATATACCTAATGGGTATATTTAGACCTCTTTTTTCTAATTTAGGTAAAAACAGGGCCACATTTGCAGGTGGTGGATACTCTTTCCAGTTGTTATCCTTTTGGGGACATGTAATGGTGGTAGAATAGTAGAGGATGGACCTTATGTCTTAAGTTCAAGCCAGGAAGTGTGGAGGGGATTTATGAAGGAATCAATCGAAGACCCTTCATGGTGAAACTCTACAAATTAACTTCAATAAACATGTCTATAAAGGCCATATTGAGAAACATGCCCACAAAGGAAACTTCATGAATCATGCTCACATGGAAACTTCATGAATCATTACCAAAAATGCGAATTTTTAAAAAATCCATGTGAGGATAATCTATAATTAATTCCCACAAAGGCCATTTCATGAATCGTAACTGCGAAGCCACTTCATGAAGCATTAACATGGGTCCACTTCACAAAGAATTCCCATGATTCCATTTCATGAAGTGTTCCCATGAGATCACTTCAAGAAGTATGTTGATGATGTCACTTCATGAAGCATGCCAATGAGGATAATTCAAAAAGTATGAGTTCCTTCATAGAGAACACCCAAGAAAACCATCCATAGAGGGGATTTTTATATATCCCTTCATGATCCACCTTTGACCCAATCCATTTATGAACCAAAACCTCCCATACATAACACCTTAGAGCTATGAAAAATAGGGGTTTATTAGGATGATTTAAACTTATCCTTAATGTCCCCAAACCATGAAGGCCTTATCTTATCAATTATAACTTCACAAAGTAACCCAAGTATGGGGAAACAGGCCTCTCTCATATCCTCTTTTCCACCCAAGTCACCTACCCAAAATCCCATCGATCTATACCATAGGTCTTAGCTCCCACACACATGGTTGGGATCAATTATAGACTATGGTCTCAGGCCTATGATTCCATCACTAAGCCCATTAAAATTTGAGAGTTGTACCATGAAAATTTTAGGCTAGATCATCCAAATTTGAGCCATGGTACCTACGACACCCACCTTGAGTCTAGATAACCCTGTTAGTTTTCTCATATACCTTGATTTAGGATAGTCCTCATGGTTTTCCAAAATACCTTGAGTTGTGATACTCCTTTTAACATCAAAATATAAAATTACATGGCACATCCCCTAGTGAAAACTCAAAATTATGACCCAAGTCCTAATCCCTACTCAATCCCCTTTTGTGTGATTTCATGTAGCATGACTAATATTTTATTATATGTTGTTTCTCACACTGAGTATGAATCATGTGGGATAAGAGGTTTTAGTTGATAATTTCAATAACATGATTGAGACACTTCTAGTTAAATGTAGTGAACACTAATTTCCTTATTTTATGACACTAAAATACATGGAACAATCCCATCACAAGACCTTAAACTATATACCTTGAACTATGTGGGATTTGATTCTTATTAACCAGGATACATTGGACACCTTTTTGAGGTTAAATAATTATATCCTCAAACATAACTCTCCCTATGTGACAAGAATATGATTCATTATGTGACAAGCATATAATAAATAATTGAGTTGAGATACTCCTCTTGGTTTCCTCAAACGCACCTTGAGTTGAGATACTACTCTTGGTTTCCATGTATATGGGCCTCCTACTAGGTGAAATCCCCAATATCTTCATTCTTCCTTCCTAATCTAGTTAATAATAGATGGAAGGTTGAGATCCATATTTGATCACCCTACAAGGCGTAATCCCCAAATCTTTTAAGATATCATCCTCTATCTAGTTATAAATAGACAAGAAGGAAAAAATCCATATATAGGACTCCTACTTGGTGAAATAACTAACCATACCATCCCATGTCTAGTTACCAATGGAAAAGATAAACCAAAAAGATACAATCAAAATTAATTCCCACACCAAACCCTTCTAGTCTTCTTTCACATAGTAGTCTATTCCACATGACCTTAAACTACGTGGAAGTAGTCAAGGTTGCATGACCTTAAAAGGAACAACATCAGTCCTGGACTCATGACATTGAAAGAAAATTTACTTATTCATAGTTTTATGACCTTAAAATACACCAAATTTCTTTTTATCACACAAAATTACAAGGTATGAACTTTTCTATTAAGTGGAACTCAACTAAGTGGGATCTAATTCCCTTTTTATGGATACATAAGAAACCCCTTTCATAATCCAAATTCCATCTCAACAACAACTCTTGCATCTTTTTTTAGATTCTCAATGACTCTATGGATGGAAATAGACTCTAGATTACCTTCCTATATAGATATAAACTATAGAGTAATCAGATGCATGGATGAAATAAGATAAAATATAACCCTCACATACAATTCCCTAGTAAATACCTATTGTTAGTCAGTTAATTTCATAAGGTAACCAATGGCATTACTAATTCCATTAATAATGATCAATGAACATATATTAAATGTATAAGAGTCTTGGAGTATGAAATAATTCCCCCAAAATGGATGAGATGATCCTAACCTCCCATCATCTCAACCAACACACATTCCAAAGAATCATTGGTAAAGTCCCACTGACTACTTGCCTTTGGAAAGTAGGTATATAACTAACTCAAAACATTTTTGGGCACAAAAAGTCATAAAAAACAAGAAAATATTTATCCATTACTAATAGAAAGATTTATTTATCCTCTTTTAAATTCAATCCTATCACTTAATCTATTTTTGTTAGCATAAATGTGTGACACACACCTGGTATCGAATACCCATGAGTGAGATTTAGTGAGATTGACCTTTATAACATTCACATTCATATTCTTAGAATGATTCTCTTCTCAGAGAACACCTCTCATCCTTAGAAACAAATTTTTACTATCTTATATGTCATACCTATAAGTGAGATAAACATTATTATCATGTAATAATCCATATTCTATAATGAAGACCTATCTATGGGTGAGAATCATGTTTTATATCCTTTCATCATGAAATTTTAATGAAATTAATCCTATTAAAAACAATGAACTTATACACAATATCTATTTAGTGAGCCAAGATCCATATTTTACTAATTTATGGGTAGCTTTAGCATTTCTCCCATCACTTGACTATTTAGGTATGAATACATTACAATCATAACACTTATGATTCTGGGATAATTGAGTAGATAAACACTTTATCCAAATCCATCATATGGATTCACTCAATTCCATTCCTTTGGTAGCCTAATCTAAATAGTTCCTCTTGGCTAGTGTAACCCAAAGTAAAATGCAATAATAGGTTCCTAATCCTATTAGAATCACTCATTACTTACTTTCCATACATAGATAATCCATGGGAATCCAACATTATCATGACCTACCTAGTTATATTATTGAAGTCTTAATAAGTTATAGTTTGGAAGGGATGCCACACTTAGTATTTTTAAGGGTTTTCTTAAATTTGTATTCAATTTAATTAATATCTCAAGCTTATTAAGCCTAATATATTTCATGAAATCTTTATTATATAATGTTTTATTCCTTTGTGTATGCCTGATTCTAATGATTTAGTTTTGAAATCATATTCCATCCCCCAAATTAATGTGTTTACAATACATTAAAGTGTAACTCTTTACACAACCCACATGTTTGTGTTACTAACCCAAAATTAGAAGGCAAACATATTCATACATATAAAAATTTATCTCACGAATAAGGTAAATAATCTCTTAATATAAAGTCATAGAGTTATACGATATTGAAAAATTCCACACAATTAAGTCCATAGAGACAGATTGTTAACCCATCACCTTTTTAGAAGGAATAATTCTACAAGTTGGTGGGTTGTTTGACACCATGTCCCTAACCCTAGGGAGACATTACTCAAGTTAGAATTTAATTCATTATATCTCTAAAAACTAACATGAAAAAACTATATTCAAAAACTATCTTTAATATCATAACTCTAAAGAAAAATAGAGGCCAAGGTATATGAAAAATAAATCTTATAATATCACACCTAGCATATAATTCATGAATCTATCATCTAGAAGTAATTTATCATATAAATTTAAGCATACAAATCATTCAAATTATATAAAAAATTTATTAATATAAATAATATAAAGGAATAGACTAATAAATAAACACATTATTACTTTTTCAAAACAATAGAAATAAATATGAACTTTTCATATTTTATTTTGGTATAAAAAATACCATTTTATAATTCCTAACACTTATAATTTATAAAAAAATTATAAACTATAATTAATAATATAAAAAATAAAATTTATAATATTTTATGACTAATAATGTTATTATGAGTCAAAAAATACTACTAATATTGGTGAGATACTGTGTATAGAGAAATTTTATTCTATAATATCATTTTGAATCATATGCTATAATACATATCACTGCTTATAATTAGAGTTATCAAATAACACTAATCATATTTAATGATACAATGGATATCATAAATATTACATGATGATTTGTTTTATAGAAACCCTAGACTAACACGAATTTTATGATATCATATATCATAGTATATACCACCATTTAAATCTTTTAATTTCCTATATATCATACCATATGGTATAATCTAGTCATAATATATGGTTGAAAAACAAATAATAAATATAGTGAATTATATTTTATGATATGGAAAATATGATTTATGATATTAATATTTTTGAAAAAATAGTAAATTAACATGTTTAGTCATTTAAGAACAAGGATCCAATACCACTAATAAGTTTTAGGGGATCATATAATGACCATTGGTAGTGGAAAAGCCTAATGTAATGGGTTTATATATCTTAAAATATTCAAAATTTATGGATTTATGAAGAAAAAAATGTACATGTATTAGAGTAGCATTGACCTCTACTAGGATGAAGAAACCTTGATAAAGATAAAGGGTGAAAAAACCTATACTTCTTACGTCCCTAGTTAATCCATCAAACCATGGATCCTAGAATGTTTCTTGAGGAACCTTAATTTTAAAAATTGGTTCTCAAACCTTCTTTGGAATATATATGGAAGCCCATGAATAAATAGAGTATCAACTAGGGTTGTATTAATAAGGGTGAAATCAACCATAGGGAACTCTTCTCTTTATAGAGGTATCCTCAATGCTCTTAATTTACTGAAGAGCATCGTTCTTCGGATTCCATCTCATGGAACCTAAGTGTTAATTCTTGTTGATGTGTTCTTCACTGAACACATCAATTAAGGGTGTACAAGCCTTAAATTATTTATCACATATTTTATAAAATGATGAAACCAAGTGAGGAGATGAGTTGGTAGATGCATGCATCCCATGTAGAGATATCATAAGGCTAATCATATGATATGATATAAGACACAAAATCATATCATAATTCCTCTATGATATAATAATATCATAATGAATGATATGTATCTTATTAATATCACACTATATGATTATGGTAGTCGTATAATAAAACTTAGATTTATTTATATGCAGATCCATCACATATCATCATAGTTACTATTAAAAAATCTAGGTTACTTCCTCCAGAATTTGTACATTTGGATATTTTTTTCCTCCAGTGTTAGACTAAGTTTTTTCCACCACTTCCACCCTAGTTCCACATAATGTCTTAAAAGTATCTCATTGCCGAAAATAAACTCTTAGCCAGAAAATATCATCTCACCAAACCTAAAATTTTCTTGCCAATTAAAAATCATTATATGAATATTAATTTATTTGTTTCTTCATATTAATAATACATTCCATAAAAATTATTCTTTAATAACAATAAATTATTTTTTTTATGATAAATAAAGCACAATATATAGAACAAATTCCTTGAAAAATCTCATTTAAACTAATGATTTTGTTCCAAGTTCTTCAAAATTATTTATTTACCAATCATTTATTTAATTTTATTAATCTATTTTTATTAAAATAATTATTTGAATTTTATAAATACATTTAATAATTTTTTATAAGCAACAAATTTAATAAAATACAACATGTATTGAAGTACACTTAATAATATGAATAATAAAAATACATATTTTTAAAATATAATTTTTTATATTAATAATTACATGTTGATATCATCCTAGACTCTACTTATAAAACCTATCATGACCTCTAAATAAGCCCTAAGGGTGAGATAAGAAATGGTGGTTGTTGTAGGTGGTGATTCACCTAGAAATGATCTCATAGTGATTTCTATGTGTTTGAACTTATCTCAAAAGTTATTTGATTCAACTCATACTTATTGACAATTAGATTAGGATTGGCCATGTTAAAACCCTAGTCATGTTCAAAAAAATGGGCCTCATATGGAATACATTTTTCAACTGGTGTACTAACTTCTCTCTTTATTCACTATATGATTATTTATATCACTAAAAAAAGTGATGGTTAGCGGGGGTTATTTATTTTTTATTGTGATGGTTTAGATTTCCACCAAATTTCTTAGCAGCGATTCATAAATCCGTCGCGTATTTCACAGTTTTTAGTCAATTAACGGTGGTTTATTTTATTTCACGGTAGTATTTTTAAGTGTGATTTTTGGAAAATTTAGTAGTAGTTTGTTGTTTAATTAGTAGAGGTTATTTAATAAAAAAATATCCACTAGGGATATAAATAAAATAAAATAAACTATAACAAATCATTTAACAGTGGATAATTTGAATCGCCGCTAAATGCAGTCAATAATATATGTTTAACGGTGGTTACAACAAACCGCCACTAAATCTATTTTGTTTTTTAAAATATTTAACAAAAAACTATAAATTTATAGAAACTAAAATGATATAAAATAAAACAAAAATATATAATAAGCCCATCATTCATACATCACTCATACACAATCATACAAACAACCACAATCATCATAACACAAGTCTCAGTCACCCCATACATCAACTAATATCTCATCATCAATATATACATATAAAATATGTACAAAAAACACCTAAGACCAATATACATCCATGTATCAACCTCCAATACATCTGTCTACCTCTACATCATATCATCAAATGAAATGGACCGCTTCATCTGATCAGATGTAACAAAAAATAAAACAAAAATCAAAACTAAACATAATAAATCAGAATTAAAGTAGAATAATTGATAAAATCTTAACATACCATGTAAACTAAGAAAAACCATGAATACCTTCTAAAAAATTTCATGGATCATAAGAGTCATCCTTCTACCTATTTCCGGCATCTTCCACCTACAATGAAAATATGAACATTTATGAAAACAAATTCACAGGAGAAAAGACACGAAATGTATTCAGAATACTGCATATAAAATTTGTTATTTTGTTAATAAAACAAAATAAATTTTAACATAAAACAAATAATATAAAATGAAAAACAATTTTTTTAAAAAAATATACCTATTTATGATTATATTCAAGACTCAAAATTGAAAAGGGATAAGTAAATATTCTAATTTATTTTTAAAGCGACGTGCAATGTGCTTGGAATTTATTTAATATTTTTTTAAAGATTTTGATATCATATAATTTCATATAATTCAAAAAGAACGAAGTGGTGGTTTTATTATGATTTTACATAAATTTTAGGTATTTTTCTATGGGTTTTGACCGTTCTATGCATGTTTTATTGTTTTAAAACACTAAAAAAATGTTTATAGTAATAATGGAAAAACAATAATTCAAAAAAATGTACCATTAGCTCACACATTTAGAAATTAAATATATGGTCATTTCCCCCCAATTTCAGGGAAATATGACATCTTTCCTAGTTTTTACCATTTCACACATGTTTTAGTGTTTTAAAACACTAAAAATGTTTTTAAGGCCATAATGGGAAAACTGTCACTCGAAATGACATACCCTTGGTTCCTACATTTCATGTAATGCCCCAACCCCAGCTACCAAGAGTCTGTGCGTTACTTCGTAACATTGGCATTATCACAAAAGATCAAGTCTCAAAAGACCGATTAGTATAGTATCCTTGGAAACACTAGATACATTCATAAGTCTTACATTACATCATTAAGTAAAACAAAACTACAAAAACATCTTGTATTCATATCCCCTCATACTATCCCTGCAGGTCATTCATAATATACTTCTTCACATCCTGGAAAAATTAAAACATTGAAAGGGGTGAGCTCAGATGCTCAGTAAGGATAAGAATATAGCGGAAGATTTCATAAATAAATATAAACATTTAAGGCAATGTAAAACTAAAACAAAAGCCTTTTAAACTTTAACTTCAACATAATATGGAAAAAGTAAAATGAGATAATTCCATTTACTTATTCACATGGATATTCTACTGGTCGAATAATCACATGCAACATCAATAACCACTTTCATACTGATGGAATGCATAATGCCAGACTATCATAACCACGTAGCCAAGGCCTCGTGCCAAGACCACAAATAAGATTTTGTCAAGGCCTCGTGCCAAGACACTAGTTTGTCTCATGAGACCTACCGATGCATCAAGGAGCTGTAGCGAGCTCCACCCATCACTTATTAAGTCCAATGCATTCCTCATATGAATAGGTTTAAACATATCATAAACCATAACATAATCGTATCACATAAAACATGTATAAAGGAAACATAAAATTTCCACATTTCAATCACAAGATATCAATACAACACATTGATATAATAAAAACACTTTCAAAACCATTTTCAATACCAAAATAAAAGAAAGTTAAAACTTTGTATTTATTTTTCATTAAAAAAAGTTATGGCTTGTAGAGGAAGCTGAAACTCAAATAATGGTCACGGTGGCAGAGAATTCGTTGTCGCCGCATATGTACGGAAAGAAAAACATTCATTTTTGTCATTTAGTAAAACTCTTCGTATAAAAAATATTCCTTTTGAATAAACTTAAAAAGTCAAAGGGGTTTATACACCGTATAAAAGAAAGTTGTGTATAAAACCAAATATGCCTCAATGAAAGGAGATTGAGATGAAGTCCTTACAAAGATCATTTTTAAAATAATGTAGATATATTATGAGTATTTACTATAAGTACACATAAAGAAAGTACAAATACAAGATAAGACATAATAATATCATGACATAATTTGAAAGTAGGAGATTAACCCAAAGAATGGAAATTGGGTTAAGAAGTTCCCTTACCTCGTGTCCAACTTGACTCAATTGTTCTTTAACCTCCTGAATAATAAACTAGAGTTAATTTATATTTACTTAATAACCTTTTTCATGTTCATTATTCCTTTTATATCACTTATTACCATGTTATGAACATTATGTAATTATTTATGTTAATAACAGTCGTTTTGTCGATCTTTGGTACTTGAGTCAAAAATATACTTCTTATTATTACAAGTTGTTCATGTGGTGAAATATCCATTATATCCAGAATTATATTCATGATTTAGATATCATATATAACATATATATCCAGTATATACATGCATTTATAATATTACATAACATTTAGAGGTAAGAAATGAAATGCACCGTTCATGGAGACGGTAAGCCGTACGTACGCATGAACGCTACTTTCATTTCTATTTCATATTTAATGGAATGAAGTTATAATTATATAAAGGTATAATATAATTCCAGTATAATATAATGTATAATAACATTTACTCCATCCTTTATACATCCCACATATGGCATTAACGATTCAAATCACTTTGAGGGGGCGGTAGTCCGCACTTCCTAAAATGAAATTATCGTGTTTACCTATAATGGAAATCATAAAGTATGACATAAATGAGAAATAAATAAGCATAAGGAAAACATAAAAATAATATATATATCATATATGAAAATAGTTTCATCAAAATGGCCACCATTAGAGGTGTTATATGAGTGTTGAACAATCATCGTTTCGTGAGGCAGAAATTCGCTATCCACAGAAACAGTATATTCTTTAACCATTAGATGTTGGTGTGTGTAAGTGTAGCTCGAATACATATTATAAAAACATACTAGTATATTGATGATACTGGTGTCGTTACAAAATAAATTAATAAAAAGAGTTTAGGGGGTTGGAGAAGAAAAATAAAATAAAAGAACACAAGAGAAGACATTACCTCAAAATCGGGTAACTCTTTTTGATTTGAGCCAAAGGCTTCCTTGGGAAGAGTTATGACCAAAGTGAGGCTTCTTGGAGTAATATAGGGAAGTTGGGAGAGTATTTGGCCAGAGTTTGGCCGAGCCAAATGGCTTGAAGGTGTGAGTAAGTTGGTAGTGGTGGGGGCCTTTTATAAGTGGAGAGGAGGGGCACTCTTGGAAAGTAATGAAATGTTACTTTATTATATAATGCGTTTAGGATTTTAAAGGTCCCACACTTATATAATTCAAGTATAAGGTGATAAGGGTTCTAAATATACTCATCCAATACGTTTTTGACAAGTTTAAGACTCGGATTTTACATTATCTTTTCATTTTATTTAAATCGTTAATTAATGAGGTAATCGCTACATCATCATGGTGTCATAAATAATTTAATTTATTTAATGTATAAAAATAATAAAACAACTATCATGATGTAGTAAATCTTTTTAGCTTTATAATTAATATTTATAGTAAAAAATATGACTTTTATAACCCCATTTATAAATTGTTTTAGTAAAACAACTCTTGTTTGTGACATTTTTATTTTAACATTAAATAAAAAGTTATTTATGTCATTTTCCTACCAAAGTGGATCCATGGGGTCCCCAAGTTGACCCATGGATTTTATTGGTTGGTCATGACACATCCAATAGGGGTAGGACAAGTGTAAAGGTCATTCCATATTTTTATAATACTATTTTTACCTTAAATTTCACTAATTACCTTTAATCGCGATTAATTAAACTTAAAAGTTACTATTCACCAAAAAATTATTTTAATCCCATTGAACCACATTTTACTTCCTAATGACAACCATGTATGTAGGATTTTTGAAAATCAAATCACAGAAGTGGTAATATTTCATTTAAACGAAAAATCAGTTTTTTAACTACCACTTAGTGGTTTCACTATTCATCAAAAATTGAAGTTTTTCAGAACAATGCCAAAATTTCACCCTAAGCTATAATTGATATTCTAAATTCAAAAATGATGTATATTTTAAAAATTCCAAACATATAATTTGAATTAATTAATTTTATAATTAATTCCCGCTGTCACAACAAATAGCGTGTTTTTAAGAAACAATATATATCAAAAGATTGACAATTGTTTATGTCCAATTTCAATGTGAAATTAATTCTAATGACCACCATTGGATAAAATGGTAAAAATATATTCTAATTATACTTTAAAACCACTCAATAGTATAATTTATCAATATAAATTATTTTGATTGAAAATTTTGTTTTTAAGTATTTTTCACTATAAAAAAATGGGAAGTTCTCAGAAAAATACCAAAAATTCAACATAGGCTAATTTCGATATTACAAATACAAAAATGAAGTAAATTTTGAAATATAAAATATATATAATTTCAAAAATTGGGTATTTCTATTCATAATGGCTATTTTGATTGGTCGCGGTTCTTTAGAATCTCGAACTTGCATACAATGCAAGCTATTGCATTATTGAAAGAGAAGCGTTTCGTTGAAGCTCGGGGTGTTACATTCTCCCCTCCTTCAATAAATTGCGTCCTAGCAATTTGAAATTTTTCTTTGAAAATAAAAGGTTGAAAATAGAAAATACCTTTTTGGAAAACCCACATCGGAAATAAGGTTAAAAAAATTTAGCCTTAATAAGAGGGAAAGGGAAATGAAAAAGTCACCACCAAATTATGATCTCGATAAGGAGAATATTGGTGGCAATTAGAGACATATAATTGGAGGAAAAACATAAATATTTGTAGGGAGTGATTGAGCTCACCAATCACAAACAAGTGTAAAATTGAGGGCCTCAAAGCCTTTAATCTATGTTGATTTAAAATATTATAAGTTATACAAGACATAAGGTATTAGGATAACACATTTTTTTGATTTAATATGCCTTTATTAAAGTTTAAGATTTAATTTATTCATTGAATAATAGATAGGTATATATATATATTTATGCTTGACAAGTAGAGTTTCAACCTTCAACTAATTTCTACCACAAACTCATCTTTCACTAAAAATGATAATAAAACTCAAAAATATTATATTTATCCTATTCGTACAAGGTTCAAAATATTAACACATACCATTTAGATTAGAAAACTATTTCATAATAACCAGGTACTTCCTGTAGGCTAGTGGTAGGTAAAAAAGGCCTGTCGCACTATGGTTGTGGGTTCGATTCCTGCAGCTTTGTCCGACGCGACGGGTTATCCCCCAACCTGCAGGTTGTCCTTTTCCTAAAACTATACTATTATAATATTACAAAATAATCTTCATAAATGTTTTAACCTTAAAAAATACTATCCAAAGTTCAACTTATTCCATTCCAACCTTTATAGTTATCCAAAATACCTCAGTCCAGACTTTCTCTAAAAGGTCCTTAAATTCCAAAATCAATTGTAACATTAGATTCCCAAAACAAAGTAAAGTTTCTCTTATTGTCACATACTAAAAATATGATTACCTTCATCATATTAAAAGTTTAATGAAAAAAAACAAGTACTGCAGTACAATCCTTATATATATCACATTATTATTATAACCAGAATATAATCCTTGAGTCCAAAAGCACCAATACATTAATTATTCCACTTCAACTGTAGTAACAGCATAAGATTGTCCTTGATCCCTTGGCCTTTTCTGAGATAATTTTCCCTGACGCTTAGGACATTCATTTGTATAATGCCCCATTTCCCTACAATTGTAGCATTCAACATTGATAGCCTCTTTCCTTCCCTTATAATCACGCACCTGGTGACCTTTTTCCCCACATTTATAACAAACTCCCATTCCTTTTAGGCAAGTACCAGGGTGATTATTCCCACAATTATCGCATAATGGAAAATCCTTCTTTCCCTTTTTCCATTTATCTGTCTCTTGTTCCACCGTTCTCTTCTTTTCTTGCTTTACTTTATTGTCATAAGATTTAGAGAATTCCTCTTCTGTCTTGATAGCACATGAGACAATATCTTCATACGAAGAGAAAGATTGTGAGACTAAGGATCGACGGAGAAACGGTTTTAACCCATCAAAGAAACGATCAATCTTACTTCTTGGGTTACATATATAATCTGCAGCATGTCTCGCTAACCTTGTAAAGTTGGCCTCATAATTTGCGACATTCTCATCCTCCTTTTGTCTCTGACTCAGAAATTACCTTTCCATATCTGCTCGATGGTCACAAGGTAATTATTTTTCTAAGAAAAGCTCTTTGAAATCCCTCCATTCCATATTCGATACTTCATCATCTTCCTTTGTGTTTTGAATCAGCGACCACCACTGATCGACATCTCCAGTAAGGCGGTAAAATGCCCTGACAACCTTCTCCCTTTCGTTACTCCCCAAGGCATGGAATATTTTCTCTAAGGAGTTTATCCATTTCTCAGCTACTAATGGATTTTTACCCCCATTAAATGTTGGTGGTTGTTGCCTCATGAATAGGTTTAACATTAATCCTCCACGTTGTGGATCAGGGTGCTCCATACGAGTAAGGTTATTATTCATAACCTGAGTGAGTTGTCCCAGTATGGTAATAAGTTGATCAGCACCAGTTGTATCTCTAGATCCACAATAATTATCTTGAGCAGGATGGAAATCCCTACACGGAGTGCGTGCATTGTTACGGTTTCCATTCCTTCCACTAGGCGCCATTTCTAAAAAATGGCATAAACTAGATTATTTTATGAATTAAAATACATAATTCCATACTTGTAAAATACTAAACATAAATTGAACTATTTATGGATATAATCCATAATCATAAAAATGTTTTCTTTGAGGAAGTATATACTCATAACCCTTCATAGTGGTTTGTAAAGAAAATGAGGATTATCCTAAGCATATCCCCTAGGAGTGTTGTAACCAAGAGTGCAGAAAGGACGGTTGTCATGCACCAGTTCCCGTTCGAGTCTAGCTCAAAGTAGTGTTTTCGGTTTTTACCCCTAGGTACATCTGTGCCAGAGCCGCCTCTACCTACTCGTATCCAGAAAGTGATGTATTGATTCAAAGACTCACAAAATCTCTATAATACCAAAATTCTTGGAAGTTGTTCTATACTAATCCTCAAAGTCTATCTTCGGGCTATGTGATCTAATCAGAGTTTATCTAAATCTAGCTTCCAAGGTTAGTACTAAACTGCCTCTGATAACAACTGTAATGCCCCGACCCCAGCTACCCAGAGTCGGTGCGTTACATTGTAACATTGGCATGATCACAAAAGATCAAGTCTCGAAAGACCGATTAGTATAGTAGCCTTGGAAATAATAGATACATTCATAAGTCTTACATTACATCATTAAGTAAAAAAAAACTACAAAAACATCTTGTATTCATTTCCACTCATACTATCCATGCAGGTCATTCATAATATACTTCTTCATATCCTAGAAAAATTAAAACATTGAAAGGGGTGAGCTCAGATGCTCAGTAAGGATAACAATATAGCGGAAGCTTTCATAAATAAATATAAACATTTAAGGCAATGTAAAATTAAAACAAAAGCCTTTTAAACTTGAACTTCAACATAATATGGAAAAAGTAAAATGAGATAATTCCATTTACTTATTCACATGGATATTCTACAGGTCGAATAATCACATGCAACACCAATAACCACTTTCATAATGATGGAATGCATAATGCCAGACTATCATAACCACGTAGCCAAGCCCTCGTGCCAAGACCAAAAATAAGATTTTGTCAAGGCCTCATGCCAAGACACTAGTTTGTCTCATGAGACCTACCGATGCATCGAGGAGCTGTAGCGGTCTCCACCAATCACTTATTAAGTCCAATGCATTCCTCATATGAATAGGTTTAAACATATCATAAACCATAACATAATCGTATCACATAAAACATGCATAAAGAAAACATAAAATTTCCACATTTCAATCACAAGATATCAATACAACACATTGATATAATAAAAACACTTTCAAAACCATTTTCAATACCAAAATAAAAGAAAGTTAAAACTTTGTATTTATTTTTCATTAAAAAAAGTTATGGCTTGTAGAGGAAGCCGAAACTCAAATAATGGTCACGACGGTGGAGAAGTCTTTGTCGCCGCATATGTATGGAAAGAAAAACATTCGTTTTTGTTGTTTAGTAAAACTCTTTTTATAAAAAATATTCCTTTTGAATAAATGTAAAAAGTCAAAGGGGTTTATACACCGTATAAAAGAAAGTTGTGTATAAAACCAAATATGCCTCAATGAAAGGAGATTGAGACGAAGTCCTTACAAAGATCATTTTTAAAATAAAATAGATATATTATGAGTATTTACTATAAGTACACATAAATAAAGTACAAATACAAGATAGGACATAATAATATCATGACATAATTTGAAAGTAAGAGATTAACCCAAAGAATGGAAATTGGGTTAAGAAGTTCCCTTACCTCGTGTCCGACTTGACTCGATCGTTCTTTAACCTCCTGAATAATAAACTAGAGTTAATTTATATTTACTTAATAACCCTTTTAATGTTCATTATTCCTTTTATATCACTTATTACCATGTTATGAACATTATGTAATTATTTATGTTAATAACAGTCGTTTTGTCGATCTTTGGTACTTGAGTCAAAAATATACTTCTTATTATTAAAATTTGTTCATGTGGTGAAATATCCATTATATCCAGAATTATATTCATGATGTAGATATAATATATAACATATATATCCAGTATATACATGCATTTATAATATTACATAACATTTATAGGTAAGAAATGAAATGCACCGTTCATGGAGACGGTAAGCCGTACCTACGCATGAAGGCTACTTTCATTTATATTTCGTATTTAATGGAATGAAGTTATAATTATATAAAGGTATAATATAATTCCAGTATAATATAATGTATAATACCATTTACTCCATCCTTTATACATCCCACATATGGCATTAACGATTCAAATCACTTTGAGGGGGCAGTAGTCCGCACTTCCTAAAATGAAATTATCGCGTTTACCCATAATGGAAATCATAAAGTATGACATAAATGAGAAATACAGAAGCATAAGGAAAACATAAAAATAATATATATATATATCATATATGAAAATAGTGTCATCAAAATGACCACCATTATAGGTGTTATATGAGTGTTGAACAATCATCGTTTCGTGAGGCATAAATTCACCATCCACAGAAACAGTATGTTCTTTAACCATTAGATGTAGGTGTGTGTAAGTTTAGCTCTAATACTTATTATAAAAACATCCTAGTATATTGAGGATACTGGTTTTGTTACAAAAGAAATGAATAAAAAGAGTTTAGGGGGTTGGAGAAGAAAAATAAAATAAAAGAACACAAGAGAAGACATTATCTCAAAATCGGGTAACTCTTTTTGATTTGAGCCAAAGGCTTCCTTGGGAAGAGTTCTGCCCAAAGTGAGGATTCTAGGAGTAATAGAGGGAAGTTGGGAGAGTATTTGGGAAGAGGTTGGTCAATCCAAATGGCTTGAAGGTGTGAGTAAGGTGGTAGTGGTGGGGGCCTTTTATAAGTGGAGAGCAGGGGCACTCTTGGAAAGTAATGAAATGTTACTTTATTATATAATGCGTTTCGGATTTTAAGGGTCCCAAACTTATATAATTCGAGGATAAGGTGATAAGGGTTCTAAATATACTCATCCAATAGGTTTTTTACAAGTTTATGCCTTAGATTTTACATTATCTTTTCATTTTATTTAAATCATTAATTAATGAGGTAATCGCTGCATCATCATGGTGTCATAAATAATTTAATTTATTTAATGTCTAAAAATTATAAAAAAAATATCATGATGTAGGAAATCGTTTTAGATTTCTAATGAATATTTATAGTCAAAAATAGGACTTGTATAACCCCATTTAAACTTTTTTAGTAAAACAACTCTTGTTTGTGACATTTTTATTTTAACATTAAAGAAAAAGTTATTTATGTCATTTTCCTACCAAAGTGGCTCCATGGGGTCCCCAAGTTGACCCATGGATTTTATTGGTCGGCCATGACACATCCAATAGGGGTAGGACACGTGTAAAGGTCATTCCATATTTTTATAATACTATTTTTACCTTAAATTTCACTAATTACCTTTAATCGCGATTAATTAAACTTAAAAGTTACTATTCACCAAAAAATTATTTTAATCCCATTGAACCACATTTTACTTCCTAATGAAAACCATGTATTTCGGATTTTTGAAAATCAAATCACAGAAGTGGTAATGTTTCATTTAAACGAAAAATCAGTTTTTTAACTACCACTTAGTGGTTTCACTATTCATAAAAAATTGAAGTTTTTCAGAACAATGCCAAAATTTCACCCTAAGCTATAATTGATATTCCAAATTCAAAAATGATGTCTATTTTAAAAAATTACAAACATATAAGTTTCATTAATTAATTTTATAATTAATTCCTGTAGTCAGAACAAATAGCGTGTTTTTAAGAAACAATATATATCAAAAGATTGACAATTGTTTATGTCCAATTTCGAAGTTAAATTAATTTTAATGACCACCATTGGATAAAATCGTAAAAATATATTCTAATTATATTTTAAAACCACTAAATATTATAATTTATCACTATAAATTATTTTGATTAAAAAAGTTTTTTTTAAGTATTTTTCACTATAAAAAAATGGGAAGTTCTCAGAAAAATACCAAAAATTCAACATAGGCTAATTTCGATATTACGAATAAAAAAATGAAGTCCATTTTGAAATATAAAATATATATAATTTCAAAAAGTGGGTATTAATATTCATAATGTCTATTTTGATTGGTGGCGGTGCTTTAGAATCTCGAACTTGCGTTCAATGCAAGCTATTGCATTATTGAAAGAGAAGCGTTTCGTGGAAGCTCAGGGTGTTACTTTTAAAAATTAAATCTATAGTGATTTTACCTTGATTTTAGGATAATAAAACACTATTTTATAGGTTTTGAACATTTCATGCATGTTTTAGTGTTTTAAAACCCTAAAACAAATTTACGACTATAAAGAGAAAACTGTCATTTGTAATGATGTTCCATTAGTTTCTGAATTTCAAAATAAAATTTATGTTTATTGTTCCATGATTTTACATTAATAAGAGGTCGTTTGATTGGGTTTTACTATTCCACACATGTTTTAGTGTTTTAGAATATTAAAAATTCATTTACGACCATAATGGGAAAACCATCATTCAGAATGATGTGACGTCAGTTCCAACATTTCAAAATTAAATCTATGATAGTTTCCCCCTAATTTTAGGAAAATAAAATATTTTTTCCTTGATTTCAATGCTCCATGAAAATTTTAGTTTTTTAAAACACTAAAAACATATTTACGACTATAACGGGAAACCATCATTCATAATGACGTGCCATTAGTTCCTATATTTTAAAACTAAATCTATTATGGTTTAACCTTGATTTAAAGACAATATGACTTCTTTTTTCTAGTTTTGACCATTCGATGCACGTTTTAGTGTTTTAAAAAACTAAAAATACATTGATGACCATAATGGTAAAACCTTCATTAAGAATGATGTTCTGTCGGTTCCTACATTTCAAAATTAAATCTATGGATGTTGTCCCCAAATTTCTGTTCAATATGACATCTTTTTCCTAGTTTTGACCATTCCATGTGTATTTTAGAGTTTTAAAACACTAAAAATGTGTTTACATCCATAATGGGAAAAAATTAATTCAGAATGAGGTTCCTTTAGTTTCTATATTTCAAAATTAAATCTATGGTCATTTCTCACTTATTTCAGGATAATATGACATTCTTTCATAGTTTTTACCATTCTACACAGATTTTAGTGTCTTAAAACACTAAAAGTGGGTTTACAACCATAACATGAAAACTATCTTTCAGAATAACATTACATAGGTTCCTACATTTAAAAAATTAAATCCATGATCATTATACCGAGATTTTAGGGAAATTTGACATCGTTTTCCTGGTTTTGACCTCCTGACACTTGTTTTGAAAGGTTTTTACACCTTTCTCAAGTGTTTACCTAGTAATTATGATCACACCGCTTGTCAGATTGATGTTTTTTCTACACACACATGTTAAAAACAACTAATAGGTGGTTTTCCCTTAGTTTCAGGATAATACAAAATATTTTTTTTTGGGTTTGACCATTTCACACACGTTTTAGTGTTTTAAAACACTAAAAATGCATTTACAAACATAATAGGAAAATCATCATTTGTAATGATGTGCTTTAGGTTTATAAATTTGAAAATTAAATCTATGGTATTTACCCCTTATTTAAGGACAATCCAACATCTTTTTTCTAGTTTTGATCGTTCCATGCACATTTTAGTGTTTTAAAACACTAAAAATGAGTTTATGAACACAATGGAAAAACCTTCATTCAAAATGACATGCCGTCGGTTCCTTCATTTCAGAATTAAATATGTGGTTGTTTTACCCTAATTTTAGGGAAATAAGACATCATTTTCCTGGTTTTGAATCCCCTGATACTAATTTTGAAGGCTTTTGTACCTTTTCTAAATGTTTAGCGAGTCAAAACTAAGAAAAAAATCTTGAATTATTTTCAAGCTTATAGATAATGATTTAAAATTTATTTTTGACATGTAGGAATATATCACACATAAATATGGCACAAGATGTGGTCATTATAACTTAAAATTCATGTTTTCTATATAAAAGTGTCATTTTAGTTTTTATGGATGTTGTATGTGTTATTTTCAAAGTTCATAGGCGTGAAACAGAGTCAGGGAAATAAAAATAAAAAAACATATATAAATAAAAAACATAACACTTTATAAGTATATTAAAAAATTTACTCATGTATTTTAAAGTAGTTATCAATAAATATTAAATTAATATTATCTTTACTTGAGTATCAAAGACCTCATTTTTTCAAGATGAAGGAATATGCCTCCACTATTTATAATTAATAGTAAAACTCAATATCTCACAAGAAGGATGTCGAAGAATATTCTCACATATTCCAACAGTGTCATTGGTAGGCACCCTGAACTCATCAAATGGAATGATAATCTTAAATTCCTTCAGGTCCCATACATCTTCTGCGTTCATATTTGTATACTTTGTATGATTGTATTTATCTGTTTGAAAAATACATTAATTTTTTTATAAAACAAAAAGTTTTTTAGAAAAATGACATACATACCAGTATTAGAAACCTAACAATATCTTCTAGATGGAAGGGTGACCAACTGATCCATCACTATAGGTGAATCAGGTGGTGGGCTACCAATGACATGTGAGTAAATGACTGGCTTGCTAGCAGTCTTGGGTACAACAGAATCATTAGGATCCACAGAAGATGAAGGTAGTAGTGGCATGCTTTGAGATGATGATCGACTAGAATCCTAATTTTTTTTATTCTCAGAATTCTTGCATTTCAAATGTTAAAGGTATATTAAATATATAAAAAATAAAAAACTAAAATCGTTTTACAAAACAAAAACAAAAACTAGAACATTGTATATATGTCCAAAACACTTATCAATGAGAAATTGTAATATAGTTTCATTACTAATTTATACATTCAATTTTCTTAATTTTTATTATCTTTATTGTTATGAACCTCCATTATGACAAGTCCTTCATTTTCACCCTCTCTTACAAGTTCTATTGTTTCAATATTGTTAGGAAAAAACTATTCAATATTTTGTGGTTGATGGGGTTCACTATCATAAAGCACCAATTGATCTTCATCATCTATATCATATAATTCTCTCTGCTTTAAGTGTACAACATCACTCCAACATGAATGTATTTCATCATCCACATAATAAACCATTTTTACTTGTGAATCCAAGATAAATGGATCATGCTATGCACGCTCACAGATATACATCAAGTGAGAGAAGTTGGTAGAAGTAAAATGTAATGAATATTTCATTATACCCCTATCAATGTTGACCTACATAATTTTGAATAAGACAATTAAAAACTAGCCATAATAGTTTAATTAAATTATATCAATTAGATTACCATAGTATCCCAACTATGCAAATGTAAATACACCACTATTTTGAGTTTTCAAGTATTCTTAATGATAAATTGTATAAGACCTGAAGCTATAAATATTGTAGGCAAAAAATATCTTAGCCCACCTTAGTGGACCTTGAGCCAAAAACATCAAAGAATTTGATATTTCAGCTCAATTTTCAACATTTATTATCTAGACAAAAAGATATAATCTATTACTTTTAACATAGAAAAAATAACTACATGTCAATAATATGAATATGAGTATATACTTACATGATGGGTGAACCATTAGAAAAAATCCTTATTAACATATTTTGTGAATTTAATCTTATTTTGAGCTCAACCCCTTAGTCTCCTCTTTGTTTTCAATTGAAATTGTTCAATAAATGGATCTGCAATAACACTATTGTTTAAAACATATATATGTTCTTGTAGCAACTCCAATTCAGCCACTCTAAAATTTGACCCCTTTCTAATCTGTCTTCTAATATTTAGAAATACCAATGAATGATTTTTGAAACTATAATTAGTGTAGATGTCATCATCATGTCCAGCATGATTTAATATAGTCTCAATACCATCCAAATACCTAGAACAAAATATTAATGGCTCTTCATCTATGTAACCTTCAACAATAGAGCCTTCTTGTTGATATTTACTCCTCATATATGATTTCAAATGACTTAATCACCTGATTAAAAAAATAAGAAACATATTAAAAAAACTTACTCAATGATTTGATAAAATATAATTCACTAATGAAAATAAAAAATATCAACTTACCTCTCAATTGGATACATCCATCGATAGTGTACTTGTACACTAAATTTATCTTTTTAACCAAATGAACAATCAAATGAATCAAGTCTGTGAATAATGAAGGGGGAACTAACATCTTCAAATGATATAGTGTCAAATAAATTCTTTCTTAAAGTTTATCAAGATTAGTTGGATTTAGAGTTTTTCCACTAAGCTCTCTGAAAAAGGTACACAATTTAACTATAACCACAATTAATTTTTTAAGTAAATCATTATGTAAATCCAATGGTAAAAGCTGGTCCCTCAAAATATGTGATTCATGACTTTTCAATCCATGTAACTTTTAATGTTTTAAGTAAACACAACTTGATATGTTACTTGAATATCTAGCTGGTACTTTTATATTCTTTAAAGTTTGAAGGAATACATCTTTCTCATGATTTTTGATTGTAAAAATAGTTAAAGGATACTTACCAATATCATTTTTCCACAAACCATGATTTATATTTATTGACTCCAAATCCTTTTGAGCATTAAGGTGATCCTTTTATTTACCCTGCTTATTAAGCACTATAAAAATTGCATTTCCATAAATGTACTTCTCAATATGCATTAAGTCAAGATTATGATGTTCCAAATTAAACTCCCAATAAGGAATTTTGAAAAATATACTCTTTTTCTTCCATTTTTGTGTTCCAGCTTCTTTGGATACTATACCTCATACCCTTTCACCCTTATTTAAACTGATGAAATTTCCCAAATTCTTCAGTGACATTAATTAATTATCCAAATATTTTTGAACCAAATAACACCTTCAGTGACTTTTTCATTTTAATATCTTCATTAAATCATAACTTGTTAAACCCAAATTTATGAGAAGCATCAAGAAATCTATGATGACACATAAAACACCATTTTATACTATGAGGTAATCATTGAGGTTCAAAATCAAAATTAAAAACTAGAAAATCAAAAGAAGTAGTAGTCTTGCAACAAGATAAATTTCCTATTCTAAGAAAGTCACTAATTTTCCAAATTAAAACAACATACATTTTTTATAGTTGTCTCATTGAAGAATCATATTTTTCCATGCAATCATCCAATAATTCTCACAATTATTTGATTAGATGTTAAATTTATACATCAATGTTATTTCTAGGCATTTTAATTCTAGGAATAATCATCAAAATAATTAAAGAATTCTTCTTCATACACATACATGGTGGTTGATTACAGGGGATCAAAACAACTAACCAAATTCTATAATTAACACTTTACGTACCAAAAGGGTTAAAACCATCCGAATCCAATCCAAAACATACATTCCTATGATCTGAAGAAAAATATTGATATATTGAATAAAAAATATTCCAATATGTTGAATATTTTTTATATCTTATCAAAAAATATTTACTATCCTGATCATTCCACTTCATGTCATCTATATTCTTATATGACATGAATAATCTTTAAAAGCATGGTTTCAGAGGAAAGTAATGAAATAACTTTGCAGTAGTTTCCTTCTTCTATTTATTCCCGGGTTTACATTGATTTATACTCTCACTATTTTTCATTGAATTCTATATTCTTGTATGACATATTTCACATTATTCTTCATCATACTCTTCTCCCCAGTAAAGGATGCAATCATTAGGACATGCATGCATCTTTTTATAATCAAGTCCAAGTTTGTTGATGACTTTATTCATCTCATAAAATGATGTAGGGATCTTAGCTTCACTAAATGAATCATGAAGAAACTATAAAATCATAGACATTTCTTTTTCATTAATTTTATAGAGACACTTGATATGATACAACTTAAGAAGAAAAGGCAACTTTAAATACTTGGCACACCCTTCATACATTTATTGCTATCTGTCTTCAACTAGTTCATAAAAATCATTTTTTTGGTCATTGAAGTTCTGAGAAAGATTAACCTAATCAGGATCAACTGAAGATTCTCTTAATCTATTGAAATCTTGGAAATTTTATTCTATAAAGCCAAATGAATCATTTAATAAATTTCAATCTAAATTCTCTTATGTCAGGTCACATTGTATTTTTTTGACAATATTATCATTATTTTGACTTTCCATAGAATTTGATTCACTATGCCAAATCCAACACATATATCAAGCAGGAAACTATTTCAATATAAAATTATCATATACTTTGTTTTTATTAAAACATCATTTGAATTTTCAATTAGTACAAATATATTTTATTCTACCATCCACTGATCAGTCTGCAATTAAAAAATCAAAAAATTCTTCCAAAACCTATCAAGGTGTTTTTTGATGTAAATTAATCCAATATTAATCCATATTTATTGAATTATATTCTACCTATACATTCATATATAAAGATATAAATGTTTAGTCAAACAAGTAAAATCGAAATTAAATATCACCCAACTTCACCATTGACTCTTTCACAACAACTATAATGGAAAATGGGATGAATCAAATAATGAAATTTTTCTTACTAAACATTTTATATAAAAACATGAATTAAATATATTATTATTTCTGACAAACATAGATAAATTGGATTAATCAAATAAAAGATAATTGTGTATTCTACCCTAATGTTGTAACCAATGAGAGTTTATTCCATTGAAAAATTAGCTACATTGATTAATGTCTAAACCATTTCCCATGATCTAACTAAGACCAAGAGAACCCCTTTAAAAATATGAATGAAAAGTATAATTTATTTAGACATCACAATATGTCATGCATACCCAAAATATTCCACTCTATTTGTATATATTCTGTTGATCTGGTTTAGTGTGACTTCATGTTGTTCCATCAATTATATAAATCAACTCTATTCATGTAACATCAAATATGATGTTTCTTCAATTTGATCTAAACATAAAAAAATGATGTTAACATAAAATTGAATAACATCTATTGTTATTTTCAAATAAAATGATAAAAAATTAGTCATTTGACTCAATGAAAAATAAACTAAACACTATAATTAGTTTTATTAAAAATAATGTTAACTAAAATAAAATCAATGAAACTATGTTGGCTGTTCAAGTTACCATAATAAATAATTGATTATCATGCTTTTAAAACTCAACCCTTACTACTCTATAATTATTCTATAGATTTTATTAAACCAAATTATTCATCACATATACATAAAACATGAAGCATTCTGATAAATTTAAAAGCGTCTAATATCTCATTTTCAAGGTCTTTATCCTTAGAGACCTTTATAGGATTGGTGATGAAACCATGTGTGACCCCAAACCCTACCACCAATTGGTCATGAGTTGGAAAATAACTTCAAATATGTATCTATCAAAAATTAGAGGCATTAACATATATAGAACAAAGTGTAATTCATTAATATCAAACACAAACCATGAAATTATGAATGATCTAGATTCCATAACCTACATATATCATAAATTATTCTTTTTTTAAATTTAATACAACATAACCAAAATTAATTATATTTTTAAATCCAAAAAACTAACTGAAGAAATACAAATTATACATTATAAACCAAAATTATATATATAATTACTATTCAATTAATAAAAAACAATTTCTATACAATTTATATCAACCATGATTTTCAATATAATGTTATTGAATAATAAAATTTGGGTGAGAATAAGTCGCCCCTTTAAGGGGGGGTCTACATTGTCGCCAAGGAGGGGATCCGATCAAGGCAGAGGGAGCTCGGAGGAGGGGGGGGGGGGTTTGCATCACTATCGAAGAGGGGAACCAATTCGGGGTGAGGAAGGACGGAGGGGGGGGGGGGGGGTTCACATCGCCATTTAGATGACCAAAGACTATGTTAGCGGGGGGGGGGGGGGGGGTCATGGGGGTTGAGGGCCATGGGCTCGGGGTCACTTCTGGGGAGAGGAGATGAGGAGGTGTGGGGGAAAGGGGGTTGAGGGCTAGGGGTCGCCGCCATGGATAGGATTGGAGGAGTGGTGTGGAAAGGGGGTCACGGGCTTGGTGTCGCCATCGGGGAGAGGAGCAGAGGTGGGTGGGGGGGGGGGGGGGTCGAGGTCATATAGAGGTAGTGGAGGAGGGGGGAGGATTAGCGTTTTTTAAAACTTCTAAGTGTAGTTTAATTGAAACCTACACTAATTTAACACATAAAAAAATATCACGGTAGTTTTATGAAACTATTTCTATATTATATATATTTTTATCCAGATTTATTTCACAGTGGTTACTAGAATATCCATTAATAAACCACCACTAACCATCATTTTTTTATATTTTATTTATACCCACCATATTGATGACTATATTTAAATGGTCACATATCATGATTTTTTTTTAATTTAGAATCATATATTATTTCCTCTAACTATATATTTATCTCATTAATCATTATTATATCCAATGATTTTATATTCCCAATGAATATAAATTCTCAATAGATATATATGCCTAATGGTCATATATGTTCAATAATCATATTTATATTTTCCATTATTATATATTGTCTTACATGCTTTGTTAAAAGAATTTATTTTATCCTCTCATTTATTTATCAAGATGTTTATAATATTTATAATGATTTTCATTCTTTCTATAATTATTATTTTTGTCATTATCTTCATGGGATATCACAATTATGGGTATTTTAATCTTGTAGTATCTTTATTTAATTATAGTTTTATTCATTTTGTTATTTTCCTAATTATGTTTCATTTATCTATATTATAATTGTAATGTTTGATCTTAATATAATAAGGAATTGTTTATTTTAATTTGGTGTAATGTTTAAGACAAGATATCCAAAAGGGAATTTCACACTAAAAATATAGGGTGTAACATTCTCTCCCTCAAAAAAATTTCACCATAAAAATTACATTACTGGGATGAAAAACACGAGGATGATTTGGTCTCATTATATCTTCCATTTCTTACATTAATTCCTTAAATTTATGATTTTTCTACATATATTTGACCACAAAAGTGGTATTGTTTCATTAAACATTATCTCCACAATCAAAGATCTCTAATAATTGTTCATCATAAATGAGATCACATTATAGTTGTAAAACCTCTATGTCCGGCACATGTGATAAATCTG
Organism: Viscum album; assembly: GCA_963277665.1. Taxonomy (NCBI): domain Eukaryota; kingdom Viridiplantae; phylum Streptophyta; class Magnoliopsida; order Santalales; family Viscaceae; genus Viscum; species Viscum album. Next base: position 328,500,376 of record OY728119.1, on the reverse strand, counting down.
GTATTGCTTCCTCAAAACTGATACATGGAATAAATTATTCACTTATGAGAGGTTTGGTGTGATATCTAGGTGATAATATACAGTCCCCATATAATCAATAATCTCAAAGGGACAAATGTATCTAGGGATCATCTTTACCTTATTTTCCAAATCTCACAACCTTCTTCCATGGTGACATTCAAAGTAATACCTTTTCACCAACCTTTGACTATAGATATCATTAATGATTATAATCATAGTAATTTTATCAAATTTTAACTACGTTAATATGTTTATAAATGGTTTTAACCTTTTCCATCATTTATTTAGAGATACTGGGTCCTAATAGATTTATTTCCCCAACTTCATCCCAAAATGTTATTTTTTTATATATCATCCCATTTTGAGCCTCATGTGGTTCCATTTGGATACTTTAGTAGAAGCCACTTCTATATGAGAACTCAATAAGATAGAGATATTTATCCCAATCCCCATTTAAAACCATTTAGAAAAATATTATCATATACTCTAATGTCTGAATGGTTCTTTGAAATATACCATTCGTTTAAATATGATAACTCATGATAATATTTTGTTCTGTATCCAATGATTATTGAATATTTATCCAGAACCTTGATGTAAAACTTGGATCTCAATTAGATATAATTGAAAGTGGTTCTCTATGAATCTATAAAACTTATTATATATATATTTTGGAAAGTAGATAGATTGAAAAATCCTCTCAAATGCTAAGGAATTATTCTAACTCTGTAATTCAATCCACCACTACCTAGATGGATTTTTTTCCATTAGAGGTATTAGGAAGAGCAATGAATAAATCCATGGTGATGTTGTCTCATTTCCATATAGGTATGTGTCATTATTAAATCATCCACTTAAACTTCATATGTTTATCCTTAACTTTCTTATAGACCAAGAATCAAGATGTATACTCTTTAATCCCCCATTTCATGGTATCCCATGAGAAGTGATCCTTGAGAAATCTATACATATTTATGATTATTGATTGAATAGAAAATTATGAGCTATGTTCATCTTCCAAAATATTATTCTTCAGTTCTAGAATGGATGAGAAACAAATCTGGGTTCCAAATCATATAAATCCATCATTATGAAGGTTGAACTCCAAAATATTTCCCACCTTTTTCTGTAGCTCCATACCACCCCCATGTGTCTCCTTGATCATTACATATATGGATTATTGATAAATAATTCAGGAAGGGTAGGATTTAATCCCTTCCCTTATGATATCCATGTTCATATTTTGGAAATACATAAATATTTGGCCGCTTTTAATTCTCATCATGGATAAGGTAACATGATCTTTTTTACTTAGACAATCAACTACCTTGTTTTCCTTCCTAGGATAGTAATGTATTTGGAAATCATAATAATTGATCAACTCTAAGAATCTCCTCTGAAACATGTTCAAATATTTGCATGTGAATATATAATTTAATCACTTGTGATAAATATATATATCATAGCTCTCTCTATAAAGGAAACAACTCCAAATCATTAATGAAAACATTACTATTGTTAAATCCAAATCACTTGTGAGGTAATTTTTATAATGGGACTTAATTTACATTAGTCATGAGTTATCACCTTTTAATTTTTCATAAGGATACACACCAAGCCCTTCTTTGATGCATCATTTTGTATAAAAAATATGTCTCCACTATAGGTTAGTGTGATTATAGGTGTAGTGAACAAACTCTTCTTAAGATATTTTATCATCACATTCCTTTAACAAAGGTAAATTTACTCCCTTCCATGTTAACTTGGTTAGTGTATTTGAAAATTATGAGAAATTTCGCACAAAGAATCTATATTATCCATAAAATCTAAGGAAACTATAGATATATATTGTAGATGTTAGTCTAGGATAATATGTAATCACCTCTTTCCTCTAAGGATCTACAAATATACCTTCCCGTATGATTGCATAACCCATGAGGAATACTTTTTATATCTAAAATCCACACTTAATAGACTTGGAATATAATTTATACTTTTATAATATTTTTTTCTAGTCCTTAAATGTTCTTTATATTCTTAATTTATCTTAAAATATATGAGAATATAATCAATAAAGACTATCATAAATTTATCTTTGAATCCTGAGAGTCATCTTTTGGGGAGAACCTATCCCTTAGGATCCACTCGCCTTTCCAGGTCACCCGGTTAGTGATTGGGTGGGAAAAGGAGGCGCAACCCACCCATACTGACAAATTGCTTGATGAACCATCACCACCCAGGTTGTCACCCTCCGGGATGCTCTACCATCTCGGCTGGAAATGGCTCCTTCCCAGCTGGGGCTCTCTTTGGAGTGACCTCTTCGTGGGGAGGGGGGTTCCCTTGTGTGGAGGGCTCAAAAAGGCTACACATGAGAATTCCCTTTTAAAAAGAGACTATCATAAATTTATCTAGTTAATATTTAATGAATCTATTCATCAAATCAATAGAGATAAAAGAATAGTTTATATGTATGAATAGAATCATTATGAATTTATAGTGTATATATGTTGTGTAGAAAGATGTTTTGGGTATATATTCCCTATTCACCCTTAGTTTTTTATATCAAAATAAAAGATCCACCTTTGAGAAGTTTCAAGCCCCTATAAGTTTATCAATCATGTCATTAATATAGGTGATAGGATATTTGTTCTTGACTGTGATCTTGTTAAGCTCATAGTAATCATTGAAAAGATACATTGACCCATCCTTTTTCTTAACAAAGGGGACTTGAGATCCCATAGAGAAGCACCTGGGAATATAAAACACTATTCAAAATTATCTTGATATTTCCTCATCAATCCCTTTAATTTAATAAGGTTTATTCTATAAGGACTCTTTAATATAGTAATAAAACCAAGTATAAGTTCATTTAAAAACTCAACATAATGATCTGGGGGAAGAACCAAAATCTCTTTAGGAAATATATCAATATATTCATATAAATATGGAATTTCTTTAATGTTGAGTGCCTCCCTAACCATTTGAGAAAAATATCCATTATTATTGGATATCAAGACCCATATTATGGAATTAGTTTCCAAAGGAACTTCATAGTTATCCTTGAATCGATATTTTATCTGGGGTTGTTTTGGGAAATAAAATGAGATTTCCCTCTCAAAATAAATTGATATAAGATCTATTTGGAGATATTTAATCCATGCCCAATATCACATAAAATTATACCAAGGTAATAATAATGAAATTTATAGGAAGTGTCTTCTAAGAAACCTTAATTAAATAAGAGTTATGTACTTTGTATGTAATCATCATTCCACTGGATTTTTTCACTCATAACTCAATATATAATGTTTTAGGCAGTTAACCAATACTATTAAATAAATTATAAGATATAAAGGAATTTATAAAACCAAAATCAAATAAGATGTTCACAATTCTTGAGAATATAATAATTGTAACATTTACAGCTACATTATAATGTTCCAATTTGATGGTATTGATTGTATAATATATTCTTTACTATCTTAATTTTTGATTCTTTTGATGTCGACTATCATAATTAACCATTGGATTAGTGCACCTATCCATATAGTGAATCAATTATTTATATCTTAAATATCAAACTTTTAGAACCAGATTAGGTGGAACTTTATTCTCCTTTATTTTTTCCATAGTCCTCTTCATATATCTTAAACACTCATGCTCTTGATGGCCTATTATCCCACACTCAAAATATTTCTCCATTCCTTTTAGTAAATTTAATGGGTGCCTCTTGCCACAAATTATATATATATATATATATCTGAATTTTATTTCCCCCATGAGATTTATCATTTGAGTACCCATGGAAATCCATTTTTCTTTTATAATAAAAAATCCATGAGAATAATGAGAGCCTCCAATTTAAATTTCTGCCGAAATTTCACATAAATATTTTTTATAGCTACCAAAGTTTTTTATAGTTAAATATTTTTTGAGACTTGATTTTAAGAAATTAATAAAAAAATCTATTTTTATTTTATGATTGATAATAAAATTGGGTCATACTTTTCAAGTCTCATGAAGTTTTACTTATAGGAACCAATTTTTTATTACTCATATTTCTTAAGATCAAGAAATTCCTACTCTATGTTGATGTGAATCATTTGGGGAAAATATTTTCTTAAAATTTTCCCATTTTATAGAGTTAATTTATTCTTTTTTATTTCATGTTCTTGATCAAGGTCCATCATTAGTATACTTTACATTAAATATGATAAAAAACTAAAGTTACCCTTTCCTACTATGATCATTGACAAATAAGAAATATATTTTTAAGCATTGTTCCATTTATTAATAATTAGTGTATCGAAAGAGACACTAAAGGATGGTGGTAATTATCACATAAAGGGATTGATAGAACGTTTTTTTCTTAATTTTTGTGATTAGGATACCAACATGGTTAAAATTACTAATCAAAATCTAAGATGAAATATCCAATAAGGTTTATACACTATCTCCTATTTCATTTGGTTTCTCATTGGGACAATCAACACATTTTACATCACACTCATTGTTCGCTTAGTTCCTCCTAGTTCCATGTATCTAATAAAACCAAAAAGGTAAATATCCAAAATAAATAATAATATCTTAAGAAAATAAAATTAAATAATCATATAAATATGGAAAATTAATCTTAATATGTCTTACTCCATGAAACCTTCATTTTAACCCACGACACTTTAGCCTTAACCTTATCTCTTTAAATTCTGTTATCTAATACTTCTTAACCTAATCCCCAAAATTAGCTAAAATATAATATGATACCAACTAAAGTGACCCAAGAATTAAATACATATATTTTACTAAATTTTTACCTAATTTAAAATTTTATCTTAGAAATAAAAACACACTCTCAAAAGGGAAAAACCATAGAGAGGATTTGTGATTATATTATAAACTGGTGAGAAAACATGAATATGAGGAAAATAATTGATTAATGGAAAAAGATCATGGAATCATAGGGAGTAATCAAAAGGCATGATAGTATAACAATAATACATATAAATTTATATCAATAAAACTATCATCATGAAGAAAAAACATATACCATAACATAAGAATGTGAGAAAATAAGAGTAATCATGATCCACAGTGTTATTAACTTGGAATGTGGAACAAGCATATGTATAGAAAATCATAACAAATTCCAATGTTAACCACTAAGAAATTGATATTATAGTCTTATAGGATATCTAACTATGTCCTATAACATAATGAACCCAACTGAACACTCTTGATCCATAATATAGTGGACTTGGGATAAACCCTTATGTACCATAGTAATCTTATGATATATAGAGTTTTACCTTACACATTAAATAGAAATATAATTTTAGGCCCACCTGTCATGTAATGATAAACCATATATATGTGTGCGAAATGAAAAAAAATCATACATCATATCTTGAAAGACCCCTAAAAATAAAATGGGTTACATAAAATTTTTATAAAGTATTGAATATGAAGTAGTAAATAATTGGATTAGATTATACCCAAAATTCAACAACTTAAATGATATAAATCATAAAAGAATTTATCATACCCAAAACTTAATCACCCAATAGAAATAAATAAAAATATAATTTAGAGGGTTAAACATGAAACAAAATTCCATAGATAATGAATCTTTTAGATATAGATAGGAAAATAAAAAAGAGATCATGAAAAGAATTTTCTTTATATTTTTGTAACATTGTCATAAAATCAAATATATAAGTCACTTAAAAAATCATTTTAATTAGGTGAAAAAAATAATTTTAAAACTTTTAGTTAATAATCAGCATAAAAAATAAAACTATAAAATTAAATAATGGTAAAGTAAAAAAACTTGGTGTGGAATATATAAAATAGTACAAAATTTGAAGGAGATACTTTTAAAACATTTTATTAACAGTTTGAAGCAACCAACATCAATAAAAAATACTTGAAAATTTCATTTGAATAAAGAAAAAATTAATATAAAATATATATTAGAATAAATATCTAACTTTGAAAATAAGAAAATAATTATTTTTAGTAAGAAAAAATCCGGACATGAAAGAGAGATGCCCAAAATAGATAGTGGACGTCATCATTTACAACATTGTATTTTTAGGAAGAAAGAATCAATAAAAAAAGTATTTTGATAATAATGTGTAATATATTTAGAAATAAAGATAAAATAGAATATTAAGTAGATAAATTTCATAATATATTAAATAAATAATAACATAGTCAATAAAGAAAGAGTGCGGCACATTGGAAAGAAACTGAGTCAAGAAAAACCTTACCTTGGATTCTCGATTGGCCAGACACACTATATATTTCTATATAATCAAATTAGTTTTATTATTAATATATATAAAATCCTAATTTATATTTATTTTACATCATAACACTTATTTATATTTTATTAAAACCCATTTATTAATCATCCATAGTTAAAATTTGATGGTGAGTATTAATTGTTTCATTTTCTCTACGCTTTCTTCGATTTGGTAGTATTAGTCCTTGCTCCATGATCACGTGTTCATCACCTATAGAATATTAATGAAGTTGATATAGATTTATTAAATATTTTTCTTTAGTCCCATGATTATTTCATGTATATAACAATGATGATTCACAGAGAATAGTTAGATATCTCATTTTTTGTGCATATTGAATCAATAACAATAATTGATTTTATTAATGCATATTGTTAAATTTATTACCATTATAAAATTATAAAATAATATAAATTAATCATTACTAACACATATTACTATTATTTATGTTTTCTTAATCACTGATGATGAAAATGTTCTTGCATCGTTCTTATAGGTGGTAATATTGACCCAAACAAGAACGTGTTATAATTAATGAATAAATGAGTAAGGACATATTGTTATATAATTATAATACAACTTTTAAAATAAATAATGATTTCAAATAAAACTTATTAAAGTTTTATGATGATTTAATAATATTTTTACAAATAAAATAAAATAAGAATATAAAAATTACATAGTTACTTATTATGTAGGAACTTGATCTCTTTTGGAAACCTTTTATGATTTTAAAGGATTTGGGGATCCTTCTTGAGATTAGGGGATACCAAAAATTAGAGAGGATTGTTAGGTAGATAATTTGGGTATATATTGGAGAGTAAAATAATGGTGTGGTTTTAAGTGGGTAGAGGAGAGGTCCTTTTATAGGTCAGTTTGAGTGGAATATTCGCAAATACCCACTCTTTAATGTGTAAAGATTGTAATTTTACAAGAAAAGTGGTTATAAAATAGAAAAATAAATGATATTAATTGATCCATACCTCATAAGGATAATATGGAGATAATTATTGGGTATATTTTATGACTTTACTTCTCTTTTTAACCCTTTTATCTCAATTTACCCTTTATCACAGCGACACAGTTCTACCTCAATAACTTATTTATTTTCCCAAATTTTAAAATTAAACTTATTACTGTTGACCTCACCTGTTTTAATAATCCCAATTATACTTTCATATACTTTGATAATCTCAATATAATGATTTTCTAAATATTAATTCTTTTAATCTATGATCAAGATGATAATAATATTAAAATAATCCCTGAGATATGTTAATCCATGTATATCTATGTTTATATGAGTTATGAAGTTCTTTTAACCCATTTGGATATGCTTTGCATAAAACATACAATTGTTAAGTCACTAATCTGGGTATAGCTACTGATATAGAGCTACCGATACTCAGTCTACTGATAGACTTAGTCTACTGATAGACAGAGTCACCGATAGGATAAGGCTACCGATATGTACAGAGCTACCGACAGAAAATGAGCTACCGATAGAACAGGTCTTCCTATATGCATAAGTCCACCGGTAATCAAGTCTATCGATAGATTCAGTCTACCGATACGGAACACTAAGAGCTACCGATACGAGCTACCGACTGGCCTACAGATACACAGACTGACGACTGATATGAACCGACTGACACAGTCTACCGATACAAGTATTGAGCTACTGATAGAACCAGTCTACCGAGATATTGATAGAGTAAGTCTACCGATAGAAGGAGCTACCGATACCAACAAGCTACCAATGCAAGTTCAAAGAGCTACCAATGGAATGTTCTGCTACACAAAAGACCACAGTACTCATTTACCAACACGAGCTACTAATGATTGACCAACCAGTCAAACTCTATACTCTCAATACTACTTATTTATTAAGTTAACGGTTACATGGGATGTTTTTAATGCAGTTAATGTTATTTAATGATCTCTGTTGCCATGTCAGGGAACTGTACCTAGTACCCATGAAAAAGGTAATCATTCCTATTTGCCGGAACTAAAATCTATAAAAGGGAAGATAAAGACCTAGTTGAACAGAATGTTAAGTTGAGAACACTAGGTGTGCATACGACAAGCATCAAGGAAATAAGAAGGCACACGGGTGAAAAAGAAAAGGGCTGGAAATCATTCAAACATGGTGCATTCGTGAAAGGATACATCCATACTTCAAGAACACTAGACATACACGAAGCTACTCATTTTCAAGGAGAACAAAAGCTGCACCTTGAGTGAAGAACTACCAAAAACACTTCATACACTCAAGCTGACAAGCTGGACCAAGAATCAAAGAATAAAACGATACTCTGTTTTCTGAGCAGAAACCAGAGAAGGACTCAAAAGTTTTTCTGATCAACCAAATGAGTCCAGAGCTGCACTGCAAATCACTAAATCTTTTCTAAAATATTTCTCACTTTCTTTAGTGATTCTATCTTTACATTTCGAGCAGTGTGTGTACCTTATTTATTTTACACATACACTGTCTCCTAAGCTAAACTGGAGGATTCTTAAATCCTCACTCAAACTTTATAACCCTTTGTTTCCCACTGTGGATAGTGGTAGAGGTAGAGTAAGACCTAGACAGCCTATGTGTTGTTGTTTGTTTTTCCCACGTAGAATTGTGGTAGAAGTCTTTGGACCTGGATAGTAGTGTACTATTGTTTTTCCCTGATCCAGGGTGTGGATCAATTTATATAAATTACTGAGAGGACTAAGTCTCGGCTTGAGACTGAACCACTTGGTTACATCTGTTGTGTTTTTTAGTTTAAGTCATAAGCATACTATATATATTTATTTCATAATCTACTGATATTACTTTTAAATACAAAACTATTTTAAAGCTACTTTGATAGTTATATTAGTAAGGGTTTATACTTAATGTAAACCATTAAGTTAGTTTCAAAATTTAATTTAATCTTCAAATTAAGTCAACTGAGACGTAATAAATCTTTGAGAAACTGATTGAACATTTACACTCTGTATAGATTCACTACAGTTTAACTTTGTTTTTAAATCGAGGGATTTTAAGAGAAATATTTTTAACATAAATTTTTATTAGAACTCAATTCACCCCCCTCTTGAGTATTCACTCCGACCAACATTTGGTATCAAAGGATTTGTTGCTTTTCAAAGATTTCAAAACAATCTGGTTTTCAACTGTGATTTTAGTTTCATCTTTAAAGATCTTAAATTTCTGTTAGTTATAAATTTTATCTCTTTAAAACTATTTTCTAAAATCTACCTATGGATAATAGACTAGAGGGTGATGCTACTAACCAGACACCTTTCTTTAATGGCACCAACTATGACCAGTGGAAACTTAAGATGAAAATTCATTTAGAAAGTATGGGTTTTGATATCTGGACTGCTATAGAGTCTCAATATAAAATTTCAAAAACTGAAAGAACAACTTGGTATGAACCTACAAATATTTCTTACAATAATAATTGTAAAGCTATTAATGCCCTGTACCATGCTTTAGGTGATGTAGAGTTTAATTGAATATTTTCTTGCAAAAATACTTATGAAATATGGGATACTTTTGGTGTTTCTCATGAACGAACAACCAATGTTAAAGAAATGCGATTGAATACTTATACTATTAAATATGATAATTTTAAAATGAAAACTGATGAACCTATTTCTGATATGTATCTCAGGTTTAATGAGATAGTCAATACAATGATTTCACTTGGAAAAGCTGTTCCAACTAAGGAACAAATTATGAGGATACTGAGATGTATGCCAAAACGATGGAGGGGCACTTCTGTTTCAATCAGAGAGTCATGTGACATTGGAGCACTGTCTGTAAAAGAGATTATTGGTAAATTAATGATGTATGAAGAAGAACTCAAGGTAAATAAAAGGGAAGATGATGAACCTAATAGAAAATACACAGCTTTCAAGTCTACTGCTTCTAAGAGCAAAGACAAGGAGACAATGCAAATACAAACTGAAAGTTCAACCAGTGAAGATTCTGATTCAGACAGTGATGCTTAAATGGCTCAAATATCCAGGAGATTCAAGAAGTTCTATAGGAAGAAGAAATTCTTTAGAAAATCTAACTACAAAGTAAAGTATGATAACAAGGGAAATTGGAAAAAGGATTGGAAAAATCCTGACAAGGAGAATGATATAGTCTGCTACGAGTGCAAAAGGAAAGGACACATCAAGGCTGACTGTCCAAAACTGAAATTCAAAAAGAAATATTATTATAAGGACAAGAAGTACAATAAATCTATGAAAGATACTTGGAGTGCTTTGGAGGACAGAACAAGTGAATATGATGTTTCTGATTCTGAGAAGAATCATGCCAACATCTGTTTCATGACCAACACATCCGAGGTACCTGCTTCCCCTGTTCTAAATGATTATTATTCTGGAAATAATAGTTATTTAGACAATGATAGAAATATGTCTAAGGATGAAATGTTTTAATACTGAAATATGATGGACAAAACATGTAATGAACTTAAAGACAAATATAATTCATTAAAGAAATAGCATGCTCTCACTGTCATTGCTAAATCTGCCTTTGATATAGAAAAAGAAAACAATGCTCAACTATTAAAGGAAAATACTGAATTGAAAATTTCTAATGATTAACTTATAAAGGACTTATAAAAGTTCACAAATGGAAAAGATAAACTTACACAAATGTTAGGAAAGCAAGTTGAACCTAAATACACTACTGGTTTGAGATACTAACCTGGAAAAAGACAGTTCACTAAAACCCGATTTATTCCTAGGTCTGGACAAAATTCTGCTTATTCCAGTTTTGGAAATTCATATTCTTGAACCAGTTATTCATATGGTTATAGATCAAATAAAGTTTATCTTTCAAAATCTATTGATTTTGTAAATTTTATGGGACCCATAAGACAAATATGGGTACCTAAAGCTTTTATTGCTAACCTATCTGGACCCAAGAAGATCTGGGTACCAAAATCATTTTCTATCTAAACCTATTTTGTAGGAAACATGTTTGAAGAGTTCTTACAAGAAGGTATGGTACTTGGACAGTGGATGTTCAAGACACATGTCTGGATATTATTCATGCTTCAAAAGTTTAATAAAGGTTGATGGAGGCCATGTCAACTTTGGTGATAATTCTAAAGGAAAAATCATTGGCCTAGGCCAGATTGGTAACACTGATTCAGTTTTAATTTATAAAGTTTTATTTGTTGATGGACTTAAATATAACCCGTTAAGTATTTCTCAATTATGTGATGATGGATTTAATGTGAAATTTGAAAATGATTCCTGTAATGTTTTTAATTCTAAGAATGTTTTAGTATTTTATTCTTTAAGAAATGAAAATGTTTATACTGTTGATTTAAATGCTTTAGATAAACAAAATGTTACTTATTTAAATGCTTTTCATAGGGAATCTTGGATTTGGCACAGGAGATTAGGACACTGCAACATCTATTCACTTAGAAAGCTGACTAAGAAAAACTTGGTTAGAGACCTACCTAAACTTGAATTCCCAAATGACAAAGTTTGTAATCCCTGCCAAAAGGGTAAACAACATGAAGTTTCTTTTAAATCAAAGAAATAAGTTTCAACTTCTCAACCTCTCGAGTTGGTTTACATGGACTTGTTTGGACCTTCAAGAGTTTCTAGTTTAAATGGGAAGCACTATGTCTATATCCTAGTAGATGGATTTTCTAGATATACTTGGGTATACTTCTTAGCTCACAAAAGTGAATCTTTCTCTTACTGTGTTAAATACTTTAAATCTATAGAAAACCTTATTGGAATTAAGATTAAAACCCTGAGAAGTGATCATGGCCGTGAGTTTGAAAATCAAGAGTTTGAATCTTATTTCTCACACAATGGCTATAGTCACAACTTTTCTTCTCCTAGGACACCTCAACATAATGGTGTAGTAGAAAGAAGGAATAGAACCCTTGAAGAAATAGCTATAACCATGCTTAATGTGTATGATATGCCTATTTAGATTTGGGATGAAGCTGTGAATTCAGCCTGTTATATTATTAATAGAGTCTTAATTAGACCAGTTCTCAAGAAGACCCCATATGAGTTATGGAACAATAGAAAACCTAAAGTTAGTTACTTTATAGTCTTTGGCTGTAAAGTTTTTATTCTTAATACAAAGGAAAATATGGACAAGTTTTCTTCTAAAAGTGATGAAGGAATTTTTCTTGGTTATTCTTTAACTAGAAAAGCATATAGAGTCTTTAATAAAATAACCAAATGTGTGGAAGAATCTGTTCACATCAAGTTTGATGAAACTGATCCACATGAGCCTAAAACCTATCTTGAAAATCTTGAAGAAGATTTGAGTGTTCTAGACCTTAATGATAAATCTAAATAACCTACTGTAAAAATATCCAGTTCTGGACATATTCCAGAATATGCTTCTGTTGAACCCGAACTTAAAGATGAACCTAAAATTTCTAGTCCTAACTTTACTAGATCAACAAGGATTCTAAAGAATCATCCTTTGGATGCTGTTGTTGGTAATCTTGATAGAGGGACATAGACTAGAGCTTCTCTAAGAAACCAGGTTGAACATCAAGCCTTTCTTTCACAGCTAGAACCTAAAAATGTCAATGATGCTATTAATGATGAATTTTGGGTAATGGCTATGCAAGAAGAGTTAAATCAATTTGAAAGAAACAAAGTCTGGGAATTAGTTGACAAACCTAAGGAAACTTTAACAATAGGCACTAAATGGGTTTTTAGAAACAAAGTTGATGAATCTGGAAACATAGTTAGAAACAAAGATAGGCTAGTTGCACAAGGATATAGTCAAGAGGAAGGTATAGACTATGAGGAAACCTTTGCACCTGTAGCTAGATTAGAATATATTAGGATCTTAATTGCCTATCCTACTCATCTAAATTTCAATATATATCAAATGGATGTTAAAAGTTCTTTTCTAAATGGTTTTAATGTTTTTTTTTTCGAAAAAACACCTGGATTTACTAATCCTCATTTTCCAAATCAAGTTTTTAAACTTTCTAAAGCTCTATATGGTTTAAAATAAGCTCCAAGAGCTTGGTATGATAGAATTAATAATTTTATTATTTCAAAATTTTTTACTAAAGGGATTTCTGATCCAACTATTTTTATTAAAGGAATTTCTAAAGATGTTTTAATGGTTCAAATCTATGTTGATGATATTATTTTTGGATCTTCTAAACATTCCTTATGTACTGATTTTTCAAAGAGTATGCAAAATGAATTTGAAATGAGTTTAATGGGAGAAATCAAATATTTTCTTGGATTTCAAGGTTTCCAAAATGAAAATGGTATTATTTTGAATCAAAGTAAATATAATTAGGATATTTTAAAGAATTTTGGTTTGGATAGTATTAAAAAAAGTGATACACCTATGAGTACTATTTTTAAATTGGATGCAGATGAAACTGGGAAACCAGTGGATCAAACCAATTACAGAGGTATGATTGGAAGCTTACTTTACCTTACTGCTAGTCGACCAAATATTATGTTTAGTGTGTGTATGTGTGAAAGATTTCAAGCTAATCCAAAATAATCTCATTTACTTGCGGTTAAAATAATTTTTAAGTATATTAAACATACTGTAAACATAGGTTAGTTTTACCCAAAAGGAAAACCCTTTGAGTTAATGAGTTATTCAGATGCTGATTTTGCTGGTTGCAAGTTGGATAGAAAAAGCACTTCAGGAACATGTCACTTATTGGAAAAATCCTTAGTATCTTGGTGTAGTAAAAAGCAGAATTCGGTAGCATTTTCCACTGCCGAAGTAGAGTACATAGCTGTTGGTAGTTGCTGTGCACAAATTCTATGGATGAAACACACTCTTTTGGACAATAGATATGACTTTAAGCATGTTTATATCAACTGTGACAACACTAGTGAAACAAACATCTCGAAGAACCCTGTGTCTCACTCTAGGACCAAACACATTGATGTAAGGCACCATTTATTGAGAGATCATTATCAAAAGGGTGATATTATTCTTGATTTTATAGTTACTGAACATCAATTTGCCGATATTTTCACTAAACCTTTGAGGTCTGAGAGGTTAAGTTACATTAGACACGAGTTAGGTATGTTTAACCTTGATTGGTATCTAATCTCACTGATGTAAAATTCTCACCAATGTAAAATTCTCACCGATGTAAAATTATCACTGATGAAAAATTCTCACCGATGTGAAACTCTCACCGATGTGAATCCTCACCGATGTAACCTCACTGATAGGAATTATCACTGATAGACCCTACCGATGAGTGCGCTGTTTTAAACTTCTGTCTTCCACCATAATATGAATTGTTTTTGCATTATTTCATTTTATTTATTTATTTTATGATTCCTAAATGATAAAACTAAAGTCCAAGATACTTCTAAATCCACCGAGCCTCAATACTTTACCCTAAAACCTTTTCTCCCGAATCCTTAGAGAACCCTAAATCCCTCGAATCCGAGATGGAAAAAACCAAACTCCCTTCTATTAGAGATGTTGTTGATGAGACGAAAGCAAAGAAGCAAAAGTCTGTGCCAGAAGCAAGTGGTAGTGCTATCAGGACAAGATCAGGAAGAAAACCAGTAAATCCTCATCTGAAAAATCGAGTTATTGTGATTGAAAAGGAGCTATGTGTAGAATGGATGCTGCCTAGAAAGTCCTTAGTGCTTGAAGTTCTTGAAGATCAAAAATGGGTGGAGTGTTTTTTGAAAAACAATGGTCCCTACTTTCCAAAGTTAGTGAAATATTTTTATGAGTTTGTAACTTTTGAGAAATCTGAGAATGAAAACCGAGTGACTTCGTTTGTGAATGGAAAGGAGATATCATTTTCATATGTTGAATGGGATGAGTGCTTAAAAGTTCCACATGAAGGGGTATCTAGATATGTCTCGAGAGCCATGCCACCTACCAGTGATATTTTCAACTATGAGACTGCTTTGGAAGAGCTGACTAGTGATGGAAGTCAAAGACAAGTAGTTGCTACAGAAATGGATGGAGAGAACAGATTGCTGTTCAAATTTGTTAAACATGTCTTGATACCGAGGAGAGGAGAATTTTCTAATTTGAGATATCAGGATATCTATCTCCTATATCTTTTAAGACATTGTGTAAGAGTTAATTTGTGCAGATTGCTGATGATCCAAATGGAAGACATGAAAATGCCAAAATCAAAGACAAATGCCCTATTCTTTGCTAAATTGATCTCTGTGATGATCAAGGTAAAAGAGGTAGATGAGTCTCAAGATGAGACAGTAGTAGTAAAGAATAACTTTTGTATCACATCCACAGTGTGCAAATACATGAGGATAAATTAGAACCCTTGGAGAGGAGAATGGGTCAATGATGACCAGAAGGTATATGACAAATTCAATCTTGTGGATCATCCTTCAAGACCAAAGGATTTGAGGGATCTAGGTCTGGGACTTGATGAAGAGGAGCAAGAATACAGTGATGATTCAGAAGAGGAAGATTCCTCTACTAATGAAGGAGGAGACCCTGACTTACTATAAGGACCTGGCCTTAAACCTTACTTAATCTTGAATTAAATTGAATAATTCACATTAAGGATATTTTCAGGTTTAGAGTTTTAGAGAATTAGATCATAAATCATGCATTACATTCCACATTTAAACAAAGTGGTTACATAAAAGATAGTATTCATTTTTCCAATCAATGTAAACATATTTAAAATAAAACATGGATTCTTTCTTGACACTTCCTTGACACTATAATCATATCATGTACCTTTCCCTTGACCTATGAAAAACATTTCAAAAACATGGGATGAGTATAAAAAGCTCAGTAAGGGATATAAAAATACAGAAAGGAAACATTATTACATGTATACATAAGAATCAATGAAATCATACTTTACTCATAAAACATAATCACATTAACATACCTCATGAAATCATAATATTTATGAATAACTCATAGAAATCATAAGACATAAAGGTAACTTGAGACATTCATAACATTCTTATGTAGGCATGAACCCTCATGGTTATGTTTGGAATACCCATCACAGTATATTCCCTAATTCTCTTCGGAGAAACCTTAACGTTTGACCCCTTCGCGTTACCCAATGCATTGGAGAGCTATATCGGGCTCACCCACCCAAAGTTTATCACGGAACCACCCGTCTTCATAAACAATACCCAAGAACCATAAAAAAATCATAGCACATAACTTAATCATAAGGGAAAGAAAACATTCCCACATTGCAATAACAATATAACATTTTAAGATATTTAAATAATGAATCCATTCTAAAAGACATTTTCAAAACCATTTAAAACATTTAATAAAGAGATTTTTGAATCAAAGTGTCCCATACCACTTTGAAGATTTTATCATTTTAAACCATTAATATCCATATAAATAAATCCTTAAAACCATTTTGAAAACATGGATATTAATGAGAAATATTTATAAGAATAAATCATTAAAACATTTTAAACGATATTTTAGTTAAAGGGTTTTTAACAAAATGAGTGACACTTGAATACAATAATTGAGGAATAACATTTAATAAGAACTTTATAATATAATGAGAATAAAGGGATTCATGATATAATATTCCAAAGGAAAGTATACACACCACATAAGAGTGAATTGGTGCATAACAACAATGAAGTCTCAATAGAAATGTAAAATGAGATGAAATCCCCTATAAAGAAGGTATCCTTAAATTAAGGATAAATCAATCTCATAATTATGTGTGACAAGTATAAATACACCCAATATAAGTGTATATTAAGTGTAAAATAACCAGAGGTCATTCACACATATTCATAGGGTGACAGATTCAATAACTACAAGTTGAACCCAAAGAAATAGAAATTGGGTTATGAAGTTCCCTTGGTAAAATTTGACAGCATAATGACGTCACTTTAAAACTCATAAAATTAGTTGATGAGAGAGAAAATGGTATCTCATAATTTGTACATTAAATTTACATTAATAAGGATATAGAAGAACATATCCCAACATAAAAAGATGTAAATTAAAAGATATAACAAAATAAGACTTTTAAAAATAGGAGTGTGAAAGGTTCCCTTACCGATTTGGACAACTTTTGAAACGTACACCCCATGAAATAAGGGTCATACAATGAAGATGTAAATACCCATAAATGAGAGTATATTATACAAATAGTAAAATAATTGGTAGTACATAAACCACAAAAAAGGAAATAGTGGCCAACGTAGCATGAATCTCATGGGAATAAAAAGTGAGATGAAAATCCCCTTATGAAAATTCGGCAGCCTAACAGCGCCACATAAAACTTCCAAAAATGTATTGATGAGATCAAATAGGGACTCTAATCATATTAACATAAAATTTATAGAAATAGTAATATAAAAGAACACCCCCCATCATAATAAATAGGAGCTTAAAGTAAGTTACATAAAAAAGAGTACTTAAAAATAAAGAGAGAGGCATGATCCCTTACTAAAATTCGGCAGCCTAACGATGCCAATTAAAAATTATAAAAATGAATTGATGGGAGTAATAGGGGGTATCTCATCATATGAAAATAAAAATTATAGTATGGTTAATATAAAATAACATCCTCTAACATAATAAAATGGATCATACATGAAATGACATAAAAGAGGGTACTTGAAAAGAAAGAGAGAGGTCGGATCCCTTAAGAAAATTCGGCAGCCTAACGGCGCCACTTAAAAATTATAAAAATGAATTGATGAGAGTAATAGGGGGTATCTAATCATATGAAAATAAAAATTAATGTATGGTTAACATAAAATAACATCCTCCAACATAAGAACACAGAGTATAAATGAAATGACATAAAATAGGGTATTTGAAAAGAAAGAGAGAGGTCGGATCCCTTACCTCAAGTCCGACTTGTCTTGTTAGTTTATTTATATTCCCGAATAATAAACTTTTTTCAATTTATAATTTCTTTAGGAACTCATTTAAAGTTTATTATTCAATTCATATCACATATTATAATTTTATAATAATTAGTTAATTATGTGAGTTCATATCAAATGTTTTTTTCGATGTTTGGTACATGAGTCAAAAATAAACTTGTTATAATTATAAGTTGTTCATGTGGTAAAATATCCATTATATATAGAATTATATTCATGATTTAGATATAATATATATCATATATATCTAGTATTTACTTGAATTTATAATATTACATAACATTTAAAGGTAAGAAATGAAATGCATCGTTTATGGAGACGGTTAGCCGTACGTACGCATGACGCTACTTTAATTTCTATTTCGTATTTAATAGAATTAAAACTAAATGAGATATATATATATAATATAATTCTAATATAATATATATGTTATATATGTCACAAAATTTCATTAATTTCATTCTTTATACATTCCATGTATTTCATGAACGAGTCACATCACTTGAGGGGGCGGTAGTCCACACTTCCTCAAATGAAATTATCGCATTTGCACAACATGAAAAGCATAAAGGTATGTTTTAAATGTAAAATACAGAAGCATATAAAGGAAATAAATATAATATATATCATAAATAAATATAGTTCCATCATAATGTCCACCATGATAGGTGTTAGGAGAAGATAGAACAATCATCGTTTCATGAGGCAGTAATTCACCATCCACGGAAACAGTATGTTCTTTAAACATTAGACGGATGTTTGTGTAAGTTTAGATAGAAAATTTCTTATAAAAGCATCCTAGTATATTTAATATACTGGTTTTTGTACAAAATAAATGAATAAAAAGAGTTTAGGGGGCTGTAGAAGCAAAATAAAACAAAAGAACATAAGAGAAGACATTACCTTTAAATCGGGTAACTCCCTTTGGTTTGAACCCAAAGCGTTTCTTGAAGAGCTTTCTAACTAATGTGAGGCTTCAATGATGAAGATAGGGATGTGGAGAGATGAAATGGTCAGGGTTTGGCCGAGCCAAAGGCTTGATAGGTGTGGGTAAGGAGGTAGAGGTGGGGGCCTTTTATAAGAGGAGAGGAGGGGCACTCTTGGAAAGTCAAGAAATGTTACTTTATTTTAAAATGATTTTCTGATTTTAAAGGTCCCACATTGATATATTTTGAGGATAAGGTGATAAGGGTTATAAATATACTCATCCAATAGGTATTTGACAAGTTTATGCCTTAGATGTTACATTATCTTTTCAATTTATTTAAATCATTCATTAATGAGATAATCACTGCATCATCATGATGTCATAAATAATTTAATTTATTTAGTGTCTAAAAATTATAAAAAAAATACTATGATGTAGGAAATCTTTTTATATTTATATTGAATATTTATAGTCTAATATATCATTTACACAGACAAAACTAAAAATGTTTTTCTTGGGTGATACATAATTTTGTTATATTTTCCTTTCTTTAAAAATAAAATGATAAAGTGTCACTATCACACAAAAGTGATTCCATGGGGTCCCAAAGTTTGGCACAGGGCATCCAATGGTCGGCCATGACACAACCAGTAGCATTAGGACTCATTTTGGGGTCATTTTTTATTATTATGATATTATTTTATTATCCTTAACTACCCGATTACTAATTAATCACGATAATTAAAGATAATTACCATCGTTACTATTCATTATGTCCAAAAGCAAATGAGTATTAATTACATAATTTGGACCTTATGATTCCAAATATGGAATCCATTTTACCAAATTCCAAACACAGATATTGCGATAATTAATTTAAAAATATTTCCCGTTGTCAAAACAAATAGCGGGTTTTTTTGAAGCAATATCTATGAAAAGTTTGGCACTTGTTTATATCCATTTTCAAAGTGAAATTAATTCTAATGAACACCAATGAATTAAATGGTAAAAATATATTATAATTAAACTTTAAAACCATTTAAAAATATAATCGAACCATATATTTAAATTAGATGAAAAAGCAGTTTTGATGTAAAATGCAGTATTTTTTGACTATTAATTAAAAAAAATGAACAATGTCAGAAAATACAAAAAATTTAACCAAAGTAAATTTAAATGTTCTGATCATAAAGAATAAGTTTATTTTGAAAAATAGAGCTTATAAAATTGTCAAAAGTTATATTTAAAAAAGGTTCTCCATCAAAAGGTGGTAAAACAATCTTTTAAAAATATTAGAGTATTTATTCTTAAAATTGGATTCATTTGGATTTTAAGCCTATAAAATTTATTGGATAAATGTAAAAATATTTAACAAACATATGTAATCATTTTTTAGTTATTTCTTTTCATTACCGCCATTACAACAGCTAGGCGTTAACTGTTATAATTTTATTATATTATTAGTGTGCAACGTAAGATTTCAAAGAAACTCGTTGTTGCGTATTGGGTGCGCCATTGAGCATAGCATTCCCTTTGAAGTAATATTAACATTTTATTCAAAAATATTGATAAATATTAGAATGTAATATTATTTATTTACCTGGGATGTTACATCCTTCCCCCCTTTTGGGAATTTTGTCCTCGCAATTTCAAAATTGGGCTTGGAAACTTCATTGAAAGTCCCACATCGGAACAAGAGTCAGAAAAAATATCACTTTAAAAGAAAGGGAGAGAAGTAAAAAGGTCACCCAAGTTAACACATACTAGGATTACAAGTAGGAAAATTTAGATATGGAGGAGAAAAAAAAGGGTCATGTTCTGACAGATAGTGATAATAAACATGTCTAGGTGAAAGTTAACCATAAGAAATTCACAAACTTGTGATGGGTTAAACGGTATTCGATTCCCTAGTAGGAAAAGTTAACAGACAAATTTTTTGATTTAAGTTACTTTTCATTGAGGAATTTATTTTTGAGCTTAAATAAATCATAATGAGACATACTTATTTTTCATTTAGACTTTCAACTTTTACTAGATTCCTTACTCAAACTCATATTTTCTCCAAAAGATGAGTATTTAGGAAGAATTGTTCACATTAAGAGTACTATAATCATCTTATTGAGAATAAACTAATCCAAAAAAGAGAACTATATATTTCCCATGTCTTTAGACAAAAAAACCAAAAAAACTAGTACAAGATCAGTTAATACCCAAAAAGGATAATCCTTTATTAAAAGAAAATCTATTCTTAATCTCCAAAATTTGTCCAACAAAACCCAAAGTTCAAATAAAGACCATTCGATAAACAATTGTCCAAAAAAATCTTCAAATTTAACTAAACTAAGATTGAAACCCAAATCTCCAAACGATTTAATGACATAGTCTTCCAAGGTAAATCATAAAATTTATCTCCAAATAACATCAGTTACTCTTAAAGTCTCATATTGAAAAGTAATTAACCTAATCACATATCCTCCATGATAGGTAAATAATTTCCATAGATAACCCAAAATAAAATTACTGTTGATTCATAAAATCATCTAACTAAAAATAATTAGTCAAACTAACCAGGGACTTCACGCAGTCCAGTGGTAGGTGATAAATATCCAGTCACAATTTGGTTTTCGGTTCGATTCCCTCAGCTTTGTCCGATGCGACGGGCTGTCACACGTTCTCCGTGATGTCCTTTTTCCCAAACAATATAATTTTATATCATTCCTCAAAAAGAGATAAAATATTCAAAAATAAACATAACATAATTTAACCTCAATTTTACCCCATGCCTTTCATTTTCCATCATATAGTAACCCATACTTACCTCAAAAGTAAGGATCGTATAAACCCTAATGGTTACCATTATAATTATTACCTGAACTTCCACATCGAGTTGGTTCTCTCGTACATGATGCATCAGAGAAATCACCAAAGTTCAAGTGGTTAATCATGAATCCTTGATAGTTGTATTAGAATAACCGTGAGATTCCTCATTGAATCCCCCATTTCATCCAGTCTCTTAATCAGAGAACCACCACAGTTTCCTTCAAACCCATTGTCAGTTTGGTGCCTGCTAGATCCATCAAATTACTAAAACCAAAAATTTCAATTTGAGTATATCAACAAAATCATCATGTACTAATGAGGAATATAAACACTAAGATATACTTACTCAAGTTATCTCAAACTCATTCTAACTTTCAAAAATAAAAACAATGACTCCATCTAATATACTAACCATTGTGGTTATACAGAACTTGTCAGTTTTTCTTAAACAACACTCTAACATATAAAGTTATCTAAACCTCTCTCTAATACCAACTATAAGGACCCAGCCTTAAACCTTACCTAATCTTGAATTAAATTGAATAATTCACATTGAGGATCTTTTCAGGTTTAGAGTTTTAGAGAATTAGATCATAAATCATGCATTACATTACACATTTAAACAAAGTGGTTACATAAAAGATAGTATTAATTTTTCCCATCAAGGGAAACATATTTAAAATAAAACATGGATTCTTTATTGACACTTCCTTGACACTATCATCATATCATCTACCTTTCCCTTGACCTGTGAAAAACGTTTCAAAAACATGGGTTGAAAATAAAAAGCTCAGTAAGGGATATAAAAATATGAAAATGAAACATTATTACATGTATACATAAGAATCAATGAAATCATATTTTACTCATAAAACGTAATCACATTAACATACCTCATGAAATCATAATATTTATGAATAAATCATAGAAATCATAAGACATAAAGGTAACTTGAGGCATTCATAACATTCTTACGTAGGGAGTAACCCTCATGGTTACGTTTGGAATACCCATCACAGTATATTCCCTAAATCTCTTCGGAGAAACCTTAATGTTTAACCCCTTCGCATTAACCAATGCATTGGAGAGCTATATCGGGCTCACCCGCCCATAGTTTATCATGGAACCACCCGTCTTCATAAAAAATGTGTAAAGACCCATAAAATTCAATGAAATTTTTTTCTTAACTTTCTTGGGAATTTTACAAGAATGCAGTTTCTGACGGCACCTAATTCCGAGGCCGGGTGTGCCCAGAATCTTTTTCCGAAGTTTAGCTCGGGTACGTTCAGTGAACGAACGAGCGGGTTTTTCTAACTTTTGAACCAGTGCTCAGAATCGAAATCCGAGGACACCGATGGAATCGCAACGCCAGTAATTGGTTAGAAACACCTTTTCCAGAGTTGCGTTTGCTCGGGTGTGGTTTTTAAATTTTGGGGTTAAGTAAAGGAATAAAATAAAAGTGGTGCAACCAATTTTATTTTATTTTTGTTTAACCTAAGATAAGTGGATGAAGTGGGACCCACAATATCCTACCCACTAGGTAGGATATTTGTGAGGCGGGACCCACACGATCCCCACCATTTCTTTTCTTCCTAAACCCCCTCCTTTATTAAGGTAACGCACCCGCACCCCTATTAAGTGGAAGTCAACTCTTACGTTTAACTTAATATGAAACGCCTCATTAAATTTATGCGGTTTAAACGTTGCAATTAATTCAATTAATTGATTGTTTCAATTTTGAATTTCAAAGGCGTTGGCTTGCGTGTTAATAAAATAAGATAACTCTTATTTTATTAAGGGTTGTTGGGTTGTGAGAGGCTTGGGAGATTTTACTCAAGTTCTTGAAGTCCTTCTTCCTCGACGAAGAACACGAAGAACGTGAAGAACGCCGACCTCCGATGATGGACGACGGTGAGAGACGCCTTCCTCGGAGATCGACGACCCGAAGTGCATCACCCTCGTTCTTTCTTTCCACGTCAAAGGAAGGGAAACACCATTCCTCCACGACGCGATGATCCGCCTTCTTCTGCGGCAATCAGTTCCGCGACGTCCCTTTCCGCGATAACCTCGTTCGACGACTACGCTCGATGTAAGGGTTTATTTTATTTGGTTGTTCGTGATTACTTCCATCACCATCCTTCATTTCAATTTGAGCCGCCTGATATCGCAATAACAGGAGGAGGTCGGAACGCACGAACACGACCAACCCTCCTCCCCGTTGTTGGTTTGATTTTGTTACGGCTCGTGTAAGGCGGCGCGGTGCCGAGCACCGTGCGGGAAATATTAAAGGAAGGACGGAGAAGCGTGACACCGTTGAAGTAAAACTAAACCACGGCGCTGCCACGCCGTGCCAGAGAACCTCGAAGGAACCTCGAAGACACCGCGGCCGGAGCGGGGCTGCGGCGGAGGGGCGCGGCACCGTCGCGCCGCGCCGGAAGGACCAAGGCCGCGGCATCGGCCGTGGCGGAGCAGGGACCGACGGCCTGTTTCGGGCTGCCGGCGTCGGAGCAGGGGGACCGGCCCATGACGGTCCCATGGCGGCAGCAGACGGCCTGCCGGAGCGGGCCATCTGGTCAGGGGAAAAACTGGGGGTTCGTAACCCCCGATTGGCTAGCAGGTGTGGCCCCCCACATGGGGGCCGCCGTTTCACTATGCGAGGGGCAGCGCCCCCCCCCTCACCGCTCGACCGTTTCGGCCGAGCCACCTGGCCAGCGCCAGCGCGCCGGGCCGCGCCCCGGCCGGGCCGGGCTGGGCCGCGCCCAAGTGGGCCGGACCCAGGCCCGTTTTGGGTCGACACGATTCGGGCCGACCCAGGGGGTCTCGGGCCGGATCGGTCCGGGCCCGAAACGCCCACTTCCGGACCTTTTTCGGTCTTTTTCCCATAACTTGGGATATAGACTTCTGATCGACGCAACATCAGCGGTGATGCGATCCTTGGATCTAGATGGTCGTTTCGATATATTACACTAATGGTTTCTGAGAACTTTGGGTTCGGCCGGGTTGGTTCCTACACGAAACCAACCGGGCCCTCGGAGTGGAAACGCTTATAACTTGAGCTCCAGACGTCCGATTGACGTGCCATCGACTTTGATGGATTCCTCTTAGTGAGACGGAACTTTTGGCTTACTCCACTCGAGGTTGGGATGCAGTTGGAGTACAGTCGGGTTGGTTTTGACTTAAAAACCAACTGGGCCCCTGGGACGAAAAAGCCAATAACTCCCATACTGGGCGTCCGATTGACGCGCCGTCTGTGACGTTGAGTTCCTGTTGACGATACGGAACTTTTGGATACATCAACTTAGGACTACATGTCAGTTGATGTATCAGCCCCTCGGCTCGTGGAGCGGACCCTCCCGAACGAGCTTTCTGTGTGCGGGAACTCTAGAGCTGGCTGCGACTGCGACGACGATGACGACTGTACAGAAATCCTCCGTGGATTCGACGGCGATGACTACAGCACTCAACCATCCTATGTGGATCAGTGCTACCAATCTTGTGTGGGTCAGGTCCTGTGTGGGTCAGCGCTCAGTGGTCCTGTGTGGGCCAGCGCCTATAGATCCTGTGTGAGTCATTATGGGGGTTAGTACCTATCAATCCTTTGTGGGTCATTGCTGGGGTTAGTTACCTATCGATCCTATGTGGGTCATTGCGGGGGTTAGTACCTATCGATCCTTTGTGGGTCCGACAGCTTAGATGAATTAGTGGCTACATCTGATCATCTCTATCATCATACGAAGAAGTATACCTGTGTGAGCTGAATCTTGTTTTGCTTTCTTGTGTGGATTGTGTTGTGCTATTCTGTGTAGACGTGATCAAACTTGGGCTCGGATGTTGGAGCCAAAATAGAATTGATAACTTAGGTATATGTATGGGCATATACCTAAGTAGTGTCAGATGTTACTTCGTGATTGTATCTTTCCTTTGTGGATTATCTTTTGTGGATTCTGGGAGACCTTCTAGGGTCTTAGGGTCCCTACTGAGTAGCTTATACACACCCCTGCATGGGCTATGCCCGCACTACGTTGTGTTGGTTGCAGACGACGGACAACGCTGATCGTGGTTGAGGCTTAGAGAGCAGGTCGGTACCTGGAGGTGGACCACTGGGTGGGACGTACTCGGAGCGGACGGCTGGACCCGAGGAGCTGTGAAGGCTATCTGTACCCACCCTTCAGGTGGGACTTCTAGTGGACGGCTCGAGGCTACGACTTTACTTTTCAGTTGTCGTACTCCCTTTTCCAGTTTTACTTTACTTTCAGTTTGGGTTTGTATTCTGGCCCACTTACTTTTCCGCACTTACTGTTGTACCCAGTTTTTACTTAGTATTTACTTCTGCTTGCTTTCTCTGTGGTGTTTGTTTACTTTACAAAGGCAATGACTTCCCTTTTTACCGGATATTACGCCTTGGTGCTAGTCACCATCCCCTGGCCTATGGAAGGTGGGCTTGGGGTAGTCATGGCATGGGCCCCGAGGACGGGTCGTGACAAATTGGTATCAGAGGAGTTCGGTTCTACCGCAGAACTTAGGACTCTGATATTTTTCTATGTGAAGCAATAGTGTTAAGAATATCAAGTGTGGTTATCAGTCCAGGGAGTCCAGTGTTGGTGCGGCGGACGACGTATCCGTACACCAGGACCCTGACTTCTGATTTCCGACTTAGTGCATGAAAACATTGATTGCATGTGTGTTTCGAGTTTTCTTTGTGATTACTTTGTGTCAGCTCACCAGGTATACTGTTTGACCGTGGCACACCTGTTTCCTTTTAGGATGGCCCCACGATGGCAGCCAGCTAGGGTTCCGAGCGTTGTACGTGATGACAGCCCACCGAGCGATGAGGCCTCGGTACAGGGCCCTTTGACAACAGAGGCGCCGGCGATACCTCTACCCACCGAGCCACCGATGCTACCAGCCCCAGCCACTGACGATGCACGTCGCCTTAGTGCACTTCACGAGTTTCAGCGATAGCGACCACCCAAGTTCTGCGGGGAGACGGACCCTCAGGTAGCCGAGGATTGGCTGGAGGCATTTGTACAAGTTTTCAGGTTAGTGAGGACACCAGCTAACCTCATGGTGATCCTCACAGTGAGCCTCCTGCATGCGGCAGCAGGAAGATGGTGGAACTTGATGCTCCAGGTGCACGACGAGGCATCTCTACTCTGAACGAACTTTGAGAGCCTCTTCCGCTCAGAGTTCGTCCCAACCACGCTCCGTGCGGTGCACATCTAGGAGATACTACAACTGTGACAAGGCAACTTGACGGTCTCCCAGTACTCAGCGAGATTTATCGACCTCTCACACTATTCAACGGACATGGTACGAGACCCATTCTTCCGGTCCCGGACCATCGAGCAGGGACTGAGGCATGATATTAGGACATCGCTGATCTCCCTCAGCATTCCG
Source organism: Viscum album (assembly GCA_963277665.1). Taxonomy (NCBI): domain Eukaryota; kingdom Viridiplantae; phylum Streptophyta; class Magnoliopsida; order Santalales; family Viscaceae; genus Viscum; species Viscum album. The sequence goes on along the minus strand of OY728119.1, from coordinate 328,473,016 downwards.
ACACAGGAAGAGGTACTGGAGTGAGCCCTTCTCATCTTGAGCTTCCTTGCTGAGACTACATCAGCAGTGAGACCTACCGCAGGGCGGCACGTAGCAGAGTCATTTGCAGTAGGCAGTCAACAGATGGATCATGGGTCTAGGAAGACCAGACCCTCAGGCAGACGACCTCAGGACACTGGCTCAGTGGTGCGGGGCACACAGCGCGGAGCCAGTCTTTCGAGAGGCAGATAGTGCTACACATGCGGCGGGCAGGGCCACATGGCTCGTGACTGCCCGACCCGCCGTTCAGAGGAGCAACAGATGGTTGAGGGACCACCCAGGCAGAGGCAGAGGGTCGACCGTGGTGGTCCGCAGGGAGAAGGCAAACGAGTTAGAGGATCTGGCCGAGCAGCAGGTGGTGGGCGATGCTTTGAGGCTCTACCACCACCACCACCAGGAGGCCCACCCCAACCCCAGGGAGTTGGCAGGCAGAGACAAGCACAACTCCAGGCAGCGGAGGCCTATGACTACGGCGCGCCCGAGATGATTCGAGGTACTATCTGTGTCTATTACACCCTTTCTGCAGTTCTTATAGACACAGGAGCGAGTCATTCTTTCATAGCCGCTTCCCTTTTTCGGAGCTCGGAGTTTCTGACGGAGCCGTTGGCTCGATCCTTACGGCTAGAGACTCCTATGGGAGCAGACTCGATGATTACGCACTGGTGCCGGTAGTGTGAGCTTACTATAGGAGGCGAGAGCTTCGGTTGGGATCTTCTTGTTGTGGCATCGAGGCCTTACGATGTCATCTTTGGCATGGATTTATTATCTATAGTCCATGCTCAGATTGACTGTATTAGGCGCAAAGTGCGGTGTGTACACACCAACGGGAGCAGGTTCACCTTCACCGGTGAGAAGGGAGCCTTCGCATCACATGATAGACTCTCGCAGAGGAGAGGACATCCCATCACTCATCAGTTGGCTAGCCTCATCCTAGGATCAGTTGACATGCGGAGTCCTGGTTTTCCTGCAGTGGTGGATTAGTATGCGGACGTTTTCCCCGACGATGTTCCAGGACTACCTCCTCGCAGAGAGGTAGACTTCTATATTGACCTGTACCCCGGGACAGCCCCGATATCCACTCCAGCATATCGAATGGCCCCCTCTGAGCTACGAGAGCTATGTGTACAGTTGGAGGACTTGCAGGGCAAGGGATTCATCTGAACCAGTGTTTCACCTTGGGCTTCCCCGATATTGTTCGCCAAGAAGGCGGACGAGAGCTTGAGACTTTGTGTCGACTATCGTCGCCTGAACAAGGTGATAGTGAGGAAAAAGTATCCGCTACTGAGGATTGATGACCTCTTCGATCAACTCTAGGGAGCGCGGTGGTTCTCAAAGATAGACCTTAGATCAGGCTATCATCATCTCAGAGTTCGGGACGAGATGTGTAGAAGACGGCCTTCAGATGTCGATATGGACACTATGAGTTCTTGGTTATGCCATTCGGCGTAACCAATGATCCAGCAGTGTTCATGGGCCTCATTACGGGATCTTTCAGCCATACCTCGATTGATTTGTCGTGGTCTTCATCGACGACATTTTGATATACTCGACGACTGAGGAGGAGCACACCTACCACTTGCGGGTTATACTAGACACACTCTGAGAGCACCAGATTTATGGAAAACTCTTGAAGTGTTAGTTCTGGATACGCGAGGTCCACTTCTTGGGACGCGTCATCTCTGAGGCAGGAGTTGCGGTGGATCTTGCGAAGATCGAGGTAGTGCTAGCTTGGGAGCCACCCAGGAGCATGACATAGGTGCAGAGTTTCTTGGGACTAGCTGGGTACTACCAGAGATTTGTGCCAGACTTCTCCAGATTTGCGTCACCACTCTCAGCTTTGAAGAAGAAGGGGAAACCCTTTGTGTGGTTAGACAAGTGTCAGCAGAGCTTCCAGGAGCTGAGACAGAGATTTACCAGCATGCCTATCTTGAGGCTACCAGAGTAGGGAGTTGGGTACGTAGTTTACTACGATGCATCAGGGACCAGACTTGGATGTGTCTTGATGTAGGAACGGGTCGTGATCACCTATGGATCACATCAGTTGAGGAAGCATGAGCAGAACTATGCTACCCATGACCTAGAGTTAGCAGCAGTGGTCTTCGTTCTATAGATGTGGCACCACTATTTGATGGGAAAGCGCTTTACAGTATTTTCTGACCATCAGAGTCTCAGGTACATCTTCTCGCAAAAGGACCTAAACATGAGACAATGACGATGGCTCGAGTTCCTCCAGGACTATGACTTTGAGATAGTCTATACTCCTGGAAAGGGGAATGTGGTAGCCGATGATCTCAGTAGGAGGACAGGCATTCAGCTACTTGGGGAGGTGATAGAGAAGCTAGCCGCTTTGCAGATATCCTTCTTGGATAGAGATGGAGCAGCCTTTCTTTAGTCACTCATAGTCACTCCTCCACTACTGCAGCGGGTCAGAGAGGCACAACATTGGGACGCTGACTGTGAGACGCGACGTGCGCAGATATCCTCAAGACAGACACCTGATGGTTTCTCTTTAGGGGGTGAGCACGACGTCCTTTTCAGAGGACATACCTTGGTACCAGTTGATTTATGGGAGGAGGTGCTGAGAGAGTTTCACACTTCCCCTTTGGCGGTACATCCTGGATTGGTGAAGATGTACCGGGATCTCAGACGATAGCACTGGTGGTCGGACATGAAGAAGGCTGTGGTAGAGTTCGTTTCTCGATGCCTCACCTGCCAGCAGGTGAAGGCAGAGCACCAGGTACCAGCAGGCTTGGTACAACCCTTGGAGGTCCCGGAGTGGAAGTGGGACGACATATCTATAGACTTCGTGACTGGACTTCCACGCACTTCCAAAGGTCACGACTCCATATGGGTGATTGTCGACCGACTAACCAAGTCGGCTCACTTATTACCCATCAGAGAGCAGGGCTCAGTGGAGATCTTGGGACGTCTCTACGTTCAGGAGATTGTGCGGCTTCATGGTGTGCCATAATCTAACGTCTCCGATCGAGATGCTCGCTTTACTTCCCGGCTTTGGAAGGGGTTGCAGGAGGAAATCGGGACACAACTACGTCTGAGTACCACCTTTCACCCTCAAACAGATGGTCAGACGGAGAGGACCATTCAGACTCTCAAGGACGTGCTCCGCGCATGTGTCCTCGACTTTGGTCGCAGCTGGGAGGACCACCTACCCTTGGTGGAGTTTGCGTACAACAACAGCTACCACTCCACCATCGGGAGGACACCATACGAGGCGTTGTACGACCGAACTTGCAGATCTCCTCTGTGCTGGACAAACCCTGGGGAGTCAACACTTGTGGGATCGGAGATGGTCCAGGCGACGGCGGAGAAGGTCCAGGTCATCCAGGAGCAGATGAGGACATCTCAGATCCGTTAGAAGTCTTATACTGACAGGAGGTGGAGGCCACTGGAGTTCGAGGATGGCGACCACATCTTCTTGTGGGTATAAACTCGACGTGGATTACGAAGATTTGGCCGAGGCGGCAAGTTTTCTCCATGCTTCATCGGACCATTCCAGGTCCTCAGCAGGATTGGTGAGGTGGCTTATCGCCTGGCTCTACCACCTCAATTGCACCGGGTGCACGACGTCTTCCACGTATCTCAGCTGAGGAGATACGTGCATGACCCGACGCATATCATTGACCATGGGGAGCTAGACGTTGATGATGGGGAGACTTTTGCGGAGGTCCTGGTGGATATTGAGGATCGACAGGAGTGGGTCCTATATGGACGGTCGATTCCTCTAGTGCGCATCAGATGGCAGGACGGAAACCTCCAGGAGAGCACTTGGGAGCGGGAGGTTCAGATGCATGCTCAGTACCCACATTTGTTTCCCTAGTTTATGATGTATCTTTACAGGGACATAAATCCCTGAGGTGAGAGTGATGTAAAGACCCTTAAAATTTAAGTATTTTTTTAAATTTTCTTGGGAATTTTACAAGAACACATTTTCTGACGGCACCTAATTCCGAGGCCCGGTGTGCCCAGAATCTTTTTCCGAAGTTTAGCTCGGGTACGTTCAGTGAACGAATGAGCAAGTTTTTATAAATTTTGAACCGGTGCTCGGAATCGAAATCCGAGGACACCGATGGAATCGCAGCGCCGATAATTGCTTAGAAACACCTTTTCCGGAGTTGCGTTTGCTCGGGTGTGGTTTTTAAATTTTGTGGTTAAGTAAAGGAATAAAATAAAAGTGGTGCAACCAATTTTATTTTATTTTTGTCTAACCTCAGATAAGTGGATGAAGTGGGACCCACAATATCCTACCCACTAGGTAGGATATTTGTGAGGCGGGACCCACACGAGCCCCACCGTTTCTTTTCTTCCAAAACCCCCTCCTTTATTAAGGTAATGCACCCGCACCCCTATTAAGTAGAAGTCAACTCTTACGTTTAACTTAATATGAAACTCCTCATTAAATTTGGGCAGTTTAAACGTTGCAATTAATTCAATTAATTGATTGTTTCAATTTTTAATTTCAAAGGCGTTGTCTTGTGTGTTAATAAAATAAGACAACTCTTATTTTATTAAGGGTTGTTGGGTTGTGAGAGGCTTGGGATATTTTACTCAAGTTCTTGAAGTCCTTCTTCCTCGATGAAGAACACGAAGAATGCGAAGAACACCGACCTCCGACGACGGACGGCGGTGAGAGACGCCTTCCTTGGAGATCGACGACCCGACGCACATCACCCTCGTTCTTTCTTTCTGCGTCAAAGGAAGGGAGACACTGTTCCTCCATGACGCGACAATCTGACTTCTTCCGCGGAGATCAATTCTGCGACGTCCCTTTCCGCGACAACCTCGTTCGACGACTACGCTCGATGTAGGGGTTTATTTTATTTGGTTGTTTGTGATTACTTCCGTCACCATCCTTCATTTCAATTTGAACCTCCTGATATCGCAATAACGGGAGGAGGTCGGACCGCACAAACACGACCGACCCTCCTTCCCCTTGTTGGTTTGATTTTGTTGTGGCACGTATAAGGAGGCGCGGTGCCGAGCACCACGCGGGAAATATTAAAGGAAGGGCGGAGAAGACGGCGCCGTCGCGCCGCGCCGTTGAAGTCAAACTAAATCGCGATGCCGCCACGCCGCGCCGGAGAACCTCGAAGGAACCTCGAAGACACCGCGGCCGGAGCGGGGCCATGGCGGAGGGGCGCGGCGCCGTCGCGCCGCGCCGGAAGGACCAAGGTCGCGGCGTAGGCCACGGCAGAGCAGGGACCGACGGCCGGTTCCGGGCCACCGGCGTCGGAGCAGGGGGACCGGCCCATCCTGGTCCCATGGCGGCAGCAGGAGGCCGGCCGGAGCGGGCCAACCGGTCAGGGAAAAAACCGTGGGTTCGTAACCCCCGATTGGCCAGTAGGTGCGGCCCCCCACATGGGGGTCACAGTTTCACTATGCGGGGGGCAGCGCGCCCCCCCTCACTGCTCGACCGTTTCGGCCGAGCCACCTGGCCAGCGCCAGCGAGCCCGGATGCCAGGCCGGGCCGTGCCCAGGCTGGGCCGGGCCGCGCCAGCCGAGCCGGGCCGCGCCCAAGAGGGCTGGACCTGGGCCCGGGTCAGGTCGACCCGGTTCGGGCCGACCCAGGGGGTCTCGGGCTGGATCGGTCCGGGCCCGAAACCCCCACTTCCGGACCTCTTTCGGTCTTTTGCCCATAACTTGGGCTACGAACCTCCGATAGATGCACCATCAGTGACGATGAGATCCTTGGATCGAGGTGTTCGTTTCGATATATTACACTCAAGTTTTAGGAGAACTTTGGGTTCAGCTGGGTTGGTTCGTACACGAAACCAACCGGGCCCTCGGAGCGGAAACACTTATAACTTGAGCTCCAGACGTCCGATTGACGTGCCATTGTCTTTGATGGATTACTCTTAGTGAGACACACCTTTTGGATTACTCCACTCGAGGTTTGGATGTAGTTGGAGTACAGTCGGGTTGGTTTTGACTTAAAAACTAACCAGACCCCTAGGACGAAAAAGCCAATAACTCTCAAACCGGACGTCCGATTGACGCGCCGTCTGTGACGTTGAGTTCTTGTCGATGATACAAAACTTTTGGATACATAAACTTATAACTAAGTGTTAGTTGATGTATCATCCCCTCGGCTCGTGGAGCGGACCCTCCCGAACGAGCTTGTTGTGTGCGGGAACCCTAGAGCTGGCTGTGACTGCGACGACGATGATGACTATACATAAATCCTCCATGGATTCGATGGTGACGACTACCGCACTCATAAATCCTACGTGGATCAGTGCTACCGATCCTGTGTGGGTCAAATTTTGTGTGGGTCAGCGCTCAGCGGTCCTGTGTGGGCCAGCGCCTACATATCCTGTGTGGGTCCGATCCTGTATGGGTCATTGTGGGGGTTTGTACCTATCTATCTTTTGTAGGTCATTGCGGGGGTTAGTTACCTATTGATCTTGTGTGGGTCATTGCAGGGGTTAGTACCTATTGATCCTTTGTGGGTCCGACGGCTTAGATGAATCAGTGGCTACATCTGATCATCTCTATCGTCATACAGAGAAGTATACCTGTGTGAGCTAAATCTTGTTTTGCCTTCCTGTGTGGATTGTGTTGTGCTATCCTATGTGGACGTGATCGAAATTGGGCTCGGATGTTGGAGCCGAACTGGAATTGATAACTTAGGTATATGTATGGGCATATACCTAAGTAGTGTCGGATGTTACATCGTGATTGTATCTTTCCTTTGTGGATTATCCTTTGTGGATTCTGGGAGACCGTCAGGGGTCCCTGGGTCCCTACTAAGTAGCTTATACTCACCTCTACATGGGCTATGCCCGCACTATGTTGTGTTGGTTGCAGACGACGGACATCGCTGATCGTGGTTTTGGCTTACAGAGCAGGTTGGTACCTGGAAGTGGACCACTGGGTGGGACGTACTCGGAGCGGACGGTTGGACCCGAGGAGCTGTAGAGGCTATATGTACCCACCCTTCAGGTGGGACTTCTAATGGATGGCTTGAGGCTGCAGCTTTACTTTTCAGTTGCTGTACTCCCTTTTCCAGTTGTACTTTACTTTCAGTTTGGGTTTGTATTCTGACCCACTTACTTTTCCGCACTTACTGTTGTACCCAGTTTTTACTTAGTATTTACTTCTGTTTGCCTGATCTATAGTGTTTGTTTACTTCACAAAGGAAATGCCTTCCCTTTTTACCAGATATTACACCTTGGTGCTAGTCGCCAGCCCCTGGCCTATGGAAGACGAGCTTGGGGTAGTCACGGCACGGGCCCCGAGGACGGGTCGTGACCCAATGCCCAAGAAACATAACAAAATCATAGAAAATAACTTAAGCATAAGGGAAAGAAAACATTCCCACATTGCAATAACAATAGAACATTTTAAGATATTGAAATAATGAATCCATTCTAAAAGCCATTTTCAAAACCATTTAAAACATTTAATAAAGATATTTTTAAATCAAAGTGTCCCATACCACTTTGAAGATTTTATCATTTTAAACCATTAATATCCATATAAATAAATCCTTAAAACCATTTTTAAAACATGGATATTAATGAGAAATATTTATAATAATAAATCATTAAAACATTTTAAACGATATTTTAGTTAAAGGGTTTTTAACAAAATGAGTGACACTTGAATACAATAATTGAGGAATAACATTTAATCAGAACTTTATAATATAATGAGAATAAAGGGATTCATGATATAATATTCCAAAGGATAGTATACACACCATATAATAGTGAATTGGTGCATAACAACAATGAAGTCTCAATATAAATGTAAAATGAGATGAAATCCCTTATAAAGAACGTATCCTTAAATTAAGGATAAATCAATCTCATAATTTTGTGTAACAAGTATAAATACACCCAATATAAGTGTATATTAAGTGTAAACTAACCATAGGTCATTCACACATATTCATAGGGTGTCATATTCAATAAATACAAATTGAACCCAAAGAAATACAAATTGGGTTAAGAAGTTCCCTTGGTAAAATTCGACAGCCTAACGATGTCACTTTAAAACTCATAAAATTAGTTGATGATAGAGAAAATGGTATCTCATCACTTGGACATAAAATTTACATCAATAAGGATATATAATAACATATCCCAACATAAAAAGATGTGAACTAAAATACATAATAAAATAATACTTTTAAAAAGAGGAGCGTCAAAGGTTTCTTACCGATTTGGGCAACTTTCAAAACATACAACCCATGAAAGAAGGGTCATACAATGAAGATGTAAATACCCATAAATGTGAGTATATTATACAAATAGTAAAATAATGGGCAGTACATAAACCACACAAAAGTAAAAAGTGGCCAATGTAGTATGAATCTCACGGGAATAAAAAGTGAGATGAAAATCCCCTTATGAAAATTCAGCAGCCTAACGACGCCACATAAAAATTACAAAAATGTATTGATGAGATAAAATAGGGTCTCTCATCATATTAAAATAAAATATACAGAAAGAGGAATATAAAAGAAAATCCCCCATCATAAGAATGAGGAGATTAAAGTAAGTTACATAAAAAACAGTACTTAAAAAGAAAGAGAGAGGTAGGATCCCTTACAAAAATTCGGCAGCCTAACAGCGCCAATTAAAAATTCTAAAAATGAATTAATGAGAGTAAGATGGGGTATTTAATCATATGAAAATTAAAATTATAGTATGGTTAATATAAAATAACATCCTCCAACATAATAACATGGAGAATACATGAAATGACATAAAATAGGGTACTTGAAAAGAAAGAGAGAGGTCGGATCCCTTACGAAAATTCGGCAGCCAAACGACACCACTTAAAAATTCTAAAAATGAATTGATGAGAGTAATAGGGGGTATCTCATCATATGAAAATACAAATTACAGTATGGTTAATATAAAAGAACATCCTCTAACATAAGAACACAGAGCATAAATGAAATGACATAAAAGAGGATACTTGAAAAGAAAGAGAGAGATCAGATCCCTTACCTCAAGTCCGACTTGTCTTGTTCATTTCTTTATATTCCTGAATAATAAACTTTTTTCAATTTATAATTTATTTTGGAGATCCTTTAAAGTTTATTATTCAATTCATATAACATATTATAATATTATAATAATTAGTTAACTATGTGAGTTCATATCAAATGTTTTTTTTGATGTTTGGTACATGAGTCAAAAATAAACTTGTTATAATTATAAGTTGTTCATGTGGTAAAATATCCATTATATACAGAATTATATTGATGATTTAGATATCATATATATCATATATATCCAGTATATACTTGCATTTATAATATTACATAACATTTAAAGTTAAGAAATGAAATGCACCATTGATGGAGACGGTAAGCCGTACGTACACATGAACGCTACTTTCATTTCTATTTCGTATTTAATAGAATTAAAACTCAATGAGATATATATATATAATATAATTAAAGTATAATATATATGTTATATATTTCACAAATGTTTATTAATTTCATTCTTTATAGATTCCATGTATTTCATGAACGAGTCACATCACTTGAGGGGGCGGTAGTCCACACTTCCTCAAATGAAATTATCGGATTTGCACAACATGCAAAGCATAAAGGTATGTTTTAAATGTAAAATAAATAAGCATAGAGATAAAATAAATATAATATATATCATAAATAAATATAGTTCCATCATAAAGGCCACCATGAGAGGTGGTAGGAGAAGATAGAACAATCATCGTTTCGTGAGGCAGTAATTCACCATCCACGGAAACAGTATGTTCTTTAACAATTAGACGGATGTGTGTGTAAGTGTAGCGAGAATATTTATTATAAAAAAATCCTAGTATATTTAAGATACTGGTGTAGTTACAAAATAAAGGAATAAAAAGAGTTTAGGGGGCTGGAGAAGCAAAATAAAACAAAAGAACATAAGAGAAGACATTACCTTTAAATCAGGTAACTCCCTTTGGTTTGAACCCAAAGGGTTTCTTGAAGAGCTTTCTGCCTAAGGTGAGGATTCAATGATAAATATAGGGTTGTGGAGAGATGAAATGGGTAGGGGTTGGCCGATCCAAAGGCTTGATAGGTGTGGGTAAGGAGGTAGAGGTTGGGGCCTTTTATAAGAGGAGAGGAGGGGCACTCTTGGAAAGTCAAGAAATGTTACTTTATTTTAAAATGATTTTCGTATTTTAAAGGTCCCACATTGATATATTTCGAGGATAAGGTGATAATGATTTGAAATATACTCATATAATAGGTATTTTACAAGTTTATGCCTTAGATTTTACATTATCCTTTCATTTTATTTAAATCGTTCATTAATGAGATAATCACTGCATCATCATGATGTCATAAATAATTTAATTTATTTAGTGTCTAAAAATTATAAAAAAAATACTATGATGTAGGAAATCTTTTTATCTTTCCAATTAATATTTATAGTCTAAGAGATCATTTACACAGACAAAACTAAATTTTTTTTATTTGGGTGATACATACTTTTGTTATATTTTCCTTTAAAAATAAAATGATAAAGTGTCACCATCACACAAAAGTGATTCCATGGGGTCCCAAAGTTTGGCACAAGGCATAAAATGGTTATACATGACACAACAAGTAGCATTAGGACACATTTTGGGGTCATTTTTTATTATTATGATATTATTTTATTATCCTTAACTACCCGATTACTAATTAATCACGATTAGTAAAGATAATTACCATCGTTACTATTATTTATGTCAAAAAAAAAGAGTATTAATTAAATAATTTGGACCTTATGATTCTAAATATGGAATCCATTTTACCAAATTCCAAACATAGAAATTTCAGTAATTAATTTAAAAATATTTCCTGTTGTCAAAACAAATAGCGGGGTTTTTTTGAAGCAATGTCTATGAAAAGTTTGACACTTGTTTATATCCATTTTCAAAGTGAAATTAATTATAATGACCACCACTTAATTAAATGGTAAAAATATGTTCTAATTACACTTTAAAACCAATTATAAATATAATCTAACCATATATTTAAATTAGATGAAAAAGTAGTTTTGATGTAAAATGCAGTATTTTTTCACAATTCATTAAAAAAATGAACAATGTCAGAAACATACAAAAAATTTAACCAAAGTAAATTTCAATGTTCCGATCATAAAGAATAAGTTTATTTTGACAAATAAAGCTTATAAAATTGTAAAAAGTTAGATTTAAAAGAGGTTCGCTGTCAAAAGGCGGTAAAACAATCTTTTAAAAATATTGGATTATTTATTCTTAAAATTGGATTTATTTGGATTTTAAGCCAATAAAATTTATTGGATAAATGTAAAAATATTTAAAAAACATATGTAATAATTTTGTAGTTATTTTTGTTCATTCCCTCCTTTACAACACTTAGGTGTTAACTATTATAATATTATTATATTATTAGTGTGCAACGTAAGATTTCAAAGAAACTCGTTGTTGCGTATTGGGTACGCCATCGAGCATAACATTCCCTTTGAAGTAATATTAAAATTTTATTCAAAAATATTGATAAACATTATAATATAATATTATTTATTTACCTGGGATGTTACACTTACCTCATAGCCCAACTCCTGAAAATCAAGATCAATATAAATTAGATAAGGAAGAAGCTGCTTTAGAGGATGTTGAAGTGGCTACTGTAGAGAATGAAGAAGATGTTCATGAAAGTGAAGAATCTTTGTCAGATGATTTGAGCCTGAGTCTAGTGATTGGAAAATACTTAGTGCCTACTATGGATGCAAATGAAGTTGACATAGCATTTCCTAGTTTGGAAGACCCTTCAGCTATTGTAGAGAAAGAATTTATAGTGGAAGATTCTCCTGAAAATGAAAGATCTGCTGATAATGCTGAGAATGATGTTGTTTTACTTGAAGATGCTCCAGTTGAGGGGGAGCATCAAACCAAGTTTGGAAGTGTTACAGTGGCTGTTAATGTTGAAGATTGGGCAGAAGACCCAGGTTTTATAGTATGTGGTTTAGACTATCCTGATTTTGACAATGAAGCTTCTATCAATAGACCTAAGATTACATATGATGTTGAGACTGAGTTACTACCTGAAGATGTGGTCAGAATGCATGACCTGGATACTTTAAAGAAAAAGCCTAAGGACAATTTTGTGGAATAGGTAAAGAAGATGGAAGTTTCTCTGGTCTCTTCAGTTCAATCGATCATGACTGACTCAGTGGTTAATTTAGCATCTGAAAGAGTACCCACTGCAGTTGCACCTACTGATATGATCACCAGGGATGATCTGGAATCCTTGAAGGATGAGTTGAAAGAATCTTTTAATGCATTAGTTGCTGAGATGAAGCTTTGTTTTTCTAAAGAGATGAGGACGTTGGAAAGATCTTTTGAACTCTCTCTAGGTTTTAATTTGTCAAACTTCATGGAAAAAAATAATGGAAGAAGTTAAAGACTGCTAGACTCAAGTTTCTAGACTTTAAGTAGATCTTGAAGCTCTAAAGGAATCTGTTGTTACTTTAGAATCTTACATGAGATAAAAATACCAAGCAGACAAGGACTTAGCCTATGTCAAGAGCGTGGTAAGACAGATTGTTTCAGTGTTTGAAAGTTTTAAAACTTCCATGAAAGATCATGTTAAAACCCAGGTTTCTCAAGTTCAAAATCTCATCAGTGCGTTGACCAAGAACTTTAGGGAAATAGTAACCTTTTTTGTTGGTTCTATTTCATCTAAACCCTCAGTGGATTTGAATCAAATTCGAGCTATGATGAAGGAGGAGCTTGGTTCAGCTTCAACCAGTGGCTCTGTGGACTTATCCAAGCTGAGCAAAGTTGTGCTTGCTACTCAAGATTCAACTAGAGAGATAATGAAGATAGTCCAAGACTATATGAGAGAATCATCTGCCTCTCGGAAAGAAGTGAAAGATAAGGTGGACTCCTATTTCTATAATATTTTCACCAATAATCAACTCAACAATCACTTCAAAATTCTATTGGAAAATATGAAACTGCCTCCTGTCAATCAAGCTTTCAAAGAAAAAGTTAGCAAGCTAAGGGAATTGACTCCAGCATTGGAAAAATTTATGGAGAACAAGGATGAATTCATATCTGCTATGGAGAGAGGAGGGGGAATAATTATGGATTTCAGAAATCTGTTGCTGCCTTTTCTGCATGTTGATGCTAGGCCAGTGATTGTCCCTCCTGCCTTACCAGCCTATGCCTCTACTGCTTCTCCAGTTCAGATGACTCCTGCCCAAGAAATTCAAAGCCTCACTCCTATGATCACTCAAGGATCTCCTTAGTACAGACCAGAAACAGTTTCTGTGGCTCAGCCTCCAATGATCATTTCTGGAATTCCGAAGCCCTCACCCCCAACCACTTCACCTGAATCCTCTTCTACTCCCAAGGGTAAATCTCACATTGAGGATGTGGATTGAACAAGTGGCTAGACTGTTTGATAGGAATACATTGTATTTTTTTTATTTCTTTGTACCTTATTTGGGACATGAAATGAATCTGGTTTTTATCTCTTTTCTCATTTTTATTTTTATTCCTCTTCTCTATGGTTTCCCACTTTTTGATTATCACAAAGGGAGAGAAATATTTTACCAAGCTTTTACAAAGGGGGAGAAGTATTAAAGGAATACTAAATAATGGGGAGAAAGTATCAAAGGGGGATAAATTTTTATTTAAGGAAGAGCTATCTTGCCTTACCCTCTGATACTGTTACATTTCATTCTTTGATACCATTTTCTCTAACTCTCTGATGCCACTAAATTTTACTTTTGATATCATTTCATTTAATTTTATCTCTGATACTATCACATTTTCTTCCACCTCTGATCCATTATGTTCTATAACATACTGTTTCTCTGAGATAATTGCATTTAATGATATATCCTCTGATACAACTGATCAATATTTTAAAATGATAATATCATAAGTTGTGATTATCAAAAAGGGGGAGATTGTTGACCTCACCTATTTTAATAATCCCAATTATGATTTCATATACTTTGATAATCTCAATCTAATTATTTTCTATATATTAATTATTTCAATATGTGATCAAGATGATAATAATATTAAAATAATCCCGGAGATGTTTTAATCCATATCTATCTATGTTTATATGAGTTATGAAGTTCTTCTAACCCATTCAGATATGCTTTTCATAAAATAGACAAGTGTTAATTCACTAATCTGGGTATAGCTACTGATATAGAGATACCGGTACTTAGTATACCGATAGATTTAGTCTACTGATAGACAGAGTCACCGATAATCTAAGGCTACCGAAATGTACAGAGATACTAATAGAAAACGAGCTACTGATAGAACAGGTCTACTGATATGCATAAGTCCACCGGTAAGTAAGTCTACCGACATATTCAGTCTACCGATATAGAACACTAAGAGCTACCGATACGATCTACCGACCGGCCTACTCATACACAGACTGGCGACTGATATGAACTGAATCACACAGTCTACCGATACAAGTATAGAGCTACTGATAAAACCAATCTACCGAGCTACCGATAGAGTAAGTCTACCGATAGAAGGAGCTACCGATACCAACAAGCTACCGATGCAAGTTCAAAGAGCTACCGATGGAATGTTCTGCTACACAAAAGCACACTGTACTCATTTACCAACATGAGCTACTAATGATTGACCAACCAGTTAAACTCTATACTCTCAATACTATTTATTTATTAATCTAACAGTTACATGGGATGTTTTTAATGTAGTTAATGTTATTTAATGATATTTGTTTCCATGTTAGGGAACTGTAACTAGTACCCATGAAAAAGGTAATCATTCCCATTTGTCGGAGTTGAAATATATAAAAGGGAAGATAAAGACCTAGCTGAACATAATGTGAATTAGACAACACTAGGTGTGCATACGACAAGCATCAAGGAACTAATAAGGTACACAGGTGAAAAATAAAAGGGCTGAACATCATTCAAACATGGTGCATTCGTGAAAGGATATATCTATACTTCAAGAACACTAGACATACACGAAGCTACTCATTTTCAAGGAGAACACAAGCTGCACCTTGAGTGAAGAACTATCAAAAACACTTCATACACTCAAGCTGACAAGCTGGACCAAGAATCAAAGAAGAAAATGACACTCTGTTTTCTGAGCAGAAACCAGAGAAGGACTCAGAAGTTTTTCTAATCAACCAAACGAGTCCAGAGCTGCACTTCCAATCACTAAAGTTTTTCTAAACTGTTTCTCACTTTCTTTAGTGATTCTATCTTTACATTTCGAGCAGTGTGTGTACCCTGTTTATTTTACACACACACTGTCTCCTAAGATAAACTAAAGGATTCTTAAATCCTCACTCAAAATTCATAACCCTTTGTTTCCCACTGTGGATAGAGGTAGAGATCGAGTAAGACCTGGACAACCTCTGTGTTGTTGTTTGTGTTTCCCACGTAGAACTTTGGTAGAGGTCTTTGGACCTGGACAATAGTGTACTGTTGTTTTCCCCCGATCCAGGGTGTGGATAAATTTATATAAATTGTTGTGAGGACTAAGTCTCAGCTTGAGACTGAACCTCTTGGTTACATCTGTTGTGTTTTTTAGTTTAAGTCATAAGCATACTATATATATTTATTTCATAATCCGCTGCTATTACTTTGAAATACAAAACTATTTTAAAGCTACTTTGATAGTTAAATTAGCAAGTGTTTATACTTATTGTAAACCAGTAAGTTAGTTTCAAAAGTTAATTTAATCTTCAGATTAAGTCAACTGAGACCAAATCAATCTTTGAGAAACTGATTGAACATTTACACTCTGTATAGATTCACTACAGTTAAACTTTGTTTTTAAATTGGGGTATTTTAAGAGAAATATTTTTAACAGAAATTTTTATTGGAACTCAATTCACCCCCTCTTGATTATCCACTCCGACCAACAATTACCTATTTTTGTCCTGATAATTTCAAACATGAAATTAATTTTATTAAATTATTTTTATAAAGGTGTTTAAAATTAATTTTGAAATAAAAATTCATGATGCACGAAAAATAATTTTTTGAATTTTAAAAATACGTTTAATGAATTTTTAAAATTAATAAATTTAGTAAAATGAAACATGTATTAAAATACTCATAATAATAACAATAATAAAAATATATATTTTTAAAATATCATTTATCACATTAATAATTACATGTTGATATCATCCTAACTTCTACTTAAAAAACCCCTCAATACCTTCCCATGACCCCAAAGGCTGAGATAATCAATGGTGGTAGTCATGGGTGGTGATTCATCTTGCATTAATCTTGTAGTGATCTCCAGAAGCTTTAACTTCTCCCATAAATTATTTCTCTCAAGATATACTTGTCTAAGTTTAATTTGGTATTAGTCAAGGGAAAGCCCAAATTATTCTAAATTATTCTCATGGTTGGATAAATGGGCCTCACATGGAAGACTTCTACCAACTGATGCCATAACTTCTCTCTTTCTACATACATTTCACAATGTGATTATTCCTATTAATACTCAATATATCAACCACTATAGTTAAATGGTCACATATTGTGAATATTTTAATTAAGTATCAAATATATTTTCACTAACCATATAATTTATCTCATTACTCAATGTTATATCCAATTACCATATAATCCTAATGACTATATATGATTAAAAACCATATATTCCAAACAAATATATATTCCCAATAGCCATATTTCAATTTTCCATTCCTAGACACCAAATTAAATACTTTGTTAAAATAATTCATCGTATCCATTTATTTCTTTCTCAATATGTTTATCATATTTGTAATATGTTATATTCTTTGTATAGTTATCATTAGTGAAATGGCCTTCATAGAAGACCATGAAGAATAATTTTATTTTCTTGTGGTTTTATTTATTTTATAATTTTTCTAATAATGTTTCATTAATTTATCTTATAATGCATTAAATTTTATATTATAATATTATATCTTTAGAGAATAAGGAATTTTTTATTATAGTTTGGTGTTGCATATAAGACAATATATCCAAAAAAAAATTCCACACCCAAAATCTGGGATGTTTCATGTAATTAATCAAAAACCCATGCTATATATTAATTTATCAATGATTTTAATAAGATTGATGCTAAATATTCAATAATATTTGAAAAAAATATAGAACAATTTTTAATAAATATTAAGATAATCAATGCGAGTAGATTATTTTGAAATGATATAAAACAATATTTTGTTTAATTTTTAAAATTTTAGTTAAAAAATAACAATACTTTAAGTATTTATTTAAGGTTAAAAATTACATAAAATACTCACACATCCACATAAGGGCCCATTGAATTGGGCCACCCACCAAAGGGTTGAACCGTGTCAAATTTCCCCATTTTATTATACTGGGCCTAAAGGCCTGCACACCACACATGAGCTTATTTGGGGGTACACTCATACTAAATAATACACACCACACAATAGATTATTGGTATAGACCACCAACCACCCCTTAAAGAGCCGACCACCTCAATTAATCCACTTTATTACATAAGGATTGAAAGACTTATAACAATGGGAGGGATCAAATACACTCTTAGAGCCAAGATCCCAGATTACTGGGACCTTCCTCTGTTTTCGAGCATTCATGTATAATAATAGAATATGCTATAGTAATAGCTACAGTTCTACTAAAATGGTGTTACAACACCTCCAAACATTCTTCATCTCAAGTATTTTAACCCAGTATCCTTATATAATAATAATAATTAATAATTAACAATTAGTAATTTCCACTTACTCATTAATAATTAATAATTAATATTGATAACAATTAATTAATAATTAATAATTAATAATATTTAATTAATAATTAGTATTTAATAATAAATTATGTAATTTTTTAAATAAATTTTATAAATATATAAATATAAATATAAATATATATAAAAATATGCATAGAAATATATAAATACATTATATAAATATATTTATAAATACATCACACATTACAATAACCATTATATATATAAATATACATGTATAAATGTATTTATAATTTTAGTATATAAATATATTAAAAATACACTATATAAATGTATTTAAATATGTTATATAAATACGTTATGTAATTATAAATGTATTTAAATATATTATATTAATAAATTATAGAAATCTATTTAGTACATTATATGAGTATATTTTATAAAAAATTTATATAAAAGTATTTATAAATTCATTATATATTACAATAACCTTTATATATATAAATATACATTTATAAACACATTTACAATTTAAGTATATAAATATATGAAGGTGCAGGTGGTTAGAATGGAGGAGGGTGTGCGGTTCCGAAGCTATTAGTGTCAGTGGAAGTTCATAAGCAGAACTCAAATCACACTTGATAATGATGATCATAGATCTTTTGACCTTCATGCAACTTTGGGTGGGAATCCTAGAGATATTTGGTTTTCGGCCTTGGATGAAGGCATGCACACTCTTTTTTTTTGTTTAGGGAAACACCCACATGAATAATCATAAAAAAGGGTTTGTTGGATCTTATTGAGTAAAATCCAAAAGTGGTCTAAAAAAGTTTGTAGATAGGTAATAATTTAATTATTGTGAGTCCTGTGCTTTTCAAGGGTAAGAAACCATAACGATTGGATGAGTTAGTTCATAGGGTTTCCATGATTTGGGGGTTTTCTAATTAGAGATGTGTTTCAATTGGCCGCAGTTTTTCCACTGTTTGTTTCCTTTTGATGAATTGAAGCAGTGAGCATAGAGCTTTAGCTCCCTATTTTTGAAGCCGAGTACCCTCATAATAGATGACTCGAGTCCTGATTTCTATTTTCAAATGTTTCTAATGCATTTTCATAGGTATGGGTAAGGATTCATGGACTTAATTGGATCCTATGGAATCTAAAGATACTCCATGACATTTATATTGTGATTGGAGTTCTGATTTGGTTAGACAGGGAGACCAAGCAGGAATGGTTCAGACAATTTTCCTAAATGTTAGTGGAGGTGGACCTTAGTACCACTCTCATGGATATGGTAATACATTATATTCCTAGTGATTATTTTCATCTATGTTCTAAATTTTCCTAGTGTCCTCAATATTTTGTGGGTTTCAATGATGTTAGACACTTAATGGAAGCATGTTTTTAGCCTTTTTGTGTGGTAAATATGATTTTAAAGGGTATCTGGTTAAGGAATGTAGTTGGGATTTTCAGCCTATTTAGGGTGTTGCTGCACAAGATCAGAGGGGTGTAAATTCTGGTTTTCAGGTAGCAGAGATTTTACACGCTCCTAGTAAAGTGGATATAGTTTACCCCTCTGAGAATCAGCACTTCTCCTAAGGATATGGGGTAATAACAACAATTTCATGCCACTATCTCCTTTAAATAGGCTCTATGAAGGAGGGCTGATGTTATTCCAGATTTTGAGGTCTTATTTAAACATTTTGATCATGAGGTGATTATTCAAGAGCAAGTTGATCTTGATTTATGTAAATAAAAATTCATTTCCAAAAGGAAAGGAAAATACAAAGTGGTGGATGAAGAGAGTTTCTAGTTGGTCACTCATAGGAAACCATTGGATCCTTCACATGCGAGTCGAGTGTTTGATTTAGGAACACATGTGCAGGAAAATCTTGAAGATTAAGTGGATGACCTATCTACTGGTGGTTTTTTGGAATGGAATACGACTCCTGAGGAGGGTAACAATTCCCTACTTGACTCTGGTACTAGTAAAATTTTTCTTCTTGGCATCTTAAACCAATCAAATAATAAGGATGTTTCCCATGAGGAGTTTAGAAGGGTTAATGATTCTTATCTAGTTGAAGAAAAATATTCTGCGATGAAGATCATTCCTAATCTGTAGGATGTTGTATCAAATCATGATGGCTCTGGTTTTAAAAGTCCCATGAGTGGCATTGAACCTCATGAAAAAGAAGTTGAATAATCAATAATAGATGATCAGGATGAAAAATGGTAGGATCCCAGGCAATAAAAGAGAGGCAGATACCAGATAAGTTGAGGTGGATCCATACAAAGATGTGGGAGACATAAAAGGAGGTGACTGTTGACCATTTTTTGAGGTGTTGTTGGCACAATATATTTTCATTAATTCCCTTCTTTCTTATCCATTGTACTTTATTTTTAATAATAAATTTTCCTGACCATGGATTTTAATCCATGGTTCGTGCCATTCTAGTATATAAATATATCATATAAATATAATACATTATATAAATGTATTTATATATGTAAATTATTAAATTCATAATATAAATATATACAAAAATACATTATATAAATACTTTATATCAATATTTTTATAATGAATACATCATATAAATACATTATACATATATAAATGTATTTAAATATATTATACAAATAAATTATATAAATATATCATATAAATTTATATGTGAATACATAAATACACTACCTAAATACATTATATAAATTTACATATATGTATTTAAGTATGTGTGTCTATATATATAGGTATATTTATATATAGATACGTAAATACACGTGTGTGTATATATATATGCATATATATAAATATTTGTATGTAATTATAAATATATATATATATATATAAGTATATAAATGAATTATATACATAAATGTTAATGATTATTTGTGAATATATATAATTATAGATATATACCAATATTATATATTAAAGATCAGAGTTCAGTGCCAATTTTTATTGTTATAATTTCTAGCACACTCATGCAAGATATCAACATGTTATAAGACAATTTTTCAAGGGGTAATGATAGTAATTAAATGCACTTGCTTTCATGGGAGAAACATTGTAGACCTAAAAAGTTTGGTAGTTTGGGATTTATAAATTTTGATTGTTTTAATATGGATCTTATGGATAAGTATGTTTAACATTTACATAAATTTCTAGACCTCCTTTGTGTAAGATTGATGCAATAAGAAGTGTAAAATACCTTAAATAATTAAGCTTCTTTACTAGAATTATTAAGGGCTTGGGAACTAACCCATGGTCATAGCCCTTTGACATTAACTTTTGACCGAGAATACTCTTTAAATTTAAATTTCTAAACCCAACATGATGTTTGATAAATGTAAATCCTTCAAATGTGCTACTCTTGGATAAAAATTTGTTACCCAGAATGCACATAGTAATGAGTTGGATCATCTATGCGTCCTCAATCATGGAATCATCTAGCTTCTCCATTGCAGGAAAAGTCATCAACACATATCTATTTCTATTTCCTCAAAATATCACACTATATGTATCTCCTTTATCTATAACTATAAATATTACATCCAAAGGAGGGAATTATGGATGGAGTTAGGGACAAATTTTATAGGAATTAGACACAAATGGATCATTTTGGGGGATTTTAATGCTTTGTTTATATTAGATTAGAAAACTAGATCAAACTTAAATAGGATTGCCTTGAAATAATTTACTACTTGCATTGATCATTGTAATTTAAATAAATACTAAATATATAGGTCTAAATTCACTTGGAGCAGATACACCATAAATGGAAAGAAAATTACTAAACTGGATAGGTTCTTTGATCAAATAGATGATAAGTATTATACCCTTGGGGTCTCTGGGTTCACCCTTCCCAAATTTCACTCAGATCACAACTTTATACTTATTGAGATCTCCATAGATTTCAATAGGACTACCCCCTCCCATTCAAATTTGATAATGGATGGATTTTCATACTTGGATGTAGGTAAGTTCTTCTTAAAGCCTGGAAGTTGGATCCCTTAGGAAACCCACTCTATAATCTTGATGAAAAATTAAGTAATACCAAAAGGCTCTTAAGGCACTATTGAATTCGTCCAAAACAGTAGAAGTATGAATGATAAAGTCATCTATAAAGTCTTTATTGAGCTATATAGATGATAATAACTCCAAGCTCATTCATCAGTTGCATAAAGAAAAAATAGTTTGAAGAGGTGATAATGTAATCTATATCAATTGGTGCACCCTTACCTCAAAAGCAGATATCTCCAATGTCATGATTGATCATTTTAGACATTTTTACTCTAATGATGTTTTTTAAAACACCCAAATTATTGTTGAAAAAATACCCAACTATATTGAATCAAAATATAGATCTTACCATAGACCCCCCCTAATAAGAAGTGAAGGCATCCATTTTCTCCCTCAACACTGACAGTGCTCCTAGCCCAGATGGGTTTACTAATAAAGTTTTTATGTACTATTGGGACATCCCACATATTGAGGTGACCAATACTGTTATGTAGTTCTTCAATCAAGCCTCAATTCCCCCTGAAATAAACTCAATATTTATTTCCTTTATACGCAAATGGAAAATTCCATTAACATTGAGAACTTCAGACTAGTTATGATTGTTAATAATGTCCCCAAAATCATTAGAACAATCATTAAAATCAGGATAATGGTATTCATTAGAGGCATAATTACCCCAAACTATTTTATATTTTTACCTCGTAGGGGCATTCAAATCTGTCTGTTTACCACTTCAGAAAGTTTCAACTTAATGAAAAATAAAGTGATGGATGGGAACTTTACTCTAAAAATGGACATTTCAAAAGAAATTGACATAATTAAAAAGATGTTCATTATATAAATTCTTAGGAGATATGTATTCTCAAATGCTTTCATCAAATTGATCAACACCATTCTCAAATTTTAAAGGATTTTCATTCTCATTAATGGACCACCCTAAGTTTTTCTCTAATGTTCTAGGGGTGTCATACAAGGATACCCCCTCTTAGGTTTACTCTTTTTGATGGATTAAGATTACATTAGTATATATTTAAATGAAATTTTAAAAATTGGAATATACAAATGGATCAAGGGTGATAGGGTATTTTTCACTCTTTCACATCTTCTATATGATGATGACATTCTACTTCTTGGAAAATCATCTATAAGCACTCTGTTCGCTATCAAAGCCATCTTTAAACACTTCAGAATAGTTGTAGGTCAATCCATTAGTTGTAAAATGTAATTTATTGACTTTTATGATAGAATCCATTTCAATAGTAAAAATAGGATTTTTGGAACCCTCTAAGTGAAAAAAGGTGCACTCGCCTTCATATACCTTGGGTTCCCCCTCTTTTAGAGAAAAGTAAGAAGATTCTATATGGAAAATATTTTTTCAATAATTGTCACTCACTTATAAAGTTGGAAAGGAAAATCTATATCCTAATCTAAAAGGGTTTCCTTGGTTAATTTAGTAGTGACATCCAGATTTATTTATGCCTTCTTGTTATACAAATGGAATATAAGTCTTCATAATAAAATAAAAAAGTCTAGAAACTTTATTTAGATGGGATTCCTACATGAAAGGAAGCTCATTTATTTTGCATGGAGAGAATTCATTAAGACCATTAACATGGGTGGGATAGGCAAAAAAGATATGAAAATATTTAATGATGCACTTGTTATCAAATTCAATTAGAAAATAATGAAATATAATGATCGTATTTTGATTTTATATCAAATAGGTGTGACAATAATCTATTGAATGGATAATCTAATTATATTACATCATTCACGTGGCCTGTCATTAGACATTATTTCGAAGACATCACGTGTAACCCCAAATGGATAGTGTGTATAGAATCCAACTTGAATTTCCTAGACACACTTTGGTTTAACATACACCTTATTGACAACATTGATATTCCCTCAATGATATAGGATATTAATGCTATTAAATTCATCCAAAATAGTAGAAGTATGAATGATGAAGTCACCTATAAAGTCTTTATTGATCTACATAGGTATGTATTTCTAGACAAAGACTTACTCATATGGGAACCAAATATAAATGGAGTCTTTAACTATAAGAAGTAAAAAAATGCTAAACTATGAAGGAAGAAAAATAACTCCACCATGGTTGTTGAAGTTTAAAAACACATTAATTCAACCCTCAATATGGTTACTTATTAGTAAGATATGAAGGGATCATCTTCCCACATGTGAATTGATACGGAGCTATGGAATTCAGCTTTCCTTAAGTTGTCACTTTTGTTTGAGGAATGATAAAAATGTATAACACTTTTTTATCAGCTATAACTTTACAAGAATTCATTGGAATCATCTTCAAGAAATATTTCACATCATCATTTATAATGATATCCAATTGTAAGGTCTAATTATATCAATTATTAATATTGAACAGGGTGATCAATTAGAGAATTTACTGCTCACTGTTATGGAATCCATTATATCATACATCTACAAGGCACAAAATGTGATGGTCTTTGATGGTCATAAACCATCCATTTATGTAGGAATGATGTCCATGAACATTAACGTGTTCAACTCCTCTAGAATAAAAATAGGTTCAATGAAAAAATATATCTCTGATTTAAATACGCTATGGATACTTGGTGTGAATGGAAGGATGGATAAGCCACTTGTTTAGGAATCCATTCGCTGGACTCCCCCATCCATTTATGGATCAATGCTAATGTGGATGGTGCAACCTTTGGAATTCTAGGGCCCTCTGGATGTGGAGGTGTATTTTGTAACCACTGTGGAATAATAAAAGGATTCTATTACCACTATATTGGAATCATAACTGCATATGAGGATGAAATATGGGAAATAATTCATGCCATAAAACATGCTTTACATAATAGATGAGAATCCCGCTAGATTATATCTAATTCACATCATTCTATTGGATACCAAAAACTAAGAACTATGAAGGTCCCTTGGAAGTTTATTCTAAAATGGGTTGAATGTATTGAGGACACTAGTCACCCTAACTTGGCTATCACACATGTGTAAATGTAAGCCGATTAGGTTGCAGATTCCTTATAAAATTGAGTGATTATGGAGACAATCTTGATGTGGTCCTTCGAGACCATATATTTTTTTTAACAACACTGGTAAATGCAGGTATACGGGGTGAGATCCACTCCCATATTTACAAAAATCCCTTATACTTCCTGAAATGTTTAAATATTTTATTAATAAATTCTAGAATTAGGCTAGTATTGATCCTAAACCCTTTTTATTAAGATTGATACAAGAAAAATATGCTCCACATGATGATGTTAATTTGGGTTGATTATGTCTCAGACTTATTTTTATTTAGTGGAGACTTTAAAGTTCAAAACCTATTATTTTGGTTAGTCTTTGATGGTGTATTGGAAATGGATCTTAGGTGCATGTTTAGTTAAATGAATGGATTTTGGAAAAATAATTGTGTGTTCTTATAAATCTATCTTAATAAGGTTTAACTTATATTATTCTCACTAAATATATTGTATAATTAAAACATTTTTAGGATCTCAAAAAACTTTTTGAATTATTTAATTCTAGAGATAAGAACCTTATTTTATAAATTACTCTAGGATTAACTTCAAACATCAATTCTCATTTATTATGTTTTACTAGATATGGAAATTATCATGTATAGTTATCATTTTTCAATTTCAAGTACAGATAATTTTTAGGGATCATATTGGAATATTTTTTAGAAATCAAATTTATCTTCAAGAGTAAATGTTTTTTGGTGGTGATTTTTTTAGAACCATATTATTTTAGGATAGGTTCTTTATTATCATTACATTATTGATTATAAATTTTATTAGATATTTCGTAAAGGGTAGGAGTCAAATATTTATGAAATACTATAAAAGGATATTGAAACTTTTATTTGGAAGTAGACACTTAAAATTTCTCCATCACTCTTGAATGGGTATTCCACTCATCTTTCTCTTCTTATGGATTGAAAGAGTCATTTGATTTAATATAATTATGATAATTTATGTGTTCAATCATGTAATATTATGGCAAAAAGGATTGTGTAAATTGTGAATAATATGTATATTTTTAATTATTTGTGTATTCAACATGCTTGATGAAGTTTAAAGCTATGGTAAACAAAAAATAATTTTATTTGAGGGAGGATTTTTTTATTATCCTTTTAAATGAAAAAAACTAGTGGATTCATAGTTTAATATTAATGTTGATGCAATGAACCTTACTAAATCTCATGTTCCAGCTTTTTTGTTTTGTAGGTATTCTAATTGTGGTGTTATTTTTAATGGTATTAAAGTTTATTAGGTTTTTTGGAGTATATGAATTGTAGAGTATATGGATATAATTTATAGTATTCTCATAGTAAATACTCAAGGTTGGAATCATTGTATTTTTAGTCAGATTATATCATAGTAATTATGGTGATTTATAATATCTCATATTTTCAATATTCTTTAGGACTCGTGATTGACTAGATTCTCTTTGGGAGTTAGAGTATTTCATATCATAAGTTCTATTTTTTCAAAAGAGAGATTAATGTGGTGGAACACTTTATTTCTCACTCCTCCTATTATTAGGGTGATTTAGTTTGGATTGACATTATTTTTTATTTGGATACTTTATTTTTATTTTTTAATTTAATATAATCATATTTTTGTTTTCTATAGAAATGATTAGAGTTCAGAAAAGTTGTCCAAGAACTTATCCACAAGTAGTGGGGTGGGTATTCAAATCCTGCATAGTGAGAATTTTTAATGATTTAATGGGGTAGTTGGTTAGGGGACACCAACACAAGAGTTGTGGTAGGGGTACAAAATGGGTTCATGATACATTTCTAGTGCAGTGAGGGAGCACCACACATTTTCGGGATGACATGAGAGTGATGCACATGGGCAGGGTGGCTGACCATGGGGACCAATACCAATGGTCAGTGGTGTAAAAAAAGTGAAACATGAGGGAAATTGTGGGTCAGGGGGATCCTGGTGGTTGATCAATTGACAAAGGGGTGGTTTAGGGTTGGGTAAATGAATAATATCAATATTTTTAAGGTAACTGTTTCTTTATAACTACTTTTAAATTTTATTTTTTTAGAATTAGTGATTTTTTAAAAACCAAATTTCTTTTTTTTATTTTTTTCAAATAATTATAAATATTAATTTTCAAATAGTTTTTAGAGTAAATTTAAATTACCACTAAAATAATCCCTGCTAAAATTTTAAATATACCAATGTTTATCAAAAACTAGTGAAAATTCAAGAAAGAAATCAATTTAGTTATATTTTTCTATAATCTACATTAAATAATTAAGTGGGTGTTATAACTATCGCTAAATAATAAAACATCTTATAATAATGACATTTTTCTATAGTGATAATGTAATGAAAAAAGTGTGTAAAAACAATCACTAAGTCTAGTAAAATATCATACTGTATAATTAAAAAATAAAAATGCTACGATCCATTACCTTTGGTGTAACACCACAACCCCTCTAGGCTGGAGCCGGTGCGTTACTTGTGATATTGGAATGGTTAGAAGGAATGAAAAATCCTGAAGGAACGATCAATTTAGTAGTCTTGAAGAAACTATATACACAGATATAACACAAATTACATTGAAAAAGGTTACAAGATAGAACACATAACCAAATTAAAAACTGAAACTACATGAACTCAATAAATGACATTCTCTTCATCACCTGTTGAAGGTAAACAATGAAAGGGGTGATCTAAAATTCTTATTAATGGTTACAAAAAATAGAATCATGAGTACAATAATAGGTGAATGAAAATCAATCTGACATAATCAATATGACATAGTGAATAAATGAGAAACTAATGCCATTAATAAACGGAGAATGAAACTACATCCATATATTTTTTCGTAGTGAAAACCTCATGGATAATAATAAAAACTAATAATGAATAAAGATAATTCTAATTAATTACACATCATGTATCTGGAACATGAAACCATAATACCATTGAAATGGTTTAGTTCTGTGGGTAGAAACCTGTCTGATTTTTCGAAACAAACTCGAAGGGTTTGTCGCCAATTGATTTTTCTCATGAGACCTACCGATGCATCAAGGGGATATAACAGGCCCCACCCAACACTTCATTTTCAAATAATTCTTTATAAATTTATTATATACAAGATCAATATGTCTTTTCAATATCTGTATGGAGTAGAGTATACAGATTCATCAATATTTCCATAATTAAAATAACTTTCCAAATAAACATCGTATATAAAATGGTATACAGTTTAGACAAAAAACATATCCATGATATAAGATTATGGATATTTAGTATAAATATAATTTAAAATGAAAAGTGATCTCAAATGGGCAGTAGGTACACCACATAACGATTATTAGGTGCACAATACAAAGTTAGTCACAACAAAACGGTAGTTGAGACAAAGGCCCTTACCACAATATAATTGGTCAAATTATATGACCAGAACTTAATAACCCTCAAATTAATAATTTAATAACATTAATATGAAGATAATAATGTTATTATATATCAAATGTAAGTAAAAATATATCACATACAAGAAATAAGTGGCAAACAATGAAAATCCCACATAAATGAAAGTGAGATGAGAAACCCCTTACAAACATTTCGGCATGGTGAGGAGTGTTATTGCGAGGGATTAATGAGAGGTAAATGGGTATTAAATTATTTATATTTCACAAGGTAAGTATGGGGTAGGTACTAAAACATACCCCATCATTAGTAATTAAAAATAAAAGGGTACAACATAAGGTATATTCTTGAACAAAAATGAGAGAGAAGATCCCTTACAATGATTGTGTCAATAGAGTGACGATAAATCAATGAAATATTTATGTGTGAAAAATAAAAATCCAAAAAATATAAGTGGATATACAGTATAAAACAATCATAAGACATTCACACATATTCTTGGAACAATGTAACCAATGAAATATATGTTTAACCCAAAGAATTAAAATTGAGTTAAGCAGTCCCTTACAAAAATTGTGTCATTAGAGTGATGATAAATCAATGAAATATTTATGTGTGACAAATAAAAATCCAAAAAATATAAGTGGATATACATTTTAAAACAATAATAGGACATTCACACAAATTATTGAAACAATTAAATCAATTAAATAGATGTTTATCCCAAAGAATGAAAATTGAGTTAAGCAATCCCTTACCTTACGCTCGAAGGTGTTCTTGTTTGTTCTTAACGACCTGAATAATCAAATTTAGCTTCATTAATTAATAATTAAAGAACCTCACAAACATGTAATTTATATGGTATAAAATTATTAATTTCATTAATTTCCTTTTTTATGGGTTTAAGAGATTCAATTTTTTTTTGTTTTGGAAGCATTTTCTTACTTGATTTCATGATTTGTTTACTTGTATTTATTAATGGAAGTTCATTTGAAATGTGGTTAAACATCCAGAATTGTTAATATAAATTATTAGTTAAATTAAATATATATAAAATATCTTATAATTATTCTGGTTATATATCATGAGGATGACTCATTCGATGTGTTAAAATAAACGCTTGGATTTGGCTTGGCGGTTTTGTGCATAATAAACTTGTTTTGTATTATTATTCAATATTATGAACGTGTAAAGATTCCAGAACATAAATAAAGATAAAATAAATATATTATGACCTAGTTCAACCATTTAGAAGGTTTTATGACCAGTATTGAAGATAGTAATGAAAATTGAAAACCCGTCTTCCTTGAGTGTGATAAATTTACACATCTCGGATGGTTTTGCATTTATTGTATAAAAAGAGGGAACAAAAGAGAGATTACGATGAAATATTCCATTATAAAAATGAATATAAAATACATGTATGGTACTAGAATTATCGTATAATTTGGATGGGGGGAGGTGGGAAAGGAGAATGAAATAATGGAACTTTGTAAAAGAAATTGAGAGAAAAGGGAAGGAAGGTTCACCTCTTGAGTACACCTCCTTGAGAATCTCTTTAAGGTTGTTTTTTGGCCTTTTGGTGAGACCAGAAGGTCTTGGACGTGGGAAGAGGACTTGGGAAGAGTATGTGTCAAAATTTAGGCAAGTATTGAAGTTTGAGTGGTGTGGGAGGAAGAGGGGGTGAGGGGTGGTTTATACAGTGGAGGGGAGAGGAGTTTTCTTAATATTATAATCATTAATTTATTATTTCCTCTCAAGAAAACCAATAGTGAGTATTACATGACCAAAGAAAAGTAATATATGCAGGTGAATTCGAACCAATTGTTCTTACATCAGCAGATCATGATCAATGACTCAATTAATCCATTATTTAGCAATTATTATGAATTATTGAATTTTACTATTCATAAAAAATTAAAATATTTCAGAAAAATCCAAAAAATTCACCCTAACCATTTTTCAATGTGTAGAATCTAAAAATGAAGTCCATTTTTTAAAAATAATTTTCTAAATATGATTAATTGAATATTTAATTAAAATCATTATTTAATCGAAAAATATAAACACTTAAAATTTTCATCTTCATTTTTATGGTGCCTAAATTCATTTATATACTTAATAGTATGAATACCATTCATAAGAGTCATATTACTATTCATAAGGGTATGTTACTGTTCATAAGGGTATGTTATTATTCACTAAAAATTAATTTTTCTTTATCAGAATTCAAATAACTTTTTGATCGCAACCATGTATGTCAGATTTTCAAAATTCTCATCATAAAAGTGACAAAATTTGGTTTACTTGGCTAGGTTATGGATATCTCCTACAAGTAACCATGATTTTCCCATAGAGGCTCAATGATTCCTGAAATATAGGCTATAAATAGAATGTATTTAAGAGAAACATACCATTAAGTGTTTGAGGTGCTATATTATTCCCTCCTTCGGAAATTTCGTCCTCAAAATTTTATGTATGAAGCTCACCAAAAAGATGTGGGTGATTCTTTTTCATAACATCCTCAGGTTCCCATGTCACTTCCTCTATATTATGGTTTTTCCAAAGAACCTTTACTAGATGAGTTGTTCGATTTCTCAATACCTGCTCCCTTGTTTCAAGAATCCCGACAGGCTTTTCACAGTATGACAAATTAGGTTCTAGTTCTATTTCTTCATATGTGAGTACATGTGTTGGGTCTGGAATGGATTTATTTAACAATGACACGTTGAACACATCATAAAATCTGGAGATACTTGGAGGCATTACTAAACTGCAAGCTACTGCTCCGATTCATTCTAGAATTTCAAATGGTTCGATATACCTAGGGCTCAGTTTCCGTTTCTTACCGAACCTTAAGACACCCTTCCATGGAGATACTTTCAGAAAGACATGATCCCCGATCTGGAATTCCAAATCCATTATCCTATTTTTAGTATAACTCTTATGCGTACTTTGGGATGCTTTAATATGGGCTTGTATTGTCTCTACCTTTACCGTGGTATCTTCAATAAGTTCTGGGCCTATAAGTTTCCTCTCACCAACTTCGTCCCAAAAAGTTTGAGTTCAACATCTCTTTCCATATAATGCATCATATGGAGCCATTTGAATACAAGAATGGAAACAATTGTTGTAGGAAAATTACATCAAAGTCATGTATTGATCCCACATACCTTGGAAGTCAAGAGAGAATGACCTTAGCATGTCTTTTAAAGTTTTAATAGTCCTTTCAGACTGTCCGTCAGTTTGGGGGTGATAAGCAGTACTCATACAAAGCTATGTATTCAAATCCTTCTAGAGTCTCTTCCAAAATTTTGATGTAAACTAGGAATCTTGAGCAGACACAATCGATAGAGGTGCACCATGAAGTCTTACAAATTCATTAATATAAAGTCTAGCTAAGCGCTCAAGTGGAAAATCCTTTCTTATAGGAAGGAAATGTTCTGATTTTTTGATCCAATCAACAATTACCCATATTGCATCATTCCTTCTAGGTGTCCTTAGTAGTCTGGTGACAAAATCCATCATAATATTACCCCACTTCCACATAGGAATAGGTAGAGGCTGCATCATTCCTTTGAGATGTTGTCTCTCTGCCTTTACTTGTTGAAAAACTATACATCTTGACATGTAGTCAGCAATTTCCCGCTTCATATTATCCCACCAAAAATATTCCTTCAGATCTCTATACATCTTGGTGCTATCTGGGTGTATAGAGAAATTTGAGATATGAGCATCATCTAATAGTTCCCTTTTTAGCTTAGGTATGGATGGAACACATAACCTCTTCCCAAATTTCAGAACCCCTTCTTAATACATGAAGTCAGCCAGTCTCCCATCCTTAACTGCATTAATTTTCTTGTGCAGATTCTCATCATCAGATTGATAGCTTTTTATCTTCTCTAGTAAAGATGGTTTAGCGATCATTTGAAAGAGAAAAGATGTTTCCCCTTCCTTAAAAATTCCCATATCCATCTTTAGTAGATCCAAAAATATAGGATCTCTCTCAATCCTCATTTGAGTCAGAAGTCCGTGATCCTTCCTACTTAAAGCATCTTCAACATTATTTGCCATTCATGGGTGGTAGTGTATTGAAAAATTGAAAACTTTGAGTAACTTGGGCCATATTTTTTTCCTCATGTTGAGTTCTTTTTGTGTGAAAATGTATTTCAAACTCTTGTGATCTGTGTATATCTCACATTTTTCACTGTAAAGACAATGTCTCCATATTTTCAGAGCAAAGATTATGGCTGCTAACTCAAGATCATGAGTTGGATAATTTTTCTCCTGGGTCTTCAGTTGTCTTGATGAATAAGCAATAACTTTATCCTTTTGCATAAGGACCCAACCCAATTTATTCTTTGATGCATCGCTGTATTTTACAAATCCAACACTTCCAGATGGAAGAGTCAAAATTGGATCATTGACCAATATTCCTTTCAATTCTTTGAAGCATTCTATACATTCTTTTGTCAACACAAACTTAACTTTTTTACGTGTGAGCTTGGTTCGCGGGTTAGCCAGTCGGGCAAAATTCTAAACAAAATGCCGATAGTAACCTGCTAAGACAATAAAACTACATACCTAAGTTATGTTTGTTGGCATGGGCCATTATTGGATTGCCTTTGTATTTGAAGGATCAACTAGTATTCCATCCTTAGAGACAATATGGCCTAGAAAAGAAACTAATTGAAGCCAGAATTCTCACTTGCTAAACTTTCCATCTAATTTATTGATTCTAAGAGTTCTCAAAATAATCCAAAAGTGATTCTCACGATCTTCATAGCTTTTTGAGTATACCAGGATATCATCAATGAATACCACAACAAAGTTATCAAGATATTCCTTGAAAAATCTAATCATTAAATCCATCAAAAACAAAGGGTGCATTTGTCAGTCCAAAAGGCATCACTGTAAATTCGTAATACCCATACCTGGTTTGAAATGCTGTCTTTGGAATATCTTCCTTCCTTACATGCAACTGATGATATCCAGATTGAAGGTCAATCTTCAAAAAGTAATGAGCTCCATGAAGTTGATCAAATAAATCATCAATCGAGTGCATATGATACTTATTCTTTATTGTAATATCATTTATTTCCCTGTAATATATACAAAGCCTCATGGATCGATCTTTCTTATTGACAAAGAGGACAGGGGCTCCCCATGGAGAAACACTAGGTCAGATACATCTTTTTTCACTCAAATACTCTAGTTGTTTATTTATCTCTACTAATTCCACAATGGCCATTCTATAGGGAGTCTTTGCTATTGGTATTGCATCAGTAATTAAATCAATAGAGAACTCAACTTCCCAATCTGGAGGATGTCTAGGTAAATCCTATGGAAATACATCAATGTACTCTTTCACTATGTGCACATATTCAATTTGAAGATTTCTTTCCTCACCCATATATATTGGTTTATCTTCCTCTCCACGTATTGTATTCAGTAGATCTACTAGGGTTGGTTCTAGATAAGAATCAGGTGGCGAAGTTTCTTCCCAAAAGACAAGGGATTCTACACCATTTTCAAAAATTGTAACTTATTCTTAGAAATAAATCTTCGCATTATAATTTGATAGCCAATACATACCGAGAATTATATGAAATTCAGTCATTGGTATGATGATAAGGTTAGAAAATAAATCATGTTTTGGTGTCTGGAGGGGGACTAATGAACATGCCATTGTTGCAATGATACATACCCTGGGAGTTTTGACTGACAACTCCTTTATTAAATCAAATTGAACATATATAATTTTCCTGGAAAACTAGGAAGATATAAATGAATGAAATGATACAAAATAAAATAAAGTGTTGGTTAAGTTTGAGGAAACAATTAAAGTACCTTCCACCATGTCATTAGGAACTTCAACCTCTGCAGTTGTAATCACATAGGCTCCACCATGTTCTCTTGGATTTTTCTAAGGCATGTTTCCTTGGCACTTAGGATACTCATTTGCATAGTGTCCCATCTCTCTGAAATTGTAGAATTGAATATCATTTAATTGGTTCTTCCCCTTACATTTATCAGATTGATGAACCTTTTCTCCTCAGTTACAGAAGACTCCCATGCCTTTCAGGCATTTCCCAAGATGATTTTTTCTACAGTTCTCACATAATAGGAATATCTTTGTTACCTTTCTCTTCTTTGGTGCTTCTCCTTTTCCTTTGTTATCAAAGTACCACTTCTTATCTTGGTTTCCTTTGAAAATATTTGATCTATAAAATTACCTCTCTATTTTGATGGCACTTGATACAATTTCATCATATGATGAAAATTATTGAAAATCCAGTGCTCTTTGAAGACTTCGATTAAGACCTTAAAAGAAATGATCAATCTTGTCTGCCGAGTCATGTACATAATTTACGGCATACCTGGCCAACCTTGTGAAAGTTGCCTCATACTCTACAACACTATCTTCTTTCCTTTGTTTTAAGCTAAGCAATATTTTCTTCATTTCAGTTCGCTGCTCACAAGGGAAATGTTTTTCGAATAATATTTCTTTAAAAGTCCTCCATTCCATATCTTCTATTTCTTCTTCCGCTGTGGTATTCTGAATCAAGGACTGCCATTGATCAGCATCGCCGTTGAGACAATATACTTCCAGTACTATGTTTTCATTTTCATTACATCTTAATTCCATGCATATCTTTTCAAGGGACTTGATCTATTGCCCTACAACCACTAGGTTATTAGTCCCGCTAAAATATGGGGGCTTCTGCCACATGAAACGATCCAACAAAGGTGTGGAATGGTTATTCGTTACAACCTGAGTATGTTGTCCTAATATGGTCATGATCTGATCTAATCCAACATTTACTGTGCTGACTTTATCAGTAGGTATATCCCTAACTTTCCCCTGAGTATTGTTTCCCCATATTTCATTAGACACCATATCTAAATAATGGGATACAATATATTAGTTTATGAATGTCAAATAAAAAATAACTCAACATATATTGAAATTCTATGCATAGATAGTCTTATAAACATACTTTCTTTAGAAAATTTACATTAAAATCCTTCATAATGGATTGTAAAGAAAATGTGAATTATACTAAGCATATCCCACAGGAGTGTCGTAACCAAGAGTGAAACAATACCCATTGTCGTGCACCAGTTCCCATTCGAGTCTAACTGAAGCGGTGTTTTCGGATTTTACCCCTAGATACATCTGTGCTAGAGCCACCTCTACCTGATCGTATCTAGAAAGGGACATATTGCTTAAAAGATCCATATAATCTATTCCTTACCAAAATACCAGGATGTTATTGTACATTTATCCTCAAATTCTACATTATGGATTTGTTTCCAACTATACATTTCCTACTACAGTTTCCAAGTTTTTTACTAAACTTCCTCTGATATCAACTGTAACACCCCGACCCCACTAGGATGGAGCAGGTGCATTACTTATGATATTGGAATGGTTAGAAGGAACGAAAAATCATGAAGGAAGGATCAGTTTAGTAGTCTTGAAGAAACTAGATACATATATGTAACACAAATTACATTGAAAAAGGTTACAAGATACAACACATGACCAAACTAAAAACTGCAACCACATGAACTCAATAAATGACCTTATCTTCATCACCTGTTGAAGGTAAACAATGAAAGGGGTGAGATCAAATGCTCAATAATGGTTACAAATAGTGGAATCATGATTAAAATAATAAGTGAATCATAATCAATCAATATGGCATAGTGAATAAATGAAAAACTAATGCCATTAACAAACTGAGAATGAAACTGCATCCATAGATTTTGTCATAGTGAAAAACTCATGGATAATAATAAATGATAATGAATAAAGAGAATGATTATTAATTTTATGTCATGTATCTAGCACATGAAACCATAATACAGTTGAAATAGTTTAGTTCTGTGGGTAGAAACCCGTCTGATTTTTGGAAACAAACTTGAAGGCTTTGTCGCCAACTGATTTGTCTCATGAGACCTACCGATGCATCGAGGGGCTATAGCAGGCCAAAACCGCCACTGCATGTCCAAATAATTATTTATACATTTATTCAATACAAGAGCAATATGCCTTTTCAATATCCGTATGGATTAGAGTATAGAAATTCATCAATATTTCCATAATTAAAATAACTTTCCAAATAAATACCGTATGTAAAATGGTGTATAATTTATACAAAAAACATATCCATGATATGAGATTATGGATATTTAATATAAATATAATTTCAAATAAAAATTTATCTCAAATGGGCAGTAGGTACACCACATAAGGATTATTAGGTGCACAAAACAAAGTTAGTCACAACAAAATGGTAGTTGAGACAAAGGCCCTTACCACAATGTAATCGGTCAAATCATATGAACCAAACTTAATAACACTAGAATTAATAATATAATAACATGAATATGAATATAATGATGTTATTATATATCAAATTTCAGTACATATATAACACATATAATAAATAAGTTACAAAGAATGAAAATCCCACAGAAATGAAAGTGAGATGAGAAACCCCTTACAAACATTTCGGCATGGAAATGAGTGTTATTGAAAGTGATTAATGAGAGGTAAAGGGGTATTCCATTATTTATATGTCACAAGAGAAGTATGGGGGAGGTGAAAAAACATACCCCATCATTAGGAATTAAAAATAAAAAGGCACAACATAGGGGATATTTTTTAACAAAAGTGAGAGAGAGGATCCCTTACAAAGATTGTGTCATTAGAGTGACGATAAATCAATGAAATATTTATGTGTAACAAATAAAAATCCAAAAAATATAATTGGATATAAAGTATAAAACAATCATAGGCCATTCACACATATTCTTGGAACAATGTAACCAATGAAATAGATGTTTAACCCAAAGAATGAAAATTGAGTTAAACAATCCCTTACAAAGATTGTGTCATTAGAGTGATGATAAATCAATGAAATATTTATGTGTTACAAATAAAAATCCACAAAATATAAGTGGATATATATTGTGAAACAATCATAGGCCATTAACACATATTATTGGAACAATGAAACCAATGAAATATATGTTTAACCCAAAGAATGAAAATTGTGTTAAGCAATCCCTTACCTTACACTCGAAGGTGTTCTTGTTTGTTCTTAAAGACCTGAATAATAAAATTTAGATTCATTAATTAGTAATTCCAGAACCTCATAAACATGTAATTTATATGTTATAACATTATTAAGTTCATTAATTTCCTTTTTTATGGGTTTAAGAGATTCAATTTTATTGTTTTGGAAGCATTTTCTTACTTGATTTCATGATTATTTTACTTGTATTCATTAATGGAATGTTCATTTGAAATGTGGTTAAGCATACAGAATTGTTAATATAAATTTTTAGTGACATTAAATAGATATAAATGATCTTATAATTATTCTGGTTATATATCATGAGGATGACTCATTCGATGAGTTAAAATAAACGCTTGGATTTGGCTTGGCGGTTTTGGGCATTATAAATTTGTTTTGTATTATTATTCCATATTATGAACTTGTAAAGATTGAAGAACATTAATCTAGATAAAATAAATATATTATGACCTATTTCAACCATTTAAATGGTTTTCTGACCAGTTTTTAAGATAGTAATAAAAATTGAAAACCCGTCTTCCTTGAGTGTGATAAATTTACACATCTCGAATGGTGTTTGCATTTATTGTATAAAAGGAGGGAAAAAAGAGAGATTATGATGAAATATTCCACTATAAAAATTAATATACAGTACATGTAAGTTACTAGAATTTTCATGTCATTTGGATGAGGGGAGTCAAGAAAGGAGAACAAAAGAATAGAGCTTTGTAAAAGAAATTGAGAGAAAAGGGAAGGAAGGTTCACATCTTGAGTACACCTCCTTGAGAATCTCCTTAAGGACTTTGGTTTTGGCCTTTTGGTGAGACAAGAAGGTCTTGGACGTTGGGAGAGGGCTTGGGAAGATTATATGGTAGAATTTAGGCAAGGCTTGAAGCTTTAGTGGTGTTAGAGGAAGAGGGGGTGAGGGGTGGTTTATATAGTGGAGGGGAGAGGAGTTTTCTTAATATTATAATCATTATTTTATTATTTTCTCTCAAGACAACCAATAGTGAGTATTAAAGGACCAAATAACAATAATATATTCATGTTAATAAGAATAAATTGGGTTTACATCAGTAGATAATCATCAATGAATTAATTAATCCATTATTTAGCATTTATTGTGAATTATCAGATTTTACTATTCCTAAAAATTCAAGTATTTCAGAAAAATAGCAAAAATTCACCCTAACCATTTTTCGATGTGTAGAATCCAAAAATTAAATTAATTTTTTAAAAATAATTTTCTAAATATTATTAATTAAATATTTAATTAAAATCATTATTTAATAAAAAATATAAACACTTAAAATTTTCATCTTCATTTTTAAGGTTCCTAAATTCATTTATACACTCAATGGTATGAATACAATTCATAAGAGTCATATTAATATTCATAATTGTATGTTAATATTCATAATGGTAGGTTAATATTCATAAGGGTAGGTTACAATTCACCATAAATTGATTTTTCCTTATTAGACTTCAAATAACTTACTGATCACAACCATGTTTGTCAGATTTTCAAAATTCACATCATATAAGTGACAAAATTAGGTTTACTTGGCTAGGTTATGGATATATCCTATAAGTAACAATGTTTTTTCCATTGAGACTCAGTGATTCATGAAATATAGGCTATAAATAGAATTTATTTAAGAGAAACATACCATGAAGTGTTTGGGGTGCTACATTTGGATACCTCCAAGCTATGAAATTTATAACTACTTTTTGTTCCTATAACTTCCTCTACAGAATTAGTACATAATCAACACTAATATTGAAATAATCTTATAAATTCAAAAATACAGGATAGTAAGGGTGCATAATATGTGAAAATATAAGTGAGTATTTTATACTCTCTAGGTTCATTCCTGAAGGGATCTCACCATGGTCAAAGTGTAAAGAGCACATCAACTTAAAATAGTTTATTCAAGAGAATTCAAACCACCCCCAATGTATGGTCCTCCACATTTATAACTAACTCAGATATCAATATAATACTTATTGTAAGAATAACATGATATATATATATATATATGTATGTATATATATATATATATCATATCACAAATTAATAAAAACTACAACATCAATAAGATCCCCTAGAAACCAACTCCCATCAGATAATAGATCATATAGCCCAAGGAACAATGCCTCATGCTTCTAAAACCTAAAAAAATATATGGGGATGTGAAAAAATTATTACTTAGATATCTATCAAGAAATTATCTCCCTCAATGGATTTTGTTTCATACCCATCTTCACACCATGAGTGGTGGTTACACTATGCTATTAAGTGACTAGCATCACTCAAATAAAAAAATACAGTGGATATATCACAACCCCATTAATCTTCTCATCCATAATAAAATACACCATCACTAATCCATCAACTTATGGCATCTCAAATCAAGGATAGTGATACTCCCTTTATAAAGAGAAAATAATTAGTGGCCTTTATACAAGTGACTAGTAGTAGGTCATGACCATAATTACTATTAAATGGGAATTTTTATATTCATCCCATCAATAGGATGAGAGTAAATATTGGCATTCATGATAAAAAATACTTTAAAATAAATTATTTATTAAAAAAAATTCAAAATTGGATGTTGAGATATTCTTGCTACCCATAAACATCCAACACATAAAGGGGACCTTAGAAGAATGCACTATGATCTTGTAGCTACATCACATATTCGAAGAATAATCCATTAGTATGTACCTAGAAATCCATCATAATTTACATCAATGAATAATTATATCACATAAAGGGCCCAAATCATAGACATATCAAATATCAATTTCATAAAAAAATATTTTAATATAATCATTAAAAAAGGAAAACCATACTATCCAAAATCAATTATTGAAGAATAATACTTCATCTAAACATCAAGGTATAACAAGTTGATTACCATCATTAAATAATATAAAAAAATAGATGAATTAAACTATGAAATTAAGCATTCTACTTCACTATTTTTATCTATATTCTTAGAAAAACCCAAGAATAAAGAATAATGAAATGTACCATAATATCCAAGGACTCCCAAACATGTCCCCCATAAGTACTATCAATCATCTCATGGGTTACCATTCATTATTTTATGGGTTTACATTAATTTTAATTATATATCAAACCTATATCAAAAACTAATGGAAGGATTGTTTCCTAGGTAGAAACCCAATTTATCTATTGTATGTCTAATAGAAGGCTATTTGACGTCTTTTTATGGTCCTAAAAATATCTTGAAATTCATCTATTTTTTCATGGATTTATCAACCACTAAATATCAATATAAGGTGCATAATGATATGGTTAGGGATAATCATAGAGTTTTTATATAACAAATGTGGACCAAAAATAGAATAAAACCACATTAAATTCAAAGAAACCTCCCAAAATTCCATTTTCAACTAAGAGTAACAAATGAAATGGAAAAATAAATTAAAAATTAACCATTGATATGATCATTTACAAATTCAAAGTCAATAATAATTAATATTTTATATTATAAATCCATAATTTTTATTATCTTTGATCATATGACTAGTTTTTAATCAGTCAATTAGTGTTCCTCATTCATAAAATTCTTGAAAATAAGAAATGTTTAACATTAATTTCATACATCTAAAATGATTATAACAACAACATTGATTAAAAAAACAAATTTTTTTTTAGATTAAATTAAACTAGTCTGATTTGTGAATTTTAAGTATTAAATTATAAAAAAGAAAATAATGTCATATATTAATTGAAAGAATGAGATTTAGGTTCATCAACCTTGTGTTAGAATATAACGATCATTGATCATTTCTAAAAGATGAATAACATCCAAGGTAGATTATGTAAAGTCATTATAAGGGTTAAAAGGATGAATAAGGATTATTAGAGGCTTAATTCAACATTTATAAAAAAATTTATTTAATCTTCTTGACTCTCTTAACCAGCCTAAGATTTGAATACCTATGAAATACAAAATATTTATATTACATTATAAAATATTTACTTTTAAATCGTTAGTTTGATCATATTTTCAATTTTAATTTGTTCTCTAGGTTAAAATGGACATTTTTATCTCAAAGTAAAAGATAATAAAATTCACCTAAAATCTTATGAATTTTAAAGAAATTAATTTATGGGTCTCTACATAATCCCCACTTATATAACTTTTCAACCTTGAAAACATTATACAACTTACATAAGGGTAAGACGACCAAAAGAAAAAAGTGAGATACCAAAATATTCTATATAATTTTAATCAAGGAAATATACAAAAGGTATTTTATTAAAATA
Organism: Viscum album; assembly: GCA_963277665.1. Classification (NCBI taxonomy): domain Eukaryota; kingdom Viridiplantae; phylum Streptophyta; class Magnoliopsida; order Santalales; family Viscaceae; genus Viscum; species Viscum album. The sequence goes on along the minus strand of OY728119.1, from coordinate 328,431,406 downwards.
TTTGGAATATTAAAGGTGATATATAAAATTTTTTGGGGTATTGTTCAATTATTTATGACTCTCTATCCTAGGTAATCTTGTTAATGAAACCATGTTTTCACAAGACTCTAGAAGAGTTGTGAACTCATGTAGAATCTTCTAGAAACAATCCTATAACCTTATTGGATGATTTATGGATGTCACATCATCTTCAAGAATGAGATCACCCAAACACACCATATAATAGGGATCATTAATACATTTATAAAATTTTCATACATGGAAGACACTATGAACCCATGCCTATTATTAACCTAGATTCAACGCACATAGTAATCATGACTTAAATGGGACAATATAATGCATGATTTATACTTATAAAAGTACCTTGTAGATAATACACCCTCCCCTAAGGCATAGTTGTTAGGTATTCAAGGTCATTATATATGATCATAAAGTCTATCTATATTCATAGTTGGTATCTCTAAACCAATAATTTTTAAATTTTTAAACACACCACTACCCAAACATCCCAAATAAAATTCTAAAATGTGTAACTAATCTAGCCACAAACCTAAAATTTTATCTTTGATAACACTCTAGAATGAACTAAATCCATCAGTAACCAAATCTTGAACAATGAAGAAATCAAATTGATGTATTCCCAGGTCCACCTGTAATAGTATTGTGGTTGATGACTAGTTTCAAGGACTTAGTTTATACAAATGAGTGACATTACCCTTTGTGTAACACGGAAACCAAAAAAATAAAATATAAACATGTACATTCCAATGAATAAAACCTCAATCAACTAATAATCATATCAAATTCTAAAATCATGCATATTAAAAATAAAAAACATAATTTAGAGGAAACAAAGGCCAAAAAAATAATTACTATATCCAACAAAATATCCTAAAGTATGTTAAAAAAGAAAAATAATATGTTATGTTATCTTAAGTATGCCTCCAAGTTATTATATATATGACTAAATACTTATCCTATAAATTTTACTAATTGATAAATCAACATTAAACACCTCTAATAACACAATCTTATAAATTTTGAAGGAAATAATAGAAATTATTAACATGAAATGAAAGTATAAATTATTTTTTTACTCAGTAAGTTTATCCTTTTAGGAATATACATATAGTCACTATGTAAATATTGTACAGAAAATGTGATTAGTGTAGAAAACTAAATCAATAGAATTAAACACTAAGGTAAGGTATACCACACTTAGAACTACCACATAGTTTAGAATTAGTATAATCCCTCAAAACACAATATATATATATATATACAGTATAACATACACCACCAAAAGACACAACCAAATATTAATAGTAACTAACTTATAAGATAAGGAATGATACAACCTGTATCCAAAACATGAAACCACATTTGGGGAGGGGAAAAATTTCATATATATTTGGCCATCTAATAGGTCTCTCACTCACTAAATGTTAGTCCTCTTCCAACATTTCTATGTGAGTGGTAGTTATAAAGTGATATGGTATACTTATCATCGATTACATGAAAAATAGTATTATAAATATATACGACCTCCAACAATCCACCCATTAATTATCTAATTTATCATCATTAATCCATTAAATTAGAAAAATATCATATTATGGCCATTTTTTCTCCCATGAAAAAGAAATATTAATTATAACCTATTGACATGAGGAGAGTAATATGTCATGTATAATGGTATACCCATGATGAGTAAAACAATATATTTGACACAATGGAAAGAAAATAAAAAATAGGGACACTCATATAAAACCATAATCTCAAGGGTATCAATACATTAACATGTTAAAAGTGTCAAACATACTAACCACCACCCAGGAATAACTAAAAAATAAAGGGGTTATAAGGATATTATATCATGATCATGTATCTATATCAAAAATTCAAGGCATAATTAATCACTAAGATAAACCAAAATATCATAACCATAACAACAAGTAAAATTTAACCAACATCAGTGGTCCATATTACAGATGTGACCAATATCAATATAAAAAGGTTTTTGTAATTTGATCATTGAAAAGGGAAAACCAAACCATCCAAACTTAGATATTAAAGAAGGATAATATATTTTAATATTCCAATATACCAAGATGATATACATCAAAAGGGTAAATCTCTAGTGGAATGGATAACCCTATAAACATTGATTATTGGAAACAACAAAATTGTCCATATTTACCTTGAGACAAAATTCATATAAAAAAAGAAAATAATTCACCACAATATTCGAGGATGTAAAACTTATTTCCCCTTGGAGGACCACTATTCATTTTATGGGTTACCACTACATGACTTCTAGATACGATAAATCCTCTAGAAATATAAAATAATAATAATTTAAGGTGGGTTTTTTCATATCATGTTTTTTAAACCACTCTACATACAGGTGTTAAGAAATATTTCTTGCGGATTTAATTTATTCAATGTAATTTATTAAAAAATTATTGTAAAATTTAATTTCGTGGTGGATTTGAGTTATTTAGTGATGAAATTTATTAATAATTGTTTATTTTTTTTAAATAATTAAATTTAATAAAACTTGAAACAATCGTGATAGTATAAAAAATTATTCTAATTTAGTAATGGTTTCTATAAATCATTGCTAAATATAAAATACAATGAATAATAAAAAATAAAATTACCATCAATAGAATATTTTCTATAAAGAAAAAACATTTTTTGTTTTCATAGAATAATAAATTTATAAACAATGTGACATATTAATTCACAATATGTTTATATAGGTTCCACATAATGTGTTGAAAAAGCACATAGAAACACAAAATTTTATAAATAGAAAAGCTATACAAAGCATTGAATAAAACACATCACTTGATAAAATATAAATTTTAGCAAAAATTTTTTACTGAAGAGGTAAAGATAAATAAGGTTTTAATTATAAAAAAAATTTCTTAGAGATGACATAACACATAAAAATTTACTTGAGGTTAAAACATATGTTATGTGGGATAAAAACTGAAAATTTGTACAAAAAAATATTTTCAAAGACACAAAAAAATTCTTATGGGACAAAACATTTTTTATGATTGATTTGTCCTAGTAAATGTTATGTAGGTTATGTAAATTCTGAATGACTAAAATAATCTGAATGTTCCGTGTCTGCATTAAGGAAAATATATATTTTTGGTGTTTAATGGTTGTTATATGAAGACTATGTTATGTGTGAAAAACTATTTTGTGTGAAAATGTTACACGATGATGTGTGAAAGTGGATAAAAAACTACATGTTTTTTATAGTATGATGCTTAATTATATATATATATTGAGATATTAGAATAAGATTTATTATTTTAATTCATTAAGGAAAATGTGAAATATGACACCCTAGATCAACATTTTTTAATCTCTACGTCTTGGAAGTATAAAAATAAAATCCTAATTATGAAACCTATAAAATGTAGCATTTGGAATAAAAAATATTGAAATATAAATCACATGACATAAAAATATATGATGAGATACGAAACAGAAAACATATACCACACACAGAATATTGACAGAAGACAACTCATACTTATGAAAATTTTATACCTAAGAAAAAATATTTTAATATAATGAATATAAAACATTATATAATGAAAATTATCTATATATTATATGACATAAATATTTTTAAATAAAAACTATTAATAGAATATTTTATGTGTTAAGATATTTTTGGTAGATTATTTGTGATCATATATTCTGTATGGAAATGTCTACATGTATGGTGCATTTCATGATCCACGATGTGTCAAGTACTTACTATAAATATTCTATATTAAATGTTTTTATGTATTAAATACATTGTGAAGTGATAATGTTTTTTGTTTTTAGGACTAAAAGTTTTGTGGACTAAGTATTCTATTTGAATAAATGATATTTTATTATGAGATTGATGAGTTGTACTAAAATACTAAATTATATGTTTCTCTGTGCACAAATATTCTTTACAAGAAAGAAGTAGAAAATGTTTTGTGTGAAATATGTTATGTGTTGATGTATGTTTGCGTCTCAAAATAATTCATTTTTTGTAGGATTCAATTAAAAATGTTTTATTTTATGTAAACAACTTTCTGACTCCTAAACATAACAAGTTAATATAAATTAAGTATTATAAAATAGAATAAAATACATGTTAATATACCTAAAAAAGAAAAAAATAAAATATAAAACATCCTAAAATTTTAAACATGTTAAGATAAAAATGAACATTACAAAATACATCTAACACAAAACATATTTTTATTAAAAAACCACGTTTTGTCCCAAACCTTCATTTTTAAATTATTGTAAAAAAATATAATTATAATTTTAATACTAAGAGATTAAAAAAGGAAGTTATTTTCAATAGAATATTAAACAGATTACACTAAGATTAAATTTCCTATGAAATATATTTCTTTAAATTTAATCTCTTAGATAGCTTGTAGTACATATAACCCTGAGTATAAATGAACTGAAACCTAGTAACTGCCACAACCTAGCTGTTATATCAGTGGATATGAATATGAATAAATAAATTATGAAAATTATTTGATTTTCAAATGTATAAAATAAATTCAAATTTTTATTTATTATAAAATAAAATAAGAATCATTTAAAAGAAAAAGTAATTTTTTCTTAAAAAAATTATATTTTTCTAAAAGGTAGTGTCATCGCTATGTGCACATGCATTGAAATTATTATTTTTTAACATTTTTAGAAAATTTATTTAAAAAAAAGGATTTAATTTTTGAATTCAAAATATAAAGATATTATTAGGGTGAATTTTTGGGAATTTGTTTTGAAAATATTGATTTTTTAGTAAATAGTGAAAAATATAATTTTTTGTAAAAATGTCATTTATTTTTAATACATTATGTAATTTAAATCGAAAATTAAGTTTTAAATGTAATTTTAAGTACCATAAGTATTGTATAGTTATATTTAATCCACGTAAATACTTTTGAATCAAATTTATTTTGGATTTTACTATAAGTGTTTTTTTGGTTTTAAAAGATAGGTTTTTCTGAAAATTATTTTAAAGTGAACATCATTTATCTATTTTAATTAATTTTAAAAACCCATAATGAGTAATTATTTAGATTAAATTTATAGATTATATATCAATAAATGTTAATTTAAATTTATAAAATGATTATTACTATTCATATAGTTAATATAAAATCATCATTTACTTGAAAAATACAATTCTTGAAAAAACAACTTTTTAGTCACGTTTGTGGGTTTATTTTTAAATTAAATTTAACCACTTATGTGAATAAAATTTGGTAAAATGGATTCAATATTTTTAATCCATGTAATTTTTATTATCTAACAGTTTCAAATTAATTTTTACCATAATAAACATTGAAAACCATAAAAATTAATTATCGCAGTTATGGTAAAAATAGATTTATTGGGGGGTTAAACTAAACAAATGAGGGTTAAAATGACCTAAATTGTTATATAAAATCTATTTTATGTACATATATATACCTTATAATTTATAAGTCTCTATAGTGGTCCATTTTGGAGGCATTTTTCATGTGAAAAACATGGGTATCACTTTTTATTTTCAAAAACTACAAGTGTGGCACCCACCTCACTTATAAAGTCCACCCATTATGCTATCATATTAATAACTTTAATCCATTTTGTTTCATCCAATACCTACCAAAATAAGTTATTTAATTCCATAAAAATATCTTAGAATCATGTTTTTGATCATAAATCCAACCAAATAAGTGTTTTGGTGCTAACCTATGTAGGTTGTCCAAAGAAGAGGTATCACGCTTAACCCAGTATTTTTATTTTATTTCTTCTTCCACCAATTTAAAATATCATTAAATTATGATTATATAATAAATCCAGTCTATAAAATATACTTAGATGTTTTTCTATTAATTTAATAACCTATGTTCATCTCCTCTTCCATCAAAAGGGATAAAAAATCATCATTCACATATATGGAGAACTACAGCCTTGCGAACTGATATCATTCATTTTACATCACCACCTTAAATTGTAACACCCCAGGTAAATAAAGAATATGAAATTTTCATATTTATCCATATTTGTGAATAAAATATTAATATGACTTTAAAGGGGACGCTATGCTCGATGGCGTACCCAACACGCAACAACGAGTTTCTTGGGAATCTTACGTTGCACTCTAATAATAAAATAATATTATTTTAAATGGTAGTTAACATGTAGCCGTTGTAATGGCGGGAATGGATAGAAATAACTAAAATATGATTATATATGTTCTTAAATATTTTTACATTTTTACAATAAAAGATAAAGGCTTAAAATACGGAAACAATTCAATTTTAGGCGTATATGCCCTAGTTTTCACAAAAGTCCACTTATCACCTTTTGATGGAGAACCGTCATTAAATATAGTTTTGTTTACTCTTAAACATTCTTTTGGACCAAATAAAACTCTTATTAAGAATCGGGACATCAAAATTTACTTTGTGTAAATTTTTGGTATCTTTCCGATAAAGTTCATTTTTTTAATGAATAGTGTAAAATGTTGTATTTTAATTCAAAACCACTTTTTAATATAATTTATTTATATGATTAGATTAAATTTTGAATTGGTTTTAAAGTGAAATTATAAAATATTTTTACCATTAAATCCAATAGTGGTCGTTGGAATCAATTTCACTTTGAAATCAGACTTAAACTAGTGTCAATCTTTTGATACTTATTGTTTCATAAAACACGCTATTTGTCATGACAGCGGGAATTAATTATTAAATTAATTAATGTGACTTATATGTTTTGAATTTTTTAAAACGGACTTCATTTTTGAATTCAGAATATCAAATATAGCTTAGGGTGAATTTTTGGGATTTTTCTGAAAAACTTTAATTTTTGATGAATAGTGAAACCACTAAGTGGTACTTATAAAAACTGATTTTCCGTTTAAATGAAATTTTGCCATCATTGTGTTTTGATTTTCAAAAATCCTACATACATGGTTGTCATTAAGAAGTAAAATGTGGTTCAATGAGATTAAAATATTTTTTTTGGTGAATAGTAACTTATTAAGTTTTTAATCGCGATTGGAGGTAATTAGTGTAGTTTAAGGTAAAAATGATATTATAAGAATGTGAAAACACCATGACAGTTGTCCTACACATATTGGTTGTATCATGGCCGACCAAGAAAAGACATGGGTCAACTTGGGGACCCCATGGATCCAATTTGGTCGGGAAATGACATAAATAACTTTTTATTTAATGTAAAAGTAAAAATGACACAAGCATGATATGTTATACTAAAACAATTTTTAAGTGGGGTTACACAAGTCCAAATTTTGATTATAAATAGCCATTGGAAAGATAAAAATATTTCCTACATCATAGTTTTTTTTTTATAATTTTTAGGCATTAAATAAATTAAATTATTTATGACATAATAATGATGCAGCGATGACATCATTATTTGACGATTTAAATAAAATGGAAAGATAATGTAAAATATTTGAACTACACATGTCCAAAACTTATTGGATGAGTGGATTTCTAAGCCTTATCACCTTATCCACTAATTATATCAATGTGGGACCTTTTGAAACCGAAACACATTTTCAAATAAAGTAATATTTCTTTACTTTCCAAAAGTACCCCTCCTCTCCTCTTATAAAAGGCCCCCACCTCTACCTCATTTAACACACTCCTCAAGCCTTTGGATCGCCCAAACCCTGCCCATTTACTCTCTACACATCCCTCTCCTCACCCTAGATGATTCCCTTTGGGCATAATCCTTTCAAAGGAAGCCTTTAGGCTCCAATCAAAAGGAGTTACACTTTTAAAGGTAATTCATTCTCTCATGTTCATTTGTTTTATTTTGCTTCTCCAACCCCCTAAACTCTTTTTATTTACTTCTTTTGTAACAACACCAGTATCTTCAATATACTAGGATGTTGTTATAAGATTTATTCGAGCTAGACTCTCACACAACTACATCAAATGGTTAAAGAACATACGGTTTCCGTGGATGGTGAAATTCTGCCCCCCGAAACGATGATTGTTCAATACTCATTTAACACCTTCAAAGGTGGCCATTATGATGTCACTATTTTTATATATGATATATAATATGTTTATGTTTTATTTATGCTTCTGTATTTTTCATTTTTGTCTTACCTTTATGGCTTCCATTATGGGTATACGCGATATCTTCATTTAAGGAAGTGCGGACTACCGCCCCCTCAAAGTGATTTGATTCGTTAAATACCATATGTGGGATGTATAAAGGATGGAAATATGATATTATATATGATATTATACAGGAATTATAATATACCTTTATATCATTATTATTCCATTCTATAAAATACGAAATAGAAATGGAAGTAGCGTTCATGCGTACGTACGGCTTACCGTCTCCATGAACGGTGCATTTCATTTCTTACCTCTAAATGATTATGTAATGTTATAAATTCATGAATGTACTGGATATATATTACATATATGATATCTACATAATTAATACGATTCTGGATATAATAAACATTTGGCCACACGAACAACATGTAATTGCAAGAAGTCCACTTTCGACTTAAGAACCAAATATCGGCAAAACAAATATTATTAACTTAAATGATTACATAATGTTTATGACATTGTAATAAGTGGTATAAAAGTAATAATGAACTTGAAAAAGGTTCTTAAGTAATTATAAATTAACTCAAGTTTATTATTCATGAGATTAAGGAACGATCGAGTCAAGTCGGACCCGAGGTAAGGGATCATACTCCTCTCTTTCTTTTTAAGTATACACTTTTATGTCATTCCTTTTAAAGCTCATATTTCTTGTTATTGGGATGACCTTTTATATTAAACTTACTGTAATTTTTATGTTCATGTGATGAGAGACCCTATTCTCTCTCATCAATCCATTTTGGAAGTTTTATGTGGCGCCGTTAGGCTGCCGAGTTTTCGTAAGGGATTTTTCATCTCACTTTTATTCCCGTGAGATTTAAGCTACATTCGCCACAAATTCCATTGAGTGGTATATGTACTGCCCATTATTCTACTCTGTGTGTAATATACTTTCGTTTATGAGTATTTACATCAATGACCTATTGTCTTTCTTTCATGGGGTGTATGTTTTGAAAGATACCCAAGTCGGTAAGGGAACCTTTCACCCTCCTTTTTTTTAAAGACTTCTTTTATTGGGTCTTTTAATTTACATATTTTTATGTTGGGATATGTTCTCATACATCCTTATTGATGTAAATTTTATGTCCAAGTGATGAGATACACTTTTTATCTCTCATCAACTCATTTTTATGTGATGCCGTTAGGCTGTCAAGGGAACTTCTTAACCCAATTTCGATTTCTTTGGGTTCAACTTGTAGTCATTGAATATGTCATCCATTGAATATGTGTGATTGACCTTTTATTGTTTTACACTTAATAACCACTTATATTGGGTGTATATATATTTGTCACACATATTTGTGAGATTTATTTGTCCTTAATTTAAGGATACCTTCTTTATAAGGGATTTCATCACATTTGACGTTTCTATTGAGGGTTCATTGTTGTTATGCACCAATTCACTCTTATATGGTGTATATATTGTCCTTTGGAGTATTATATCATGAATCCTTTTATTCTCATGATATTATAAAGTTATGACTAAATGTTATTCCTCGATTATTGTATTCAAGTGTCTCTAATTTTGGTAAAACCCCTTTAACCAAAATATCGTTTTAAATGTTTTAATTATTTGTTCTTATTAATATCCATGTTTTCAAAATGGTTTTAAGGGTTTATTTATATGGATATTAATGGTTTAAAATTTTAAAAGCTTTAAGGTGGTATGGGACACTTTGATTCAAAAATCTCTTTATTAAATGTTTTAAATGGTTTTGGAAATGGTTTCTTTTTGAATGGATTCATTATTTCAATATCCTAAAATGTTATATTGTGATTGAAATGTGGAAATGTTATGTTTCCTTTATTCATGTTTATGTGATACGATTATGTTATGGTTCTTGGGCATTGTTATGAAGAACGGGTGGTTCCGTGATAAACTAAGGGCGGGTGAGCCCGATATAGCTCTCCAATGCTTTGGGTAACGCGAAGGAGTGAAACGTTAAGGTTTCTCCGAAGAGATTTAGGGAATATACTGTGATGGGTATTCCAAACGTAACCAAGAGGGTTACTCCCTACGTAAGAATGTTATGAATGCCTCAAGTTACCTTTATGTTTTTTTTGTATGATTTATTCCTGATTTGACATGCCTATGTTTTATGGGTAAAGTGTGATTTCATTCTTATGTATATATGAAAGATACCCAAGTCGGTAAGGGAACCTTTCACCCTCCTTTTTTTAAAAACTTCTTTTATTGGGTCTTTTAATTTACATATTTTTATGTTGGGATATGTTCTCATACATCCTTATTGATGTAAATTTTATGTCCAAGTGATGAGATACACTTTTTATCTCTCATCAACTCATTTTTATGTGATGCCGTTAGGCTGTCAAGGGAACTTCTTAATCCAATTTCGATTTCTTTGGGTTCAACTTGTAGTCATTGAATATGTCATCCATTGAATATGTGTGATTGACCTTTTATTGTTTTACACTTAATATCCACTTATATTGGGTGTATATATATTTGTCACACATATTTGTGAGATTTATTTGTCCTTAATTTAAGGATACCTTCTTTATAAGGGATTTCATCACATTTGACGTTTCTATTGAGGGTTCATTGTTGTTATGCACCAATTCACTCTTATATGGTGTATATACTGTCCTTTGGAGTATTATATCATGAATCCTTTTATTCTCATGATATTTTAAAGTTATTACTAAATGTTATTCCTCGATTATTGTATTCAAGTGTCTCTAATTTTGGTAAAACCCCTTTAACCAAAATATCGTTTTAAATGTTTTAATTATTTGTTCTTATTAATATCCATGTTTTCAAAATGGTTTTAAGGATTTATTTATATGGATATTAATGGTTTAAAATGTTAAAAGCTTCAAGGTGGTATGGGACACTTTGATTCAAAAATCTCTTTATTAAATGTTTTAAATGGTTTTGGAAATGGTTTCTTTTTGAATGGATTCATTATTTCAATATCCTAAAATGTTATATTGTGATTGAAATGTGGAAATGTTATGTTTCCTTTATTCATGTTTATGTGATACGATTATGTTATGGTTCTTGGGCATTGTTATGAAGAACGGGTGGTTCCGTGATAAACTAAGGGCGGGTGAGCCCGATATAGCTCTCCAATGCATTGGGTAACACGAAGGAGTGAAACGTTAAGGTTTCTCCGAAGAGATTTAGGGAATATACTGTGATGGGTATTCCAAACGTAACCAAGAGGGTTACTCCCTACGTAAGAATGTTATGAATGCCTCAAGTTACCTTTATGTCTTATGTTTTCTATGATTTATTCATGGTTTGATGAGGTATGTTAAAGTACCTATGTTTTATGGGTAAAGTATGATTTCATTCTCATGTATATATGAACTCATGTTTCCTTTCCATATTTTTTATAACCCTTACTGAGCTTTTTTGTGCTCATCCCAAGTTTTTGAAATGTTTTTCACAGGTCAAGGGAAAGGTACATGATGTGATGATAGTGTCAAGGATGTGTCAAGAAAGAATCTGTGTTATATTTTAAATATGTTTCTGTGATGGGAAGAATGAATACTGTCTTTTATGTAACCACTTTGTTTAAATGTGGAATGTAATGGAAGTTTCATGATCTAATTCTCTAAAACTCTAAACCTGAAAAGATCCTCAATGTTTAATCTTGTAATAACTCAAGATTAAGTAAGGTTTAAGGCTGGGGCCTTATAGTTGGTATCAAAGGTCGGTTTAGATAACTTTAGAGGTTAGGGTATTCTTTAAGCATAAGTGGAATTACCATAATGGTCAGGACTTCAGAAAGAGTCCTAGTTTTAGATAAAGTTAATGAGTAAGTATATCTTAGTGTTTATCTTACTCATTAGTACATGATGGTTTTTTTGATATACTCACACTGACATTTTTGGTTTTAGTAAATGGCTGGATCTAGCAGGCACCAAAGTAACAGTGGATGTGAAGGAAACTGTGACAGTTTTTTGAGCAAGAAACTGAATGATATGGGAGCTGCAATGAGAACTCTTGTGATTATCCTCAACCAACTATCTGGAGTCATGATTGACCACCTAAACCTTGGATATTTCTCTAAGAAGTCATATATGCAAGAAACAAATCCCTACGGAAGTACAGGTAATAATCATAAAGGTAAGTGTGTTCAAAAACCTATGTGTCAAAGATGTGGAAAGAAACACCTAGGAAAATGTTTCAATGGGACAGAAATATGCTATAGATGTGGAAATAAAGGTCATAAAGCAAGAACCTGCCATGGAAAAAGGAAGCATCCAGTTGACTCGAGGAAAGGGAAAGAAGTTCTTTCTGAGGGATCAATTGAATGTTTTAAATGTGGTGTTCATGGTCATTATGCAAACACATGTCCTATGAAGAAGTTTCGTGAATGGGGTCACCAAGAGCGTACCAATATTCGTTTACCAATACCTAATGCCATTCTGATTGAGGATGAAGAAACTGACAATGACCAATCAAAGGTATGTACTATTTCATGACTATTGTTTTCTTATTTTGGAATCTTAGGATATGATTCATGATTTTGTTTGTAAGAAAGAGGTATTTCAGAATAATTTGGAAAGGAATGGATAATGGATCATGAAGAATGTTGAATGAGTAAGATGTCAACATATAAGGGCTTCAAGAGTTAGGGTGAAATTCTTAAGAGTATTAAGTCTCTTTTGATGATGGGGTTACATTAGAAGACTTTTTATATTATGTGTAACCCTGATGTTTAATATAGGCAAATTTTATTCAAGTAATAGTTATCTTTTCTTTTGTGGACATAGTTATAAAGAACCATTTGGGTTTATATGATCCTTACTTTTGAGGTAATTATGGGTTACCATATGTTATGATTGAAGTGAAAGGCATGAGATAAAATTGAGGTTAAATTATGTTATGGTTATTTTTGATGATTTTATCCCTTTTTGGGTAATGATTTGAGAATTATATAGTTTTGGAAAAAGGACAACACGCAGACCGTGTGACAACCCGTCGCGTCGGACAATGCTGCAGGAATCGAACCCACAACCAAAGTGCGACTGGTATTTATCGCCTACCACTAGACTACGTGAAGTCCCTGGTTAGTTTGACTGATTCTTTTTAGTTATATGATTTTATGAATTAAGAGTAAGTTGATTTTGGAGGATATGTGATTAGGATAATTACTTTTCAATGTGAGACTTTAGGAGCAACTGATGTTGTTTGGAGATAAATGTTACGATTTAACTTGGAAGACTATGTGACTAAATCCTTAAAATATTTGGGTTTCAATCTTATATTAGTTTACTTTGAAGAATTTTATGGACAAATTGTTTATCGGATGGTCCTCATTGAACTTTGGGTTTTGTTGGACAAATTTTGGAGATTAAGAATAGATTTTCTTTTTATAAGGGGTTATCCTTTTCTGGTTTATCTGATCTTGTTCTAACCTTTTTGGTTTTGGTTTTGGTTAAAGCCTAAATACATGGGATGTATATAGTTCTCTTTTGGGGATTAGGTGATTCTCTTGAAGTTGATTATAGTACTCTTAATGCGAACAAGTCTCCCTAAATACTCGTGTTTTGGAAAAAATATGAGTTTGACTAAGGAATCTAGTAAAATTTGAAAGTCAACATGATAAGTGATTATGCTTCCTTATGAATAAATTCCTCAATAAAAAGTAACTTAAAACAAAAATGTTGTCTATTAACTTTTCCTACTGGGGAACCCAACACCGTTTAACCCACCACAAGTTTGTGATTTTCTTATTGTTAACTTTCTCCTAAACATGTTTTCTATCACTCTCCATCAGAACATGACCCTATGTTTTCTCCTCCATGTCCATGTTTTCCTACATGGAGTCCTAGTATGGGTTAACTCGGGTGACCTTTGTACTTATCTTCCTTTATTTTAAAGTGGTTGTTTTACCGACTCTTGTTCCGATGTGGGACTTTCAAGGATGTTTCCAAGCGCAATTTTAGAATTGCGAGGACGCAATTCCCAAAAGGGGGGAAGGATGTAACACCCCAGGTAAATAAAGAATATGAAATTTTCATATTTATCCATATTTGTGAATAAAATATTAATATGACTTTAAAGGGGACGCTATGCTCGATGGCGTACCCAACACGTAACAACGAGTTTCTTGGGAATCTTACGTTGCACTCTAATAATAAAATAATATTATTTTAAATGGTAGTTAACATGTAGCCGTTGTAATGGAGGGAATGGATAGAAATAACTAAAATATGATTATATATGTTCTTAAATATTTTTACATTTATACAATAAAAGATAAAGGCTTAAAATACGGAAAGAATTCAATTTTAGGCGTATATGCCCTAGTTTTCAATAAAGGTCCACTTATCACCTTTTGATGGAGAACCGTCATTAAATATAGTTTTGTTCACTCTTAAACATTATTTTGGACCAAATAAAACTCTTATTAAGAATCGGGACATCAAAATTTACTTTGTGTAAATTTTTGGTATCTTTCCGATAAAGTTCATTTTTTTTAATGAATAGTGTAAAATGTTGTATTTTAATTCAAAACCACTTTTTAATCTAATTTATTTATATGATTAGATTATATTTTTAATTGGTTTGAAAGTGAAATTAGAAAATATTTTTACCATTAAATCCAATAGTGGTCATTAGAATCAATTTCACTTTGAAATCAGACTTAAACTAGTGTCAATCTTTTGATACTTATTGTTTCATAAAACACGCTATTTGTCATGACAACAGGAATTAATTATTAAATTAATTAATGTGACTTATATGTTTTGAATTTTTTAAAACGGAATTCATTTTTGAATTCAGAATATCAAATATAGATTAGGGTGAATTTTTGGGATTTTTCTGAAAAACTTCAATTTTTGATGAATAGTGAAACCACTAAGTGGTACTTATAAAAACTGATTTTCCGTTTAAATGAAAATTTGCCATCATTGTGTTTTGATTTTCAAAAATCCAACATACATGGTTGTCATTAAGAAGTAAAATGTGGTTCAATGAGATTAAAATATTTTTTTTGGTGAATAGTAACTTATTAAGTTTTTAATCGCGATTAGAGGTAATTAGTGTAGTTTAAGGTAAAAATGATATTATAAGAATGTGAAAACACCATGAAACTTGTCCTACACCTATTGGTTGTATCATGTCCGACCAAGACAAGCCATGGGTAAACTTGGGGACCCCATGGATCCACTTTGGTTGGGAAATGACATAAATAACTTTTTATTTAATGTAAAAGTAAAAATGACACAAACATGATATGTTATACTAAAATAATTTTTAAGTGGGGTTACACAAGTCAAAATTTAGATTATAAATAGTAATTGGAAAGATAAAACGATTTACTACATCATAGTATTTTTTTTATAATTTTTAGACATTAAATAAATTAAATTATTTATGACATAATAATGATGCAGCGATGACATCATTATTTGACGATTTAAATAAAATGGAAAGATAATGTAAAATATTTGAACTACACATGTCCAAAACTTATTGGATGAGTGGATTTCGAAGCCGTATCACCTTTTCCACTAATTATATCAATGTGGGACCTTTTGAAACCGAAACTCATTTTCAAATAAAGTAATATTTCTTTACTTTCCAAAAGTACCCCTCCTCTCCTCTTATAAAAGGCCCCCACCTCTACCTCATTTAACACACTCCTCAAGCCTTTGGATCAGCCAAACCCTGCCCATTTACTCTCTCCACATCCCTCTACTCACCCTAGATGATTCCCTTTGGGAAGAATCCTTTCAAAGGAAGCCTTTAGGCTCAAATCAAAAGGAGTTACACTTTTAAAGGTAATTCATTCTCTCACGTTCATTTGTTTTATTTTGCTTCTCCAACCCCCTAAAATCTTTTTATTTACTTCTTTTGTAACAACACCAGTATCTGAAATATACTAGGATGTTTTTATAAGATTTATTCGAGCTACACTCTCACACAACTACATCAAATGGTTAAAGAACATACGGTTTCCGTGGATGGTGAAATTCTGCCTCCCGAAACGATGATTGTTCAATACTCATTTAACACCTTCAAAGGTGGCCATTATGATGTCACTATTTTTATATATGATATATAATATGTTTATGTTTTATTTATGCTTCTGTATTTTTCATTTTTGTCTTACCTTTCTGGCTTCCATTATGGGTATACGCGATATCTTAATTTAAGGAAGTGCGGACTACCGCCCCCTCAAAGTGATTTGATTCGTTAAATACCATATGTGGGATCTATAAAGGATGGAAATATGATATTATATATGATATTATACTGGAATTATAATATACCTTTATATAATTATTATTCCATTCTATAAAATACGAAATAGAAATGGAAGTAGCGTTTATGCGTACGTACGGCTTACCGTCTCCATGAATGGTGCATTTCATTTCTTACCTCTAAATGATTATGTAATGTTATAAATGCATGCATGTCCTGGATATATATGACATATATGATATCTAAATAATGAATACGATTCTGGATATAATAAACATTTGTCCACACGAACAACATGTAATTGCAAGAAGTCCACTTTCGACTTAAGAACCAAATATCGGCAAAACAAATATTATTAACTTAAATGATTACATAATGTTTATGACATTGTAATAAGTGGTATAAAAGTAATAATGAACTTTAAAAAGGTTCTTAAGGAATTAGAAATTAACTCAAGTTTATTATTCATGAGATTAAGGAACGATCGAGTCAAGTCGGACCCGAGGTAAGGGATCATACTCCTCTCTTTCTTTTTAAGTATACACTTTTATGTCATTCCTTTTAAAGCTCATATTTCTTGTTATTGGGATGATCTTTTATATTAAACTTACCGTAATTTTTATGTTCATGTGATGAGAGACCCTATTCTCTCTCATCAATCCATTTTGGAAGTTTTATGTGGCGCCGTTAGGCTGCCGAGTTTTCGTAAGGGATTTTTCATCTCACTTTTATTCCCGTGAGATTTATCCTACATTCGCCACAAATTCCATTGAGTGGTGTATGTACTGCCCATTATTCTACTCTGTGTGTAATATACTTTCGTTTATGAGTATTTACATCAATGACCTATTGTCTTTCTTTCATGGGGTGTATGTTTTGAAAGATACCCAAGTCGGTAAGGGAACCTTTCACCCTCCTTTTTTTTAAAGACTTCTTTTATTGGGTCTTTTAATTTACATATTTTTATGTTGGGATATGTTCTCATACATCATTATTGATGTAAATTTTATGTCCAAGTGATGAGATACACTTTTTATCTCTCATCAACTCATTTTTATGTGATGCCGTTAGGCTGTCAAGGGAACTTCTTAACCCAATTTCGATTTCTTTGGGTTCAACTTGTAGTCATTGAATATGTCATCCATTGAATATGTGTGATTGACCTTTTATTGTTTTACACTTAATATCCACTTATATTGGGTGTATATATATTTGTCACACATATTTGTGAGATTTATTTGTCCTTAATTTAAGGATACCTTCTTTATAAGGGATTTCATCACATTTGACGTTTCTATTGAGGGTTCATTGTTGTTATGCACCAATTCACTCTTATATGGTGTATATACTGTCCTTTTGAGTATTATATCATGAATCCTTTTATTCTCATGATATTATAAAGTTATGACTAAATGTTATTCCTCGATTATTGTATTCAAGTGTCTCTAATTTTGGTAAAACCCCTTTAACCAAAATATCGTTTTAAATGTTTTAATTATTTGTTCTTAATAATATCCATGTTTTCAAAATGGTTTTAAGGATTTATTTATATGGATATTAATGGTTTAAAATGTTAAAAGCTTCAAGGTGGTATGGGACACTTTGATTCAAAAATCTCTTTATTAAATGTTTTAAATGGTTTTGGAAATGGTTTCTTTTTGAATAGATTCATTATTTCAATATCCTAAAATGTTATATTGTGATTGAAATGTGGAAATGTTATGTTTCCTTTATTCATGTTTATGTGATACGATTATGTTATGGTTCTTGGGAATTGTTATGAAGAACGGGTGGTTCCGTGATAAACTAAGGGTGGGTGAGCCCGATATAGCTCTCTAATGCATTGGGTAACGCGAAGGAGTGAAACGTTAAGGTTTCTCCGAACAGATTTAGGGAATATACTGTGATGGGTATTCCAAACATAACCAAGAGGGTTAATCCCTATGTAAGAATGTTATGAATGGCTCAAGTTACCTTTATGTATTATGTTTTCTATGATTTATTCATGGTTTGATGAGGTATGTTAAAGTGCCTATGTTTTATGGGTAAAGTATGATTTCATTCTCATGTATATATGAACTCATGTTTCCTTTCCATATTTTTTATAACCCTTACTGAGCTTTTTTGTGCTCATCCCAAGTTTTTGAAATGTTTTTCATAGGTCAAGGGAAAGGCACATGATTTGATGATAGTGTCAAGGATGTGTCAAGAAAGAATCTGTGTTATATTTTAAATATGTTTATGTGATGGGAAGAATGAATACTGTCTTTTATGTAACCACTTTGTTTAAATGTGGAATGTAATGGAAGTTTCATGATCTAATTCTCTAAAACTCTAAACCTGAAAAGATCCTCAATGTTTAATCTTGTAATAACTCAAGATTAAGTAAGGTTTAAGGCTGGGGCCTTATATAAATGGTTCTTTGTAATGATGTATTTATGATATATATATATATATATTTATAATATTTTTAATATATTAATACTAATGGAGTTATGATATCATATATAACTTCCTACATTCCATTCTTTAGGGGATATAATAACGTCTCTCGTTTGTACGGTGGATTACCATCATGTGAAGCTATGTTATTTATTTTCAATAATTATTTACATGAAAGGTAATAATGATAATGTTAATGAATATATGTGATATAAATATAATAATTATTATATTTGTAAAATATTTATCATTTTGAGAATATGATATATCATTTTCTTTCTTACACTGGAAAATGATATCATCGTTCGTGCATACGTGAAGACGAACACCTCTATGAAGCGATGTGATTCATTTTTTCATTTCCCAAAAAATTTTAGGATATATATATAAGTATATTTAATGAAACAATATGGTATTTATTATATTATTATCATTTTATAAACACAAAATACTACTTAAATTATTTCAATAATGACCATTGAAAAATGTAAATGTTACAAATGCATAAGTATGGTGTACCATATCCATTATTGTAACATAGTTCATTTTTCGTATCCATATTTAATGATTTGTTTTAAAATTATAATTTATGTATATATATGATAATAATTTCACAATTATTATTATATATATGTTTAAATAATGAACTCTCAGACCATAATCAACACACCAAAGCTGTTTTGAAACATTGACCTGAACATACTCAAAACACCTGACATGGACTTAACTGATTAAGTATTTAAATATATAATTTAAAGGATATAAAATAAATGATTAATGTATAAATTATTAAACTAATAAATTTTATTATGAAATCAAATAATAAATATAATTTTATTATACAGGATGTTAGAACAGGTAAGAAGAAATACAGACTAGAGGTAGGGGTTTCTCATATCGCTTTTACTTCTGTGAGACATATATCAGATTCACCAATTATTTTAATTTTTTAATGTATATAATACCTATGAATTTATTTTATTATTATTTTAATCAAAATTAAAGGTATTTATAAATCCATATGATGAGTGTTCCTGTTGACTGTTGGGTGAGGTCGATATAGATTATACGATTGGTTTACCAAGATAGTTCTCTAATTCATTGGTTATGGAAGTTAACCATTTGGTTATTTACTTTCTAATGGTTCTATAAGTTTCATATAAAGATTATTTCCCAAGATACGAATATGTTTTCATTATGATTTTTATGGGTTATACATGTTTCCTTTGATTAGGATTTATATCACGTGGTTCATGATTATTGATTCTGATGGATCCTGAACTTATTAAATCCTTTTTACATGCCAGAAGTTTATTGATCTTGGTTGATGGGTTTGAGTTTTTTTCTCAAGCACTTTTACTATTTCACCCTACCATTATGATAATCTTATTCTCACCGATGACATCTAATTGTTAATGCTTATATTTACCGTTATCGAGCATTTTACCTCACCCTTATTATGTTTCTTTTACCCTATATTATCAATAATGATGTTGAATGAATTATGACTTGATTCATTTATTATGAAAGATGATGAAAACTTAATGTGAAATAAGAAAAGTTGGGTTATGTGGGAGAAATGATCATTTAAAAATTGTGTATTATTTATGTAACATTTTTCCCAATTCTATAAAACTCTAAACCTGAAAGGTCCTTGGGTATGTAAGTGATCTAATATTTCTAATTGATGTTTTATGTTTTGAATGAAAAAAATTGTGTTATCTTCATCTGTATCAAATCCATAAATATAAAGTTTATAATTTTAAAATTGGATCCAGGACTGTGGGTTTGGGGCTGTAATAGTTGGTATCTGAGGTAGATTATAGATAAATTTGGAGGTTATGATGTTTTCATATGAGTTTATCTTAAGATTTATAGATTCCATTATGGGTCAATAAGATTAAGGTTGATCATAAGTTCAATGTCTTAGACACCCCTTTTGATTTTTATAGTGACGAGATCTAAAAGTGATTAATGAAATTTTGAGAGTTGTATTATTTAGTTCAAGTACAAGTAAAAATTTAGTTTAACATGAAGTATGCCTTTACATTTTGTGGAAATATTTTTTAATGTATTGATAACCTTTATGGTTTATATGATCTTGGATATTGGGGGAATTATGGGAACACAAGTTTTATCATTTAAATAACCATGATATTGAAAAGTTATTAATTTTAAAAAATTGGGTACGACTGCGAAAGCGGCACATGACGCAATGAAGAAAATTACATTAAATGGAAATCTTGGGGACTTGACCCCGTGACCTTCCCATCACCCCCCAAACCCTTACCACCCCACCACCAATGGTGGGGAAAAAGTGATTAATTTTATTTCAATTGAATACCATCATATTTTTGAGCTTGAAGGATGAAGGTATGCGATAACCTTTAAGGTTAAAACAAAACTAAATGCTAAATTTATTGAGGTTATTTGGGATATAGGGTTATTTATTTATGGAATGATTTAATTTGAATTTGGGTATTACTTTTGAATTTTGGATATTAATGTTTTATTTCACCGCATGAATGTTTATTAATTTTTTGATACATCTTACCATATGCTAACCATTTTGGTTTTGGTTAATTTCTATATATATGTGGAATAAAATTATCATCAATTTTATAGTTATGCGGTCCTTTAAAAGTTGATTTTTGTGCTTCAAGTATGAAAAACAATCATTTTGAATGATCATAATTTTGAATAAAAGTTGATGTTTTCATATAAATGGATTAAATAATGAATTTATACTCATGAAGTAATTATATTTCTTTATTATCTAATTATATATAGTAATGGAATTCCTCAAGTCTAAAAAAATGATATTTAATTTATTTGTTCTATTACCATCATTTATGATGACATAAACTATCTTTTTATCCCTATTTTTTTTATGGTTTTATGGTTGTTGACTTTATCATGATCATTCAATTTCTTGTGATTAGTTATCTCTATCACTCTCCATCATTATTTGGGAATTATTATTTTCTTCCATATCCATGTCTTCACTTACCTACAATTTTTTCCTACATGGAAACCAAGTTATTTGTTATTCTATATGACCTTTATACACCCCTTTTCTCTTATCAATACGATGTTTTGTTAACCCTTTTTTATGATGTGGGTTTTCAAAAAAAGTATTTTCAAATGTTAAACCCTTAATTATCCACATTAAGTTCAAATTATGAGTAATAAATTTATTAAATGGGATAGAATATAACACCCTAAGATTTAAAAAATGATGCTAAATTTGATAGCATATTCAAAACACAACACCGAGTTTAAATGATTTGAAAAATATATTTCTTTAAATTTAATCTCCAAAAAATCTTGCAGTACACACAACACCAATTATAAATGATCCATCATGTAATATACCATTATAAACTAGATGTTAAATTGGTGGGTATGAAATGGAATTTAACAAAGCAACCGAGACAACTGAATCATTCACTTGATCCAGTCGTCACATAGAGAGGTATAAGAAAGATAAAGGAAACAAGTCTTGAATATAATAAAAACAAGAAATACCACTAGAGTACAATATAGAAGAAATAGACACAAAAAGATCCAAATAACCCAATATAAATAGTATAAAATAGAAAATTATGACAAGATTAGACTGACAAGTCTCCATGTGACCAATCGTCACCTCCAAACCATCATGCTATAAAGGAAATAACAAAAAGAGAATCCGAAATTCTATAAGATGCCATTAACTTTTAATAGGTCTTGAAAAATAAAATTTACAACTTCCTAAAGGTAAAATTTGGTTATGATCATAATTCTTAGTAGGATACCACCATATATTCTATACAAGGTTTTATAAAAATAATTCAATAGCTATAGCCTTTAAAAAGAAAATAGTTTTAAAAATATTTTTTGTGACATATTTCATTTTTATGAAAGTTTTTGTTTTAATAAATTAAATTTATTTAATGTATTTTGTTTCACACTACACCAAGTTAAGCTTTTTTTATACCTTTCATTAATTTAATCTTGTGCTACATGCAACACCAACTTAGCTTGAATTACACACAACTCTAAGTTTCTATGAAACTGCATATTATTATTATAATTATTTAAAAATGATAGTTAAAACATAAAATTTTAAATTAGTAATATAAATATTAATAAATAATTTTTAAATATTAATTATAATGTTTTTATAAAAAGATAACATATTGATTGTGAAATTTAAAATTTTCGGTAAAGTCTATATGTTTTGAACATACCTTTTTCTCAAAAGACCTACTTTTTTAGGTCCTTATTTGATCAATAATAAAATTATGTTTTGATAATTTTATAAATTAAAATTGGTAAAATGAATTTAATTTTTGAATTCCAACTTTCCAATTTTTCTTAGGGTAAATTTTTGGATTTTTTTTTGAAATATTTCATTTTTCAATGAATTGTGAAAAATCCTAAATTTTAATTAAAAACTGTCTTTGAATCTAATTTATTTATATAGTTTAATTATGTTTTAATTTATTTTTAAAGAATAATTAGTTCAATTATAAATCAATTAATCCAAAGTAGGTAATTAGAACCAATTTCATATTGAAATTGGATATAAAATCATTTCTAACTTTTGATCTTTTTTACTTTAAAAACCCTATGTCTCATCCCATCTACTGGATTAATTTTAAATTAATTTCTTCCAACTATGTAATTGGAAAATTTAAAAAATTATTCTATATTTGGAATCATCATAGTTTATAATATCTAATAAGGCCAACTTGGTTTTTGACTGAAATGATAAGTGAAAATAGTTAAAATTAATCACGAAGATTAAAAGAAATCCATGTTTACTAAGGGAATAAAATTTAATATCAGAGGGAAAATGACCTATAAAATTTTCCAAAATCCATTTGTTTTCCATATTTCTATAATATCACCTCTTTGTATTTATAAGAATGCCACTCCACCCCCATTATAAAAAGGGCACTCACCCCATCACTTATTCTCACCTCTCAAGCCATTTAGATTGTCCAAACCATGTCCAAATCTCTTCCCAACTTCCCTACCTTTATCCTATAATCACAAAATTGTTTATAAATCCAAATAAGTAAGTAATTTGGTTCAAACCAAATCGAGATACCTGAAGAATAGGTAACATTCATCAATGAATGCTTTTGTTTTATTTCATCCTCAAACGATATTAATTATTTTTATATCATGATTATATATTAACCTCAGCATATTCATTTTAATGATATGTTTATATGTTAAGGATATTACATAAAAATTCACACACTTCTATCAAATGGGATATGCAATCATTATTCGTGTGTATGGTGGACTACCACCTTATGAATCGATGTCGTTTGTTCTTCCATTATCACCTTTCAAGGTTGGGAATAATGATGGATTTATAGTTTATATATGATATTTATTATTTTTATTATGTTATTAAGTTTTTAAAATTTTTATATAACACATAAATTCATTAATTCCTTTTTATGGGAATATGATAATGTCCTTTGTGTGTACGATGGACTACCGCCTCATAAAGTGATGTTATTCATTCATACTTTACATGTAATGTATTAAGGATGTGTATAATAAAAATATATGATATAAATTAAAGAAAAATTATTATCTAATGATAATTTATCATATAATTTTCATTATTTTTGTCTAAAAAAAAGTAAACAACATCCACACATATGTACGACCTATCTTCTCCATGAATGATGTTTTTCATTTCCTAATTCAAGCATTTTTAGATTATTATAAATACACATATAATTAATATATATATAATATATTTATATCATTATTATAATTATAGATATTATGAAATCATTATTAAATAAATATTACTAAAAATATAACAAATCAAAACATATATGAAAAACAAAAGGAATATTACCTGAAACATAACACTAACTTGAACTTATTAATAAAGGGGTAATAAAAGTTCATTAGAAAATCATATATGTTATGATATAAATGAATTTGGTTCTATAATATATTTATAATAAATGTATAATTATTATATAGGAGTATTGAATGAGTACAATGAGAGTCAATACTTAAGGTGATGTGATTTCTAATCTCACTTTTATTTCTACGAGACTTATTCCATTTTAACCACTCTTTTATTTTGTGTAGTGTATATGATTCCATATGACATTTTATATCATGAATTTAATTTATTTAAATATATTAAAGGTTTTAATTTATTTTATTCTTTCATGGATCTCACTATTGAAAAGTTACTCAAGTAATAAGGGAATTACGTCTCTCTTTTTACTTTTGTGAGAACATGCTATATTCACCGCATATTTTTTCTATATTGTGTATATAATTAAAATGAATTTAATTAATAATTATTATAATTAAATTTTTTGGTATTTACACATCTATACAAGGATCTCTTTTTCATGGGGTTTACGGTTAAAAATTTACCAAACCGGTAAGGGAATTTTGCCTCAATTTGCTTTCTTTGAGACACATGTTTTGTTATGCACCTATATTCTTTTACATGATGTGTATAAAATCCCTTTGAATTGTTATATCATGAATATAATTATTTTAATGATATTTTAATCATCATTTAGTATTATTATATCAAGGGGATTATGATTTAAAGTTACCAATGTGGTTATTGTTTATTGCTATAATCTCATTGTTTATCAGGATTGGTCATGATTATGCTTACATTGATGAAATATTATGATTCATATCTTAAGAAATATGATGAATTTTATTATACTATTGTTATTAATGACATCTTAATTTAATGTTACTTCTTTCCCTCTAATTGGTACTTAAGATAATTAAGAAAATATTTTTAAGAAAATTTGACTTTATGCCTCTCTTTGATCAGAAATCTATTTTCTCCCAAAACCATGTTTTCTATTTTTTTTAATTTTTTTATGTTTTGGAATGAGTTTTTTAAATTATAAATACTATTTTCCTCAATAAATATTTTAAAATATCTTTCAAAATTATTTCCCATCTAAGTTGACATATATTGGTGTTACTTATTCTTTACTGGGGATATGATCTAAGAATACCATTCATATTATTTCTATGAATGGGTTATCTTTAAGATGAATTTTTTTTATAAAACCTATTTCTCTAATATTTATTATACCCTGATAAAATGTTTATGAAACTTGATTCTTTTCATGGTTTATACTTTGACGAAATGATTATGAAACATGTATCTTTTCCATAGGTTACTATATGATGACATGTTTATGATACACATTTCATTTCAAGAGTTATAATATGAAGAATGTTTATGATCTTGTGGTTTATATATGTATGATTTAATTATTATATGGTTGGTGCCAATATCTTCCTTCAATTCATTGGGTAAATATTTATATCTCGTGAGATAAACATGACTGAAATGGGAAGTGAACCTGATTGAGTATTGGAATCTTTCCACTAAGATGGTATTGGGAGTGAAACTTGACTAATAATATGGTTTTGGGTGTGAACCCATTATAAAAAAGATATCCTTGGTTGTGCACCCTGAGTATTATAGAAATCATTTTTATATGTTTGTGCGTATGTCCCAAATTCTTGTCTTACGCCAACATTATGCTCTCATAGATCATGTTCTTTGATTCCCTTATGTTTATGTCTTCTTAACTACCAATATTTATGAAATTAATCATGATTATGATCTTTAATATATAGGTAATTATTTTCTAATGTAATTATCATGTTCTTATACACTTATGTTCTTGTTATGATCACGTATCTCCCTTGTTTACCCTTACTAAGCATCTATGCTCACCATTTCTTAGGTTTCCTTTCCCTAGGTTATGAAGATATGTATTATATATGATGTGTCTAAGAAGGGTTCTAGTTATGAATAACATAGTGGGAGATTATGTAGCTCACTTATTGACCATGGTTTATGTTTCTATTTTTCCAAAGGCAATAAACTAATATGGTCTTTAGGTGTGTGTTTGTGCAATGTAATAAATATTTTGAAAAAATGATGTAATTTCTATGCATAAAGATATAGGGTTACTATCTATTTTTTTTCAAATAAAAAGTTTATTTAACTTTTGTAAAATTTGATGAGAAAACCTTGGTGAGATCCGCAAGGACTTGTATCCAATTATAAGTCTAAGGATGATTCAAAGTATAAGAAAAAGTCCTAGAATTTTGGTAAAAGATAGAGTGAGTGGTTTTCTGAAAATATATCTCTATATTGATAATACAAGTGTATATGTCTCTGGAATATATGTACATAGGGTTAACAACCTAAAAAAACACCGTATTGAGCTAGCTTGGATCGGGAACTGGTGCACGACAACAGGGCTTACTGTATATCTGGTTTGAAATTCCTGGTGGATATGATCTGGAAATTAAAAAACTCTTCATAAACCATCAAGAATTATTTAAATATAAGTTGGATATTAATGAACTAATATAAACCTAAGTCATCATAGATTAAATAAGGTTTCATTATTTAGACATCCTATAAGTAATTTTACATGATTACGTGATTTCCCACCGTGATTATTGTTTCTTACTCTATGTTTTTTGGTTTTAGTCAATGGATGAAACCAGAAGGAACCATATTAATGTAGAGTATGATGGGAAATTAAATTATTGTCCTCTTGAGAATCAAAATGATATAGGAGATGGTATAAAAAACCTCATTTCTATTCTCATGAAACTTTTTGAATCTGTGAATCATAATGAACTACCAAATGAGAAAAGGAGGGAACAAAAATCTGTGGTTTCCTTAATGAGGTAACATCCACCTTCTTTTAGTGGGTATTCTGATACAATAGTTTTTTAACAATGAATTTGTACAACTGAAAAGATATTTTCTATTTTTTAGTGTTTAGAACATGAAAAATTAATTTTGGTTGTTTATCCTTTATAAGGAAAAGTGAACTAGTGGTGGACTATAATAAAGAATACAAGACAACAAAATGAAATTTAATCCATGGATTGGTATGAGTTCAATAAATTATTCTTGAATAAGTACTTTACTCATGTCGTCTACAGAAGGATAGAGAAGGAATACTTGAGTTAAAGTAAAGGTATGATGAATTCATTGGTATCTACGAGGAAAATATTTCAAGACCTGTGAGATATGCTTTTGGTATTATCACCCAACCTGAAAGTAAGGTTGATAGATTCTTCATTGGTTTGAAACAAAGTCTTTATAGGGTGTTATCCATAATATAATTTAGTAGCCTATTGTGGGTTGTGCTATGTAGTTGGAAATAGAGGATATAGTTATTTATTATTATGTTGGTGTTGATAAGAAAAGGAATATGGAGTTCAAATGAAAATCTAAAGACCATAAATATAAGAAGATGAGATTTCCTTTATGCTCAAAGTATGGGAATAATCATGGAGGAAATTGTCTTATGGGGTCTAATGAATGTTTTAAGTGTGGAAAGGAATATCATCGAGAAATTTATTTCCAATGTAATGGGAAGAAGTTAGATAACAATTGGAATAGAGAGAAAGTCACATAGAGTTCACATCTTCAGTGATTCAAGTGTAAGGAGAATAAGAATTATGCTAACCATTTCCCAAAATCAAGGGTTAATTATGCTGATTGATATCAAAAACCTCTTAAGCCTGGGAAAAGGGAAAATATCATGTTATCACTATTATTGACGAGGCATGTGACAACAACCTAGTGAAAGGTATACTTACCATCCACTATAGAACTACTATCATCTTATTTGATTTTGGATCTACCTACTCTTTCATATATAAAGAATTTTTTAAGGGTATTAAGATTCCACCCAAACTATTAGATGTGGAATTAGTAGTGAAAACCCTTAATGGTAAGATGATCACATCTCAATTGTATAATTCTTCTCTAGTCGACATTTGTGGGAATGCGCTTCTTGAAAATATTTACATCCTTAATCTAGTTGAATTTGATGTAATATTAGGTATGGATTGGA
Source organism: Viscum album (assembly GCA_963277665.1). NCBI lineage: Eukaryota > Viridiplantae > Streptophyta > Magnoliopsida > Santalales > Viscaceae > Viscum > Viscum album. The sequence continues at coordinate 328,402,682 of OY728119.1, read as the reverse complement.
TTTCTCTTTATAAATAGCACATCAATTTTAAAGTAAGGGAGGGCATGTTTGATATTTAAGACCAACTTTTGATTGTCAATGAATGTGCGGATAATTATAAAATTATTATAGAGATTACATATAGTTTATGGGACTTAATTCCATTTTAAAAAGAGTTTTTATCTCAAATTATTAGGTATAAATTTGACATGGAAGACATTACTATTGTTTAGAAATTTGTGGATATCTTTTTAGAAGAGTTTACTAACCTTACACAAAAATGTGAAGGTGAGTTATCAATATAAATCATACCTAGAACCCCACCAATTTAAACAAATCCATAGATAATACCTCTAACTAAGTTAATTAAATTAAATAACCATCTCCAAGAAAACTATAATAAGGTATTCATTCTGCCTAGTGTGTCACCTTGGGTTTCACTTTTTGTTTTCTTGAAAATCTAATACAGATATATGTGACTTTGAATTTATTATTAGGATCTGAAAAATATCACAATTAAAACAAGTATCCTCTTCCATATATTGATGGATTTTTTGATCCATTGAATAGAGATCAATACTTTTACAAGATTTACCTTCATTCTGGATATCATCAATTGAGGATTAAGAAAGAGGATATACCCAAGAAAACATTCCATACTAGTTATGGACACTATGAATTTATAATGATGACTTTGTTTCTTTCTAATTACCCTGTTATATTTATGGATTTTATGAATAGAGTATTTAGAGATTACCTTGATCAATGTTTGGTAGTCCTTATAGATGATATTCTTATCTACTCAAAGCTAAAGGAAGAGCATGAAGAACACTTGATAATTGTACTAAATACCCCAAGTAAGGAAAAAATATATGAAAACTTTTCATAGAGTAAATTTTGGCTGCAAAGGTTTAATTTTTGGGTCATATAATATCAAGAGAGGGTATAGAAATAGATCCATCAAAGACAATGGATTTTGAGTGTTGGCATAGACCAAACACGGTGACTAAGATTCCTAGTTTTCTTGGTTTAGATAGATATTACTGAAGTTTTTTGGATAATTTCTCATGACTATCTAATCCTTTGACCAGGTTAACTCAAAAGAGAGCCAAGTTCCTATGGAAAGATGAATGTGAGGAAAATTTCAAGGAACTGAAGAGAAGGATGTTCGATGTCCGTATTCTTACATTATTCTATAGTGGATAAGGGTTTGTAATCTTTAGTGACATATCAAATAAGGGACTGGGATGTGTTCTTATGCATAATGACATGTTTATATCTTATGCCTCATAAAAATTGTAAATTCATGAGAAAATCATTGTAACTCATGATTTAGAGTTAGACATAGTAATTTTTGAATTAAATATATGGATAAATTATATTTACAAATAATATATATATATATATATTTATAAAAAAAGTTTAAAGTTTATATCCACACATAAATAGCTGAACATGCACAAAAGAATATGGATAGAGCAGATAAAGGATTACGACTACTCAATACATTTCCACCCTGGGAAAGCGAACAAGGTGGAAATTTTTTTGAGGTGAAAGTATCATTATAGCTTATACGTTATTAGGATCATAAAAGATCCAATATTTCTCGACTTGTAAAGTATATATATGAAAATCATGAAGGAATGGAAAAATATTATATTTTTCAATTTAATGTTAAACCATTTATCCAAGTGAATATTAAAGAGGAAAAAAAGGAATATATACTGCTACCAAAAAATGTTAGAAATGTTACTAAATTTAACCTTGATCATGATGGTATTTTAAGGATCAAGAAATGTGTATGTGTTCTGCCTATATAAAAATTAAAGTAGGTACTGTTATAGGAATCTCACAGTTCTTCATTCTCTATTCATATTGGATGTACAAAGATGTATAGATATTTGAAATAATTTTTTATGGTGGGATGGTATAAAAAGAAATATCACTATGTTTATATCTCAGTTCTTATTATGTCACCAAGTTAATGTTGAAAGACAAAATTCTAAGGGGATGTTACAACCATCACCAATACAAGAATGGAAAAGGGAAAAAATCACCATGTATTTTTTCATAGGAATCCTTAGAACATCTGAAGGGAATAAATCTATATGGGTGGTAATTAATTGCCTTACTAAGTCAACAAACTTCATCTCTATCAGATAATACTTCTCTCTGGATAAAATTTCTAGAATATACATTAAGTAAGTGTCGAGGTAGAATAAAGTACCACATTCAATTGTATCTGATTGTGATATGAGGTTTACCTCAAAGATCTGGTTAATTCTTTATAAATAACTTGATATATAATTGATTTTTAGTACTAATTTTCATCCTTATATGAATGTTTAGTCTAAAATAAAAATTTAAACCCTAGAGGATATGTTGAGATCTTTTTCTTTGTATTACAAAGGTGGTTGGGATCAAAAAATTTATCTAATTGAGTTTTCTTATAAAAATATCTTTTAATAAAGTATCTATATGTCTCTTTATAAAGCCCTCTATGGGAAGAAATTTAGAGCTCCAATGTGCTAGAATGAAGTTAGAGAAATAAATATATTGGGATATTAGATCACTGAAGAAACTAGAAATAAGGTTAGATCCATTTAGCATCATATGAAGGTAGTTCAATGTCTCCAAAAAAATTATACTGATAATCATTAATGTGATATATAATTTTATGTTGGTGATAAGGTGATACTAATAATATATACATGGAAGAAGGTTATGAGATTCAGAAATAAAAGGAAGTCGAGTCCTAGGTTTGTTGGCTCTTTCAAGATCCTAGATCGAGTAGGGATGGTTTCTTATCATTTAAAACTTACACCATACCACTTTAAAGTCTCAGATTTGTTACATGTATATCTCTTTAGTAATTACATACCCAATCATTAAAATTTACTAAACTTAAAGGTAATATAATTGGAGAATGATCTTTCTTATGAGAAACAACTGGTTAAGATTATGGATCAAACATAGAAAGTTCTATGAAACATTACCACAAACCTAGTAATTGTTTTGTGAAAAAACTATCCATTAGAGGAAGATATGTGAGAACTTGATGATTTTATGAGGAATAATTATCAACATTTTTTTATATTAGGGTGACTAATTTCAAAGGAAAAATTCATTTTAAGGGGGGTAGAATGTGACACCAATAGTTTTTATGAACCTTTAATTTCAAATAAATTAAATTTTATTGATAGATTTTATTCAATTATACCCCAATTTAATCCTATGTTATAAACTACACCAAGTTAAACTTTCACTACAAGAAACACCATCTTTGCTTGCATTACACAAAAGACTGTGTTTCTACTAAACAATATTTTATTATTATAATTATTTAACAAGACAATTATAACCTAGCTGTTAAACATAGTAATATGAATAGTAATAAATAATTTTTAAATATTATTTATAATGGTTTTATATTAATAAAATTTATTGATAATGAAATATATATTTTTTAGTAAAGTCTATATGTTTTAAAATACTATTTTTTTCAAAAGAATAACTTTTTAGGTCCTTCTATGAATAATAATAAAATTAATTTTTAACAATTTTTAGAAATTTAAATTGATAAAATAAAATAAAATTTTGAATTTATAATTTCCAAATTTTCATAGGGCGATTTTTTTGTATTTTTCTGAAATATTTCATTTTTAGATGAATAGAAAAAAATATTCAATTTTTATTGAAAACACCTTTTCTTATAATTTATTTATATAGTGAAATTATATTTTAATTTGGTTTTAAAGTATAGTTAGTTAAATTATATATAAATTAATACAATTTAGGCCACTGGAATCAATTTCTCATTTAAATTGGATATAAATACATTTCAAACATTTGATTTCTTTCACATTAAAAACCCATTGTCTCATCCCGTGTATGGGATTAAATTTAAATTAATTTCTCACAATTTTGTGATTGAAATTTAATAAAATGGATTATATATTTTTAATCAACAGAATTTATAATTTTTAATAAGGAAAAATTAATTTTTTACCAAATTAATAGCAAAAATATTTAAAATTAATCACAACGATTAAGAGAAAAATGAGTTTACTAAGAGATAAAACATTAAACTAAAGGGAAAAATGAAAACTTGTCCAAAACACATTATATACATATATTTTAACCATATAACCTTTTTTATTATTTTGTTTTTCATTATTTGAGGCACATTATATAAGGAAGACCTCCCAATAGTGTTTATCTTTAGGTATTTATAAGAATTCCACTATTCCTCCACTATAAAAGGGAACTCACCCCTAACTTATTTACACCCATAAATCCATTTTTATCATCAAAAACCTGTAAAAATAACTAAAAAATTTCATCCCTTAATCATATAAGCTTCTTTAAGGGAATAAATCTCTCCAAGGAAGTCCTTCAGTGTAAACCAAAAGAAGATACCCAAAGAAGATGTAACGTTCATCAATGAATACTTTTGTTTTATTTATTCCTCAAACCCATTTAATTATTTTTATATCATGATTATATAATAAAATAATTATCTTAAATATAATAATATGTCGTTATGTTATTGATATGACCTAAAATTTCACACACTTCCAACAAAGGGGATACATAATCATCGTTCGTGTGTATGATGTACTATCACCACACAAACCGATGTCATTAATTTTTCCGTTACAAACTTTAAAGGTTGAGAATAATGAAATATTTATAGTTTAAATATGATATTTATTATGTTAATTATTTTATTGTTATTATAGATTTATTATATCACACATACCATCATGATTTCCAGTTTTTTAGAAACATGATAACATTTTTTGTGTGTACAACGGACTACCGCCACGTGAAGTGATGCGATTAATTCACGGTTTATATGAAATGTATTAAGGATGGTTTTTATAAATATATGTGATATATTTGGAATAAAAATTATTCTATAATTATAATATATCTTATTATTTTCTTATTTTAATCTGATAATAAAATTTAAACAATGTTTATGGGTACATACGATCTATTGTCTCCATGAACAGTGTTTTTCATTCCCTAATTTTATTTTTTATAGATTATTATAAATAAATATATAATGAATATAAATATATATTATTTATATAATCATTATAATTATTTATATTATAAAATCTTTATTAAATTAATAGGATAAAAAATATAACAAATCAAAACACATATAAGAAACATAGTGGCTATTAACCAAAACGTAACTTTTACATGGTATTATTAAAAAATGGGTAATAAAAGTTCATAATAAAATCATATAGGGTATGATATAAATGAATTTTGTTCTATAATAGATTTATAATATAATTATATTTATATTATTGTATTATTTTATGAGTACGGCGAGAGTCAAGACTTATGGTAGGAGGTTTTTTAGTCTCACTTTTATTTCTGCAAGACTTATTCCATATTCACCACTCGTTTCATTTTTCCTATGTATATACATAACTATGAAATGTTATATCATTAATTTTATTTATTATAGTATATTAATGTTTTTAATTTATTTTATTCTTTATTTTATCTCATGATTCCAAAGTTACTCAATTAGTAAGGGATTTATGTCTCACTTTTTACATTTTTTGATACACATGCTATATTGACCACCTATTTTTTCTATGTGGTGTATATACTAACCATGAATGAGATTTATGATTCTTATAATTAAATTTTTTTGCATGTACAAATCCATTTTATTATATCTCTTTCATGGGGTTTACAGTTCAAAAGTTACCAAATCAGTAAGGGAATTTTACCTCCATTTGCCTTCTTTGAGATACATATTATGTTATGCACCTATATTATTTTATGTGGTGTATATAATACCCCGTTGACATTTAATATCCTGAATATACTTATTTTAATGGTATTTTGAGTTTCATGTAATGTTATTCTTTCATTGGTGTTATGATTCAAAGTTACCAAATTGGTAAGAGTTTATTTCTATAATCTCATCGTTTATTGAGATTATTCATGATTATCCTTCCATTAATAGAATATTATGATACATCTATCAATAAATCTCATTAATTTTATTAAATTTTTCTATTTATAATATATTCATGTAATAGTACCATTTTCCCACTCTTTGTTACTTAATATAATTAAGAACATATTTTTAAGAAAATCCAACTTAATTTCTCTCTTCGGTCATAAATCTATTTTCTGCTAAATACATGTTTTCTAAAATTGTTTTAAAAAACGTTTTATGTTTTAAAAAGTTTTTTTTCAAATAATAAAGTACATTTTACTCAATTTTTTTTTAAAATATCATTTAAATTTTTTTTCTATCTAATTTGACATTATTTGGTGTTAGCTATTCCTTACTAGGGATATGATCTAAGAATACTATTCACATTATTTCTATAAATTGTTTATGTTTATGATGAATTTTTTTATGAAACCTATTTCTCTTCCACAGGTTATTCCATAAAAAATCACTTATGAAACCTACTTATTTTCTGGGTTTATGCTTTGATGAAATGATTGTGAAACCTTTCTCTTTTCTATATTTTATGATATGATGACATGTTTCTGATACCCATTTCAGTTCATGGGTTATTATATGATGAATGTTTTTGATATTGTGAAACATATATGCATGATATCAGAATGATATGGGTGAGACCTATATCTCCCTCCTATTCATTTGGTAAATATTTATATCTCAGGAGATATGCATAGCGGAAATAGAGAGTAAACCCAATTCAGTAAAGGACTCTGTACACTATGATGGTATTGAGAGTGAACCTTGAATACTAATATAGTTTGGGGAGTGAACCCATTTCTATAAGATATCCTTTGAATTTATCCTTGACTACTATGGAAATAATTTGTATATGTTTATGTGTATGACAGAAATTCATGTCTTATGACAATTTATTCTCTCATGGATCATGTTTTTTGATTTCATTATGATTCATGTCTTATGAACTATCAATATTTATAAAACGAATCAGGATTATGATATTTGATATGTAGTGTATGATCTTATAATGTTATGATCTTGTTATAATACCCTTATGTTCAAGATATGATTATTTATCTACCTTGTCTACCCTTACAAAGAATCTGAGATCACCTTTTTTTATACATCCTTTCATGAGGTTATAAAGATATTTATTGTTTATGATATGTCTAAAATGGGTGATAGTTATGAAGAACATATTGGGAGATTATTTAGCTCAATTATGGATTAGGGTTTACTTTTTCAGGTTTCCAAAGGCACAAAACTAATGCGGTCTTTGGGAATGTGTTTGTGTAATGTATTAAATATTCTGAAAAATTATGTAATGAATATGCATGAAAAGCTAGGGTCTCTTTAATTTTCATAACTCCACACCCATTTGAAAATAATTTTCCTTTAATTTTTCAAAAAATAAATTCAATTTAATAAATCCATAAATATTAAAAGTATAAGTGATAAATCAAGATTTCATATCCACGCACCATATGGTAATAAAGTAAACATATATCCATGACATAATATATCATGTGAAACTATTTGATACAAACTCATGTGAAAACATGTGAGTAACAATCCATGATAAAAATCCATCAGGTGAAAAATAAACCATGAATGAAATAGCACACTATATTGGGACCTAGCCTACGGGAAAACATAGTATAAATAAGAAAAGACTAAATTAAGAATATGTTTATACCAACCAATATCATGTACTTCCCTAGTATATCAATATCAAAAATATAACCCCAAGTGGTGCCACACACACTATGGTTACCTATGTCCATTTCCTGACGCACCCAAGGTTCTCAAAGTGCCAGGTTTCTCAAAATCCATTTCAAAATTATTCCAAATATTGATAATTTTTTAATGCTAATAAAAATCCACTTTGGTGTTGGAAAACCCATTTTCTAATCGAAAACACCCTTCAATAATTTAATCAAACTCTTCATGTGAAAAAACCCATTTTTGAAGAAAAACCCCTTCAAAAAATTTATCTTTCCAAGAAATAATTTTAAACCCCAAATAAATGTAATTAAATGAATAAAACAATTGAATTTTACAATAATGATAATAAATTAATATAATTAACCCTTTGTATAGAAACACCTACCTCAATAATGGATGTAGAATTATTCACATTCAACAATAGTGACCGGGGAAGAGTAGAACGAGTCCTCACAATACTAGAACCATAAGAAACAAATAAATACTATATCAAAACCTATATATATGACATAATATACCCTTTTGGTTCCAAAAGATTAGAGGGGAATATATCTAATGAGGATCTAAGAAGAAAAGTAACAAATAAGATAAAAATCACAACATACCTTTAGATGATCCATCAAGAATAAAGAAGATTTACCTAGAATGAAAAGAGACAATCCTCTAGACCACTGGGTAAGGATTAGGTTGATCCAATATGATTTTATGTGGTCATTAGTGGATAAATAGGTGTCCTAATTATTTTTAATTAAAAATTCAAATCATAAAAATCTAGGACACATGGTTTGTTGTAGAGGCCACACAGTTAGGATTAATTGTGCACCTTAACCATGAAACCTATAAAGATATTATATTTTGGGTGCTTGGTTTGGAAAAATTTTTACTTTAACCATGAAATAAAGATTTATAACCCCTCTCCTTAGTGGTGCTTAGTTTTTATGGGTTTCTATATGGTTTGGAAAAACCGTGCACCTCCTTCCAGAAGGCCATGCTTGGTTGCATAGTTTCCTGGGACAAACTGTATGGTTTTACCTAACTGTGCACTAATTGTGCACATCCCCATGGGATTCCTATATTTTTAAAAGATTATGAAACAAACTTAAATAAACTACCTACCAAATCTTGGAAAAAATAAGGTCAAAAAGTTCTTGTAAGAATATAACACAATGTTACAATATCCGCACCATAAGGAAGTTTTGTCCACATAAGGTGCTCAAGATTCTTAAATTATAAAAATTTAAGGCCGCCACTACCTCATCATTGATTCCCAGTTCCATGTATCATGGATATATCATCCACACTATCCACAGTACCCACACCAGAGGAATAATTTTACCATATAATACTTTTTCTCAGGAATCCATAATCTGAACTAGTTTCTAAAAAATGATGGTATCAGGCTCAAGATGAACATACTCCCATTCAATCACATGGTAATGATTCTAGTGATACCCCATTAGTTAGGAAATATGAAACATTTCTTGAATTAAATTCAAGTGATATGGTAATTCCAATCGATATGATAGCTTTCCAAGTCGTTCCATGAACTCAAAGGGGCCAACAAACCTCGGTACCAACTTACCATGCTTACCCAACTAAAGATGTCCCAAGATAGGTGAAGCTTTGATAAAAACATGATCACTATGATAAAACTTTAACATTCTATCAAGATGGTCTATATAATATTTATGATGGGTCTGTGCTATTACCAACCGCTTCTAAATCAACTGAAACATTTTCATCATATTTTTAATGATACTTAGACCAAATAAGGATTAATCTCCCAAATCTATCCAGCATAGGGGAGATCTGAATGGCCCACCATATGATGATTCAAATAGAACCATATTTATCGAAGGATGATAAGTATTATTATAGGAAAATTTACCAGAGGAAAATTATTTTACCAAGATCCACCAAAATCAAGTACTTAAGCCCATAACATATCCTCATGAACCTGGATGTCTCTCTCTATCCTTCCATACATCCGTGGATGATAATCCTTGCTCAATTTCCAATGGGAACTCATTTAATCTTGTAAAAACATCTAGAAACTAGATGTAAATCACAAGTACCTATCATAAACAATAATATCGGGAACCCCATGAATCCTCACAATCTATAATATGTACAAGTCTTCGAGCTATTCTACTTTCACCATCTCTTTGATTGGTAATAAAATATCCAATTTTGAATGTAGATAAATGATCACCCAAATATAATCCACCCTACTAGTATTATATGAAAACAATGATTAAGACAATGAAAATATCATCCCACTTTTGTATTATAATGGGTAAAGGTTGCAAGAAACAAGCAGGTCTCTAGTGTTGCACCTTAATTTTTGGAAAATGAGACATCGTGAAAAAAAACATATAATTGATAACCTAATCCATGACCACCAATACAAATTTCTAAATTCAAGAAACATCTTGGTATCCCCAGGGTAAATAGATCAACAAGTCTGGTTGCCACTGTCAATTAACTCTTGCCTCATAGAACTCAGAACAACCAACCTACTACATAAGCAAAAATCTCCACAAGGAGAATGAGACCACTCACCCCAGTTCTCCCCACCAGAAAGGATTTTATTGAATCATTTTCACTCAATTTCTATCACCTAATCAATTAAAACTCACTCATCAAAAGGCAAGTTATCTTTCACTACGGGAAAAATGGGTATTTGCGACGGGTTATTTGCGACGGGATTTATTCCCGTCGCAAATAGTCCCGTTAAAAAATTATTTGCGACGGGGGTATTTACCCGTCGCAAATAATTAGGCTTTTGCGACGGGATTGCTTTCCCCGTCGCAAATAGTTTTCCCGCGATGCGCGCCAAATCGCGGGAAACTTATTTGCGACGGGGGAATATTCCCGTCGCAAATAACCGGCGGCGGTAAAAGGTATTTGCGACGAGAATATTCCCCCGTCGCAAATACTATGTCGGCAGGGGTTATTTGCGACGGGTCCCGTCGCAAATAACTATTTACCGGTTGACCGTAATAAATGTTGGCTAAGGTATTTGCGACGGGTACCGTCGCAAATAATACTATTTGCGACGGGAATCCCGTCGCAAATGGGCCCGTCGCAAATAATCTAACCTATAAATACCCCCATCCGTTTTTTTTCATTTCATTCTCATTCCTTATCTTCTCCTTCTCTCAAAATTATATTTCTAGAGTTGAGTTTTTCTCCAGTTTAATTTTTTTCTCCGGAGCTGATATTAAAGTTTTGAAGAACGATCAGAACAGATCAATTTTCAAGGTATTTATCTTCATTTTATTTTTTTATTTATTTTTAATTTTTTATTAGTTTCAATTATTATTAATTAGTTGTAATTTAATTATGTTTACATTGTTTTATTACTTAATAAATTTAAATTATTAGTATTGTTTATAGTTAATGGTAATTAGGAATAATTAGTAATAATTTTTAATAATTAAGAATAAATATTAATAATTAGTAATAAATACAAATAATTAGGAATAAGAACATTATTACATTATTAGTTTATTTTATTATTAATATTAAAATAATATAATTTTTTATATATATACAATTCTTTTTTCATCTGTGTGTTTGCTGTCTTCACATGTATTATTTGTATGTGGAGATAGAAAACGCACAGATGAAAGAAGAATTGTATATAAATTAGAAAATTATATTATTTTAATATTAATAATAAAATATATTAATAATGTTATTATTTGTAATTATTGGTAATTATTTCTAATTATTGATAGTTATTCATTTAATTACTAATAATTAGGAACAATTGTCAATAATTATCAATAATTAAGAATAATTAGTAATAATTAGTAATAATTACCAATAATTAGTATTAATTACCTATAATTAGTATTAATTACCAATAATTAGTATTAATTACCAATAATTAGTAATAATTAGGAATAATTAACAATAATTAGTAATAATTACCAATAATTAACAATAATTAGTAATAATTACCTATAATTAGTATTAATTACCAATAATTAGTATTAATTATCAATAATTAGTAATAATTAGGAATAATTAACAATAATTAGTAATAATTAGTAATAATTAGGAATAATTAGTATTAATTAGGAATAATTAGTAATAATTACCAATAATTAGTAATAATTATTATTAATTACCAATAATTAGTATTAATTACCAATAATTAGTATTAATTATCAATAATTAGTATTAATTACCAATAATTAGTATTAATTACCAATAATTAGTATTAATTACCAATAATTAGTATTAATTACCAATAATTAGTATTAATTACCAATAATTAGTATTAATTATTAATAATTACCAATAATTACCAATATTTAGTAATAATTAACAATAATTGCCAATAATTAACAATAATTGCCAATAATTACCAATAATTAGTAATAGTTACCAATAATTATCAATAATTACTAATAATTATCAATAATTAATAATAATTAGCAATAATTAGTAATAATTAGTAATAATTACTAATAATTAGCAATAATTAGTAATAATTAGAAATAATTAGTAATAATTAGAAATAATTAGTAATAATTAGAAATAATTAGTAATAATTAGTAATAATTAACAATAATTAGTAATAATTAACAATAATTAGTAATAATTAGGAATAATTAGGAATAATTAGTATTAATTAGGAATAATTAGTAATAATTACCAATAATTAGTAATAATGATTATTAATTACCAATAATTAGTATTAATTACCAATAATTAGTATTAATTACCAATAATTAGTATTAATTACCAATAATTAGTATTAATTACCAATAATTAGTATTAATTACCAATAATTAGTATTAATTACCAATAATTAGTATTAATTATCAATATTTAGTAATAATTACCAATATTTAGTAATAATTAACAATAATTGCCAATAATTAACAATAATTAGTAATAATTACCAATAATTATCAATAATTACTCATAATTATCAATAATTACTAATAATTATCAATAATTAATAATAATTAGCAATAATTAGTAATAATTAGCAATAATTACTAATAATTAGCAATAATTAGTAATAATTAGAAATAATTAGTAATAATTAGAAATAATTAGTAATAATTAGAAATAATTAGTAATAATTAGTAATAATTAGTAATAATTAGCAATAATTAGTAATAATTAACAATAATTAGTAATAATTAGGAATAATTAGGAATAATTAGTATTAATTAGGAATAATTAGTAATAATTACCAATAATTAGTAATAATGATTATTAATTACCAATAATTAGTATTAATTACCAATAATTAGTATTAATTACCAATAATTAGTATTAATTACCAATAATTAGTATTAATTATCAATAATTAGTATTAATTACCAATAATTAGTATTAATTACCAATATTTAGTAATAATTACCAATATTTAGTAATAATTAACAATAATTGCCAATAATTAACAATAATTAGTAATAATTACCAATAATTATCAATAATTACTAATAATTATCAATAATTACTAATAATTATCAATAATTAATAATAATTAGCAATAATTAGTAATAATTAGCAATAATTACTAATAATTAGCAATAATTAGTAATAATTAGAAATAATTAGTAATAATTAGAAATAATTAGTAATAATTAGTAATAATTAACAATAATTAGTAATAATTAACAATAATTAGTAATAATTAGGAATAATTAGGAATAATTAGTATTCATTAGGAATAATTAGTAATAATTACCAATAATTAGTAATAATGATTATTAATTACCAATAATTAGTATTAATTACCAATAATTAGTATTAATTACCAATAATTAGTATTAATTACCAATAATTAGTATTAATTACCAATAATCACCAATAATTACCAATAATCACCAATAATTACCAATAATCACCAATAATTACCAATAATCACCAATAATTACCAATAATGACCAATATTTTCCAATATTTTCCAATAATTACCAATAATTACCAATATTTTCCAATAATTACCAATATTTACCAATAATTACCAATATTTACCAATAATTAGGAATAACTACCAAAAATTAAGAATAACTACCAATAATTTGGAATAATTACCAATAATTTGGAATAATTACCAATAATTTGGAATAATTACCAATAATTTGGAATAATTACCAATAATTTGAAATACTTACCAATAATTTGGAATAATTACCTTATTACATTATTTGTATATTTTATTATTAATATTAAAATAATATAATTTTCTATATTATATACAATTCTCTTTTCTTCTGTGTTTTTTCTGTCTCCACATGTAATATTGGCATTCTTTTTCAAAATTATCAACCTACTCGCCAATGGAGAGGTGAAAGTGAATGCCAATATTACATGTGGAGACAGAATGTGAAACACACAGATGAAAGGAGAATTGTATATAATATAGAAAATTATATTATTTTAATATTGATAATAAAATATACTAATAATGTAATGATGTTATTATTATATAATTTATATTTATGAAAAAAATTATATTAGTATTATTAAAAAAATAAAAAATCAATATAATATTAAAATTATCAATATTTGTAACAGGTTTTGCTTTATTCTCAATATATTCAATCCTTGCTTGTGTTTTTTCTAACAAATTATTCAAAACCAGTAATGCTTTTATATTTTATAGAAAAATATGGAACAACGAGGTCGTCAACAGTCATTATTAGATGACCGCATATGGATAAATCAACGTAGAAATCGAAATGGTTCTGGTTTAAATCCAGTATATATAGAGGGTGTGGAGAGTTTTTTATCATTTGCGGCATCAAATCCAGAATTTGTTTCAGAAGGAAAGATAAAATGCCCTTGTAGAAAATGTGCATTGAGAACGTTTGACACGTTTGACAAAGTGGGGGAACATCTCTTGCGTTTTTGTTTTCAAACAGATTATGTTTTTTGGTATCAACACGGTGAACGCAGTTCCAGAGCAGGTGATACCAACTTGATTCCGGATCCATCCCAGTTTCAAGATTTAGTACATGATGTTGCAGGTTCATCTGTTCAACATACAGAAACTCCGGATGATATAGCTTCAAATCCTGAGTTGGGACCGTCTGAATTTTATGAGTTGTTGAAGTCTGCTGAGGATGCATTATATCCTGGCTGCAAGATGAGCAAATTAGAAGCAGTTGCAAAATTTATGGCTATCAAATCAGATAACGGAATGTCAAACACCTGTTTTGACCAGATATTTTCTTTGCTGAAAACACTGTTACCCGAAGGAAATGTTTTACCTGCAAATTACTATGAAAGTAAGAGGTTGGTTCGAAATTTGGGACTTACTTGTCAGAAGATTCATGCATGTTCAAATGACTGCATTTTATATTCAGGGGAAAATGAGTCGTTGGATAGTTGTCCCACATGTGGGCAACTGAGATATAAAGAAGGACAACACGAGAAGTCTGGTTTGATTCCTGTAAAACAGTTGAGATATTTTCCGCTTACATCCAGACTTCAGCATTTATTCATGTCTAAGAATACAGCGACAATGATGTCATGGCATAAAGAGAATAGTTCAACCGATAAAAGCTTGAATCATCCAGCTGATGGTGATTCATGGAAACATTTTGATAGAGTGCATCCATCATTTGCTTTAGAAGCTATAAATGTTCGACTGGGCCTTTCCACTGATGGTTTCTGTCTGTTTGGATCTTATGGTAGTCAATATTCATGTTGGCCTGTTTTTTTAATTCCGTATAATTTACCTCCATGGATGTTGATGAAGGAGCCATATATCTTTTTGACTTTACTAATTCTAGGACATCCGAAGAAAAATATTGATGTTTATTTGAAGCCATTGATTGATGAATTAAATTTATTGTGGAGTACTGGTGTCAGTACATATGATGTTGCAACGAAACAGAATTTCATACTAAGAGCAGCATTGATGTGGACAATAAGTGACTTCCCGACTTATGGGATGTTATCTGGCTGGAGTACACATGGTCAGAAATCATGTCCTTACTGTATGGGAGAGAACAAATCATTTATGCTCATTCATGGAAAGAAACCTTGTTATTTTGACTGTCATCGCAGATTTCTTCCAGCTGATCATCCTTTTCGCAGAAACAGATCTCATTTCAGAAAAGGAACAGCTGAAAGGGATGGACCTCCAAAAATGCTATCAGGTTCGGAGTTAAAATCGGTTGTATTTTCATTACCTCCCATCACTTTTGGTCCCACAATAAACCAACAGAAAATTTCTGGTTTTGGGAAAGAACACAATTGGATTAAACGTAGCATATTTTGGGATTTGCCATATTGGTCTGATTTGTTGGTCCGACACATGTTAGATGTCATGCATATTGAGAAGAACTGTTTTGATAATTTGTTTCATACAGTTTTGGATACGCCAGGAAAGAGCAAAGACAATGTAAATGCACGTTTAGATCTTGCCCAAATTTGCAGGCGTCCAGAATTGGAACTATTTGAGAATGTCAGAACAGAAAGGTTACTGAAACCAAAAGTAGCTTATACACTGTCTAAAGAAAACCGTTTATTATTTTGTCAGTGGATTGCAGATTTGAGACTTCCAGATGGCTATGCTTCCAATTTGGGTAGATGTGTAAAGAATGGTCATATTACTGGATTAAAAAGTCATGATTGTCATGTTATAATGGAGAGACTTCTACCCATTGGATTAAGAGGTCTATTGAATTCTGTGATTTGGGATTCCATAACAGACATGTCTCATTTTTTTCGGGAAATTTGTGCGGCTACGACAGATTATGATGCTCTAGGAAAACTTGAAAAAGATGTTGTTGTAATTATATGTAAACTGGAAAAAATATTTCCACCGTCTTTCTTCGACTCAATGGAACATTTGATGTTACATTTGCCATATGAAGCCAAATGTGGAGGTCCAGTACAGTTTCGATGGATGTACCCATTTGAAATATGCATGCAAAAATTGAAAAGAAAAGTACGCAACAAAGCATCTGTTGAAGGATCTATTGCAGAAGCTTATTTGCAAGAGGAAATATCTTTTTTCTGCTCCCATTATTTTGAATCTGAGTATCCTTCAAAACACAACCGAATGGGACGGAATGAGAGGAATATTGATGAAATCGACAATCAATTATCTGTTTTCAACCAGTCAGAGCTTGGTTTCGGTGGAGTTTCTGAACGCTGGCTTTCAGATGATGAACATCATAGAGCTCATACGTATGTTCTGCTCAACTGTGAAGAGATGACATCAGTTGTACTGTAAGTGTTTATATCACTTATTCTATCATTTATGTTACAGTAAATAACTTTTATTTTTATAGGTTGTATGATAATCATATCAAGAAACAAATTCCACAAATTACAGCAGCTGCTCTCGAAGAACGTCGACTGAAAAATTTCTCTCAGTGGTTTCAAAAACTGGTAACATAAATTCTTTATCTTTTAGCAACTCATTCAATGTATAGTTTACTATATTGATAATTATTTCACAAATCTTCAGGTGTCTCGACATGCTGATAAAATTGACAAACGGCTGTGTGTATTGAGTAACCCACCTTCCAAACTTGTTAAAACTTATAATGCATATGTGGTGAATGGATTTCGATTCCACACACATGCATATGGGGAATCGAAAAAAACAATGAACAGTGGAGTTAGCTTGAGAGGATCTCATCATCGAGAAAATGAAGTTGACTTTTATGGCATACTTGATGAAATCATTGAACTCTGTTATCTTGGACAACATTACATAACCATGTTCAAATGTCGGTGGTTGGATACAGAGAGAGGCGTGCATGTTCATCCGACTCATGGAATCATCGATATTAAATGTAAAAGTGTTCTCGCAGTAAATGAACCATTCTTATTGGCTCAACAGGCATATCAAGTTTATTATGCAAAGTACTGTGCAACATCAAGAGACTTGACTGATTGGTGGAGTGTAATAAAAATCAAAATTCGAGACAATCAGTTTAGTCAAAGTGAATGTGCTTTCACTGATGTGCAAAGAATTGAAGTTTTTCAAGAGAGTACTCAAAATCAATCCTTTTTACAAAGAGACATGAGTATCGATGACGACACCCCACATTTAAGAGTCGGTGATGACGATGATGTTAATGATGTCACATATGAATTTGAAACGGTAAGAGATGAAGCAACTGTAACTCGAATGGATATCGATGATGTTGAGGAGGAATATGAAGATGACATTGACATATATGAATATGATGATGAAGATGAACACTGATAGCATTTCATGGTATTTATATACAATCATAATATGTATATATGTATATATAATAGTAATTATCAATTATTTGCTAACATTAACATTTTCTGTTTTAGATGGACGACGCCACATTTCGTGCGTTGGCGGATGCTGACCTAACTTTTGATGCGGATGAGTTGCTGACAGATGACCCTCAGCCTGCAGGCGCTCCAGGGAGTACGCGGAGGGGGCGCGGTCATGCACGATTGATGATTCCTGACCCCGTCCCCGAGCGACGTCCACGTCTTGGGTTTGATCCACGCACACAGAGGTGTGATAACCTGTGTAATAACCAGTGGATTTGACTAAGATTTCATTAATCTATTCACATAATAAATGTTTATTATTTTTTTAAGTTTTCCGCATATAGCAGTCGGACAGGGCAGCGCTATTTTGCGCAACTATTTCTCTCAGCCGTGGACCACATGGGAGCAGATTCCCATTGATGTGCAACAGGCCATGTTCGGCCATTGGTTGGTACGTACGTAAATAAATAATTTTTATTTTGAAAATTATTTCATTTCTAACTTGATATTTTGATTTATTTGTAGGGTTTATGGTATCCGATCGAGGATACCATGCGTGACGCCATCCACGAGGCATGGGAGGTGGCCATGCGTGATCGTCTTCGTCAGTTTTTGCACAATTTAAGAAAAGCTGCGATGAAGAAAGAAGGAGTGTCAGATTTTGAGGAGTCATGTAGAGCACACCGACCAGAGTATATTTCATCCCATGTATGGGATGGATTATGTGCGCACTGGTTGAGTGGTGCCCTTCAGAGGAGATCATCGGTGGGGAGGCAGAATCGGGGGAGACAGGAGGTGACTCATCGAGATGGGAGTCGTTCTTTCAGTACTCATAGACAGCATCTGGTATGTACATTATTTATAAATATTTTATATAACTATAAATATTAACAGTTTTTTTTATTCTTATAGGCTGTCGAGCACCCCGATATTACAGAGTACGACATATATCAGAGGATGTATAGTGATCCTGCTACTGGGGAGCTCAGAGGTGATCGTCAGCATCACATCGTGGTCAGTATTATTTGTTTTCAAGTTTAAAAATTAACTGCATATAATATATTCACAATTTTAATTTTAAATTGCAACTATAGGAGTCATATGAGGCCGCAGCGGCACAGGCCCGGCCTGAGAGTCAGGCCGAGTCATCAGATCAGACCACTGCCCGTCAGTTTGATGAGGCGACATGGATGCAGGCCACCCAGTATGCCTTCGAGAAGGGCCGGTTAGTTGGTATCGGCTCTCGACTTACTCCCGGAGATTATTATGGCAGTGCTGCGATGTCGGCGTCCAGCTCGAGAGGAGCTCGTGCATCTTCTTCTACACAGTATGAGGATCAGTTGCGATCTCAGACTGCACAGATAGAGAGTCTCCGACAGGAGCAGGAGCAGATGCGTCAGCAGCATGAGGAGGAGCGTCGACGCCAGCAGCAGCTGTACGAGGAGGAGACGAGTCGGTGGCAGCAGCAGCATCAGGAGCAGATGGAGTACATGCGCCGACTCACTCATGCTTTAGGGATGGAGTTTCCTCCACCACCATCTGCAGATCCCCCACCTCCCCCCCTCCCCCCCTCCTTCAGATTAGAGTTTGTATTTCTGTTATAAAATTTGTGAAATCAAAATATTTTTTTTTCTATTCGTAGTTTCTGTCTCATTATAAAATATTAATAATATTATATTTTTAAATAACAATATTAATATGAATAATAATATTATTTATATTTTATAATATTAAATTTTATATATATATTAAAATTTTATATATATATATTAAAATTTTATAATATTAAAATTTAATTTTTTTTGTAATACTTGAATTATTTTAATATTTGAATGTAAAATAATTCTATTATTTTTATATTAATTAAAATAACTTATTAATATTTTTTTTATTTATGAATTATAATTGTAATATTATTATATTAATTAAATTATTTATTAATATTCTATTATTTTTATTTTTGAATTATAATTCTACTATTATTATAGTAATTAAAATAATTTATTATTTTCATTTGTAAATTATAATTCTATTATTATATTAATTAAAATAATTTTTTAATAATTTATTTTTTTATTTTTTTATAGTATTTGCGACGGGATACTATGCCCGTCGCAAATACTAGTATTATTAATAGTTTTTTTTTAAAAAAAAAGTATTTGCGACGGGACCCGTCGCAAATACTAGTATTATTAATTTTTTTTTATTTTTTTAAAAAAGAGTTTTTGCGACGGAACCGTCACAAAAGCTATTTGCGACGGGTCCCATCGCAAAAGCTATTTGCGATGGGTCCCGTCGCAAAAGGTATTTGCGACGGGTCCCGTCGCAAAAGGTATTTGCGACGGGTCCCGTCGCAAAAGGTATTTGCGACGGGTTCCGTCGCAAAAACTGTTTTAAAAGTTTTTTACAAAAATACGGAATACTATTTGCGACGGGGAGAATGCCCGTCGCAAAAAAAGGCTTTAGCGACGGGCCCGTCGCAAATAAGTGTAGTTGCGACGGCGTTTTCAGCAACGGGCTATTTGCGACGGGATCCCGTCGCAAATAGCCCGTCGCAAATACCTGTTTTTCTAGTAGTGTTTCATCAAAGCCAATAACACCTATCCACCAAACTCATTAACTCTAAAACCCAACATAGTAAACAAACTCACCAGAGACCACTACTCAAAAGATTCATTCAGGGACTGTGTAGGAAATTTTCTAATCAAAACATATAAAACCTCATTCCCTTTACTAGGAGTGTATGATATATCAAAAATTAAAATTCTAAAGATACTCCACTCAATTTCTTTGTCGAAAGTTCATATCCCTTAAAGTAAAAATATATTTGAGGCTCTTATGATTAGAATATATTTTAAACTTATCCCAAAAGAGATAGTGACACCATGTTTTGAGTGCATGTATAATTTAACCTACTCAAATTAATGGAAAGATTATTTCTTCTAATTAGGTAATAACCATAGAGATCCATAGGCAAACACTTAATTCACCTATATCAAGACACATCCCAAACCAGTTCTAGAAGCATTACAGAAAACATAAAAACCTAAACCTAGTTACAGAAGAATCAAAACTAGTGATGAAGTAAGCCCCACCTTTATTTCCTAAAAGGATATTTGAAATTTTAAATTCCATTCAGACTTCACACCCTTATAGGTTGAATCTTTCATTGAAGATGCAATCTTGGAGAAATCTTGAACAAACTGCCTATAATAACCATCCAAACTCAAAAAGCTCCAGATCTCAAAATATAAGGACGCCCCTTGGACATAACTTCTTATATATTTTCAAGATCCACTAGGATACCTTTCTAACATATTAAATTCCCCATAAATTTCAATTCCCGAATCCAAAACAAACATTTTGAAATATTACTACATAGAATATGTTCCATCAATGTTTGAAGAAATCCTAATGGTTTTTATGTTCTTACTATATCTTAGAGTGTACAAAAATATCATCCATGGACATAAAAAAGTGTCCAATAATCTATGAAATATTCTATTAATCAAATCCATAAATACCACAAGAGAATTAGTGAGACCAAATGATATAACTAAAAACTCAAAATGCCCATACCTGCTCCTAAATGGTGTCTTTGGAATTTCCTCTTATCGACCTCTCAACTGGTGGTACCTTGACTTAGTTTAAATTTTTTAAAACCAACATTAACCTCTAAATAGGTAAAAAATATCATCAATCCTAGTAAAATAATATTTATTCTTAATAATCACATGATTTAAATTTTTATTATCCACACATAGTTTGATACTACTATTTACTTTTTTAGCAATGAGCATAGGCAAAGCCCATGGTGACACACTAACACTTATAAATCCTTTCACCTAAAGGTATATAAGCTAAAAATTATGTTCCATTAACTTAGAAGGTTCTATGTAATAATATGGTGTAACATCCTGACCTAGAAGCTACTAAATAGTTTCCTAATCTAGTGGGTCACATGGAATCAAGTGCATCTCCCTAGACTCCATAGGTTTTTGACTAGTAGTGAGGGCCTAGGGTGTACCCATGGGGATAATATTCCCTTATTACCATAGTGTATCAAAAATATGTATAACAAGATTAAAATAACAGAATCATGATAACAGTGAATAAGAAGTAGGAATGGACACTATGAGTAGGGACTAGTAACCCATCGAGGAGGAAGCACAATAATAACTAAACATGATATAAACATCAAAATACAAATATATATAATAATACCAGAGGTAATCTCATATATAAAATTATTTGTCATGTCATGTGTCTAAAAATAATCTAAAATATGTATATAGACATTAGTATAATACGTGTATCAATTTACCAAAGAGAAAAAAAAATTATCACAACAAGAATCAAGAGCCTCAGCTCAATCATTCTCTCCCCATATCTTAAGCATGGCACAATCAAGCGTCAAATTGTGTGAAATTTTCCAGATCACTTTCTATATCCATATAGTCTTTATGGGTACCCAAAAACGACCTAAGATAGGGCGTGAGATAAAATCCATGCAGGCAACCCCAAAAAATGTCTATAATAATCCAGACTATGCAATACTAGCTAAGAAGTGTTCATTGTGTGTCACAAGTATAGAGGAGATTAAAAAGGTTCCCATGGAATATCTAAAACAAGTAAGTTAAACTATCTATCCAAAAAAGGATCCCTAAAAATCAATGGTCAAGATCCTATAACAAGGTATCTATAAGGAAAATAGAAGTAAACACCAGGACCTTTCCATACACACAGTATAAGATGTCATCCCTGAACACACCGTATAACCTAAAGTGTCATATCAACCACAGATGTGTAATATAAACATAATTGTCACATTTACCATGGACGAACTTTACGAATAAATGTTACATATCCCATGGGGTTGGATCTAAGGTATATTGAACCAAGGCATCCTCATCGAGTCCTAGGAGAATCTCGATGGAAACTCAGTTAGGCTTGGGTGGAGTCCTAGGAGAATGTAAATTGATCATGAAAGGCATATCTAAGGGGTAGAAAGGCCCATGGCATCCCTCAAAATTAGGATCCAAGGAGAATACATGTCCAAGGCACCAACTTAAATTATCATTACCCATGGTGTAGGACACCGTTAAAGTCTAATGTAATCATTCAGCATTTAATGCATTTATCAATTCACAATCATTAAAATTCCATGAGTTTACCCATTAATATAACAATTCACATTCAAACAATTAACTAGTTCACTACATGTATACCATGGAAATGGAGTAAAAACATATCCTCATAAATAAATTCAATTTAATTCATTCATATCTAGGCTTCCTCTATCTAGGAAAGATCAAACACACACCATGGGTGGTATAAAAATAGTTAAAGGAAAGAGAATACCCCATGGGTGGACTAGGTTAGGTAACAACCTCAAACTATCTCAAAGTTAATAAAGGTAAACCTAAACATGTTCCAATTTGATATATTCAATTATTCAATTAATTATCATGGAACTACTGGAAAGTTAGGCCCACAGTATTTTGGAAACTAGGAATATAAAGCACCAATCCACAAGGGATAATTATAGAACACCTACCATAGGTATGTAGTAGAGTTATCATCAAGTATAAACATCTAATTGAATACAAATCAGAAAAAAAATTAATAATGGATAAGGAAACTAAAATTAGGGAATGTCATCTCACACCCAAATAACTCCATTGATATGAAGTCAAACAAATAATGGTATAAAAGGAATAGAGTACTCACTAGTGAAAAGCCAATGAGATGATCAACACTTGAATCAAATTTTAGATGGATAAATGGGATAAAAAGATACCAATTGTATTCCAAAGGATATATTCTATGTGATTTATATCCAACCAATGAAAAATAGATTTATTTTTAGATTTTATTATGTTTTAGGGGAAAATGGTAATTTTTCCTAAAAATACTTGGTTACACGGTTGGTGCGCACTATTTTCAAAACCATATGAAAACTATGAAATATCCCACTGTTAAAAAATATATAGTTTTTTCATGTCCATTTTACTCCCTCTACATGGGGTCCTTAAACCGTGCAACTCCCAGAGCCCACTATCAAACCCCACATGGTTTCCTCAAACTGTGTGGCTTTGGTCGCACTGTTTCTCCTAACCATGTGGCCCAGATGTTTTTATCCAAAAGTTGGTTTCTAAGATCTGAACCATCCTTAGACACCAATGATATGCCCATGATCACACTGGGTACTCACATTAATTTATAAAAAATATTTAACCTCAAAAAAATATATCCATACCTCATTTGAGAACCCAGGATCTTACAATCTACCCCTTAAAGAAATTCATTCCTTAATTTCCTTCTCATGGGTGGTTGAGAATTGCCTAAGAATAACTATGGCCTTAAGCATGTAATTTAGCCTCCAGCTCCCAAGTCTCATCCTATAAATGGTTGTACTTCCATAACACCCATAATAGAGGCACTTTCCAACCTCAAAGAACATTTATGCCCCTATCATTGAGATGAACTAGATACTCCACAAAGGATGCCTCTACCAGTAACTCCACATCCTCAGGATCTGGAGTATGGGACAATTTTTAATGATAATTGAAAATCTGAGATACATGGAA
This sequence comes from Viscum album, assembly GCA_963277665.1. Lineage (NCBI taxonomy): Eukaryota > Viridiplantae > Streptophyta > Magnoliopsida > Santalales > Viscaceae > Viscum > Viscum album. The sequence continues at coordinate 328,378,163 of OY728119.1, read as the reverse complement.
TACCTCATGTGAAACTTGATACCTATGAGGTAACTATAACCAATAAGATATCAACCCAACTCTCTCTAGAATCTCGAATATACCAACAAATCATGGTGAAATCTTACACTATATCTTAATTAGTCCATGACCTAGCCTCGGTGAGATATGTAAAAAGACCCGATCCCTGACCTCAAACTCTAGAGGTCATTGACAGCGATCAGTGTAAAATTTCTATCAAGACTATGTAGTAGCCATAAACTTCTTGATCATCTAGACCTGCTCAGAAGTCTCCTGCATGAGACATGGTCCCAGGAAAACTACCTCACATGCCTTTAACCAGCATAGGGGAAATCAGAATGGACTACCGTACAAATCCTCATAGGGTTCTATATGTATAGTTTCCTGATAAATATTGTTGTTGGATAACTCAACAAGAAAAATATGACTCTCCCAATAACCCCCATAATCCATGATGCATTCTTGAAGCATGCACTCAAGCACCAGAATCATGAGTTCTGACTGTCCAACTATCTGAGGGTGGTATTATATGCTTAGAAACACCAGTGTAAGCAATGAACTCTACAAACTCTCCTATAAATAAGATGTAAAATGGGAATCCCTATCTAAAATGATAGTATTAGGGATTATTGAAGTCCTACTATCTCACAGATATAAAACCTCCCAAGCTGATCAACTGAGAACATTTCCCCGATGAGGAGGAAATGATTATACTTCATGAACCTATCTACAATAACCCAAAAAACATCACTACCTCAAGATGACCTCGAAAAAACGGTCATGAAATGCATCACGAAATAATCCCATTTACACTCAGGAATGTGTAACTACTGTAACAGTCCAACTGATCCTTAATGTTCTAACATCTCCTTTTGATAGGTAGAAAATCCTGTAAAGAAACCAACCACATCATATTTCATCCCTGACCACCAATTATAGAAATATATATCATGATATATCTTGGAAACTTTAGGATACGCTACTAAAACTGAGTCACAAAACTCCCACATCAGATCCTCGTGCATGTTTACTGGAATCCGTACACAACCATGAATACACATGATATCATCCTTACCTATGGTCTAACTAGGAGGTGGGTCCTGTCTTGCAATACTCTCCCATAGGACTAGGCCCTTGGAATATGATAGGTACCTTATCATGTGATCACTATTACTGATGAGGTGTGTGATAAAAACATGGTGAAAGATATACTTACCATCCACTGTAGAACTATTATCATCTTATTTGATTTTGGATCTACCCAATCTTTCATATATAAAGAATGTTTTAATGGTATTAATATTCCACCCAAACTATTATATATGGAATTAGTAGTGAAAAACCTTACTGGTAAGATGATCACACCTCAATTTTATAATTCCTCTCTAGTGGAAATTTGTGGGAATGCGCTTCTCGGAAATATTTTCATCCTTAATCTAGTTGAATTTGATGTAATATTAGGTATGGATTGGATTTATCTTCATAAATATCACATCAATTTTCAAGTAAGGGAGGACATGTTTGATATTTAAGACCAACCTATGATTGTCAATGAATGTGCGGATAATTATGAAATTCTTATAGAGATTACATATAGTTTATGGGACTTAATTCCATTTTAAAAAGATTTTTTATCTCAAATTATTAGGTATAAATTTGACATGGAAGACATTCCTATTGTTTAGAAATTTGTGGATATCTTTATAGAAGAGCTTACCAACCTTACACAAAAATGTGAAGCTGAGTTCTCAATATAAATCATACCTAGAACCCCACCAATTTCAACAAATCCATATAGAATAACTCTAACTAAGTTACTTAAATTGAATAACCAACTCCAAGAAAACCATAATAAGGTATTCATTCTGCCTAGTGTGTCACCTTGCGTTGCAATTTTTGTTTTTGTGAAAAACTAATACAGATATATGTGACTGTGAATTTATTATTAGGATCTGAACAATATCACAATTAAAACAAGTATCCTCTTCCATATATTGATGGATTATTTGATCCATTGCATAGAGATCAATACTTTTACAAGATTTACCTTCATTCTGGATATCATCAATTGAGGATTAAGAAAGAGGATATACCTAGGAAAACCTTCCATACTAGTTATAGACACTATGAATTTATAATAATGACTTTGTTTCTTTATAATTACCCTATTATCTTTATGTATTTTATGAATAGAGTATTTAGAGATTACCTTGATCAATTTTTGGTAGTCCTTATAGATGATATTCTTATCTACTCAAAGATAAAGGAAGAGCATGAAGAACACTTGATAATTGTACTAAAGACCCTAAGTAAGGAAAAAATATATGAAAACTTTTCATAGAGAGAATTTTGGCTGCAAAGGTTTAATTTTTGGGTCATATAATATCAAGAGAGGGTATATAAATAGATCCATCAAAGACAATGGCTTTTGAGTGTTGGAATAGACCAAACACGGTGACTATGATTCCTATTTTTCTTGGTTTAGATAGATATTACTGAATTTTTTTGGATAATTTCTCATAACTATCTAATCCTTTGATCAGGTTGACTCAAAAGATAGCCAAGTTCCTATGGAAAGATGAATTTGAGGAAAATTTCAAGGAACTGAAGAGAAGGATGTTCAATGTCTGTATTCTCACATTACCCTATAGTAGATAAGGGTTTGTAATCTTTAGTGACATATCAAATAAGGGATTGGGATGTGTTCTTATGCATAATGACATGTTTATAGCTTATGCCTCATAAAAATTGAAAATTCATGAGAAAATCAATGCAACTCATGATTTAGAGTTAGACATAGTAATTTTTGAATTAATGATATGGATAAATTATATTTAAAAATAATATATATATATATATATATATTTATAAAAAAAGTTTAAAGTGTATATTCACACATAAAGAGATGAACATGCACAAAAGAATATGGTTAGAGCAGATAAAGGATTACGACTGCTCGATACATTTCCACCCTGGCAAAGCGAACAAGGTGGAAATTTTTTTGAGGTGAAAGTATCATTATAGCTTATACATTATTAGGATCATAAAAGATCCAATATTTCTCGACTTGTAAAGTATATATATGAAAATCATGAATGAATTGAAAAATATTATATTTTTCAATTTAATGTTAAACCGTTTATCCAAGTGAATATTAAAGAGGCACAAAAGGATTATATAGAGCTGCCAAAAAATGTTAGAAATGTTACTGAATTTAAACTTGACCATGGTGGGATTTTAAGGTTCAAGAAATGTTTATGTTTTCTGCCTATATAAAAATTAAAGTAGGTGCTGTTATAGGAATCTCATAGTTCTTCATTCTCTATTCATATTGGATGTACAAAGATGTATAGATATTTGAAATAATTATTATGGTTGGATGGTATGAAGAGAAATATCACTAAGTTTATATCTCAGTGCTTGGTATGTCACCAAGTTAAGGTTGAAAGACAAAATTCTAAGGGAATGTTACAACCATTACCAATACAAGAATGGAAATGGGGAAAAATAACCATGGATTTTTTCATAGGAATCCTTAGAAAATCTAACGGGAATAATTCTATATGGGTGGTAGTTAATTACCTTACTAAGTCAAAAAACTGCATCTCTATAAGAGAATACTTCTCTCTAGATAAAATTTCAAGGATATAAATTAAGTAAGTGGAAAGGTTTCATGGTTACCACATTCTACTATATCTGATTATGATATGAGGTTTACCTCAAAGTTCTGGTGAATTCTTTATAAATACCTTGATATAGAATTGAGTTTTAGCACTACTTTTCATACTTATATGAATGGTTAGTCTAAAATAAAAATTCAAACCCTAGAGGATATGTTGAGATCTTTTTCTATTTATTAAAAAGCTGGTTGGGATCAAAAAATTTATCTAATCGAGTTTTCTTATAAAAATATATTTTAATAAAGTATCTATAAGTCTCTTTATGAAGCCCTCTATGGGAATAAATTTAGAGCTCCAACGTCCTAGAATGAAGTTATAGAAATAAATCTATTGGGATATGAGATCACTGAAGAAATTGGAAATAAGGTTAGATCTATTTAGCATCATAAGAAGGTTGTTCAGTGCCTCCAAAAAAATTATACTGATAATCATTAATGTGATCTATAATTTTATGTTGGTGATAGGGTAATCTTAATAATTTATCCATGGAAGAAGGTTATGAGATTCATAAATAAAAGGAAGTTGAGTCCTAGGTATGTTGGCTCTTTCAAGATCCTAGATCGAGTAGGGATGGTTTCTTATCATTTAAAACTTTCACCGAACCCCTTTAAAGTCCATGATTTGTTCCATGTATATCTCTTGAGTAAGTACATCCCTAATCCTTAAAATTTACTAAATTTAAAGGTCATATAATTGGAGAATGATATTTCTTATGAGCTACAACCGGTTAAGATTATGGATCAAATAAAGAAAGTTATATGAAACAAGACCACTAACCTTGTAATTTTTGTGTGAAAAAACTAGCTGTTAGAGGAAGATATGTGAGAACATGATGATTTTTTGAGGTAGAATTATCCACATTTTTTTGTACTATGGTGACTAATTTCAAAGGAAAACTTCATTTTAAGGGGATTACAATGTAACACCAATAGTTTTTATGAACCTTTATTTTCAAATAAATTAAATTTTATTGATAGATTTTATTAAATTATACACCAATTTAATCCTATGTTATAAACTACACCAAGTTAAACTTTCACTACAAGTAACACCATCTTAGCTTGCATTACACATAATATTGTGTTTCTACTAAACAATATTTCATTATTTTAATTATTTAACAAGACAATTATAACCTAGCTGTTAAACATAGTAATGTGAATAGTAATAAATAATTTTTAAATATTATTTATAATTTTTTATATAAATAAATTTTTTGATAATGAATTATATTTTTTTTTATCATAGTCTATGTGTTTTAAAATACTATTTTCTCAAAAAGAATAACTTTTTAGGTCCTTCTATGAATAAAAATAAAATTAATTTTTAACAATTTTTAGACATTTAAATTGATAAAATAAAATTATATTTTGAATTTATAATTTCCAAATTTTCCTAGGGTGAGTTTCTGTTATTTTTCTGAAATATTTCATTTTTAGATGAATAGTGAAAAATATTGAATTTTTATTGAAAACACATTTTCGTATAATTTATTTATATAGTGAAATTATATTTTAATTTGGTTTTAAAGTATAATTTATTCAATTATATATAAATTAATACAATTTAGGCCATTGGAATCAATTTCTCATTTAAATTGGATATAAATACATTTCAAACATTTGATTTCATTCACATTAAAAACCCATTGTCTCATCCCGTGTATGGGATTAAATTTAAATTAATTTCTTACACTTTTGTGATTGAAATTTATTAAAATGGATTATATATTTTTAATCAAAATAATTTATAATTTTTAATAAATAAAAATTAACTTTTTACCAAATTATTATAAAAAATAGTTAAAATTAATCATGACTATTAAGAGAAAAATGATTTTACTAAGAGATAAAACGTTAAAATTAAGGGAAAAAATGACATTAAAACTTGTCCAAAACACATTATATATATATATATCTATTGTAACAATATAACCTATTTTATTATTATGTTTTACATTATTTTAGGTTGATTATATAAGGGAGACCTCCCAATTGTGTTTATATTTTGGTATTTGTAAGAATTACACTATTCCTCCACTATAAAAAGGGAACTCACCCCTCACTTATTTACACCCATAAATCCATTTTTATTATCAAAAAACTATTAAAATAACTTAAAAAAATTTTCATCCCTTAATCATAGAAGCCTCTTTAAGGGAATAAATATCTCCAAGGAAGTCCTTTGGTGTAAACCAAAAGGAGATACCCGAAGAAGATGTAACGTTCATCAATGAATACTTTTGTTTTATTTATTCCTCAAAACCATTTAATTATTTTTATATCATGATTATATAACAAAATAAGCATCTTAAATATAATAATATGTCGTTATGTTATTGATATGACCTAAAATTTCACACACTTCCAACAAAGGGGATACATAATCATCATTCGTGTGTACGGTGTACTACCACCACACAAACCGATGTCGTTCATTTTGCCATTACCACCTTTAAAGGTTGAGAATAATGAAATATTTATAGTTTACATATGATATTTATTATTTTATTATTATTATTATATATTTATTATATCACCCATACCATCATGATTTCCAATTTTTTAGAAATATGATAACGTTTTTCATGTGTACGACAGACTACCTCCTCGCGAAGTGATGTGATTCATTCACGCTTTATATGAAATGTATTAAGGATAGTTTTTATAAATATATATGATATATATGGAATAGAAATTATTATATAATTATAGTATATCTTATCATTTTATTATTTTAATCTGATAATAAAATTGAAACAATGTTTATGGGTACGTATGATCTATCGTCTCCATGAACAGTGTTTTTCATTCCCTAATTTTATCTTTTATAGATTATTATAAATGAATATATAATGAATATATTTATCTTATTTATATTATCATTATATTAATTATATAATAAAATCATGATTAAATTAATAGGACAAAAAATAAAACAAATCAAAACACATATAAAAAACATAGTGGCTATTAACCAAAACGTAACTTTTACATGGTATTATTAAAAAATGGGTAATAAAAGGTCATAAAAAAAATCATATATGGTATGATATAAATGAATTTTTTTTCTATAATATATTTATAATATAATTATATTAATATTAATGTAGTATTTTATGAGTACAGCGGGAGTCAAGACATATGGTAGGAGTATTTTTAGTCTCACTTTTATTTCTGCAAGACTTATTCCATATTCACCACTCATTTCATTTTTCCTATTTATATACAAAACTATGACATGTTATATCGTGATTTTTTTTATTAAACTATATTAATGTTTTCAATTTTTTTTATTCTTTCTTTTATCTCATGATTCCAAAGTTACTCAAGTAGTAATGGATTTTCGTCTCACTTTTTACATTTTTGAGACACATGCTATATTCACCACCTATTTTTTCTATGTGGTGTATATAATACCCATGAATGAAATTTATGATTCTTATAATTATATTTTTTTTCATGTACACATCCATTTTAGTATATCTCTTTCATGGGGTTTACAGTTCAAAAGTTACCAAATCAGTAAGGGAATTTTACCTCAATTTGCATTCTTTGAGACACATTTTATGTTATGCACATATATTATTTTATGTGGTGTATATAATACCCCTTTGACATTTTATATACTGAATATACTTATTTTAAGGGTATTTTAAGTTTCATGTAATGTTATTGTTTCAATGGTGTTATGATTCAAAGTTACCAAATTGGTATGATTTTATTACTACAATCTCATTTTTTATTGGGATTATTCATGATTATACTTCCCTTAATAGAATATTATGATACATATCTCAATAAATCTCATGAATTTTCTTAAATATGTTTATTTATGATATATTCATTTAATATTACCATTTTCCCACTCTTTGGTACTTAATATAATTAAGATCATATTTTTAAGAAAACCCAACTTAATTTCTGTCTTCGGTCATAAATCTATTTTATACTAAATAAATTTTTTCTAAAATTATTTTAAAAAATGTTTTATGTTCTAAATAGTTTTTTTTCAAATAATAAAAGATATTTTACTCAAAAAGTTTTTAAAAATATCATTTAAAATTATTTTCTATCTAATTTGACATTATTTGGGATTACCTATTCTTTACTAGGGACATGATATAAGAATACTATTCACATTCTTTCTCTAAATAGTTTATGTTTATGATGAATTTTTTTATGAAACCTATTTCTCTTCCACGGGTTATTCTATGAAAAAACACTTATGAAACCTACTTATTTTCATGGTTTATGCTTTGATGAAATGATTATGAAACCTTTTTCTTTTCTATAGGTTATGATATGATGACATGTTTATGATACCCATTTTAGTTCATGGGTTATGATTTGATGAATGTTTATGATATTGTGGAACATATATGTATGATATCATAATGAGATGGGTGGGACCTATATCTCCCTCCTATTCAATTGGTAAATATTTATATCTAATGAGATAGACATGGAGGAAATAAAGAGTAAAACCAATTCAGTAAATGACTTTGTCCACTATGATGGTATTAAGAGTGAACCTTGAATACTAATATAGATTGGGGAGTGAACCCATTTCTATAAGATATCCTTGGAATTTATCCTTGACTATTATGGAAATAATTTGTATATGTTTATGTGTATGCCAAAAATTCCTGTCTTATGCCGATTTATTCTCTCATGGATCATGTTTTTTGATTTCATTATGATTCATGTCTTATGAACTGTCAATATCTATGACACGACTCATGATTATGATATTTGATATGTAGTGTATGATCTTATAATATTATGATCATGTTATCATACCATTATGTTCAAGCTATGCTTATGTATCTACCTTGTTTACCCTTACTAAGAATCTGAGATCTCCTTTTTTATACTTCCTTTTATGAGTTTATAAAGATATTTATTGTGTATGATGTGTCTAAAATTGGTGATAGTTATGAAGAACATAGTGGGAGATGATTTAGCTCAATTATGGATTAGGGTTTATTTTTTCATGTTTCCAAAGGCACGAAACTAATGCAGTCTTTGGGAATGTGTTTGTGTAATGTAATAAATATCCTGAAAAATGATGTAATGTATATGTATGAAAAGTGATGGTCTCTTTAATTTTCATAACTCCATACCCATTTGAAGATAATATTCCTTTAACTTTTCAAAAAATAAATTCAATTTCATAAATCCAAAAATATTAAAAGTACAAGTCATAAATCAAGATTTCATATCCACGCACCATATGGTAAGAAAGTAAAAATATATCGATGACATAATATATCATGTGAAACTATTTGATACAACCTCATGTGAAAACATGTGACCAATAATCCATGATAAAAATTCAGCAGGTGATAAATAAACCATGAATGAAAAAGCACACTGTATTGGGTCCTAGCCTATGAGAAAACATAGTATAAATAAAAAAATCCAAAAGTAATAATATGTTTATACCAACCAATGTCATTTACTTCCACAGTATATCTATATCAAAAATGTAACCCCAAGTGGTGCCACACACACTAGGGTTACCTATGTCCATTTCCCGATGCACCCAAGGTTCTCAATGTGCCAAGTTTGTCAAAATCCATTTCAAAATTATTCCAAATATTTATAATTTTTTTTAATGCCAATAAAAATCCACTTTGGTGTTGGAAAACCCATTTTCTAATCGAAAACACCCATCAATAATATAATCAAACTTTTCATGTGAAAAAACCCATTTTTGAAGAAAAACCCTTCAAAACATTTATCTTTCCAGGAAATAATTTTAAACCCCAAATAAGTGCAATTAAATGAATAAAACAATTGAATTTTACAACAATGATAATAAATTAATATAATTTACCCTTTTTATAGAAACACCTACCTCAATAATGGATGTAGAATTATTCACATTCATCAATAGTGACCGGGGAAGAGTAGATCGAGTCCTCACAATACTAGATCCATAAGAAACACATAAATACTATATCAAAACCTATATATATGACATAATATACCCTTTTGGTTCCAAAAGATTATAGGGTAATATATCTAATGAGGATCTAAGAAGAAAACAAAAAAATAAGATAAAAATCACAACATACCTTTTGATGATCCATCAAGAATAAAGAAGATCTACCTAGAATGGAAAGAGAGAATCCTCTAGACCACTGGGTAAGGATTGGGTTGATCCAATATGAGGTTATGGGGTCATTAGTGGTTAAATAATTGTACTAAGTATTTTTAATTAAAAATTCAAATCATAAAAATCTAGCACACATGGTTTGTTGTAGAGGCCACACAGTTAGGAGTAATCATGCACCTTAACCATGAAACCTATAAAGATCTTATGTTTTGGGTGCTTGGTTTGGCCAAAATTTTACTTTAACCATGAAATAAAGATTCATAACCCCTCTCTTTAGTGGTACATAGTTTTTATGGGTTTCTTTATGGTTTGGAAAAACCGTGCACCTCCTTCTAAAAGGTCATGCTTGGATTTATAGTTTCTTGGGACAAACTGTATGGTTTTCCCTAACTGTGCACCAATTGTGCACATCCCCATGGGATTCCTATTTTTTTTAAAATATTCTGAAACAAACTTTCAAAAATAACCTACCAAATCATGGTCAAAATAAGGTCAAAAATTACTTGTTAGAATATAACACAATGTTATAATATCCACACCATAAAGGAGTTTTGTCCACATAAGGTGCTCAAGATTCTAGAATTATAAAAATTTAAGGCCACCACTACCTCATCATTGATTCCCAGTTCCATATATCATGGATATATAATCCACACTATCCAAAGAACCCACACCGGAGGAATCATTTTACTATACAACACCTTTTCTTGGGAATCCATAATCTGAACTAGTTTCTCAAAAATGATGGTATCAGGATAAAGATCAACATACTCCCATTCAATCACATGGGAATGATTCTGGTGATACCCCATTAGTTGGGAAATATGAAAAATTTCTTGAATTAAATTCAAGTGACATGGTAAGTCCAACTGATATGACACATTTCCAAGTCATTCCATGAAGTCAAAGGGGCGAACAAACCTCGGTACCAACTTACCATGCTTACCCAACTGAAGATGTACCTAGATAGGTGAAACTTTGATAAAAACATGATCACTATGATAAAAATCTAACATTTGATGAAGACGGTCTATATAATATTTATGATGGGTCTGTGCTATTACTAACCTCTTCTAAATCAATTGAAACTTTTTCATCATATTTTTAATGAGACTTGGACCAAATAAGGATTAGTCTCCCAAATTTGTCCAGCAAAGGGGAGATCTTCATGGTCAACCATATGATGATTCAAATAGAACCATATTTATCGAAGGATGATAATTATTATTACAGGAAAATTTACCAGAGTAAAATTATTTTACCAAGATCCACCAAAATCAAATACTTAAGCCCATAACGTATCCTTAAGAACCTGGATGTCTCTCTCTATATATCTGTCTATCTATGGATGATAATCCATTCTTAATTTCCAATGGGAACTCATTTAATCTTGAGAAAACTTCCAGAAATTGGATGTAAAACATAAGTCCCTATCATAAAAAATCATATAGGGAACCCCATGAATCCTCACAATCTATCATATGTACAAGTCTCCGAACTATTCCACTTTGACCATCTCTTTGATTGGTAAGAAATGATCCAATTTTGAAAGTCGATAAATGATCACCCAAATATAATACACCCTACTATTATTCTATAAAAAAAATGACGAATAACATGAAAATATCATCCCACTTTTATATTATAATGGGTAAATTTTGTAGGAAACTAGCAGGTCTCTGGTGTTGCACCTTAATTTTCTAAAAATGAGACATCGTGAAACAAAATCTATAATTGTGCACCTCATCCATGAACACCAATAAAAATATATAAATTCAAGAAACATCTTGGTATCCCCAGGGTAAATAGATCAACAATTCCGGTTTCCACTATCAATTAAATCTTGCTTCATATAACTCAGAACAACCAACCTACTATATAAGCACAAATCTCCACTAGGAGAATGAGACCACTCACCCAAGTTCTCCCCACCATAAAGGATTTTATTGAATCATTTTCACTCAATGTCTATCACCTACTCAAGTCAAACTCTCTCATCAAAAGGCAAGTTATCTTTCATCAAATAAAATAACACTTGTCTACCAAACTCTTCAACTCTAAAACCCAACATAGTAAACAAACTCACCAGAGACCACTCCTCAAATGATTCCTTCAGGGACTGTGTTGGAAATTTTCTACTCAACACATAGAAAACCACATTCCCTTTACTAGGAGTGTATGATATATAAAAAATTAAAAGTCTAAAGATACTCCACTCAGTTTCTTGGTCGAAAGTTCATATCCCTTTAAGTAAAAATATATTTGAGGCTCTATGATTAGAATATATTTTAAACCTCTCTGAAAAGAGATAGTGACACCATGTTTTTAGTGCATGTATAATTTCAACCTACTCACATTCATGAAAATATTATTTCCTCCCATTAGGTAATAACCAGAGAGATCCATAGGCTAACACTTAATTCACCTATATCAAGACACATCCCAAACCTGTTCTAGAAGTATTACAAAAAACATAATAACCTAAACCTAGTTCTAGAAGAATCAAAACCAGTGATGAAGTAAGCACCAAATTTATTTCCTCAAGGGATATTTTAAATTTGAAATTACATTCAGACTTCACACCCTTATAGGTCGAATCTTTCATTGAAGATGAAAGCTTGGAGAAATATTGAACAAACTACCTATAATGACCATCCAAACCCAAAAAGCTCCTGATCTCAAAAAAGGGATTCTCCTAGGACATAACTTCTTATACATGTTCAAGATCCACTAAGATACCCCTCTCAGATATTACATTCCCCGTAAATTTTAATTCCAGAATCCAAAACAAACATTTTGAAAGATTACTACATAGAATATGTTTCATCAAGGTTTGAAGAAATCCTAATGGTTTGTATGTTCTTACTCTATCTTCGAGTGTACAAAAATATCATCCATGGACATAAAAAAAGTGTCCAATAATCGATGAAATATTCTATTAATCAAATCCATAAATACCACATGGGCATTAGTGAGACCAAATAATATAACTAAAAACTCAAAATGCCCATACCTTCTCCTAAATGATGTCTTTGAAATATCCTCTTATTGACCTCTCAAATGGTGGTACCTTGACTTAGGTTAAATTTTTTAAAACCAACATGACCCTCTAAATAGGTAAAAAATATCATCAATCCTAGTAAAATAATATATGTTCTTAATAATCACATGATTTAAATTTTGATTATCCACACATAGTGTGAGACTTCTATTTACTTTTTTAGCAATGAGCATAGGCAAAGCCCATGGTGACACACTAACACAAATAAATCCTTTCACCTAAAGGTATATAAGATCAAAACTATGTTCCATTAACTTAGAAGTTTCCATGTTATAAAATGGTGAAGCATCCTTACTTGGACGCCACTAAATAGTTTCCTAATCAAGTGGGTCACGTGGAATCAAGTGCATTTACTTAGAAGCCAGAGGTTTTTGACTAGTAGTGAGGGCCTAGGGTGTACCCATGGGGATAATATTCCCTTACTACCATAGAATATCAAAAATATATATAATAAGAGTCAAATAGCAGAATCATTATAACAATGATTAAGAAGTAGGAATTAACACTATGAGCATGGAATAATAACCCATGGAGGAGGAAGAACAATAATAACTGAACATGATATAAACATAAAAATACAAATATATATAATAATACTATGGTAATCTCATATATAAAATTATTTGTCTTTTAATGTGTCTAAAAATCATCTAAAATAGGTATATAGACATTAGTATAATACTTGTATCAATTTACCAAATACAAAAAAAAAAGAAAGTATCACAACAAGCATCAAGAGCCTCAGCTCAATCATGTTCTCCCCATCTCTTAAGCATGGCACAATCAAGCGTCAAATTGTGTGAAATTTTCAAGATCCCTTCCTATATCCATATAGTCTTTATGGGTACCCAACAATGGCCTAAGATAGGGTGTGAGATGAAATTCATGAAGGCAACCCCAAAAAATGTATATAATAATCCAGACTATTCAATACAAGGTAAGCAGTGTTCATTGTGTATCACAAGTATAGAAGAGACTAAACAGGTTCCCATGGAATATCTAAAACAAGTAAGTGAAACTATCTATCCAAACAAGGATCCATACAAATCAATGTTCAAGATCCTATAACAAGGTATCTATAAGTAAAATAGAAGCAAACACCATGAACTTTCCATACACATAGTATAACATGTCATCCATGAACACACCGTATAACCTAAAGTGTCATATCAAACACAGATTAGTCATATAAACATAATTGTCACATTTACCATGGAATAACTTTACGAATAGATGTTTCATATCCCATGGGGTTGGATCTAAGGCCTAGTGAACCAAGGCATCCTCATCGAGTCCTAGGAACATCTCGATGGAAACTCGGTTAGGCTTGGGTGGAGTCCTAGGAGAATGTCAATCAATCATTTCCTACAGATGTCCATAAAAGACATATCTAAGGGGTAGAGAGGCCCAAGGAATCCCTCAAAATTAATATTCAACGAGAATACATGTCCAAGGAACCGACTTCCATTATCATGACCGATGGTGCAGCACACCCATTGAGTCTAATGTAATCATTCATTATTAAATCCATTTATCAATTCACAATCATTAAAATTCCATGAGTTTACCCACTAATATAACAATTCAAATTCAAACAATTAACTAGTTCACAACATGTATAAAATGTAAAGGGAGGAAAACCATATCCTAATAAATAAATTCAATTTAATTCATTCATATCGAGGCTTCCTCTATCTAGGAAATATCAAACACACACCATGGGTGGTATAAAAATAGTTAAAGGAAAGGGAATACCCCATGGGTGGCCAAGGTTAGGTAACAACCTCAAACTATATCAAAGTTAATCAAGGTAAACCTAAAAATGTTCTAATTTGATCTATTCAATTATTCAATTAATTATAATGTCACTACTGGAAAGTCAGGCCCAAAGTATATTGGAAACTAGGAATATAAAGCACCAATCCACAAGGAATAAGTATAGAGCACCTACCATAGGTCTGTAGTAGAGTTCTCATCAAGTATCAAAATCTAATTTAATACAGATCAGACAAAAAATGAATAATGGATAAGGAAAGTAAAATTAGGTCATATTATCTCACACCCAAATAACTCCATTGATATGAAGTCAAACAAATAATTGCATAAAAGTAATGGAGTACTCACTAGTGAAAAGCCAATGTGATGATCAACACTCGAATCAAAGTTTAGATGGAGAAATGGGATCAAAAGCTACCAATTGTCTTCCAAAAGAGATATTCTATGTGATTTATATCCAACCAATGAAAAATAGAATTATTTTTATATTTTATTATGTTTTAGGGGAAAATGGTCATTTTTCCTAAAAATACTTGGTCACATGGTTAGTGGGCACTATTTTCCAAACCATATGAAAATTGTGAAAAATACCATTAATAAAATATATATAGTTTTTTTATGTCCATTTTCTCCCTCTAGATGGGGTCCTTAAATAGTGTAGCTCCTAGATCCCTCAGTCAAACCCCACATGGTTTCCTCAAACTGTGTGGCTTTGGTCGCACGGTTTCTACTAACCATGTGGCCCAAATGCTTTTATCCAAGGGTTGGTATCTGAGATTCGAACCATCCTTAGACACCAATGATACACCGATGATCACATTGGTTACTCACATTAATCCCTAAAAAATATTTAAACTCAAAAAAAAAATATCCATACCTCATATGAAAACCCAGGATCTTATAATCTACCCCATTAAAGAAATTCCTTCCTTAATTTCCTTCTCAAGGGTGGTTGAGAATTGCCTAAGAATAACTTATGCCTTAAGTATGTAATTTTGCCTCCCTCTCCCAAGTCTCATCCTATAAATGGCTGTACTACCATAACACCCATAATAGAGGCACTGTCCAACCTCAAAGAACATTTGTGCCCCTATCAATGAGATGAACCATATACTTCACAAAGGATACCTCTACCAGTAACTCCACATCCTCAGGATCTAGAGTATGAGAGAAGTTTTAATGATAATTGAAAATCTAAGATACATGGATTACATCATGTGAAACATGATACCTATTAGGTAACTATAAACAATAAGATATCAACCCAAATATCTCTAGAATATCGAATAGACCAACATATCATGGTGAAAGCTTACACTATCTCTTAATTAGTCAATGACCTAGCCTCCGTGAGATATGTAAAAAGACCGGATCGCTGACCTCAAACCCTAGAGGTAATTGATAGAGATCAATGTAACATTTCTATAAAGACTATGTAGTAGCCATACACTTCTTGATCATCTATACCTACTTAGAAGTCTCCTATATGAGACATGGTCCCAGTAAAACTGCCTCACATTCCTCTAACCAGCATTGGTTAAATCAGAATGGACTACCGTACAAAGCCTCATAGGGTTCCATATGTATAGTTTCCTGATAACTATTGTTGTTGGATAACTCAACAAGGAAAATATGACTCTCCCAAGAACCCCCAAAATCCATGACGCATTCTTGAAGCATGTAATCAAGCACTTGAATAATGAGTTCTGACTGTCCAAAGATCTGAGGGTGGTATGCTATGTTTAGAAGCACCTGTGTAAGAAATGAAATGTACAAACTCTACTTTAAATGGGATGTAAAATGGGAATCCCTATCTAAAATGATATTTTTAGGTATTCTTGAAGTTGTACTATCTCACAGATATAAAACCTCCCAGGCTCATGAACTAAAAACGTTTCCCTGATGGGAAGGAAATGATTATACTTCATGAGACTATATATAACAACCCAAAAAACATCACTACCTCAAGGTGACCTCGACAAAATGTTCATGAAATGAATCAAAAATTTACACTCAAAAATGGGTAAGTACTATAACAATCCAGTTGATCCTTAATGTTCTAACTTCTCCTTTTGATAGGTAGAACACCTTGTAAAGAAACCAACCACATAATATTTCATCCCTGACCACCAATACTAGAAATATATATCATGATATATCTTGGTAACTTTAGGATACACTACCAAAACTGAGTCACAAAACTTCCGTATCAGCTCCTCATGCATGTCTGCTAGAATCCATACAGGACCATGAATATACAGGATATCATCCTTACCTACGGTCTAACTAGGTGTTGGGTCCTGACCTGCTATACTCTCCCTTAGGACTAGGCCCTAAGAATTTGATAGGTACCTTATCCTTACACTGTCTAGAAGGGTAGATGTCATAGATAAGGATGAAAGGAAATTCTACCACTTTCTATCCTACACCTCCATATGCATCTTGGAAAACAAAGCCATAAGATACCACTTGCTACTAGCTTGATGAATTGCTTGTATATGAGTCCTCCTACTGAGTGCATCAACTATTAAATTTCCCTTTCTAGGTGTATAAGCGATCTCAAATTCAAAATACTGTAGGTACTCAACCCACCTTTACTGCCTCTAGTTCAGATCAGACTGTATAAATATGTAATTGAGGATTTCATGGTTTGTGTACACCAAAAAACAATCTCATTGTAGATAATGTCAACAACAATGAAAATCATGAATAGCTACATCAAAATCAAGATCATGCATGGGGTAATTATTCCCTCGTGACCTCAACTAACCAGTCCCATACACCATAACTCTATCCATCTGCATCAGAATGGCTCCAAGAATAATACCCAATGCACTACAATACACAATGTAGCTCATACACAACTCTGAAAAAATCAGGACTAATGATAAATTCAATATCCCTTTCAGTTCCTGAAAGGCCATCTCACAATTATCTATCCATAAAAACTTCACACCCTTATTAGTCAATCCCATCAATGGTGATTCTAATAATGATAATTTCTATATGAAATTACTATAATATCCAGCTAGTACCCAGAAAATACATATTCCAAATATGTTCTTGGGATGATCCCAAGAAACTATATCTCTCAAATTTTATGGGTCAACAAATACTCCCATCTCTGAGTTAATATAACTCAGTAATTGAATCTTATCTATCCAGAAGTGGAAATTTTTTAGCTTAGAATATAACTGATTCTTTCTCAGTGTATAAAAAAATGATCCTAAGATGTTTATCATGGTCTTGTCGATTTTGAGAATACAAGAAGATATCATCCATGAAAACAAAAAAAAAACGAGTCTAGATAAGGATGGAAAACTATATTCATCTGTTACATGAAAACTTATAGTGAATTTATGTGATTGAATGACAAAACCAAATAATTTTATAGAACATAAATACTATAGAAATATGTATATGGTATGTCTTTAAGATAAACATGCACCTGATGGTATCCATATCTCAAATAAAATTTCAAAAATATTTGAACTCCTCATATCTGGTTAAACATGTCATATATCCATGGTAAGGGATATTAGTTATTAATCATTAACTTCTTCAATTTTATGTAAAACACACATAGACTAAGGTTACCTTTCACCTTTTTTGAGAAAATAACCGACGTACCCCATGGAGAAGTACTAGGTAATATAAACCCCTTTGCCTCAAAGTCCTCTAGATGCCTCTTGAGCTCCTCTAACTACATAATATCCATCCTTTAAGGAAGAATGGATACCAGTGTATCTATAGGAACTAGATCGATAGATAAATAAAAATCTATCTTATGAGGTAAACCAGAATAGTGATTTTGGAAAACATCCCTGAAATAATCAATTACTGGAGGGAAATCTACCTGATGCTCTCCCTGATCATCCAAATATAACTTAGTAATATAGGCTGTCATCCTACCTAGCCCACATTACTATGGTTCTTATCTGTTCTCCTACAAATCCAATTCATCCTTGTGAATAAAATCTATTCCATCTAGTGATGTTAAATTCAACCTCTGGAAATAGAAATCAACACAAGATTGAAAAAAATCTATCCATTCTATCCTGAGTATAACATAAAACCCAACCATCTCAAGCACAAAAAGATTCCATACAAAGTGAAACCCACCAATCTCAATGGAAAACTCTCTACACTAGAATAAAATATCAATTATGATTCCCAATAGAGTAATTGGTGTCCTGACGTCCTCAGAAAACTGAACAATATGCCCAAGGCTTTCCACCTCAGGTACAGATATGAAACTATGAAATGTACCTATACCGAAAATAGAAAATACAAGAGTAGTAGTTAATAAAATCATATATATTACCATATATATCTTGACATTCTACTCCTAAGGTGTAAGCTCTCTAGAATATATATGGAGTTTACCACGAACCTTTAGCATAGCCTCACTACTCGGAGTAGGCATGCTCTGTTGTCTAGGTACAACTAGTGTCTCACTACCTCAAATATGAACTAAACCTCATCTTTACCGAATGATTATACTCTAGCTCCCATCCTGATATGGGGCTATGAAACTTACTCTCAAACTTTGAGTTAGAGCTTACCATCTTCCATTTACTACTAGAGGGAAGGTACTGCAAAAACATTTCATATAGCTTATCCTATACTAATCTCT
Organism: Viscum album; assembly: GCA_963277665.1. NCBI lineage: Eukaryota > Viridiplantae > Streptophyta > Magnoliopsida > Santalales > Viscaceae > Viscum > Viscum album. The sequence continues at coordinate 328,358,887 of OY728119.1, read as the reverse complement.
GTACTCGATTAGGTCTCAATTGCATTTATTTCTCACATGAACCCATCTAAAACACTAATTAATGAAAACTTCACTACCAGAACAAACAAATTGGTTGGTACCCATCCCAAAAGAATCATCAAAATGTTATTTCCTGCCACTGGAAGCTGAACTGCTTGTTCGGTAGACTACACTATTAGGCTCTGTACCGCCATATTCCCTTAGTTTCCACTTTGTAATAAGTTTTTGATTCACTATTTCAGTATTAGAGGTTAAATTGAACACATTTACCTACAATAAAATGACATTTTAGAGACCTTCTTCAAAGATTCTCTCCCTTGATTCACTATCAACATGGTATATTGGCAAAAAATGCATCAACTCTGTAAAGCATGCAAAATACTCCATAACTAACATGGCGCCCTACTCCATACAATTGAACATGGTATCCCACTCTACTATAATAGTCTTGGGGTTAAAATACTTATAAAATCTAGTTTTTAAATCATCCCAAACCACAACTCAAAACTAGTCATCTTGGTTCGAAACATCCCACCGATTCTTTTCTACTCCACGAATCATATATGTCACGAGTTTCACTCTCCTTTCATCAGGTGTCTATATATGATCAAATATCAACAGAGTAGTATCAAGATACATATCAATGGACTATGGAAAACCATACCTTGAAAATATAGTAGGATACTACTATTGGAACCCATCAATTAGCTTAGCCATAGATGAGGTAGTCAATCGTGCTCCTTGAAAAGTTTGTATATAGCATAAAAAACACTCACAAAACTGTGCCTTAAAATATATGTATCATAAAATTGTTGGATCCATAGATAGAATTATAATAGGATTCAACAGTATACCATTTACCACTACCTCTGAAGCATGGCCATCACCACCCTCCTGGCATACAAATGGAGGTCATCATTGGGGCATGTCTCTACAATGCCAAACACACACCTCTGAAAATATTGATAACTAGAAGTTCATATCTAAAAGCATATGAAAGGTCCAAAACTTACTATAGTCATGTCACACCCCTCTCCATTATCTTAAATCTAGGACATGTTAAAAATAAATAGTTATACCATCACTAGATACACTGCCTAAGGACCACTTAAAATCCTGGTCAAGGTCAAGTTCTCTATTTCACAATTAAATTTTCATTTGAATTCATATTCATATCATAATTTTCCTTAAATTTTTGAACCAAATAGTGAATAACTTAGGATATATAAGGGACCATACACCTTATGAAGCTAAATATAGAGTCCACTTAATCCACACCATAACACGTTCCAGTCCATGTGGCCAATGGTCCATGACTGAATGTGCCATAGTTGACTGCTTATGGTGTCTGCCAAAGCCTAATCAGGAAAGCACTATTTTGGTTATGGAAGGCACTCTAAGTAACAACCATGTTTCTAAATATCCGTCACAGATAATTTATCAAATTGTAGTTATATCACAAAAGTCACATATCACAAATTCAATAAGTTAAAAAATGCGTCCTATATAGCATGACGTAATGCATGGAATGTGAATCTTGTAGAGTGACTAAAATGATGCCTGAGATGTATAACATCATCTCTTGAGAAAATGATAAAAAAATCCTCATTCATATCAATGATAAAATTACAACTCAAGTGTGTAACCCAACAGTGAAATTCAAATAAATTGTAATAGGTATATTCTAGAAAACCACAATTTCTGTTCTAGGTAATTTGTCCTTTTCCCTTATGTGGGTCTGCTACTCCCATGCACATATCATTACCAATTTCCAATATATTTACGACCCTGTACATTCTCCCATGGGGCCAGATCCAAGGTATAGTGAATCAAGGCATCCTCATCAAGACCTTGGAGCATCTTGATGGAAAATTGTTTAGTCTTGGATGAAGTCCTAAGAGAATTTCAATTGATCATGTCCTATGTGGGTCTAATAAATATGGATCCAAGGGGTAGCAAGGCCCAAGTCATCCCAAAAAATCAGGATACAAAGATCATACACATCCAAGGAATCCTCTATACCTATCATGATGTACGGTGTATCACACCCATGGTGTACTATAAAACCGTTCATCATTCAATCCATTTATCAATTTAAAATCATTCAAATTCCACGAGTTTACCCAAACATATAATAACTAAAATTTAAAAAATAAAATATTTCACAACATGTAATACATGGAAAGGGAAGAAAACCATCTCCTAATCAATAAATTTAATTACATTTATTTCAAACTAGGCTTCCTATAGCTAAAAAATCTCAAACACACCCCATAGGTGGTATATTAATAGGAAAAGGAAAGGTCACACCCTATGGGAAGCCTCAGTTGTGAGACAACCAACAAGACGATTGATGCTCGAATCCAATTTAGGAAGGAGAAGGAGGATAAAAAGAAACTGATTGTCTTCCTAAGGAGTTATACTATGTGAGTTCTATCCAACATATGAATAATATAATATGTTTTTGGAATTAATGGGTTTTAGGGTAAAATGGTCATTTTTCCTAAAAATACTAGGTTACAGAGTTAGTGCACACAATTTTACTATGTGAAAATTGTGAAACATCCCACTACTAAAACCTTCGTAGATTTTAATGGCTATGTGCCTCTTTAGACACATTTCCTCAAACCATTTGGGTTTCATATCCCTTTAACAATCACCACACAGTTTCATCAAACCTTTTTGCTTGTGGAACACAATTTCTTCTAAATGTGTGGCCTAACTAATTTTCCCCAAGATTTGTGTTCCAGGCTCTAAATAAGCCCTGAACACCCCCAATACACCCATGATCACATTGGGTACTCATATTAAGATATAAAAAATAATTTAAAATAAAAAACAAAATATCAACACATTATATGATAGCCTTTGATCTTACATATGACATAGATATGGGAACCGTGATTAAAAGAAAGTCAATAGTAAACTTGACCTCTATCTCTATGGTGGTAAACAAAAAATATCATCCAGGTAGACCTTGAGGTAAACACACACTACTTTAGGAAGTAGACAAACCAAAAAATGTTCAACAACATCAAGAAATATATTTGAAAAAAGGAATGATATTACCCCATTATAAAGAACAACATGCCCTCTCCTTCCCTATCTAGAGTCCCACTCATCGAAAAAAACATGAGTGACCCCATAGAAAGATAAAAATTGAGACTAATCCACACCAATTATCAGGTAGACTACTTAAATATCAAGAACTAAAAATTACTATATCACCTTGTAGTTGGATATCATCACTTGACTTGTGGGACACTTGAAACCTTGTTCGGGCCTATTTACCAATGGCATTGAAAAATACATACAACATAAATTCTGAACGTAATACCAACACAACAACTAACTCTGAAAATATAAAATAATGAGTAGACACTGAATCAAACAAATATAGAACCATTGAAGATGAAGTTAACACCATACCTCTAATAGTAGCTAGACCTGCTTCATATTTCTTTGACGCATACTCTGCTACATAAAGATATCCGGTATTAGCCACATGAAAATTACCCTTGGGCTAAGGATTAGACCCACAACCCTTAGAATCATTGGAATGAACCCGAGAAAACTTCATGAGAGTGGATCCCACCTTACTTCCCTAGAAATTCCGTTCACAAAAATGCTTTAGATGGACCAATAATCCACAAATATGACAAGTATTAGGAGCCTCCATATAGTTAGGATTAGTATGACCATTCCTTCCACATTGATTATAGAAAAACTACTGCTGTCCTAATGAAGCACCTGAAACCAATCCTAAATAAAAATGACCACCCTTTTACATCCTTTTCTATCCAGAAGACACACATGACTAACAACAAAACCAACCGAAGCTCCACCCAAACCTGTCTTTCTTGCTATATCTGCCCTAGCCAAAGTTACTTTTTTGACTACCTCCACAAAGGTTTGAAGAAACCTGGGAATAAACATTGATCAAATATCCATCCTCAATTCCAACTCAAAATTTATAGAATTTAGGTACTCTTTTGTAACATGGTATAGTACTAGATATATAATCTTAGTAAAATGAATGGAATACTCTAGAATGGTATAATACACTTACTCTATGGTCAGAAACGCTTGAGTCTTCATTGCATGTAACCACTTAAGGTAAAACTGATGATTTAATATTTTATTGAAAAAAGTACAAGTAATTTCTGCATGAAACATGGCTTGCGTGATGGATTCCCACAATCTCCTTCCCAGTATTTCACGCTTATATATGTCAAAACCCATCTTAGAGTCCTCCCGAGCCTTCAAGAAGTTGAATATCCACTCAATCCACTCAACCCACTCCTCATATTCCTATGGTCCCTTTTCACCAAAAATTAATGGTATATTCAACTTAGTAAATTTAAATCCATAATCCATTTCTCATCCCATGTTCTTGACACCCACGTAATCCAGAGTATGAGTTGTATAGATTACAGTTTCTACTAAAGAAGGTTCTACTATAGGATTCAGCTATGGATCCTGTCTTGTAGATTCCTCTCTTAGATTTAAAATAGATATTCTCAAGGGGGTATTTTGTATTAAGAATAAGAGAGTGACCAATAAAATTTAGATAATATTCCAAAATCTTTGGATCAACTTAGAAAATTTATGTTAATGCCTTAAAAAATCAATAATTTAAATAAATCATGAATTCTATGATCAAAATAAAACAATTTACTAAGGAACAAGTCTATTTAAATAAAAAACCATATAGTTCATTCATATGACCTTAAAAACTAAGTCTAAAACCTAGTAAAAAAAATTTAACCACCCATTTCAAGTCAAGTTCATATATGGAAGTGAGTTGGCCAATCACCCTCATACACTTACTACCCGAATTAAGATGGTCCTAACTCATATCTACCCAATATAAAAAAAGTAAACATAGAAAATGTTAACAAAATTCATGCTGAGCATCCCTTTGATACCAAATTATAACAAACCAACCCATGTTAACTAAACCATCTACCTGAGCTATCCGTCACATATTGAGGTATAAAAAAGATAAAAAAACATGTCCTGAATATAACTAAAACAAGTCATACCACTAGAGTATAATGAGAAAGAAAGATATAGAACAAGAACTATAAAACCCAAGATATACAGGATAAAAAATAAATTTATGATAATAAGAGATCAACAAGTATCCATGTGACCAACCGTGAACTCCAAACGATCCCACTATAAAGGAAATTATCAAAAGAGAATCCATAATGCTACAATATGACCTTCCCTTTACCCAAGTTTGGCCTAAAAATGTCTACAACCACCCTAAAGATAAAGTAGGGTGTTATCGCAAAGCCTAATAGGATACCAACACAGATTCTATACAAGGTCTTATTATAATAATGCAATAATTCTATGATTTAAAACAAAATCAGTTTTATAAAGAATTTTCGTAACTCTAAATCCATTTTTAAATTAGTTTACTTTGTTTTTTCATAAAAGACTTTCATATTCATAAATCTAGGAATATTAAAAGTATAAGTGATAAAGAAAGAATTAATTTACATACACCATAAGGTAAGAAAGTAAACACATATCCATTTAATAATATATCATGTGAAGACATGTGATACAACCTCATGTGAAAACATGAGAGAAACAATCTATGTTAAAACTAAATAATTAAATAAATAAACTATATATGATAAAGAGCACTATATTTTTCCCTATCCTATTCTAATAAATAATAGACATAAAAGAATCCTAAAATAGGAATATGTTGGTACCAAACAATATCAATTACAATGATAGTTTGTCGATATCACAAATATAACCCCAAGTGGTGCCACACACAATAAGGTTAACTATGTCTATTTCCCAACAAAACCAAGGTTCCAAATATTACAAGTTTTCTAAAATCCATTTCAAAATAATGATAACAATTTATAAAGTATTTTAAATTCTAATCCAAATCCTCTTCGGTGTTTGAAAACCCATTTTTAAATCAAAAACACCATTCAAGAATTTAATAAAAAACATGGTGTGTAAAAACCAATTTTTAAAGAAAAACCCTTTAAATACATGTATATTTGTAAGAAATAATCTAAAACCAAAAACTAATATAATTAAATTAACAAAACAATTGAGTTTTATAAGAACAAAATGTAAATTCAGATAATTAACCCTTTGTATAGAAACACCTATCTCAAAAACAGAGGTAGAATTATTCACATTCGATGGACTATTCTCCCACACTTAAAATATTTCTCTTAAACACTCATGCTCTTGATGGACTATTCTTCCACACTTGAAATATTTATCCGTTCCTCTTAGTAAATTTAATGGGTGCCACTTCCCACAAATTTGATGTATATATATAACTGAATTTTATTTCCCCCATGAGATTTATCATTTGAGTACCCATGGAAATCCATTTTTCTTTTATAATAAAAATACATGATATTAATGCGAGCCTCCAATTTACATTTCTTCCTAAATTCCACATAAAATTTTTTTATAGCTACCAAAGTTTTTTATAGGTAAATATTTTTTGAGACTTGATTTTAAGAAATTAATTAAACAATCTATTTTTATTTTAGGATTGATAATAAAATTGGGTCATACTTTTCAAGTCTCATGAAGTTTTCCTTAGAGGAACCAATTTTTTATTACACATATTTCTTAAGATCATGAAATTACTACTCTATGTTGATGTGAATCATTCAGGGAAAATATTTTCTTAAAATTCTCCCATTTTATAGAGTTAATTTATTCTTTTTTATTTCATGTTCTTGATCAAGGTCTATCATTAGTATACTTTACATTAAATATGATAAACAACTAAAGTTACCCTTTCATACTATGATCATTGAAAAATAATAAATATAGTTTTAGGAATTGTTCCATTTCTTAATAATTAGTGTATCTGAAGAGACACTAAAGAATGGTGGTTATTGTCACATAAAGGGCTTAATAGAAAGTTTTTTCTTATTTGTTTTGTTTAGGATCCCAACATGGTTCAAATTACTAATCAAAATAAAAGATGAAATATCCAATAAAGTTTATACACCATCTCCTATTTCATTTGGTTTCTCATTGGGATAATCAACACATTTTACATCACACTCATAGTTCACTTGGTTCCTCCTAGTTCCAAGTATTTAATAAAACTAAAAAGGTAAATATCCCAAATAAATAATAATATCTTAAGAAAATAAAATTAAATAATCATATAAATATGGAAAAATAATCCTAATATGTCTTACTCCATGAAACCTTCATTTTAACCCATGACACTTTAGCTTTAACCTTGTCTCCTTAAGTTCTATTATATGATACTTCTTAACCCAATCCCCAAAATTAGCTAAAATATAATATGATACCAACTAAAGTGAACCAAGCATGAAATACATATATTTTAATAAATTTTTACCAAATTTAAAATTTAATCTTATAAATAAAAACACACTCTCAAAACCAAAAGGTTTAGTGTCTTTGGATATTAGCTACACAACCATCTTATTTCACAATAGAATTTTAATATCTCCCACAAATTTATCCAAGAATTATTTCCTCTAGTACATATTCATGTATATAAGTTATTTGGGAATTATGAAATATATGAAAATGGTGATCTTAAATTCTATATAAGGGAAAAACCATAGAGAGGATTTATGATTATATTATAAACTGGTGAGAAAACTTGAATATGAGGGAAATTCTTGATTAATGGAAAAATATCATGGAATCATAGGGAGTGATCATAAGGCATGATAATATAATAATAATATATAGAAATTTAAATCAATAAAACCGTCATAATGAAGAAAAAACATATACCATAACCTAAGAAAGTGATAAAATAAGAGTAATCATGATCCACAGTGTTATTAATTTGGAATTTGGCACAAGCATAAGTATAGAAAATCATAACAAATTCCAAGGTTAACCACGAAGAAATTCATATTATAGTCTTATAGGATATCTAACTATGTTCTATAACATAATGAACCCAACTAAACACTCTTGACCCATAATTTAGTGGACTTGGGATAAACCCTTATGTACCATAGTAATCTTATGATATATAAAGTTTTACCATGCACATTAAATGGATATATAATTTTAGGCCCACCTATAATGTAATTATAAACCATATATATGTGTGCGAAATGAAAAAAAATCATACATCATATCTTGAAAGACCCCTAAAAATAAAATGGGTTACATAAAATTCTCATAAAGTATTGAATATGAAGTAGTAAATAATTGGATTGGATTATACCAAAAATTCAACAACTTAAATGATATAAATCATAATAGAATTTATCATACCCAAAATTTAATCACCTAATAGAAATAAATAAAAATATAATTTAGAGGGTGAAACATGAAACAAAATTCCATAGATAATGGATCTTTTAGATATAGAAAAAAAAATAAAAAAGAGATCATGAAAAGAATTTTCTTTATATTTTAGTAACATTGTCATAAAATAAAATATATAAGTCACTTACAAAATCATTTTAATTAGGTGAAAAAAATACTTTTAAAACTTTTGTTTAATAATTATCATAAAAAACGAAACCTTAAAATGAAATAAAGGTAAAGTAAAAAAACTTGGTGTGGAATATATAAAATAGTACAAAATTTGAAGGAGATACTTTTAAAACATTTTATTAACAGTTTGAAGCAACATACATCAATAAAAAATACTTTAAAATTTTATTTGAATAAAGAAAAAAATAAATATAGAATATATATATTAGAATAAATATCTAACTTTCAAAATAAGAAAATAATTATTTTTGTTAAGAAACAATATGGGCATGAAAGAGAGAAGCCCAAAATTGAGAGTGGACGTCATCATTTACAACATTGTATTTTTTGGAAGTAAGAATCAATAAAAAAGGGGATTTTGATAATAAAGTGTAATATACATAGAAATAAAGAGAAAATAGAATATTCAGTAGATAAATTTCATAATATATTAAATAAAAAATTACATAGTCAATAAATAAAGAGTGTGGCACATTGGAATGAGACTGAGTCAAGAAAAACCTTACCTTGGATTCTCGATTGGTCAGACACAATATATATTTCTATATAATCAAATTAGTTTTATTATTAATATATATAGAATCCTAATTTATATTTATTTTACATTATAACACTTATTTATAATTTATTAAAACCCATTTATTAATCATCCATAGTTAAAATTTGATGGTGAGTATTAATTGTTTCATTTTATCTACGCTTTCTTTGATTTGGAAATATCAGTCCTTTCTCCATGATCACATGTTCATCACCTATAGAATATTCATGAAGTTGATATAGATTTAGTAAATATTTTTCTTTAGTCTCATGATTATTTCATGTATGTAACTATGATGATTCACAGAGAATAGTTAGATATCTTATTTTTTGTGCATATTGAATCAACAATAATAATTGATTTTATTAATGCATATAGTTAAATTTATTACCATTATAAAATTATAAAATAATATAAATTGATCATTACTAACACATGTTACTATTATTTATGTTTTCTTAATCACTGATGATGAAAATGTTCTTGCATAATTCTTATAGGTGGTAATACTAACCCAAACAAGAATGTGTTATAATAAATGAATAAATGAGCAAGGACATATTGTTATATAACTATAATATAAATTTTAAAACAAATAATGATTTAAAATAAAACTTATTAAAGTTTTATGATTATTTAATAATATTTTTACAAATAAAATAAAATAAAAATATAAAAATGACATAGTTACTTATTATGTAGGAACTTGATCTCCTTTGGAAACCTTATATGATTTTAAAGGATTTGGGGATCCTTCTTGAGATTAGGGGATACCAAAAATTAGAGAGGATTGTTAGGTAGAAAATTTGGGTATATATTGGAGAGGAAAATAATGGTGTGGTTTTAAGTTGGTAGAGGAGAGGTCCTTTTATAGGTCAGTTTGAGTGGAATATTCGTAAATACCCACTCCTTAATGTGTAAAGATTGTAATTTTACAAGGAAAGTGGTTATAAAATAGAAAAATAAAGGATATTAATTGATCCATACCTCATACAGATAATCTGGAGATAATTATTGGGTATATTGTATGAATTTACTTCTCATTTTAACCCTTTTACCTCAATTTACCCTTTATCATGGCGACACACTTCTACCTCAATAACTTATTTATTTTCCGAAATTTTAAAATTAAACTTATTAACTATTTTTGTCCTGATAATTTCAATCATGAAATTAATTTTATTAAATTATATTTATAAAGGTGATTAAAATTAATTTTGAAATAAAAATTCAGGATGCACGAAAAATAATTTTTTGAATTTGAAAAATACATTTAAGGAATTTTTAAAATTAATAAATTTAATAAAGTGAAACATGTATTAAAATACTCATAATAATAACAATAATAAAAATATATATTTTTAAAATATCATTTATCACATTAATAATTACATGTTGATATCATCCAAACTTCAACTTAAAAACCCCTCAATACCTTCCCATGACCCCAAAGGCTGAGATAATCAATGGTGGTAGTCATGTGTGGTGATTCAGCTTGCATTAATATTGTAGTGATCTCCATAAGCTTTAACTTCTCCCATAAATTATTTCTGTCAATATATACTTGTCTAAGTTCAATTTGGTATTGGTCAAGGGAAAACCCTAATTATTCTAAATTATTCCCAAGCTCGGATAAACGGGTTTCACATGGAAGACTTCTACCAACTGATTCCATAACTTCCCTCTTTCTACATACATTTCACAATGTGATTATTCCTATTTATACACAAAATATCAACCACTATAGTTAAATGGTCACATATTATGAATATTTTAATTGTGTATCAAATATATTTCCACTAACCATATAATGTATCTCATTAATCAATGTTATATCCAATTACCATATATTACTAATGAATATATATGATTAACAACTATATATTCAAAACAACTATATATTCCCAATAGCCATATTTCCATTTTCCCTTCCTATACACCACATTAAATACTTTCTTAAAATAATTCATCATATCCATTTATTTCTTTCTCAAGATGTTTATCATATTTTTAATATGTTATATTCTTTGTATAGTTATCATTAGTGAAATGACCTTCATAGAATACCATGAAGAATAATTTTATTTTCTTATCGTTTTATTTCTTTTTTAATTTTTCTGATAATGTTTCATTAAGTTATCTTATAATGCATTAAATTTTATATTATAATATTAAATCTTTATAGAATAAGGAATTTTTCATTATAGTTTGGTGTTTAATATAAGAAAATATATCCAAAATGGAATTCCACAACCAAAATATAGGGTGTTTCATGTAATTCATCAAAAAAACATGTTATATATTAATTTAGAAACTATTTTAATAGGATTGATGCTCAATATTCAATAATATTTTTTAAATAAAATATAGAATAATTTTTAATAACTATTAAGACAATCAATGCTAGTAGATTATTTTGGAAATGATATAAAAAAATATATTTTTTTTAATTTTTAAAATTTTAGTTAAAAAATAATAATACTTTAAGTATTTATTTGTGGTTAAAAATTACATAAAATACTCACACATCCACACAAGGGCCCATTGAATGAGGCCACCCACCAAATGGTTGAACCATGTCAAATTTCCCCATTTTATTATACTTGGCCTGAAGGCCTACACACCACACATGAGCTTATTTGGGGGTACACTGATACTAAATAATACACACCACACAATAGATTATTGGACTATACCACCAACCACCCCTTAAAGAGCTGACCAACCTCAATTACTCCACTTTATTACATAATGCTCGAAAGTCCTATAACAATGGGAGGGCTCAAAGACCCTCTTAAATCCGAGATCCCTTATTACTGGGACCTTCCTTTGTTTTTGGGCATTCATCTATAATAATAGTATATGCTATAGTAATAGCTATAGTTCTTCTACAATGGTGTTACAACACCTCCAGACATTCTTCACCTCAAGGATTTTAGCCTGGTCACCTTATATAATAATAATAATAATTAACAATTAGTAATTTCCACTTACTCATTACTAATTACTAATTAATATTGATAGAAAGTAATTAATAATTAATAATTAATAATATTTAATTAATAATTAGTATTTAATAAAAAATTATGTAATTTTATTATAAATACATTATATAAATATATAAATATAAATATATATAAAAATGTGCATGGAAATATATAAATACATTATATAAATATATTTATAAATATATCACACATTATAATAACCATTATATATATAAATATACATGTATAAATGTATTTATAATTTTAGTATATAAATATATTAAAAATTATCTATATAAATGTATTTAAATATTTTATATAAATACATTTTTTAATTTTAAATGTATTTAAATATATTATACTAATACATTATAGAAATATATTTAGTACATTATATGAGTACATTTTATAAATAATTTAAATCAAAGTATTTATAAATTCATTATATTTTACAATAACCTTTATATATATAAATATACATTTATAAACACATTTAGGATTTAAGTATATAAATATATGATGGTGCAGGTGGTCGGAATGGAGGAGGGTCTGCAGTTCTAAAGCTCTTAGTGTCAGTGGAAGTTCATCAATAGAAGTCAAATAGCACTTGATAATGATGATCATAGATCTTTTTACCTTCATGCAACTTTGGGTGGGAATCCTAGAGATCTTTGGTTTTCAGCCTTGTATGAAGGCCTGCACACTCTATTTTTTTTGTTTAGGGAAACACCCACATGAATGATCATAAAAAAGGGTTTGTTGGATCTTATTTAGGAGAATCCAAAAGTGGTCTAAAAAAGGTTTTCAATAGGTAATAATTTAATTATAGTGCGTCTTGTGCTTTTAAAGGGTAAGAAACCATGACTATTAGATGAGTTAGTTCATATGGTTTCCACAATTTGGGGATTTTCCAATTATAGATGTGTTTCAATTGGCCGTAGTTTTTCAACTGTTTGTTTCCTTTAGATGAATTGAAGCAGTGAGCATAGAGCTTTAGCTCCCTATTTTTGATGCTGAGTACCCTCCGAATAGATGACTCAAGTATCAATTTCTCTTTTTAAAATGTTTGTAATTCATTTTCATAGGTATGGGTAAGGATTCAGTGACTTAATTGGATCCTATGGAATCTAAAGGTACTCCATGACATTTCTATTGTGATTAGAGTTCTGATTTGGTTGGACATGGAGACCAAACAGGTATGGTTCAGAAAATTTGCTTTAATTTTAGTAGAGTTGGACCTTAGTACCACTCTCATTGATATTTTAATACATTATACTCCTAGTGATTATTTTCATCTGTGTGCTAAATTTTCCTAGTGTACTCAATATTGTGTGGGTTTCAATGCTGTTAGAAAATCAATGGAGGCATGTTTTTAGCCTTTTTTGTGTGGTAAATATGATTTTAAATGGTATATGGTGAAGGAATTTTGGTAGTATTTTCAGACTATTCAGGGTACTACTGCAAAAGATCAGAGGGGTGTAAATTCTGGTTTTCAGGTAGCAGAGATTTCTCACGCTCCTAGGAAAGTGGAGATAGTTTACCCCTCCAAGAATCAACACTTCTCCTAAGGAGATGGGGGAAGCACAACCATTGCATGCCACTATCTCTTTTAAAGAGGCTCTATGAAGGAGGGATGGTGTTGTTCTAGATTATAAGGTCTCATTTAAACATTTTGATCATGAGGTGATTATTCAAGAGTAAGTTGATCTTAATTTATGTAAATAAAAAATCATTTCCAAAAGGAAAGGAAAATCCAAAGTGGTAGATGAAGAGAGTTTCTAGTAGGCCACTCATAGGAAACCATTAGATCCTTTACATGCGAATCGAGTGTTTGATTTAGGAACACATGTGCAGGTGTAGGTGTTTAATACTAAACTCTATGAATTTATTCAGGTAGATATGTATGGGTTCGACATGAATTTTCCTTTTCTTCCTGAATTGACTTTGTAGGATGACCCTCCAATAGAATAACAGGAAAATCGTGAAGATTAAGTGGATGACCTAGATAGTAGTGGTTTATTGGAAGGGAATACGACTACTGAGGAGGGTAAAAATTCCCTAATTGACTCTAGTACTAGTATACATTCTCTTCTTGACATCTTAAACCAATCAGGTAACAAGGATGTTTCCCATGAGGAGTTTAGAAAGGTTCATGATTCTTGAAGAGTTGAAGCAAAATATTCTTTAATGAAGATCATTCCTAATCTGTAGGATGTTATATCAAATCATGATGGCTCTGGTTTTAAAAGTCCCATGAGTAGCATTGAACCTCATGAAAAAGAAGTCGAATAATCAATAATAGATGATCATGATGAAAAATGGTAAGAACCCAAGCAATAAAAGTGAGGAAGATACCAGATATGTTGAGGTGGATCCATACGAAGATGAGGCACACATAAAAGGAGGTGACTGTTGACCATTTTTTGAGGTGTTGTTGGCACAATCTATTTTCATTACTTCCCTGCTTTCTTTGACTTTTTTACTTTATTTTTAGTAATAAATTTTCAGAACCATGGATTTTAATCCATGGTTCATGCTATTCTAGTATATAAATATATCATATAAATATAATACATTATATAAATGTATTTATATAAGTAAATTATTAAATTCATAATATAAATATATATAAAAATACATTATATAAATATATTATATCAATATTTTTATAATGAATACATCATATAAATACATTATACATATATAAATATATTTAAATATATTATGAAAATAAATTATATAAATATATCATATAAATTTATATTTGAATATATAAATACACTACCTAAATACATTATATAAATATACATATATGTATTTAAGTATGTGTATCTATATATATAGGTATATTTATAGATAGATATGTAAATACATGTGTGTGTATATATATATGCATATATATAAATATATGTATGTAAATATATATATATATATATATATATATAAGTATATAAATGAATTATATAAATAAATGTTAATGATTATTTGTGAATATATATAGTTATAGAGATATACCAATATTATATATTAAATATAAGCGTTCAATGCCAAGTTTTTTATGTTATAATTTCTAGCACACTCAGGCAAGATATCAACATGTTATAGGATAATTTTTCTTGGGGTAATGATAGTAATTAAATGCACTTTCTTTCATGGGAGAAACATCGTAGGCCAAACAAGTTTGGAAGTTTGGGATTCATAAATTTTGTTTGTTTTAATATGGATCTTATGGATAAGTATTTTTAACATTTACATAAATTTCTAGACCTCCTTTGTGTAAGAGTGACACAATAAGAAGTGAAAATACCTTAAATAATGAATCTTCTTTACTAGAATTGTTAAGGTCTTGGGAACTAACCCATGGTCATAGCCCTTTGACATTACCTTTTGACTGAGAATCCTCTTTAAATTAAAATTTCTAAACCCAAAATGATTTTTGATAAATGTAAATCCTTTAAATGTGCTACTCTTGGATAAATTTTTTTTACCCAGAATGCACATAGTAATGAGGAGGATCATATATGCGTCCTCAAGCATGGAATCATCTAGCTTCTCCATTGCAGGAAAAGTCATAAGCACATATCTATTTATATTTCCTCACACTATCACACTCTATGTATATCCTTTATCTATGCCTATAAATATTTAATCCAAAGGAGGGAATTATGGATGGATTTAGGGACAAATTTTAAAGGAATTAGACACAAATGAATCATTTTGGGTGATTTTAATGCTATACTTATATTAGATTAGAAAACTAGATCAAACTTAAATAGGATTGCCTAAAAAAAATTTACTACTTTCATTTCTCATTGTAATTTAAATAAATACTACATATATAGGTCTAACTTCACTTGGAGAAGATACACCATAAATGGAAGGAAATCTAGTAAACTGGATAGGTTCTTTGATCAAATAGATGATAAGGATTATACCATTGGGGTCTCTGGGTTCACCATTCCCAAATTTCAATTAGATCACAACCTGATACTTATTTAGATCTCTATAGCTTTCAATAGGACAAAACCCTCCCTTTTAAATTTGATAATGGATGGATTTTTATACTTGGATGCAGGGAAGTTCTTCTTAAATCCTGGAAGTTGGATCCCTTAGGAAACCCACTCTATAATCTTGATGAAAAATTAAGCAATACCAAAAGGCTCTTAAGACACTATTGTATTCGTCCAAAATAGTATAAGTATGAATGATAAAGTCCCCTATAAAGTCTTTATTGAGCTACATAGGTGATAAGAACTCCAAGCTCATTCATCAGTTTTACAAAGAAAAAATAGTTTGAAGAGGATATAAGGTAATCTATATCAATGGGTGCACCCTTACCTTAAAAGAGGATATATCCAATGGCCTAATTGATCATTTTAGACATTTTTACTCCAATGACGATTTTTAAAACACCCAAATTATTGTTGAAAAAAATACCCAACTGTATTCAATCAAAATAGAGATCTTTTCATGGAACCCCTAATAAGAAGTTAAGGTAGCCATTTTATCCCTCAACATTGACAGTGCTCTTAGCTCAGATGGGTTTACTAATAAACTTTTTATGTACTATTGGGACATCCCACATTTTGAGGTGACCAATACTGTTAAGTAATTATTCAATCAAGCCTCAATTCCCCCTGAAATAAACTCAATATTTATTTTCTTTATACCCAAATGGAAAATTCCATTAACATTGAGGACTTCAGACTAGTTATGATTGGTACTAATATCCCCAAATCATTAAGAAAATAATTACAATCAGGATGATGGTATTCATTAGAGACATTATTACCCCATACTAGTATATATTTTTACCTCGTAGGGGCATTCAAAGCTGTCTGTTTACCACTTTAGAATGTTTCAAATTAATGAAAAATAAAGTGATGGATGAGAACTTTACTCTAAAAACTGACTTTTCGAAAGAATTTGACATTATCAAATGGAGATTCATTGTATAAATTCTTAGAATATATTTATTCTCCAATGATTTCATCAAATTGATCAACACCATTCTAAAATTTGAAAGTATTTTCATTCTCATTAATGGACCACCCTAAGTTTTTCTCTAATGTTCGTTGGGTGTCATATAAGGAATACCCCTCTTAGGTTTTCTCTTTTTGATGGATTAAAATTACATTAGTATATATTTAAATGAACTTTTACAAATTTGAATGTACAAGTGGATCAATAGTGATAGAGTATTTTTCAATATTTCACATCCTCTATATGATGATGACATTCCAATTCTTGGAAAGTCATCTATAAGCACTTTGTTCGCTATCAAATCCATCTTTAAACACTGCAAAAATAGTTGTAGGTCAATCCATTAGTTGTAAAATGTATTTTATTAACTTTGATGATAGAATCCATTTCAATAGTAAAAATAGGATTTTTGGAACCCTCTAAGTGAAAAAGAGTGCACTCGCCTTCATTTACCTTGGGTTCCCCCTCTTTTAAGGAAAATTAAGAAGCTTCTATTTGGAAAATATTTGTTCAATCATTTTCACATGCTTATAAAGTTGTAAATGAAAATCTGTATCCTAATCTAGAAGGGTTTCCTTGGTTAATTCAGTAGTGACATCTAGATTTATTTATTCCTTCTTGATATACAAATGGAATATAAGTCTTCTTAATAAAATGAAAAAAGTCTAGGAACTTCATTTAGATGGGATTCCTACATGAAAGGAAGATCGTTTCTTTTGCATGGAGATAATTCATTAAGACCATTTACATGGGTGGGATACGCATAAAAGATATCAAAATATTTAATGATGCACTTTTTATCAAATTAAATTGGAAAATAATGACATATAATGATCCTATTTTGATTTTCTATCAAATAGGTTTGTCAATAATCTATTGAATGGATAATCTAATTATATTACATCATTCACGTGGCCTGTCATTAGACATTATTTCAAATACATCATGTGTAACTCCAAATAGATAGTGTGTATATAATCCAACTTGAATTTCCTAGACACTCTTTAGTTTAATATACACCTTGTTGACAACATGAATATTCCCTCAATAATATAGGATATTAATACTATTGAATTCATCCAAAATAGTAGATGTATGAATGATGAAGTCCCCCATAAAGTCTTTATTGAGCTACATAGGTAAGTATTTATAGACAAAGACTTGATCATATGGGAACCAAATATAAATGGAGTCTTTAACTGTAAGAAGTAGAACATGCTAAAGTGTGAAGGACAAAAAATAACTCCACCATGGTTGTTGAAGTTTAAAAACACATTCATTAAACCCTAAAGATGGATACTTATGTGTAATATATGGAGTAATCATCTTCCTACATGTGAATTGATACAGAGCAATGGAATTTAGCTTTCCATAAGCTGTCACTTTTTTCTGAGGAATGCTAAAAATGTATAACACTTTTTTATCAGCTATAACTTTACTGGAATTCATTGGAATCATCTTCAAGAAATATTTCAAATCATCATTTATAATGATATCCAATTGCAAGGTCTAATTATATCCATTATTAATATTGAAAAGAGTGATCAATTATAGAATTTACTTCTCACAGTTATGGAATCCATTATATCATATATCTAGAAGGCACAAAATGTGATGGTATTTGATGGTCATAAACCATCCATTTATGCTGGAATGATGTCCATGCACACTAATGTGTTCAATTCCTCTAGAATAAAAATATGTTCAATTCAAAAATCTATCTCTGATTTAAATACACTATGGATACTTGGTGTGAATGGAAGGATGGATAAGCCACTTGTTTAGGAATCCATTCGATGGACTCCCCCATCCATTTATGGATCAATGTTAATGTGAATAGTACAACATTTGGAATGCTAGGGCCCTCTGGATGTGGAGGTGTTTTATGTACCCACTGTGGATTAATAAAAGTATTCTATTACGAATATATTGGAATCATAACTACATATGAGGATGAAATATGGGAAATAATTCATGCCATAAAACATGCTTTACATAATGGATGAGAATGCCACTAGATTGTATCTAATTCTCATCATGCTATTCGATACCTAAAACTGAGAAATAGGAAGGTCCCATGGAAGTTTATTCCGCAATGGGTTGAATTTATTGAGAACACTAGTCACCCTAACTTGGATATCACACATGTGTAGATGGAAGCCAATTAGGTTACAAATTCCTTATAAAATTGAGTGATTTTGGAGACAATCATGATGTGGTCCTTCCAAACCATATATTTTTTAACAACACTGGTAGATGCAGATATACGGGGTGAGATCTACTCCCATATTTATAAAAATCCCTTTTACTTCCTGAAATGTTTAAATATTTTATTAATAAATTCTAGAATTAGGCTAGCATTGATCCTAAACGCTTTTTATTAATATTGATACAAGAAAAATATTCTCCACATGATGATGTTCATTTGTATTGATTATGTCTCAGAATTATTTTTATTTAGAGGAGACTTTAAAGTTCAAAACCTATTCTTTTGCTTGGTCTTTGATGGTGTATTGGAAATGGATATTAGGTGCATATTTAGTTAAATGAATGGATTTTGGATAAATAATTGTGCTTTCCTATAAATCTATCTTATTATGGTTTAAAATATATGATTCTCACTGAATATATTGTATAATTAAAACATGTTTAGGATCTCATTTTTCTTGAATTATTTAATTCTAGAGATAAGAACCTTATTTTTTAAATTACTCTTGGATTAACTTCAAACATAGATTCTCATTTATTATGTTTTACTAGAGATGGAAATTATCATGTATAGTTATAATTTTTCAATTTCATGGGCAGATAATTTTTAGGGATCATATTGGAATATTTTTTAGAAATAAAATTTATCTTCAAGAGTAAATGTTTTTTGGTGGTGATTTTTTCAAAACCATATTCTTTTAGGATAGTTTCTTTATTTTCATTACATTATTGTTTCTAAATTTTATTAGATATTTCATAGAGGGTAGGAGTCATATATTTATGAAATACTATGAAAGGATATTGAAACTTTTATTTGGAAGCATACTCTTAAAATTTTTCCATCACTCTTGAATGGGTATTCCACTCATCTTTCTCTTCTTATGGATTGAAAGAGTAATCTAATTGAATATAACTATGATAATTTATGTGTTATATCATGTAATATTTTGGAAAAAAGGAATGTGTAAATTGTGAATAATAGGTATATTTTTAATTATTTGCGTATTCAACATGCTTGATGAACTTTAAAGCTATGGTAAACAAAAAATAATTGTATTTGAGGTAGGATTTTTTTTATTATCCTTTGAAATGGAAACAACTAGTGGCTTCATAGCTTAATATTAATGTTTATGCAATGAACCTTACTAAATCTAATATTCCAACTTTTTTGTTTTGTAGGTATTCTAATGGTGGTGTTATTTTTAATGGTATTAAGGTTTATTAGGTTTTTTTGGAGTATATTAATTGTAGAGTATATGGATATAATTTATAGGATTATCAAAGTAAATACTCAAGGTTTGAATCATTGTATTTTTATTAAGATTATCTCATAGTAATTATGGTGATTTCTAATAGCTCAGATTTTCAATATTCTTTAGGACTCGTGATTGACTAGATTCTCTTTGGGAGAGAGTATTCCATCTCATAAGTTCTATTTTTCAAAAGAGAGAGTAATGGGGTGGAACACTTTATTTCTCACTCTTCCTCTTATTAGGGTGATTTAGTTTGTATTGACTTTATTCCTTATTTTGATACTTTATTTTTTTTCTAATTTAATATAATCATATTTTTGTTTTCTATAGAAAAGTTTAGAGTTTAGAAAAGTTGTCCAGGAACTTATCCACAAGTAGTGGGGTGGGGATTCAAATCCTTCATAGTGATAATTTCCAATTCTTTAATGGGGCATTTGGTTAGGGGAAACCAATACAATAGTTGTGGTAGGGGCATATAATGGGCTCATCATACATTTTTAGTGCAGCGAGGAAGCACCACACATTTTCGGGATGGCATGAGAGTGATGCACATGGGCAGGGTGGCTGACCATGGGGACCAATAACAGTGGTCAGTGGTGTGGAAAAAAAGTGAAACTTGAGGGAAATTGGGGGTCAAGGGGATCATGGTGGTTGATCAATTGGAAAAGGGGTGGTTTAGGGTTGGATAAATTAATAAGATCAATTGTTTTTTAAGGTAACTATTTCTTTATAACTACCTTTAAATTTTATTTTTTTAGAATTAGTTATTTTTTAAAAACCAACTTTAATTTTTTTTTATTTTTTTCAAATAATTATAAATATTAATTTTCAAATAGTTTTTATTGTAGATTTATATTACCACTAAAATAATCCCTGCTAAATTTTAAATGTACCAACGTTTATTGAAAACTGGTGAAAATTCAAGAAAGAAATCAATTTAGCCATATTTTTCTATAATCTCCATTAAATAATTAAGTGGGTGTTATAACTATTACAAAATAAGAAAAAATTATAATAATGAAATTTTTGTATATTTATAATGTAATGAAAAAAGTGTGTAAAAACAATCACTAAATCTAGTAAAATATCATACTGTATAACTAAAAAATAAAAATGCTACGATCCATTACCTTTGGTGTAACACCACAACCCCTCTAGGCTGGAGCCGGTGCATTACTTGTGATATTGGAATGGTTATAAGGAATGAAAAATACTTAAGGAATGATCAATTTAGTAGTCTTGAAGAAACTATATACATAGATGTAATACAAATTACATTGAAAAAGGTTACAAGATACAACACATAACCAAATTAAAAATTACAACTACATGAACTCAATAAATGACCTTCTCTTCATCACCTGTTGAAGGTAAAAAATGAAAGGGGTGAGCTCAAATACTCATTAAGGGTTACAAAGAGTGTAAGAATGGGTAAAATAATAAGTTAATCACAATCAATCTGACATAATCACTATGGCATAGTGAATAAATGAAAAATTAATGCAATTAATAAACGGAGAATGAAACTGTATCCATAGATTTTGTCATAATGAAAACCTCATGGATAATAATAAAAGATAATAATGAATAAATATAACGCTTATTAATTATATGTCATGTATCTAGCACATGAAACCATAATACCATTGAAACGGTTTAGTTCTGTGGGTAGAAACCCGTCTGATTTTTAGAAACAAACTCGAAGGGTTTGTCGTCAACTGATTTGTCTCATGAGACCTACTGATGCATGTAGGGGATATAGAAGGACCCACACACCACTGAATGTTCAAATAATCCTTTATACATTGATTAAATACAAGATCAATATTCCTTTTCTATATCTGTATGGAGTAGAGTATACAGATTCATCAATATTTCCATAATTAAAATAACTTTCCAAATAAACACCGTATATAAAATGGAATACGGTTTAGACAAAAAACATATCCATGATATGAGATTATGGATATTTAATATAAATATAATTTCAAATGAAACTTTATCTCAAATGGGTAGTTGGTACACCACATAAGGATTATTAGGTGCACAATACAAAGTTAGTCACAACAAAATGGTAGTTGAGACAAAGGCTCT
Source organism: Viscum album (assembly GCA_963277665.1). Classification (NCBI taxonomy): domain Eukaryota; kingdom Viridiplantae; phylum Streptophyta; class Magnoliopsida; order Santalales; family Viscaceae; genus Viscum; species Viscum album. The sequence continues at coordinate 328,336,319 of OY728119.1, read as the reverse complement.
TACCACAATGTAATAGGTCAAATCATATGACCAGAACTTAATAACCCTAAAATTAATCATTGAATAAAATTAATATGAAGATAATCATGTTATTATATATCAAATGGAAGTTAAAATATACCACATACAAGAAATAAGTGGCAAACAATGAAAATCCCACATAAATGAAAGTGAGATGAGAAACCCCTTACAAACATTTCGGCATGATGAGGAGTGTTATTGCGAGGGATTAATGAGAGGAAAAGGGGTATTAAATTTTTTATATGTCACAAGGGAAGTATGGGGGAGGTACTAAAATATACCCCATCATTAGGAATTAAAAATAAAAGGGTACAACATAAGGGAGATTCTTGAACAAAAGTGAGAGAGAAGATCCCTTACAAAGATTGTGTCATTAGAGTGACGATAAATCAATGAAATATTTATGTGTGAAAAATAAAAATCCACAACATATATGTGGATATATATTATAAAACAATCATAGGCCATTCACACATATTCTTGGAACAATGTAACCAATGAAATAGATGTTTAACCCAAAGAATTAAAATTGAGTTAAACAATCACTTACAAAGATTGTGTCATTAGAGTGATGATAAATCAATGAAATATTTATGTGTGACAAATAAAAATCCAAAAAATATAAGTGGATATACATTATAAAACAATCATAGGACATTCACACATATTCTTGGAACAATGAAACCAATGAAATAGATGTTTAACCCAAAGAATGAAAATTGAGTTAAGCATTCCCTGACCTTATGCTCGAAGGTGTTCTTGTTTGTTCTTAACGACCTGAATAATCAAATTTAGATTCATTAATTAATAATTCCAGAACATCATAAACATTTAATTTTTATGGTATAACATTTTTAAGTTCATTAATTTCCTTTTTGATGGGTTTAGGAGATTCAATTTTATTGTTATGGAAGCATTTTCTTACTTGATTTCATGATTTGTTTACTTATATTCATTAGTATAAGTTCATTTGAAATGTGGTTAAATATCCAGGATTGTTAATATAAATTATTAGTTACATTAAATATATATAAATGATCTTATAATGATTCTGGTTATATATCACGAGGATGACTCATTCGATGAGTTAAAATAAACGCTTGGATTTGGCTTGGCAGTTTTGTGCATAATAAACTTATTTTGTATTATTATTCAATATTATGAACGTTTAAAGATTATAGAACATAAATAAAGATAAAATACATATATTATGACCTTGTTAAACCATTGAAAAGGTTTTTTGACAAGTACTAATGATAGTAATGCAAATTGAAAACCTGTCTTCCTTGAGTGTGATAAATTTACACATCTCGGATGGTGTTTGCATTTATTGTATAAAAAGAGGGAACAAAAGATAGATTATGATGAAATATTCCATTAGAAAAATAAATATCCAGTACATGTATGGTACTATAATTATCATGGAATTTGGATGAGGGGAGGTGGTAAAGGAGAACAGAATAATGGAACTTTGTAAAAGAAATTGAGAGAAAAGGGAAGGAAGGTTCACCTCTTGAGTACACCTCCTTGAGAATCCCCTTAAGTACTTTTTTGGCCTTTTTGTGAGACCAGAAGCTTTTGGACGTGGGTAGAGGACTTGGGAAGAGTATTTGTCAGAATTTAGGCAAGGATTGAAGCTTGAGTGGTGTGGGAGGAAGAGGGGGTGAGGGGTGGTTTATATAGTGGAGGGGAGAAGAGTTTTCTTAATATTATAATCATTAATTTATTATTTCCTCTCAGGGAAACCAATAGTGAGTATTCCATGACCAAAGAACAGTAATATATTCATGTGACTTCGAACCAATTGGTCTTACATCAGCAGATCATCATTAATGACTCAATTAATCCATTATTTAGCATTTATTGTGAATTATCAGATTTTACTATTCATCAAAAATTAAAATATTTCAAAAAAATTACAAAAATTCACCATAACCATTTTTCAATGTGTAGAATCCAAAAATGAATTCCATTTTTTAAAAATAATTTTTTAAATATGATTAATTAAATATTTAATTAAAATCATTATTTAATCGAAAAATATAAACACTTAAAAAATTTTCATCTTCATTTTTATGGGGCCTAAATTCATTTATACACTCAGTGGTATAGATACCATTCATAAGAGACATATTACTATTCATAAGGTTATGTTACTATTCATATGGGTTGGTTAATATTCACTGAAAATTGATTTTTCCTTATTAGACTTCAAATAACTTACTGATCGCAACCATGTGTGTCAGATTTTCAAAATTCACATCATAGAAGTGACAAAATTAGGTTTACTTGGCTAGGTTATGGATATATCTTATAAGTAACCATGATTTGTTCCATATAGGCTTAGTGATTCACAAAATATAGGCTATAACTAGAATGTATTTAAGAGAAACATACCATGAAGTGTTTGGGGTGCTTCATTATTACCTCCTTTGGAAATTTCATCCTTGAAAGTTTATGTATGAAGCTTACAAAAAAGATGTGGGTGATTATTTTTAATAACACTCTCAGGTTACCATGTCACTTCCTCCATATTATGGTTTTTTCCAAGAACCTTTACTAGATGAGTTTTTTGATTTATCAATACCTGCTCCCTTGTTTCAAGAATCCCGATAGGCTTTTCACAGTATGACAAATCAGGTTCCAATTCTATTTCTTCATATGTGAGTATATGTGTTGGGTCTGGAATGCATTTATTTAACAATGACACATGGAACACATCATGAAATCTGGAGAGACTTGGATGCATTTTTAAACTGTAAGCTACTGCTTCGATTCTTTCTAGAATTTCAAATGGTCTGATATACTTGGGGCTTAGTTTCCCTTTCTTACCGAATCTTCATTAACCCTTCCATGGAGACACTTTTAGAAAGACATGATCTCCCACTTGTAATTCCAAATCCATTCTCTGATTGTCAGCATAAATCTTTTTCCTACTTTTGGCTATGTTAATATGGGCTTGTATTGTCTCCACCTTTACCGTGGTCTCTTCAATAAGTTATGGGCCTATAAGTTTCGTCTCACCAACTTCATCCCAACAAGTTAGAGTTCAAAATCTCTTTCCATATAATACTTTATACAGAGCCATTTGAATACTAAAATGGAAACTATTATTATAGGAAAATTACACCAAAGACAAGTATTGATCCCACATTCCTTGGAAGTCAAGAGAGCATGACCGCAGCTTGTCTTTTAATGTTTTAATAGTCCTTTCAGACTGTCCGTCGGTTTAGGGGTGATAAGCAGTACTCATATGTAGGTCAGTATTCAAAGCCTACTGTAGACTCTTCCAAAATTTTGATGTAAATCGAGAGTCTCGATCAGACACAATCGATATAGGTGAACCATGAAGTCTTACAACTTCATTAATATAAAGTATATCTAAGTGATCAAGTGGAAAATATTTTCTTATAGGAAGGAAATGTGCTGATTTTGTGAGCCAATCGACAATTACCCATATTACATCATTCTTTCTAGGTGTCCTTGGTAGTCTGATGACAAAATCTATTGTAATATTATCCCACTTCCACATAGGAATAGTTAGAGGTTGCATCGCTCCTTTGAGATGTTCTCTCTCTACCTTCACTTGTTCACAAACTAGACTTCTTGACACGTAGTCAGCAATTTCCTGCTTCATAATCTCCCACCGAAAATATTCCTTAAAATCTCTATACATCTTGGTGCTATCTGGGTGTATAGAGAAATATGATCTATGAGAATCATCTAATAGTTTCCTTTTTAGATCAGGTACTAATGGAACACATAACCTCTTCCCAAATTTCAGAACCCCTTCTTCATACATGAAGTCAGCCATTCTCCCATCCTTAACTGCATTAATTTTCTTAGGGAGATTCTCATCATCAGATTGAGATCTTTTTATCTTCTCTAGTAAAGATGGTTTAGCGATCATTTGAAAGAGAAAAGATGTTTCCCCTTCCTTAATAATTCCCATATACATCTTTAGTAGATCAAAAAATATAAGATCTCTCTCAATCCTTATTTGAGCTAGAAGTCCATGATCCTTCCTAATTAAAGCATATGCCACCTTATTTTCCTTTCCTAGGTGGTAGTGTATTGAACAATAGAAATCTTTGATTAACTTGAGCCATCTTCTTTGCCTCACGTTGAGTTCTTTTTTTGTAAAAATGTATTTCAAACTATTGTAATCTGTGTATATCTCACATTTTTCACTGTAAAGATAATGTCTCCATATTTTTATAGCAAAGATTATGGCTGCTAACTCAAGATCATGAGTTGGATAATTTTTATTAGAGGTCTTCTACTGTCTTGATGAATAAGAAATAAATTTATCCTTTTTCGAAAGGACGCAACCCAGTCTATTCTTTGATGCATCACTGTACATTACAAATCCATCACTTCCAGATGAAAGAGTCAAAATTGGAACATTGAGCAATATTATTTTGAATTCTTTGAAGCATTCTGTACATTCTTTTTTCAACACAAACTTAACTCCTTTATGTGTGAGCTTGGTTAGCGGGTTAACCAGTCGGGCAAAATTCTAAACAAAATCCCGATAGTAACCTTCTAAGCTAATAAAACCGCGTACCTCAATTATGTTTGTTGCCGTGGGCCATTCTTGGATTGCAGTTGTCTTTGTAGGTTCAACTAGGATTCCATCCTTAGAGACAATATGGCCTAGAAAAGAAACTAATTGAAGTTAGAATTATCACTTGCTAAACTTCCCATATAATTTATTGATTCTAAGAGTTCTAAAAATAATCAGCAAGTGATTCTCATGGTCTTCATAACTTTTTGAGTATACTAGGATATCATCAATGAATACCCCAATAAAGTTATAAAGATATTATTTGAAAACACTATTCATTAAATCCATAAAAATAGAGGGTGCATTTTGCAGTCCAAAAGGCATCACTGTAAATTTGTAATGACCATACCTAGTTCGAAATGCTTTCTTTAGAATATATTCCTTCCTTACATGCAACTGATGATATCCGGATTGAAGGTCAGTCTTCAAAAGGTATTGAGATCCATGAAGTTGATCAAATAAATCATCAATCCGGGGAAGAGGATACTTATTCTTTATTGTAATAGCATTGATTTCCCTATAATGCAAAGTCTCAGGGATCCTTATTTCTTCTTGACAAAGAGGACAGGGGCACCCCATAGTGAAACACTAAGTCAAATTCATATTTTTTCACTCAAATCCTCTAGTTTTTTCTTTAGATCTAATAATTCCATAGTGGCCATTCTATAGGGAGTATTTGAAATTGGTATTGCATGAGGAATTAAATAAATAGAGAACTCAACTTCCCAATCTGGAGTATGTCCAGGTAAATACTATGGAAATACATCAATGTACTCTTGCACTATGTGAACATCTTCAATTTGAAGATTTCTTTCCTCACCCATAGATATTGGTTTATCTTCATCTCCAAGTATTGCCTTCAGTAGATCTACTGGGGGTGGTTCTAGATAAGAATTAGGTGGCGAAGTTTCTTCCCAAAAGCCAAGGGATTCTATACCATTTTAAAAAATTGTAACTTCCTTATTCTTACAAATAAATCTTCGTATCATAATTTTATATCAAATCCAATCCTAGAATTATATCAAATTCTGTCATTGGTATGATGATAAGGTTTACAACTAAATCATGTTTTGGTGTTTTGAGGGGGACTAGTCGACATGCCTTTGTTGCAATGATACATCCCCTGAGAGTTTTTACAGACAACTCCTTTATTAAATAAAATTGGAGATATATAATTTTCATGGAAAACTATGAAGATATAATTGAATGCGATTATACAGAATAAAATAATGTTTTGGCTAAGTTTGAGGAAATAATTAAAGTACCTGCCACCATGTCATTAGAAAATTCAACCTCCGCAGTTGTAATCGCATAGGCTCTCCCATGTTCTCTTGGCTTTTTCTGAGTCATGTTTCCTTGGCACTTAGGACACTCATTTTCATAGTGTCACGTATCTCTGCAATTGTATAAATAAATATCATTGAATTGTTTCTTCCCCTTTCATTCATCAGATCAATGACCCTTTTCTCCGTAGTTACAGTAGACTCCCATGCCTTTTAGGCATTTCCCGAGATGATTTTTTCCACAGTTCTCACATAATGGGAATAAATTTGTTCCCTTACTCTTCTTTGGTGCTTCTCCTTTTCCTTTGTTATCAGAGTACCACTTCTTATATTGGTTTCCTTTGAAAATATTTGATCTAGAAAATTCCCTCTCTATTTTAACGGCACTTGATACAATTTCATCATATGATGAAAATGATTGAGATGACAATACCCTTCGAAGAATTGGATTAAGACCTTAAAAGAAATGATAGATCTTGTTTGTTGAGTCACATATGTAATTTATGGCATACCTAGATAGCCTTGTGAAAGTAGCCTCATACTCTACAACACTGTCTCCTTCCATTTGTTTTAAGCTAAGGAATTTACTCTACATTTCAGTTAGTTGCTCACGAGGGAAATATTTTTTGAAGAATATTTCTTTAAAAGTACTCCATTCTTTATCTTCATTTTCTTCTTCCTCCGTGGTATTCTGAATCAAGGACTACCATTGATCAGCGTCTCCCTTGAGACAATATACTGCCAGTACTACATTTTCATTTTCATTACATCTTAATGCCATGAATATCTTTTCAAGGGACTTGATCCATTGCTCTACAACCACTAGGTTAGTAGTCCCGCTAAAAGATGGGGGCTTCTGCCACATGAAATGATCCAACATAGTTGTGGAATGGTTATTCATTACAACCTGAGTATGTTGTCCCAATTTGGTCATGATCTAATCTATTCCAACAATGACTGTGTTGAATTGCTTCGTAGGTAGATCCCTAACTTTCCCATGAGTATTGTTTCCCCATCTTCCGTTAGAAACCATATCTGATTAATGGGATACACTAGATTAGTTTATGAATCTCAAATAGAAAATCACTCAACATAGATTGAGATTCTATGCATAGCTAATCCTATAATCATGGTTTCTCTAAGGAAAATTTATATTAAACTCCTTCATAATGGATTGTAAAGAAAATGTGAATTATCCTAAGCATACCCCCCAGGAGTGTTGTAACAAAGAGTGAAAAAATACCTGTTGTTGTGCACCAGTTCCCGTTCGAGTCTAGCTCAAGTGGTGTTTTTGGATTTTACCCCTAGATACATCTATGCTAGAGCTGCCTCTACCTTATCATATCCAGACAGGGATGTATTGCATAAAAGATCCACATAATCTATTCCTTACCAAAATACCAGGATATTCTTATACATTTATCCAAAAATTCTACCTTAGGGATTTGTTTCCTACTATACATTTCCTACTCTAGTTTCGAAGTTTTCTACTAAACTTCCTCTGATACCATCTGTAACACCCCAACCCCTTTAGGCTGGTGCTGGTGCTTTACTTGGGATATTGGCATGGTTAGAAGGAATGAAAAATCCTGAATGAAATATCCATTTAGTAGTCTTGAAGAAACTAGATACATAGATGTGACACAAATTACATTGGAAAGGGTTACAAGATACAACACATCACCAAACTAAAAACTGCAACCCCATGAACTCAAACAATGACCTTCTCTTCATCACCTGTTGAAGGTAAACAATGAAAGGGGTGAGATCAAACACTCAGTAAGGGTTACAAATAGCAGAAGCATGAATACAATAATAAGTGAATCATAATCAATCTGACATAATCAGTATGGCATGATGAATAAATGAAAAACTAATGCCATTAATAAACTGAGAATGAAACTGCATCCATAGATTTTGTCATAGTGGAAACCTCATGGATAATAATAATAACTGATAATGAATAAAGATAATTCTTATTAATTGGATGTCATGTATCTGGCATATGAAACCATAATAACGTTGAAATGGTTTAGTTCTGTTGGTAGAAGCCCGCCTGATTTTTGGAAACAAACTCAAAGGGTTTTTCACCAAATGATTTGTCTCATGAGACCTACGGATGCTTCGAGGGGCTATAGCGGGCTCCAAATGACATTGCAAGTCTAAATAATTCTTTATACACTGATTCAATAAAGGAGAAATATGACTTTTCAATATCTCTATGGATTAGAGTATATATATTCATCAATATTTCTATAATTAAAATAAATTTCCAAATAAATACTGTATGTAAAATGGTATATGATTTATACAAAAAACATATCCATGATATGAGATTATGGATATTTAATATAAATATAATTTCAAATGAAAATTTATCTCAAATGGGCAGTAGGTACACCACATAAGGATTATTAAGTGCACAACACAAAGTTAGTCACAACAAAATGGTAGTTGGGACAAAGGCCCTTACCACAATGTAATCGGTCAAATCATATGAACCAAAATTAATAACCCTAGAATTAATCCTATAATAACATGAATATGAAAATAATCTTGTTATTATATATCAAATGTCAGTACACATATAACACATACAAGAAATGAGTTACAAACAATGAAAATCCCACAGAGATGAAAGTGAGATGAGAAACCCCTTACAAACATTTCGTCAAAGAAACAAGTGTTATTGTGAGTGATTAATGAGAAGTAAAGGGGTATTACATTATTTATATGTCAAAAGGTAAGTATGGGGGAGGTTTGAAAACATACCCCATCATTAAGAATTAAAAATAAAAGGGCACAACATTGGGGAGATTTTTGAACAAAAGTGAGAGAGAGGATACCTTACAAAGATTATGTCACTAGAGTGATGATAAATCAATGAAATATTTTTGTGTGAAAAATAAAAATCCAAAACATATAAGTGGAAATAAAGTGTAAAACAATCATAGGACGTTCACACATATTCTTGGAACAATGTAACCAATGAAATAGATGTTTAACTCAAAGAATGAAAATTGAGTTAAGAAATCCCTTACAAAGATTGTGTCATTAGAGTGATGATAAATCAAAGAAATATTTATGTGAAAAAAATAAAAATAAAAAAAATATAATTGGATATACAGTGTGAAAAAATCATAGGCCATTCACACATATATTTTGAACAATGAAACCAATGAAATAGATGTTTAACCCAAAGAATGAAAATTGAGTTAAGCAATCCCTTACCTTACACTCGAAGGTGTTCTTGTTTGTTCTTAACGACCTGAATAATCAAATTTAGATTCATTAATTAATAAATCCAGAACCTGATAAATATTTAATTTATATGGTATACCATTATTAAGTTCATTAATTTTCTTTTTGATGGGTTTAAGAGATTCAATTTTATTGTTTTGGAATCATTTTATTACTTGATTTCATGATTTGTTTACTTGTATTCATTAATGGAAGTTCATTTGAAATGTGTTTAAACATCCAGAATTGTTAATATAAATTATTAGTGACATTAAATAGATATAAATTATTTTAAAATGTTCTAGTTATATATCATTAGGATGACTCATTCGTTGAGTTAAAATAAACGCTTAGATTTGGCTTGGCGGTTTTGGGCATAATAAACTTGTTTTGTATTATTATTCCATATTATGAACATGTAAAGATTCCAGAACATTAATCTAGATAAAATACATATATTATGACCTGTTTCAACCATTGAAAATGTTTCCTGACCAGTATTGAATATAATAATTCAAATTGAAAACCCGTCTTCCTTGAGTATGATAAATTTACACATCTCAGACGGTGTTTGCATTTATTGTATAAAAGGAGGGAAAAAAGAGATATTATGATGAAATATTCCATTAGAACAATTAAAATCCAGTACATGTAAGGTAATAGAATTATCATGGTATTTGGATGAGGGTAGGTGATAAAGGAGAACAAAAGAATGGAACTTTGTAAAAACAATTGAGGGAAAAGGGAAGGAAGGTTCACATCTTGAGTACACCTCCTTGAGAATCTCCTTAAGGACTTTGTTTTTGGCCTTTTGGTGAGACCAGAAGGTATTTTACGTTGGGAGAGGTCTTGGGAAGAGTATTTGGTAGAATTTTGGCAAGGCTTGAAGCTTTAGTGGTGTGAGAGGAAGAGGGGGCGAGGGGTGGTTTATATAGTGAAGGGGAGAGGAGTTTTCTTAATATTATAATCATTAATTTTCTATTTCCTCTCAAGAAAACCAATAGTGAGTATTCCATGACCAAATAAAAGTAATATATGCATGTGACTTCGAACCAATTGGGATTACATCAGCATATCATCATCAATGACTCAATTAATCCATTATTTAGCATTTATTGTGAATTATCAGATTTTACTATTCATAAAATTCAAGTATTTCAGAAAAATCCAAAAAATTCATCCTAACCATTTTTTGACGTGTAGAATACAAAAATTATATTCGTTTTTTAAAAATAATTTTCTAAATATTATTAATTAAATATTTAATTAAAATCATTATTTAACTGAAAATATACACTTAAAAGTTTCATCTTCATTTTTAAGGTACCTAAATTCATTTATACACTCAATGGTATGGATACCATTCATAAGAGTCATATTACTATTCATAAGGGTATGTTACTATTCATAAGGGTATGTTACTATTCATAAGGGTAGGTTAATATTCACCGAAAATTGATTTTTCCTTATTAGACTTCAAATAACTTACTGATCACGACCATGTATGTCAGATTTTCGAAATTCACATCATAGAGGTGACAAAATTAGGTTTACTTGGCTAGGTTATGGATATATCCTATAATTAATAATTTTTTGTTCCATAGAGGCTTAGTGATTTGTTTAATATTGTCTATAACTAGAATTTGGTTAAGAGAAACATACCATGGAGTGTTTGGTTGCTACATTTGGATACCTCCAAGCTATGAAATTTATAACTACCTTTTGTTCCTATAAATTCCTCCACCCAATTAATACATAATCAACACTACTATTCAAATAATATTATAAATTCAAAAAGATAGGATAGTAAGGGTGCATAATATGTGAAAATATAAGTGAGTATTTTATACTCTCTAGGTTCATTCCTGAAGGGATCTCACCATGGTCAAAGTGTAAAGAGCACATCAACTCAAAATAGTTTATTCAAGAGAATTCAAGCCACCCCCAATGTATGGTCCACCACATTTATAACTAACTCAGAGATCAATATATTAATTATTGTAAGTAGAACATGCTATATATATATATATGTGTATATATATATATATCATATCACATATTAATAAAAACTACAACATCAATAAGATCCCCTACAAACCAACTCCCATCATATAGTAGATCATATAACCCACGGAACAATAACTAATGCCTCTAAAACCTAAAAAAATATATGGGGATGTGAAAAAATTATTACTTAGATATCTATCAAGAAATTATCTCACTCAAGGGATTTTGTTTCATACCCATCTTCACACCATGAGTGGTGGTTACTCTATGCTATTATGTGACTAGAATCACTCAAATAAAAAAATACCGTGGATATATCACAACCCCATTAATCTTCTCATACATAATCAAATCCACCGTCACTAATCCATCACCTTATGGCATCTCAAATCAAGGATAGTGATACTTCCTTTATAAATAGAAAATTATTAGTGGCCTTTATACAAGTGACTAGTAGTAGGTCATGACCATAGGTACTCCTATTAAATGGGAATTTTTATCTTCATCCCATCAATAAGATGAGAGTTAATATTGGAATTCATGATAAAAAATACTTTATAAAGAAATTATTATTTAAAAAAAACAATTCAAAATTGGATCTTGAGATATTCCTGGAACCCATAAACATCCAACACATAAAGGGGACCTTAGAATAATGCACTATGATCTTGTAGCTACACCACATATTCTAAGAATAATCCATTAGTATGTCCCTATAAATCCATCATAATTTACATCAATGAATAATTATATCACATAAAGGGACCAAATCATAGACGTATCCAATATTAATTTCATAAAAAAATAATTTTAATCTAATTATTAAAAAAGGAAAACCATACTATCCAAAATCAATCGTTGAAGAATAATACTTCATCTAAACATCAAGGTATAATAAGTTTATTACCATAATTAAATAATATAAAAAATTAGATGAATTAAACTATGAAATTAAGTATTCTCCTTTACTGTTTTTATCTATATTCTTGGAAAAACCCAAGAATAAAGAATAATGAAATGTACCATAATCTCCAAGGACTCCCAAACATGTCCCCCATAAGTACTATCAATCATCTCATGGGTTAACATTGGTTATTATATGGGTTTACAATAATTTTAATTATATATCAAACCTATATCACATACTAATGGAAGGATGGTTTCCTAGGTAGAAAACCAATTTATCTATTGGATGTATAATAGAAGGATATTTGACGTATTTTTATGGTCCTAAAAATATCTTGAAATTCATCTATTTTTTCATGGATTTATGAACCACTAAATATCAACATAAGGTGCATAATGATATGGTTAGGGATAATGAGAGAGTTTTTATATAACAAATGTGCCCCAAAAATAGAATAAAACCACATTAAATTCAAAGAAACCTCCCAAAATTCCATTTTCAACTAAGAGTAACAAATTAAATGGAAAAATAAATTAAAAATTAACCATTGATATGATCATTTACAAATTCAAAGTCAATGATAATTAATATTTTATATTTTAAATCCATAATTTTTATTATCTTTGATCTTATGACTAGTTTTTAATCAGTCAATCAGTGTTCCTCATTCATAAAATTCTAGAAAATAATAAATGTTTAACATTAATTTCATACATCTAAAATGATTATAATAACAACATTTATTAATAAAACAAACAAAATTTTTTTAGATTAAATTAAACTATTCAAATTAATGAATTTTAAGTATTAAATTATAAAAAAGAAAATAATGTCATATATTCATTGAATGAATGAGATTTAGGGTCATAAACCTTGTATGAGAATTTAAAGATCATTGATCATTTCTAAAAGATGAATAACATCAAAGGTAGATTATGTAAAGTCATTATAAGGGTTAACAGGATGAATAAGGAGTATTAGAGGCTTAATTCAACATTTATAACAAAATTTATTTAATCTTCTTGACTCACTTAACCAGCCAAAGATTTGAATACCTATGAAATACAAAATATTTATATTACATTATAAAATATTTTCTTTAAGATCATTAGTTTGATAATATTTTCAATTTTAATTTGTTCTCTATATTAAAATAGACTTTTTTATCTCAAAGAAAAAAATAATAAAATTCACCTTAAGTCTTATGAATTTTAAATAAATTAATTTATGGGTCTCTACATAATCCCCAATTATATAAATTTTCAACCTTGAAAACATTATATATCTTACATAAGGGGAAGATGAAAAAAATAAAAAAGTGAGATACCAAAATATTCTATTTAATTTAGATCAAGGAAATATCCAAAAGGTATTTTATTAAAATATGTGGAATATTAAAGGTGATATATAAATTTTTGTGTGGTATTGTTCCATTATTTTTGACTCTTTCTACTAAGTACTCATGTTAATGAAACCATGTTTTTACAAGACTCTAAAAGAGTTGTGAACTCATGTAGAAAATTCTGGAAACAATCCTATAACCTTATTATATGATTTATGGATGTCACATCATCTTTAAGATTGAGATCACCTAACCGTACCATATAATAGGGATCATTAATACACTTATAAAGTTTTCATACATAGAAGACACTTTGAACCCATGCCTATTATTACCCTAGATTCAACACACATAGTAATCATGACTTAAATGGGACTATATAATGCATGATTTATACTTATAAAAGTACCTTGTAGATAATACACCCTCCCCTAAGGCATAGTTGGTAGGTATTCAAGGTCATTAAATATGATCATAATGTCTATCTATATTCATAGTGGGTTTCTCTAAACCATTACTTATTAGATTTTTAAACACACTACTACCCAAACATCCCAAATAAAATTCTGACATGTGTAACTAATCTAGCCACAAACTGAAAAATTTCTCTTTGATGACACTCTAGAATGAGCTAACTCCATCATTAAAAAACTCTTGAATAATGAAGAAATAAAATTGATGTCTTCCAAAGTCCACCTATAATAGTATTGTGGTTAATGACTAGTGTCAAGGACATGGTTTATACAAATGAGTGACATTACCCTTTGTGTAACATGGAAACCAAAAAAATAAAATATAAAATTGTACATTCCAATGAATAAAACCTCAATTAACTATTAATCATATCAAATTCTAAAATCATGCATATTAAAAGTAAAAAACATAATTTAGTGGAAACAAAGGCCAAAAAAATAATTACTAGATCGAAAAAATTTCCCAAAGTATGTTAAAAAAGAAAAATACTATGATATGTTATCTAAAGTATACCTCCAAGTTATTCTATATATGACTAACTACTTATCCTATAACTTTTACTAATTTATAAATCAGCATAAAACACCTCTAATAACACAATCTTATAAATTTTCAAGGAAATAATAGAAATTCTTAACATGACATGAAAGTATAAATTATTTTTTTCACTCAATAAGTTTATCCTTTTAGGAATATCAATATAGTCACTATGTAAAGATTGTACAGAAAATGTGATTATTGTAAAAAACTAAATAAATATAATTCAACACTAAGGTAAGGTCTACCACACTTAGAACTACCACATAGTTTATCATTAGTATAATCCTTCAAAACACAATATATATATATATAAATATATATATAGACATTATAACATACAACACCAAAAGACACAACCAAATGTTAATAGTAAGTAACTTATAAGATTAAGAATGATACAACCTGTATCCAAAACATGAAACCACATTTGGGGCGGGGAAAAATTTCATATATATTTGGCCATCTAATAGGTCTCTTGCTCACTAAATGTTAGGTTTCTTCCAACATTTCTATGTGAGTGGTAGTTAAAAAGTGATATGGTATACTTATAATTTATTACATGAAAAAGCGTATTATAAATATATACAATGTCCAACAATCCACCCATTCATTATCTAATTTATCTTCATTTATCAATTAAATTAGAAAAATATCGTATTATGGACAATTTTTTTCCCAGGAAAAAGAAAGATTAATTTTAACCTATCAACAGGAGGAGAGTAATATGTCATGTATAATGGTATACCCATGATGCGTAAAACTATATATTTGACACAGAGAAAAGGAAATAAAAAATGCAGACACTCATATAAAACCATAATCTCAAGGGTATCCATATGTTAACATGTTAAAATTGTCAAACATACTAACCACCCCCCAACAATAAATAAAAAATAAAGGTGTTATAAGGATATTATATCTTGATCATGTATCTATATCACACAATCAAGGCATCATTCATCACTACCATAAACCAAAATATCATAACCATAACATCAAGGAAAAGTTAAACAACATCAGTGGTCCACATTAAAGATGTAACCAATATCAATATAAAAAGTTCTTTGTAATTTGATCACTGAAAAGGGAAAACCAAACCATCCGAACTCAGCTATTAAAGGACAATATATTTTAATATTCCAATATACCAAGATGATATAAATAAAAAGGGTAAATCTTGAGTGGGATGGATAACCTTATAAACATTGATTGTTGGACACAGAAAATTCTCCATATTTACCTTGAGACAAAAATTCATATGAAAAAGGAAAATAATTCACCACAATCTTCAAGGATGTAAAAATTATTTCCCCTTGGAGGACCACTAGTCATTTTATGGGTTACCACTAAATGCCTTCTAGATACCATAAATCCCATAGAAATATAAAATAATAATAATTTAAGGTTGTTTTTTTTCATATCATGTTATTTTAAACCACTCTACATATAGGTGTTAAGAAATTTTTCTTGCGGATTTAATCTATTAAATCTAATTAATTAAACAATTATTGTAAAATTTAATTTCAGGGTGGATTTGACACATTTAGTGATGAAATTTATTAATAATTGTTATTTTAAATAATTAAATTTAATAAAACTTGAAACAATCGTGATAGTCTATAAAATAATTCTAATTTAGTAATGGTTTCTATAAATCATTGCTAAATATAAAATACAATGAAAAATAAAGAATAAAATTACCATAAATAGAATATTTTCTATAAAGAAATAACATTTTTTGTTTTCATATAATAATAAATTTATAAAAAATGTGACATAATAATTCACATTATGTTTGTATAGGTTCCACATAATGTGTTGAAAAAGAACATGGAAACATAAAATTTTATACATAGAAAAATTATACAAAGCATTGAACAAAACAAATCACTAGATAAAATATAAATTTTATCAAAAAAAATTTACTGAAGGGGTAAAGATAAATAAGGTTTTAATTATAAAAGACAATTTCTTGGAGATTACATAACACATAAAAATTTTCTTTAGGTTAAACCATATGTTATGTGGGATAAAAATTGAAAATTTGTACAAAAAAAATATTTTCAAAGACACAAAAAAATTCTTATGGGACAAAACATTTTTTATGATTGATCTGTCCTAGTAAATGTTATTTTGGTTATGTAAATTCCACATGACTAAAATACTCTAAATGTTCAGTGTCTACATTAAGGAAAATATATATTTTTGGTGTTTAAAGGTTATTATATGAAGACTATGTTATTTGTGAAAAACTATTTTTTGCGAAAATGTTACACGATGATGTGTGAAAGTGGATAAAAAAATACATGTTTTTTATAGTACGATGATTAATTATATATATATTGAGATATTAGAATAAGATTTATTATTTTAATTCATTAAGGAAAATGTGAAATAAGACACCCAAGATTAACATTTTTTAATCTATACACCTTGGAAGTAAAAAAATAAAATCCTTATTATAAACCTATAAAATGTAACATTTGGAATAAAAAATATTGAAATATAAGTCACGTGACATAAAAATATATGATGAGATATGAAACAGAAAACATAGACCAGACATTGAATATTGACAGAAGACAACCCGTACTTATGAAAATTTTATACCTAAGAAAAAATATTTTAATATAATTAATATAAAACATTATATAATGAAAATTATCTATATATTATATGACATAAATATTTTTATATAAAAAATATTAATAGAATATTTTATGTGTTAAGATATTTTTGGTGATCATATATTCTGTATGGAAATGTCTACATGTATGGTGTACTTCATGATCCATGATGTGTCAAGTAGTCACTATAAATATTCTATATTAAATGTTTTTTATGCATTAAATACATTGTGAAGTGATAATGTTTTGTGTATTTAGGACTAAATTTTTTGTGCACTAAGTATTCTATTTGAATAAATTATATTTTATTATGAGATTATTGAGTTGTACTAAAATGATAAATTATATGTTTCTCTGTGCACAAATTTTCTTGACTAGAAAGAAGTAAAAAATGTTTTGTGTGAAATATGTTATGTGTTGATGTATGTTAGTGTCTCAAAATAATTCATTTTTTGTAAGATTCAATGAAAAATGTTTTATTTTATGTACACTACTTTTTGACTCTTAAACACAACAAGTTAATATAAATTAAGTATTATAAAATAGAATAAAATACATGTTAATATACCTAGAAAATAAAAAAAATAAAAAATAAAACATCATAAAATTTTAAACATGTTAAGATAAAAATGAACATAAAAAACACATCTAACACAAAACATATGTTACTTAAAAAACCACGTTTTGTCTGAAACCTTAATTTTTAAATGATTGTAAAAAAATATAATTTTAATTTTAATAAATAGAGATTAAAAAAATGAATTTATGTTCAATAGAATATTCAACAGACAACACTAATATTAAATATCCTATGAAATATATTTCTTTAAATTTAATCTCTTAGATAGCTTGTAGTTTATATAACCCTGAGTATAAATGAACCAAAACCTATTAACTGGCACAACCTAGCTGTTATATTAGTGGATATGAATAGGAATAATTAAATTATGAAAATTATATCATTTTAAAATGTATAAAATAAATTAAAATTTTTATCTATTGATTATAAAATAAAATAATAATCATTTGAAAGAAAATGTAATGTCTTCTTAAAAAAATTGTATTTTTCTAAAAGGTAGTGTCATCGCTCTATGCACATGCATTGAAATTATCATTTTTTAACATTTTTAGAAAATTTATTTTAAAAAACGGATTTAATTTTTGAATTCAAAATATAAAAATATTCTTAGGGTGAATTTTTGGGAATTTGTTTTGAAAGTATTGATTTTTCAGTGAATAGTGAAAAATATAATTTTTTATAAAAATTTCATTTATTTTTAATACATTATGTAATATAAAAGTAAAATTAAGTTTTAAATGTAATTTAAAGTTCCCAAAGTATTATATAGTTATATTTAATCCAATTAAATACTTTTGAATCAAATTTATTTTGGATTTTACTATAAGTGTATTTTTGGTTTTAAAAGGCAAGTTTTTCTGAAAATTATTTTAAAGTGCACATCATTTATCTACTTTAATTAATTTAAAAAACCCATAATGAGGACTTATTTAGATTAAATTTATATATTATATATCAATAAATGTTAATTTAAATTTATAAAATGATTATTACTATTCATATAGTTAATATAAAATCATCATTAGCTTGAAAAATACACTTCTTGAAAAAACAACTTTTTCGTCACGTATGTGGGTTTGTTTTTAAATTAAATTTAACCAATTATGTGAGTAAAATTTGGTAAAATGGATTCCATATTTTTAATCCATGTAATTTTTATTATCTAATAGTTTCAAATTAATTTTTTACCACAATAAACATTGAAAACCATAAAAGTTAATTATCGCAATTATGGAAAAAACAAATTTATTGGGGGTTAAACTAAACAAATTAGGAATAAAATGAACTAAATTGTTATATGAAACCTATTTTATGTACATATATATACCTTATAATTTATAAGTCTATATAGTGGTCCATTTTGGAGCCATTGTTCAGATGAAAAACATGGGTATCACTTTTTATTTTCAAAGACTATAAGTGTGGAACCCACCTCACTTATAAAGTGTACCCAGTCTCCTATCCTCTTCATACCTTTAAACCATTTTGTTTCATCCAATAAATACCCAAATACCTTATTTAATTCCATAAAAATCTCTTAGAATCATTTTTTTTTATCATAAATCCACCCAAAGAAGTGTTTTGGTGCTAACCTAAGTAGGTTGTCCAAAGAAGAGGTATCACGCTTAACCAAGCATTTTTATTTTATTTATTCTTCCACAACTTTAAAATATCATTAAATTATGATTATATAATAAATCTATTCTTTAAAATATACTTATATGTTATTATGTTAATTTAATTACCTATTTCCATCTCCTCTTCCATTAAAAGGGATACAAAATTGTTATTCACAGATATGGAGAACTACAACCTTGTGAACCAATATCATTCATTTTCCATCATCACATAAAATGGTTATTTATAATGATGTATTTATGATATATATATATATATTTATTTATAATATTGTTAATATATTAATACTAATAGAGTTATGATATCATATATAACTTCCTACATTCCATTCTTTAGGGGATATAATAACGTTGCTCGTTTGTATGGTGGACTACCATCTTGTGAAGCTATGTTATTTATTTTCAATAATTCTTTACATTTAAGGTAATAATAATAAATTTAATAAATATATGTGATATAAATATAATAATTGTTATATTTTTAAAATATTTATCATTTTGAAAATATGATATATCATTTTCTTCTTACACTGGAAAATGATACCATCGTTCGTGCGTACGTGCAGACTAACACCTCCATGATGTGATGCGATTAATTTTTTCATTTCCAAAAAACATTGATGATATATATAAGTATATTTAATGAAATAATATGGAATTTATTATATTATTATTATTATATAAACCCAAATTACTACTTAAATTATTTCAATAATGACCATTGAAAAATGAAAATGTTACACATGCATAAGTATGGCGTACCATATCTATGATTGTAACATAGTTCTTTTTTCATAAACCTAGTTAATAATTTGTTTTAAAAGTATACTTTATGTATATATATGATAATAATTTCACAATTATTATTATAGATATTTTTAAATAATGACCTCTCAGACCATAATCAACACACCGAAGCTGTTTTGAAACATTGACCTGAACATACTCAAAACACCTGACATGGACATAACTGATTAAGTATTTAAATATAAAATTTAAAAGATATAAAATAAACGATTAAAGTATAAATCATTAAACTAATGAATTTTCTTATGAAATCAAATAATAAATATAATTATATTATACAGGATGTTTGAACCCGTACGAAGAAATACAGACTAGAGGTAAGGGTTTCTCATCTCGCTTTTACTTCTGTAAGACATATCTCAGATTCACCACTTATTTTAATTTTGTAATCTATATAATACCTATGAATTTATTTTATTATTATTTTAATCAAAATTAATGGTATATATAAATCCATATGATGAGTGTTCTTATTGATCGTGGGGTGAGCCCAATATAGATTATACGATTGGTGCACCAAGACAGTTCTTTAATTCATTGGTTATGGAAGTTAGCCATTTAGTTATTTACTTTCTAAGGGTTCTATAAGTTTAATATGAATATGATTTCCCAAGATAAAAATATGTTTTCATTATGATTTCTATGGGTTATACATGT
Source organism: Viscum album (assembly GCA_963277665.1). Classification (NCBI taxonomy): domain Eukaryota; kingdom Viridiplantae; phylum Streptophyta; class Magnoliopsida; order Santalales; family Viscaceae; genus Viscum; species Viscum album. The sequence goes on along the minus strand of OY728119.1, from coordinate 328,315,630 downwards.
TTCCTTTGATTATGATTGATATCACATCGTTCATGATTATTGATTCTGATGGATCTTGAATTTATTAAATTGTTGTTACATGCCACAAGTTTATTGATCTTGGTTTTTGGGTTTGAGTTTTTTTCTCATTCACTTTGACTATTTCATCCTACCATTATGAAAATCTTATTCTCACTGATGACATCTAATTGATAATGCTTATATTTACTATTATCGTGCATTTTATCTCACCCTTATTATGTTTCTTTTCCCCTAGATTATCAATAATTATGTTTAATGAATTATATATTGATTCATTTATTATGAAAGATGATGAAAACTTAATGTGAAATAATAAAAGTTGGGTTATGTGGGGGAAATGATCATTTAAAACTTGGGTATTATTTATGTAACTTTTTTTCCCAATTCTATAAAACTCTAAACCTAAATGGTCCTTGGGTATGTAAGTGATCCAATATTTCCAATTGATGTTTTATGTTTTGGATGGAAAAAGTTTGGTTATTGTCATTTGTATCAAATCCATAAATATAAAGTTTATAATTTTAGAATTGGATCCAGGACTATGGGTTGGGGGCTATAATAGTTGGTATCTGAGGTAAAGTATAGATAAATTTGGAGGTTATGATGTTTTCATATGAGTTTATCTTAATATTTATAGATACCATCATAGGTCAATATGATTAAGGTTGATCATAAGTTCAACATCTTAGACACCCCTTTTGAGTTTTATAGTGATGAGATCTAAAATTGATTAATGAAATTTTGAGAGTTGTATTCTTTGGTTCAAGTATATTAAAAAATTTGGTTTAACATGAAGTATGCCTTTACATTTTGTGGAAATATTTTTTAAGGTATTGATAACCTCTAGGGTTTATATGATCTTGGATATTGGGGGAATTATGGTAACACAAATTTTATCATATAAATAACTATAATATTGAAAAGTGATTAATTTTATTTCAAATGAATACCACCATATTTTTGAGCTTGAAGGATGAAGGTATCAGATAACCTTTAAGGTTAAAACAAAATTAAATGCTACATTTATTGAGGTTATTTGGGATATAGTCTTATTTATTTATGGAATGATTTAATTTGAATTTGGGTATCACTATTGAATTTTCGATATTAAAATATTATTCCACCGCATGAATTTTTATTAATTTTTTGATACATCTTACCATATGCTAACCATTTTGGTTTTGGTTAATTTCAAATATAGGTGGAATAAAATTATCATCCCTTTTATCGTTATGAGGTCCTTTAAAAGTTGATTTTTGTTCTTCAAGTTTGAAAAACAATCATTTTGAAAGCTCATAATTTTTAATAAAAGTTTATGTTGTGGTGTAAATTGATTAAATAATGAAATTATACTCATGAAGTAATTATATTTCCTTATTCTCTAATTATATATAGTAAAATAATTCCTCAACTCTATGAAAAGGATATTGAATTTATTTTTTCTATTACCATCATTTATGATGACATCAACTATCTTTTTACCCCTATTTGGTTTATGGTTTTATGGTTGTTGACTTTATCATGATCATTCAATTTCTTGTGATTAGTTATCTCTATCAGTATCCATCATTATTTAGGAATTATTATTTTCTCCCATATCCATGTCTTCACTTACCTCCAATCATGCTATAAAGGAAATAAAAAAAAGAGAATCTGAAATGCTACAAGATGCCATTAACTTTTCCTAGGTCTTGAAAAATAAAATTTACAACTTCCTGAAGGTGAAATTTGGTTATGATCACAATTATTAGTATGATACCACCACAGATTATATACAAGGTTTTATAAAAATAATTCAATAGTTCTAGCCTTTAAAAAGAAAATAGTTTTAAAAATATTTTTTGTGACACATTTTGTTTTTATGAATGTTTTTGTTGTAATAAATTAAATTTATTTAATGGATTTTGTTTCACACTACACCAAGTTAAGCTTTTTTTATTCCTTTCATCAATTTAATCTTGTGGTACATGCAACATCAACTTAGCTTGCATTACACACAACTCTAAGTTTCTATGAAACTGCATTTTATTATAACAATTATTTAAAAATGATAGTTAAAACATAAAATTTTAAATTAGTAATATAAATATTAATAAATAATTTTTAAATTTTAATTATAATGTTTTTATAAAAATAAAACATATTTATAGTGAAATTTAGAATTTTCGGTAAAGTCTATATGTTTTGAACATACCTTTTTCTCAAAAGAACTACTTTTTTAGGTCCTTATTTGATCAAAAATAAAATTATGTTTTTATAATTTTATAAATTAAAATTGGTAAAATAAATTAAATTTTTGAATTCTAAATTTCCAATTTTTCTAAGGGTAAATTTTTGGATTTTTTTGAAATATTTCATTTTTCAATGAATAGTGAAAAATCCTGAATTTTAATTAAAAACTGCCTTTTAATCTAATTTATTTATATATTTAAATTATATTTTAATTTATTTTTAAATAATAATTAGTTCAATTATAAATCAATTAATCCAAATTAGGTAATTGGAACCAATTTCATATTGAAATTGGATATAAAATCATTTCTAAATTTTGATCTTTTTCACTTTAAAAACCCTTTGTCTCATCCAATCTACAGGAATAATTTTAAATTAATTTCCACTAAATATGTAATTGTAAACATTAAAAAATTATTCTATATTTGGAATAATCATAGTTTATAATGTATAATAAGGCCGACTTGGTTTTTTACTGAAATGATAAGTGAAAATAGTTAAAATTAATCATTACGATTAACAGAAAACCATGTTTACTAAGGGAATAAACTTTAAAATTAGAGTAAAAATGACCTATAAAATTTTCCAAAACCCATTGGTTTTCCATATTTCTATAATATCGCCTCTTTGTATTTATTAGAATTCCACTCCGCACCCACTATAAAAAGGGCACCCACCCCATCACTTATTCACACCTCTCAAGCCATTTGGATTGTCCAACCCATGTCCAAATATCTTCCCAACTTCCCTAACTTTATCCTATAATCAAAAAATTGTGCATAAATCCTAATAAGTTAGTAATTTGGTTCAAACCAAATTGATATACCTGAAGAATATGTAACATTCATCAATGAATGCTTTTGTTTTATTTCATCCTCAAACGACATTAATTATTTTTATATAATGATTATATATTAACCTCATTATCTTCATTATAATGATATGTTTATATGTTAAGGATATTACATAATACTTCACACAATTCTATCAAATGGTATATGCAATCATTATTCATGTGTACGGTGGACTACCACCTTGTGAACCGATGTCATTCGTTCTTCCATTATCACCTTTCAAGGTTGGTAATAATGACGGATTTATAGTTTATATATGATATTTATTATTTTTATTATGTTATTAAGTTTTTAAAGTTGTTATATAACACATAAATTCATGAATTCCATTTTATGGGAATATAATAATGTCCTTTGTGTGTACGATGGACTACCGCTTCATAAAGAAATGTGATTCATTCATACTTTACATGGTATGTATTAAGGATGTTTATAATAAACATATATGATATAAATGAAAGAAAAATTATTATCTAATGATAATTTATCATATAATTTTCATTATTTTTGTCTAAAAAAAATAAACAACATCCATTCATATGTATGACCTACCGTCTCCATGAATGATGTTTTTTATTTCCTAATTCAAGCTTTTATAGATTATTATAAATACATATATATAAATATATATAATATATTTATATAATTATTATAATTATAGATATTATGAAATCATTATTAAATTAATATTACTAAAAATATAACAAATCAAGACATATATGAAAATCAAAGGGAATATTACCTGAAACATAACACTGACATGAAGTTATTAATAAAGAGATAATAAAAGTTCATTATAAAATCATATATGTTATTATATAAATGAATTTGGTTCTATAATATATGTATAATAAACTTATATTTATTATATAGGAGTATTGAAGGAGTACAATGAGAGTCAATACTTAAGGTTAGGTGATCTCTAATCTCACTTTTATTTCTACGAGACTTATTCCATATTAACCACTATTTTCTTTTGTGTGTTCTATATGATTCCATATGACATGTTATATCATGAATTTAATTATTTAAATATATTAAAGGTTTTAATTTATTTTATTCTTTCATGGATCTCACTATTGAAAAGTTACTCAAGTAATAAGGGAATTACGTCTCTCTTTTTACTTTTGTGAGCACATGCTATATTCACTGCACATTTTTTCTATGTTGTGTATATAATTACAATGAATTTATATAATCATTATTATAATTAAAATTTGTGGTGTTTACACATCCATATGAGGATCACTCTTTCATGGGGTTTACAGTTCAAAATTTCCCAAACCGGTATGGGAATTTTTCCTCAATTTGCTTTCTTTGAGACACATGTTTTGTTATGCACCTATATTCTTTTAAATGATGTATATAAAATCCCATTGAAATGTTATATCATGAATATAATTATTTTAATGATATTTTATTCTTCATTTAGTATTATTATATAAAGGGGATTATGATTTATAGTTACCAATGTGGTAATAGTTTATTGCTATAATATCATCGTTTATCAGGATTGGTCATGATTTTGCTTACATTGATGAAATATTATGACTCATATCTTAAGAAATATGATGAATTTTTTATACTATGTTTATTAATGATATATTAATTTAATTTTACTCTTTTATCTCTCTTTGGTACTTAAGGTAATTAAGAAAATGTTTTTAAGAAAATTTGACTTTATGTCTCTCTTCGGTCAGAAATCTATTTTCTCCCAAAACCATGTTTTCTAATTTTTTTAATTTTTTTATGTTTTGGAATGAATTTTTTAAATTAGAAATACTATTTTCCATAAGAAATTTTTTTAAAAGATCTTTCAAAATTATTTCCCATCTTTGTTGAAATCTATTGGTGTTACTTATTCTTTAGTGGGGATATGATCTAAAAAAACCGTTCGTATTATTTCTATGAATGGTTTATCTTTAAGATGGAATTTTTTTATGAAACCTATTTCTATTCTATTTGTTTTACCATGATAAAATTTTTATGAAACTTGATTCATTTCATGGTTTATACTATGATGAAATGATTATGAAACATGTATCTTTTCCATTGGTTACTATTTGATGACATGTTTATGATACACATTTCATTTCAAGGATTATGGTATGAAGAATGCTTATGTTTTTGTGGATTATATATGTCTGATTTAATTATTATATGGTTGGGACCAATATCTTATTTCAATTCATTGGGTAAATATTTATATCTCATGAGATAGACATGACTAAAATGGGAAGTGAACCTGATTCAGTAATGGAATCTGTCCACTAAGATGGTATTGGGAGTGAAACTTGACTAATAATATGGTTTGGGATGTGAACCCATTATAAAAAGATATCCTTGGTAGTGCACCTTTAGTATTATAGAAATCCTTTTTATATGTTTGTGTGTATGTCCCAAATTCTTGTCTTAGGCCAATGTTATGCTCTCATAGATCATGTTCTTTGATTCCCTTATGTTTATGTATTCTTAACTACCAATATTTATGAAATGAATCATGATTATGATATTTAATATATAGGGAATTATTTTCTAATATTATTATCATGTTCTTATACACTTATGTTCTTGTTATGATTACGTATCTCCCTTGTTTACCCTTACTGAGCATCTAAGCTCACCCTTTCTTATGTTTCCTTTCCCTAGGTTATGAAGATATGTATTATATATGATGTGTCTAAGAAGGGTTCTAGTTATGAATAACATAGTGGGAGATGATGTATCTCACTTATTGACCACTGTTTATGTTTCTATTTTTCCAAAGGCAATAAAATAATATGGTATTTTGGTGTGTGGTTTTTGTAATGTAATAAATATTTTGAAAAAAATGATGTAATTTCTATGCATAAAAATATAGGGTCACTATATTTTTTTTCAAATAAAATGTTTAGTTAACTTTTGGAAAATTTGATGAGAATAACTTGGTGAGATCCACAAGGACATGTATCTAATTATAAGTTTAAGGATGATTCAAAGTATAAGTAAAAGTACTAGAATTTTGGTAAAATATAGAGTGAGTGGTTTTCTAGGAATACATCATTATCTTGATACTACAAGTGTATGTGTATCTAGAATATGTGTACATATGGGTAACAACCAGAAAAAAAACACTGTATTGAGCAAGGTTGGATCGGGAACTAGTGCACGGAAACGGGGCTTACTGCATACCTAGTTTGAAATTCCCGGTGGATATGATCTGGAAATTCATAAACTCATCATGAAACATCATGAATTATTTAAATATAATTTGGATATTAATGAACTAAGATAAACCTAAGGCATCATAGATTAAATAAGGTCTCATAATTTAGACATCCTATAAGTAATTTTCCATGATTACATGATTTCCCACCATGATTATTATTTCTTAAACTATGTTTTTTATTTTTAGTCAATGGATGAAACCAGAAGAAACCTTATTAATGTCGAGTATAATGGGAAATTAAATTATTGTCTTCTTGAGCATCAAAATGATATAGGATATGGTATAAAAAACCTCATTTCTATTCTCATGAAACTTTTTGAATCTATGAATCATAATGAACTACCAAATGATAAAAAGAGGGAACAAAAGTCTGTGGTTTCCTTAATGAGGTAACATCCACCTTCTTTTAGTGAGTATTCTGATACAATAGTTTTTGAACAATGCATTCGTAGCACTGAAAAGATATTTTCTATTTTTCAGTGTTTAGAACATGAAAAATTAATTTTGGTTGTTTATCCTTTATAAGGAAAAGTGAACTAGTAGTTGACAATAATAAAGAATTCAAGGGTACAAGATGAAATAAAATCCATGGATTGGGATGAGTTCAAGAAATTATTCATCAATAAGTACTTTACTCATGTTCTTTGCAAAATGATAGAGAAGGAAAACTTGAGTTAAAGTAAAGGTATGATGAATTCATTGGTATCTACGTGGATAATTTTTCAAGACTAGTGAGGTATGCTTTTGTTATTATCACCCAACCTAAATGTAAGGTTGATATATTCTTCATTGGTTTGAAACTAAGTCTTTATAGGGTGTTATCCATAATATAATTTTGTAGCCTATTGTGGGTTGTGCTCTGAAGTTGGAAATAGAATATATAGTTATTTATTAATATGTTGGTGTTGATAAGAAAAAGAATATGGAGTTCAAATTAAAATATAAAAACCATAAATATAAGAAGATGAGATTTCCTTTATGCTCAAAGTATGGGAATAAGCATGGAGGAAATTTTCTTAAGGGTTCTAGTGAATGTTTTAAGTGTGGAAAGGAAGATCATCGAGCTCTTTATTTCCAGTGTAATGGAATGAAGTTAGATAACATTATGAATAGAGAGAAAGTCACATAGAGTTCACATCTTCAGTGATTCAAGTGTAAGGAGAATAAAAATTATGCTAACCATTTCCCAAAATCAAGGGTTAATTATGCTGATTGATATCAAAAACCTCTTAATCCTGGGAAAAGGGAAAATATCATGTGACCACTATTACTGACGAGGTGTGTGATAACAACATGGTGAAATGTATACTTACCATCCACTATAGATCTACTATCATCTTATTTGATTTTGTATCTACCCACTCTTTCATATATAAAGAATTTGTTAAGGGTATTAATATTCCACCCAAACTATTAGATGTGAAATTAGTAGTGAAAACCCTTAATGGTAAGATGATCACATCTCAATTATATAATTTCTCTCTGGTCAACATTTGTGGGAATGTGCTTCTTGAAAATATTTTCATGCTTCATCTAGTTGAATTTGATGTATTATTGGGTATGGATTGGATTTCTCTTTATAAATAGCACATCAATTTTCAATGTACCTATTCTCATATTACCATATAGTAGATAAGGGTTTGTAATCTTTAGTGACATATCAAATAAGGGATTGGGATGCGTTCTTATGCATAATGACATATTTATAGCTTATGCCTCATAAAAATTGAAAATTCATGTGAAAAACTATGCAACTCATGATTTAGAGTTAGCCACAATAATTTTTGAATTAAAGATATGGATAAATTATCTTTACAAAGAATATATATATATATATATATATTGATAAAAAAGTTTAAAGTGTATATTGACACATAAAGAGCTGAACATGTACAAAAGAATATGGTTAGAGCTGATAAAGGATTACGACCACTCAATAAATTCACACCCTAGGAAAGCGAAAAAGGTGGAAATTTTTTTGAGGTGAAAGTATCATTATAGCTTATAAATTATTAAGATCATAAATGATCCAATATTTCTTGACTTATAAAGTATATATATGAAAATCATAAAGGAAGGGAAAAATATTATATTTTTCAATTTAATGTTAAACCATTTATCAAAGTGAATATTAAAGAGGCACAAAAGGAATATATAGAGCTACCAAAAAATGTTAGAAATGTTACTTAATTTAACCGTGATAATGATAGTATTTTAAGGATCAAGAAATGTGTATGTGTTCTGCCTATATAAAAATTAAAGTAGGTACTATTATAGGAATCTAATCTTTCTTCATTCTCTATTCATATTGGATTTACAAATATGTATAGATATTTGAAATAATTATTATTTTGGGATGGTATGAAGAGAAATATCAATTCGTTTATATCTCAGTGCTTGGTATGTCACCAAGTTAATGTTGAAAGACAAAATTCTAAGGAGATGTTACAACCATTACCAATACAAGAATGGAAATGGGAAAAAATCACCATGTATTTTTTCATAGGAATCTTTAGAACATCATAAGGATATAAATCTATATGGGTGGTAGTTAATTGCCTTACTAAGTCAAAAAACTTCTTCTATATCAGAGAAGACTTCTCTCTGGATAAAATTTCTAGGATATTCATTAAGTAAGTGTCAATGTTGCATGGATTACCACATTCAATTGTATCTGATTTTGATATGAGTTTTACCTCAAATATCTGGTTAATTATTTATAAATACCTTGATATAGAATTGAGTTTTAGCACTACTTTTCATCCTTATATGAATGGTTAGTCTAAAATAAAAATTCAAACCCTAGAGGATATGTTGAGATCTTTTTTTTGTATTACAAAGGTGGTTGGGATCAAAAAATTTATATAATTTAGTTTTCTTATAAAAATATCTTTTAATAAAGTATCTATATGTCTCTTTATGAATCCCTCTATGGAAAGAAATGTAGAGCTCCAATGTGCTAGAATGAAGTTAGATAAATAAATCTATTGGGATATGAGATCACTGAAGAAGCTAGAAATAAGGTTAGATCCATTTAGCATCATAAGAAGGTAGTTCAGTGTCTCCAAAAAAATTATACTGATAATCATTAATGTGATCTATAATTTTATGTTGGTGATAGTGTGATACTAATAATTTATCCATGGAAGAAGGTTTTGAGATTCAAAAATAAAAGGAAGCTGAGTCCTAGGTATGTTGGATTTTTCAATATCCTAGATCGATTAGGGATGGTTTCTTATCATTTAAAAATTACACCAAAACCCTTTAAGGTCTCTGATTTATTCCACGTATATCTCTTGAGTAAGTACATACCTAATCCTTAAAATTTACTAAACTAAAAGGTCATATAATTGAAGAATGATCTATCTTATGAGGAACAACTGTTTAAGATTATGGATCAAACATAGAATGTTCTATGAAATAAGACCACTAACCTTGTAATTGTTTTGTGAAAGAACTATCAGTTAGAGGAAGATATGTGAGAACTTGAGGATTTTATGAGGTAGAATTATCCACATTTGTTTATATTAGGGTGACTAATTTCAAAGGAAAACTTCATTTTAAGGGGTGTAGAATGTGACACCAATAGTTTTTATGAACCTTTATTTTCAAATAAATTATATTTTATTGATAGATTTTATTAAATTATACACCAATTTAATCCTATGTTATAAACTACACCAAGTTAAACTTTCACTACAAGAAACACCATCTTAGCTTGCATTACACATAATACTGTGTTTCTACTAAAACATATTTTATTATTGTAATTATTTAACAAGACAATTATAACCTAGATGTTAAAAATAGTAATATTAATAGAAATAAATACTTTTTAAATATTATTTATAATGATTTTATATTAATAAAATTTATTGATAATGAAATATATTTTTTTTTAGTAAAATCTATATGTTTTAAAATACTATTTTTTCAAAAGAATAACTTTTTAGGTCCTTCTATGAATAATAATAAAATTAATTTTTAACAATTTTTAGACATTTAAATTGATAAAATAAAATAAAATTTTGAATTTATAATTTCCAAATTTTCTTAGGGTGATTTTTTGGTATTTTTCTGAAATATTTCTTTTTTAGATGAATAGTGAAAAATATTGAATTTTTATTGAAAACACCTTTTCATATAATTTATTTATATAGTGAAATTATATTTTAATTTGGTTTTAAATAATAATTTGCTCAATTATATATAAATTAATATAATTTAGGCCATTGGAATCAATTTCACATTTAAATTGGATATAAATACATTTCAAACATTTGATTTCTTTCACATTAAAAACCCATTGTCTCATCCCGTGTATGGGATTAAATTTAAATTATTTTCTTACACTTTTGTGATTGAAATTTAGTAAAATGAATTATATATTTTTAATAAAAATAATTTATAATTTTTAATAAATAAAAATTAATTTTTTACCAAATTATTAGCAAAAATAGTTAAAATTAATCCCACTGATTATGAGAAAAATGAGTTTACTAAGAGATAAAACATTAAAATTAAGGGAAAAAATAACATACAAACTTGTCCAAAACACATTATATATATATATATATATTTTAACCATATAACCTTTTTTATTATTTTGTTTTTCATTATTTGAGGCACATTATATAAGGGAGACCTCCCAATAGTGTTTATCTTTTGGTATTTATAATAATTCCACTATTCCTCCACTATAAAAATGGAACTAACCCCTCACTTATTTACACCCATAAATCCATTTTTATCATCAAAAACCTGTAAAAATAACTTAAAAAATTTCATCCCTTAATCATAGAAGCCTCTTTAATGGAATAAATATCTCCAAGGAAGTCCTTTGGTGTAAACCAAAAGGAGATACCCAAATAATATGTTACATTCATCAATGAATACTTTTGTTTTATTTATTCCTCAAAACCATATAATTATTTTTATATCATGATTATATAATAAAATAATTATCTTAAATATAATAATATGTAGTTATGTTATTTATATGACCTAAGATTTCACACACTTCCAACAAAGGGGATACATAATCATCGTTTGTGTGTATGGTGTACTTACACCACACAAACCGATGTCATTCATTTTTCCATTACAAACTTTAAAGGTTGAGAATAATGAAATATTTATAGTTTAAATATGATATTTATTATGTTAATTATTTTATTATTATTATATATTTATTATATAATGAATATATATATATTATTTATATATTCATTATAATTATTTATATTATAAAATACTTATTAAATTAATAAGACAAAAAATATAACAAATCAAAACACATATAAGAAACATAGTGGCTATTAACCAAAACGTAACTTTTACATGGTATTATTAAAAAATGGGTAATAAAAGGTCATAATAAAATCATATATGGTATGATATAAATTAATTTTGTTCTATATATATTTATAATATAATTATATTTATATTATTGTAGTATTTTATGAGTACGATGAGAGTCAAGACTTATGGTAGGAGGTATTTTAGTCTCACTTTTATTTCTGCAAGACTTATTCCATATTCACCACTCGTTTCTTTTTTATTATGTATATACATAACTATGACATGTTATATCATGAATTTTATTTATTACATTATATTAATGTTTTGAATTTATTTTATTTTTTCTTTTATCTCATGATTCCAAAGTTACTCAAGTAGTAAGGGATTTACATCTCACTTTTTACATTTTTGAGACACATGCTATATTAACCAACTCTTTTTTATATGAGGTGTATATAATAACCATGAATGATATTTATGATTCTTATAGTTAAATTTTTTTTCATGTCCACATCCATTTTAATATCTCTCTTTTATGGGGTTTACAGTTCAAAAGTTACCAAATCAGTAAGGGAATTTTACCTCCATTTGCCTTCTTTGAGACACATGTTATGTTATGCACCTATATTATTTTATGTGGTGTATATAATACCCCTTTGACATTTTATATCTGGAATATACTTATTTTAATGGTATTTTAAGTTTCATGTAATATTATTGTTTCAATGGTGTTATGATTCAAAGTTACCAAATTGGCAAGAGTTTATTTCTATAATCTCATCGTTTATTCGGATTATTCACGATTATGCTTCCATTAATAGAATATTATGATACATCTATCAATAACTATCATAAATTTTCTTAATTTTGTCAATTTATGATATATTCATGTAATAGTACCATTTTCCCACTCTTTGGCACTTAATATAATTAAGAACATATTTTTAAGAAAATCCAACTTAATTTCTCTCTTCAGTCATAAATCTATTTTCTACTAAATACATGTTTCCTAAAATTGTTTTAAATTTTTTTTTATGTTTTAAAAAGTTTTTTTGTAATAATAATGTATATTTTACTCAATTTTTTTTAAAAAGATCGTTTAAAATTATTTTCTATCTAATTTGACATTATTTGGTGTTACCTTTTCCTTACTTGGGATATGATCCAAGAATAATATTCACATTATTTCTCTAAATAGTTTATGTTTATGATGAAAATTTGTTTATGAAACATATTTCTCTTCCACTAGTTATTCCATGAAAAATCACTTATGAAACCTACTTATTTTCATGGTTTATGCTTTGATGAAATGATTATGAAACCTTTCTCTTTTCTATAGGTTATGATATGATGACATGTTTCTGATACCCATTTTAGTTCATGGGTTATGATATGATGAATGTTTTTGATATTGTGGAACATATATGTATGATATCATAATGAGATTGGTGGGACCTATAACTACCTCCTATTCGTTTGGTAAATATTTATATCTCATGAGATAGACATGGAAGAAATAGAGAGTAAACCCAGTTTAGTAAAGGACTCTGTCCACTATGACGGTATTGAGAGTGAACCTTTAATACTAATATGTTTGGGGAGTGAACCCATTTCTATAAGATAGACTTGGAATTTATACTTGACTACTATGGAAATAATTTGTATATGTTAATTTGTATGCCAAAAATTCATATCTTATGCCAATTTATTCTCTCATGGATCTGGTTTTTTGATTTCATTATGATTCATGTCTTATGAACTGTCAATATTTATGAAACGACTCATGATTATGATATTTGATATGTAGTGTATGATCTTATAATGTTATGATCTTGTTATCATACCCTTAAGTTCAAGCTATGCTTATGTATCTACCTTGTTTACACTTACTAAGAATCTGAGATCACCTTTTTTATACTTCCTTTCATGAGGTTATAAAGATATTTATTGTGTATGATATGTCTAAAATGGGTGATAGTTATGAAGAACATAGTGGGAGATGATTTATCTCAATTATGGATTATTGTTTATTTTTTCATGTTTAGAAAGGCACGAAACTAATGCGGTATTTGGGAATGTGTTTGTGTAATGTAATAAATATTCTAAAAAATGATGTAATGTATATGAAAGAAAAGTTAGTGTCTCTTTAATTTCCATAACTCGATACCCATTTGAAAATAATTTTCCTTTTATTTTTCAAAAAATAAATTCAATTTTATAAATCCATAAATATTAAAAGTATAAGTGATAAATCAGGATTTCATATCCACGGAACATATGGTAAGAAAGTAATCATATATCCATGACATAATATATCATGTGAAACCATTTGATACAACCTCATGTGGAAACATGTGAGCAACAATCCATGATAAAAATCCACGAGGTGATAAATAAACCATGAATGAAAAAGCACACTATATTGGGATCTAGCCTACGGGAAAACATAGTATAAATAAAAAAGTCCTAAAGTGAGAATATGTTGATACCAACCAATATCATGTACTTCCACAGTATATCAATATCAAAAATGTAACCCCAAGTGGTGCCACACACACTAGGCTTACCTATGTCCATTTCCCAACACACTCAAGGTTTTCAATGTGCCAAGTTTGTCAAAATCCATTTTTAAATTATTCCAAATATTTATAATTTTTTTAATGCAAATAAAATCCCACTTTGGTGTTGGAAAACCCATTTTCTAATCAAAAACACCCTTCAATAATTTAATCAAACTCTTCATTTGAAAAAAACCATTTTTAAAGAAAAACCCCTTCAAAACTTTTATCTTTCCAAGAAATAATTTTAAACCCCAAATAAATTAAATTAAATGAATAAAAAAATTGAATTTTACAATAATGATAATAAATTAATATAATTAACCATTTATATAGAAACACCTACATCAATAATGGATGTAGAATTATTCACATTCAACAATAGTGACCGGGGAAGAGTAGATCGAGTCCTCACAATACTAGATCCATAAGAAACACATAAATACTATATCAAAACCCTTATATATGAAAAAATATACCATTTTGGTTCCAAAATATTAGAGGAGAATATATCTAATGAGGATCTAAGAGGAAAAGGAACAAATAAGATAAAAATCACAACATACCTTCAGATGATCCATCAAGAATAAATAAGATTTACCTATAATGAAAAGAGATAATCATCTAGACCACTGGGTAAGGATTAGATTGATCCAATATGATATTATGGGGTCATTAGTGGTTAAATCAGTGTCCTAAGTATTTTTAATTAAAAATTAAAATCATAAAAATCTATCACACAAGGATTGTTGTAGAGGCCACACAGTTATGAGTAATCGTGCGCCTTAACCATGAAATAAAGATTCATAACCCCTATCCTTAGTGGTGCATTGTTTTTATGGGTTTCTATATGGTTTGGAAAAACCGTGCACCTCCTTCCAGAAGGCCATGATTGGCTGCATAGTTTCCTGGGACAAACTGTATAGTTTTCCCTAATAGTACACTAATTGTGCACATCCCCATGGGATTCCTATTTTTTTAAAAGATTATGAAACAAACTTAAAGAAATTACCTACCAAATCATGGTCAAAATAAGGTCAAAAAGTACTTGTAAGAATATAACACAATGTTACAATATCCACACCATAAAGGAGTTTTTTCCACATAAGGTGCTCAAGATTCTATAATTATAAAAATTTAAGGCTGCCACTACCTCATCATTGATTCCCAGTTCCATGTATCATGGATATATCACCCACACTATCCACAGTACCCATACCAGAGGAATCATTTTTCTATACAACACTTTTTCTCAGGAATCCATAATGTGAATTAGTTTCTAAAAAATGATGGTATCAAGCACAAGATCAACATACTCCCATTCAATCACATGGTAATGATTCTGGTGATACCCCATTAGTTGGGAAATATGAAACATTTCTTGAATTAAATTCAAGTGATATGGTATGTCCAACTGATATGACACCTTTCTAAGTTGTTCCATGAACTCAAAGGGGCCAACAAACCTTGGTACCAACTTACCATGCTTACCCAACTGAAGATGTCCGAAGATAGGTCAAACTTTGATAAAAACATGATCACTATGATAAAGCTCTAAAATTTGATGAATATGGTCTATATAATATTTATGATGGGTCCGTGCTATTACCAACCGCTTCCAAATCAACTGAAACGTTTTCATCATATTTTTAATGAGACTTGGACCAAATAAGGATTAATCTCCCAAATCTGTCCAGCATAGGGGAGATCTGCATGGCCAACCATATGATGATTCAAATAGAATCACATTTATCAAAGGATGATATGTATTATTATAGGAAAATTTACTAAAGGAAAAATATTTTACCAAGATCAACAAAAATCAAGTACTTAAGCCCATAGTATATCCTCAAGAACCTGGATGTCTCTCTCTATCTATCCATTCGTCTGTGGATGATAATCCATTCTCAATTTCTAATGGGAACTCATTTAATCTTGTAAAAACATCTAGAAACTATATGTAAACCACAAGTACCTATCATAAAAAATCATATTAGGAACCCCATGAATCCTCACAATCTATCATATGTACAAGTCTCCGAGCTATTCCACTTTCACCATCTCTTTTATTGGTAAGAAATGATCCAATTTTTCAACTTGATAAATTATCAACCAAATATAATCCACCCTACTAATATTCTATGAAAAAAATGATGAAGACCATGAAAATATGATCCCACTTTTATATTATAATGGGTAAAGGTTTCAAGAAACAAGCAGGTCTCTGGGGTTGTACCTTAATTTTTTGAAAATGAGACGTTGTGAAACAAAACATATAATTGAGAACCTCATCCATGACCGCCATTAAAAATATCTAAATTAAAGAAACATCTTGGTATCCCTAGGGTAAATAGATCAACAAGTCTGGTTTCCACTGTCAATTAACTCTTGCCTTATAGAACTCAGAACAACCAACCTACTACATAAGCACAAATCTCTACTAGGAGAATGAGAACACTCACCCAAGTTCTCCCCACCATAAAGGATTTTATTTAATCATTTTCACTCAATTTATATCACCTACTCAAGTAAAACTCACTCATAAAAAGGCAAGTTATCTTTCATCATATCCAATAACACTTTTCCACCAAACTCTTCAACTCTAAAACCCAACATAGTAAACAAACTCACCAGAGACCACTCCCCAAACAATTACTTTAGGGACCGTGTTGGAAAATTTCTACTCAACACATATAAAACAACATTCCCTTTACTAGGATTTTATGATATATCATAAATTAAAAGTCTAAATATACTCCACTCAGTTTCTTTGTCGAAAGTTCATATCCATTTAAGTAAAAATATATTTGAGGCTCTTATGATTATAATATATTTTAAACCTCTCCCAAAAGAGATAGTGACACCATTTTTTGAGTGCATGTATAATTTAAACCTACTCACATTCATGGAAATATTATTTCTTCTAATTAGGTAATAACCATAGATATCCATAGGAAAACACTTAATTCACCTACATCAAGACGCATCCCAAACCTGTTCTAGAAGCATTACAGAAAACATAATAACCTAAACCTAGTTACAGAAGAATCAAAACCAGTGATGAAGTAAGCTCCACCTTTATTTCCTCAAAGGATATTTTAAATTTGAAATTCCATTCAGACTTCACACCCTTATAGGTTGAATCTTTCATTGAATATGCAAGCTTGTAGAAATCTTGAACAAACTACCTGTAGTAACCATCCAAACCTAAAAATCTCTAGATCTCAAAAAATAGGGATGCTCCTTGGACATAACATCTTATATATTTTCAAGATCCACTGAGATACCCCTCTCAGATATTAATTTCCCCATAAATTTCAATTCTTGAATTCAAAACAAACATTTTGAAATATTACTACATAGAATATGTTCCGTCAATTTTTGAAGAAATCCTAATGGTTTTTATGTTCTTACTCTATCTTAGAGTGTAAAAAAATATGATCCATGGACATAAAAAAGTGTCCAATAATCTATGAAATATTCTATTAATCAAATCCATAAATACCATAGGGGCATTTGTGAGACCAAATGATATAACTAAAAACTCAAAATTCCCATACCTGCTCCTAAATGATGTCTTACCAACCTATCAACTGGTGGTACCTTGACTTAGGTTAAATTTTTTAAAACCAACATGACCCTCTAAATTGGAAAAAAATATCATCAATCCTAGTAAAATAATATCTATTCTTAATAATCACATGATTTAAATTTTGATTATCCACACATAGTTTGATACTACTGTTTACTTTTTTAGAAATGAGCATAGGCAAAGCCCATGGTGACACACTAACACTTATAAATCCTTTCACCTAAAGGTATATAAGATCAAAATTATGTTAAATTAAATTAGAAGGTTCCATGTAATAATATTGTGTAACATCTTGACCTGGATGCTACTAAATAGTTTCCTAATCTAGTGGGTTACAGGGAATCAAGTGCATCTCCGTAGACGCCAGAGGTTTTTGGCTAGTAGTGAGGGCCTAGGGTGTACCCATGGGGATAATATTTTCTTATTACCATAGTGTATCAAAAATATATATAATAATAGTCAAATAGCAGAATCATTATAACCGTGAATAAGAAGTAGGAATGGACACTATGAGCAGGGACTAGTAACCCATCGAGGAGGAAGCACAATAATAACTGAACATGATATAAACATCCAAATACAAATATATATAATAATACCAGAGGTAATCTCATATATAAAATTATTTGTCATGTTACGTGTATAAAAATCATCTAAAACAGTTATATATACATTTGTATAATATGTGTATCAATTTACCAAAGAGAAAAAAAGAAAGTATCACAACAAGCATTAAGAGCCTCAGCTCAATCATGTTCTCCCCATATCTTAAGCATGGAACAATCAAGCGTCAAATTGAGTGAAATTTTCCAGATCACTTTATGTATCCACATAGTCTTTATGGGTACCCAACAACGACCTATGATAGGGTGTGAGATAAAATCTATGCAGGAAACCCCAAAAAATGTCTACAATAATCTAGACTGTGCAATACAAGCTAACCAGTATTCATTGTATATCACAAGTATAAAAGAGATTAAAAAGGTTCCCATGGAATATCTAAAACAAGTAAGTGAGACTATCTATCCAAATAATTACCCCTAATAATCAATTTTCAAGATCCTATAATAAGGTATCTATAAGGAAAATAGAAGTAAACACCATGACCTTTCCATACACATAGTATAACATGTCTTCCATGAACACACCATATAAACAAAAGTGTCATATCAACCACAGATGAGTCATATAAATATAATTGTCACATTTACCATGGAAAAACTTTACAAATAGATGTTTCATATCCCATGGGGTTGGATCTAAGGTCTAGTGAACCAAGGAATCCTCATCGAGTCCTAGGAGCATCACGATGGAAACTCGGTTAGGCTTGAGTGGAGTCTTAGGAGAATGTAAATCGATCATTTCATACATAAGTCCATGAAAGACATATCTAAGGGGTAGAAAGGCCCATGGAATCCCTCAAAATTAGGATCCAAGGAGAATACATGTCCAAGGCACCAACTTACATTATCATAACCCATGGTGCAGGACACCCATGAAGTCTAATGTAATCAATCATCATTCAATCCATTTATCAATTCACAATCATTAAAATTCCATGAGTTTACCCACTAATCTAACAATTCACATTCAAAAAATTGACTAGTTCACAACATGTATACCATGTAAAGAGAGGAAAACCATATCCTAATAAATAAATTCAATTTAATTCATTCATATCTAGGCTTCCTCTATATTGGAAAGATCCAACACACACCATGGGTGGTATAAAAATAGTTAAAGGAAAGGGAATACCCCATGGGTGGCCTAGGTTAGGTAACAACCTCAAACTATCACAAAGTTAATAAAGGTAAACCTAAACATGTTCCAATTTGATTTATTGAATTATTCAATTAATTATCATGGCACTGCTGGAAAGTCAGGCCCACAGTATATTGGAAACTAGGAATATAAATCACCAATCTACAAGGGATAAGTATAGAACACCTACCATAGGTCTGCAGTAGAGTTATCATCAAGTATAAACATATAATTCAATACAAATTATTTTTATTATGTTTTAGATGGAGAAATGGGATAAAAAGCTACCAATTGTATTCCAAAGGAGATATTCTATGTGATTTATATCCAACCAATGAAAAATAGAATTATTTTTATATTTTATTATGTTTTAGGGGAAATGGTCATTTTTCTTAAAAATACTTGGTCACATGGTTAGTGCGCACTATTTTCAAAACCATATGAAAACTGTGAAAAATACCCCTACTAAAAAATATATAGTTTTTTCATGTCCATTTAACTCCCTCTGCATGGGGTCTGTAAAACTGTGCAGATCCTAGAGCCCTCTGTCAAACCCCACATGGTTTCTTCAAACTGTGTGGATTTGGTCGCACAGTTTCTCTTAACCATGTGGCCTAGATGTTTTTATCCAAGAGTTGGTTTCTAAGATCCAAACCATCCTTAGACACCAATGATACACCCATGATCACATTGGGTACTCACATTAATCCATAAAAAATATTTAAACTCAAAAAATATCCATAACTAATATGAGAACCCAGGATCTTACAATCTAGCCCCTTAAAGAAATTCATTTCTTAATTTCCTTCAAAAGGGTGGTTGAGAATTACCTAAGAATAACTCAGGCCCAAAGCATGTAATTTAGCCTACCTCTCCCAAGACTCATCCTATAAATGGCCGTACTACCATAACACCCATAATAGAGGCACTGACCAACCTCAAAGAACATTTGTGCCCTTATAAATGATATGAACTAGATACTCAATAAAGGATGCCTCTACCAGTAACTCCACATCCTCATGATCTAGAGTACGAGACAAGTTTTAATGATAATTGAAAATATGAGATACATGGAATACCTCATGTGAAACATGATACCTATGAGGTAACTATAACCAATAATATATCAACCAAACTCTCTCTATAATCTCGAATAGACTTACATATCATGGTGAAATCTTACACTATATCTTTATTAGTCCATGAACTAGCCTCAGTGAGATATGTAAAAAACCTAATCCCTAAACTCAAACTCTAGAGGTCATTGACAACGATCAGTGTAATATTTCTATCAAGACTATGTAGTAGCCATACACTTCTTGATCATCTAGACCTTCTCATAAGTCTCCTTCATGAGACATGGTCCCCATAAAACTACCTCACATGCCTCTAACCAGCATAGGGGAAATCATAATGGACTACCGTACAAAGCCTCATAGGGTTCCATTTGTATAGCTTCTTGATAAATATTGTTTTTGGATAAATAAACAAGGAAAATATGACTCTCCCAAGAACCCCCAAAATCCATGACGCATTCTTGAAGCATGTACTCAAGCACCTGAATCATGAGTTCTGACTGTCCAACTATATGAGGGTGGTATTCTATGCTTAGAAGCACCAGTGTATGCAATTAACTCTACAAAATCTTCTATAAATGAGATGTAAAATGGGCATCCCTATCTAAAATGATAGTTTTAGGGATTCTTGAAGTCGTACTATCTCCCAAATATAAAACCTCCCAAGCTCATCAACTGAGAACATTTCCTCGACGATGAGGAAATGATTATACTTCATGATCCTATCTACAAAAACCCAAAAAACATCACTACCTCAAGGTGACCTTGAAAAAACGGTCATGAAATGAATCACAAAATAATACCATTTACACTCAAGAATGGGTAACTACTGTAACAGTCCAGCTGATCCTTAATGTTCTAACTTCTCCTTTTGATAGGTATAACACCTTGTATGGAAACCAACCACATCATATTTCATCCCTAACCACCAATACTAGAAATATATATCATGATATATCTTGGTAACTTTAGGATACACTTCCAAAACTGAGTCACAAAACTCCTGCATCAGCTCCTCGTGCATGTCTGCTGGAATCCATACACGACCATGAATACACAAGATATCATCCTTACCTATGGTCTAACTAGGAGGTGGGTCCTGACCCGCTATACTCTCCCATAGGACTAGGCCCTAGGAATATGATAGGTACCTTATCCTTACTCTGTCTAGAATGGTAGATGTCATAGATAAGGATAAAAGAAAATTCTACCCCTGTCTATCCTACACCTCCATGTGCATCTTGGAAAACAAAGCCATAAGCTACCACCTGCTACTAGCTTGATGAACTGCTTGTATATGAGTCCTCCTACTCAGTGCATCACCTATTAAATTTCCCTTTCTAGTTGTATAGGTGGGATCAAATTCAAAATACTATAGGTACTCAGCCCAACTTTACTACCTCTCGTTCAGATCACACAGTATAAATATGTAATTGAGGATTTCACGGTCTGTGTACACCAAAAAACAATCTCCTAGTAGATAATGTCACCAACAGTGAAAATCATGAATAACTACATCCAACTCAAGATCATGCATGGGGTAATTCCTCCCATGTGACCTCAACTAACCATTCCCATACACAACGACTCTATCCACCTGCATCAGAATGGATCCTAGACTAATACCTAATTCACCACAATACACAATGAATCTCATGCACAAATCTGACAAAATCAGGACCGATGATAAAGTCAATATCCCTTTCAGCTCCTGAAATGCTATCTCACAATTATCTATCCATAAAAACTTCACACCCTTCTTAGTCAATCCAATCAATGGTGATTCTAAGAATGATAATTTTTTATGAAATTACTATAATATCTAGATATTCCTAAGAAAATACATATGTCAAATATGTTCTTGGGATGATCCCAAGAAACTACATCTCTCACCTTTTATGGGTCAACAAATACTCCCATCTCTGAGATAATATGACTTAGTAATTTAATCTTATCTATACAGAAGTGGAAATTTTTGAACTTAGAATATAACTGATTCTTTCTTAGTGTATAGAAAGATGATCCTAATATGTTTTTCATGGTCTTGTCGATTGTGAGAATACAAGAAGATATCATCCATGAAAACCACAAAAAACAAGTCTAGATAAAGATGGAAACCTCTATTCACTAGTTACATGAAAACTTCTAGTGAATTTATGTGACTGAGTGACATAAACATATACTTTTATAGAACATAACTACTATTAAAAGATGTATAGGGTATGTCTTTAGGGAAAACATGCACCTGATGTTATCCATATATCAAATAAAATTTCAAGAATATTTGAACTCCTCAGATCTGGTTAAAGAAGTCATCTATCCATGGTAAGGGATATCAGTTCTTAATCATTAATTGCTTCAATTTTATGTAACACACACATAAACTAATGTTACCTTTCACCTTTTTTGAGAAATTAACTCGTGTACCCCATGGAGAAGTACTGGGTCATATAAACCCCTTTTCCTCAAAGTTCTCTAGATACCACTTGAGCTGCTCCAACTCCATAGTATCCATCCTTTAAGGAAGAATGGATACCAGTGTATCTATAGGCACTAGATCGATAGATAAATACAACTCTCTCTTATGAGGTAAACCAGAATATTTATTTGGGAAAACATCCCTGAAATAATCAATTACCGGAGGGAAATCTACCTGATGCTCTCCCTGATCATCCAGATATAACTTAGTAATATGGGATATCATCCTACATATCCCACATTACTGTGGTTCTTATCAGTTCTCTTATAAATCCCATTCATCCTTTTGAATAAAATCTATTCCCTCTAGTGTTGTTAAATTCAACCTATGGAAATAGAAATCAACATAGTATTGAAAAGAAACTAGCCATTCCAACCCGAGTATAACATAAAAACCAACTATCTCAAGCACAAAAAGATTCCATACGAAGTGAAACCCACCAATCTCAATGGAAAACTCTCTAAACTAGAATACACTATCAATTATGATTTCCAATAGAGTACTAGGTGTCATGACGTCCATAGAAAACTGAACAACATGCCCAAGGCTTTCCACCTCAGGTACAGATATGAAACTATGCGATGTACCTATACCGAAAATATAAAATACAAGAGTAGAAATTAATAAAATGATACCTATAACTATATATATCTTGAAATTATACTCCTAAGGTGTAGGTTATGTAGAATATATATGGAGTGTACCACGAACCTTTAACATAGCCTCACTACCCGGAGTATGCATGCTCTGTTATCTAGTTACAACTAGTGTCTCGCTACCTTGACCCGGAAATCCACCTCATCATGACCGAATGATTCTACTCTAGCTCCCATATAGACATGGGGCTATTAAACTTACTCCCAAACTTGGAGTTAGAGCTTACCATCATCCATTAACTACTAGTGGGAAGGTACTGCAAAAAAAAAATTTCATATAACTTATCCTATACTAATCTCAGTACTCGATTAGGTCTCAATTGCATTTATTTCTCACATGAACCCATCTAACACACTAATGAAAGAAAACATCACTACCAAGAAAAAATAACTTGGTTGGTACCCATCTAATAATAATCCTCAAAATGTTATTTCCTGGCACTGGAAGTTGAACCTCTTGTTCTATAGACTACACTGTTAGGCTCTGTACCGCTATATTACCTCAGTTTCCACTTTGTAATAAGTGTTTGATTCACTATTTCTGTATTAGAGGTCAACATGAAAAAATTTACCTACAATAAAAATTACATTTTATAGACCTTACTCAAATATTCTCTCCCTTGATGCACCATCATCGTGGTATATTGGAAAAAAATGCTTCAACTCTATAAAGTGTTTAGAATACTCCATAACTAACTTGGAACCGTACTCCATAAACATGAACAAGGTATCCAACTCTGATCTCATAGTCTTGGGGTTAAAATACTTATAAAATATAGTTTTTAAATCACCCCAAACCACATCTCAAAACTATTCATCTTGGTTCGAAACATCCAAATGATTCTTTTCTACTCCACGAATCATATATGTCATGAGCTTCACTCTCCTTTCATGAGCTGTATATATATGATCAAATATTGACAGAGTATTATCAAGATACATATCAAAAGACTATGGAAAACCATCCATTAAAAATATTGGACGATATTACTATCAGAACACATCCATTATCTTAGCCATAGATGAGGCAGTCTATCGTGCTCCCTGAAATGTCTGTATATAGCATAAAAAACCTTCACAAAACTGTGCCTCAAAATATATGTATCCTAAATTTTTTGGATCCATAGCCAGAATTATAAGAGGATGCACCAATATACCATTTCCCAATACCTCTGAATCATGGCCATCACCACCATCCTGGCATACGAATGGAGTTCATCATTGGGGCATGTCTCTACAATGCCAAACACACACCTTTGAAAATATTGATAACTAAAAGTTCATATCTAAAAGCATATGAAAAGTAAAAAACTTCCTATAGACATGTCACAAACCTATCCATTCTCTTAAATCTAGGATAGTTTAAAAATAAATAGTTATTCTATCTCTAGAGACACTGCCTAAATACCACTTAAAATCCTGTTCAAGGTCAAGTTCTCTATTTCACAATAAAATTTTCATTTGAATTCATATTCATATCATAATTTTTCCTTAAATTTTTGAACCAAATAGTGCATCAATTTTGATCTATAAGGGAACATACACCTTATGAACCTAAATATGGAGTCCACTTAATCCACACCATAACATGTCCCAGTCCATGTGGCCAATGGTCCATGACTGAATGTGCCATAGTTGACTGCTTAGGGTGTCTGCCATAACCTAATCAGGAAAGCACTATTTTGGTTATGGAAGTCACTCTAAGTAACAACCATTTTTCTAAATATCCGTCTCAAATAATTTATCAAATAGTAGTTATATCATATAAGTCACATATCACAAAGTCAATAAGTTAAACAATGTGTCCTATATAGCATGACGTAATGCGTGGAATGTGAATCCTATAGAGTGACTAAAATGATGCATGAGATGTATAACATTATCTCTTTAGAAAATGATAAAAAAATCCTCATTCATATCAATGATAACCTTATAAATCAAGTGTGTCACCCAATAGTGAAATCCAAATAAATTGTAATAGGAATATTCTAGAAAACCACAATTTCTGTTCGAGGTAATTTGTCTTTTTCAACTTATGTGGGTCAGCTACTCCCATGAACATCTCATTACCAACTTCCAATATATTTATATCCTTATACTTTCTACCAAAACAGTAAGACAACTAGAAAATAAAACCTTTTATATAACTTTGTAACATCCCGACCTGGATGCCACTAATTTGTTCCCCGGGACAGTGGGTTACATGACCTCAAGCACATTTCCACAAATTTCAGAAGCTGACAACTAGTAACGAGGGACTAGGGTGTGTATGTGGTGAGAATATTACCTTATTACTAGATTTTAGTAACACAAAAATATAATAAATGTCAAATATAGGAAGAATTATAATGGTGAATAAGCAATAGGATTAGACACTATGACCACTGGACAGGTAACTCACCGTAGTGGAAGCACAATAATAAATGAACATGAGATTAAAATCCAAAGACCAAAATAAAAAAAAAATACCAGAGGTAATATCATATAAAAAATTATATTTCATTTCATGTGTCTACAAATAATCCAAAAAAGTATATAATCATCAATACAATACTTGTATCAATGTAACAAAAGACAAAAAGAAACTATCCCAACTAGCATCATTAGCCTCAACTCAGTTCTACAATCCCTTGATCCTCAGCATTGAAAAATAATTAATTGAAATATGGAAAATTCCCCCAATCCCTACCTACATACATATATTCTATTCGGGTACCCAAAGGAATCCCGAGATTGGGTGTGTGATAAAATCCTTATTGGCCACCAATAATGGTGTCTATAACAATCCAGGATATACAATA
Source organism: Viscum album (assembly GCA_963277665.1). Classification (NCBI taxonomy): domain Eukaryota; kingdom Viridiplantae; phylum Streptophyta; class Magnoliopsida; order Santalales; family Viscaceae; genus Viscum; species Viscum album. The sequence continues at coordinate 328,289,091 of OY728119.1, read as the reverse complement.
CAGGATAAGCAGTGTGCAATGTATATCACTGGTCTATCATATATGACACAAGTTCCCCTAGAATATTTAAAAGAAGTAAGTGAAACTATCTTTCCAAATAAGTCTCCCCACAAAATAATGTTCAAGCTCTTATAACAAGACAACTCTATAACAAGGAGAATTAAACACAACAAACTTTCCATCACACAATATAACATATCATCCGTGGCCATGCCATATAACTTGAAGTTTCATATCAACCATGGATGATATGTATAAATATAATTGTCACATTTACCATGTTTGTGCTAGATATACAGAAGTTCTAGACCCCAAGGGGCCAGATCCAAGGTATAGTGAATCAAGGCATCCTCATCGAGACCTTGGAGCATCTCGATGGAAACTTGGTTAGTCTTGGATGGAATCCTAAGAGCATTTCAGTTGCTCATGTCCTACGTGGGTCTAATAAATATGGATCCAAGGGGTAGCAAGGCTGAAGGCATCCCACAAAATCAGGATCCAAGGAGCATACACATCCAAGGAACCCTTTATCCCTATCATGATGTACAGTGTAGCACACACATGGTGTCCTATAAAAACATTCATCATTCAATCAATTTATCAATTTAAAATCTTTCAAATTCCATGAGTTTACCAAAACATATAATAATTAAAATTTAAACAATCAAATAGTTCACAACATGTAATACATGGAAAGGGAATAAAACCAACTCCTAATCAATCAATTCAATTAAATTTATTTCTAACTAGGCTTCCTCTATCTAGAAAATCTCAAACAAACCCCATAGGTGGTTTATTAATAGGAAAAGGAGAGGTCACACCCCATGGGAATCCTCAGTTGTGAAAAAAACTCTAACTATATCAACAGTACTCAAAGGAAACCAAAATTGGTTCCAATTGGTTTAGTTAAATTATTCAATTAATTGTTGGGGGAATGATCGTAAAGTTCGATACATGACATAACAAAGACTAGGCATATAATTCACCCATCCATAATGAAAAAGTATAAACCACCTACCACTAATACATAGTATATTTATCTTTGAGTATCAGCTTCTGATTTTTTCCATATTAGAAGAAAAATGAAGAATGGATGAAGAACCTAAAATTAGGTCATATTAGATTTCACCCAAATAAATCCATCGATATGAAGTCAAATGAAGAATGACACAAATGTAAAGGAGTAATCACCAACACGAATCCAACAAGATGATTGATGCTCAAATCTGATTTAGGAAGGAGAAAATGGATAAAAAGAAACTCATTGAATTTCTAAGGAGTTATACTATGTGAGTTATATCCAAAAGATGAATAATATAATCGGTTTTAGGAATTAATGAGTTTTTGGGGAAAATGGTGGTTTTTCAAAAAAATACTAGGTTACAGAATTAGTGCACACAATTTTCCTAACTATGTGCAAATTGTGAAAAAGACCACTACTGAAAACTCTGTAGTTTTTTAATGGCTATGTGCCTCTTTACACAAATTTTTTCAAACCATTTGGCTTTCATATCCCTATAACCATCCCCACATAGTTTCATCAAACCTTTTGGCTTACAGAACACATTTTCTTCTAAATGTGTGGTCTAACTAATTTTCTCCAAGATTTGAGTTCCAGGATCTAAATAAGCCCTGAACACCCCCGACACACCCATGATCACATTGGGTACTCACATTAGGACATAAAAAATAATTTAAAACAAAAAAAAAAATTATCCACACATTATATGAAATCCTATGATCTTACATATGGCATAGAAATGGGAATCGTGATTAGGAGAAGGTCAATAATAACTCGAACTATATCTCTGTGGTAGTAAACCAAAAATATCATCTAGGTAGACCTTGAGGTAAACACACACTACTTTAGGAAGTAGAAAAACCAAAAAAGGTTCAACAACATAAAGAAATATCTTTGAAAACAGGAATGAGATTACCCCATTATAAAGAACAACATGCCCTCTCCTTCCTGATATAGAATCCCACTTATCAAAAAAACATGAGTGACCCCATAGAAAGATAAAAATTGAAACTAATCCACACCAATTATCTGGTGGACTATTTCAATATCGAGAACTAAAAAGTCCCATATCACCTTGTAGTCAGATATCATCACTTGACATGTGGGACACTTGAAACCTTGTCCAGGCCTATTTCCCAATGGCATGGAAAAGTACATACAACATATGTTCTGAACATAATACCAAAACAACAACTAACTCTAAAAATATAAAATAATGAGTATAAAATGTATAAAACAAATATAGAACCATTGAAGACGATGTTAACACCATACCTCTAATAGTAGTTGTACCTGCTTCATATTTCTTTGATGCATACTCTGCCACATAAAGATATCTGGTATCTGCCCCATGAAAATCACCCTTGGGCTAAGGATTAGACCCACAACCCTTAGAATCATTGGTAGAAACCCAAGAAAACTTCATGAGAGTGGATCCCACCTTACTTCCCTAGAATATAATTTCACAAAAATGCTTTAGATGGACCAATAATACAAAACGATGACAAGTATTAGGAGCCTCCATATAGTTAGGCATGGTATGACCATTCCTTCCACAATGATTATAGAAAAACTGATGCTATCCAAATGAAGCACCTGAAACCAATCTTAAATAAAAATGACCACCCTTGTACTTCCTTTTCTATCGAGAAGACACACTTGACTAATAACAACACCAACTGAAGCTCCACCAAAACCTGTCTTTCCAGCTATGTCGGCCTCAACCAAAGTTACTTTTTGACTACCTCCACCAAGGTTGGAAGAAACCTGAGAATAAACAATAATCAAATATCCATCCTCAATCCCAAATCAAAATTTATAGAATTTAGGTACTCATTAGTAACAAGATATAGTGCTAGATACAACATCTTAGTAAAATGAATGGAATACTCTAGAATTGTATAATACACTTACTCTAAGGTCAGAAACTCTTGAGTCTTCATTGCATGTAACCTATTAATGTAAAACTGATGATTGAATATTTTATTTAAAGAAATATAAGTAATGTCCTCATGGAACATGGCTCACGTGATGGATTCCCACCATCTACTTCCCATTATTTCACGACACATAGAAGTTGGTACATGAATAAGTTTTATAGGTCCCTATGGAAGAGGTAGTTCCTGAAACACAAGTACTGCATTGGATCTCAAGAGAGGTAATAGAACTATAGAGGTATGGCTTTCTAGTCACCAAGGATGGTGACTCATTATTATTGGACAATGATGAACCTCTCTCATACAAGGTGCTAGTAGAGAGCACAAAAAAAGGATGATAGCAAGAAGCTTTTAATTCTGAGATTAATTCCTTCTATGAGAACTAATTTTGAGTTCTAGTTGATGTGCCAGTTGACGTAAATCCTATTGGGTGTAAATGGGTATTAAAGAAGAAACTAGACATGGATGGTAAAGTAGGTACCTATAAAGAAAGGCTAGTGGTTAAAGGTTTTAAAAAATATCAAAGAATTGACTAATATGAAACCTTTTTTCTAGTTTCTATGTTTACATTCATCAAAATAATATTTTACATAGCATGTTACCATGACTATAAGATTTGGAAGATGGATGTAAAAACTGGATTCCTGAACAGGAACGTTTAGGAAGATGTCTACATGACACAACCAAAAGGGTTTGTGACACCAAGTGGTGCCAAAAGTATTTTCAAGTTATAGAGAAACACTTATGGATTGAAGCAAGAATCTAGGTCACTGAACATTCAATTTGATGAATCCATTAAATATTTTGTTTTCATTAAAAAAAATATGAGACGTGTGTTTACAAAATTTTTAGTGAGAATGGATTCATTATCCTAGTGGTATATGTTGAGAAAATATTACTTATTGGAAATGACATACTAGTCTTAATATCTGTTAAGGACTAGTTGAACAAGTGCTACTCAATGAAGGACTTGGATGGTGCAGCCTACATTTTAGGGATCAAGATTATTCTTGATAGATCCAAGAGGCTTCTTAAACTAATACAAAGTACATATATCGACCACATACTAAAGAGATTTATTGTGAAATAATCTAATATGGGATTAGTGCTAGTGTCATGTGGTTTACATATTTATAAGAAAATATGTCCTCAGACACAATAGGTGAAAGATAAAATGGGTAAGATCCCATATGATTAGGCAATATGATCAATTATCTATGCCATGTTATGTACTAGACTTGATTCTAAAGACCCAGAAATTTCAAGGAACATTTTTTCTTAAATACGTTGGAATTTTATGAGTCTGTGGCTTCTGACGACACTTGATTCCGAGGCCTGGTGTGCCCAAAATCAATTTCTGAAGTTTAGCTCAGGTACGTTCTGTAAACGAACGAGTGTGTTTTTATATCTTTTGAACCGGTGATCGGAATTGAAATCTAAAGGCACCGATGAACTCACAACGCTAGTAATTTCTTAAGGGTACCTTTACCATAGTTGCGTTTCAAGCGGGTTGAGAATTAATATATAGGGAATTAGTTTAAAATAAATAAAATTGGTGTAACACAATTTTATTTTTAAGGATGGTGGTTATATCCTCCCAAAGGGAGTTGGAGGTGGGGCTCACACCCACATAACCTCCCTTGAGAGGATATTTGTAGGGTGGGGCCCACATGTGACCAGAACCCTTGAACTTCCCATAACTCTCATAAACCCCATTAAACTCCCTTGTTTAATGTTGACAACTCTCCCAATATTTATGGGATCTCTTCACCTCCTCTCCCTCTCTTTATTAATTTCCTATACATTTATTCAACCTCTTCAATTAATTAATGAAGTGGTTTGAATTTTGAATTTTAAATTGCATGTGTTAATAAAATAATAGCATTAGCCTATTATTTTATTTTTAGAGGGAATTCGTTGTGTTAAGGAGGATTAGGGAGAGATCTTGAGTTTTTGGAAGAACACCAACCCTCCGATGAAGAACGACGTCTTCTTCGACAAAGAACGTCAGTTCCATGAAGAACGACGACACGATTTTCTTTCTATTCTCTGTAACAATTGAAAAGACACCACTTCCTCCTCGGGCGCACTCTAACGTTGTCTACGAATCCTCACCCCGAGACACCGTCTTCCGTGACTACCGACGTGCGACGTCAATTATCGAGGTATGAGATTATGTTCAATTTTAATGGATTTAAATTGTGCCTCATTCGTCGTTGTATAACCTTGATTGTCTCGGCCTATTTCTATCACTTAACGCGGATGGCGTGGGCCGAACGAACACGGCCTGACGACCCTCCGTTTAATCTTATTTATTTTCATTAGAATCAGCAACCGGAGGCGGAACATGGAAGAGGCTGGTGGCGCAAGGGCCGCCATCGCACACACAAAGAAAGATGAGGCCAAGCGGGTAGTGGCAGAGGAAGCAAGGCGCCAGTGCGTCGTGCCGGGAATGCAGTAGAGGAAGTCGGTTCCGTCGCACTGGCTGTGCGGAAGTAACCGTGGCCCGCTTCGGGGGCCGCTTAGGTGGAAGGACCAGCCGGCCCGTCAGCTGGTCGGGCCGAGCAAAGCTGCGGCGCCAGGAGGGCTCGTGTCGGATGAGCCGTGGCCCGCCCATACGGGCCGCTTGCGCCAGATGGCCGACCGCTTTGGGAGGGCGGCGCCGCTTGGCACCCCCGGTTCGGGCAGTCGGACCCCCCCCGGACCGCACGACCTTCGAGCCGAGCCGCTTGGCCAGCTGGCCGCGCTGGGCCGGGCCGAGCCTGGCTGGGCCGAGCCGAGGAGAGCCGAGCCGCGCCAGGTCGCGCCGCGCGAGGTCGCACCGTGCCACTTCAGGTTGGGCCGCGCCGAATTCAGGTCGGGCCGCACCCCTCAGGCCGGGCTGTACAAATCTTTGGGCCAGTCCAACACCCCTACCGGGTCGGACCTGCCAAAACTGGGTGACCCGACCCGCCAGCCTACTGGGCTTAACAGGACTGGCCCATTATTTACTTAAACGTGAATAACTTAAAGACCGCATGTCTGATCGACGCGCCATCTGCGGAACTGGGATCCTATCGACGAGGAGGTCATTTTTCAATACTTTAAGTGAGTTTTGGAAAATATTTGTAAATGTACGGGTTTGGAACGAGCATATTTCTAACCGGGCCCCTAGAACAGAAAAACCAATATCTCTCAGACCATGCGTCCGATTGACGCGCCGTCTGTCGCGTTGGTTTCATTTTGATGAGATGGAACTTTGCGATACATCAACTCATGACATTGTGATAGTTGATGTATCGACCCCCATTTACTCGAGGAGAGGACCCTCCCAGAATTGAGTACGCTATGTGCGAGAAACCTAGAGCTGGTTGCAACTGCGACGACTACCGTGATGGGATTCTCTGTGGGTTCGACGACGAAGACGACTGTAATTGGATCCTATGTGTGTTCGGTAGCGAGGACGAATGTAATTGGATCCTCTGTGGGTTTGATATCGATGATGAATGTAATTGGATCCTACGTGGGTTCGGCAGCGATGGTTACTGTACTAGGATCCTACGTGGGTTCGGCAGCGACAACTTCTGTACTTGGATCCTACGTGGGTTCAGAAGAGAAGATGATTCAGAGGATACATCTAATCATCTCCACCCCTATTCATGAGTAGTATACCTGTGTGATCCGAGTCTTTAATTTCAGTCTTTATCACTGATGTGATTGACTATATTTCCTATTTGGACTGGGTTGTGCTTTGGCTCGAGCGTTGGAGCCAAACTGAGATTGATAACTTAGGTAAATTTATGGGAATATACCTAACTAGGGTTGGTTGTTCCTTCATGATTGTATCTTTACTTTTTGGTTTATCCTTTTTGGATTCTAGGAGACCTTCGGGGGTCTCGGGGTCTCTATTGAGTATCGTATACTCACCCCTGCATGGGATATGCCCGCACTACGTTGTGTTGGTTGCAGACGAGGGAAAACACGGACTGAGGTGGAGGCTTGTAGAGCTAGACGGTACCTGGAGATGGACCACTTGGCGGGACGTACACAGGGCGGACGACCGGACCCGAGGAGTTGAGGAGACTATATGTACCCACCCTTCAGGTGGGATATCCAGAGGACGACTCAGCGGTTTCCACTTACTTACTGCTGTTGTACTTTCTTTTTAGTTGTACTGTACTTTTAGTTGGGTTTGTATACTGGCCCATTTACTTTTTTGCACTTAATTTTGTAATCAGTTTTACTTAGTGCTTACTTCAATTCCATCCTCTTCTTTGTTTGTTACTTTATAAAGGCAATGCCTTCCATTTTTATTGGGATTTACAGCTTTGGGGCTAGTCTCTATCCCCTGACATATAGAAGGCGGGCTTGGGGTAGTCACGACACGGTCCCCGAGGACGGGTCGTGACAAATTGGTATCAGAGGGAGGTTTCGATCCTCCAACCTGTGGGTTATGGGCCCACAAAGGCATCCATCTAGGGTTTCGAGTTACGTGCGAGATGGAAACCCACCGGGCGATGAGGCCTCGGTGTAGGGCCCCATTACAGTGGAGGCACCAGCGGTACCACTACCCGCTGACCCACCGATGCCACCAGCCCCAGCAGCAGAAAGTGCACGCCGCCTGAGTGTGTTGCACGAGTTTCAGCGAAAGAGGACGCTCAGGTTCCATGGAGATATGGACCCTCAGGCAGCCAAGAATTAGCTGGAGGCTATCGTCAGAGTCTTCATATTGGTGGGGACACTAGCAGACTTTATGGTGATCCTTGCCGAGAGTCTCCTGCATGCATCAGCAGGTAGATGGTGGAGCCTGATTCTCCAGGTGCACGACGGGGCATCACTACTTTGGACAGACTTCGAGAGCCTCTTCCGCTCAGAGTTTGTTCCAGACACCCTCCGTGCGCTGCGCATTTAGGAGTTACTACATTTGCGGCAGGGCAGCATTACAGTACCCCAGTACTTGGAGAGATTTACCTACCTCCCACGCTACTCCAAGGACATGGTACGAGACCCCTACTTCCAGGCCCGAACCTTTAAGCAGGTACTGAGGCATGATATTAGGGCTTCGATGATCTCCTACAGCATTCCAACGTAGGAAGGAGTGCTGGAGTAATGTAACGCCCCGACCCCAGTTAACCAGAGTCGGTGCATTATTATATAACATTTGAATGATCACAAGAAAGATCAAATCTCGAAAGTCCGATTGGTTTAGTAGCCTTGGAAACACTAGAAATATTCATAAAGTTTTACATTACATCATAAAGTGAAAAACTACTACAACAACATAATGTCTCCATAGTCCACACTATTATCCCCTCATAATATCCCTGTAGGTCATTCATAACTTATTTCTTCACATCCTGGGAAAAATAAAACATAGAAAAGGGGTGAGCTCAAATGCCCAGTAAGGATAACAATATAGCGAAAACTTTCAAAAATAAGCATAAACATTTAAGGCAATGTATAACCAAAACAAAAGCCTTTTAAACTTGAACTTCAACATATTATGGCAAAAGTAAAATGAAATAATGCCATTTACTTATTCACATGGATATTATATTAATCAAATAATCACATGCAATATCAATAACCACTTTCATAATGATGGAATGCATAATGCTAGACTATCATAACCACATATCCAAGGCCTCGTTCCAAGACTACAAATAAGATTTTGCCAAGGCCTTGTGCCAAGACACTAGTTTGTCTCATGAGACCTACCGATGCATCGAGGAGCTATAACAGGCCCCACCCATCACATATTAAGTCCAATGCATTCCCATATGAAAATGTTTAAACATAACATAAACATTGGTATTAAAACTAGCATACGAAATGTCAATACTTTCACCATAAACTATGAATGGTATAAAAATTGCACATCCACAGTCAAACATATCACAAAACCTTCAATACAATATAGAAGTTTTGTATCACAATAAATCAACTTCATATAATCATAAAATTCATCAAAGGATGTTGACATAGATGAAATCAAAACTATTTGAGAGAAATATCTCCATTTTTTGAAATCATTTAAAAGTCACACATTTATAAAGGAAGTAATTAAAAAGAGATTTTTGAATCAAAGTGTCCCATACCACTTTGAAACTTTTGAAAGGAATTAAAATTTTAAAAAAATTCATGTCCATATAAATAAATCCTTAAAAACCATTTTGAAGACATGGACATTAATTAAAAATATTTAGAAAGATAAATCTTTAAAACATTTAAAATTCTGATTTTGATAAAGAGTACCTTTCCGAAATTCTTAAAATATTCATTTTGAAATCATTTAAAAGTCACATAATTATAAAATAAAACATTTTCTTTTAAAATATTCTTATAAGCTTGTAAGGGAAGCTTTGACAATTTTATAACGACAGTAAATTGCCGCACCCGCCGTATAAGTTAAAAAACATTCTTACCTTAATTTTGTCGAAAAGGTTAAAAAGCACCTTGTTTGGAAAACGACGGAAAGATTTCTTTATAAACCTCTTATAAAAAATCAAACAAGGGTATAAATAACTTTAACCCATATTATAGGAAATAGTAAAAATGTTTTTAAATTCATTTTTAAGAAACATGGACGTGGATGATAAAGAGATCCCAGTAGATTATTACATATAAACAACCTCGGATAATGAAGAGATTGTGAAATAACCCTTACCTTGTACTTTTCCTTGGTTGGGGTAGGTTAAAATCCTATATAATAGTTAAATAATTGTTATTAAATTATACAATAATCATATACATTCATGTGATATCATATATGATCTTTTAACATTGCTTTGTTAATAATATCTTAGTATTATCGTTGTTTCGGGTGTTAACTTACTCGTTTTCTTTTATATGTTTTGTTAAATAGGCCATGTTTGTCATGGTTAGGTTGTATATTATTCATATACAGAATGATATCAAGTTATTAAACACTATTTTTAAATCATCAAATGATAATTATACTTGAATGGATACGATGGAGAATGAATCTCATCGCGTTCGTGGAGACGGTAGTCTGTACGTACGCACGAGCGACAATATCAATCTTTTGATATTAAAAAAAATATATAAATGGATCGTATATAATATATAAAGAATCATTAAAATTTTATATTTATTATTTACATGAGTTACATATCATTATTATACCCATCCAAATAATAATATATTGAATAACAATTACACCACAACCTGGAGACGGTAAGCCGTACGTACGAATGTATGGTGACATGTTATTCAAAGGGTGGATAGAATACTAAATATGGTTGTACCATATTTATAATAACATAACAGTATATATATGATACTGGAGTTATTATTTTAGAATGGTAATAACAAAGGAAGAAGAAGTGGAAGAAGAAAGGAACTTGGAAAAGGGTGGTGAAATCATTACCTCTTCTTCGGGTTCTTCCTTTTGATTTGATCAAAAGGGCTCCATAGGTTGGCTTTCTGATCAAACTACGGCCTCTAGGTTGTAGTGAGGGAAGTTGGGAGAGTATTTGGGCAGAGTTTGGCAGAACAAAAAGGCTTTTAAGGTGTGAAGAAATGAGAAAGAGGAGTGCCCTTTTATAAGAGGGGTGAGGGGCACCTTTGGAAAAGCTAGAAATATTAATTTATAATAAATTCATATTCGGTTTCTAATGGATAAAAAGTTTATTATTTAACTTTTAAGGTGGGTATGGGTCTAAAACAACTCAACCAATATAATTTAGATAGGTTTGGGTCATTATATTAACCTTATCATTAAGTATTAACTCTTAGTTAATTAGTTTCACTTTTACAATGTCTCTTTGTATTTTTATATAATATGGTTAATAAACTTACTATATACATCCAAGAGACCCCCCAAGTGGTCCATTAATGATACAAATATCATGATATAAGTCTCTTGGACGATAATTAGATTTTTAGGAATTTAATATCAATTAATAATATAATATTTGTTTTTAAAACACTTTTATGTCAATTTTGAAACTATTCAATAGTTGATTTTTGTGAAACTCAGAACAGAATGATTACTTCAAAAATATTTAATCAAATCATTCCTAACATGTAATATTAACTTAGAAAATTATTGTAATTAATAAAAAGTCTCAAATTATATTTATTTTTGTATTTATAATATCAATTATTTTAATGTTTCACTATTATGGTAATTACTGCATCATTATTGTGTCATAAATAAATTAAATTATTTGATGTCTAAAAATTATAAATAAAATATAATTATATATAAAATCGTTTTATCTTTCTAAGGAATATTTATAGTAGAAAATACAATATATATAACCCTATGTGAAAATTGTTTTTCTAAAAGATATATGCTTGTGTCATTTTTGTATTCATTTTAACTTAATTAAAATAAAGTTTCCCTATCACCTACAAGTGGCTCCATGGGGACCCAAAATCGACCCAAAGATACCTATGGTCGAACATGTATCAACCAATAAGGTTAGGACATGTTTTAGGGTAATTTAGTGTTATTATAATATTATTTTTTAACTCTTATTTACAGGATTTACCCTTAACCATGGTAAATAAAATATTTACCGCAGTAATTATTCAAAATGTATAAATATAAAAGTTACCTATTCACAAAATATAAACATCCTGATTCAAAATATGGAATCCATTTTTCCAAATTCAAAGCAGAAAAGTGGCAGAAATTAATTTAAAAATAATTCCCGCTGTTAAAACAAAAAGCGTGTTTTTAAGATATAATAACTATCAAAAGATTGACAATTGTTTATGTTCGGTTTAATTGTGAAATTATGTCCAATGACCAACATTGTATTAAATGGTAAAAATATATTCTAAATATACTTTTAAACCACTCAAATTCATAATTTATCACTATTAATTATTTTGATTAAAAAAGTTGTTTTTAATCAAAATTTAGTAATTTTCACTATTCAGCAAAATATTAAAGTTATCCAAAAAGTACCAAAATTTCACCTTAGGGTAAATTTGACACTCCGAATCCAAATATGAAGTCCATTTTTAAATACAAAATATATATAATTTCAAAAAGTAGGTATTACTATTCATAACGGCTAGTTTGATTGGTTGTGGTGTGTGTTAAAACTCGAAGTTGTGTACAACACACGCTACTGTCTTATTTAAAGGAAAGCGTACCGTGGAAGCTTGGGATGTTTCATTTTAAATTTTTGATGTTCCCATTTAGTCAAAAAGTTTAAAATATTGTATTTAAAAAGGGTTCACTATTAAAAGTTGATAAAAGTGCAATACTAAAAATGAATTTGTACTTGCATTATATCTAAGAAACTCATAATATGGATTCTAAAATTATAAGGATCATATAAAGTTTAAAATTTAGTTAATACTATTCATAACCTCTTTTGAATGGATTTTTTTGGTAAGTCCTGGTGCGATTGAACTCGGTGTTGCATGTAGTGAAAGTTATTGAATTATTTTGAAGAAATAACACACTATGAAATCTTGGGATGTTACATTCTCCCCTCCTTCAATAAATTGCGTCCTCGCAATTTGAAATTGTTCTTCGAAAATAAAAGTTTGAAAATAGAAAATATATTTGTGGGAAAACCCACATAAGAAATTGGGTTACTAAAATTTAGTCTTAATATGAGGAAAAGAGAAATGAAAGGGTCACCACCAAATTATGATCTCGATTAGGAGAACATTGGTGGCAATTAGAGACATATAATTAGAGGAAAAACGTAAATATTTATAGGTAGTGATTGAGGTCATCAATCACAAACAAGTATAAAATTGAGGTCCTTAAATTCATCAATCTATGATGATTTGAAATACCATCGATTCAACAAAACATAGGGTATTGGGATAACACATTTTTGACGTTTCAAAATATCATAGTTGAAATCCCACATCGAAAAATGAATTAATGAGGCCTCTATTTAAAATAAAGAGTGGAAAGTTTGAAGATTACCGAAAATAACACATACTAGGGTTCCATGTAGTAAAATATGGATATTGAAGAGAAATATAACCATCAATTATCTGATGGAGAGTGGTATAGAACATGGCTACGAAAAGGCCAACAATCCCAAAGCCATAAATTAGTGATGATTTAAGGTACCATCTAGGACAACATTTTTGTTCTAAGTTCCTCTTCTTAATGTTGAGGAATTTATTTATGAGATTGGCTAAGATCATAAGGAGATATACTTAATTTATAATTAAAGTTTTATCCATTAATAAATTTATACCACAAACTCATCTTTCACTCTAAAAGATAATAGAACGTAAAAATATTCTATTTATACTATTCGTACAGGGTTCCAAAATAAACGAATTTATTATTCATCTACTAGATATTTTAATAAAAACTACATTATTTAATCCAGGACATCTTGTGGGCCAGTGGTAGGTGATACACCCTTGTCGCCCTTCGGTTGCAGGTTTAAGTCTCGCGGCCTTGCCGGTCACGACGGGTTGCCGCCCGACCTCCGAGTTGTCCTTTTATGGAAATCCAAAATTAATCTCAAACTAGAATTTATCCAAAATACTTCTGTCCAAACTCACAGTCCAACATTTATAAGGAAGGTAAACATAATGTAGATCCTTTTTACCCCATAATAGCATATTAATACCTTCAGCATGTATTCTTTTAAAACACTGAAACATCCTGAATTACCATAATCCTTATTGATTACATTCATGCTCCCTTATTCCATATAAAATTCGGGATATACTTCATCAATCCAAAAATGTTTTAAACCCCAATAATGATGGAATATACAAATCATTAATCAGCTTTAAGTTAGTCAATAATATCCAATATAATTTATCCAAATCAATCATGTATTATTCTAAAATCACTACCTCGGTATCAGAACCATATTATGGTTTATCTTTCTCTCAACCATATATTTTTCAAAAATTTAACCTCCTATTGAGTCACTTTTCTTTGTTCCACACAATCTCAAGTCCATAATGAAATAGTACTGCAATACAATCTTTATATACTCCATAATTATTATAACAAGTACATTGTTGATACAACACTCAAATGACACAATCAACATAATAACTCTAATCATTTCTCTTCATCTGTGGTAGTATCATAACTTGATTATTATTTAATAGAATCATTTGCGGCATAGTCTGATGACTGAGACATAGGCTCGCATAGTGTCTAAACTCATTGCAAATGAAGCATTGTACATTTGAAACCATTTTCTTACCCTTGCAGTCACGTACTTTGTGCCATTTTCCTCCACACTTATAACAAACTCTCAGGTATCATGTTATGCAGAAGAAGAGGTTTTCAAGTGGCGGAGTTTGAATCCGATTCAGAGATTCTAGTTCGGTCCCTTAAGGGGAAATGTGACGTGCCATGGAGCTTGCTGTATGTTTTTAGAAGATGCAAATCGGAGACCAACCAGGGCAAGCTGATACATCACAGTGTAAGGGAAACCAACTTTGCGGCAGATGTGTTAGCTCGCGGGGGCAAATCGGAGGAGACCTTGTTAGTGTTTGACTGTCTTAATTCCCTCCCGTGCGAGTGTGTTAACGTGATCCGAAAGGATTCACTTGGTCTCCACTATTTCCGCTCCCCGTGATTTGTTCCCCTCGGGTTACTTTCTTACATAATAATAAAAAATAATTTTCAGTCAGTCATTCCATTCAGGAAAGTTCCAGGGTGTTTCTTTCCACAGTTATCACATATGAAAAAATTCTTCTTTTCCCTCTTCCCTTTATCTATCTTTCTATCTTCCATCCTTTTATTCTCTTGCTTCCCTTGAAATACATAGGACTCAGTAAACTCTTTACTTATCTTATCAACACATGATATTATTTCTTCATATGATGATAATACATGAGAGACTATTTCTCTTATAAATTCTGGCTTAAGACCATGAAATATATGATCCTTATTTCTCTTTGTATCATGTGAATTGCTAGAGTTCTCATTCCTTCTACTGGGTGCCATTTCTAAACAATGGCATACATTAGATTAGTTTATGAATAACAATACCTAATCCCAAACTTGTAAAACACATAACATAAATTAAATAGTTTATGGATATAATCCATAATCATAAAAATGTCTCCTTTGAGGAAGTATATACTCATAAACCCTTCATAATTATTTGTAAAGAAAATGAGAGTTATCCTAAGAATATCCCCCGAGAGTGTCGTAACCAAGAGTGAAGCAAGGCCCATTGTCGTGCACCAGTTACCGTTCGAGTCTAGCTCAAAGTGGTGTTTTCGGGTTTTACCCCTAGGTACATCTGTGCCAGAGCCGCCTCAACCTGCTCGTATCCAGACAGGGATGTATTGCTCGGAAAACTCACAAAATCTCTACAATATCAAAATTCTAGGAAGTTATTCTATACTAATCCTCCAAATTCATCTTAAATATATGTGCTCTAATCAGAGTTTATCTAAATATAGCTTCCAAGGTTTGTACTAAACTTTCTCTGATACCAACTGTAACGCCCTGACCCCAGTTACCAAGATTCAGGGCATTATTATATAACATTGGCATGATCACAAGAAAGATCAAATCTCTAAAGACCGATTGGTTTAGTAGCCTTGGAAACACTAGATATATTCATAAAGTTTTACATTACATCATAAAGTGAAAAAATAATACAACAACATAATGTCTCCATAGTCCACACTATTATCCCCTCATAATATCCCTGCAGGTCATTCATAATTTACTTTTTCACATCCTGGGAAAAATAAAACATAGAAAAGGGGTGAGCCCAAATTCCCAGTAAGGATAAAAATGTAGTGGAAACTTTCAAAAATAAGCATAAACATTTAAGGCAATGTATGACCAAAACAAAATCCTTTTAAACTTGAACTTCAACATATGATGGAAAAAGTAAAATGAAATAATGCCATTTACTTATTCACATGGATATTCTAATAATCTAATAATCACATGCAATATCAATAACCACTTTCATAATGATGGAATGCATAATGCCAGACTATCATAACCACATAGCCAAGGCCTCGTGCCAAGACTACAAATAAGATTTTGCCAAGGCCTTGTGCCAAGACACTAGTTTTCTCATGAGACCTACCGATGCATCGAGAAGCTATAGAGGGCTCCACCCATCACATATTAAGTCCAATGCATTCCCCTATGAAAAGTTTTAAACATAACATAAACATTCCTATGAAAACTAGCATACGAAATGTCAATACTTTCACCATAAACAATGAATGGTATAAAAATAGCACATCCATAGTCAAACAAATCAAAAAACCTTCAATACAATATAGAAGTTTTCTATCACAATAAATCAACTTCATATAATCATAAAATCCATCAAAGGATGTTGACATATATGAAATAAAAACTATTTGAGAGAAATATCTCCTTTTTTTGAAATCATCTAAAAGTCACACATTTATAAAAGAAGTAATTAAAAAGAGATTTTTGAATCAAAGTGTCCCATACCACTTTGAAACTTTTGAAAGGAATTAACATTTTAAAAACATTCATGTCCATATAAATAAATCCTTAAAAACCATTTTGAAGACATGGACATTAATTAAAAAGATTTAGAAAGATAAATCTTTAAAACATTTAAAATTCGGATTTTGATAAAGGGTACCTTTCCGAAATTCTTAAAATATTCATTTTGAAATCATTTAAAAGTCACATAATTATAAAATAAAACATTTTCTTTGAAAATATTCTTATAAGCTTGTAAGGGAAGCTTTGACAATTTTATAACGGCGGTAAATTGCCGCACCCTCCTTATAAGTTAAACAAACATTCTTACCTTAATTTTGTCGAAAAGTTTAAAAAGCACATTGTTTGGAAAATGACGGAAAGATTCCTTTATATACCTCTTATAAAAAGTCAAACAAGGGTATAAATGACTTTAACCCATATTCTTGTAAATAGTAAAAATGTTTTGAAATTCATTTTTAAGAAACATGGATGTGGATGGTAAAGAGATTCCAGTAGATTATTACGTATAAACAACCTCGGATAATGAAGAGATTGTGAAATAACCCTTACCTTGTACTTTTCCTTGTTTGGGGTAGGTTAACCTCCTGTATAATAGTGAAATAATTGTTATTAAATTATACAAGAATTATACACATTCATATGATATCATATATGATCTTTTAACATTGCTTTGTTAATAATATCTTAGTATTATCGTCGTTTCGGGTGTTAACTTACTCGTTTTCTATTATATGTTTTGTAACATAAGCCATGTTTGTCATGGATAGGTTGTATATTATTCATATACAGAATGATATCAAGTTCTTAAACATTATTTTTAAATCATCAAATGATAATTATACTTGAATGGATATGATGGAGAATGAATCTCATCGCGTTCGTGGAGACAGTAGTCCGTACGTACGCACGAGCGACAATATCATTCTTTTGACATTAAAAATATATATAAATGGGTGGTATATAATATATACATAATCATTAACATGTTATATTTATTATTTACATCAGTTACATATCATTATTATACCCATCCAAATAATAATATATTGAATAACAATTACACCACGACGTGGAGACGGTAAGCCGTACGTACGCACGTATGGTGACATGTTATTCAAAGGGTGGATAGAATACTGAATATGGTTGTACCATATTTATAATAACATCACAGTATATATATGATACTGGAGTTATTATTTTAGAATGGTAATAACAAAGGATGAAGAAGTGGAAGAAGAAAGGAACTTGGAAAAGGGTGGTGAAATCATTACATCTTCTTCGGGTTCTTCCTTTTGATTTGATCAAAAGGCTCCTTAGGTTGGCTTTATGATCAAACTACGGCCTCTAGGTTGTAGTGACGGAAGTTGGGAGAGTATTTGGGCAGAGTTTGGCCGAACCAAAAGGCTTTGACAGTGTGAAGAAATGAGAAGGAGGAGTGCCCTTTTATAAGAGGGGTGATGGGCACCTTTGGGAAAGCTATAAATATTAATTTATAATAAGTTCATATTCGGTTTCTAATGGCTCCAAAGTTGATTATTTAAATTTTAAGGTATGGATGGGTCAAAAAAAACACAACCAATATCATTTATACAGGTTTGGGTCATTATATTAACCTTATCTTTAAGTATTAACTCTTAGTTAATTAATTTCACTTTTACAATGTCTCTTTGTATTTTTATATAATATGGTTAATAAACATACTATATACATCCAAGAGACCCCAAGTGGACTATTAACGATACAACTATCATGGTATAAGTCTCTTGGCTGATCCTTAGATTTTTAGGAATTTAATATCAATTAATAATATAATATTTGTTTTAAAAACTCTTTTATGTCAATTTTGACACTATTCAATAGTTGATTTTTGTGAAACTCATAACAGAATGATTACTTCGAAAAAATTTAATTAAATCATTTCTAACATGTCGTATTAACTTATAAAATTAGTGTAATTCATAAAAGTCTCAAATTATATTTATTTGTGTATTTATAATATCAATTATTTTAATTTTTCACTATTATGGTAATTACTGCATCATCATTGTGTCATATATAAATTAGATTATTTAATGTCTAAAAATTATAAATAAAATATCATTATGTATTAAATGTTTTTATCTTTCTAAGGAATATTTATAGTCGAAAATCCAACATATATAACCCTATGTAAAAATTATTTTTCTAAAGGATATATGCTTGTGTCATTTTTGTATTCATTTTAACTTAATTAAAATAAAGTGTCCCTATCACCTACAAGTGCCTACATGGGGTCCCAAAATAGACCCGAAGATGCCTATGGTCGAAAATTTATCAACAAATAAGGTTAGGACATGTTTTATTTTAATTTAGTATTATTATAATATTATTTTTTAACCCTTATTTACCGGATTTACCCTTAACCATGGTAAATAAAATATTTACCGCAGTAATTATTCAAAATGTCTAAAAAAAAAGTTATCTATTCACACAATATGAACCTACTGATTCCAAATATGGAATCCATTTTTCCAAATTCAA
This sequence comes from Viscum album, assembly GCA_963277665.1. Lineage (NCBI taxonomy): Eukaryota > Viridiplantae > Streptophyta > Magnoliopsida > Santalales > Viscaceae > Viscum > Viscum album. Next base: position 328,270,193 of record OY728119.1, on the reverse strand, counting down.
AACATAGAAGTGTCAGAAATTAATTTAAAAATAATTCCCGCTGTTAAAACAAAAAGCGTGTTTTTAAGATATAATAACTATCAAAAGATTGATACTTGTTTATGTTCGGTTTAATTGTGAAATTATGTCCAATGACCAACATTGTATTAAATGGTAACAATATATTCTAAATATACTTTAAAACCACTCAAATTCATAATTTATCACTACTAATTATTTTTATTAAAAAAGTTATTTTTAATCAAAATTTAGTAATTTTCACTATTCATCAAAATATTAATGTTATCCAAAAAGTACCAAAATTTCACATTAGGGTAAATTCGACACTCCGAATCCAAAAATGAAGTGCATTTTGAAATATAAAATATATATAATTTCAAAAAGTAGGTATTACTATTCATAACGGCTAGTTTGATCGGTTGTGGTGTGTGTTAAAACTCGAAGTTGCGTACAACACACGCTACTGTATTATTCAAAGGAAAGCGTACCGTGGAAGCTTGGGATGTTTCATTTTAAATATTTGATGTCCCCATTTAGTCAAAAAGTTTAAAATATTGTATTTAAAAAGGTTTCACTATTAAAAGTTGATAAAAGTGAAATACTGAAAATGAATTTGTACTTGCATTATATCTAAGAAACTCATAATATGGATTCTAAAATTATAAGGATCATATAAAGTTTAAAATTTAGTTAATACTATTCATAACCTTTTTTGAATGGCTTTTTCTTGGTAAGTCATGGTGCGATTGAACTCAGTGTTGCGTGTAGTGCGAGTTATTGAATTATTTTGAAGAAATAACACACTATGAAATCTTGGGGTGTTACAACAAAGACCTTCTTGTGGAGAGATCTCTTGCTGAGCCGACGCCAGCAGTGAGACCCACCGCAGGGCGAAACGTAGCGGAGTCTTCTGCAGCTGGCAGTAGATATTTGTCGTAGAGGCCCAAGTGGACCAGGAAATTAGATGAGAGACCTCAGGATACTGGTTCGGATGTGCGGGGCACACGAAGTAGATCCAACCATATGAGGGGCAGGCAGTGCTATGCATGCGGCGGGTAGGGAAACATGGCTCGTGACTGCCTGACTTTCCCTGCAGATGAGCAGAAAACAGTTGAGGAACCTCCTAGGAAGAGGCATAGGTTTGACCATGGAGGTTCGCAGGGAGCAGGTGGGCAAGGCAGAGGAGCTGGCCGAGCAGCGGGTGGTGGATGACGCTTCGAGGCTCTACCACCACCACCACTAGGCGGACCACCCTGACCACAGGGAGCTGGAAGACTGGGGCTGGCTCAGCTCCAGGAAGTCGAGGCCTACGACCACGGTGCACCTGAGATGATTCGAGGTACTATCTGTGTCTACTCCACCCTTGTTGTAGTTCTTATAGACATAGGTGCGAGTCATTATTTTATTGTCGTTGCCCTTGTTCAGAGCTCGGAGATTCCGATAGAGCTGTTGGCTCGATCCTTATGGCTAGAGACTCCTACGGGAGAAGACTCGCCGATTATGCATTGGTTCCGGTAGTGTGAGATTACTCTAGGAGGTTAGAGCTTCAGCTGGGATATTCTTGTAGCAGCGTCGAGGAGGCAGCTGATCACCCATCAATTGGCTAGTCTCATCCTCGGGGCGGTTGATGTGAGGAGTCCGAGTTTTCCTATTGTGGTGGATTAGTATGCGGAGGTTTTTACTGAAGACATTCCAGGACTACCTCCTCTAAGATAGGTAGACTTCTACATAGACCTCTACCATGGGACAACACCGATATCTACTCATGCATATTGGATGGCCCCCGTCGAGCTTCGTGAGCTGCGGGTACAACTTGAGGATTTACAGGGGAAAGGGTTCATCTGACTTAGTGTTTCACCCTGGGCTTCTCTGATTTTGTTAACCAAGAAGGCGGATGGGAGCTTGATACTGTTTGTCGACTACCATCTCCCGAATCAGGTGACCATAAAGAACAAGTACCCACTTTCTAGGATTGAAAATATCTTCGATCAGCTCAAGGGAGCACGATGGTTCTCAAAGATAGACCTCAGGTTAGGCTATCACCAGCTCAGAGTTCGAGACGAGGATGTACAGAAGATAGACTTCAGGTGTTGGTATGGACACTATGAGTTCTTGGTTATGCCCTTCGGCATAACCAATGCTCCAGCAGTGTTCATGAGTCTCATGAACCGGATTTTCCCGCCTTACCTCGATCGGTTTGTTTTAGTCTTCATTGATGACATACTGATTTACTCGGCTACTGAGGAGGAGCACAACTACCACTTGCAGGTTGTACTGGACACACTCCGAGAGAAAAAGCTTTATGGTAAGATCTCGAAGTTACACTTCTGGATTAGAGAGGTTCACTTCTTGGGTCACATCATCTCAGAGGTGGGATTTTTAGTGGATCCAGCAAAGATCGAGGCAGTGCTTTCCTGGGAGCCACCCAGGAGTCTGACAGAGGTGCGGAGCTTCCTGGGTCTGGCTAGATACTATCAGAGGTTTGTGACAGACTTATCCAGAGTTGTATCTCCACTTACAGCTTTGAAAAAGAAGGGGAAACCCTTCGTGTGGTCAGATAGATGTCAGCAGAGCTTTCAGTAGCTGAGGCGGAGATTGACCAGTGTGCCCATCTTGAGGCTACGGGAGGAGGGCGTAGGGTACGTAGTTTAATACGATGCATCAGGGACCAGACTCGGGTGTGTACTGATGCATGAGCAAGCAATGATCTCTTACAGTTCATGACAGTTGAGGAAGCATGAGCAGAACTATGCTACCCATGACCTGGAGTTAGCAGCAGTTATCTTCGCCCTGAAGGTGTGGCAACACTATCTGATGGGCAAGCACTTTACAGTCTACTCTGACTACCAGAGTCTCAGGTACATTTTATTACTGTAAGACCTAAACCTAAGACCACAGTGATGTCTTGAGTTCCTCCAAGATTATGAATTTGAGATAGTCTATACTCATGGGAAGGGGAATGATGTGGCTGAGGCTCTCAGTAGTAGATTGGGAATTCAGCTACTTGGAGAGGCGACAGAGCAGTTAGCCACTTTGCAGATATCCTTTTTGGATGGATATGGGGTAGCCTTTCTATAGTCCCTCACATTCACTCCACCACAACTTCAGCGGGTCAGAGAGGCACAACATGGGGACATTGACTGTGAGACTCGATGTGCTCATATTTCCACAAGGCAGGCGCCTGATGGATTTTATGAAGGAGGAGAGCACGTTATCCTCTTCAAGGGACGTACCATGGTACTAGTTGCACTGCAGGAGGAAGTGTTGAGGGAGTTTCACACTTTCCCTCTAGCGGTACATCCTAGAGTGGAAAAGATGTATCAGGACCTCAGAAAAAAGCAATGGTGGCTGGGTATGAAGAAGGCTGTAGCAGAGTTCGTTTCATGATGCCTCACTTGTCAGTAAGTGAAGGCGGAGCACCAGGTACCGACATGCCTGGTTCAACACTTAGAGGTTCCAGAGTGGAAGTGGGACGGGATATCCATGGATTTCGTGACGGGGCTTCCACATACTTCCAAAGGACACGACTCCATCTAGGTGATCGTAGACCGACTCACCAAGTCGGCCCACTTCCTTCTGATCAGAGAGCATGGCTCTGTAGAGAGAGTGGGACACCTCTACATTTAGGAGATCATACGGATTCATGGTGTTCCATCATCTATCATCTCTGATCGAGACACTCGCTTTACTTCCTGTATTTGGAAGGGGTTGCAGGAGGCATTTGGGACGCAGTTACGCCTGAGCACCACCTTTCATCCACATACGGAAGGCCTGACGGAGAGGACCATTCAGAATCTTGAGGAAATTCTCTGTGCATGTGTCCTTGACTTTGGTCATAGCTGGGAGGACCACCTACCCTTGGTGGAGTTTGCGTACAACAAAAGCTACCACTCTACCATCGTGATGGCACCTTACGAGGCACTGTATGATCGACCTTGTAGATCACCACTGTGCTGGACTGACCCTAGGGAGTCAGCACTTGTAGGACCAGAGATGGTTCAGTCTATGAAGGAGAGGGTGAAAATCATCCAGGATTGGATGAGGACTGCACAAAACAGACAAAAGTCCTATGTTGATAGGAGACAGAGACCGCAGGAGTTCAAGGATGGCGACCACGTTTTCTTACGGGTCTCACCTCAAAGTGGATTATGGAGATTTGTCTAGGGCGTCAAATTATCTCCACACTTCATTGGTCATTTCTAGGTCCTCATAAGAGTTAGTGAGGTGGATTACCGCCTGGCCCTTCCACCTCAGTTGCACCGGGTGCATGTCGTCTTTCACGTATCTCAGCTGAGGAGATACGTGCACGACCCGACCCACATCATTGATTATGGGAAGCTGGACATCGATGATGAGGCTACATTCACGGAGGTCCCAGTGAAGATCGAGGATCGACAAGAGTGGGTCCTACGTGGATGGTCGATTCCACTAGTGCACATTCATTGGCAGCATGGGAACCTCCAAGAGAGCACATGAGAGCGGGAGGCTTAGATGCGTGCTCAGTACCCTCATTTGTTTCCCTAGTTTATATTGTAGCTTTACGGGGACGTAAATCCATGTGGTGGGAGTAATATAAAGACACATAAATTTCAAGGAAATTTTTTTCTTAAATACTTTGGGATTTTACGAGTATGTGGATTCTGACGGCACTTGATTCCGAGGCCCGATGTGCCAGAAATCAATTTTCGAAGTTTAGCTCGGGTACGTTCAGTAAACGAACGAGCGTTTCTATCTTTTGAACTAGTGCTCGAAATTGAAATCTGAGGGCACCGATGAACTCACAGCAGCGGTAATTTCTTAAAGGGACCTTTACCACAGTTTCGTTTTAAGCGGGTTGAGAATTAATATTTGGGGAATTAGTTTAAAATAAATAAAATTGGTGTAACACAATTTTATTTTTAAGGATGGTGGTTATATCCTCCCAAAGGGAGTTAGAGGTGGGGTCCACACACACATAACTTCCCATGAGAGGATATTTGTGGGGTGGGGCCCACATGTGACCAAAACCCTTGAACTTCTCATAAATCTCATAGACCCCATTAAACTCCCTTGTTTAATGTTGAAAACTCTCCCAATATTTATGAGATCTCTTCACCTCCTCTCCCCCTCTTTATTAATTGCTAACACATTTATTCAACCTCTTCAATTAATTAATGAAGTGGTTTGAGTTTTGAATTTTAAATTGCACGTGTTAATAAAGTAATATAATTAGCCTATTATTTTATTTTTAGAGGGAATTAATTGTGTTAAGAGGATTGGGGAGAGCTCTTGAGTTTTTGGAAGAACACCGACCCTCCGAAGAAGAATGACGTCTTCTTCGATGAAGAATGCCGGTTCCACAAAGAACGACTACAGAATTTTCTTTCTCTTCTCTGCAATAAGTGAGGACATGCCGCCTCCTCCTCGGGCGCACTTCGACGTGTCCTACGAATCCTCACCCTGCGATGCCGTCTTCCGCGATGCCCGACGTGCGACGTCAATTATTGAGGTAGGGTATTATGTTAAATTTTATTTGATTAAAATTGTGCCACATTCGTCATTGTATAACTTTGATTGTCTCGGCCTATTCTATCACTTAACGTGGAGGGCGCGGGCCGAACAAACACGGCCTGACGACCCTCTGTTTAATCTTGTTTATTTTCTTTAGAATCGGAAACCAGAGGCAGAACGCGGAAGAGGCCAGCGGCGCAAGGGCCGCCATCACACACCAAAAGAAAGCCACATCCAAACGGGCCACGGCGGAGGAAGCACGGTGTCGTCGCGCCGTGCTGGGAACACGGTGGAGGAAGCCAGTGCCGTTGTGCCAGCTGTGAGGAAGGAACCGTGGCCCACTTCGCCGGCCACTTTGGTGTAAGGACAGGACAACCCGTCGGCCGGCCAGGCGAAGCAAAGCCGCGGTGCAGGAGGGCTCCGCGTCAGATGAGCCGCGGCCTGCCCATGCGGGCCGCTTGCGCGAGAAGGTAATCGGTTTGGGAGGGCGGTGCCACTTGGCGTCGCCATTTCGGGCAGCCGGGGGGCCGCACCCCCCCCCCTCGGACCGTTCGGCCAGCTAGACGAGCCAGCCGGGCCATGACCAGCCGAGTCACCCCAGGTTGGGCCGAGCCGGGCCATGCCGAGTCAGGCCGAGCCACGCCGCGCCACGCCGGGCCAGGCCGGATGGGGCCGGGCGGCCCACTTGAGGCTGGGCCGTGCCCACTTCAGGCCGGGCTACGCCCCTCAGGCCGGGCTGTGCAAATCTTCAGTCTAGTCCAACACCCCTACCGGGTTGGACCCACTAAAACTAGGTGACCCGACCCACCAGCCCACTGGGCTTAACGGGTTGGGCCCGTTATTCACTTAAATGTGAATAACGTAAAGACCGCACGTCCGATCGATGCGCCGTCTGTGGCACTAGGATCCTATCGATGAGGTGGTCCTTTTACAATACTCTAAGTGAGTTTTGGACAAATTTGGTAAACAGACAGGTTTGGAATGAGCATTTCTCCAACCGGTCCCCTAGAACGGAAAAACCAATATCTCTCAGACCGAGCGTCCGATTGACGCGTCGTCTGTCGCATTGGGTTCCTTTTGACGAGGCAGAACATTGGGATACATCAACTTAGGACTTTGTGATAGTTGATGTATCAAACCCCCTTTACTCAAGGATCAGACCCTCCCGGAATCGATTACGCTGTGTGGGAGGACCCTATAGTTGGCTGCGACTGCGACGACTACCGTGCTGGGATCCTCTGTGGGTTCGACAATGAAGACAACTGTACTTGCATCCTACGTGGGTTTGAAAGTGAGGAAAACTGTACTTAGATCCTCCATGGGTTCCACAGTGATGACAACTATACTTGGATCCTATGTGGGTTCGAAAACGATGGTTACTGTACTAGGATCATACGTGGGTTCAGAAGCGACGACTTATGTACTTGGATCCTACGTGGGTTCGGTAGAAGAGATGATTCATAGGCTACATCAAATCATCTCCACCCCTCTTCGTGAGTATTATACCTGTGTGAGCTGAGTCTTGACATTCAATATTTATCGTTTATGTGATTGAATATCTTTCCTTTGTGGACTGGATTGTTCTTGGGCTCGAGAGTTGGACCCGAACTGCTATTGATAACTTAAGTATATGTTTGGGCATATAACTAAGTAGGGTTGTTTGTTCCTTCGTGATTGTATCTTTCATTTTTGGTTTATCCTTTGTGGATTATGGGAGACCTTCGAGGGTCTCGGGGTCTCTACTGAGTATCGTATACTCACCCCTGCAGGGGATATTCCCCCACTACGTTGTGTTAGTTGCAGACGACGAACAACACTGACTGAGGTGGAGGCTTGTGGAGATGGATGGTACCTGGAGGTGGACCACTTGGTGGGACGTACACAGGGTGGATGGCCAGACCTGAGGAGCAGAGGAGACCATCTGTACCCACCCTTTAGGTGGGATATATGGAGGAAGACTCAGTGGTTTCCACTTAATTACTGCTGTTGTACATTCTTTTTAGTTGTACTATACTTTCTATTGGGTTTGTATACTGGCCCATTTACTTTTCAGCACTTACTTTTGTACTCATTTTTACTTAGTGCTTACTTCACTTGCGTACTCTGTTGTGTTTGTTACTTTATAAAGGCAATGCCTTCCCTTTTTATCAGGATTTATGCCTTTGGTGCTAGTCGCTATCCCCTGGCCTATGGAAGACGGGCTTGTGGTAGTCACGGCACGGACCCTGAGGATGGGTCGTGACATTGATGTTGCTTATTCATTAATCATGGAAGGAAGATATCAAGTAGATCTAGGATAACGACACTAGACTAATGTTAAAAATATCCTTAAGTATCTAAGAAGAATGAAGGATATGTTCCTAGTGTATAGAGGAGATGAGGATTTTTCATCAAAGGTTATCCTGATGATGGTTTTCAGATATATCTGGATGATATGAATTCAAAATTTGGATATTTTTTCTATCTCAATGAAGGATTTATAAGCTGGAAGAGTTCAAAGAAGCCAATTATAGCTAATTCTACAGTAGAGTATGAGTACACAGTAGCTTATGATGAATAAAAGTAGGCCTTCTGGATTCGTAACTTTGACCATGAGCTTGATGTGGTACCTAAAAGTAAATAACCTATCACATTGTATTGTCATAATACTGTAGTGTTGGCCCTTGAAAAAGATCCATGGTCACATCAATGGACAAATCACATACTCTGAAAGTATCAAATCTTGAGTGATTTTTATAAAAGGTGTAAATTTACAATGAACAGAGTATCCATGGAAGATAATGTGATGGAACCCTTGACTAAAATCGTATCTCATCAGAAGCATGAGTATCATGTGAGAGCTAGTAGACTAAAGGTCATCAGTAGTTTTCGATAGTGAAAGTGGGATTCTTTTGGATACGGTTCCCTAGAATGAACATCTTTTTTACATTATGACAACTTATATTAATGTTTTTGAATATTAAATAATTCCTTATCACATCATGATTAGTATTATGCGTAACATTGTATGTGATAATGTCCTAAGAGTAACTGTCACACGAAAAGGTCATAGTGGATCGCTCATATGATGAGAACAAAGAAGTACTATGAAACTATTCTTGAATATATGTTATATAGCTAGATGATATCATTTGAGGGACACAAATTATATAGGCGATCATGGGTTGATACTCATAAGAATTCGAGGCACATTCTCATGCCGTATTCGCTTAGTAATGTCCACGAGGATATTATGAGAAGAAGAACTGCCAGTAGAAAATTCGCATTTCTATATGTCATTGAATGTTCCTATATGCGGATGTGTGTATTGGTCGTTGGAATTTATGATTATTATTAATGAGTATTATGAGTTGCATACTTAGATATATTGATGAAAACTCTAATGACAGATGTTCGCGGTGAGGTATGATATGTTGGGTTCATCCTGAGTAATATTGAAATAATGAATAATGCGAGAAAAGATTTATTCTCTCTATTAGTTAATGGAAGATAATTTCTTAGTCCCTTTGATAGAAATGATATAGTCTAAATAAATCCATGGAGATGGTGATCAATAGGAAAGTTCTATTTACGGAAAGTCAAATAAAGAGATATCGACCATATAGGTTGATGGAACTAGCATCCAACCTGTTCAATTAGAGATATTGTGATAAAGGGATTATATTACACAATAAGCATTTGTATAAGGTGACATGTAGTTACATCATTAACTTCTTTCTCTATTGGTGCCTTGGCATGTTTCTAGATGCTGGCCTTGGACTTTAGGATGCTCCACCTAATCCCATTGAGAAAGAGGACTAGAGGGCCACACACTAAGTGCATCCAATATCTTAGTTAAATAATTTATTATTTAACAAGTTGAATAAATATTATCCGAGGCTATGATTTGATAATCATTCATGTATTCTAGATCAAATTTATTCTATCACTAGTTATTGGAGAGAATATATTGTGGGGGGGAATAATTAAAAAATATTTATTTTCTATGTTAGTGAATATGATATTTATTCATTTATCGTTGAATAATGAAGTGATATTTATTTAATACATAAATAGTCATTCTTTAAGGTATGATAAATATTGAGGAGGATTGTAGGACCGAGGTTACGGGTCTAGTGAGAAATAATAATATTGAATATTATTTGATTAAATAATATTTAATTATAACTTTCAATTTAAACACATGTTAGGAAATAATAATATTGCTGCTATTATTTGACATGGGGGTTTCACTAGGATTAATGAAATAATTAAAGGCACTTGTGAAAATTATTTTATTGTTACCCTAGTGGAATAAATGTCTGGTTATATTATTCTCTCATTAGCCAAGGGAAATCCAAGTGATGCCTATTTAGTTGTGCACAATGAATTGGAGAAAATATCTCAAGACTAGATAGTTATTATCTATACAAGAATTCTCTCAAGAATGAGAGTGATCCTACTCCACCGAATCAAGGATAATGGTTTGGAAGAGGTTCTCAAAGTGATCGAAGGTGAACATTGCAAGCATAAGGATCATCCGTTCTAGCACCAGGAGACTCCTTCGATGACATACGAAGATAAGTTGAACACATGTAGATCACCACAAGAGGAATCATACACATGGATTCTACAACACAACGATGATGCACATCAGATATATGGCCGAAATCATCAACAACTAAAGAATAACTTTGGATGTAATTATTAATTAATTAAATTAATTTCAAACAACATGTGTGGATCTATACTCTCTTGGTTCTGGGGTTTCTATCCCCTTATTGTTCTTTGATTAAATTTCATTGGTCATTAAGTTCTTCATCAGAATAGACCTCAGATTGATTGCCAATAATGATAACAATTAAAGTTGGGAACCATCCATCCCACACTTCTTCTGCACCATAACCTACATTCACAATATGGGATGTTTGGGTACACTAAAAAATTTTATCCAAATTTTTATATGCCTACCAAATAATAATAAAATTTCAAGTTTTAAGATTATGATCCTTGGATTCCTAAAAAAGATGATCATTTTTCAAAAAATTATAATCAAGGCTATAGGAACAATCCCAATTTATATTGGAAAGAAGAATGAATGATTAGACAACCTATTTCCATAGGTTTTCAAAACTATTTTATACAAAAAATATCGAAATCCACAAATTGATGAACTATCCAATTCCAAAATAAAATATTATGGAGAAAATCTTATTATAATGGATCAGATGTTAAAAATATTTGACTCACAAGAGGCTAAATTTGAACCTTAAAAAGCATAATATGAATAATAAAAAGTCAATGATGAAGATAGAATGCATAATCTGTAATTAAAAATGGGTCAATTAGTAAGATACATGAAATATAAAGATAGGGTAAAACAACCTAGCACAAATAAAATAAAACCTAGGGATAATGTCTTGGTAGTGGTTATAAAAAGTGGTTTAAAAACCAAAAAGGAAGATGAAAAAGACCTTAAGAGTTCAAAATATAAAAAAAAGTGAGTTAGGAAGTCAAAAAATAGGAAAATATCAATATAAAAATGAGACAAATAATATTGATAATAAAGAAAATCTCAATGTTTTACCTGAAAAGAAAGATGTATTTTTTTTATAAAATGAAGAATAATAAGGGTAAGGGAAAAATTGTTGAATAATTTTGGGAGATATCTACTAGTTTAAAAAAATATTCCCTGCCCATAATATTCCATGAAAAATTGAAACCCATGAATAATTACAAGGATGAACTTATCCAATTACTTGGGATTTTAACCAAGCACCAATTTAATATTCCATTCATTCAACCCTTCATTCAGATTCCTTTATATATAAAATCACATAAGAAATTATTTCAAACAAAAAAATCTTAAATAATTTTCTACTTATAGCCTAACCAAAGATTGTAGTGATATTCTTCAAAAAAAATCCCTCAAAAGCTTAAATTTATTGGGAGTTTTTTCATTTCCATCACATTAGGTAATAATAGTCTACTAAAAAATTGGTGTGATTTAGGTGCTAGTATAATCTTTGTCTATTTATCACCATTTCAATAGTGGGTATTGGGTGATCTTCAATCCACCACTGTTATACTATAGTTGGTTGACCATTCATTCACACATCCTATAGGAATGGTAGATGATCTACTGGTTGAAGTTGGTAAGCAATTGTTTCCAATTGAAATTATTTTGTTAGACCTAGAGTGTGACCAAGAGGTTTCTATCATACTTAGTCAGCCCTTTTTACCCATTGGATGAGATGTTATATATATATCTAAGGGAAAATTAATCATTAAGTATTAAAAGTAATAAGATGAGTCCAATGTTTTCTAAAAATTCTAATGAACAAAATTTTGATGAAAATTTCTTTAGAGTGGTGTCCTTAGAAGCTGAAAACACACTTGTTCATTTATAAGAATATAAAAAACAACCTTTAGATGAAGAAATTCATTTGTAAAATGGAATTGTAGTTACACACACTTTTGAGTCTACTCAGAGTGAGAATATAGTATATTCTCCATAATTCTTTAGTAATCATGTTTATTTGTCAAGAGTGATGTTGAGAATGAATCTTTTGTTTCTAAACTTAAAGAAATTTTGAGAGAAATTATGGCTTTTTATCCTTCTATAAATACTACTGACATTTTTTGTTATAAATTATATAGATAATTGATAAAACAAATTAATGATTTTTTATATAAATATTCTGAATTTTTACTTAGAAACTCATGAGAGTGAGATTTCCACTTCAGAAAGTGGTTAAGAAAAATTTAAAACTACTTATGAACTTCATTTTATTTATTGTTTTCAAAATCCTTATAATAATCATGTTGAATATATTGGACTTCATAGTCCCAATATCCTACTATCAAGTGATAAATCACTTACTTTGGATCTAAAACTACTCCTAGCACACTTGAAATACTCATTTTAGGTGAGAATTAAACACCACATGTAATTCTTTCTAATAAACTAAGAGAAAATCACGTTAAAAAATTATTGGTGTAACACCCCGAGCTTCCACAATACGCTTCTCATTCAATAATGCAATAGCTTGCATTGTATGCAACTTCGAGTTCTAGAACACCGCGACTAATCAAAGTAGCCGTTATGAATAGTAATAACCACTTTTTAAAATTATAGAAATTTTATATTTCAAAATGGACTTCATTTTTTGATTCGGAATATCGAAATTAGCCTATGTTGAATTTTTGGTATTTTTCTGAGAACTTCTAATTTTTTATGAATAGTGAAAAATACTTAAAAACAACTTTTTTTTAATCAAAATAATTTATAGTGATAAATTATACTATTTAGTGGTTTTAAAGTATAATTAGAATATATTTTTACCATTTTATCCAATGGTGGTCATTAGAATTAATTTAACATTGAAATTGGACATAAATAATTGCCAATCTTTTGATATAAATTGTTTCTTAAAAACACGCTATTTGTTGTGACAACGGGAATTAATTATAAAATTAATTAATGCAACTTATATGTTTGGAATTTTTTAAAATAGACATCATTTTTGAATTCAGAATATCAATTATAGCTTAGGGTGAAATTTTGGCATTGTTCTGAAAAACATCAATTTTTGATGAATAGTGAAACCACTAAGTGGTAGTTAAATAACTGATTTTTCGTTTAAATGAAATATTACCACTTCTGTGATTTGATTTTAAAAAATCCGACATACATGGTTTTCATTAAGAAGTAAAATGTGGTTCAATGAGATTAAAATAATTTTTGGTGAATAGTAACTTTTAAGTTCTTAATCGCGATTAGAGGTAATTAGTGTAGTTTAAGGTAAAAATAATGTTTTAATAATATGAGATGAGCCTGACACCTGTAATACCCTTATTGTATGTTCCATGGACGACCAAGACAATCGATGGGTCAAATTGGGGACCCCATGGAGCCACTTTAGTTAGAAAATGACATAAACACCTTTTATTTAATGTTAAAGTAAAAAATGACACAAACATGAAATATTTTACTAAAACAATTTTTACATGGGGTTATACAAGTCATATATTTGACTATAAATAGTCATTGGAAAGCTAAAACGATTTCCTACAACATAGTATTTTTTTTTATAATTTTTAGACATTAAATAAATTAAATTATTTATGACATCATTATGATGCAGCGATGACCTCATTATTTAACGATTTTAATAAAATGAAAAGATAATGTAGAATCCAAGGATTTCACTTGTCCAAAGACTATTGGATGGGTATATTTCGAACCCTTATCACCTTATCCACTAATTATATAAGTGTGGGACCTTTAGAATCCGAAAAGCATTGTATAATAATGTAAACTTTCCTTACATTCCAAGAGTGCCCCTCCTCTCCTCTTATAAAAGGCCCCCACCTCTACCACCTCATTCACACTTTAAAACCATTTGGATCGGCAAACCTCTGCCCAAATACTCTCCCAACTTTCCCCTCTTACTCCTAGAAGCCTCACTTTGGGCAGAACGCTTCCCAAGGAATCCTTTGGCTCAAATCAAAAAGAGTTACCCGATTTTGAGTTAATGTATTCTCTAATGTTGTTTTGTTTTATTTTTCTTCTCCAACCCCCTAAACTCTTTTTATTCATTTCTTTTGTAACAACACCAGTATCCTAAATATACTAGGATGTTGTTATAAGAAGGATTCGAGCTACACTTACACACATCTACATCTAATGGTTAAAGAACATACGGTTTCTGTGGATGGTGAATTTCTTCCTCACGAAACGATGATTGTTCAACACTCATATAACACCTTAAAAGGTGGCCATTAAGATTTCACTATATTTATATAGGATATATAATATGTTTATGTTTTACTTATGCTTCTGTATTTCTCATTTATGGCATACCTTATGATTTCCATTATGGGTAAACGCGATAATTTCATTTTAGGAAGTGCGGACTACCGCCCCCTCAAAGTGATGTGAATCGTTAATGCCATATGTGGGATGTATAAAGGATGGAGTAAATGATATTATATATGATATTATACTGGAACTATATTATACCTTTATATAATTATGATTTCATTCCATTAAATACGAAATAGAAATGAAATTAGCGTTCATGCGTACGTACGACTTACCGTCTCCATGAACGGTGAATTTCATTTCTTACCTCTAAATGTTATGTAATATTATAAATACATGTATATACTGGATATATATGATATATATGATATCTACATCATGAACATAATTATGGATATAATGGATATATCACCACATGAACAACTTGTAATTATAAGAATTTTATTTTTGACTCAAGTACCTAAGATCGACAAAATGACTGTTATAAACTTAAATAATTACATAATGTTCATAACATGGTAATAAGGGATATAAAAGGAATAATGAACATAAAAAAGGTTCTTATGTAAATATAAATTAACTCTAATTTATTATTCAGGAGGTTAAAGAACGGTCGAGTCAGGACAGGACGCAAGGTAAGGGAACTTCTTAACCCAACTTCCATTCTTTGGGTTAATCTCCTACTTTCAAATTATGTCATGATGTTATTATGTACTATTTTGTATTTTTAATTTCTTTATGTGTACCTATAGTGAATACACATAATAGATCTATTTTATTTAAAAAATGATCTTTTTAAGGACTTCGTCTCAATCTCCTTTCATTGAGGCATATTTGGTTTTATACACAACTTTCTTTTATACGGTGTATAAACCCCTTTGACTTTTAAGTTTATTCAAAATGAATCTTTTTATACGAGGCATTTTACTAAACAAAAAAAGGGAATGTTTTTCTTTCCATACATATGCGGCGACAACGACTTCTCTGCCGCCGTGACCATTATTTGAGTTTCGGCTTCCTCTACAAGCCATCTTTTTTTTAATGAAAAATAAATACAAAGTTTTAACTTTATTTTATTTTGGTATTGAAAATGGTTTTTAAAGAGTTTTTATTATATCAATGTGTTGTATTGATATCTTGTGATTAAAATGTGGAAATGTTATGTTTCCTTTATGCATGTTTTATGTGATACGATTATGTTACGGTTTATGATATGTTTAAAACTATTCATATTAGGAATGCATTGGACTTAATAAGTGACAGGTGGAGACCGCTATAGCTCCTCGATGCATCGGCAGGTCTCATGAGACAAACTAGTGTCTTGGCATGAGGCCTTGACAAAATCTTATTTGTGGTCTTGGCACGAGGCATTGACTACGTGGTTATGATAGTCTGGCATTATGCATTATCTCATTTTACTTTTTCCATATTATGTTGATGTTCAAGTTTAAAAGGCTTTTGTTTTAGTCATACATTGCCTTAAATGTTTATGTTTATTTATGAATGCTTCCGCAATATTGTTTTCCTTACTGAGCATCTGAGCTCACCCCTTTCAATGTTTTAATATTTTCCAGGATGTGAAGAAGTATTTTATGAATGACCTGCAGGGATAGTCAGAAGAGGATATGAGTGTGTACTATGAAGACTTTGTTATTAGTTTTTCACTTTATGATGTAATGTAAGACTTATGAATGTATCTAGTGTTTCCAAGGCTATTAAACTAATCGGTTTTTCGAGACTTGATCTTTTGTGATCATGCCAATGTTACGAAGTAATGCACCGACTCTGGGTACCTGGGGTCGGGGCGTTACAGTTGGTATCAGAGGCAGTTTAGTACTAACCTTGGAAGATAGATTTAGATAAACTCTGATTAGAGAACATAGCCCAAAGATAGACATTAAGGATTAGTATAGAAAAACTTCCTAGAATTTTGGTATTATAGAGATTTTGTGAGTTTTCTGAGCAATACATCCCTGTCTAGATACGAGAAGGCAGAGGCAGCTCTGGCACAGATGTACCTAGGGGTAAAACCCGAAAACACCGCTTTGAGCTAGACTCGAACAGGAACTGGTTCACGACAACGGGCCTTGCTGCACTCTTGGTTACGACACTCCCGGGGGATATGATTAGGATAATTCTCATTTTATTTACAAACCACTATGAAGGGTTATGATTATATACTTCCTCAAAGAAAACATTCCTTTTTATGATTATGGATTATATCCATAAATAGTTCAATTTATGTAAAGTGTTTTACAAATATGGAATTATGTATTTTAATTCATAAACTAATCTAGTTTATGCCATTGTTTAGAAATGGCGCCTAGTGGAAGGAATGGAAACCGTATCAATGCATGCACTCTGTGTAGGGATTTCCCTCCTGCTCAAGATAATTATTGTGGATCTGGAGATACAACTGGTGCTGATCAACTTATTACCATACTGGGACAACTCACTCAGGTTATGAATAATAACCTTACTCGTATGGAGCACCCTGATCCGCAACGCGGAGGGTCAATGTTAGACCGCTTCATGAGGTAACAACCACCAACATTTAATGGGGGTACAAATCCGTTAGTAGCGGAGCAATGGATAAACTCCTTAGAGAAAATATTCCACGCCTTGGGGAGTAGCGAAAGGGAGAAGGTTATCATGGCAGTTTACCAACTCACTGGAGATGCCGATCAATGGTGGTCATTGATTCAAAATACAAAGGAAGATGATGACGTATCAAATATGGAATAGAGGGAGTTCAAAGATATTTTCTTAGAAAAATACTTTCCTCATGACCATCGAGCAGATATGGAAAGGCAATTTCTGAGTCTGAGATAAAATGAGGATGAGAATGTCGCAAAGTATAAGGCCAACTTTACAAGGTTGGCGAGGTATGCTGCAGATTATTTACGTAACCCAAGAGGTAAGATTGATCATTTATTTGATGGGTTAAAACCATTTCTCTGTAGAGCTTTAGTATCACAATCTTTCTCAACATACGAAGATATTGTCTCATGTTCTATCAAGACAGAAAAGGAATTCTCTAAGTCTTATGACAACAAAGTAAAGCAAGATAAGAAGATAACGGTGGAACAAGAGACAGATAAAGGGAAAAAGGGAAAGAAGGATTTTCCATTAAGTGATAATTGTGGGATGAATCACCCTGGTACTTGCCTAAAAGGAATGGGAGTTTGTTATAAATGTGGAGAAAAAGGTCACCAGGCGCGTGATTGCAAGGGAAAGAAAGAGGCTATCAATGTTGAATGCTACAATTGTAGGGAAATGGGGCATTATGCAAATGAATGTCCTAAGCGTCCTGGAAACTTACCTCAGAAAAGGCCAAGAGATCAAGGACAATCTTATACTGTTACTACAGTTGAAGCAGAATAATTAATGTATTGGTGCTTTTGGACTCATTGATTATATTCTAGTTATTAGAATAATGTGATATATATATAAGGATTGTACTGCAGTACTTGTTGTTTCAGTAGGGTTTTAATATGATGAAGGTAATCATATTTTTACTATGTGACAATAAGAGAAACTTTACTTTGTTTGGGGAATCTGATAAATTGATTTTGGAATTAAGAGACCTTTTAGAGAATGTCTGGACAGAGGTCTTTTGGATAACTATAAAGGTTGGAGTGGATTAATTTGATCTTTGGATAGTATTGTTTAAGGTTAAAAAATTTATGAATATTATTTTTGGAATATTATACTACTATAGTTTTAGGAAAAGGACAACCTGCAGGGTGAGGCATAACCCGTCACGTCGGACAAAGCTGCAGGAATCGAACCCACAACCATAGTGCGAAAGGTCATTATTTCCTACCACTAGCCCACAGGAAGTCCCTGGTTATTAAAAAATAATTTTACTAATCTAAATGGTATGTGTTAACATTTGGAACCTTATACAATTAGGATAAGTATAATATTTTTGAGTTCTATTATCTTTTTGAGTGAAAGATGAGTTGAAGGTTGAAACTCTAATTGTCAAGCATAAATATATATATACCTATATCTTATTCAATGAATAAATTAATTCTTAAACTTTAATAAAGGGATATTAAAACAAAAAAATGTGTTATCCTAATACCTTATGTCTTGTTGAACTGATGATATTTTAAATCAACATAGATTGAAGGCTTTGAGGCCCTCAATTTGACAGTTGATTGTGATTGATGACCTCAATCACTCCCTACAAATATTTACGTTTTTCCTCCAATTATATGTCTCTAATTTCCACCAATGTTCTCCTTATCGAGATCATAATTGGGTGGTGACTTTTTCATTTCCCTTTCCCTCTTATTAAGGCTAAATTTTATTAATCTTATTTTCGATGTGGGTTTTCCACAAAGGTGTTTTCTATTTTCAACCTTTTATTTTCCAAGAAAAATTTCAAATTGTGAGGATGAAATTTATTGAAGGAGGGGAGAATTTAACACCCCGAGCTTCCACAATACGCTTCTCATTCAATAATGCAATAGCTTGCATTGTACGCAACTTCGAGTTCTAAAACACCGCGACTAATCAATGTAGCCGTTATGAATAGTAATAACCACTTTTTATAATTATAGAAATTTTATATTTCAAAATGGACTTCATTTTTGGATTCGGAATATCGAAATTTTCCTATGTTGAATTTTTGGTATTTTTCTGAGAACTTCTAATTTTTTATGAATAGTGAAAAATACTTAAAAACAACTTTTTTTAATCAAAATAATTTATAGTGATAAATTATACTATTTAGTGGTTTTAAAGTATAATTAAAATATATTTTTACCATTTTATCCAATGGTGGTCATTAGAATTAATTTAACATTGAAATCGGACATAAACAATTGCCAATCTTTTGATATAAATTGTTTCTTAAAAACACGCTATTTGTTGTGACAGCGGGAATTAATTATAAAACTAATTAATGAAACTTATATTTTTGGAATTTTGTAAAATAGAAATAATTTTTGAATTCGGAATATCAATTATAGCTTAGGGTGAAATTTTGGAATTGTTCTGAAAAACTTCAATTTTTGATGAATAGTGAAACCACTAAGTGGTAGTTAAAAAACTGAATTTTCGTTTAAATGAAATATTACCACTTCTATGATTTGATTTTCAAAAATCCAATATACATGGTTTTCATTAAGAAGTAAAATGTGGTTCAATGAGATTAAAATAATTTTTGGTGAATAGTAACTTTTAAGTTCTTAATCGCGATTAGAGGTAATTAGTGTAGTTTAAGGTAAAAATAATGTTTTAATAATATGAGATGAGATTGACACATGTCCTACACTCATTGGATATGCCATGGCCGACCAAGACAATCCATGGGTCGACTTGGGGACCCCATGGAGCCACTTTAGTTAGAAAATGACCTAAATACCTTTTATTTAATGTTAAAGTAAAAAATGACACAAACATGAAATGTTTTACTAAAACAATTTTTACATGGGGTTATACAAGTCATATTTTTGACTATAAATAGTAATTGGAAAGATAAATAGATTTCCTACAACATAGTATTTTGTTTATAATTTTTAGACATTAAATAAATTAAATTATTTATGACATCATTATCATGCAGCGATGACCTCATTATTTAGCGATTTTAATAAAATGAAAAGATAATGTACAATCTAAGGATTACAATTGTCCAAAGACTATTGGATGGGTATATTTCGAACCCTTATCACCTTATCCACGAATTATATAAGTGTGGGACCTTTAGAATCCGAAACGCATTGTATAATAATGTAAACTTTCCTTACTTTCCAAGAGTGCCCCTCCTCTCCTCTTATAAAAGCCCCCCACCAATACCACCTCATTCACACTTTCAAACCATTTGGCTCGGCCACACTATGCCCAAATACTCTCCCAACTTCCCCCTCGTACTCCTAGAAGCCTCACTTTGGGTAGAACTCTTCCCAAGGAAGCCTTTGGATCAAATCAAAAAGAGTTACCCGATTTGGAGGTAATGTCTTCTCTAATGTTGTTTTGTTTCATTTTTCTTCTCCAACCCCCTAAACTCTTTTTATTCATTTCTTTTGTAACAAAACCAGTATCCTAAATATACTAGGATGTTGTTATAAGAAGTATTCGAGCTACAATTACACACACCTACATCTAATGGTTAAAGAACATAGGGTTTCTGTGGATGGCGAATTTCTGCCTCACAAAACGATGATTGTTCAACACTCATATAACAACTTCAAAGGTGGCCATTAAGATGTAACTATATTTATATAGGATATGTAATATGTTTATGTTTTACGTATGCATAAGTATTTCTCATTTATGGCATACCTTATGATTTCCATTATGGGTAAACACGATAATTTCATTTTAGGAAGTACGGACTACCGCCCCCTCAAAGTGATGTGAATCGTTAATGCCATATGTGGGATGTATAAAGGATGGAGTAAATGATATTATATATGATATTATACTGGAACTATATTATACCTTTATATAATTATTATTTCATTCCATTAAATACAAAATAGAAATGAAAGTAGCGTTCATGCGTACGTACGGCTTACCGTCTCCATGAACGGTGAATTTCATTTCTTACCTCTAAATGTTATGTAATATTATAAATACATGTATATACTGGATATATATGATATATATGATATCTAAATCATGAACATAATTCTAGATATAATGGATATATCACCACATGAACAACTAGTAATTATAAGAATTTTATTTTTGACTCAAGTACCTAAGATCGACAAAATGACCGTTATAAACTTAAATAATTACATAATGTTCATAACATGGTAATAAGGGATATAAAAGAAATAATGAACATGAAAAATGTTCTTAAGTAAATAGAAATTAACTCTAGTTTATTATTCAGGAGGTTAAAGAACGGTCAAGTCAGGATAGGACGCAAGGTAAGGGAACTTCTTAACCCAACTTCCATTATTTGGGTTAATCTCCTACTTTCAAATTATGTCATGATGTTATTATATCCTATTTTGTATTTTTACTTTCTTTATGTGTACCTATAGTGAATACACATAATAGATCTATTTTATTTTAAAAATGATCTTTTTAAGGACTTCGTCTCAATCTCCTTTCATTGAGGCATATTTGGTTTTATACACAACTTTCTTTTATACGGTGTATAAACCCCTTTGACTTTTAAGTTTATTCAAAAGGAATCTTTTTATACGAGGCGTTTTACTAAACAAAAAAAAGGGAATGTTTTTCTTTCCATACATATGCGGCGACAACGAATTCTCCGCCGCCGTGACCATTATTTGAGTTTCGGCTTCCTCTACAAGCCATATTTTTTTTAATGAAAAATAAATACAAAGTTTTAACTTTATTTTATTTTGGTATTGAAAATGGTTTTTAAAGAGTTTTTATTATATCAACGTGTTGTATTGATATCTTGTGATTAAAATGTGGAAATGTTATGTTTCCTTTATGCTTGTTTTATGTGATACGATTATGTTACGGTTTATGATATGTTTAAAACTATTCATATGAGGAATGCATTGGACTTAATTAGTGACAGGTGGAGACCGCTATAGCTCCTCGATGCATCGGCAGGTCTCATGAGACAAACTAGTGTCTTGGCATGAGGCCTTGACAAAATCTTATTTGTGGTCTTGGCACGAGGCCTTGACTACGTGGTTATGATAGTATGTCATTATGCATTCCATCATTATGAAAGTGGTTATTGATATTGAATGTGATTATTCGACCAGTAGAATATCCATGTGAAGAAGTAAATGGCATTATCTCATTTTACTTTTTCCATATTATGTTGATGTTCAAGTTTAAAAGGCTTTTGTTTTAGTCATACATTTCCTTAAATGTTTATGTTTATTTATGAAAGCTTCCGCAATATTGTTATCCTTACTGAGCATCTGAGCTCACCCCTTTCAATGTTTTAATATTTTCCAGGATGTGAAGAAGTATTTTATGAATGACCTGCAGGGATAGTCAGAAGAGGATATGAGTGTGTACTATGAAGACTTTGTTATTAGTTTTTCACTTTATGATGTAATGTAAGACTTATGAATGTATCTAGTGTTTCCAAGGCTATTAAACTAATCGGTTTTTCGAGACTTGATCTTTTGTGATCATGCCAATGTTACGAAGTAATGCACCGACTCTGGGTACCTGGGGTCGGGGCGTTACAATTGGGTGTTCTAAATAAATTTAAAATTGCAATAGGTTGGTCCAAAAATAATATCAAAGGGATCAACCCTTTTTTACATGAAAAAAAATCCTATGGAACTAGACCAAAAACAAAGAGTAGAGTGTGAAAGGATCTGAACAAAAATATGAAAGAGGTTTTGAGAGAATAGGTAATCAATATTCTTGATACTGGTATTATATATCCTATTTATGATAGTTTTTAGGTTGGTATAGTCCAATTATTTATAAATAAATTAGGCTTCATAGTAGTTACTGATGAAAAAATGAACAAATTCAAGTGAGGTAGCCAACCAAATGGAGAGTTAGTGTGGATTACTTAAAAATCAATTCATGTAGTAGAAAGGACCTTATTTCTATGATTTTTGATTAGATTAAATTATTGAGAGGCATGCTGGTAGTGGGTTATTTTATTTTCTAGAAGACTATTTTAGTGATAAGTAGATCCTTGTAGCACCAGAATATCAAGAGAAAACTACATTCACATGCCCCTTTGGGACATTTTATAAACGAAAAATTCCTATAAAATTTTGTGGTGTGAACCATTAATTCCAAATATGGATGATGATTATCTTTTTAGATATGATAGAGATGATTATTAAGGTATTTGTGGATTAATTCACTATTACTGGTATCACATTTAAGAGCTATTTAAGAATGATTTAATTAGTCTTAGAGGGATTTTTAGAGGTAAATTTAGTTATAAACTCAGATAGATGATATTTTATGGTCACTAAAGTTATTGTGTTAAAAAACAAAGTGTCTAAGAGAGGTTTAGAGGTTGATACTTATAATATGAAATTAATTTAAAAACCCCCTACTAAAAATGTCAAGGTTATTAGAAGTTTATTAAAAAACACCTATTTTTATCAGGGGTTATTATTATTTTTTTCAAAATTTAAAAATCAATTATGTTCTAATTATCATAGTTTCACCCTTTCTATTTGATAAAAATATTCTGGAATAATTTAATTTTTTTAAGGAGAAACTCACTTCATCACCCATTATAACTACACCTGATCAGAAATCGTCTTTTGAAATTATGTGTGATGTAGGTGATATGGTTGTTGGATTTATTTGAGGATAGAGTATAGATAAGAGGTTACATGTACTTTATTATTCTAGATTATGCATATAGTAAATACACCACAACTAAAAAGGATTTTTTATATACAATTGTTTCCTTAGATAATTTTAGGATTTACCATCTAGGTTCTAAAGTCATAGTGATTACAATCCATTCCACCTAAAAATATCTACTATCAAAGGAGGCCAAACCTAGACTCATTAGGGGGATTATCTTATTATAATAGTTTGATATAAATATTATATATAAATAAAGAGATGATAATGTAGTCGAACATCATCTTCCTAGGTTATCCCATACCTAGTGTGAAGATCCAAGAGAGACTCATTCTTCCTTTCTTGATGTAAAGATACTCACTTTTCAATTAAGCAGTCTTCTTTGTTTGTATATTTCCCTATCTTTCTACTAGAAAGTATTATTCCAAAGGATATTTCAAACAATTATAGTATGAATTTCATTTTGTATTTTAATTAATATATGTGGGATGAGCGTTTTTTAGAATGTGGATGATGGAATTCTAAGAATGTGTGTTCCAGACAATGAAATGTTTCTCCATTATAGAAGGTTTTTACTACTCAACTTGGAGAGGTCATCATGGTAGAGAGAGGAAAACAAAAAAACATCTTTAAGATAAATTTTACTGGATGACCTTGTTCAACTATTCTATTATTTTTGTTATGGGAAGTGATAGATTCCAAAGTTTAGGGGGTATCAGACATAAATTGGAGATTACTTAGAAGGCTAATCTATAAGTATATTTTTATTTTTATTTTTTTGGGACCAAGTTGGATAGAGAAGGAAGTTTGAAGAGTTATCCTTTATAGAGTGTTGTATTTTGTTGTCAAATAAAGATAAATCAATTCACTTCGTAAAAGTACTAGAAACTAGACGATGCTTTGCAAATGTGTATTTCAGAAATATCAAAAGTTAGGAGAACTTTTGATGAAAGTCTTATGGAGGAAAGGGGGAGTAATGATGATGCCAGTCATATACAGTTTTGATTGGAAGGAGTGATGCAGCTGGAAGATAGGGAAGTTTCAGTACTTCCCATTATAATTCTAACGATGCTAAATCTGGTCTATCAAAGGATATATATCACGATAGGGGAGTTCGTGATAAAAGATGAAGAATGGTTATGGGAAGTAGTGAAGATAGAAATGACAAAGGAATGGAAAATCTGGAGGCGGCATGAAAGCACAATTTAAAGTGGCGTCATTTTCTAGTGTTTCCCAAATTTTAGGGCCTGAAAATCGGGGGATGAAGAAGTGATTTTGGAAAAGGAAAGAAAGTGGTACGCAAGTCAAAAGTGGCACACAAGTATTGGTGCACAAGTTTAAGTGGCGTTCAAGTCAAACTTCAAGATCATCACATCAAAATATGAAAAAGAAAATAAATTGGCGCGCAAGTTGAATATTGGAGTGCAAGTAAAAAAGTGACGCTCAAGTATAATCGGCGCGCAAGTCTAAGTGTCGTGCAAGTATATGTTGCGTGCAAGTAATATTCCAACATCATCATATCAAAATATTAAAAAGGAAAAAAAGTTTCGTGCAAGTGATGGTAGGGCGCACAAGTGATGGAGAGGCGCGCAAGTGATGGACCGACGGGCAAGTGATGGAGCAGCGCACAAGCAGGAAGTTGTGCAAGTGTAGGCATGCAAGTTACCAAAATACCAATAAATATCTGACTAGCCTCCTCATTTTTCTAGGCTCAACACTTAAGAGAATATTTGAGCTCTGAGCATGAAATTAGTTGAGGGTGCTATGATCGTGCAAGTAGCAGAAGGGTGGCGCACAAGCTGAAGTGGTGCAAAAGTTGAGGGTTGTCTATAAGGCGCACAAGTTTTTCCACACAAGTTTTTCCGCGCAATTTTTTCCACGCAAGTTTTGGCTTGCAAGTATTGTCACAAAAATTTTCAAGAGGCGCACAAACATGGAGGTTCTTTCAGGAAGTGGCCTGTGTATAAATGAAAGGTGGCATGCAAGTTGTGATCTATTCTCAATGGTGGCACACAAGTATTGAGTAGGCACACAAGTAGGTGGAACACAAGTAGTAAGGCATGAAAATAGGGAGTGGAGAACAAGATGTTTTCACCAGGAGGTTTTTACCAACTTCTGGGTAGGAAATTGAAGATCTGTACTTCAGAGAATACAACTGTTCAATTATAAAGAAGCACTAAAACACTGTAATTCCCTATTTGTACTAAGAGGGTGCACATGCGCTTTCATATTGTTTTCCAAGTGCTATACGAGTGTAAGGGTGTACCCTAATCACTGTATTCCACATAAAAGGATTGTTTTCTATTGGATTTTGTGGTACTGGATTGTTTCCGTACCATACCAAGGACCGTATCTACTCTTGTTGAGTAGTGAACCTTATAAATATTGTGTTCATGTGGTTTTGTGTGTTCAGTAGGGAAGAAACTCTTTAATAGGAGGTGAAGGTTTTTTCAAAATGCAGGAAACATAAAAAAAAGATATCATTGATTCACCTCCTCCCCCTCTCAGTGATTCTTGGACCCTGACTAGGAACTTCCATTGGTATTAGAGCCAGGTTACCTTCGTTTATTCTTTGCTTAAGTGGTTGAAGAGAAGTTGTGATGGTGAATCTAAATTGCGTAAACAGTAAAGGGATATCAATTTTTGATGGAAATAACTATCACATCTAGAAGGATAGAGTGATTCCTTATCTTATATCTCTTGGATATGAAGTTCTTGAAACTACAATAGATAGATTTCCTGCTATTGATGACAAGGTTTCTCTTACTTCTGTCGATAAAAAGAATCTTGAGAATGATGGAAGAGCTAAAAATGTGTTACTCTAATCTCTTTAAGATAGTGAATTTTTAAGAGTGAAAGGTGTTGCTAGATCCAAAGGAATCTAGGAAAAATTGAAGATCATCTATGAAGGAAATACAAAAGTGAAGAAGGCTAAATTAAAAATCTAGAGACTGAAGTATGAAGACTTGAAAATGGAAGAATCTAAATCTTTTGGGGATTTATTTACCAGGATAAATGATATTGTCATTACAATTATATGTCTTGGTGAAACATTGAAATATTCTACAGTTGTTGAAAAGATCTTAAGAATTCTTCCCGAAAAATTTGATGCTAAGGTTTCGTCACTGGAAGAAATAGATCCTGAAACATTATCTCTAGATGATTTGCATATAACTCTCATAACTTATGAAATGAGAAGGGAGAAGACTATGAAAAGAAAATCAAAAGCGGATAGAGAAATGTATTTCAAGGATGTAAATAAAGATAATTCGAAGCAAATTATTATTGAAGATAAAGCTGGTGAATCAGACTCTGAAATGAGGCATGTCAAAATTTTAATGAAATACTTTCCTTTTTTTTCTAAAAAAGTGAAAAGTGGAACCAGGAAATACAAAGGGAAAATCCATTTGAAATGTTTTGAATGTGGAGCTGTTGGCCACTTTGTAGATAATTTTCCTCAAAAAGGTAAATATTAAGATAGTTATGAAGAAGACATAAGACTGAGAAGGTCATGGAAGAAACATGATGGGAAAGATAAATATTCTGGAAGAGGTAAAGATAATAATTTCATCAAATAAAAAATAAGAAGCTTGTTTTCAAAAAGTGAAGAAGATGGTGATAGTGAGACTGGATCTGAAAAATCTATTGCTAAGAAAGCTAGAGAGAGTACCTTTTTTTCAATAGTGAATAATGATGATTATGAGAGCAGTAGTACTGAAGGAGAAGAAACTCAACCTGAACAGTATCTAAAATAAGAGCTGAAGGAATGTATGAGAAAGATCAGAAGGCTTGAGAAGGAAAAAAAAGTTGATAAAAGAAAATTACACATTAAACAATGAAGAAATTTATCATGATGAGAAATTAAATATGGAAAAGGAGATTTATTACCTGAAGAATTATCTAGATAATGTAAAGAATCAAAATGATCATCTTGATGTAAAACTGAAGGAAAAAGAAGAAGAGCTGGAAGTTATCCAACAGAAAGTTTATCAAGATAAACAAATGAATGTCTATTTCAAAAAATATATCTCAGAAGTTGGCTAATGTTCTAGTAATAATGAACCAAATGAGGATCCACAAAATTTATCTTTAAAGGTTGAAAGTAATGATAGAACTAGTTCTGATAAGAACAAGGATGGAAAGATCATGTATGTGGCCAAAGTCATCAACGCTGATAAATCAGAAGTGCATAAAATTATTGAGTCAAAGAAGTATTTTAATACCTCTATTTCTAAAAAATCTGAGCCAAAGAAGAGAGTTAAAATTGTAAACATAAAGGTTCATGGTCGACAGAGTTCTATTGAGAAGCGTGTTCACAACTCCGGTCAGCATAGAAGTTTCAGAGGGAAATATTCTTTCTATAGTTACTACTGGTATTGTGGTGGATTCAGACACATGGAAAATATGTGTTGGTTCAACCAACAAAATTACAACTATTACACAAGTTTTGAAAGACAAGGATTGAGGGGGATTCAACCCTTTCAAAATATAAAGTTTGTAAATAAATTTCATAAGATATCTGAGAAGACTGGTGTGAAATTTGAGAATAGGTTCCAACCACTAGAAACTATTTGTGAAAGATGTGGTCGACCTAGACATCTTGCCAAGGGATTCTGTAGTGTGTTACCAGAGCAGAAAAAGATTCTTAATATTTCTCAAAAGATAGAGTTTTTAAAATCTAAAAGGGACAGGTCTAATAAGTCCTAAAAGAAAGAGTTCATTGTTGTCTGGCCAGAACACATTGACTTGGCTAGAAAATTGGGGGAGGCATAATAGGAAGTGAAGGAAAAGGAAGAACAAAAAGCTCTTATTGTCGAAACTACTTTGAAAGCTACAAAAGGAGAACATCCATGAATTATTGATAGTGGATTTTAATCTCATATGATAGGATACTTAATGCTGCTGAAGAATGTGAAAGACTTCAAATAAGGAAAAATGATATTTGGAAATGATGAATCTCTAAGGATAAAAGGTGTTTGATCGACAATCATTGGAAAAGAAAAGATGAAATCCAGGAAAACACTATATGTTGATGGGCTAAAACATAACCTACTTAGTGTGTCACAACTCAGTGATGAGGGAAACAAAGTTATCTTTAGAAAAGATGGATTTTTTGTGAATAGTAAAAATGATGGAAATATAGTTACAAGGGGCCAACGTACAAAAGGGAATTTGTTCCAAGTTGGTGAAGTACAAAACTCTTGTTACATGGGTGTAGTTAATTTTAAGACCCAGAGATTTTATGAGAATTTTCTTTTATTTCTTATGTTTTACACAAAGGAATCTTTCACTGCACAAAACACTAGCTTGGCTTACATTACACGAAATCCCAACCTTCCTTGATAGCGTGTGTAGTACGCAATATCAGGTTTCACTAAACAATGATATATTATTATAATATTATAAACTAGACATTATGAATAGTATTAACTTAATTTTGAATTTTATAATATTATAATTCATCTTATACATTTTCTAGAATGATGTATGAAAACAAAATCAGTTTTTCAGATAAAAGAAATATTTTTCAAAAAATGCAGTATTACCGCATTTTGATGACACACCCATTTTAAATCTAGTTTTTGACATGTTTATAAGTTCAATTTGACAAAATAAAATTCTTATTTGGAATTAGGAAATAAAAATTTACTTTGGATAAATTTTTCATATTATTCTGGTAACTTTCATATTTTGATGAATATTAAAAACACGTTATATTCTAATTAAAAACTTTTTTAATCGCAATAATTTATATAGTTAAATTTTAAAATTGAATGGTTTTAAATTATAAATAGAATCTATTTTTTTTATTTAATATAATGTATGTCAGTAGAATTAATTTTACATTGAATTCATAGGTAAAAACATTTCAATCTTTGGCAATGTTTTAACTTTGAAAACCCGTTTGCTTAACAACGAGATTAATTTTAAATTAATTACTGCATCTTCTGTGTTTTTATTTTTGAAAAATGGATTCCATATTTCGAATCAATGGGTACAAATTATTTTAATAGGTTACTTTAATTTTTTTGATATTATGAATAGTAACTATGGTAATTTTTATTTACTCCGGTTAAAGGTAAATAGGGTAATTCAAGGTTAAAAGAATATTATAATAATTCAAAATTACCTTGAAAATTATCCTAACCTTATTGGATGAATTTTTGCCGACCATGGGAGTCCTTGGGTCGATTTTGGGACCCCATTTAGCCACTTGATAGTGATAATGACAATTTGGATTAATTAATTTAATGTAAAGACAAAATTGACATTAACAAATATCTTTTAGTAATTATTTTTTATAAGGGGTTATATAAATTATATTTTAGACTATAAATATTAATTGGAAATCTAAAAATATTTCCTACATGTTGATATTTTTTTTATAATTTTTATACATCAAATAAATTAAATTATTTATGACACAATAATGATGTAGTCTTTACCTCATTAATAAATGATTTAAATGAATAAGATTATAGTGATTAATATATATTTTAAAACATGTCCAATTATGATTGGATGATTTTATTTCCCCCATGAGTGATCTTATCTTTATCTTTAATTATTTTTGGACCTTTTGAAACTAAAGATTAGTTTATAATAAAATAATATTTTCACACTTTCCAAAGGTGCCCCTCTCCTCCCTTATAAAAGGGCACCTCCTCTCTCTCCTCATCACACCAATTTGAGCCTTAAATCTCAGCCAACCCCTTCCAATTTATCTTCTCCACTTCCCTAGAAACATCTTATAGGTCCTGGTCTAATTCAAAGACCAATCTTAGTGCCCTAAGTGGAGGTTTCAAAGAGGCGTATCGAAGAAGAGGTAAAATCCGTTACCAATTCTTTCAAATTTATTTCCTCTTCTACTTCTTATTCTTTGGTTGTTTAATTATTAAGTAATAAAATCAGTATCACTCATATACTGATATGTTATTATAAATATAAAACAACCCTATTTTACCTTCTATCAATCCTATGGAAAACTAAATCACCGCGCGTGCATACGTACGAAATACTGTCTCCACGCCGTGGTGTAATCTGTTTTCCACCACCACCTTACTTGGATGGGTATAATGGTGTAAAAGGAACTATATATGATTATTGTAAAGTGATATTGATTCTGAAATAGTATACATACACTTCAATACAATTCTATGATCGTGGGAACGATATCATCGCTTGTGCGTACGTACGGCCTATCATCTCCATGATGTGATGTGACTCATTCCACATGATCTTCATTGAATAATGATTATATAAATCAACTGAATATTTAAATATGATATATATTACACTAATAAAATTCTGGAAATGAGTTATTTATAACCTAAAAATAATAATAAGAATTTATTCGACAAAACACACATAAGAACATAAAGCAATAAACACCCGAATAACAAGTAGCAATGAAATATTACTAATAATAAGCTAAGAATATGACCATATATGATATAATAACAATGAGTATGATTATGTAATAAGTCAATGACATTATTTAAATCATTATACAGGAGGTTTGGACATGTACAAAGCATATCAGACCTAAGGTAAGGGAAAATCTCCCAATCTCATTTTTATCTGAGATTGTTTATACTTCAGAAATTACTGGGGAATATTTATCATCCACATCCATGTTTCCTCAATATGTAATATTATTTCTATCCTCCTAAAGTTTTTTAAATCCAACTTTACCCTTGAGTGAGTTTTTAGTAAATGATATGAAAGGAATCTTTTGTCGTTTTTAGTACGAGGTACTTTTTGACTTTTCTGGCCAAAGTACGAGAAGAATGTTTTTTTTAAATTTTACGGCATGAATGGATTTTTTTAGAACATTATTTTCAATAATCTTCCTTTACAAGTTTTCAAGTTTATTTTTAATCAAATTCTTTTAGTTTAAAAATTGTAGGACATGTTAAGAAATGAAAAAATATTTTTTATGTAGAAAGGACATTTTCCTCAAGAATGGAGTTAAAGTGTTTTATCAAAATTATTTTCCATCTAAGATAAAATAGGGTTCTGTTTATATCCCTATTTTTTTTAAATTGATTTGATTATGTTATGATGGAATTATTTTTATGAAGTCATTTTATCTTATATGGATTATGTTATGATGGCACAATGTTTAAGAATCCTATTTTTATTACATGGGTTATGCTATGATGTATGATTTATGATTTTGTGGAACACATAAGAATGATTTAATTATGAGATGGGTGGGACCTATATATCCCTCCAATGCATTGGGTAAAGATTTATATCTCATTAGATAGACATGGCTGGAATGACAAGTTAATCTGGTTCCGTGATACAAGACTGGAACGAGGAGTGAACTCGGTTCAGTAATGGACTTTTTCCTCTATGATGGTCTTGGAAATGAACCTTGACTAATATGAAATGATTTTCTATGATTATTTGTGTAATCCACAAAGTTTCATGTTTTAAGTTGTGATTATTTGGTATTACGTTTCATTACTATGATTTATCCCATGACACGATATTATGACCTCTTTTGAAGGTTAAGATTTTAAAAATGTTATGTTCTTATGAATATGATATGACTGATATTTATTTTGTTTACCCTTAATGAGAATTTTAGCTCACCCTTTTGTATGTTTTCTTTTCCCCAGGTCAAGAAGAAGGATATTAAGTAGGATATGCCAAAAATGGTCTCTAGATATGATTAAATAAACGGGAGACAATGTAGTTAATTTTATGAACTAGTTGTTTATGTTTCCCAGTTTCTAAAGACACTATACCTATACGGTCCTTTCATGGTTTTGTTATATGTTGTAATAAGTATTCTTCAAATCTAAAGTAATAAAAATGTATATAAAGTATGGGTTGTTATATGGATGAAAATCAGTTATGGCATAAAAGGTAGGGACATATGTGTAATAGAAATATGTGCAAGTTATAAATGCGAGACAATGTCCAAGCTATGCCTGATTTATCAAGAAGTGATTAGTGTTGCACTTTTTGTGAAAAAGGGAATATTAAAAACTCTTTTCATAATAGAATTGTATTGAAGACCCTGATAAAGGAAATTATTTATTCCAAATTTACCAAGTGTGAATTTTGGCTTCAAAAAGTTTCATTTTTTGGTCACATAATCTCAAAAGAGGGGATATCTGTGGATCCAGCAAAAAATAGAGGTTATCGAAAGATGGTCGAGACCAACAACAATAACTGAGATCCGAAGGTTTCATGGTTTGGATGGATATTATCAAAGTTTTGTGAAAGATTTTTCATGATTATCTAATCCACTCACCTGGTTGACTCGAAAAGGAGTTAAGTTCGTGTGAAGAGAATTTCAAGGAGTTGAGAAGAAGGTTATCCAGTGCACCTGTGCTCACACTGCCTTGTAGTGGAGAAATGTTTGTGATCTACAGTGATGCATCCAAGAATGGATTGGGGTGTGTTCTCATGAAAAACTATATGGTGATATCTTATGCCTCACGACAGTTGAAAATCCATGAGAAAAATTACCCAACTCATGATTTGGAGTTAGCTGCGGTAATCTTTTCATTAAAGATTTAGAGGCATTACCTTTATTGTGAATGGTGTGATATTTATACTGATCATAAAAGTTTGAAGTATATTTTCACACAAAATGATATGAATATGTGCCAAAGAAGATGGTTGGATCTGATTAAGGATTACGACTGCTCAATTCATTATCACCCTTGGAAAGAAAACAAGGTGGTAGGTGCATTAAGTCGACAAGACTATGCTAGCTTATCCATGATGAGGATCTCAAAGGATCCAATATTTATGGATTTACAAAGGATGGATCGTGGAATTATAATTAAAGGGGAAACATCATATCTTTCTCAAATGAATGTTCAACCATCTATACATGTGAAGATTAAAGAGGCACAAAAAGAAGATTTTGAGTTACAAAAGAAGGTGAGAGATGTTCCTGAATTCAACCTTGATTGTGATGGGATAATAAGGTTTAGGAATTGGGTTTGTGTTCCTCCCATCCCAGAATTAAATAAGGAGCTATTGGATGAGGCTCATAGTTCTACATTCTCTATTTATCCTGGAAGCACAAAGATGTATAGGGACCTGAAAGAGTACTTCTGGTGGGATGACATAAAAAGATATGTTGCTTAATATGTCTCTCGATGCTTGGTTTGTCAGAAATTTAAAGATGAGAGACAGAAGTCTAAAGGGATGTTACAACCATTACCCATACCAGAATGGAAATGGGAAGACATCACTATAGACTTTGTCACTAGACTTACTAAAACATCCAAAGGCAATAATACTATCTGGATTATAGTTGACCATCTTATGAAGTCGGCACACTTCATTTCTATTAGGGAATATTTCTCTCTAAATCATCTTGCCAGGATATATGTAATGGTAGTGGTAAGATTGCATGGAGTACCACTTTCCATTATATATGATTGGGATCCGAGGTTTACCACGAAGTTCTGGTGAAGTCTTTAACATACTCTAGATACAGAGTTGAGTTTCAACACTGCTTATCATCCTCAAACAGACAGTCAGTCTGAGAGGAAAATTCAAACTCTAGAAGACAGGTTAAGAGAATTATCTATGGATTTAAATGGTGGTTGGGATCAACACCTACCTTTGGTGGAATTTTCCTATAATAATATCTTTCACTCCAGTATTTAGATAGCTCCTTATGAATCTCTCTATGGGAAAAAATGCAGAACTCTAACTTGCTGGGATGAAGTTGGGGAATGAAATCTATTAGGACCTGATCTTGTTGATGAGATGGAAGAAAAAGTATGATCTATTCAAAAACACATAAGAGTAGCTCAGAGTCGAAAAAAAAGTTATTCTGATAACCGAAGAAAAGACCTAGAGTTTGAAGTGGGTGATAAAGTGTTCTTACGAATATCTCCCTGGAAGAGAGTAATGAGATTTAGGAAGAAGGGAATGCTGAGCCCTAGGTATATTGGTCCTTTCAAAATACTGGATCATGTTGCGAAGGTAGCTTACCAATTGGCACTTCCACTGAATCTCTCTCAAGTTCATGATGTGTTCCATGTATCTCTCTTGAGAGAGTACATAACTGATCCTTCACATGTACTAAGCTCAGAAGTTGTACCACTAGATCAAGATCTTTCTTATGAAGAATAGCAAATAAATATTCTAGATCGTAGTGAAAAAGTTCTATGAAGCAAGACCACTCGATTGGTTAAGGTTTTAGGGAGGAACCACCAATTAGAAGAAGCTACATGAGAACTTGAGGATATGATAAGGGAGAGGTATCCTCATTTGTTTGTTACGAAGTGATGAATTTTGAGGGTGAAATTATTTTTAAGGGGGGTAGAATGTAACACCCGGAGATTTTATGAGAAATATTTTTTTATTACTTATGTTTTACGCAAAGGAATATTTCACTGCACACAACACTAGCTTGGCTTGCATTACACGCAATTGCGACCTTCCTCGATAGGGTGTGTAATACGCAATACCGAGTTTTACTAAACAACGATATATTTTTATAATATTATAAAATAGCCATTATGAATAGTATTAACTGAATTTTGAATTTTATAACATTATAATTCATCTTATACATTTTCTATAATGAGGTATGAAAACAAAATAAGTTTTTCAGATAAAAGAAGTATTTTTCAAAAAATGCAGTATTACCGCCTTTTGATGACACAACCATTTTAAATATAGTTTTTGACATGTTTATAAGTTCAATTTGACAAAATAAAATTCTTCTTGGGAATCAGGAAATAAAAATTTACTTTGGATAAATGTTTCATATTATTCTGGTATCTTTCATATTTTGATGAATAGTAAAAACACGCTATATTTTAATTAAAAACAATTTTTTTTCATCGCAATAATTTATATGGTTAAATTATAATATTTAATGGTTTAAAAGTATATATATAATATATTTTTACTATTTAATATAATTTATGTCAGTAGCATTAATTTTACATTGAATTCATAGGTAAAAATATTTCAATCTTTGGCAATGTTTTAACTTTTAAAACCTGTTTGCATAACAACAAGATTAATTTTAAATTAATTACTGCGACTTCTATGTTTTGAATTTTAAAAAATGGATTCCATATTTGGAATCAGTGGGTCTAAATTATGTTAATAGGTTACTTTTATTTTTTTTTATATTATGAATAGTAACTACCGTAATTTTTATTTAATGCGGTTAAAGGTAAATAGGGTAATTCAAGGTTAAAAGAGTATTGTAATAATTCCAAATTACCTTAAAACTTGTCATAAACTTATTGGATGAGTAGTGGAAGACCATGGGCATTCGTGGGTCGATTTTGGGACCCCATGGAGCCACTTGTTAGTGATAATGTCAATTTGGATTAATTAATTTAATGTAAAGACAAAATTGACATTAACAAAAATCTTTTAGTAATTAATTTTTATAAGGGGTTATATAAATTATATTTTCACCTATAAATATTCATTGGAAATATACAAAGATTTCCTACATGATGATATTTTTTATATAATTTTTAGACATCAAATAAATTAAATTATTTATAACACAATAATGATGCAATATTTACCTCATTAATAAATGATTTAAATAAATAAGATTATAATGATTAAAATATTTTTAAAAACATGTCCAATTCTGATTGAATGATTTTATTTCTACCATTAGTCATCTTATATTCATCTTTAATGACTTTTAGACTTTTTGAAACCGAAGATAAGTTTATAATAAAATAATATTTTGACACTTTCCAAAGGCGCCCTCTCCTCCCTTATAAAAGGGAACCTCTTCCCTCTCCTCCTCACACCTCTTCGAGGCTTCACACTCAACAAAAACCTGAAAATTTATCTTTCCCACTTCCCTAGAAACATCCTAGAGGTCCTGGTATACTTTAAAGAACAATCTTAGTGCCCTAAGAGGAGGTTTGAAAGAGGCGTATCGAAGAAGAGGTAATATCGGTTACCAATTCTTTCAAATTTATTTCTTCTTCTACTTATTATTCTTTAGTTGTTTCATTATGTAGTAATAACATCAGTATAACTCATATAATTATATGTTATTATAAATTTGAAACAACCCTATTTCACCTTCTATCCATCCTAGGGAAAACGAAATCACCGCACGTGCCTACGTATGGAATACCGTCTCCACACTGTGGTGTAATCTGTTTTCCACCACCACCT
The DNA here is from genome assembly GCA_963277665.1 of Viscum album. Classification (NCBI taxonomy): domain Eukaryota; kingdom Viridiplantae; phylum Streptophyta; class Magnoliopsida; order Santalales; family Viscaceae; genus Viscum; species Viscum album. The sequence goes on along the minus strand of OY728119.1, from coordinate 328,233,490 downwards.
TACTTTGATGGGTATAATGGTGTAAATAATAACTATATATGATTATTTTAAAGTGATATTGATTCTTAAATAGTATACATACACTTAAATACAATATGACGATCATGGGAATGATATCATCGCTCGTGCGTACGTACGGTCTACCGTCTCCACAATGTGATGCGACTCGTTCTACATGATCTTCATTGCATAATGATTATATAAATGAATTGACAAAATAAATATGATATATATTACACTAATACCATTCTGGAAATGAGGTATCTATAACCTAAAAAGAATAATAAGAATTTATTCGACAAAACATATATAAGAACATAAAGTAATAATCACCCGAATAACAAGTAGCAATGAAATATTACTATTAAGAAGCTAATAATATGACCATATATGATATAATAACCTTGATTATGATTCTGGAATAAGTCAATAACCTTATTTAAATAATTATACAGGAGGTTTGGACATGTAAAAATTAAATCAGACCTAAGGTAAGGGAAAATCTCGCAATCTCATTTTTATATGAGATTGTTTATACTTCAGAAATTACTGGGGAATATTTATCATCCACATACATGTTTCATCAATATGTAATATTATTTCTATACTACTACAGTTGTTTAAATCCAATTTTACCCTTCGTTTAGTTTTTAGTAAAAGATATGAAAGTAATCTTTTGTCGTTTTTAGTACGAGATACTTTTTGACTTTTCGGGCCAAAGTACGAGAAGAATGTTTTTTAAACTTATACGACATGAATGGATTTTTTTATAACATTATTTTAAGAAGCTTCCTTTACAAGTTTTCAAGTTTATTTTTAATCAACTTCTTTTAGTTTAAAAACTTTAGGACATGTTAATAAAGGAAAAATGTTTTTGAAGTAGAAAGGATATTTTCCTTAGGAATGGTGTTCAAGTGTTTTATCAAAATTATTTTCCATCTAAGATAAAATAGGGTTGTGTTTCTATCCCTATTTTTTTTAAATTGATTTGATTATGTTATGATGGAATTATTTTTGTGAAATACTTTTATCTTATATGGATTATGTTATTATGGCACGATGTTTAAGAATCCGATTTTTATTACATGGGTTATGCTATGATGTATGATTTATAATTTTGTGGCACACATAATAATGGTTTCATTATGAGATGGGTGGGACCTATATCTCCCTCCAATGCATTGGTTAAATATTTATATCTCATTATATAAACATGGCTGGAACGGTAAGTTAATCCAGTTCAGTGATACCGGACTAGAACAAGGAGTGAACTCGGTTCAGTAATGGATTTGGTACTCTATGATGGTCTTGGAAATGAGACTTGACTAATATGAAATGATTTTCTATGATTATGTGTGTATGACACAAAGTTTCATGTTTTAAGTTATGATTATTTGGGATTACTTTTCATTACTATTATTTATCCCATGACATGATATTATGACCTCGTTTTCAGGTTAAGATTTTCAAAATGTTATATTCTTATGAATATGATATGACTAATATTTCTTTTGTTTACCCTTATTGAGCATTTGAGCTCACCCATTTGTATGTTTTCTTTTCCCCTGGTCAGGAAGAAAGATATTATGTAGGATATTCCAAAAAGGGACTCTAGATATGATGAAATAAACGGGAGACAATGTAGTTGATTTTATGAACCAGTTGTTTATGTTTCCCAGTTTCTAAAGTCACTATACATATACGTTCCTTTCATGGTTTTATTATATGTTTTAATAAGTATGATTCAACTCTAAAGTAATAACAATGTATTTAAAGTATGGGTCGTTATATGGATGAAAACCAGTTATGGCATAAAAGGCTGGGACATATGTGTTAGAGAAGTATGTGCAAGTTATCAGTGTGAGACAATGTCCAAGATATGCCTGATTTATCAAGAAGAAGTGATTGGTGCTGCACTTTTTGTGAAAAAGGTAATATTGAAAACTCTTTTCATAAGAGAGTTGAAATTAGTTCAAAACAACACTTTGAACTTATACATTCTAATATATGTGGACCAGTGAGCATGCAATCAAAAAATGGAGATAAGTACTTCATTACTTTCATTTATGACTTTACTCGCATTACTTGTGTTATGTACATGAGACATAAGTCACATGCTCTGAAAATATTTAAGAGTTTCAAGAGGAAAGAAGAAAAGGAATGTGAGTATTCAGTGAAGAAGTTAAGAACTGATAATGGTGGTGAGAATAAGAATAAAGAGTTTTAATTTTATCTTGAGAAGCATGGAATTCGGCATGAGTTCGGTTCACCATACACACCTCAACAAAATGGGGTTTCTAAAAGAAAGAATTGAAGTTTGGTGGAAATGAGGAGAACTATGTTGCTTGAGCATAGTCTTCCTCATTATTATTAGAGGCAAGCCATGAGCACTACTGTGTATATTTAGAATCGGTTTTTCTTTAGAACAAACTCAGATATGACTTCTTATGAAATGTTCTATGGTAAAAATCCATGTCTAAAACACTTAAGAGTTTTTGGGAGTCCATGCATTATAAAGAAGAAAGGTGGAAACCTTGGAATGTTCGAGAAAAGAAGAGATGATGGAATTTTTATTATCTATGCTCAAGAAGGAAGAGGATACATATGGCTCAATAAAAGAACAGGAAATATTATTGATTCTCAAGATGTAAAAGTTGTTGACAATGTTGAGAAAGAAAAGCAGTCATATATTGATGTGTAATTTTAACATGATAGATAAGTTTTTTTAATGATTCTGATAATGCTACAGACTGTGTTTATCCTACCGGTGAAGAGGAATCCAACTCATAAATCTCGAGTGATGAAGATGGAGTTCAAAAAACTCATCCTAGGTTGAGGAAGCAAGTGGAGGATCAAAAAATTATTAGAGATAAAAATCAGAGTGTTCAAACAAGAAGAACAATGGATGCTATATCACATACATCTCTTTATTCAAAAGTTGATCCAAATGATATAAATGAAGAATTTGAGAATCCAGAATGAGTTCATGCAATGGATGAAGAACTTGATTAGATAGAGAAGAATGTTACTTGGGAACTTGTACCCTAGCCGGACAACAAGAACATTATTGGTACAAAGTGGGTTTTCCAGAACAAGATGAATGAAGAAGGTATAGTAATAATAAAGAAAGTAAGATTGGTTTGAAGAGGGTATTCACAAATTGAAGGCATTGATTTTGATGAAACCTTTGCTCCAGTGTTAAGATTATAAACAATAATAATCTTTCTTGCTATTGCTACACAACGAGGTTACAAAATCTTTCAAATGGATGTAAATTATACATTCTTGAATGGTGACCTTGATAAAGAAGTTTACATTGATCAACCTTGTGGATTTGTTATTGGAAATGATGAAATTTATGTGTGCAAATTGAAGAAGAATTTTTATGGGCTAAAACAGGCTCCGAGAGCATGGTATTCTAAATTAGATACCTGCTTAAAGAATATGAACTTTAAGAAAGGGAGAGTTAACAAAAATCTCTACATCAAGGAATGTCATGAGTTTTCACTGATCGTTATTTTTTATATCAATGATATTATATTTGCTGGAAATGATGAAAGATCATCTGAAAAATTTTCTGAGGAGATGAAGAAGTTCTTTGAGATGTCCATGCTGGGAGAAATGAAGTACTTTCTTGGGATACAAATTTCACATAAGAAGAATCATGTTTTTCTATCTCATGAAATGTATTCCAAGGTACTTCTGAAGATGTTTGGCAAGGAAAATTTGAAACCTATTTTCACACCGATTACAGTGGGAACCAAGTTTTCTAAAGATGGAGAAGGCAAGGAAGTTGTTCAGAAAGAGTTTTGAAAGATGATTAGAAGTCTATTGTATTTGACAACCTCAAGACCCAACATCTTATATAATGTCACATTATGTGAAATACTTCAGAGTGCTCCTAAAGAATCCCATTTGATTGCTGGAAAAATAATTCTCAGATACATAAATGGCACAACAAATTTTGGAATCAGGTTTTATGGCTCAAGAAATACTGATCTATTCGGGTATTCTGGTTATGATTGGGCAGAAAATGTTGATGATTGAAGATCCACATGTGGTGGAGTTTTCTTTCTAGGGAAAAGTTGTGTTAGTTTTCATACCAAGAAACAGAATTCAGTAACACTTAGCATAGCTGAAGTTGAGTATGTTTCTACTACTCAAGCTGCAACCCAACTAATGTGGATGAAGACTCAGTTAGAAGATCTAATTGTTGAAGTAAAACTACCATTTCTCTTGGTTTATGATAATTAGATTGCGACCAATCTTATAAGAAATATGGTATAAAATTATCATTCAAAACAAATTTATATAAAGTGCCACTTCATCAAAGAGTAGGTGGATAATAATGAATTAAGGATAGAGTATGTTCCTTCATCTGACCAAGTTGTTGATATATTTACCAAACCTTTACTGAAAGAACCATTTGAAAAATTGAGGTTGAACATGGGTGTCCAACCTCCTTCTCATCAAGGTTAATGTACGTGTTACTGTCCCCACTCTCACTCTCATCTTTCCTTTGGATAGTGTTGTCAATGGGGATAATTGTTTCATAAATCTATCCTTCTAGATGCATGCATAAAGGAAGAGTTGTGGGTAAGCTATGAATCCATCATGTATGTCTGTGAACTATTCGAACTGGTTGTTGGAGAGGTTGTAGGAAATAATTTGAATTTGTATTCCAAGAATGTTCAAGAAGTGGATAATGCTGAAGTAGAAGCTTGAAATATGTTCTGAAGACGACTGAGAAGATATGATCATGAGATTTCATAGTCATTTTCTTTGGACAACATGCTTCTGGCTGTCAATAATTCTTGTTTCCTACAATTAGTTATCTCATGTAGGCTTAGAATTGTTGATAGGTAATCCATTGTATAAGGTTATAAAGTTCAGTGATCTATGAATCTTGGTTGAAAACAAAATCCAAAGGGGGAGATTGTTGGGACCAAGTTGGATGGAGAAGGAAGTTTGAAGAGTTATCCTTTGTAGAGTGTTGTATTTTGTAGTCAAAGAAGATAAATCAATTCACATTGTAAAAGGAAAAGAAACCAAATGATGATTTGCAAATATTTATTTCAGAAATATAATAAGTTAGGAGAACTTGTGATGCAAGCCTTATAAAGGAAAGCGGGAAAAATGATGATGCCAGTCATATATAGTTTTGATTGGAAGGAGTGATGCAACTGGAAGATACGGAAGTTTCAGTACTTCCCATTGTAATTCTGACGATGCTAAATCAGGTCTATCAAAGGATATATATCACGATAGTAGAGTTTTTTATAAAAGTTGAAGAATGGTTATGGTAAGTAGTGAAGATATAAATGACAAAGGAATGGAAAATTTGGAGGCAACATAAAAGCATAATTTAAGGTGGCGTCGTTTTCCAGTGTTTTTCAAATTTTGGGGCCTAAAAATTGGGAGATGAAGAAGTGATTTTGGAAAAGGAAAGAAAGTGGAACGCAAGTCAAAAGTGGTGCACAAGTATTGGAGTGCAAGTGTAAGTGGCACGCAAGTCATATTTCTAGATCATCACATCAAAATATGACAAAGGAAATAAAGTGGTGCACAAGTTGAAGATTGGCACACAAGTCAAAAAGTGACACTCAAGTATAAGCGGCGTGCAAGTGTGGCACACAAGTCTAAGTGGAGCGCAAGTGTATGTTGTGCGCAAGTCATATTCCAATATCATCATATCAAAATATGACAAAGGAAAGGAAGTGTCGTGCTAGTGATGGAAGGGCGCGCAAGTGATGGAGTGATGTGCAATTGATGGAGCGTCGCGCAAGTGTAGATGCACAAGTTACAAAAATTCCTATAAATATCCAACTAGCCTCCTCATTTTTCTATGCTAAACACATAAGAGAAAATTTGAGCTCTGAGTGTGCAAGTAGTCGAGTGTGCTCTGATCATGCATGTAGCAGAAGGCTGGCGGGTAAGCTGATGTGGCGCGCAAGCTGAGGGTTGTTTATAAGGCGCAAAAATTTTTCCGCCCAAGTTTTTCCGCGAATGTTTTTCAATGCCAGTTTTTCCACACAAGTTTTGGAACTCAAGTCTTATCACGCAAGTTTCAATAGGTGCGCAAGCAGGGAGGTGCTTTCAAGAAGTGGCCTGTGTAAAAGGAAAAGGTGGCACGCAATTTGTGAGATATGTTCAATGGTGGTGCGCAAGTGTTGAGTAGGCATGCAAGTAGGTGGCACGCAAGCAGTAAGGAGTGCAAATAGGGATTGGAGAGCAAGATGTTTGCACCAAGAGGTTCTTACCAGCTTTTGGGAAGAAAATTGAAGATCTATACTTCAGATAATACAACTGTTCAATTATAAAGAAGCACTAAAACACTGTAATTCCCTATTTGTGCTAAGAGGGTGCACACACGCATGTGGATTGTTTTCCAAGTGCTATACGAGTGTAAGGGTATATCCTACTCACTGTATTACACGTCCAAGGATTGTTTTCTAGTGGATTGTGTGGTACTGGATTGTTTCCGTACCATACCAAGGATGTAGATACTCTTGTAGAGTTGTGAACCTTGTAGATCTTGTGTTCCTGTGGTTGTGTATGTTCAACAGGGAAGAAACTCTTTAACATGAGGCGAAGGTTGTTTCAAAATGCAGGAAACATAAAAAGAAAAAGATATCACTAATTTACCCCCTCCCCCTCTCAGTGATACTTGGATCCTGACTGGGAACTTCAGTTTTTAGGGATTGGATTTTGTGGGACCATTCAAATAATCACAGGGGAATGAAAACAATTTTGTAGCTATTTAATATGTAGCCAAGTAGGTCGAGGTAGAGTAATTTACCAACAATCAATATAGTAGCATGATAAAGTTCATTAAAAAGAACATATTATCTAGGATTGGGGTACCAAGGCTTCCATTTTTGATAATTTAACCCATTTTAAGAATAAAAAAAATCAAATCATTTATGGAAAAATATGGGTGTACCCATAGAACTATAATTTCTTTCCATTCACAATATAAGGGTTAGATATAAATTTCAAATAGGGAGATGAAACACATTTTAAAAAAATGTCCACAATCCTACGAATGATTGGACCTTGAAATCAGATGACAATTTATGGGCCTTGAAAACCACATTCAAAACCCCAATTGGTATTTATATTTATATTATGTTATTTGGTAAGTATTTTAATTTACCTTTGGAGTTGTAATTCAGGTCTGATTAGAGTGTGAAGGCTTTTAAAACTGATTTTAAGACTGTTGGAGAGTGGAGGTTTCTATAAATTTCTGAGTTGGATGGAATTAGGATAGATACTTATGACAAGTATAATATTCATAAAAGGAGGTCCAAGGAATCTCATGAACATTTTATTCAAAATAGAGAATTCAAGGCTGGATAAAAGGTTATTCTCTTTAATTCCAAAATTAGGATCTCTCTTTGTAAATTAAAATCTAAGTGGTTTGGACCATTAAATGTTCTTAGAGTGTAATAAAATAGAGTTGTTGAAATCATTGGAGTAGAAAATAAACCAATTATAGTAAATGACCCAAGAATCAAAATTTATTTTTAACTATATATAAATGTATTGGATGTCATTTTTATTCTTGAAAATTGAGTGTTCAAAAATGTATTGTTGAAGATTTTAAATTTAGTGCTTCATGGGAGTTTACCCATGGTATTTTTATATTTTTACCTTTGTTTTGTTAAGAATAAAATGCCACTGTGATCTATCAATTTCTCTCTATTTATATGGGATATAAATTCTTGATCTTTCTTATTATTATTATTTACTAAATTTGTTAGTGTGAAAAGAAGAGTATATTTCCATTTTATTATAAAATTAAGTATAACTTTATGCTATATCCTCACTAAGATGTAGGAGAATAAACCGTAGGATTTCACTCCAATATAAAAGGGATGAGCTAATTTTTGATAAAATCAAGTGAAAAATGATTATCTAATAAGGGGATATATCTATTTTAATTTATTCTTTTCTATTATGATAAAATATATTATTTTTATGTTTCTACTAGAAATTATACTATAATTATTTTAAATTTATTCATAGTGTTAAATTATGTGTGGGGGAGTAATAACCATGTATTTTTTTGTTTAAGTGTATGTTAGTTGGGGTTTTAGTTTACCATTTTCTATTCTATTTAAAATCTAATTTATTTTTTTAAAACTTGTTGACACTTTCTTTTCTATGTATTCTATGGTTAACATGCTACTATTTTCACTTTATTGAAAATTTATTCTGTCTATGCTTTAAATGTAATGCATATACATTTTTAATCTATTTTAAAAATTTTATTTTGGAAAACATGATTTTTGAACAGAACTGCGGCCATTTTTACATGTTATTGAACTATTGAGTTGAAAATCTTTTTTAAATTTTAATTTTTTTTCTTTCACCTTTGAATTCAACTTTGTGCAAAACATTTGGTTATACATATGGGAGAGAAGGTTATATTTATTTGTGGTAGCCCATGATTTAATGTTGTAACCATCAAGAATAAAATCCTTTAAATTATAATTTGAGATAAACTATGCTTTAATAGTTTACCAATCAAGAATAAATCCATTAAAAAAATTTAAAATGTGTTTTTTCATGTTTTTATCTTTAATTTTAGTGAAAAAATATTTTTCAAAATTTGAAAGTTGTGATGCCACTTTTAAAAGATTATACCTTTATTAACCCATTTATTTAATTGAGTATATTAATTACCTCCTTCTTGAGATCATTTTTTCATGATAATATTTTAATAAAATGTTATTAAACATTCATTGAAGGGAAACCTTTTGATTGAATCAATCTTATAAGATAATAATTTACATGTTCTAAAAAATAAATGTCCTGATCCTCGATGATATTCCTTTTTTTATTATTTCATTATTTAAGATAAAATTGTTTGATGAGTTATTTATGCTTCCATGTAATTATTTAACGTACTCATCCATTCAGTTGTATCTAATTTTTTGTGTGTGATAAATTATGTGTGTCTACTCACCTAGAGGTATATAGAAGTTTTGAAGTCTCATTTAATTTCACATTGAAGTTTGTTTAATTTAATTCATTTTTTTCAAAAGAAATCATTTTTTAAAATATTAATTAAATCCTACACTCAAATTTCTTTCTTTTGAAGGGAATTCATACATTCTACTTAAAGAGGTTCATAGAGAAATTTTTTTTCCTTAATCAATTCTTTTTTAAATTTTAGATTTTCAATTTTGAGATTAATTATTTCCCACTAAATTTGATTAATAATTTATTGAGGAAAAGTAATGTATTGTTATGGTGGATTTTGATATAGCACTAAATTATACGGTTTTCCCTCATCACTTTATTAATTTTTTTGATTATTTTATCAGTTAAATATATCTGAAATATAAAATAATTGAATAATTTATAATCATTGATGATTTTTTTATAATTAATAAAATTATGAAATTTATGTTTTAATATCAATTTTTTTCTTTATTTAGGATTGTGGTAAATTTTTAGTTTAGTAAATAAATTATTTTTAGTCACCTTTTGTTCCTGTGTAATATTTATTTTCATTTTCACTCTAATTTTAAATATTTATTTTCTCTGTTTATTTTATTTATTTCATTTATTTTTTAAAACTGTTAGTTTTAATTGTTTTTATTTTATGTTTTAAATAGATTTATTAATTCTTTCATTTTTATTTTCAAATTACTTTAATTATTTTTGATTTAGTTAGATTTATTTTTTATGTAATTTTAATTTAAATCTAATTTGTATAATTAATTTTTAGGAAAAGTAAGTGATGCGGTCAATATAAGGACCTTGACGCAGTTAGTATACTAACCATGATGACCTACCATAAAGGGATGAAACTAATTGACCATTAGTTTAATTATCAGTTTCCTGTAAATCTATATCCACCTGATCGTGAGTCTACTAGGCCATGCCCGCTCAAATTATGTTCCGTATTCATAAAAACCTTACCTTGTGATACTTTACAATGAGCTCTTCTCATGGATAAATTAACTTCTCCTCTCTAATGGTAGGCATGCATACCATTAGGTATTTCCACTACGCCACTACTAAACTTGTTGTCATGAGTTTTTTAAGTGTTTTTATATATTTTTTTAAATGTGTGCAGGTTAATTTAAAAACAATTCTTGAAAGGTGGAAGACCCTCTACTGCCTTGTTGTTAAGTTGAAAGGTGGCAGGGGCCTACCAGCTTTCTACTAAAATAATAAATAATATTTTAATTTTATATATTATTATATTTATAAATATATAAATTTTTATATTTTGATATATATATGTTGTGTTAGTTTTATGTTGATTAGAATTATTCCATTAACATTTGAAAGTGAAAATGTTATGTTTTTAAGAAATATATTTTCTGGTGATCAAATTTGAGACATTTTTAAGAACTAAGTATGACTTCTAGTTAATCTTAAAGTTGATATAAATATAGATCATTTCCCTAATGTATCAAAACAATCTGAATGCATTTTCTCATTTTTGAAACTATTATAGAAAAAAAATTCATATCTGTTATTTTTTATTTTTTACGTCGGTTTTTAGCAGACGTTATTAATGGAGACGTTATAAATTTTGTTTTTTTACATCGGTTATTTTAAAACTAATGTAATAAACATAAATCCGAAGGGTTTTTCACATCAGTTCATAAATAACTGATGTGAAAAATGCTTTAGAGACTCAATTTATTATGTTTGTTATTCAATAACTGACGTGGTATATATTTTATTACATTAGTTATGTAATAACCAACATAATATATCGCACCTCTGAAGAGTTTTTCATGTCAGTTATACAATAACTAATGTGTAAAATGTTATACGGTGTCAGTTATTAAATAACCGACATAAAATACCATTCCCAGGATTTTATTATGTTGGTTATAAAATAACTAACGTAAAAACTATTTTTTTAATAAAACCATGAAACCATTACTATGATCTATGAAATTATACCTAAAACAAGAAAAAACCAAAACGAAATCAGAAAAACAATAGACCGAAACTAGACCCAAATCCATACCAAAAAAGCCTCATAACTAGAACAAAACAAGAAGAACCCGAGAAAAATTGAACATTAATATTTATAACATTCAAAACTTACAATTTCAGCTAAAAAATACCTAAATACATCCAAAATAACTACCAAATACACAATTACAATTACTATGTTCAAAATTAAATTTTACACTATAACAAAACTAAATAACAATCAAACCTATAAAATAATTTCACCATTCCACTTTTAAGTGTTTGAACCGTTGAGCACTATAGGGTTGAGGGTCATCAAATAGTTACAAATTAAAAGGAATGTAGTTAACATGTATAATGAATAAATAAAATGAATTATAATGGGATATTTTATAAGTAAATCTAACCTCATCAAACTTCAAAAGTGTTACAGTTGTAATTATTTCATACATAAATCTTAACATATAATATCCGCATTCGATTATTCCTTGTAGTTTACAAAAATTATGTTTAAATGAGTGTTAATTCAAAATATCTTTTTTATGTAATACATCAAAAAGTATGAATTATAAATGGATATTTACCTTTACTTTTACATATTTGATCTTGGCACTCTTTCTATTTGTGTTTTTTATGAAATTAGGCCCATCCCCTATTAGAAAATAATATGGGTGGGATAAATTTAAAATTCAATATAAAATAATAAACTTATAATAAATTTAAACTTACTTTTCCAACATATTCTTAAAACTTCCCCACACATCGCTATGGATAGAGCATATCGAATAAAGTGTTTTCTCCCTTGCTCAGAAACACCTAACATTCAATGATCACTAATATAAATAACATCTACAGTCGGTGGTTTTTTATGTTAAAATATAAACAACACTTTTCCGGATATAAGATTCATACCTCTCACAAAAAGGAATCTTCCAGTACTGCATGATTATATTCTTTTCAAATATTTCAGAAATACAGAGTATTCTTTGTTCCTCATCCAATTCATGTGCTTCAGGGGAAATCATTTGAGGGTCCATGAATCCATATACATCTATCTACTCATTCTTCCCATACATTTTATAAAGATACCAAATACAAAACAAACCTAACATACATTTATAATAAATATAATGTAGGGAAAGGTGTTAAGAATTACATGGAAGAAATATTCACCATGTTTTTCCCATGTTATATCCAGTAACAATCTTCATGATATCATTTTTTACAAACCCCACATTTATTTCACATCCACAAACATGAGATTCCATTGGAAATAGATAATGTTCTGCTAACAAATTTGAATATCTTGACAATCTGTCAAGACTACTAGAATCTGTATCTGATGTCATAACCATTTCTCTTTATTATTGTATATACAATATTTCATTACCTTTAAAGTATTCCTATAAATAAATAGAAAAATATATTAGTTTTCAAATGTTAAAAAAACTTTAATAAAAAATAATATAAAATATATAATATACATACCCTTATGGTAATGAGTCATAGAAGTCTGGATGGCCAAACTAAAAAGTGTCCGATACTATGTCTAACTGTAGTCACCTCATATGTAGGTAATGGTAATTGAGATTATCTATTTATTATATCCTGTAAAGCAACCCTCTGATGCTCTACTTCTAACTGTTGATGATGGAATGTATCTCATATACAATATAATAGAACATATGCCACTATTTGAGGGTGAGTATCATCAACATACAACTGAAAATAATTTGGAAGCTGTGACGAAGAATTAGGATAAAAAATGGGGTCCATAGGCTGAAGTGGAGGAGTGAGAGATGTTGGAGGAGGTGGATGATAAATAATGGGGTCTTCAGTGGGAGGTGGAGGAGTGGGAGCTATAGTTTAAAATTTCCTTTGCATGTCTGCAAGCATAGAATGTACCGATTCTCTAATATTTTCCTCCATAGTCGCATTAATATTATGATCTTCAGCCTCTAAATATTCTATTTTTTTGATAAAAACCCTCAAAAGAAGAAGTTTAATAACATGGAAATACTTTTATTACTGATACACCCATCGTGTATCCTCATACACGACCGAAGTGTTTGGGATTTCCCAATGCCGAAAATAAAATATCTTTCCTCCCAGTAGCTCTAAATACCCCTTATGAGCACTGCTCTTCAAGAGAATCCTATATAAATTAATTGAACATTTCTGTAATGATTAAAATTATATAAAGAATATAATTAACTTAAATAAATATCTTACAACACTTTCAACTATGATTCTCGATTCTTCTAAAAAATATTTCCCCTTTTTTCCCATCCGGTCTCTCTTCCATTTTTCATGTCTTGATGGAGGGGATGGAGGGGAATCCTCTCCAAAGCTTGAAGACTTAGCTCTATGTTTTTTTTAAAATTTTCGCCATCATTTGTTCTTCCAATAAAGTATATACTCCCCGAGATAAACTATGAGGGTATACATTTTTAGATTGGATATCTTGATGAGATATCATAGTTTAATTTATGTTAAGAATAAGAAATAATTTACAAAACATTAATAAGCTCATTTATATAAGAAATATTAAAAACGTTTACATTGTCCTTACTGAAAATGATTCTTTTCTTCTACTTCCAAAAAATTGTGTCCGCGTGTCTTCATCTATGAAAATATATATATGACATGTATTGTCATGATTCCTTTGAAAAAATGAAATCAGATGTGAGGGTTGATTAGAAATCCCTCCATCTCATAGCGACCATCGACAAAAATTTCCTCCTAACTCCTCCAGTGTTAGGAATATCAAATGTCATCTGATAAAGAAGAGGTAAAACATATTATACTAGAATCATTAAAATATTAGTCAAACAATAGCAAAATATCTTTCCAAAATTTTCTCCCACAACTGATATTTTATTTCTTTTTCCAAACTTCTCCAATCGTCATATAAAATGATTAAATTTATTTTACCTTGAGTTGATACAAAACTATTAAAATATGTTTCATTTGTACCTCTAGGATTCCCATTATCATCAAACTCAACGAGTATCCTCTGGTCCTGGATATGGGAAAGTGATAATTTTGGTAAACAAGTGTAGTGGCATTAAATAACTATTGAACTCTTCTTTGTCATTATGGAAGCACATGAAGAAGATTGAGGAACATCAAGAGGAGCATGTGAATATTCCTCCCCAGTGGTATGATCATGATGCTCATCTCCAGAATCTTGTGGTTGATCAACTGATTTATATTTTATCATCCATCAAATCAAAAAATCAAACATTAGTTCACAAGTATACATTTTCAAATATTACAATACTAATGTGAACAAAAAATTAAAAACTGAACTATGTTACATAATAGTAAACATAGTAAATATGGTAAAAATGTTAAACAATGGTAAAGATGGTAAACATGGTATTTTAATTTTCATTTAACAAAATAAATAAATATATAAGTTATGTAAAGGTAAACTATGGTAAACTATGGTAAACATAGTAAACATGGTAAACATGGTAAACTTTTTAAAGTAATTGTCATTTAAAAAATTCAATAGATATATAAGTTATGTAATGGTAAAAATGATAAACTAAACTAAACAAAATTAAAATAAACAAAAATTTCTAATTATTTGTTTTAATACACATTTTAATAAAGAAAAAAATTACAATATCAAACATGTTATGAAAATAATAAATGTAAAAAAGAAATAAAAATATGTTACCTATAATATTAGGGATGTATAAATAGATTGCTTTCCCAAATTCCTTTTTTATGATCGTTCCTTATGGCACAAACCATGTCTTCAAAATTCCCATCATTATTTTCTACTAATCATTCCATAGAAGTAGGGATCTCACATAAATCAAAATCTTCATCAAGTTGATCCTCACCAACATATTGTTTTTTTCTTTGTAAAATAATAGACCACTACATATCTGATTGATCAACTATATAGAAAATCTATTTTTCTTGTGTTTCCATTATAAATGAATCTTTTGTTTCTTCCAATCTATTGATATTAACAACTGTCATTCAAAATTCATCATGCATGACACTATTGTTACTGACAAACCATTTGAAGTTAAAATCATGAAATTTTAATTTAATGTAATAAAACTCTCATATTTCTTCAATGACTCAATAATATGAACTTGATGAAGAAACTGGGGTTTTTTCTTTAGAACTCGAAAAATGCATTGCTTCTACAAACACCAATACACCACTATTATGAAATGCACTTCTGTTGTCCTGGGTTTTAATATGAAATGTATAGACACTAATGTCATACCAGGACTATGTTATCACATTTAATCATAGACCACTCATTAACCATATTAATGTCTCTCATACATCTAATATCCCAAGAAATGTCTTTTTAAACCATGTAAAAAATGTTTTGTCATGCTTATTCAAAATTCACATCTCTTTATTCTTTGGAATCCATTGTTTCAACTCATTAATATACATTGTGATATATGGTTGACCATTTTCTATGTTATTCAATTTTTATAAATGTACCTTCTTCATATGTTCAGCTGACAAAGATTTGAATTTCAATCCATGAATACCCTTTCCCTCATTATTAACTCATTCGTGGTGATATGGAGGCAAAATTATGTTCTCCACCGTAGCCATGTAGCTCGTAAAAAACTCCACAACCTCCTTAGAAATATACTTTTCAATAATGGAGTCTTCAGGTCAATAAGGATTATTAACATACCCCTTCTATATTTTCATATACCTTTCAAAAGGATACATTGAATGAAGATATATAGGCCAAAAAAACATTATTTCGGGAACCATATGAACAAATAAATGCACCTTTATATAAAAAAACATGGAGGAAAATACATTTCCAATAGTCAAAGTATAAAAATTGCATCATTTTCCAAAATGTTCAAAGAATTCAAATCAATCACCTTATTATGGATTGAATTGAAAAAATTATACACCTTCATTATAGTCTTTCTAAGATGGATGGGAAATATTCCACGCAATGAATCTTGTAGTATTTTTTGCATCATGACCTGACAATCAAGAGATTTCATACATATAAACATCAAATCCTTCAGAGAGACAAAATTTTTTACATTTGAAGAATATCATTGAGGAACTTTGATATCATGAAGACACTGAAAAAATATAATTTTCTCCCTCTTGGATAATGTATGAAAAGATGGGGGAAGAAATGTTCATCTTCCATTAAGAGTGAGAGCTAAATCCAAACGTATTCCAATTGATAGTAAGTCTAATCTTCCATTCAACCCATATTTTGTCTTTATTTTAATATATGAAAATATTATAATTAAACTATCAAATATATTATTCTCCATGTGCATGACATCAATATTATGTTTCAATTCCTGATATATTCAATATGGTAGCATAAGCAATATTTACGTTTTCTTCCAAATATGTCTATCATTACCAGATTTATCTTCCTTTCCCAATGTCACATCAAGGTTTTTTACCCTATCAAAATACACATCAAGGGATAAAGGTTTTAGAGGAATATCAAATTATAGTGTGCCATTGAATTCATTTTTTAGTCTTCTATTAGAGTGATCCATTGGAAAAAAAATTCTATGACCCATGTATACTGTTTTCCTCCCATGATTCAATTGAAAATATGAAGTCTGTTGTTCGAAAATTGAACATGCTTAATACCCCATAACACTGTGACCAGAAAAATTTCAATACACTGGGAAGTCATATATAGTGAACATAAGCACTGCATAAAGTTGAAAATACTCTATTTTATAAGAATCATATACCCTAATACCATCCTCCCATAAAAGATTCAAGTAATCAATAAATGGAAATAAGAAAACATCAAAATCATTTTTGGGTTGCTTTGGACCAGAGATCATTATACTCAACATGAGATATTTGAATTTCAAACAAAATTCATGAGAGAGGTTGTAGATTACCAGTAAAATAGGTCATGAAGTATGTGTGATACTAAGGCTTAGATATGGATTCATTCCATCTGTGCACAACCTAAGTATGAGATTTCTAATTTCATTTTTGAATGTAGGATACTGCTCATCAATTTTCTTCCATTGTGGAAAATCAGTTAGATAATGTATTTGTCAATCACATATCCACTCATTATCATGCCATATTAACCTTTTTTCATCATGTGAATTAGAAAATAAATGTTTCAAATGATGAATTATAGTAAGATACCAAAATATCTTGGTAGGGAACTCTGTAATCTCTACATCAACTTATGATTTTTATTTCAACTTATACCATGGAGTCACACATTTAGGAAACTCTGGTATAAATTCATATTCCTTTCTATATATAATACAGTCATTCAGACATGCATGTATTTTCTTATATCCCAATCCCATCGGGTATATTATTTTCTTGTCCTTATAATGTGAATATAGAAGATTGTTGTGTTTTGGAAGAATGTATTTCAATAATTACAGCAGCTCTGTAAAACTTCTGTCACCCCATCCATGTTTCACCTTCAGTTTAATCAATATTAACACAACTTACAAAACTATAAAATCCATATAACCCGGAAACAATGGTTTTTCAGCATCACCATATAGACGCACAACTCTCATTTCTATCGCAATTTGTTCTTATACAATATTATGAATCATTTCTTTAATTCAATTAGAGTTACCATCTTGCAAATCATCATCATTAGTAGATATGAAATTCTATCCAGGTTCACCATTCCAAATCAAAAGGTTGTAACTCAGATTAAAACCATGAAAAATCATATGATCTTTGATCTCTCTAATTTTCAACTTCCTCATATTCAAATATTTCAGGCACAGATAGAAAAAAATGCCATTTCTTGGAACATTTCGTTTAAAATATTTTTAAAAGGAATCAACACCTTCCTCATATTAACTACTTATTTGGTGTTCCATAATCCAAATTCAACTCATTATTACCTATAAAAAATATTAAAATTAAACATCTTGTTAAGATAATCCAATTTTACATTTATATGAAAAATATCATAATTTGAATGTAATTTTTTTTTGAAATATAAAAAAAAATATATGCATATTTGTAAAATATATGCATGGAAATAATTTTAAAAATAAAATATAGTTTGATATAACAGTTTTATATTTATATGAAATATTGACATAATTTGAATTTAAAACAATTTTGAAAAAAAAATGGGAATAGATGTGTTAGTAATCAAGGATTGGAGAACATTCAAAGAAAATATTCTACTCAATATCTATTGATCTAGAAAAGTTAGTCATCTCATAGAAAAGTGTCCAATGAAATTATTATATGATAATGATAAAAAACCCATGAATTTTTTTTCAAAGGGTGCGAAAGGAAAGTTTAATTTAGAATAGAAATCCTTTAGAAAGAAGAATTTTATTTGCCAATAAGTTATTATCTCCAAATTAGTTGAAGTGGAGGAATTTGAAAACTATAAAGACTTCTGGTAATAATTTATTACCTCTATCATAAACAAAAAAACCTTCAAGAAATTAATTATGAAATTACTAATGTTGATGGAAGAGATCAATGTTTAGAGGGATAATATGAAAATAATTTTAGGACTACATATCTCTCTCATATGGATCATGATATAACAATATAAATTCATCTCAGATCCTTTATTCTTAAGGTACACAATGAATACATCCTGGTGCAACTGGATACCAAATTCACCCTTCCATAAACATGAAATACGAACTATAATTATTAAAATAAGTATAAATTCAACATCTTGATCTAAATAAATAGGTATTAAATGGTTAACATCTCTAGTGAGATCTCTAAGAGCTTCCTCTATAAGAATCATTGTATGAAAAATAAGGAAATAACAATGTAAATTTCCATATACTCTTTATTGAGGATATTAAAATCACACAACCCATTAATTCAATAATATTTTGAAATATTATCAACAAAAAATATATTATTGAACTATTTCATTTCTCTAAAATCATATTAAACATGTAAATAGAAGTAAAAAATATTCTAGTATAGAATGAGATATCATTATTTGAGAAACATATTCCCATCCTTATCATTGATTGACTATCCACATAAGAAATATTTACAATCATTCAAATTTAATATATTTTTCTTCAATAACTCATAGAAACAAAAAGAGAGGATTACATAGCTCAATATGATGACTATATTCACCTTTATATCTCTTGTTCCTAACCAAGTTTATTTTCAAATATAATGGCAGAGTAAGTTAGTTTAGATTCAAACACTTAATAAGGAGTTTTATCATATAATGAAAAATAAAATATTGAATATAAAAAGAATTTTAATTTAAATATATTACCAAAATTAAGAATTAATGAATGATACAATTATTAATGGTAAAAAATGTATTGAATAACTTCATTGTTTGTATGGTTATAGGGAAGAAATTTCATAATAATGATTCCATGGTAGCACACACATGGAATTACACACACACACAACTGATAAAAAAAACATGGTAGAAAAAACAATTGTAGAACTTCCAGGATATCACTCCTATAGTTTATTTTAACAGAAAAGAACTTATCATGGTATACAAGAACACTATGAAACTTACCATGATAGCAAGAAAAATGATAGAAAAATAATATCTCAAAACATAAATTTAGGGCATCGCGAAAAATAAAGAATGAAATAGAGGCGTGTGAGGTTTACTTGAGTGATACTAGTTAACCTCATAGATTTGGTAATAATAAAGATGATGAATGAGGTTGGAAAAATGAGGTTGGAGGGCTGGACTTCGAAGAATCATTTTTAGGTTTTCCATGCGAGAGAGACGAGTTGCAAGATGCCCGATCGAAGAAAATATAATGAAAAAATATGGGCCTGATAAATCATTTAAAAGATTTATCACATATGTCATTCAATAAATGATGTGATAAACTATTTTTTAATATTTATCACATCCGTTATTTAATAAACGACATGGTAAAATGTTTTTTTTATGTTTATCATGTCAGGATTGATCAAAATTTTGGACCTGATTTTTGATTTATCTTGTCAGTTATTGTTATAACTGATGTGATAAATCCTCAATATTTTATTTATCAAATTGGTTATTTTATAAACGATGTGATAAAGCACCTATATTTGATTTATCATGTCATTTATAAAATAACTGACATGATAAATATATTTTATAAATTTACCACGTCGGTTAAAAAATAATCGATGTGATAAGAAATTTTTTATAGGTTTGTATATCTATTATATATAACTGACATAAAAAAATCTGACTTGGTAAACATTTTATAAACTATTGTGGGTAGGTCAGTTTTCCTTTTTTATTAAAATTGATGTAATTTTTAAATAAAATGATGCACTTGGAGTCATATCGGTCACACGTTGTGCCGAATTGAGGTACAACTAATTCCTACACATCTCAAACTAATTATGGGCCATTTCCCTAAAGTTTCAAAACAAAATTATTGTATTTTAACAGTTTTGAGTAGGTCTGTTTTCATTTTTAATAAAGGTGATGTTAATTTTAAATAAAAATATGTACTTGGAGTCATACCGGTCATACCGTACATTATATTGAGATAAGGTTGTTTCTTAGACGTCTAAAGTGAGTTATGGATATTTTTCCTAAAGTAACATAACAATCTGAATTCATTTTCTTAGTTTTGGGGATGTCACTTTTTTTTTCTAAAATGTCTGTTTAAACTAGAAACACACACTTTGATCTATATCGATCACATCATGTATCGGTTTGATGTGAGACTGATTCCTACACATCACAAAGGACTTTTGAATTGATATCATAAATTATCAAGAAAATTAGAGTGTGTTTTCTTTGTTTTTTAAGGGTGACATTTTTTGACATTCAATTTTAAACTGATAACGGAACATTGATTCATAGCGGTCACACCATGAATTTAATTGACACACATCCTCAATATCTTATGTACATGCACCTATGTTGCCTGAAATACTCTAAGTTGTAGTCGTACATGGGATGAATAATGATAAGATTAGTACATAAAACATAAAATAGATAGATCACATCTCCATTATTTTCCAATCATATTACTAAAGTGTTTTTAAGATATGTTTTTACCCAGAAAAGGGTGTTTTGTAAGATATGGCTTTATATATTTTTATATATAAACTTTTTGTCTTTGTTATGTAAAAGTATATTATAAAATGATGTGATTTTTAATTTATGTATGATTTTCCATTTTGTGAAATATTATAAAATATAAGACATGACTAAAATATTAATAAAAAATGAAACACTAGATAAACATGTAAAAGTGAACGATAATAATAAAAATTAGACATAAAACATAAAAATGAATAATTATAATAAATCTATATGGGGAGGATATTCCATCCCCCATGGTGGTCTGCAAAGGATACGTCCGTATCGAGATTACTGAGATCCGTGCTGGGGTGGAGTCTGATGACTTGGAGAGGGCTGATCCTTGGGCATTGTAACTTTGACCATCGCATGCACCACCTATGTGCCAATGGGAGGAGGTGTCAACTACATGTCATACTGAGCTACCAATCCTTCTCCCACTAGGGTTGTAGAAGGACTTGCCATCATTTTAGTGGGGAACCAAGCCTACGATTGATATGGACCCCAAGCTAGAGATAACAGTGAATATCCAATCAAGAAGGAAGGATCCCATGCCTCTTGATACACATCTATAATATGTTAAGGATGGACTTCTAGAGGGTCGACCTTTACCTGTAAAATAAGTGAGGGATCAAATGTAGGATGATGTAGTCTCTGTTGTTGTCATTGTGGCTCCTTAGCATCAGCTGCTATTAGAGGATGTTCTTCTAGGGAAGGAACCTCTTCTCTTTGGGGTTGACTCTTGAATATTCTATCATGAATCCCATGATAAGGTGATCACAACTCCAGTTCTCCAGCATGGACTGAATCTTTTCTAAGGACCCTCCCCTCCTCTATGTCACACATGTGAATAAGATTCTCTAAATGAGTACACTATAAAGAGATTTAACAATGAATTAAAAAATAGGTCAATAAACAAACCAGTAGAAATTTAGTGACTTACCATCTTATGAAGATCTATGCTATGTCGAGTAAGATGTAGTATAAAATTTAGTCTATACCATGTCTCATACTCGACTTTCTAAAAATGATATAATCACATCATAGGTACACCCTAGATATGAAGCTATGTTCTTCTATGCCAGGGGTTGAGATAGTAAATATGTACTCAGTTCTAGTCCTTATCCTGCCTCCCTGTCAGCTTCACGCGATGAAGCTCCTTTGTTTGTCTCATTGGAAATGGGATTAGTTGAGCATAACAAAACCGGTGCATGAAACTATAAAGCTACTTCCAATCAATAATATAGAAGTGAGTAAGAGGCACTACATCAATAGCATCATGAAGTCCATAAGTGTAGTATGCTAGAAACTGGACCTGTATAGCCTAGAAGGCATCCATATAATCTGAAATGACTTGTGACCTTTGTCAAAAAATCTTCTCACTAAAAAAAAGTAGTTACTATTATTAATTTTTTTAGATAGTGATAGATTGTATATACATATCTTGTTGGGTAAGATACTATCCAAATTGAGGCGGTATTCTCCCAAATGGTGTGTCAGAACCATGACTAGATTATGTATCTAACTCCACCTATAAAATAAATCATCAAAAGTTATCAATAATGAGAAATTAAAATCAATAACTACTACTATTATAAAAAACTAATAGATATGAGTGATCATATGAGCATACATACAGAGAATCATGCAACATATCCATAGGGAGAGGTGGAATGGAAAGTAGACGAAATGTGTGGATGCACTCCCATGCCCACATCCGAAAAAAGATGGCACAGACCTTGAGATCTATGCAGTCTCTATGGGATACCATGTATAATTATCTGTATATGTTTTCCAAGCAGGTCGATCCCTAGCTATATATCCCAACCTGATCAAAGTCCTTCAGTATGGATATATATATCGTGTTCATGTGCACCCCCGAGTGATCAGTGATAAAAACATATTTTTATTGAATATTTTATTTATAATAAATGATAAAATTTATTCACATTGTGTTAACTATGTTTATTTATAAAATATTTGGGATTAGATCATTCATTTGAAAATTTGATAGAAATTTCAGTTTTACCCTTTGAAAATTCACTATAGTATTTCAAATATAAATAATTCAATTTGAATTAATTGAACTTAATACTTATTAAATGTGTTCCTGAAATAATTTTCTACAACTTTCATTTAGGAAATTTTAGATAAATCATGAATTTCTTAGTACAAATGGGCCATGAGTTCAAAGTAGTGCTGGACTCGCTAGATTGGACTTGGGTTCTGTATTTGAGCCATAATGTCTTCATACCAACTTGTATTAGGTCCAAATATTGAGAGAATCTCTAGGAATCATTTTCTCACGAATCATCCTACTGTAAGGATAGATGATCCATGTGTTTTTGTGGTTAAATTAGTGGTTCAAGTTGGAATAAAATATTTGGCCCAGATTCTCCATTCACACCTCAAACCACTTTGAACCTAGCCACACCACCAATCTATAAATTGGTGTTTTTATCATTTTGTGGGGTTGGTATATGCATTAAGAGATTTAGGGTAGAGGAGAATTAGTTTCCTCCAAATTATCCTACCATTGTAATATGGGTAGCTCTTGAAGCAAGGATCCCATCATCGAAGCCTTCTTCCCTTCTTCATGTTTTAATGTTTTCATTTGTGTAATAAACTAATTTGTTCTTAATTTATTAATTCTATTTTCTTCTGTTTTGTTCAATTATACTCGTCTTTAATCATCCTATTTTGGTTGTAATCATGAGTGGAGATGAGATTGGGTTCTACCCTTTCAATCCTTTGCTCATGCAAAACATCTCCCTGATGACCACACCGCCCTTGGAAGAGTAGTTCTCTTAGTGATCAATCTATCTTATACCCTATTAATTTAATTATTTTGAATCATTAAGATACTGTAATTCACTTAATATGATACATGAATTTAGTTTCTAAATTATAATAAACTAATCAAGCAATTGAACAATTAACACAAAAACATGTGAGGTTGAGTATTATGTAAATTGTGAGAGTGAAAACTTAATTGGTAAAACAAAACCAAACAGGATAAATTTGTAGAGTTAAAATACAACCCATAAGATCAATTCATCATCATTTTTCATAATTTAAATATGCCTTAATTTACCATAGACATTAATCAATCCTTAAAACATCAATCAAAGTAGGGTGCTGCGATTTCATGTTCTGAAGATAACCTAGGGTTTAATTCTCTCCATATTTTGGTAAAGTTAGTTCTCCTAGGATTTGGAGGTTAAAAAATTAAGGGATCATAATTAATTGGATATTAATTCAAATTATAATTATTAATTAGTAAATGAATTGGTAGAGTTAGATCGATTATGCCTTTTAAAGTTTTTCTAAAAAAATATCTTCTTATTGTGTCTTTTTAGTTATACTTCATTTCAAAAATAAAAACCAAAATATTATACAATATTCTTCCAGAAAACTTATCCTTTTTTGATGAATAATAAACCCCCACCACATCCTTTCAAGAAGTGTTATTATTCCCTTTTATGTTATTTTTAAAATACCTTTAATAAGTTGTCAAATTTACTTCCTCCTATGAGAGACGACATTGGTCAGCCACTCTGCTGCACTTAAGTACCCAAAAAAATCACTAATCATTTGAGGCAACCCATGAAAACACATTTCAAATTGGCGCTATTTCAAGGGAGGAAATTAATTATTTCGACCATTTAAGGGTATTTATTTTATTTTACATTTTATTCTCTTCTTTCTTCCTTTTTTACCCATTGGGAAATTTTCTTCTTCTTTTGTTTTCTTCTTCTTATTTTTAGACAATCAACTCAAACTTCTCATCTTTTATTTTACTATGGTCCACTTTTCTTCTTTTAATTTTTATTTTATTTATGACATGAACATATCCTGAATTTATCATAAATCTTGATCATGTGATTGAACGTAGCCTTCGGGCTCGAATCAGAAATTCTCAGTCTATGGGATGTTTCAACATTCAATAAGTGGGATAATTCCTCCACTCCCAGAACATTGAAATTAGAAGAAATTTAAATTAAACCATAAAACAAAAACCAATGGCTGAAAATAATGGAAATGAACGTAATATAACCATTAGAGAATTGGATTCACCTGATATTAATTATCTACCGAATTTCATTGCATACCCAAATCTCGAATCAGACTTTGAACTGAAATCTTGGTTAATTCACCTTCTTCCAAAATTACATAGAATCTCTAGTGAGGATCCCAATAAACACATTAAAGAAGTTAATGTGGTTTTCTCAACCATAAAACCAAGATATGTTTATGAAGAACAAACCAAACTAAGACCATTACCATTCTCACTTGATGGAGCTGTAAAAGATTGGATGTATTGTTTACAATATAAAGATGTAACTTGTTGGACTCCCTCTATCTCGCTGCTCCACCTATCAGCTTCTCCCCATTTTAATAATGATTTCTCAAATAGCCACACTCACTCCCCCTTGAACAATTACTATTTTCTCCCCCTTTGTCAATGAACCCAAAGGGCACTCCTCTTCGGTCTGTAACAGGGTTAAAACACATATAAGAACATTAGGAAAAAACACATCATACTTCGGGGAGAGGGGGGGGGGTGTCCACAGCCACACTCTTTTAAGTTTGGGGAGTCGACTGAACTCCTAGAGCAAGTAGATTTCTCTCAAAAGCATACTTGCGTAAGGCCTTTGTCAGAATGTCTGCAACCTGTAGCTCTGTAGGCACATACTCCAACTTCATGATTCCATGCTCAACCTTCTCCTTGATAAAATGATACTTTATCTCAATGTGATTTGTCCTTTAAAGATGGATGGGATTTTTTCTGAGATTTGTAGCACTTGAGTTATCGCACTGAATTCCGACCGGATACTTCACTTCAACACCCATATCATCAAGCTGCTGCTTCATCCATAATAACTGTGTGCAACCTTGAGTGGCAGCAATGTACTCAGCTTCTGCGGTGCTCAATGAAATGAAATCTTCATTCTTGCTTAGTGAAGAAACCGACAATGCACCAAGATAGAAAGAAACTCCTGACATTGACTTCCTATCATCCAATGAACCGACACAATCTGCATCAGTATATACCAACAATTCCAACTGAGATTTTTCATTATACATCAAGCCGAAGTCCACTATGCCCTTGATATACCGAAGTATTCTTTTCACTGCAAGCATGTGGCTCTCCATGGTATTACTCTAATATCTCACTGCTTGTCATGTGGTGAATACAATGTCAGGCCTTGTTGTATTCAAGTATAACAAACTTCCAATGATTTGCCTGTATTCTGTGATATTAACTGCCTTGCCATCCTCATATTTGGAAAATTTCATCCAGGTAGCTACCATAGTCTTCATCACCTTGGAATTTTCCATTCCAAATCTTTTCAAAACCTCCTTGGCATATTTGGATTGTGAAATGAATGTTCCATTCCTTCCTTGTGTCACCTGTAGACCAAGGAAAAATGTTATCTCTCCAATCATTGACATTTCGAACTCACTTTTCATGAATTTAGAGAACTATCTGCACTAAGCTTCATATGATCCAAAAAATGTTATATCATTGACATAAACCCAGACCATCATCCTTTGATTACTGTTGTTATTGAAATAGATATTGTAATCGACTCCCCCACACTGGAAACCAAGATTCTTCAAGTACTGATCAAGCCTTGAGTACCATGCTCTTGGTGCTTGTTTCAACCCATACAACGTCTTCTTCAGTCTGAAAACCTTGTTCTCATCCTCATGAATGAGAAAACCGTCTGGCTGCTCAATATAAACCTATTCCTCTAGAACCCCATTCAAAAATGAAGATTTGATATCCATATGGAGCACTTTGAACTTTCTTTGCACTACGATGGCTAGGAATAATCTGATTGTCTCCAGCCTTGCAACCAGTGCAAATGTCTCATCAACATCTATTCAATAGATATGATAGAACCCCTTGCACACTAGTCGTGCTTTGTTCCGAATCACTGCGCCATATTCATTAATCTTGTTACGATAGACCCATTTAGTCCCGATGACATTCTTATCTGTTGGCCTCGGAACAATCTTCCATGTTTGATTCTTCTCAATCTGATCTAGCTCTTCATTCATTTCTTGAATCCAGTTTTCATCTTTAGCTGCATTAGCAAAGCATTTCGGCTCAAACTGAGATAGGAAAGATGTCTGCTGCAGTAATTTCATTCTCCTAGTCTGAATCGGAGCAAACTGATCACCAATGATATTCTGCCTATCAATTTCAGCTCAACTCCTTGGCTTTTGTGATGATACAGACTCTACTTCCTCATGCTCATCATTAGTATCTTCTTCTGAATCAACATCATCCACTTCTGCTTCCCCTGCGTTGATTTCTTCCTCATCACTCTCATTAGGAAATTGCTCACTGCATTGTTGAATGATCTCCTCATTCTCCACTACAGTGACATCATTGCTCTCAACTACTTTTCCCAGCATTTTGTTAAAGAATTTATATGCATTTATTTTTCTTGTGTATCCAAGGAATATCCCCTCATCTCCTTGAGACTCGTATTTCCTATGTTTTTCCTTGTTCAAGATAAAGCACTTACTTCCAAATATTCAGAAGTATTTCACCGTTGGATTCTTTCTATACCACATCTCATATGGAGTCTTTCCTTCATTCGGACACAACAGAGCCCTATTATAAATGTAGACCGATGTTAAAACTGCTTCCTTCCAAAATTTCTCTGGTAGGTCCTTTTCAATTAGAATCGTTCTAGCCATGTTGTTGATGATCCGATTTCTCATTTCAACCACTTCATTCTGTTGGGGAGTTCTTACTGAAGAAACTTGATGCCTTATCCCGTGTTTCTCGAGATAGTCTTCCACCTGACTGTTTGTGAATTCCATACCATTTTCAGTACGAAACTTCATGATTTTCTATCCAAGCATCCTTTCACACTCCCTTCGGTACTGTTTTAAGCATATGAACACATCGGAATTATGGAAAATAACAAATACCCAAGGCATTCTTCTATAGTCATCAATAAAAAGAATATAGTACCTCTTTCTACCAATTTCTCTTGGTGTGATAGGCCCACAAACATCAGCATGCACCAATTCGAGCACTCTTGTTGACTTCCTTTCTTTTTCTTTATACGTCTTTCCGATTAGCTTCCACTATTGACACACATCACACGTGTGAGTATGATCACATGATAGCTTAGGGAGGTATCTTTCTACATCACACTTTACCAGATCTTCCAGGGATGGTTGGCATAGATGACCTAGTCGTTTATGCCTCAACTAGTTTTCTTCCTCTCTGGACAGAAAGCACATATCTTCTTCTCCACTTACCAGGTAGAGATTTACATTTTTCCTTTTTCACTGTAGAACCACTACCCCGTATCTTCCTTTGACGATACACACCTTCTAAGTAAACCTTATATAATTTCTTGAGTCACATAGTTGACAAACGTTGAGCAAATTGTGACTAAGACCTTCTACTACTAATACATTAGCATGTCTCATCTCTTTGCCCCCAAACTTGGCCTTTCCTGATCCAATTATCTTCTAGCCTTCATTGTTTCCAAACTTGAAAACTCCCTCTTTGTCATATTTTACGCCTGTGACAAGATCCTTATTACCTGTCATGTGAGATGTGCAACCACTGTCAAGGATCCACACATCAGATCGATCTGATGCTTTAGGGAAATTTCCACCACCACTGCCTACTCATCCTTTCTCTTCTTGGTCCATATTCTTGCCTTTATACTTGAGATGGGTTATGACTTCTGATCATTCTCAGAGTATGACGGACCTGCTTCATCTTGCAAATGTGCAAATATATTTTGCATTTTCAACTCACTTGTTGGTTCATTGATATGCTGTTTGTGAACATTTTGGTTCTGCTTTGGCATATTACTTTGTATGGTCGAAGTGCAATACCTAGCCATGTGCCCGAATCCTCCACACCAGAAATAGTGTCCTTCAAAATATGTTATGGATAATCATTCTATGTTTGGATACCACCTTTGTTCTTGTGCCCTTCGATATCTCTTGGATATGGAACACACATACTGTGAATGTCCCATATTTCCACAACAATAACACCTGATATGTGGTGCATTCTTTTTCCTGACTTCGGAACTACGAGTTTCCCCTTGGGATATCTGAATATTTTGGTTCTGTCTTGTGCCTAAATCAACCTTCAATCTCCGAGTGGGTGCTTGCGGTCTGACCTCAATTTTGACTGCTTCTTATTTTTGATCAAGCTCTGAATCAGCCTTAACGTCCGAGCTCAATTGCTGCTTCTTTTCTGCTGAACTACTAGGCTCCTATTTCACCTTTTTTGTCTTTGGAATGACCCTCTTTCCCAATAATGTGTTGGGAATCATTGGTTTTTCATGGTCTTTAACTTTTATCCCCAGACCGAAAACTTCCTCTTCAAGCTCTTCGATACGCTTGACGTGATCTTTCCTTGTGTTTTTCATGCCATTGATCTCCCTTTTATGTTCTTTAATCTTGATTTTATACTCACTAACTGATTCTGAGCTTTATAGTGTTGATGACTGGAGTTTCTCAATTTCATTCATCAACTCATA